>OX422223.1:373637951-376107951 GCA_949130495.1 Sambucus nigra | reverse complement strand
CTCCAACCCCCCCACCCACCCCACCCCCACCTGATGTTGCCTCCCCCTACCCCACCCCACTAACCTGCTGCTGCCCCCCAATCTTCGACCCACCTTTCACCCCATCCCACCACCACTCAACCCCTGACATAACCCCCTACTTGTTGGTGCGATCACCACTCAGCCCCCGCCCATCACCCCTACCTCCTGCTGCTCCCCCCCCCCCCCCATGCCCACCTGCTGCTACTGCGTACCTGCTGAAATTCAAAGCCAATAAAATTTCATGAACTACAGAATTTAAATCAGCAGATGATTATGAATAACTAAACACATTTCATGAACAACTAATATACCTAATTATTAGTTGAAATATGCCTAACTATGAGGCATATTGCTAGACATTTTCAACTAATGATTGCGCATATTCCTAGTAGACATCAGCATCGAACTTTTGAGTTTTGATACTAATATAATTTTTTTTTAACTATGTTTCGTCAACTATACTTTTATGCCCCAATACTTTTATGTCGATAGTCTTTTTTTACAAATTTCAGAATAAGCCCAAGTACTTTTATTTTCGTCAACTATAAAAATTTCAGGGGCAATTTTTTGCATATCAAAATAGTGCCATGGAAGAACATTCTCTATTTGAGAATGCAATAATCCATTGGAAGAGGCTTAACTTTGGCAAGGTATAGAAATTAGAGAATACCTAAATAATGTTACCCAAGTAGTTGTTAGTTACCGCCCATTAAAACCAACCTTCCACATTCATCTCCTTTTCTTCAACTTCGAATTGATATAAAATTTCCTATTGCAAAGCATAGATAGAAAAAGAGAGAATTAAGAAAACATGAAAAAACTCATTTTCTTCTGAAATTACATAACTTTAGAATACACAATCGATGAAATTAGATTTTAAAAGAACCCAACTGTTTCGGATGTGTACCTTAGGCCATACTGAAATGTTATAGAAAGATTATAGAGCCCATACTGAAATTTTGGGGACACTTGATCCCTTCTTGGCTTTCTCCTTCTCAAATATCTCAAAGTACTGGTGGTAGATGGTCGTCACTGGAAGCAGAATTACAGTCGATGAGCCAGTTCTGCCCATGAAGTCATCCAACACAGTCAAAGCACTGAGGCCAAAACCTTGTTTAACCAAACAGATTGTTAAACAAATATAAAAAATCTCAAAACTATGTGTGGCTAAAAAAATAAACACAAAATACCTAAAGATTTGGGATTAAAATATAGAGGGAGAATGTATACCTGATCAAGTCTGGTGAGTTTTAGATTCATGTCCGGGGAAAACAAGTAAATGACTGATCTTCACACACCAAATCTTTGGTTGATCCTATCATGCATGGGAAACGACATATCAATTATCAAGTAAAAAAAAGAACGACGGAATATCCGTAGAGAGTTGAATATACACACAATATACACACATCCATTCGATCCAGAATATACACTCTTATCACACTCGATTAGTGCACTCTATCTTACATTGCAAACAACTATCAAACGATACAATCAACTTGGAACAACTGAACAGGAGCTATCAAGAATCCATTGTTAAATGGAAACAAAGACAAAAATGGATCCTTAAAATTGGCATGTACACCTGTCCATGATTCCCCCGCCCATCACCCCCTACCTGCTGCCCCCACCCCCCACCCCCACCCACCTGCTGCTACTACATACTTGTTGCAATTCAAAGCCAATATGAAGTCAAACCCTCAATTTTAAATACATTCGGTGCTATGGTGTATGGTTCTGCAAAGTAAACTCATCATGCACATAACTATTAAAGAATGAAAATATCTTTTATAGTGTTGATAGCAATTGCATAAGGGTTAATAATGTCTCTTAGAAACTACAAAACTCATTCAATATATTGTGACCATGCTATTAATCTGTCATAACATAATTGTATACATGAAGGTCAGCTAATAAAGGCATATACAATAACTTCCTTACAAACCACTGAATTGTGTACGGAACATATTTTGTCTTAACATAATTTTGTGAATTTCTTTTACTAAATGTTCCTAGATAAATTTTTGAATTAAAATCAAAGAAAACTATAAAACCTTTAACTATCAAAACAGAAAGAAACTGGACAAACTTCTAACTCGTGCAAGCTCTTATTATAGTTGCATTTATATTGCGATGGAGGAACCAATCATTTTTGTCAAAATTGCATACTTCAATAGTTTGAAGAAGTCAACAAACAGAAACAAAAACAAAAAACACTTTTACACAATCAATTTTATTTTGCACATCAACCCATGAATCAACTAAACGATCACATTTCATAAACTTCACAATAGTGGAAAATACCAGCTTGATAGCCACTTCTTCTCCAGTTTGTACATTAACACCTGAAACAAAAAGTAATCACATTACAAACACTACTTAGAAATAAAAGTTAGCAACACAAATACAATTGCAGAAAAAAATATCAGCACAAAACCCAAAATTGGTATCAAGTGAAAAGTGGCATACCTAAATAAAGTTCCCCAAATGACCCACTCCTAATTTTCCTCCCCAGCTTAAACTTCCCACCCACAACATGATCCACTATTCAACCAACTTTTCATCAACCACAGATATAAACCTAATTCAACACTAATTAGGTCTAAAAATCTAATCCCCAACCAAATGACCCACTCCCAATTTTCCTCCCCAGCTTAAACTTCCCACCCACAACTTGTTCCAACATTCAACCAACTTTTCACCAACCATAGATCTAAACCTAATTCAGCACTAATTAGGTCTAAAAATCTAATCCCCAAAATAATTATGCACCAAATGAACAATGGATACTAGTATAAAAAAATAACCTAAACCTAATTCAGCACTAATAAGGTCTAAAAATCTAGGTCCCAAAATAATTATCCACCAAATGAACAATGGATACCAGTATAAAAAATAACATATTAGAATACACATCTCATTTGAAAGGGAAAAAATGAGGAATACTGAGATCTAAATATTGAGATCTGTGCGTGTGTGTGTATATGAGATGTGTGCGTGTGTGTGTGATCTATGTGAGATCTGTACGAGTGTGGGTGTGAGATCCATGCGTGCGTGTGTGTGTGTGTGAGATTTGTCGGTGTGTGCGATGTGTGCGTGAGTGGGGGGAGGAGGGGGGAGGGAGATTACCTGGAGGGGTAGTGGGATAAGATGAGGATGAGGGAGATCGTAGAGGGAGAGGTGTGCGTGAGTGGGGAGGGGGAGAAGATGAGGATGAGGGAGATGATAGAGGGAGAGACAGCTGAACAAATGAGTGGGCGAGGAGACGGGTGATGTTAGGGTTAGTCTTTGGGGATAAGCGTGTTTTGTTCACTTGTGCCATGTCACAATGGGTGTAATCCTACATGGAAGAATCCCAAATCATTAGGTCGTCCCAAAAAATTCGCTCCCAACCGTTGATTTTTTGGAATAGTGAAACACCCCTCTCTCATATAATTACAAAATAGGAAATTTGTGTCATATGGAGGTCAAATGCTAAAATATAATTTAGTTAGTATTTATGTCAATGCTATCATACACACACATATTCTCTTTTATGTGAACACTAACACCTCACTTAAAATCTACACATAGAAAAAACAGAAGAAAATAGAAAAGATCGTAACATGCTGCAGATAATCAGTACCTTATCATGTCTCACATCATTAGAATTGGACAACTTCCAGAACTTGAAGTAGCTCTGCTACCAATAGATTCGTGGTTGTCTCTAAGGCTTCCTCCTACCAGCCCATTTGACAACTTCCTCAGGAGCATCTCGACATTAGAGGAGGATGACATTTGATGGCTTTGATTCCACTTCTGTTATATGCACTTTTGTTCCCCCGTTTCGAACATTGGCTTGTTTAAAAAAATGTACAAACAAAACCATTAAATTCTTGAGAGCTAATATAATGATCCATTACCACATTTAAGTACCAATATCAAAACTCATGTTTATGAACCACATTATAAAATAGGTATAAAAAATTCAAGAATAGAAAATGATAAACAATTGAAGACCCTAAACTTATGGCTTCAAACAAACAAAGCAAAAGTAGTAGTTGTCGACTGAAGCATGTAACATATACGAAGCTTTTTTGGGGAACTTTGACATAGAAAAAACAATACATATCATAATGAAACCACCGCATCAAGTTAAACAAATAAGACACCATTAACTGTGTTGATCCACAACTATGTGTTGTCCCTAAAGGGCCTCAACTTAAAGATTCAATTCGAAAAATAAGTTCATAGGTCATTTCACTATATACCAAATGTACAGATCTAATACGAAAAATAACACCGTAGCACATCTCAAAGAAAAAATAATCATTCATATTTCTTATCTAGGGTTAAACAAAAACAATATTTCAAATCTTATTTTGATAATACATGTAGGCCAAACAATATATTTTCAGATCTATAAAAAAAAACTAACGTTTAAATCGAAACCACCCAAATTAAAAAAAATGCATAAACCAAAATTGAAGATAAGCCCGAAATCTTAACATATTACATTTCCCTAGTGGGGAGAAGAGAGATAAGCTTTTATACATGTAGATCCAAAAAAAAATTTAAATGAACAAAAAAATCCCTAGAAAATGAGAAGCCCTAAAAAATATGAATCATAAACATATAGTTAGATCTTCACAAAACCAAAGAAAAAATCGAAACCCATACCTGCTTGTGTAGGAGAGGATTGCAACGTGGAGTTGAGAGAGATAACCATAGCGAGAAGAGAGAAGAGGAGAGAGTAAACCTAAGACGAAAACATCTGTAAACTTCAAAAAAAGCCCTAACCGGGAGAGAGTGTGTGAAGAGCGTGTACCTTTGATGGAGATGTTGATTGACTGAGTGGGTATGGGGAGATCTTTCTTGAGTGGGTTTCTTTTTTACAAAAATGCCCATTATTTTGAATTAAAGTGAAATTGAGCATAACAAAAGAGGGGGAAATCACCTCAACCATTAGATCCAATTTTACTCCATTCAATCCTAACCCCTTATTAAGTTATCAATTTATGGAATAGTAAAAACCTTTTGCTCCTTATTATATATATATACTAGCGTATGCCCGTGCCTGAAGGCACGATGAAATTTTCCAAAGTACGTAATCGTGAAACGACGATAATTTTTCAAATTACGTAATAGCGAAATGCAAAAATTTCGAAGTGTAATTTTAAAACAATGTCAAATAGTCCAATAACATTCAAATAGTCTAGATTCATCAAATAAATTCACATATAATACGAAATATACAATATTCATCCATCGAATTCACATTATCTAAAAACAACAAAGTGTCAAATTTTTAAAAAAATTGGACATAATCTCCTTTGTTTATGGAACTATTCACCCTGCTTAACAAATAACAAATAGTTCAACATCCAAATTGTCTAAATTCTTCAAACAAATTCACATATAAAATGAAATATATAATATTCACCAATCAAATTTACTGTGTCTAAAAAAAAACAATGTCAATTTTTAAAAAAAATTGGGCATAGTCTCCTTTATTTATTGGACTATCCACCCTATTTAAGGGGCAACAACAAATCCAACAAATTAAAAAAAAAACTCCCAAATTTGAAGATGGGAGCTAGAAGGCGGGGAAAGGAGAATATGTGGGACTTCCTCAAAATGTCTGTGACATAGTGCTTCTGGATTAGGTGCTACTACTGTTGTCTTCCCATCCTTCTTCCCACCTCTAGCCATGATCACTCTCTCCCTCTCGATTTTCTGTACGATTTCACAAACAATAATCATAATTAATCAGTTTCTCGAACAAAGATACAGTCACATAAGTAAATATACAATCACATCCAAAATGTCCAAATTGGAGATTGATTCAACGGGATCCAATTGGATTACCACTTTCATAAAAAAAAATGCAGTTTCGAGTTTGATCCCATCATATTTGGTCTACATTTATAACAAATAACAATATTAGGAAAAAGGAACTATTTGAATAATTGCATATGCATATATGCGAGTGCATATATGCAGTGCGTGTTTGCATGTTTTTGTGTGTGCGCGTGTGAGTGAGTGGGAAAGGGATGAGGGGATGGGCAGGGGGCGCGTGTGTGCGTGTGCATGTTTGTGTGCGTGCGTGTGAGTGGTGACGGGGGAGGGGACGGGCAGGGGGTGCGTGTGTGCATGTGTGTGCGCCTGTGTGCGTGTGCATGCGTGCGTGTGTGTGTGTGCGTGTGTGAGTGGGGAAGGGGGGAGGGGGCGGGACATGTATGCATATATGCAGTGAGAGTGTGTGTGTGTGTGCGTGTGTGTTTGTGTGCATGTGTGTTTGTGAAAGGGGGGAGGGGACAAACAGGGGGCGCGTGTGTGCGTGTTTGTGTGTGTGCGTGTGAGTGGGGAAGGAGGGAGGGGATGGGAAGGGGGAGCATGTGTGCGTGTGTGTTTTTGTGCGCAAGTGTGCGTGTGAGTGGGGAGGGGGGGAGGGGACGGGGCAGAGGGAGCAAGTGTGCGTTTGTTTGTGTCCGTGTGTGTGCGTGTGAGTGGGGAAGTGGGGAGGGGATGGGCAGGGGGGCAGGTCTGCATATATGCATATGCATATATGCAGTGCATATATGTAGTGCGAGTGTGTGAGTGGGAAAGGGGGGAGGGGACGGACAGGGGGAGCGTGTGTGCGTGTGTGAGTGTTGCACTGCATATATATGCATAAGGTTAGTGTAGTGTTGAAATGAATGACAAATAATGAAAAATAGTTCCAGATTTCAGTGAACTTTGGCTCATCAACTACAAAATAGAGTTGAAAAGTATGATAAAAAAATTTATAACTATTGGAAGCAATAAACCATAAGGACCACCATATTTTAACAATCTTAACTTTGATTACTATTGCAAGCAATAAACCATATGGAACACCATATTTTAACAATCCTAGTTATAAATAGGAACCAATTTGAATTCACAAAAACATCGCCACACAGGACACTACCTGAATATCAACTACCAAGTGTCAATAGAACTACATGGGGCTTTAGGATAACTTGCTGCAACAATCCAAGAACCATAATGACAACGCATATCTACCAGACCTGCAAAACTTAACTGAAAAAGAAAATCAGAAATACCAATTAACATTTGAAAAATCAGTCTAAACTATGGAATCGTGGAGGGCTCAGGAAGGTTCAATTGGGGGGGCTTAAGTGACTAAATGAGGGAATGTTATCAAAATGATAGCAAATACAACCACGAATATGATAAGAACTCGCAAACCTGTGAATAATATGGTAAACTGAACAGGTCAAGAGTTTTTGAAATAGTAAAATTGGTGATTCTAAGAACACTAAAATAATGATAAAGAAGCCAATGTATGCACAGTAGACAATAGAGAAGCCAACATATATCCACACAGCAGACATATTTGTAATAATAGAGAAGCCAATGTATGCACTACATATGCAACTTCTGATACAAAGACAATATATGCACGCATGGGGACACTTGACCACACAGTAGATAGAGACAGAGAGGCTACCTTACTTGACTGCAATGAGAGGAGAATCTAAGGTTAATACTACCTGAGAGAAGTTAATGAAGCATTTAGAGGACAATCTAAGGTTAATACTACCACAAACATAATCTTGAAATGTATCACACGACATATTTTTTTCAACGTATTTTTAAAACTTGTTTATTGCACAAATCGCATCTAGACAATGTGATGTACAATAAGGAAATACAACATGTGTCACCCAAGTTTTTTGTGAAAGAAAACATCGACTGAAAGTTGATTGTATCATCCAAACCATTAAACCAAAATAATCAAACTTATTATGAAAACCAAACAATCCAACAAACGTATTATGAAAAAAAACATAAAACATTATATGAAAACCAAACAATCCAACAAAATAACCTCTTATGACCTCATACCTTCTTAGGGCAACTATTTTGATGAAAATGGGATTTGAAAATCTGGAAAACATAAGAACATTGGATCAGTAATACATGATATTATTATTAGATATGCAAAGAAAAATTAGGAATAGGTTTGAATATCTAAATAAATCTAGAGTTCTAAACACTAACACTAAAGTAGTGTAGTAATACCAAGACTGAGAGATCTACAAAACAAAGAGAAGGCATAATTGAGTCCACCTTCTAATTTTAAGGTCTATTCCCCTACAAAAAAGATGAATATGAGAGAGAAGGAAAGAGGAAGAGAAAGGCAAAGATAAGTAACATACAAATAAAACAAATTTCATCATTTCAGCTACAAAAATTTCATCAAGAATGTATGACAAATTTCCTTAACTCGACCCAATTTTGATATCGTATTTTTAACATTTGTAACTTCAAAACTAAAAATAAATAGCAGATCCGGTGGAAATCGATGCAAATACATGGTATTCATAGATGGGATGCTGGGTATGGTGTTGATGGACAATGTACGGTTATGGCCAATGTTTTACAGAGTGGAAGGTTGTCGGAGATGGTAGGAACAGTTTGCCTGAGATTTTTTATCTGAGAAACAAACTAAGAGTATGAAAATTTAAGATCAGAAAACTAAATACTAAATACCTGCTCTGGCCAAATACAACATAATGTGTTTGTCTAATCTCTCTCCTATCCAAACGAAAACCACGCTTAAAAATAGGGAACCTTGTTCACTAAATCAAACAATTATCTTGGGAGTGAGCTGAGGCTCAGTGAAGTGCAAGTGGTGCAGCTGCATATAGTAGCAGCGTAAGCAGTGCAGCAGTGAGCTGAAGCGTTACATCCTCGCAATGGCTGAGGCGAGGGGTGTGTGGATGTGAGTTGAAGCACTGAGTGGTAGTGAAATAAAGCGTTACGTGGTCCTTTATTGCAGCATTGAGCACCTAAATATCAAAAGAAAAATATTGCAATTAGAAAAAAAAAAGTTAAATATCAAGCGAATTGTGTCATTTAAAAACTCAAATAAAAAACATGAAAAAAATTTCACAACATTGACCAATAATATATATATATAGAGTAGTTCAAATAAAAGATACATCATCAATCTCGATAGTTAAAATGCCTTGCCTACTAAAAGAATCAATTCATTTCATAACTAATGAACAATACATGTGAGCACTACATATTCTTTATAGACTGAATGAAGAAATTATGTAAATTAATAAGAACATTGTGAGTAATCAAACATAGAGATCAGACCTTTTGTAATTTAGATCTCCCACGGTGCATGTTTTTTTAAAAGCTAAAATCAGTCACTTTGTCATTAGTTTAGAATTTTTTAAAATTCTTGTTTTGATATCTGTCATAATCTTCATTTCGATCTGCATATATATGCAGTGCATATATATGCAATCTGCATATATATATGGCAGTGCATATATATGCATATGCATATATATGGCCTCCACACTGCATATATATGCATATAAGGCCTCCACACTCAATAAAACTAAATTGAAAAAGGAAAAAACGGTAGGTGAGAACTCGAACCTGTGCAAAAGGCACAAAACTTATAAATCTAGCTTGGTTGATTATCGATCAAACCTGGAAAAAAAAATGAAATAAAATACAATCAAATGTAATGATATCAGTACCAGAATTTTTTCATTTCAGTATTGACTGTCATCTTGTCCTCTCGTTTCAAAATTTTTTTAAATTCTTGTTCTGATATATGTCATAATCTGCATTCCAATATGCAAAAATTAATCATTTACCTAGAAGATCGGTGGAGATTACATATACAATCAGATCCGCTGGAGATCTGTCAAATTTGGAGAGGGAGGGCGAGGGCAGCAGCAATCGGAGGGCCCCGTAGCAGCCCCGTAGTTATCATAGCAGCCGTAGCAGCCCCGTTATTTCAGCAGCGGGTGCACCTAATGGACAGACCTGCGACACTTTGTATTAGTTACTATTAACTGTAATGGGAATTAAAAAGGAAATTCACTCCAAAAAAATGAATAAAGAAAAAGTTTATTCAAGAAACATATCACTTACAAACCAATAAAAAAAAAGGTTTCTAGTCCCAAATTTGGAACCCCCAAATATTGTTTCAGAAAATGACCACTCTAGCTTGAAAACCCAATCGATCCAAAATGACAACAAAGTATGTATCATGCCTACGCCTAGCCGTATAACGAACCCATCATTAAACTTTGTTAGAGTCAGTCACAATTGTTTTTAAATAAAAAAAATCTTATAACACCCCAAAATATTTAAGATCATTTAGTGAGCAATATTCAATGTCCACATCTAAGCACCCATATACCAAGCAACATTACAAAAATCCATGAGTTCTTTTATTCATGATGATGTGAGAAGTTTAAGTAACAAAAATCCAACTATTACTTTACATACCATCCTGCATTTAACACCCAAAAGTTCTAGAGTTGCCTAAATCACCATCAAGAACTCCTATTCATACCCCTGAGGCTGCTATTATTTAACACCCAAGTTTAAATAGTACACCTAAGGAGTGCTTCAAGATAAACTAAAACCCACTATTTGGTGGAGACCCATTATCCACGTTGACTGCTTCAAGATAAACCAAAACCCAGACTTCAAAAATATTTTGAGTTTCATTATGGTGAACAGCATATCAAAACTTATCTTCACAAAAAGGGCTACCAAAACAAATCTATAGAAAACACAAATCAAATTAATGAAAAAAGAGTTTATAAAAACAAATACAAACATTATTTTTTTTCAAACATTTGCTGCAGAATGTTGACTGCTTCAAGATAAACAAAACCTACACTTCAAAAATATTTTGAGTTTCATAATGGTGAAGAGCATATCAAAACTCAACTTCACAAAAAGTATAGAAAACACAAATCAAATTAATGAAAAAAAAAGTTCATAAAAACACAAATCAAATTAGATGAAATGTTTCACCTTGTAACAAACATTTGCTGCAGAATCGTTTGGTAAGCTACAAACCCAATTTCCCCTCCAGCTTTACCTGAATCGAAACAAAAGAACCCTACAAAATGGAACAAAATTTATGCATAGATTATAGGAGCAGAGATTGTACCTAAAAAAATGGAATAAAATTTCCTTGTTAAACCCCCAAATGCAAAAAATTTAAGATACTTACAAATTTTGTAAGATATTCACAATCGGAGAAAAAGTAGGCACATGGGAAGTCATTTTCTCCTTTGTGAGCATGGGTAACCACAATCAGAGGCTGGTATTTCAATTTTTGCCACAATCGGAGGCCACAATAGGTGGCCACAGTCACAGAAAAATAGTCGAACGGAGGCCGGAGCCGGTGAGAGGGAGAGAGGGGGTTTCGAGTTACTGTCGGAGTCCAGAGCAGGTGAGGGGGAAATAGAGGGTTTCGAGCCGGTGAGGTGGCATCAGAGCTTGGAGCCGGAGAGGTAGGGGGAATCAGAGCCCATCCGGAGCCGGTGAGGGAGGTGGTATCGGAGCCCGCCCGGAGCCGGTGAGGGAAGGGTTTCAGAGCCCGGAGCCGGAGAGGTTGGGGGTTATTCTTTCTCCACGATGTCTGAGAAGAGAGAGAGAGAGCCATCGTGGTGTTTGAGCGGGGGTTTGTGAGTATATGGAGGAGAGAGAGTGAGATAGAGAACAGACATCGTGAGAGAGAAAAGGGTTGTTCTTTCGTGTGTTTTTACCAAAAGAGGGTTGTGTTTGAATTAAAGTGATAGTGGGGAAATTAATTAGTGAGAAGAAAAGGAGGGGGAATTTCAAATTTTAAGGGATAAAATAGGTAGTGACAAAATAGGAATAGGGTAGCATTTCAAAGTAATGGAGGGAGATGATCTTAACCATTCAATTTTTTAAAATATGTAAGGAGGTGGCACTCATCCTCACCCTTAAAAATGTACACATTTTCAAAAACCAAGCTCCCATATTATATATATATATATATATATATATATATATATATATATATATATATATATATGTGCATGATGAAGGATGGAATGTGAGAAATTATGGATCATCCCGGCGTATAAAATCCGGAGAAAAACATGTAATTTACGTATATAAAGATAAGAATATTATATACGATATAAAGAACACTAAAGTGTTAATAGTGTAAATAACTAGCGAAAGTTATTTATAATAAAGGAATGAATAATAAATGAGAGTTTGTAATGTATAATCTAGGGTAATAGCTAAGAATATTTTTTATCGCACGGTGTATGAGATAGTGTATGATGACTTAGGAGTTTTACAAGGTATTAGTTAGGCTGGGTAACTAACTAGGGTGTTCTAATACACGCGTTAGGTGTGCACTGTTAGATGAGACGTGAGGCGTATCTCATGTGAGTACGACACCAATTTAATTATGAAGAGTACATATTTTATATATTAAAGTAATTTAATCACCTGCTAAAATATTTTTCAAAACCAAGGATCTGATCCGTATTTATTTTCTTTTTTTTCTGCCTTGTATACCTTTTTAGGTGGCCAGACACAGGGACGTCTGGATCTGGATGACTATTCTTTCGAGTTAGACGTTGTTTCCGCATTTGTGGATGTTGGCAGAAAATTATATAGACACTTCTATTCTTGTGATCTAGATAGGAGGCACTGTTGTAATATTCGGGCATGTTCCCCAACTGTTGTCTTTTATTTTATTTGCGACATTTTTATTTTACACCTATTCGATTTGGCTGTAATAAATGCTTTACCGTGAGTTATCGGTTATTTATTCAATTAATCTATTGTTGTATATGTTGTATGGATGAATTTCGCTTGTGCGTTTAGGATAAAAAGATTAAAATGTTTAAAATTTGATATCAGGCCTAATAGTTTATTAGTAATTAAATGGTTTTTTGACAGTGATGTTGGGAATGAAACCATTTGATATTCCTATTTAATTTGATATATGGTTGATCACCCGATATTTTATTAGGAGAGGTGTCATAGGTAGTATCAGAGCATTAGGTCCTAGTGTCCTTAGGAATCTGTTCGAATGTGCTACGTTTCCAGTGATGCCTTCTATTTAATATAGAGCCCTATGTTTAGGATTTTTGATTCCCGTGGTGAGATTCCATTCTCCTACTATAGTGTAAAATTATAGTGAATCTTATATGCACTGAGGTGTGCTTCGTATGCCGTTTACACAGAGGACGACCAGTGAGGGCTGTTGGGAGAACAACAGGAGGCGAGGCTCAGTTATAGTTGAAGAATATTTTGGGGATAATGTCTGTACTGGAGGTTTCCCCTATTATTGAATGAGGAAATGGGGCTATAAGGACTACTATGGTGCAATATATATCTTCAAGTACCGATATAGGAGAAAGTGGTGCCAAACTAGACTCACCCAATGTGGTCAGAGTGGGAGGAGTCGAAGCGGTCTTTAAAGAGGACCACCTGTTAGAATGTTAATATATGTGGAGATTATGTGTTAGACAATGGATGTTAGATACCAAGAGGTATTGGCATACAACAAAGTGTGGTATACCTGGAAGTGAAATTAGGGTAAAATCTTTCTTATCTCGTATGAGCAGTGTTGTAGAGGTGGGAGTCAATCACCACATTTGAAAAGTGAAATAGTTTGCCAAGGGAAGGATCTTAGGTATGGTTTGACAACAAGTTCCTTCATCTATTGTTCAGAACGAGATGTGAATGTCATTTTCACCAGAGGGCCAGACAGAGGCCCAATTGTGAAAAAAAAAAAAGAATTTGTTTGCCAAGATAATTTGGTACCGGATAAGGTAGGTATAAAGGAGAAGAGAATTCTTAGGTGGGTGATGGACTTGCGAGAGGAGTTGCCAGCACTTAAGGGAAACTCTTCTTGGAAGATCGAAGCATATGGCGATTTTTACGTGTTTTGATAATGAAGATATTAATGCTTCTATGTGAAGGGAGCTAAAAGATTTGGAGAATTTATTCAGGGTGTAAGACTGGATGAAACGATGTTAGCGAAACACCGTCGTGGGGAGACACCTAAGGGGACACATTTAAATAATTCAGATAGCTGAATTCTTACCAAGTGATGATGGACTCTGTTGGGACTGGTAAGGCTAGTAGTGTGTTCCTTAGGGCCAGCGCAGCTAAGCGAACAATGAGGGTGGCCATCAAGGTTGAGACTACCAGGGCTGAAGAAAAGGACAACCCTAATACGGTCAGTGTGGCCGAAGATAAGTGGATTATATGAAGAAGTATTCTTATGTGGGAAGTAGGACCATATACGTTTTTTTTGCCCGAAGTGAGTAAAGGGACAAGAGGGTCATGCCTAGCTGGGGCAATGATTAAGATAGTTTTTGGTTTAGTTCGAAGAAGCATGTCATGTCCAGGAACCATTTGAGCAGCCAGGACATGAGTATGAATTGGTTAGAACGATAGTGGGATGATATTGCAAGGCTATCGTATTTGCTGCTCTAGGGCAGGATTTATTATTTTGGCGATGTCTCACCTGAAAGAGGGTTGAGCTCGCATTAATTTTATTTTATTTTATGATAGAGACTTCATTGAGTATAGGTGTCTCGAGATATTTTCTCCCGGTGTGTAGGGACTTTATTGATGTGATTTGAGGTATATTGGGATTATTTTTTAGTGGAGAAATTTAGCTCATTATGATATTTAGAGCTCGAAAATTGGTCATATGATGAGCGAATTGTTATGTCACTCCTTTAGAGATGCGGAAGTTGATATTTATAATTATATGTTTGGGAATTGGATTTTTGAGAGCCCGGAATATGTGTGTTGAGGTTTATTGAATTTTTTTATCGCCAATGCCGAGTGACAATGCATTTGGGAAAAGTTCCTTGTTTGACTGGTAGTATGGGAGGGGATACGCATGAATTTTGGTAAACGTCATGAGCATAGAGACGTTGATGGATGCTAGGGAATCAATTTTGAATGTTGATCAATGGATGTGTAGAGAAAACACTCTGATCTGAGAAAGCCATTATTCGTTATAAGGCCACTAGAGCCGGTAGGGTCGTGAGAGAGAATGGAAAAGTTTTGTTCTTACCATGAGTGTAGGGTGAGACGATGCTATGAAGGATTAAATTTTGATTTATGGGGTGATTGAGAATACCCATGTGTTATAGACCCTTCGAGAATTCGAGGCCAGTTTTGAGGAAAGTGTGTGACGTTTCTAGTGTTGTGCTAATGTGCACGGATTATAAGTGTATGGGAACCCTGGTTAGCTGATTTAGCGTCGTCCGAGATGGAGGGACATGGAAATAAATGTGTGGAATAAATGCTTATGGGGCAGTCATAAATAGAGTCAAAATGGTAGGATGGATCGAACGTCGTGTGAGAAGGATGATGATCCAAGTATATATGAGCAATGAGAGTAGTACACCTAAGATTGGTTGAAAAGATGTGAGAGGCCATTTAAAAGGATATCTCTTGAGAAGAGGTCTAGAATGTTGATTTCTATAAGTAAAAAGTTCCCAAAAGTGCGCATTATGACTAGAGTGCACGGGCCGTGATTTTTGGTACCCTATGGAAAGAAAGGGAGTATAAAGTATCACTTAAGATGAGGTATTATAAGTGGGAAATTTGTGTTAGGTGATACGTAGAGAGATTGTCTCTGGGTGCACCACTAACTGATTTAAATAAGTTGATTCGAGATGACCAAGCAGAAAATTTTGTATCAAGGCGATGATTCCAGTGATGGAACAGGCAGTCGAGTTGGTAAAAGAATTTCACCGATGCAGGGTGCCGCCCAATATCATTGATAATTAGGATGATATCCTTAGACCCCACCTCCAATAAAGATTTTCGAGAAGTAGTGGGGATGATATTTTGTTCTGGGCAAGTCGTGTCACCTATGGCCCAATGAGTAGACGGGAGGTGATCGACGACAAGTAAAGTGGTATGAATGAGATTCTGGAATCATTAAGGTTAGTTTGCTTTAGAAACTAATAAAGCTTATTATTGAAGTAAAGCATGGTACGGTAATTGGGAGGAGAGATTATCATGTTATAGAGTTGTGTGTAGCCATTCGTACCTGTTTGTGTGGATAAGGTGTTTATTAAGATTTTTTATGGGAAAACTTTATCATTCTCCCTGTGGTTGTTTAAAGGTGAGCGAATAAATAGACTTTTGGAACGGATGCAATTTAGAGTCCATTGTTGAGAGGGGCATAAACCACAAACTTTTTGGGGAGAGACGTTTGAGTGTTGTAAGAGTTATGTCACTATGAATCGAGATTTGAAGGACTGACAGGAGTGGTCAGATGTTCTTGTAGTTTCCATCAGGATGGGAACTTTGTGTTGAGATGGATATAGGAAGCTTACACTTAGTGATATGCGTACTTCCCATCGAATTGAAACAATTGCGCCATTGATGTATAGGCTCATTTTATTTGGATGTCGTTGGTAGAAGCACAAGGTGTGATGTGCCATTATTAAGGTAAGACCTTATGACTAATTGAGTATATCAGTATGCAGATAATTGAAAAAGCTTGTTATGAAGCTGGGGCTATAGTGATTAAGCCTTTAATTTTTGGTACTGGAAGATGAAGTATGGATCGAGATCCTAAGTTTTGGTACTAGTCTTATTGGAATTTCGAGGATGAAATTCAGTTATAGGGGGGGAGAATGTAATACCCCATACTTTCATGGATATTTAAATTACATGAGTGGGTGTAATTTAATAATTTGAGAATTTAAAGTAAATGTGATGGACTGATTATATTTCACGTCGCAGGTAAATAAAATCGAAAGGTGATGTATTTTATTCGAAAAATACGTGCAGAGAGGTGTTGTGTTAAGACGCGAATTTTTGTTAAGTGACTCGGATGGGAATATCGAATGCACGGTTGGTCTCGAAAGGGCCAAGATAGTCAGAATAGAGTACCTGAATGTAGTTGTTGATACGAGAAATCATCCACTAGTCACCCTCGTACTAGCAAATCAAGTGCATAGTACATAATAAGTAAATAGAGCAAGCAAGAGAGATAAAAGACAAGATATATAGTGGTTCGGCTATAAAAGAGCCTGCGTCCACTTTGATGCCTCCCTCTCATTATATTCATATCATAGATGTACAAGTTTATAATGCTATAATGGGCGTACAAGATAGATTAGAGAGAGGAATACATGACCTTAGCAGTTCGGGGAGTGCCGAAGATATGACTTGGATGTAGGTGAGTATCCCCCAAGCTATATGTTGAGGTTGTGTAGAGAGAGTTTTGCAAGGCTTCGCCAGGTACCGTAGAATCTGAACCAAGTGAGTGGATTAAAGTTCGCCCCTTATCTCGAGGTGTAGACCTCTATTTATATGAGGTATGTGAGTTGTGTCATGTTCCTTGAGCGCATGACATATAAGTCTCTAGATGCTACAAGGAGCGGGATGCAGCATGTGAGGTTAGAGCTGTGGGTGTCGCACCCTCTGTAGTATAAGTTTGCGACATGTACGGATGGGAAAGACTGGTTACCGCACCCTGTGTTGAATAGGGCCACTCCCTGTGCTTAAGGGTCGCGGCCAATAAGCTTGTGTACCTGAATAACCTCTGCAGAAGGGGAAGGGTGCTATATTTGTACTATCAATAAGCCCCCAAGTCATAGTGCCAAGAGATTGCGATTGGTGCTGCGGCTGAGTAGTTGAGTCCTCTTAAGGTGCTACGACACTTTCAAGTCAATGCTTCGTCTTCCTGAGTCCTCTTATTTAAATTGTTTCGTCCATGGACTTCATTACGTTTCCAAAAACTTTGAGAGCAAAATGAAAGTTGAACTCTGTTCGTTTCTTCCCTTGATCTTTTCGGTGACTTTTCAAGGCTGCGTGTGGTGGTTCTGAGGCGGTTCATGGTAGTTGGACGCTGAGCAACCGGATTCCTTCATTTATAGGTAATTTCCCGACCATTTTTCACCCTCTTTAAGTATCTCCTTCGATTTTCATTTCAAAGCTCCACCTGATTGATAGGAAGTTCATGTAACAAGTCATGATAACTGGGACTCTTCTGAGAATTAAACTTGCATATCTGTTCGAAATTGAACTCTCTCCTGTTTGATTGATAGGAACCTTGAATTCAATATTCATATGATAGAAAAAGGGTTCACGAATTGAACATCTGAATGTGCTTTTGCGATAAACAACGGATATTGTAATTGTGTTTGATGTTTTATGAATGCTTCAAATGTAAAGATAGTGAAAATCATTGCATTTGTTCCTTGTGTTCTGGAGAGAGATGTTTCATCTTATAGAGCCTTTGATATTTGAATTTACGATGATTGCATACAAACTTGTTTGAGTGAGTATCCGCGGCATGGTAAAATCCCTTTAGTAATTTAGGGCTCTCTTGAATCAATGCAATCTTCAAATATGGATATATGTAGCATAGAAAATGTTGTTGTGACAGGTATTAAACATAATGCTACGGCACGCAAAATAGGTTACGGCGTGTAGATATTTGATAGGGTAGTCCCTTGGAGTTCTTAGATTTAGACTCCACGAAAATTTAGCCCATAGTTTAATGACTTCGGCCTGTAGGTTTTCAAATTAGGTATCGCGGAATTTAGCCCATAATTTAGTGACTACGGCATGCCAGAGGTCATCCTCTCTCCAAAACGGTATTCCTCGATGATAATTATCCTTTAGGGCCCTAGAACCCAACACTAGCATATTTAGCCAAATTTCACTTTAATCTTCATATCATTATTCATGTCGCGGCTTCTTAGAGGCTTTTTAGAACCATATTGGCTGCGACACCTAACTGCGGACTCTGATTTTCAAGTACTACTACAACCATATGAATTTTATACCAGATGAATTTCGAAAGAACTTCTGGAATAAATACTTTGGCAGTTTTCCTCCTGATATTTCTTCTGTGCATCCCTTGATGACAATAGGACCTTTCCAGTTGAGAGAGTGCATTAATTGTGTAGTGCTAGATTCAGACTCAAATTCAGACTCCGTGGTAATGGAAGAAGAGGTTAATTCAAGAAACCAGGCAATGGATATTGATACCGCGACAGATTGTACATCTGAGATTAGGGATGCACCCGCTGGCACATCTGGTGGAGCTGAGAGGCCCCCTGCCGCACTTGATGTCCGCGGCATTATGACCCAAGAGTAGGTTGATCAGGTGGCTGAAGCCTTTGAATTTCTGAATAATATGGTATATACTGCACCCACCGCGGACAAAAGACCTTGCTCTATAATTGCTGATGCTAGAGTCTGCTTCCCCCTTCATGACTTTGTATATGGGTTACGGCTACCTGTCCCAGTCCCAGTTAGAAGGATTTTTGAAGCAACGAAGCTGGCCCCAGCCCAAGTAGACCCCAATGGTTGGAGGGCAATTCTTGCTTCAATTGTCTTGTGGGAGAAAAAGTTCAAGCGAGACATAACTCCCGTGGAGTTCTTCAATTTTTACATGCCAAAGGAGAACTCAGTGAAATTTGCGTGGTATTATTACCTTACTATCCACAACAAGGATGAAACCCTTTACTCTAGGAGGCCCACGAGTGTAAAAAATTGGAAAGGAAAGTATATTTATATTTCTGGAGAAGAATGGGAGGTTCATCTAGAGGAGTCCGAAAGAGAAAAATCATATAGGATGTCCCGACAATGGGGGTGTCCATCTAAACTAGGTACTCAGGGCTACATCTTTGATAACATGCCGCATCCTGTTTCATAATTCACACAGCTCCTTTTATTATATTACACTAACATAATCCTCTTGCGCAGCTCTTAGTAATTTACAGCTCAGTGACCGACAGGAGAGAAGAGTGGGAAGGGCTATGGCCATTAAGGATAAGGAGAAAAAATTCAGCTCCTTGGTGACCTCTACTTCAATTTTTGAGGCAGGTTACTTTCCCAACAAATCTTTACCAAAAAGAATGGCTGAGAAAGGTAATAATATTTAGTTAAACTCCGCGACACTTATTCTTCCAATCTTAAATTTTTGACTATTTTATTTCTTCTTCAGGTAAGGAGATCAATAGAGAGCTTTTGAAAGCTCAGTTATTATAGATGGATGAGGATGCGGTTAACCTCAATAATGCTGCTAGAAAATCCATAAGGAAGAGAAATAGGGACCCTGCCATGGTCCCAAATAATGATGAGCCCACTACCGTTGAAGAGGAAGATGTGATAAATCCCACACTTGGGCGGGTTGTAGCATAAGAGGTGTTTGGGGAAATCACCACAACATCACAAAGAGAAGTCGATGATGACATCGGCAAACATCTGGAAGTGGCAGGCTTACTGCCTTCTGAAATCGAGGACCATGGTGGATGCGGACCTTCACCCATTTTTCCTACAAATTCTACCCCTCCGCGGACTGTTGTGGCTGTAAATTCCAACCTGCCACCTCCACAAGGAAGGCTAAGAGCTGGGCCTGATGGCCGTCTGCGCCCTCAACTTAGGGAAAAAAATCCCAACTCTTCCTGGGATACAACTGCGAGGCATGTCAACAGAATGAGCAAGGTTCCACAGAATGTGGACCTTGACCATCTTGTTGAGGAGGACCACGAGGACCTGAAAGAGTGTGCCCTTTACAGCGGTAATTTCTTCACCACTTTCTATTTATTCCAACATTTTTTCTTCAAACGTTAATGAGCAGACTTTTGTCTTTTAGGCCACGGACGTTGTGGTGTCCTAGAGGATGAAGTACGATGGGCTCTACAAACTTTATAGGGCTACGAAGACTTCCCACAAGAATGACCTGGATGCAACTAGGTCTTCCTCCTTTTAAGTGGGCAAGGATTCCATGGCTGTGGCACTTAAGGTGTCTAAGCAAGACTTGGAAGCTTCCCTTGAGCTGAAGAATGAGGCTGAGAAGAACTTCTCTCAGGCCGCAGAGGCTTTGTCAATTGCTAAGGCTCAAGCTCTTGAGGATACAGAACGAGCCGCTACTTCTCAAAATAAGCTTACTGCGGATGAACATCAAATGAAAAAGATGTCTACTGACCATATTGTGGCACTCAAATGTCTTGAGAGTCAATATTCTGAGGCCAACAGACTGAAAGAAGAGAGTTATGCCGCAGCCTTGAGCTAAGATGCGGACCTTGCTGTGGCCAACTTTAAGAAGTACAAGGATTTTTTTCTAATCAGTAATAAAGCCTACCTCTGCGGCTTTCAAGAGCAGAGGCACAGAGTCGTCAAAAATTTTCTTGAGTCCAAGGACCAGATTATGTATTGGAAGTTGGGTGATGCTGAGCACGACCAGTGTGTAGCTGAGATTAAGGCTGTCGCAGAAGAAATGGAAACGAAGCTTACTGAAGAGGCTGCAGCCAAAGACGAGACTGAGACAGTTGTGGAGGGCGGTGAAGGGGATGTCAATGATGATTCAGCCTCATAAAAGTTATAACTAATTTTTTAATTTTTGAGTTGTCAACATAGGGTTGCGTCCCTTTGAACATTCTTATTGTTACATATATGGATCGCGTCCCTTTGAATTTTTGAACCGCTTAATTAATGATGCAGCCTATTTTTATGTTGACTATTTTTGCCTCCTTTTCTAGTAGTTTTTTATTCTTATGTTTTGCTGGCTTCAACACTTGAATCAATGCTTTCTCTGCATGTGTTTTTTTATTATTTTTTTATTGTTTGCGAGCTTTTTGCTTCAAACTTTACTATCAAGGCCGCGACCACCTTTAAACCCTAATGGTTTATGTATATCATTTGCATGATTTATTCATCCTATGCCTTGATGCTTGAACTGATGCTTTAAGGCCGTGGCACTGTAGTGTAGGATTTTGCACATAGGCTGCGGCTCCAGCCTCTTTTTGAACTGGGTTGTGGCTCCTTTTAAGAGCCTTTTGCTTGTAGCTTTATAACTGGATCCTTATTAAAATGTTGCTTTTCTTGAACAGGGTTGCGATAGGTTAACAATCATGTCTGCCCTTATCTGTCGCGTCTTCTAAATGAATCCACTAAATGTCTGCAACCATACTGATAAGTTTGTGGCATATTTTTAGCCCTTTTAAGTAATTGAGGCCATCCTTATATCTTTGGCATGCTTCGTAATCACAGCAACACAGCCTCCTTTAGTTGCTTTGATTAACTTTCATCGCTTTCCTTTGGTCACTTTGATTGCATTTCATCGCTTTCCTTTAGTCACTTTGATTGGGTTATTATCAGGCCCCCTCCCCCCCCCCCCCCCCCCCCCCCGGGCTAGGTATTATGAAGCTTCCCCAAGCTCATGTGGATATATATAAAGCCTTCCCAAGCTATAATTGGATTATCCACAGACATTTATGTCTTTGGCCCCTTCAACTATAGGATTATCCGTAGATAATTAAGTCTTTGGCCCGTGTGGGTTATTTTCAGGCATTCTCGGGCTAGGTATTATGAATCTTCCCCAAGATAATATTAGATCACCAAGTTAATGATGTTTAGTCTCATATCCACCAAGTTAATGATTTTTTGCATGGGAGTAACCTCCCCGGGCTAATGACGCATCCCGAAAGCTAAGAATGGGCATTAGAAGCCCGTGTTGCTAATAACGCTTTCTGATAACTGTTTTCGAGAATGTAGCTATCATATCCTGGGATATAATCTTTATAAGTGATTATTGCAAACCAATTCAGATAGTTTCTCTCAATAGTCTCTTTCATTATTTTCAGTTAACATTCGACTTCATATAACCACGCGTCATTGAGGGCGTTGTGAGCCTATTTGAATATAATTATTCCTGATATAATTCGATATCTCCATATAGAATCTGTTTAATACATGAGTCTTTCATAAGATATCATTTAATGGAATTGAGAAATTAAAACATTATATTCATTAATCCTCATAAGCATATACATAAAAAGTCAGAATGAAATCAAAGATAATGTTCACTATGAACATAAACTGAAGATGATATAAACTAAATAATAAAGATAAGGGATTTATGGCCCATCAGGCTAGGATGCATCCCCTAAGCATCTATGATTAACCTCTGCAGCATTCCTTGCCTAATCAACCTTTCCATTTCGTCCTTCAGAGCATAGAACTACTAAGTGTCATGGTCATGGTCCTGATGGAATCTGCACCAAGTAGCTTTGTTCCTCATGTGGGGTGGAGCCCTCAACATTTCTGGCCACCTCAACATCTTATCCTATTTGATGAAATCGAAGATATCTTCAATCGGGAAGGGCAACGGAGTGTAAGCTTCGGATTTCCTCTCTACCTTCTCCATTCTCCTTTTTAGGGCCCTGGTCGCGGCCTTGCTTTCTGCGATCAGTGCTTTTAGCTGGGGAACTTCCTCGGATGGAACTTATGGAGCTGCGCAACAAAGATCCTAGGTTCCGCACCTAGATTGGGAGAGGCCGCGACCTCTATCATGTGGACCCTTTGACTCAAATAGTTGACTTGGGTCTGGAGTGAGGCATGGCTGTCGTAGAGATGGTTGAGGTGATTGTACAGCTGCACAATCTCATCTTTGACTTCTATGATTTGGCTAGATTCTCCTTCCATTTTCTTCTTTGTTAGTATTTACAAAATATATATAATGTGAGACAAAACTAACAGAAGTGAGTAATCTCAGAAATATTGGAGTAACCAAGTAGGAAATGGGGATGCAACGTTTGCACTACTGCTGAGGCCGCGACCAGTAAGACATATAGGTGCACTGTCGTGGCCTTTGTATGATATTCACCAAGGTTGCGTTGGAGACCATCGGAGTCCGTTCCTCGATGTTTTGAAGATTTTGTAATGAAGCCACGCTAGTAGAGGTCGTGGGCATAAAGGCATTTGAACTTCCAGGTTGCATCCCCTTCTAAGCAATGAGGGGAAAAATCCTAAAATTGGAACCCATAAACTGAGTTTTTCTCCCAACACATGTGGAGAGCATACCTACCAGGGTCTGTTAATGAAAGGATAGACTCATGGTGCACAAAACGGCACAGTTTCATTGATAAACCCTAGATCATAGGTCGAGAACAGCAAAAATGGGAGTAAATACAATTCTTCCCTAACCATTCACCTTTTCAGGGCTAAAGACCATTATTCTTTTTAGCACTATCTAGATTAAATTATGTCACATGGGTATGTAAAATAGATCAAAGGTCATAAAATCCAGACCCCATAACAAATCTGAACATATGAAATACCTATTTAAGGGTGTAAATATAAAATAAAGCTCAATAACCAAAATTTAATCATGAGATGATGACCCAAAGGATCCCCATGAATAAAAGAAGGGGTTTAAGAACTCAAAATATAGAGAAACAAGATTGAAATATCTCGCTTCCCACAGACGGCGCCAGATTGTTGATACGAGAAATTGCCCACTAGTCGCCCTATCAGGTGTATAGTACATAATAAGTAAATAGAGAGAGTAAGAGAGATAAAAGATAAGATATAGAGTGGTTCGGCTATGAAAGATCCTACGTCCACTTTGGTGCCTCCCTCTCATTATATTCATATCATTGGTGTACAAGTTTACAATGCTATAATGGGCGTACAAGATAGATTAGAGAGAGCAATACATGATCATAGCAGTTCGAGGAGTGCTGGAGATATGACTTGGATGTAGGTGAGTCATCCCCAAGCTATATGTTGAGGTTGTGTAGAGAGAGTTTGGCAGGGCTTCGCCAGGTACCGTAGAATCTGACCCGAGTGAGTGGATTAAAGTTCGCCCCTTATCCCGAGGTGTAGACCTCTATTTATATGAGGTATGTGAGTTATGTCGCATTCCTTAAACGCGTGACATATAAGTCTGGAGAAGCTACAATGAGAGGGATGCGGCCTATGAGGTTAGAGCTGTGGGTGTCGCACCCTCTGTAGTATAAGTCTGCGGCATGTACAGATGGGCAAGACTGGGTTCCACACCCTGTGTTGAATAAGGACACTCCCTGTGCTAAAGGGACGCTGCCTATAAGCTTGTGTGCCTGAATAACCTCCGCGGCAGGGGCAGGGTGTTATTTTTGTAGTATCAGTAGTGTTTGGGTTCCAGGGACTTTTTGGACGAGTAAGGACTCGCATTTGTGTATACGAGTCAATTTTGGGTTTGATAAGGGGATAACCCTTATTTCTCTCTTCTAAGGGCACGAGAGAAAGAGAGAAAAGAAGAGAAAATGAAAGAAATAAAGAAAGAAGGAATAAAGGAAGAGAAATAAGAGATTTTTGGCCAAGCTCCAGCGGATTCCGGCACGAGGTTATCAGATTTATCCAACGAGGCAAGTGTTTAACTTGCTTTAATGATTTAAGTGTGTTTATTTTTCATATTATAGTTGGTGTGAAAAATTATAAGATTTGGGTTTGGGATTCTTGCATAAAAATGGGGTTTTTGGAAAGGATTTCATATAAATTGATGTGTTAATTACTCCATATGAAATCTAAGCTTGAATCCGTGTAAATGGTGTAATTTTTGGTGAAAAATTTGAAGAAATGAAAAATGGTAAATTTAATGGAATTGGGGTTTAAATTCTTGAGAAAGTTGATGAATTCCATTAATTAATTAGTGTATTGAGTATGTTTAAGTGTGTAGATTCTTATATGGATGTTGGGTGACGTTAGAATCCATAAAAATTGAATTGGATGAGTGTAAGAGTGATTTTCGTCACAAGCATAAATGTGGACAGACCGGACCAGTCCGAATTAAGGTGACTGGATCAGTTCGTTTATGATCATATCATATCATTTTTGGAGTACCGGATCGATTCGTTTAATAGGGAACTAGACCGATTCATTTTTCTTGGTCATCGGTCCCGTCCGGTTTTGAAAGAAATATTTGAGAGTTGTTCTTAGACTAAATTCCTTTTAGAGGTAGATATTAGGGGATCCTAAATAGAGTGCGAGGACCTCTGAAAGAGTAAATGGGTGATACGTAAGTCTCACGTTAGTGGGAAATATTAGGGATTTAAATTTAGGAATTTTTGGGATGAACGACATTCGAGTAATTTTTTCAGCGGGTTTATATATACGTTGTGCGTGCAGAATATATATATATATATATGCTGAATATTTATGAGTAAATCCTAAGGTGCGAGTAGGATGATATAAGAATACTAGCCAGACATGATGAGCTACTATTCGAAAACTAGATATGTGATAAATATATCATAAGTGAGATAATACTTATAGGATTAAAACAATTTGTGTGTATACTTATTCATTAATATGAATTGGTATATTTGGATTTTAGGCTAATGCTATGAGAGATAGGCATTTATAGTCAGATTTGATGATATATATAGGATAGAGACAGTATATATATGTATGATTATAAATATATCTCAGTGTGAATGGAATATTTATGTGAAGGATACCCCTCTAGTGCTATCATGGGGAGTTATACGATATGGGTGAGGCCCCTAGCTTGAGGAGCAGGGAGCGTATAGTCCCCAGGTCATAATGCCCATTTTTATATCGTGGGGCATTTATCAGGGGTGAGATGAGGTGGGTATGTCTCGTTCTCATTTCCGATGAGAAACAATGACCACTTCCCATACATTGTGGTTGGATTTGGCTCGGTGTCAGATCCCGTCCCATTTGCGCAGGTCATTGTGTGTTCTCCCTTGAGGATGATAGCTTGTAGAGATTGCATCCATTGAGTTAAAGCTCTGAGGGATAGTTATTATACTTATGTAGTGTGTGATGTATTGGTATGGATATACTTGATGTGTATGGTATATTGCATATATATATATTTAAGAATATTATATACGAGGTAAAGAACACTAAAGAGTGAATAATGTAAATAACCAGAGAAAGTTATCTATAATAAATGACTGAATAGTAAGTGAGAGATTGTAATGTATAAGCGAGGGTAATAGCTTAGAATATTTTACGTTTAGCGGGGTATGAGATAGCGTATGATGACTTGGGAGTTTTACGAGGTGCTAGTTAGGCTGGGTAGCTAACTAGGGTGTTCTAATACATGCGTTAGGTGTACAGCGTTAGATGAGAGGTGAGGGGTATCTCATATGAGTTCGACACCAATTTAAACATGAAGACTATCATATTTTATAAATTAAAATAATTTAAGAACTTGCAAAAATATTTTTCAAAACTCGGGATCTGACCCGTATATATTTTCATTTTCTTCTCATTTGTATACTTTTTAGGTGTCCAGACACATGGATGCCTGGATGGCTATTCTTTCGAGCACTGTTCTAAAAAACCCGCCTAGGCACGCCTAGGCTTAAGGCTTGGGAGAAACGCCTCGCCTTATGTTTTTCACGCCTTATTTTTGGTAAAACTATTAATGCACACTTTTTTCTAAAAACAACAATTCCTTAGTGAAACGATGTCGCCTTTTAAAAAAAAAAATTTACAAACCGGACCATTATCTTATCCAAAATAATCAAATAGTATTTTAATTTGCATATATTCAGACATATTTTTATGATATGTGCAATTTTTGTATTTTAATAGCCTTGTTATGGTTAAAAATTATTAAAATATATTAAGAAGGCCTAAACGCCTTTTCATGCCTTTTTACGCCTAGGCCCGCCTAGGCTTCTAAGGCTTAAGGCTTGGCCTCCACGCCTCAATCACGCCCCGCGTTTTTTAGAACCATGCTTTCGAGTTAGACGTTTTTTCCGTAGCTGTGGATGTTGGCAGGAAATTATTTAGACGCTTATATCCTTGTGATCTAGATAGTATGTATTTTTGTAATATTCGGGCATGTTGCCCAGCTATTGTCTTTTATTTTATTTGTGGCATTTTTATTTTACGCCTATTCGATTTCGATATAATAAATACTTTACCATGAGTTATCAGTTATTTATTCAATTCATTTGTTGTGTATATTTTGAATGGATGAATTTTTCTTGTGCGTTTAGGATAAAAAGATTAGAAAGTTTAAAATTTGATGTCAGGCCTCATAGGTTATTAGTAATTAAATGGTTTTTTGACAGTGATGTTGAGAATGAAACCATTTGAGATTCCTGTTTAATTTGATATATGACTGATCACCCGGTATTTTGTTAAGCGGGGTGTCACATACAATTTCATCTAAAACTCCTTGGGACGCATAAGCCCTTATAACATTCAATATTATTTTATTTAAGACAATCTTAATGTTCATTAATTTATCTCCCTATCCTTTAACACCAACCATTTTATCTTTTATATAGTGATTAATAACAATTCCTACCCCCATATAGACACTTATCTCTCCCTTTCGAATAAAATAATTTAGAACCTTCTCCTATCTCTTTTCCCTTTTCACCCTTCGATTTAGGTGTTTGTTGATATTTTCTCCATTTTAAGGTATTCATAATCTCTTTACACTTACTAGTTAGTGTTTCTAAATTCTACGTTCCAAATCTAATTTTATGTAAGTTATTTTTATTTATGTTTCTTCTTTTAACTCTAGAATCCATTAACAAGATTTGACATAAATTTTACAGAAGGTTGTCAACCTGATATTAACTCACCTCCTTTCACATCCGTACTTGGCACCGACAATGGTTGAGCCAAAAAGACTAATTAATTAGTTAATCAATTAAATACTATTACAAAATAATTCACTAAATAAATATGCTACAAAATATGATGAGATAATACAAACGCATCTTTACGTATGATAAAATAATGATAAATCTAACCCTTAATGAAAAATGAAAACTCTAATAAAAAGTTTAAGCTCATAAATAAAAATATGTAAAATTTCATACAAGTTAATAATAATGAATCAATAAAAAATTATAGTAAAGCATATGACACACTTGGGTAATGGCAGCTTTGTAAAAATGCATTTTCTTGAAGAGTTACCCTCATAATACAAAACTCTCTGAGAATATTTGTGTTCAAATGAAGAAAACTCAACTTCATATTTGTGATACAAATTGAACGTTCAATATTTATTCTTCAGGTCTGAGACAAACACCAAAAAATCTTAATCTTACGCGTCGGTGTTTGATCTTTATGTGCCGGTAAAATTTCAAAACTAAGGTGTGTTAAGTCAACTACAATAACAAATTGTGTTTGTGTTGTCAAATTAATAAAAGTTTTATATATAATGATATAAATGACAAATCGTTATTGTAGATCCTATAATCAATCGATTCGATGAAATAGATTAGATCCAGGAATTAATCCATTTGATGAAAATCTATTTGAGAACCAATGATGATGGATTGTGATTTGAAGTTGTTTAGATCTAACCAAATCAAATTTCAAATCGAACCCAAAAAAATCTATGTTTGAAAACAAATGAATTTGAATGGGTTTAAAGAAAGTTTTGATTTTGTTGATGGATTGTTGCTTCCCCATTTGAAATAATAATTTTATAGCAGTGTTTGATCATGTCAATACAATGGAGTGAAAAAGTTTTCTGGATAAGAAAAGATCTCGATTAATCAATTTTATGAAATAAATCAGATCCAATAATTAAATCCTTTGATGAAAATCAATTTGAGAATAAACGATGGAGGGGTGTGATTTGAAATTGTTTAGATATGACTATTACAGTTTTCAATTCGAACCCAAAAAATCTATGTTTGAAAATAGATGCAATTAAATAGGCTTGGAGAAATTTTGGATTTCGGTGATGGATTATTGTTTCCCCACTTCAAATGATAAATTCTATATCAGTCATCAAAGTTTTTGATATGTCGTCTAATAAGTTTAACTGATCTCTGCCGCTTGATTTCGGTGGGGAGAACTTTATTTACTTGAATATCTCATACAACAATCTTTTCGGGTCAGTATCTCTACCATTCATGAAACAAATGTCGAAAAAAGAAACTTAATATATATATATATTTCAGCGTATCAAAGACAAACACTCTCAGATACACCTTTCTAGGCAGCTCAAAAACCAAGGTCCTGCACACATATCACAACAATAAATGGTAGTAAAAGCATGGCAACAACCAACAATGGTGGGTGAGTTAAATTCCCCATGGTTTTGCAATAACTCCCCTGCTCTCAGTGTATTTTCTCTCTCTAGAAAGAACTCAGTACAAAGAACTATGTATTCTCTCTAAAGAGAACCCGTTTTCTCTGAAATGGATGGGCTCTGTAAATGGCCACCAACCTCTCCTGAGATGTCTCGGTCTCAATCAATGTGAAAAACCTTCTACATTATATCACTAGCATTAAATGCTTGTAGACACCTTTTGGCTATCAACTGTGTCAGGCAGCTGTCACACTTCAATGGTCATCCACCAAACCTTCTGACAACCCCTCAAATTGCCATGGTTTACTCGAGTTTGGAATATACAGTAGGTAGGTGGCGTATGACATCACCTAAAGAAGACGTGACATTTGGAAAGGGACTGTTTAGCACTGGGCTCAGAGTGAGATGGAACTTCTGGATAAGTTCTCTCGGGTTGTGGTCCCTCGGTGTTTTACTAGGTGTATCTAGAATGGTCAAGTCAAGCCTTAACATTGCCTTGCTTCTCAATCCTCGAAACCAGTTCCCTTGGTGGGGTCATCCGATAGAGCATGAAATATCTCCCAAGACCTGCCAGACGTGGTCCCTCACGGATACCATTTGACCTCACTCTCATATTATAAATCATTACAACATACAAGTTATAATACATTTCTGCAGATACATGATTTGAATAAGTATAAAAAACTGTCAACCCTGAGTTTCCTCTTTGAGTGAGATTCCTCTAGCAAGCTTCCTCTTATGAGCTTCCTCTCAAGCTTCCTCTGGATAGCTTTATTTGATAAGATTTTTTTGAGCTTCCTCTTGCAAGCTTCCTCAAGAAAGCTTCCTCTAGAGAGATTTCTCTAGCAAGATTCCTTTGATGATCTTCCTCTAGCAAGCTTCCTCTAGCAATCTTCCTCTAGCGAGTTTCATCTGATAAGCTTCCGCTGAGCTTCCTCTGGCGAGCTTCCTCTAGCAAGCTTCCTCTGAGCTTCTTCTATGATCTGCCTCTGTGCTTCTTCTCTTAGCTTCCTCTATATAAGCTCCCTCTAATATTCCTCTCGTAAGATTCCTCTAGATAAGCTCCCTATGATATTCCTCTCATAAGCTTCCTCTTAGCTTCCTATGGTTTGTCCACCTTCCTCAATTTTGGAGGGGTAGTTATCTCTAATCACAAGACTACCTTTAGGCTCCCCTTACAATAGTCGATCTCGAAAGACGCTTTAGGAGGAGCCTTAGGTCAAGATGATTCTGACCAACCCTATGGTGGTGGATACCCTCTTAGAGTACCCTCCCTTGGGATGTTTTTCTGTGACGGACATGGTTCAAATTGTTTCTATAAGTCACCAAGGCTATAGTCAAGAAGGGTGACAAGTGAGATGTGATTTTGAAGACTATAATTGTCTCTCGACTTGATTGTTTCTGGCCTTGTCATTTTATTAGCAGTTTTTGTTATAGCCATGGAGGGTTGCACCACATTTCTCTAACCTCACTAGTGATTCAGTCATGTCATTAATTCTACCTCCATCTAGGACTTTTCCATCCATAGAATATATCCAAGCACGCGATATTTGGTATGAGAATCTTAGAAAAGAGGAGTCCCGTGATGCACTTCCACATGTTTGTTCATCACGCTGGTAGATTCTCTTTATTTTTCTTATTATGAAGATAGTGTTGGTGAAAGTTTTTATTTTATTTAATAATTATAGTTGTTTTCTTTTGATTTGAATCTAAAATTAGAAATTTGTCATCGAGTTTTATTTTATTTAAAAATTTAGTTGATTTGTAATGAATACTTAGTGACTCAGTAACTAAGTAGTCCATAGTCTTTCTCACAGGAAGGACACAAATCAACAACTAAATGTACTCAAAATGTAGGTTATAAGCCAAACCAGATGACCATATTACTGAAACGTTATGTCTCATCTTCTTGGGGTCACAAACAAGAACTCCAAAACATGATTCTTTATGCTCAAAAGAAATTTTCTTCAAGTCTGGCCTTTCTCCATAGTGCACATTGATAGATTCGAGAAGATATTGTTGTGGGAAGCTCTCAACCCTTATATATGTATTATAGAACCAACCACAATGAGGACAATGACATACTTTTGAGGTGTGAAGAATGTTGTTAAATATCAAACGGTCAAAGTGATGAGTCAGACGAAAGCGGATATACGGTTTCAGTGATGAATCCTCGAATGGATATAGAACTCCATGGTAAATCTATTGCAGCTACTGGTATCTCTTGGTTTTATTTATATTTGGAATTTTGTGGTTTCAAATTTTGTTCAATTTATAATACATTTATACAGTTGCATTGGAAATGGACCTGCACATTTACAATATTTGTTATCCTTTAGTTCTGTTAGATTTTGGAGATTTGGGACTCGGTTACATGATATGTCCTTGATTTAGAGCTTTCGATTATGCTTCTTAACATTTTTCATTTTTTCTTCTTTTCTTCTTTTCTTCTTAATGGTCTATAACCATATTATTGTTCAGTAGTGATAGTGAATATAGTAGCGGTGCTGGTTTTTTAGAAATTATAAGGGTATTACTTTATTTTATATCACGTATCATTCAATTTTTGAAGATTTTAAGACATTCCTAAGTATGAAATGTCAATATGATTAAAAATCGTATGTGATTAATATGTGAATGCTGAAAGATGAATGTCATGGAAAATCAGTTTGGTATATGCAAATCTTAGACACTGCATTAAAAGGTATCAATAATCATAGATTCTTCCTAAAATTTACTCTCCTTGCTTATTTGTTTTAGTTTCCCCTTTAAATGTCTTTGTACAGATGCATGCTGAATTTAGTCTCTAGATTTACGCACATCATGCATGATTTACCATGATAATGTCATTGAACTTCCAATGACACTGGTACTATGCTAGCAATGTAAACGCGGATTTTTTTATATTGGATTATTATTTTACAAAATATAACACTATATAATCATTTATATTTCGGTTTAGCACAATTATGGAGATTTTTATTTGGTTTAAATTTCCTTTGACCGTATTCGACAGTGTACGCTATTTTTTATTCTTATTTTCGATGTATCTTATGATCCTTTTAACTTATTATTTTTGTTTCATTCTTTTCTGATAGGTGGATGAAGTGCCTCACTTTTGAGTAATTTAACCCTTTCTTGATGTGTTTTTCATACTATCTCACTAACATTTTATCTTTCCAATTTATGTTTTCAGCAAAATGCCGACAACTCGAAACTACAAGGTAGTTTACTTTTAAGGAATGAAACTTTATAGTAGTAGAAAAGCTCAATCTGTGCAGCCATTCGGTTATGGCTCTAATTATAATCCTTAATGGATTAAGTTCTTTTTAATTTTTTGTACGATGTTTATTATGAAGTGATAATATATTTATTAGTATTTGTATTCATTTAACAGGGCAAAGTGTCCTATAAACAAATGAAATTTTGCCCATTTTTTTTAATTGTTAGGTTTTGCACATGGCGTTTTTATAGAATATTGTTAAATAAGTGATGTATGAGTCATTATTTTTGTTGTTGAAGTATTTTTTATACCTTAAACAGGTGGATAGTTATATAAACAAAGGGGGTTTTGTCCATTTTTTTTAAATTTAACTTATTTGTATTTAATTAAGTCGGGTTGACCGTAATTTTTTTGTTATGATGTTAGCTTTCTCGAATATCATCACGATTATTTTAAAGAAGTTTGTTTTGTTCAAGTATTTGTTTTATGAATTTTGACATTTTGAATGTTGTACGATTGGTTGTTACCCCTAAAGTAGGGTGGATAGTCCAATAAATAAAATAGGTTATGTCCATTTTTTAAGAATTGACACTTTGTTAATTTGAGGGACAATATCAATTCGATTGATGAATTTAGAGTATTTTAACGTTGTTGGACTATTTGTTATTTGTTAAGAAGCAGGGTTAGTCGTATAAACAAATGAATATTAAGGATAATTTTTTTATAATTACAATTTGTTTTGTTGGCAAACGAAATTTTTGCCTTCTTGCAATTATGTTCTTTAATTTTTTTCGCCATTTTGCGATTATCAGCGTGCCTTTAGGCACGGACATACCCGCGTGTGTGTGTGTGTATGTGTATATATATATATATATATATATAACATATTAATAGATTGATACGAGAATATATCTTTTCAAGACTCGCGATTGTAAAAATATTTTTAAAAAATAGTTTAAATCATTCAAACCCTAAAATACAGAAGAAAAACATAATATAGGACTTTTCATGTAAAAAGATGTTTTATAAAATATATCCACAAACATAACATGGCTTTCACACTAGAACCAACTTCTAAGCAAAGTTAAACAAGCTCCATATGTCTTAGCTTTCACAAACCAGAAAATTCCCAAACTCTAAAACTCGTCAAAAAACTAAACACTCATCCTCACAAATTATATGTAGTACACACCTAGGATGAAAGGTATTTAAGAGATCTCTCAAGAAACATAAGAAGTTAAAAAATTTAGAAAGATAAAGATGAGTAGAAATTTCGGTAGAGTAATGTTTAGGTTTAGGACAAAATTTCTCTATGGAAAACAATGACCCCAAGCTCTCTATTTGTAAAGAAACAAGACAGTGGTTTGTGGGTTTGTAAACACGAAATGTTTAAAGGTAAACTAGTAAAAGACAAATGACCCTAGGGGAATAATGACAATGAAGAAAAGCCCAAACGGTGGCGACATATGTGTAATAAACCAATGTTCAGTGATAGGAAAAAGGGTCAACACACCACCGACAGATATGTAGTCGTGTAGAATAAGCACATAGCTCAAGCGTAATGAGATCGCATGAGCAACATACACAATCATGATTGCTCTAAACCCTTAAACACGAACCGCCAATATACTATCCAGATATATAAAATGATGCCCATTTCTCTATTGATTTTAATATAAAAAATAAAAAATAATTTTGATTTTTTTCATTTAAATGTTTAAACCATCATTAATAAATTCTAAAAAATTATAAAAATCATACTAAAATTAAATTTAAATTCTGAAAAATTATAACCAAACAAAATATAATATAAAAAAAATTAAGTATAAAGTATATATAAGATGTATAAATACAGAAATATAAAATATGTTTCAAAAATTCTAATTAGGGTTTTATAAAATAGAAAATTTGATTTTAAAATTCTAAAAATATTTTTAGGAATATATTTACTATATTTGAGATCATTATTACAAAATTTAGCCAACACAAAATACTTTTAATAGCATTATATTTTTAAGACTTTATTTTCATCAATTTATGCAAAATATACTAAGTTTCAAGGACATTAACTAAACTAACAGTGATTTGGGTTATTATATGCCAAAAATGTGACTTGTAGTGCCAATTTGTAAGCTTCATAATTTTAGGGTCAAAAATATAATGTTTGCTATTTTCAAGAGTTATTTTGCAAGTAAATGACATTATTTGTTATTTTTTTCATTATTCCAGCTCTTACTCAATATTTCAAGTTTAAGACTTTAAACTAAAATTTTATGCATATTCACGCATATTCAAGGTGTTTAAACACACATTAATTTATATGTATCACATGTACACAAATTTTCCATTTTCGGTTTAACATAAACTTTCATTGAAAATATTTTTAAATATTTTAATTTCATGAATATCATGTCACAGAATCAATTTAAACTAGTTAAATCATTTTTCACATGAAATACTAATTTTGTCATATATATACACACACACACACACACACACACACATAAATGGATAGCATGTTAAATAAATATAAATATATACAATATATATTATAAACATTCATCATTATTCAATCAGTAAAATTACTTGAAAATGAAATCTGACCTCAATGAAGAAATCCTTCAAAATATAGTGTATTAAATATGATCAAAGACTCTAAGGAAATACTAAAAAAGAATACTCTCAAAGAACCTCTAAAAAATCTCCAAAACTATCCCTCATAGCTCTGCCAAAAAGACACCAACATAGCTCCAAAATAATATAAGTGAACAACTAAAATAATCAATCAAATGAAGTATTTAAGGTTGTGAAACACTAAAGGATATAGGTTGATTTGTGAGAGAACCAATGTTGCTGAAACCCCTTCAAATGGTGTAGTAATGGTGGCTTTGTTTTGAAAAGAAGAAAGAGACAAAAAGGTCTAAATTTTTGTCTATCTCAAGCTATCGGGCTGCTGGCTTATTTTATAAGACCCTAAAAGATAAGGTAACACTTTTGGACCAGTGGGATATTACAATATTTAAAAGGATCCAATAGGATGTCAATAGAAAAAAGAAGTGTGATGTTCATATTGTACCAACCAACTTCAAAAATCGTGTAAAATATATACATGTAAAATCTCTTATATTCCTTATATATTGGACCCACTCAAGCTCCAAGAGAGTCATCTTCCATATTAGAGCATCCACAATGGTGGATGCCTTGATCAGTTAATCTTACAAATTGAAAAGGTAGAGTTTCCTTTCGTGGGTAAAAATTTCTACAATGGTGATAGATTGATGATGGCAAAAATGGTAAATGTTTTAGCATTCAGATAGTTCCTACGAACTATATTACTTCGTAGAAAATTTCTACGAACTAATATAGTTCGTAAGAACCTATTTATACACTGAAAATTAGTTATTTGTAGTTGTTAGGAACTTCATCTGTCCATATTAATTCCTACGAAGAAATGAAGTTCGTAGGAACCGTCGCGGAATTTATATCCATTCTCTAAATTTTGAGAATACTTACAAATCCTTACACATAATTTATTCATTTTCACCCACAAATGTAAGCATAAAATTCTATAAATCTACCAAATCCATTAATACATTTTTGTGTAGCTTTTATTTTAGACGACACTTAATTGATTTTTTCTTCAGGGGAGGAGAATGACCACGAACTCCTTGTCGCCCAATTTGCTGAGATGGATCAGGATGCAACTTCCCTATACTAATCCCCCAAAAAGAAGGGTAATAAGAGAAATAGGATTCCCAAAGGGATAACTCCCGTGACTGAGCCAACTACTGCTGCTCGAATTAAGGAGGACAATCTGTATATTGCTAAGGACGGAGCCCCTGCTATTGATGGCATGACTGGGGAGAAGCAAATTGATGCGGACGTATGGCTTGAACTGGCTGTGGCAGGGATAACATTTTCTGGTGGGGACTTCCAAATTGGACTTAGCACCATCCATGTCTCAACCACTGACTCTCCTCTACAAACTGTGATGGTAGTTAATGCCAACTTGGCCACCCCACCAAAGTAGAGTTGATAGAGATCCTGATGGTCATCCGCAGCCTAAGTTAAGGCAACCTGATCCCAAATACTCTTGGGATAAAACTTCCAGGGCCATCTCCAAAATGAGGAAGGCTATGGACATTTTTTACCTTAATGGTTTAGTGGATGAGGATGATGAAGACTTAGAGAAATATGCCCTCCCTAACTTGTTGAGGGTCAGTTTTACTCATTATTTCTCTCTCCTTATTTTCGCAGTATTTTGAGATGTTGATCTAGATTTTTTTCTCTTTTTCAATCTTCAAAAGTGGTCATTTCCCAGAGGGCCAAGTATGAGGCGCTGTTAAAGCTTCATAGGGTTGTAGAATCTATTTATAAAATCGATTTGCAAAATGATAGTACTTTATCATTTGAGGCTGGAAAGAAGTTTTCCGCTACGGCACCTGAGGCCTATAAGGTGAATGCGAATGCTCATATCCATGCTCAACTGATGTCCATAGGAATGCAGAGGAAAATTTTAATCAAGCTGCGGATGCTTTAAAAGTTCCAGAGGAAAAGACCCTAGAAGCTGCCAGAAATGTTATAGCCTTTGATTAAAATTGCAACATTATGAAATAGAAGTATGATGATATAGAGCAAGTAAATTCCACTATCCTTCATCAAAAGGATAAAGATCACGCTATCGCATTGAATAAAGTTGTGGACGATGCTCTGTCTACTTATAAGACTTTGAAAGAATTATTCTCTGCTAATAACAGGGCTTACCTCCACGACTTTCAGGAGCTCAGGCACAGGGTTATCAAAAACTTATCTGAGTCAAAGGAAAAGATCTTTTTCCTGGAAGCTCAGCGATGCTGAGCACATGGAATGTGTGGTATAATTGAGGGCTATAACTAAGGAGAGAGCCAGGAAGAAACTAGAAGATGTTGAGGAATATTATAAGGAAACTGATACTGCGAACGATGAGGGAGAGGATGGACATGAAGATGAGGACGCAACCTCACAGTTGACCTTTTTTCTTTTTTATAATCTTTTTGGGCTACGGCCATATTTCGTGATCTCCCCATGTTGTGCTCCATATTTCATATGGCTGTGACCATATTTATCGTATCTTATAATGTTTGATACATCGATCTCAATTCAACTTATATAGGTTTACGGCCACTTTGATGTATTTGAACACTAATCTATTCTTTTCTTATTATTTATATTAGGCTGCAACCATATTTTGTTGAATGCATTTCTTCTATCTTTTTTCATCTCTTTTCTGAATGTATTATCTCGAACAGGTTACGGTTTTGCATTATTTTCTGTATTGTTGAATGCCTGGATGCTAAGTGTGAATTTCTTTATAAGAGAAATTTATTAATAGGGCTTACCATCTAGTGATAGGATGCAGCTATGTGATACCTTAAATATTTTCTTGAACATTAAATGATGGCGATACCTGTGTGGAACTAAAATGGTTATGGCCCAAGAGGCTACGCCCATAAGCTTCAAATGAGTGTCCAATCATTTTGAATTAGGATTCGAAATGCTGCTATAGAGATGTTGAGATGGTGTATTATGGGGAATAACTTCCCTTGTCGAGGACAATTAAGTCCTTAGCCCACTTAGGATATGAAATGTTTCCACATAAATATCGAATGGTGGATTGTTCGGAACAACTTCCATTGTCACGAATAATTTAGTCATTGGCCCACTTTTTTCAATTTACAGCAACTTCTTTTGTCCCTTAAGACTGTAGCCCTGAATTTTTTCTCGATCTTTAGATGTTGGCTACATCTCCTCATAGACTGCAACAATATTGATTTTGAAGTAGTTTTTGATTGATTACTTGTGGGAGTTATGGTTAACGCTGAATGTGTTGCCACAGAATTGCTGTAATGGTGGACTCTGGGGAACTACTTCCTTTGTTACAAACAATAAAGTCTTAGGCCAACTTTATACTAGGATGAACGGTGTTTCCATAAAATTATTGTAATAGTGGATTATGGGGAGTAACTTCCTTTGACACAATAAATTAAGTCGTCACCGCACTTCAATTGATTGTAGCTCCTTTATTTTATATTTGGGAATTTTCAAGCCTCCCCAAGTTGGGTTGTCAATAAGCCAACCACGGCTGAATGGGTATTTTCAGGCCTCCCTAGGCTAGGTATTATCCAGGTTTCCTAAGATAGGTATTTTTACGCCTCCACAGACTGGGTTATCAATGATCTACCCATGACTAGATGGGTATTTTCAGGCCTCCCTAGGATATATATTATCAAGATTCCCCAAACTAGGTATTTTCAAGCCTCCTCAGACTGGGTTGTCAATGAAGTCACCCACGAATAATAATGAGTGTTATGATCCCTCAAGGTTGATTGACGCATCCCAAAAGTTGAACAATGGTACCTTGAGCTCATAGGGCTAATTGAAACATCCTGAAAGCTAAGAATATGCATTATGATCCCCCAAGGCTAATTAAAAAATCTTTAATCTTAAAATGTTTTTGCAAGATGAGCGATATTGTAGGCCGATTAAGTTTGTCATTTTTCTCCATAATAGACTCCTTCTCTCGTAATAAATAATATACGGAGATAATTGATCATTAAGTTTCCTTTCAAAATCTGATAACACAGATTTTTCATAAGTTTATAAACGAGGAGATCAAGAGTTGATATATGATTAAAACCATAACTCATACACACACACACACACACACACACACACACACATTCATATATAATTTTTGCAAGGGAAATACAAGGCATATGTGTAAAAGCTTCACTTTAGATATTTTAAGAGAAAGTAAAAACTATGGAAGAAGTTAAACACATTTCCTATTAATTTAAGACTGCATCCCTTAAGCCTCCTTTAGGAACTGCTGCAACATTACCTACCTCACAAGCCTATCAATTTCATCTTTCGGGGTGAAGCAGTGCTTGGTGGTGTGGCCATGATCTTGATGAAATTTACACCACTTAGCCCGATCTCTCTTGTGGGGAGAGGATCTCAACTTCTGTGAGCATTTCAGTAACTTGTCCTCCTTGATGCTTTCAAGGATGTCCTCTACACTTGCGGTCTGTGAGGAGTAGTCTTCATAAGCCTTCTTTAGCTTAGGCTCTTCCCACTTCCTCCTATTTGGAGCTTTGGCTATGAACTTATCCTTTACGACTTCGAATGTGGCATCCTTCTACATAGAGGTGAAGGCTACAGACTCCAACATTATAATCCTCTATGCTAGTAGGTGGACTTAGCCCGGGAGAGAGGATTGACTATCATATAGATGATTGGCATAGCTCAACAGGTGGCTTATCTCTTCATTTTATTCTGAACCTGATTCGGAACTTCCTTTTGTTGCTTATGAATGTTAAACTTTAAATATATATTCTGAGATCAACTAAACAATGGTGAGAAATCAAGAGATGTAGAGAGAGAATCAAGTATAGTAACAAGGATATAGTTGTTGGTAGTCTTCAAAATTACACTAATGTGGTCGTAGCCTGATGTACACATGTAGGTACTTTCATGGATTTACCAAGGGGATCTCCCCGTAAATGAGTCTGGGGAAACTTTGTAATAAGTCATTGTTCCTAGGTGAGCTGTAGAAGCGGTGTAGACCTTGCGGGATTCAAGCAATAAAACTGCTAGGCCGCATCCTGCCTGAGGCAGTGAAGGATGTGATCCCAACAATTGGACCCAGAAGCTGAGTCTAGCTAAAATAAAATGTACAGAATTGTCCTACTAGGAGTCTACTAAGGGCAAAATAACATTTAGTTTCCAAAAGTAGCACAAATCTTATAGCAAACCCTAGATCATGGGGGTAAAGAGTAGAAAATGAGTAAATAAAACTCTTCCCTTATTACCTACCTTGATGATGCTATCACCTTTTATGTTTTTTGACACTAACTAGGTAGGGAAACGTCATCGGGGAATGAAAAATAGATCTCAGGCCATTGAAAAGTGGACCAGTGAATAGATCTAGAAATAAAGAATCTTCGTGGGGTTTATATGTAAATATATGATCTCAATAACCAAAATATCACCCATGGGATGATGACCTGGTGTCCCCTGGATAAAATAAGGAATTTGGATCCCTAAATCATAAGAAACAAGATAGAAATACCCTGTTCCCATAGATAGCGCCAAAATGATGATATAAGATATGGGACATACATCCTTCTCGATCAACATATCAAGTATAGAGTATAAATAAAGCCAGCAAGAAGAAAAAAGACAAAATATAGAAAAGTTCGGCTATAAAAATGAGCCTACATCCACTTTGGTGCTATAGTATGATTATATGCATTGTATGATACAAAATTATGGTTCCATTAGAGGCATAAAAAATAGAGAGGGTAAGAGAATACATGAGATAATCTAGACAGGCATCTTCGGATGTTACTTGCGAAGGTTGACCAATGTGCCTAGAATAGGGGTGAGTTCACTAAGTGTGTTAATCTCTAGATAGAGAGAAAGAGAGAGATATAGGAGTTTGGCAGGGCTTCCCCAAGTCTTTCTTCCCCTAAATAATAAGGTGAACACTTCTATTTATAGAAGTCATAAAGGTGGTGTCACGTGCCCTGACCACGTGACACGTGGACAAGTTGTATGAATATGGAATCCTTTTTTAAGCCGAACAACTATTAAGTGTCAGATGGGAGAGTAAGGGCCGTGCACTATTTGAACCCAGGCAGCGACAAGTGTTTGGAGAAGTGTCGCGGCTTGTTTGATCCCAAGCAGTGACCAATGCTGGCAATGGCATGTTTGGTACAAGGCTTGATAAGTATATAGGGTTGCGACCTATGTTTTCCTAGGCAGCGACCCATTATTAACTTTTTCGCGTCATATACTGACTATAATGGGCATATCAAATGCAATGAAAAACTAGTAGCGAACTATGCTGGAATCATATAATTGAGTCCACTAAGCAAATGGAACCGCAAGTCTGATCCTCCTTCAACCCTACTGATCCTGTTTACGAAAATCTGGAAAATAGTTTTTACAATTTGGGTTGGGGCCCTAAAGTTACGAGAATTAACTTTCGAGACCAATAAATAATGATGTAGTTAATTCACAATACATGCCACCAATCGACTCTCACATGTTGTAATTATCTCACCCCTCATTAAAGTGAAATACTACACAATCCCAACCTAAGGCATATCATGATAACTAGACTCTATACTACCGTAATAATAAAAAAACAACAAACTATCGTATAATATGGATGTAACTACCTACGTCCCAAAGACTAATCCCATAATACTACCCCTACAGAAATATAGTCACAGTACATAATGTATTTTAAGTAACGTTGTGTCTATCAATAATTGTCTACTTCGTTAGACTACATTAGTTCTCACATAGTGCATATATATATAACACGAAGGCATCTATGCTCAATGTCCACCTTGTTCTTCTATTGGCAAGTCCGAAGGAGTCCCTCACCTAAAAGACTTAATCAAAACACACATAAATGGGGCGATCACTATACAACACCACCACCTACCGCCCCTAACTTTCATCATCACGAATCTGTAACATGCTTTCCCGAATTGATGGGTTACCTTTGGTTAACCCGTTTCGAAGAGAGAATGATGTGTGAAGCCCGTTTCGAATAGATAATGATGTGTGAAGTGCAATCAAACAACATATATAATGTTGTTAGTTCAGTTTTATTTAATTAACGTTTCACTTGTTTAGCATGCGATTTAAAATTTCAATCAAAGTACTTGAGGGGCTCGTGGAAAGTGTCCCCAGAATCAAAGCATATGGAGATACTTACGTACAAAAATACTTACTTGTATAATACCCTTGAAATACGAAATCGCACCCAACCTGCCATAAAAAAAATAAGGGAATGAGTCGGATGCCCACTGGAAAAGTGCAATAATGCATTACAGAATCAAACGACATAAAGGAGTCTCTAACATGTTATATTTGCGTGCACATTCAACTACCTTATATATATATATAAGGGGACAAAACTTAAGTATTCCATAAGATAAACTTATGATGTCACAAGATGTATTCTTTCTACACTACCTATTTTGTCCTTAAAAATTTTCGGTTCTGCCTCTTTTGAGACACACTAATTTATTTCCTCCTTTCTTCAAATTTTAAAAAAGGGTAGAATAGTATTTCCCCCGTTCAATCCTTTACCCTCATTTTTTCAGACCTAGCCCTCGATTTCCCTCACTTTACTCCCTCACTCCCTCTCTCTCTCTCTCTCTCTCTCTCTCTCTCTCTCTCTCTCTCTCTGGGCTATCAACCAAGGTAATGTCGATTTTATACATATTTGAGTAGTGGTCCCCTTTTGCCCTAGAGTTGTTTAGGCTTTAATGTTTCTTACTCAATCAAACCTATTTAATTGAGTATACTTTAGCCTACTATCATTCATACCTATTTGATTGAGTATAATCAATTTTCTCCCTAGAGTTGTTTACTTCAGAATACCTTTTTTATTTACTTTAGCAAACTTTGAAATACCTCTTTCATTGATTATACTCAATTTTTGGTTCAAATTAAATTTTTCTAAACCCTAATCTTTGGTTGGGAATTATTTTTTTACATTATTTTTTATGATTTTTTTCCAGATTCAATTACATATAGAGATCTAGTTCTTTTTACCATTTGGTGGGTTTTAAGGTTCAAATTAATGTTTTCTCAATCTTTTGGGATTTTCTTAAAATAGTTGAACTCTAAGTTTGCATATGGCTCAAACTGAAGTTTTCACTATTTGGTTTGCGGTATATGATTTCTTTACATTTTTATTTGACTTTTTTGTGTTGTGTTAAGACCTCTAAGGATTTTTGAATGTTTGATGGGGTCTTTTGAAACAACAAATTAGAGAAAATCACGAAATATCTCTGTTGTTTTGTACACTACAATTAAAAATCTATATAGTTAGAAATAAATCCTCTAGGTTTTTTCAAAATGGTTATTTTCAAATACATGATTAGCCGATTTAATATTTGGTCCAGTAGAAATATTGTATTAATTGTTTGTTCAAAAATGTTTTCCATATTGAAGTTCTTATTATTTTTTGCATTATTCATTTAGTCAGATTTCATTCATTTGGCAAATTTGTTTATAAACAATTTTTATAATTTTTAATTTGAATACAATTAGTTTTGATACATATAAAAGGAGATTTTTCTATCTCATTTTGTCTTTTCCCCCTTTCAGTAAAAACCCTCCCTCATGAATCAGCCTTCTTCTCCCCCTCCCCCCTCCAACTCTTTGCCTCCACATATGCCTCTTTTCTCACACTCTTACACACACCCACGCCCAGATTTAAACAACCCGACGCACAAACACGTACACACACAGACGCATGCACACATATACACATACACAATAATGCATATGAATACTTTTAGGTTTGGTTTTTATATTTTGATTTGGGGTTTATACCTAAATATTCTTTTAGATCTGAACAAATCTTTACTATTTTTAGGGTTTAATTAAAAATCTTTACTAATTCTGATTTTTTTTGCCTTTAGGTACCATTGGAGAAGTATTGGGTATTCTCTTTATTTGGTGTTTTTTATCTCAGAGACCATTTAACTCTAATTCTCTAATTCTAACTCTATTTCCTTTTTTTTGTTTGTTTAAAAAGATTTGTATCTATGTCAACAATATGTATTCAACTTTGGCATGTTTACTTTTGAATATAGATTTAACTAATTGTGCATTTCTTTTGCATTGGTGTTGTCACTATTAAGTTGTTTTGAATTTTTAAGAAAGAATTTTGTTAATCTTGAAACTATATTCATAAAGTTCATAATTGAATTTGGCATTTATAACAGAACAAAATTCTTCCTATGGTAGATTTTGTGTCCCATACTATCATGAAGTTATGTTGTTAGATTTAGTAAAACTTTATTCTCCCATTTGAAATTTTGTCAAAATAAAGAAATGAAACAAGGATGAGATCTATAGAGATTTCACCGATATCATTGTGCATTTGTTTTGAATAATGGAGTTAAATTTCAATTGAAAATACACTTCCTTTATCTCCTAAAATTTGTAGTTTAACTCAATTCTATTTTATTATGAAACTTTGGTTATTAGTTTCCTAGGACTGGAAATTTTATAGTTGGTCTCTATGTAACTACTTATGATTCAATCATAATAATCAATCCCATTTTGTTCTATTTTTTAATTAAATAGATTACATGGTTTATTTTGTATTGATTATTTATATGTGCATTTGCTTTGATCGTGGTGGTTTTTATTTGTTGTAAGATTGCAAACTGATCCTCTGTTTATGACTATTCTATGTTTACCTTTTGTGACAGATAGTAGGAATTCATCCACAGAACTGTCGGGCACGGAATATAGATTCTTCCACTCAGTATGCCTTTTGCCCAGAATTAGTAAGGGAAGCAATCTCACAACATTGTCACTGGATTAATTCCTTTCTTCTTATGTGCCACTGTAAGAAATAAAACTTAGTGTTCATTTGACTTTAGTGTTTATTGGTAAAACTTAGTTTATGATGTTGCTATTTATCATTTCATATGCATGCTTAATTATTTTTAATCTTCTTTATTGTAGGCAAGCCTGATGTTGGCAGTAGAGGTAATGGAGGGAAATGCTTAAACCCTGATTTTGTCCATGCAATATTAGTCCCTCAAGGTGATATGTTAGACAAACTTGACAAACTAGACAAGACGTGTGTTGTGACTAGGGGCGATAGTGATGTTGATGTGATCAATATTCAATTAGAACTTACTGAAACTTCCTTAAAATCTCACAAAGGTACCCAGCCAAGGTCAAAAGGCAGAGTTCCATCCCAAGATTTTGAATATGAAAATGTAAGAAAAAGGTTGCATTTGGATTACTCGATTGGAGGGCATACTATTGCTGTATCCGATGGTATTTTTTGACGTTCGAGGATAAATGGAAGTACATAATAAGGGGATGAAATGATAAATCAGTGAAGGGTTGGAATTATCTTCAGCGGTATATGTGGTTCTACACCATTTCAATATTCATATAGTTTTGTGTAGAAGTGGTAAATCTATAAAAACTTATGACTAAATAGTTATTCGAGTATTAAAATGTCTAACTGCAATTGACGTGTGAGTATAAAGAGAAGAGTTCACACCTGATTCTATATTTTGTTTTGTTATCATTTTGTAGGATTCAATGGTTTGTTGAGATTTTAGTATTTGCATTTGTTTTTCAGGTTGGGTTCAAAATCTCACATGTACAGCATATAAAAATGTAAGTTAATGAAATTTTAAATACAAGAAAATATAATACTGTTTGGAGGTTGATTATTTATTTATGATGGGGTATCACAGGAAATTGATAGTTTATTATATCTTATGAAACACTAAAATAATAGATTGCCATTGTTAGCATATTTCATTTTTTGTCCTTAAACCACTTTTATATTGTGTTCTGCGTGGATGATAAGAGTTTGTGTTTTGCTTACGTTTGTGCTTTGATTTTAGTGTTAACATTTGGTAATGTAAGAGTTGGTTATATTAATAATATATATTTTTTATTTGGATACTATTATGTAAAGAAATACACATATCTATTTTAATCTTTGCTCTTATATTGTTTGTAATTTATGTTTACTTTTATAAGTTGCATAGAAATATAGATTAAAATGATGATGTTTTTTAAACTTTGTGTTTTGTACGTTCTGAATTGATTCATTATCTTCAGGTGACCTCTCTTTCTCTAAACTTATCACCTCACTTATTTTTTTGTGTGACATTTGATTTGTGTTTAATTTTTTTTCCTATAGTGATATATGTAGTTGCTGAAGAAGAAATGAGAAGAGGCTACAGGGTATTAAAACTGTTGTGTTAGTTTTTGAAGTGATTAGTTCACCAGTAGGTTGTCTAAGTGATTTTCGTATTAAAAATATGTGATATTTGATCGTCTTGTGTTAGTTCCTACTAAATTAATGATTGTTCACCATTAGGTTTGTTGGATAGTACATTTAATTTTTAATTAATTCAATAGGTAAATATTTAGGATATATTTTATTTAATATCCATTTTTTATTACCTTTTTTCACTTATATCTTAATATTTTACTATTTTTGCTTTTAGTTCATGACGTAGAGCAGTGTTGGGTGTGTGTATGTGTTTAATGGCTTCGATGTTGTATTCAAGGAAAGTATTTTTTTGTAGTTTATTGTGAATCCTGTTGATAATTGCTTAATGTTTGATAAAGCCTCTGATTATAGTCGGTCATGTGGAACCGCTTTCTTATTTCAGGTGTGGAATCATATATGAGCACCTGAAATTTTCAAAAATAAATGATTTCAGTAGGTGATCACTATTTATACTATCGTCATATCTAATATCAATTTGTTTACTACTGAAACATGCCAACTTGAAAACCTATTTTATTTGTGAAAACCATATATGGTTAATTGGTTGTATGCGATATTATTGTGTTTCTAAGTTAATATCATAACTTTTGTCATTCTCTGTTTATCTATTGTTGAAGCTCATAGCATTGGATTTAATGTGTAGAGAGATGATAGGCTCTAATGTGCAAATAGTTACACCTTTCCTATCTCAGTTACTATTATGTTGAAGACAATATCTTACTCCTTTTTAAGGGACATTTATCAATCATATTTTTCTACAAAAATATTAAATTTAAGGTGGTTTTCTTTAGTTGAAAAATGTACATTGTTTTCATTTATTATTAATCAATCTTATCTGTGGTGTCAAAAAATTTGGGATATGGGGGGTTACCATGTACCACGATGTATGCACAATAATAAATAAAAGAGAGATAAAGATTTACGTGGTTCAACCATGAATGACCTATGTTCATGGTGCTACTATTATGTTCCATTAGAATGATGAGAGAGTTTTACATGAGAGTGGTTATCTAGCTTCTAAGCCCCCTTTAACAATGGGGGGTGTCACGTTTATATAGAGTTAGGGGTTACATTGGGGTTACAAATATGGATGAGTAACAAATATGGATGTGTCCTATCTTTGTGGAGTTTGATTCCAGTCAGATACTGCTCCTCGGTCTTCTAGTTTATCATGGACTTTAGTCGTCCCTATCTTGTTGGAGCATTTGTTGCTCGCCATCTTGACCGGGGTGCTCGCCACATGTCATGCTATTATGTAGGCATATTTTTTTCCCCCACAATATCCCCACAGGTCGAAGTTTAGATGAGTTGATTCTGAGATGATCTGGGAGCTGGTCCATGATCTCTTTAAACGTATACAGCTGTTGATGTGAACTGGACTGGCGTTCTTTGAGTTGTCGTTCAAATTTTAGCCTTCTTTGGTTGTTCTTCTTTATAAGTTTTTAGATGAATGCTTCGCTTGAGTTGAGAGTCATTCAGTTGATATGGGAACCGAACTTGAGAGTATTGATCTGCCTACGTACCCACATAGGATCGGGTCAAACGTAGTTCATTGTTCTATTTTATTGCATGGCCCAATTCATGAGACTGCCCACAGGCCTGTTCATAATTAATTTTGCTAAGGCCTTCTCAAGCGTGCATCAAGTTTAGGACATCTCCCTTTATTTTGATCTTGTATGGTCCATTTGTTGAGGCGAGGCCGACCACAGGCCCATGTGTCGAGCCTTGCTTGAGCTTGTACCTAGTCGGGGTAAGACCCTGCATTAGGATATTCATATGGTCCAATTGGGGAGGCCAACCAAAAGCCTATGCGTCGAGCCTTGCTCGAGCATGTACCTAGTGGGAGTAAAATCCTGCATTATGTTTTTCATATGGTCAATTGGATAGGTCTACCAAAAGTCTATGCATCGAGCCTTGCTCGAGCATGTACCTAGTAGGGGTAAGACCCTGCATTAGGTTTTTCATATGGTCCAATTGGAGAGGCCGACCAGAAGCCAATGCGTCGAGCCTTGCTCGAGCATGTACCTAGTAGGGGTAAGACCCTGCATTAGGTTTTATAACATGTGATATGTAATCGGCATTCTTATTGTACTTGGGCTTTTCCCGTAAGTCAATGTAATACCAATTACGTTTGCATTTTTCCATTTTCTAATACCTCTCATGTAAATATCCGCCTATTTCACCTTTTAGGTTGTGCCGTCACACTTACTTAGGCATAAATGATGGCACAAATGCACCTGGTTTAAGGGCCATCCACCCGTTCAGGATTATAACCGACCAACATAGTTGGCGACCAACCTGAGTTGGCTTTTTGCTTAGGGATCCCCTGTAGGTCTTTTATTGTTGCCGAGGCAACTTATGAGGCCATTTGTGTTTGGAGATGAAAAAGGCCTGTGGGCATACTTAATTTAATGGGAACAAGCAAAAAGGCTGTTGTAATTAAATCAAGCTTAGTCTTGATTGTCATTTGAAAGACTAATTCCGGTGTTAACCATGTTGGCATCCATCCTGAGTTAACCTCTTATATTTTTCTTTAAATGTTGCTGTGAATCTGTTCACGTGATATCGTTGCCATGGAACCCCAATCGTTCTATGAAGCGAAGACTGCCCGACCTTCCATCGACTTATTTAATCTATCTAACTGAGATGATAAGTGTGCCCTATCGTTTCTCAGGGATTTATTATGTTGAAGAGTGTCGCGTTGGTCGTTTGTCGAGCTGGATATAATAAAGGATTGTCTTGTTCATATAGCTCCATGTAATGTATCGTTCCTCGGGGCACACTTATTCGTTGACCATGCATGGTGATTCCAGGAGCTTGTGGAAGACTCCATATATCTCATGCACCTAAATAAATTTATATGAGCTCAAAGAATCTTTGCACAGAAATGCGTTGATTTGATATGGCACTCAAGAAACACCGTTCCTCTGGAGTGGATATCTTAGTGTTGATGACGCGTTAATTTGTTGCTTAGTGATCGGAGATCACCATGGGTTGTCTGACAATGTTGCTTGAGACATTCAGGGTGATCTTGTGTTGTTATCAACATGTTGTGTTCGTTAACTGTGATCTTGCTGGATAAGTGACTTCTTACGTGTTGGATTCGTCCTTGTCAATAAATATAGCTGATCGTTGCTCTGCATGCTGCTTTATGTGTTATTGGATCTTTTTTATACAGATCGCCCAACTTCTCATTCGTCGCAGTCGAATTAAATAAGAATTGTATTGCCCAACTGTCCATTGTAGCTTGAGACGTGATCACATAATGTCGACTATCCATCGAAGCTGAGGGTTCATCGAGGCAAAATTACAAAGGACCTAGTAGATGTTGCGAACGATCCATGCTCGAGCTTCTTTCAAAGAATTGATAAGATAAATGATGCCTGAATGCCTATCGGGGAAAAATTGTAGAGGATCTGGTAGATATTACGAGTGATCCATGATCGAACATCCGTCGAGGCAAAAAGGACCGAGCAAGTATTACGAACGATCCTGCAGTGTTAGTGAAAACTAAATTTCCAAACCATTTATTAGGTTTGAATAACAATAATAAATGTGGCATTGATCATTAATCGATTGTGCCAACCATTTTTCGGGACTGAATATAAGAATTATCCCGATCAACCATTTGTTGGGGATAAAATGCAACGTGTGTGGCAAATATCTTCGGGACTAAATATATAGAAATATTTTGCCGATTATTTTCCAAGATGAACCTTAAATATGCTTGATCATCCTTCAGGTCAAGAGTCATAGAGCCAAGTCATCAATACTAAAATTGAAGAAACATCAATGTGCGAGCATCCGTCGATTATCATAAATAATATTCCCCAAGTATTTGTTGGGTCCAAAGTGGATTTAAATGCTCGACCATCCGTCAGAGAATTAGAAAAATAAGTGGTGCCAGGCTGGTCTGCCGGGGCGAAGTTGTACAGGTCCGAGTAGATATAGAGAGTGATTCGTGCTCGAGTATCTATCGGTGCATTAATAAGATTTCCAAGAGCTTAAGATTGTGTCCGAGCATTCGTCGGGACTGAATCTTGTACCTGTTGAAGTTAATGAGTCGCTCGACCATTTGTCGAGGCTAAATCAAATAGAATTTACCATGCAATTCGTTTATTCAGTTAAGGAATATATGATGTGCATCTTCTCGAACATGTGTCGAGGAAAAGATTCATAGTGTTGAATAAATGACATGAATGATCCCATAATTTCTACCATAAAATCTTATGAGGATGGTCGCGCCCGAGCATAAGTCGGGGTTACGATAGTTATTAGCAAAAAGATTACACCGACCATCCGCTGTATAACCAATAATAGCTAGATGACAATATTGAAAATTAATTGAACGAATAAATGACATGAGTGCTCTATAAGTGCGCCCCAATATTTATGTGAACAAAATAATTGTAATAAAGTCGAATGAAAGATGCAAAATTTATCAAATATATCCAGATGTGCGACATAGGAGTTAATTTGGAATTTATACAAAAGCTCTAAATAAATACTCAATTGTGAGTTGGTTTCAAAAAATTGTTGTGTAGTGACTTTTCACAGAAAATTTGTGTAGTGACAATTGTGAAGTATGCAATATATATAGATAGCCCCCTGATAACAAATTTATGATGATAAAAATCGTGAGCATAATTTGTGAGCAAATAAAATATTATGAGATAGAAACGAACAATGCAGAAATAAATATGTGTGTATTATAAGAATTATCCTGACTAACAATCCATTGGGGATAAAACGAGACTTGTACGGTAGATATCTTCGAGACTAAATATATATAAATATTTTTCCGATCATCAGCTGAGATGAATCTTGAATGTGCCTGACCATCCTTCAGGTTAAGAATCATAGTCACCGAGCTTCAGTCGGCGTAATAATAATTTCGCCCAAGAATTTCTTTGGGTCTAAAGTGCTATAGTGTGCTTGACTATTCGTCGGAGCATTAATAAAATGAATGGTACCTGAATAGTCTGTCGGGGTAAAGTTGTACAATACCGAGTAGATACAGCGAGCAATTCGTGCTCGAGCATCTGTCAAAACATCGATGAGATTTCCAAGAACTTAAGATTGTTGCCGAGCATCCGTCGGGACTAAATCTCGTACCTGTGGAAGTTAATAAATTGCCCGACCATTTGTTGAGGGTAAATTAAATAGAAGTTATCATGCGAATGATCTGTTTAGCAAAGTATATAAGATATGCATCCGCTCAGCAATTTGTTGAGGAAAAACATCATAGTAGTGTATGAATATAATAAATGATCCAATGATTTTTACGATAAAAATCCCACCGAGATACCGTGCTCGAGCATCCGTCGGGGCTGAGCTAAATAACCAATAATCTCCTCTTGCTGAGATTGAATAGTTGTAGCCGAATGACAATATTGAAAATTAAATTGATCGAATAAATGACATGAGTTCTAAATAAGTGTCCCCACTTATTTATGTGAGCAAAATAATTTGTAATACGGTCGCATAAAAAAATACCAACTAAAATAATTGTGACAATTGTAATTTAGTCACATCGTCCCTCAAAAAAATTTGAAAGAGAACCGAGCAATACAAAAATTAGTCAAATATACCTAAAATGTAAGATGTAGGTTTGATTTAGAATTTTTACAAAAATATTTGGACTCCAAGCAAATATCCAATTATAAGTTCTAAAAATATGTTTCCTCATAAAGCCTAAATAAGGATGTCAAGGAAGAAGCAAATAACAGATGTTAATAAAGTAAAAGTGGCGAGAAACAACCAATGAGTTCCATCATTGTCACACAATGGACGAGATGGTGGCGATCAGTAGATTTGTTGCCATCCTCCAATAAAGTTAAATAGGTCTGGAATCCCAAGCCCTAAAATAATCTGGTTCATGCTCATCAACACCCCCGGCGTGCTCACCGTCGACTAGTGGTTTGGTTGTCTAAGGTCGATCAGCTAGGGCAGGCCAGAGATGATTGAACTATATGTATAAACGGACATTATATAAACGAAATAATCAATTTATGACTAATATACTTCAGATATGATTGAACAAAAACATTATCATCGTCAACTTTACCAATAAAATGATGGTAAAAATAATGCTTAAACACAATAATAAATTTTCAATCTAATAAAAAATATAAATGATCGATCGATCAAACAACTTGGGGAACATTTTTAATAGGGTGGGATGGGGTTCAAAGTTCAACGGGATCCCAAACTAAGGTGTATAATTGACATGTTATCCTCATATTTATCATAATTTGAAAGTTAAATAACAAAAAATAGACTTGTTAGTTCAATCCATAATAAATATACAAAAATTAACTTAATGTCTAAACAATTAGTACCAAACATAATACACAATGTGCATGTGTGTGAGATATATAGAGACGGGTTAGAGTGAGAATAACTTAGAAATTCGAATGCGAAGTCTAGATGCAACTTTAACTAATCTCTTTCACTGCGCATTCATTACGTATTATCATTTCAATGTACACATATTTAGAAAATCAGTTAAAATCGTCTTAAAATCACCATATAACATTGACAAATATGTCCAATCTCAACTTATTTGTCAATATTAAAAGTACTAATGATTCATAGGCACCAAAACCTATGTAATGCACTATGTAATGAAAAAAACTCAGTAGTAATAGCCCAGTTAAATTGGATGGAAATATTTGTTTGGAACTAATAGACACTATTAACCAAACTGATTTGTCCATAGTAATAAAAGTACAGTTAACACTACTACAAATAGTGTCGTTCAAGAAGAATTCCTCAAAAACAGTCATCAATTAATTCTTCAAAATAACCCAGTTATATTGGATGTGAATATCTGTTTGGATTTTGTCATTAAACAGAACATTGGTATTTTGTAATATAATAGAACCCAATAAACCCAATTTATTATAGGGTAACAGTTATAAGATAAAAGAACTAATAAACTAAATTTTTTGAGTCAATCATCACTGACTTGAATCTAAAATAATGATTATCCACATAATGTGAAGACCTTATGCAAATTACTGGTGCAATTACTGTCAAAATCACAGTTAGACAAATACTATATACTGAAAGATTCATTTTTTCATTGAGTTAACTTAAAATATGAACAACCGGTGGCACTCCCAGCTTTATTAGAACATCATGCCGACTGGGAATAAGATTGATTAATATGAACCCAGAGTCAAGATAGACTTCATCTATCTTGACTCTTGGTTCCTTCTTAATTTCATTCTGGTCGTGCTAAATATGTAGAGAAATCTGCAAAACCCATAGGTTGGTGGAGGGATTCCCTTTGAGTCTGCCATTGATTTTTGTTTTTTGTGCTACAACAAATTTTGTGACATGAGAAAATCTTGTATTCAGCATAAATTGTGTAAATGGAGATCAAATTGATGAACTGTTGGCGTGCCCAGAATCTGTACATCTTTGTGAAAACATGTCTTTTTTTTTTTAAGAATCTCTTTTGATATGTTTGTAAAGATGTAATCAAGATCTCTCATGAGAGAGAAACCTTTGCCAAAAAAAATTAGGGATATGGGAATCAAGATTATGACATATAACCCAGTAAATAGCTTTGTTTGCCCAGAAAAGTCTCAAGAACGTCCATATCTATAAGGACTCAGAAAAAACTCATGATTGTGAAACTCACTGTTATGCAAATTCACAAATGAAAATTCAACACAATATTTACAAATATAAACATATGAGAATCAGGGTTGAACAAAAATATGCGTGCAGAACACATACTTTATTTGTATGTAGAGAAAGAAAAAACTTAGTTTTTGATGGGATTTCATGAGTGTAAGTCGTTGCATCACAATGTAAATCTTCATCTTGTCAATAAGAAGAAAAGACTTTTTATGTCGTTTTCCACAGACGGCGTCAATTGTGATGTCAAAAAATCTGGGATATGGGGGGTGCCTATGTACCACGATGTATGCACAATAATAAATAAAAGAGAGACAAAGATTTACGTGGTTTGACCATGAATGGCCTACGTCCATGGTGCTGCTGTTATGTTCCATTAGAATGATGAGAGAGTTTTACATGAGAGTGTTTCTCTAGCTTCTAAGCCACCTTTCACAATGGGGGTGTCCCCTTTATATAGATTTAGGGGTTACATTAGGGTTACAACTATGGATGAGTCGTATCATCGTGGAGTTTGATTCCAATCAGATGTTGCTCCTCGGTCTTCTAGTTTATGAGGGACTTTAGTCGTCCTCATCTTGTTGGAGCGTCTGTTGCTCACCATCTTAACCGGGGTGCTCGCCATGTGTCATGCTATTATGTAGACATATTTTTCCCCCACATTATCTATTAGATCTAGAAAGATATACCAGTTAGAACAGATGGATTAGGTGGTACAACACTGAGAACAAATTCGAAAAGGCATACTCTATAGATTTGTTTTAACTTGTTTTAAGCTAGTTTTCTTTAGTTGAAAGGTGTACATTGTTTTCATTTATAATATCTGATGTGCGTATATTATAATATCTAGCGTGCATCTTGAAAGGTGTACTCTATAGATTTTGTTCTAGTACAACTCTTAGAATAGATGGTTCAAGTACAACATGGTGAGGTAGAGGGGTTAATTTGTGCATTCCTAGACTGGACTTTTTGGTTTATTTTTTGGTAATTTAAGTATTTTCAGGAGCTTTGTTCAAACTCAACTTTATTTGTTTCTCAAATTTGATTTGTTGATTTTCAAAGGTTGTCTATTTTGACATTGATTTTCACCTTTGATTAACCTTAACATTGGCAAATGTTGTTATTTGTTTAATAGTATCCTACATGTTACTTACATATTGACGCATTGGATATTTTTATTCTTCCGTAAGATAATTTGTTAAGGATGTCAAAGTTGTATTATTATCAATTAGAATAGTATTCTAATTTTCATATTCGTGATTATCTGAAGAGATTTTAAAAGTTTTGAAGAGGAACATTGGATACTATAAACATGAATTTGACATTGGTTTGAGCTGTATTTTTATATGCATACATTTGAGGTAGATAGGGGAATGCATCATTGTTGAGGTATCGATGCCCTTTCTCATTTCTCATTTATTTTAACTTTTTATTCATAGCCCACAATTATTTAAGGGTTTTGAACTTGTATATTGTAAAGTATTTTGAGATCATAAGGGTATCTTCTTTTGTTTTTGTAAAGGATTTTTTTATTATAATATTTTTTTCGCTCATTTATTTATGGATTTGAAGTAACAAGTCTATTATTTTGTTGTTTAATTTTTAGATTATGATAAATATGAGGAGAACGTGTCCTTATAATCCCGAGTGTGGGACCCCGTTCAACATTGAGCCCCATCTCACCCCATTACAATGTGCCACGAGTTGTTTGATCGATCAGTGATTTATATTTTGATTAGATTGAAAATTTATTATTGTGTTTAAGTATTATTTTTATCATCGTTTTGTTGGTAAAGTTGCCAATAATGATTTTGTATGTAATCATATATGAAGTCCGTTAGTCATAAATCGATGATTTGGTTTCTATAATGTCCGGGATCGACTATTTGTATAGCTGAGTAGTTTTGATTTCTTAACCAGGTGGATAGTCCTAAAATTAGAGGAAACTTTGTCCAATTTTTTTAGATCGTGAACACATTTTCGTGATTTTATAATAAATTCTATGATTGCATGTCTTAGTCGACGCAGCTTTTTGAAAGTGTTCATCATGCCTTCAGGCATGGCCATACATTAGTGTGTGTGTATATATATACACCCTTCATTGAATGAAACCGTTTTTACAATAAAAACATTACATATCTCGATTAATTTACCTCAATCTTGTAAACGAAATTCCTTTCACTTGACTCAATATTTATTTATCGATTTAACACAGCGGGTAAAATATTTTAAACAATACCCCTCGTTTAAATAAAATCACTCCTTTTACCGACATTTTCTTATTAATCATGGCAAATTTACCTTAGTATTTTCTTTGAAAATTACATTTCAATACACGCAACCACTGTGTTAGAAAATACTTACTTTTCTTTAAAATCCTTTCATAAACGTACTCTTGTGTCAGTTATGGGTTAAAAATCTTTAGGTTTCTTAGCTACCCATTTAATCCCTTTACTTTACCATTCCTTTAATTTATGGACAATAATAAATTTTCACATTTACTTGTCCATGCTATCCTTTATCGGAACATTTATTAATTCAGTCAAGTAAGGTTGTCTTTTCTCATACTCACCACCTAAACCCATTTCTTGACGTGTTCCTCTTTTCGTATCTTTTTCTTAGAATCTTTTAATATTTGCATACATTAACGGCCTCCACGCCGTCGACAATTCTACCAGATTCTCTAGCCAATAATTTAGAGACTTTCACCCCACGGCGCTAGGACCTCCTTAATTATTCCGATGGCATCCGAGTCTATATTAATGTGTTTTAACATTTTACAAATGTCCACATTGTTCGACTTTTCCTTATATAGGTCGAAGCCTACACCCAAGGTTTCGCCCCAACTTGTATTACACTTTAAAATAATATTTTCTTGTCTTTTGTACCCTTACTTTGATTTTATCCCAAAATCAAGTTCATTTTGGACCATTGCGTGTAACACCATTTTCAACATTTTTATTTCATATAAATATTCAACTTTATGTAAAATTACCATTTTATTCATTTGTTTCCAAACTTGTCATTTTTCCATTTCATAAGTGTTATTTTCGAAAACACTATTAAGTTACCCACACTAACTTCTCAAATGTCTTTAAATCATTAATAATTATTTAACATTTTGGAGTAACATACTTCTTACATTGTAAACCGATTTATTTCATTACTTTCTTTCTCTAAAATATCATTGAATATTGGAAGACTACCATACAAGAAAAATACCATTTTTCTTTATTAACACATGTAGTCTTAAAACCATGCACTTATCACACTTTTAACACTTTTCACACATTTCCATAATTTATGTTTAAACCTAATAAGACCTTTATCAAACTAGTTTATATACCCATCGTCAAAATATTGTAAGTTTATATGCATGAGAAGAGGGATTTTAAGTCTAAAAATCATATTAGATTGGTCTAACATATGATTTATTCTAAACATTTCATAATGTTTGCATAAACACAAAAGACATTTTTTTTCAAAACTTGAATAAATGTCCATTTATATAAAAAGCCCAATTTTCATAAGGGAACTTTGAAACATTTATTCATAAAATATTCCCAACAAAAGAAACATCCTTCTAATGTTTTTATTCCATAAATAATATTTAAATGCCATGTTTTCTCGAAATATACCATTTTGCTTAATACCATTGAGACCGTTATGTAAACCCATTTTCACAAGTCATAAGAAATATCATTCTTAAATCATAAATCCATTCTACCGTTACAAACTCTAACTACAAGACCAATACCATGGATAATTGAGTTTTTAAACTAAAGAATAGAGTTTTTCCACCTCAAATGGATCTCATGAAGGTAGAAGACTATAGCAACCTCCGACCTCCCAAATAGGCCTTAAATAGGCTTCCTATCTTCACAAGCTTTCCTCCATGAAGGATCAACTAAAAAACCCCTTCAAGATCCATACTTCCTACTTCTTCTCCTCCAAAAATTCCTAACAATAACTCAAAATTTCTTTTCTTTTCTTAACAATGGTGGAAATGGGGGCATATGATTTATATATGGTGAAATACATGTAAAATATGGTGGCACGAGGTGGTGGGATGGTGGTGTAGGGTGGTTTGTGGTGGTGGGAGAGGGGAAGCTCCCAAGAGCTATAATAAAAGGGAGAAAAAAATTGATTGAATGAGTCCCCAAATGGCCCCAACAATCCTTAAATACCCTAAAACCCTTCTGTGGAAAATTATCCAAAATTCCCTTATATCCAACCCTTTTAGCAAAGGGAAATCTGGTCTTTACTCCACATTTAATCTGGGCCATTGAGAAGTAGACACGTCATCAAATTGAACGGCCTGCATCATGACAACACATTAAAAAGGATAAGTTTTTTTCAAATTCTGCTCCGATCATTCGAATACCCTAAGCATCGTTTGAACAAAATTTCTCACTTGTTTGAACTCCCTTTCCAATAAGGTAGTTTTTTGAGAAGTCAACACACGCAAGAAATGGATGAATCCCAAGTTGTCAGAAGCCTTATTCGAACTACTTTTGAGGGACCTCATTCGAACGAGCATGCCTTTTGTTCAAACGACATATGAATTTCCCTAAATAAACTTTGAATTACGAAAAGTTCGATTCAACAATTGCAAAGGCTACGAAGTTACCCAAATTTAATCCAGGATAAATCTGAATATGTCTAAGTCCCAACTAAGTCGTACTAAATCACCACATTACATGAATACAGTTAAACTCGCAGGGCGAATATTACATTCGTCCCTTCTTAGCGAATTTTGACCTTGAAATTATCAATCCATAAATTCCACAAACTCTAGTGATTATGAATCCTTACTATAAGTCATAGGGATCTTATATGGCTAAGTGATCGAAGTCCTCGATCACCAAAGTCTCCATATGCCCTTCAATAGGTGATGTCACCAAAGAAATCGACATGCAACAAGTTTTAACACCAAACCAGCCATCAAAATTATATAACACCCCCCGAAACTCCATTTTCTCGATGATCACACTCAATAAAGTCCTAAGGCATCTCCTCTAACACCCAAGCGTATCGGCGCCTCTACCGGGTCAACACTCTCTAGTGATCGACACTCGACCATGAGCAAATGACACACAACTTATTATTTTGATTCTTAGAATTACATATCCCGAGTCTCCTCAAATACTCGGATCTTCCCTACCCAAAAAATTCACTTAGCCTCAATACTAACCATGCCTCACAAGTTCCTCACATCATTTTGGGTGGGGGAGGGGTCACAATGTGCCACTATGTTTCAAATCATGCGTCCAATCAGTATAATCCCAAAGGACCCTTTCATCAGCCTAGGGTCACTTCAGATGTACTACTATGGAACACTCATCTAGGATTTAAACCAATCCACCTACCATGGAAAAGGATACTTAGTGAAATATTTCCTCGAGTTCTAATACTCTGTGGTGTCCTTAAGTCATCAACCTTCTCTTTACCATCAGATCCACTAACCACCATACCGACTAATCATAAGACTGCTAATTTCACAAGCAAACGAATACTATGAGCAAACTATGTGGCCGAATATATAGCCACTCACGCACAAAACCTTGTGCAATATCAAGGATACCTTAGATAAGGGTACACCCAGATATTGAGCTATATTGACCATGCCAGGTCAAATCGCACTCTACAGGAACAAACCGGTCCATACCATAACATAGTACAAATTCAGGCTACCAAAACCATGGGAACACAATCCTGAATCATCGGAGCCGAAAGGGACACAAGGGATTATAAATAATGAGTAGACACACTAGTAGAAATATAAATTTTTATGACGGGAAAAAAAGTTCATAAAAGGTTATTATAACACACAAAAATATTTTTGATTCATATCGAATATTGCAGATTTTTGCCACTTATCTTTATGCATTCTACTTCTTTTACGGTCTTTAATTCCTATATTCATGCTCATTAACTAGATAACCACGGATTTGGATATATACATGCTTTGCAGGAGTTAATTATCCCTTTGTAGGTATTGGAACGCTAAAAATGAGGATCCGTTGCATTTCAGAGAAGTTCCATCGATGGATGCAACTTCAAGGGAATTTTAATCAATTCACATTTCTTCTCCAGCTCATGAAAATTCCATGGATGCATAGTTCATTGAGTTATCATCGCGTGGCCGCAAACAGTGCGTCGTTTGGAGTTCGAACGAAGAAGTTATGGCCGTTCCCGTTTGCAACCATTTCCCCCTCTTTATGGACCAAGGGATGCCAAAAAAAGAGTGTCGGTCGATCTGGATTGGGCCCCCAATTGACCGCGGTTTCAAATTTTTCCTACGAATTGAGATAGTGGGTTGGGACTTGTTCGATCAATCGATCGATGGTTTTGATCGATCGATAGATAGTCTTTAATCGATCGATCGATCATACCACATAGTTGGCAATTCATTCCTTTTCTTCTCTTTTTCCTTTATTTCTTTTGTAACTTACTATATAAAGGATTTTTTGTTGTAAATATCAGATATCAAGTTATATATTAGATTTTAAAGAGTTTTAGGTTAGGGTTTGGGGGATTTGAGAGCTTTTCTTATTCCTTTCTTGATTTGACACCCTTTAGGGTTTGTAATTGGTACTTTCATTTCCCTCTCCATTAATATTGTCGTATTTACTTAATTCTTGCTTTGTTAAATAGGTTTGCATGCTTTCATAATTAGGTTTACATTCTTTATTTCCTTGCTTTCTAGTGTAGATTTATTGCGTTTATTTACCGCATTTATTTACCATGTTTTTATCATGCTTTCTAGCTAATTTAGTCTAGGTTGTGTTTAAATGATACTCACTCGGGTTGACGTGTTTCTTTGCTTTGGTGATGGTGTTTACGGGTCTATTTCGGGTGCGTTGCCTTGGTTATTACACCTAGGAGATTTGACAGGGCATATCATGTATGTTCCGTGCTTACGACCTTGCGTGCATAATTTCTGGGGTATTTGTTGACGCCAAAATCATATTAGGCTTTTATGTGAATTTAGGGGCGTCACAACCCTTGATTTAATTACCCTTTGAAACGATACGCATTTGTAATAACTCGTCGACCCATGCGACCATTTTATACTAATTAACTCGGGTGAGGGATATTCGACGCAACCTATAGTTTTTACTCGCTTTCTTAATCTAGCTTTATTTTACCACCCCTACATTATACATTTCCCTTTTATGCATCTTTTCCTTTTTAGTTTGTAATTTATCTTTTTCACTTTTATTAAGAAGTATTAAATCCTATAAATTCTAGCAACTCGTCTCTGTGGATTTTTGATACCCGACTTACCGCTATACTTGTATCGCAAGTGTAGTCGTAATTTAGGTTTGTTTGTATTATCGCGGTGAAATGAAAACAACAACTGTGTCCTTACACGAACACACCTTTCACGTGCTGATTAAAATGGCATCGTTGCCGGTGATGAGTTTGTTTTAGAATTTATTTGATTTAGTATTTCGTAATATTTTCTTTCTATTTGTATTTTTTGGCTAATCTTTTTTGCAGGACTTCTACATTTGAGCACTTAGAATCACTTGAATTTCCTGCGCGCATCTACTTTGTGGAATTCGCCCCCATTTTTGGGGTAAGCATGTCTTATTCCAATTCTTTCGGAAGTTATTATGATAATACTCAAAATTCTCGCAAACCTTTAACTTTTGGTCAATACTTAGAATCCCAAAAAATTGCAACATATAAAATGACTTTGGCCGAGTATTACAAAAGTCAAGGTTTGGAGTGCGTGTATTTTGAGGAGGAGGATAATGATTTTGGGCCTTTACCTCCTTATAATAGGAATTTTGAAACGAATAGCAATAGTTTTCAAAATTCCTATAATAATGAGTTTAAGTTTAAGTCCAATGGTAATTTTCAAAGTTCGCATTTTCAAGAATCCGCGCCTCGGCTTATGACTTTTGGCGAGGGCTTGCGTATGCGTGAAAATGAGACAATTGAAAATCGTTATCGGGAATAAAATCGTTTGTGGTAACATGAGTTGGATTTATTATTTGAATCCGACGACGATTTTTCTTCTGAGACTTTCGAAGTCCAAAAATGTTTTAAACCAAATGAGGACTTTGTGCCTACTTTGGAACAAACCATTCTTCACATGGCCCATTGCGTAATAACTATTGAAAGTGAGGATGAAAATGACGTAATATCCATTTGCAATGCAATGATTTCTTCTTTGGCCCCCAAAGAAGAACATTTCATTGAAAATGATATTATTTCCTTCGAAACTCAATCTTCATGTGATGATGATTCATCTCGTGAGTTCTAATTTCTTTCATCCCCATTTTCATTTTATGTTATCACACCGTCACAAGTACCCGATGATTCGAGTTCAAACTTTAATGTTTTAAACCTTTTCGCCGATGAGGAGTACTTTCTCGAGTCGCCACCCATAATCGTATCTTTGTCTTTGTGTGAGTCACCTCCCATTCCAATTTCAAAATCATTGGGAGGATATTCTACTTTTCTCGGTCCACACATGTTTTTGTCACCCGTTCAATCCAAATCCCCCATCGTCCCTCCAAAACTTTTAATTGACGATGGTTCCTTTCTTACGCCTTACACATGCCTTCCGTTGTTCAAACGAAATCCATATTTTTTGGAGGGCATGCTTGTATGTGAGGGTACATCAATTATCCTCCAAAGTCAAATCGTTTTTACGGTGGGCCCTCAACTATATAGACTTCTAGTGTATAGTTAGTGTGAAGCCTAAATAGTAGGTTGTATATAATTAGATTTTTATTCTTTCTTTCTTTTTATCGTTTCTCTCCTTTTTAATTTAGTCTAGTGTAATTAGTTAACTTTTTGTTATTTGTTTTTGCTATGCTCGATAGTAACTTGTTTTTGTAGAATCTTTGGACTTGTTCTTATGGGGATCGCTCCAATTTTGGGTAATATTGCTCTTTTCCTCTCTTTAACTTGGTTCTTAATTAACATTGAAGACAATGTCAAGTTTTAAGTTAGGGTGTGTGGGATATTCTATCCATTTCTTTATTTAGTCCATATTTTTTGCTCACATGTTAGTTACTTAGTATGATTTTGTTAGAAAAATTCAAAATTTTCAAAAATATTTTCTTTCTTTTTTCTCCTTTGTTGGGCATTTTGCCTCTATTTTCGATGATAAATTTTAATAAATGCCCGATCCAATAGACAGCCTAATTATGCATGATCTCGATTTTAGAAGTTATTAGACTTTAGTCCTCCATCATTGATATTATGAATAACTTCATGAATTAAACTTTAATCCTAAGAGCACATGCGTTTTTCTTATTTTATTGATTTAGTTTAAGATTTTTATAACTCCGTAATCTTTTGTTGCATTGTATATACTTACACAGAGTAAACTTTGTACCTTTCGTCGTTTGTGAGTGTATACACTATTCTTTCCTCTTTGACAATGTTGAATTCGTTTGTAATCTCTCTATTCTTTCATTGATCGTTCATTAATTGAGTTCATACATGAAATTTGTTACTTGAGCATGATTTTCATATATTTGTTTGACTCGAGAATTGTGTAAACTTTGTGAAATGATCATAGGCCATCTTTGTTATATCACCCATATTGGCCTTGACCTCACCTTAAATTTTTCCCCTCGTTAACCCCTTTGAGCCTAAATATAGACTTTTGTTTCATAACCCAAAATTTCCATAAACAACTCCAAATTGGAGTTATATACCATACATAGACCTTCCATACCTTTGTTTGGAATGTTACTTGGGATTGAATGATATTGTTGTGATGTCAGTTGCAATTTAGGCATATGAGAGTGAGAAAAGAAAAGAAAAGAGATGTGAAAAAAGTGAAAATGAGAAGAAAAAAAAAAGCAAAAAGAAAAAGAAAACAAAAGAAAACATGAGAAAAATAAGAAAAGAATAGAGAGAGAAAGTTGTAAATGTTGTGTATAGTGTTCAATAAGCTTTGATTACTCTCCCCGGTGATATATCTAATGCTCGTTTGGAACTTGTTTTCCAATTTTGGAATTGCCCGCATTTTTCCATTATCCCGAGTTTTCATCTCGAACACTTTGAATCCGTATATACATTCCTTCATTTCTTACCCTAGCCAAACCTACATTGCAACCCTATACAAGTCCTATGTGATCTTTGGTTGAGTTAATTCAAAGGTTTAAATAGTTTTGATAATCTATGAAAATTCATTTCGCCTCCTTTAATGAGCGGTATCTTTCATTGAGATTACATATTTCTCTTTTAATATATAGAGTTCTTCATTTGCGACATGTGTGCGGCCTAGTTTCCATTTACATTTACTCTTTATGCCCTCATGTTCCGTGTGTTACCTCCCTATTTCGAGGAATGTCACTTGATGAGTGTAATGCCCGTGAGGATTGAATATATGCTTACTTTAACGTTTATCCGATTTATATAAATTTTTGCCAAATCATACTTTGCATGTCCTCGCTCCCCGTCCCACATTTTAAGGTTTCAATTCTATGAGGTGCATTCTATAATGTTAATGATTTGGACTTTCGTTTGAATTCGATCATTGTGCTAATAATGTGTATGAAATCCTTTTTGCTATTATTGGGCTTGTTGCATGTTGGTTTGGACATATTTTGAGGAAACCATGTGATGTTTGTGGGTTTCATCCCTGAAAACCCTCACGAGACGACACTCGTCCACTAGGGTAACCTAGGGGTGTAACGGCTTATTACATACGCTAAATGCAATCGTGCTCCCTACGAAATTGGCATTTATATTTCGATGCATATATATGTATTGTACTGCCTTCTGTAATCTGGTTTTATTTGTTTCATTACTAGGGACTAGCAATGTTTAAGTTAGGGGGTGTGATTCGTATCGAATATTGCATATTTCCCCCTTATCTTTATGCATTCTAGTGCTTTTATGTTCATTAATACCTATATTCATGCTCATTAACCATACAACCTTGAATTTGGATATATACATGCTTTGCAGGGGTTAGTTGTGATTTTGTAGGTATTGGAACGCTAAAAGTGAGGTTCCGTTGCATTTCGGTGAAGTTTCGTCGTTGGACACTACTTCAAGGGCATTTTAATCAATTCACATTTCTTCTCCAGCTCATTGGAATTTCACGAATGCATAGTTCATTGAGTTAGCATCGCGTGTCCACAAACGGTACGTCGTTTGGAGTTCAGACTAAGAAGTTATGGCCTTTTCCATTTGCAACCATTTCCCCCATCTTCATGGACCAAGGGCTACCAAAAACAAAGTGCCTATCGACCGGGCTTGGGCCCCCGATCGACCGTGGTTTCAGATTTTGCCAACGAATTGAGACAGTGGGATGGGACCTATTCGATCGATCGATCGATCGTTTTGATCGATCGATCGATCGATACCCATCGATCGATCGATCAATCGATCATACCATATATTTGGAAATTCGTTCCTTTTCTTTTCTTTTTCCTTTATTTCCTTTGTAACTTACTATATAAAGGTTTTTTTGTTGTAAATATAATATATCAAGTTATATATTAGATTTAGAGAGTTTTGGGTTAGGGTTTGGTGTATTTGAGAGCTCTTCTTCTTCCTCTCTTGGTTTGACACCCTTTAGGGTTTGTAATTGGTACTTTCATTTCCCTCTCCATTAATATAGTTGTATTTACTTAATTCTTGCTTTCATAATTAGGTTTACATGCTTTATTTCCTTGCTTTCTAGTGTAGATTTATTGCGTTTATTTACCGCATTTATTTACCATGTTTTTATCATGCTTTCTAGTTAATTTAGTCTAGGTTGTGTTTGAATGGAACTCACCATGGTTGACCTATTACTTTGCTTTGGTGATGGTGTTTACGGGTCTATTTCGGGTGCGTTGCCCTAGTTATTATGCCTAGGAGATTTGACGGGGCATATCATGTATGTTCCGTGCTTACGACCTTGCGTGTATAATTTTCAGGGTATTTGTTGACCCCAAAATCATATTAGGCTTTTATGCGAATTTAGGGGCGTGACAACCCTTGATTTAATTAACTGTCAAAACGAGGTGCATTTGTAATAACTCATCGACCCATGTAACCATTTTATACTAATTAACTCGGGTGAGGGATATTCGATGCAACCTATGGTTTTTACTCGCTTTCTTAATCTAGCTTTATTTTCCCACGCCTACATTATACATTTCCCTTTTATGCATCTTTTCATTTTTAGTTTGTAATTTGTCTTTTACACTTTTATTGAGAAGTATTAAATCCTATAAATTCTAGCAACTCGTCTCTGTGGATTTTCGATACCTGACTTACCGTTATACTTGCATCGCAAGTGTAGTGGTAATTTAGGTTTGTTTGTATTATCACGGTGAAATGAAAACAACGACCGTGTCCTTAAACGAACACACCTTTCACGCGCTGATCAATTTTATTACACATCAGTATTTGTCAACACCTATTTTCTTATAACACACAAAACTATCGAAAAATTGCGGGTTATAATAAAATACGTGTTGACAAAATCGTCATACCAAACCATCCTATTTAACGGTTTTTCGAAAAAACCATCATTAACGATAATATCATGTTCATTGAACTGTCATTATAAAATTCTTTAAATCATAAATGTTAATAAAACAATCATAAGAGGTAATTATTATGAAGGTTACTTTTTCATTATAATGATAGGGTATATAAAATAGTCATAAAAAATACCCATTTTTTGTTCATTATAATGACATGGTCATATAAGATTCTTTTTTTGGTTTCTTTTTTGCATCGATTTCTATTATATTATCCTAATATCGCAAACATGTTATGCATAAAACTACGACCTCTTAATTCAAAGTACAAATTTCCATACTCAAAGCACCAAATTCGAAGTACCAATATAACTTGAAAAATAATTACAAAAAATGTCATTAATATTTGAAATGAAAGAAAATAAGTATAAACCAATGGTCTTCCAACTCACTTGTGGACAACTCATAAACAAAAAGATATCTAAAATGACCTATACTATAGACATAAAAACTAGCAAATTAAACAGGAACATTAGCTCCACTCATGTAACTTGAAAATACACAATAACAATAGCTACACCGGATAAGCAATAGGGACCAATGGATCTATTTATGAACAAAGGGAGGAGACAAATAGCAGTTAACAACTAAAACAAATTAACTATAAAGAGAATATAGCTCAAACAATAGTGATATTTTAATATAATATCGAGCATAAAAAATTAAGCATTTGCATAATCTCAAATTTAAGTTTTACTTCATTATTTATTAAGGAACGGGAGAATAAATGGGGACGGTACCTTGAAAGTTTAAACAAAGTTTCCTCTATTTTCTAATAATCCAAAATAATATGACATGTTTAAACAACAACGACAACATGAATCCCAATCTGGGCAGTCACCATCAATAACAATATAAAGCCCACCCCGAGCATTCGGAACCATTATCAACAACGACAATATAAATCCCACCCTAAGCATTCACTATCAATAATAACCATATAAATATCACCTTGTGAATTCATTATCAATAATAATAAATTAAATACCAACCTGGATATTCAGAATCAACAACAATATAAAGGCCACAACGGGCATCACAATTAAATATTTGCATAATCTCAAAGTTAATTTTTACTTTATTTTTTATTGACGCGTGGGAGAGAGAAATAGGGAAGGTTTTTATGAAAATTTTGGCAAAATTTCCTCTATTTTTTAATAATCCAAAACTGAACATAACATGTTTAACCAGTAACAACAATATATAGCCCACCCCGAGCATTCCACATCATCAGCAATAGCAATAGTATAAATCCCACCTCAGGCATTCATTATTAATAACAATAATATAAATACCACCGTGTGCATTCATTAATAATGATAATAACAATATAAATACCACATTTGTCATTCACAATAAAAAAGATATAAAGGTCACCATAAGCATCGCAATTAAACTTTTACATAATCTCAAAGTTAATTTTTACTTCATACTTTAAGGAAGGGGAAAGATAAATGGGGAAGGTTCTATGAAAATTTTGACAGAGTTTCTTTTATTTTTTAATAATCCAAAATTAAACATGACATGCTTAACCAACTACAGCAATATGAAGACCAACCCGAGCATTCACCATTGTCAACAATATTAAGCCCACCCCAGGCATTCACCATCATCACCAACAAAAATAATATAAATCCCTCCCCGTCCATTCACTAACAACAACATTATTCTTGACATCATATTTTTATAGTGGTTTGATAATATTAGTTACATTTTTTGTTATATTTTTATATATAGTATTTTGATTCTATATATTAAACATTCTTAACATCGACCCAAAGTAGTTAATTAGATTCAAGGAAAAAAAAGGTACCTAATAATCTATGCCAAAAAATTTCACCAACTCTAGCTCACTAAGTTATTAATACGAAGAAATCTCTCTAGACTCTCATGTTAAATAGTCCGCTCCATATTAGCACTTATATAGGCAGCATGTATTTTTGCAAATAATGTAGCACAACCCAAACAGAGAAGAAAATTTAAAATAAGGCATACAATGGAATTAAGATGAAAATAAAGGTGTTCCTTGATCAACGATTCTTAGGAAAAACTACCTGCAATAGATGCATTATTTTATTTTGAATCAAGCAAACAAGAGGTGAAATTACCAATGTTATCCATGGGAAAATAAGAGAAGGTAAGTGTAAGAAAAAACATTAAGAACATTTCCAATAATAATGTTCATGTCCAAAAGTGGTAAAAACTTTAGCTTAGCTAGAGATTAACAATTTTATAATTAGAGATAATAAATTGAGTAATGTAAGTGAAAATAATAGAGAACAATAAAAATTTGTTAAGTGGTTCAGCTTATGGAAAGCCTACATCCACTGTTACGGTATTATAATTGAAGGTCGTTACATAAAATTCTAGGTAGTCTTGGGAATGTGTGCTAGACTTGTCCTTTGAGCTAAGGGAAATAAAATATTTATAATTGTCCTTAAAACCAAGGGACATAATGCCTTTATGTATCTTGGCCTATACACCTGTACATAATGAATGAGACTATTGATCTTCTAAGTCACGCATATAATGTCTTTTGATGATTCCCATATGCATGACCTTTTTTCTTCGTTATGGTTCATCTTCTTAAGCTGGTCGACCGATATGCCGACAAAGTAGTTCTAGAGACGACCATTTATAAATAAAGCACTGAGGTATATACTCATGAGGTTAGGTGTACCAACATCATATGTCCACATAACATGAATAATTTGGTCCACAAAAATAGCCCCCAATGCTCCATGATTGATGTTATGTTGAAAGGATGGAGTATTAGTTCTAAACAGTTTCTCCGTGTTCAAGCATGATGGTGGTCATCATTTGACCTCCTAAACTTATAAAATTTTCACCAATTTATCAGGTGGTGGCATTTTTGTGAATAGCTTGAAAAATATTGAACCGCCAAAGAGCGTGATGGTCTTTCCACATCGTTGGGAACCGTTCGACCGTCAAGACTTCGATCGTTGGTTGATTTAGTCATTACTTTTCAACTCTCGAGCTAAGATATAAAAGGAAAGAGGTTTCCCCCCATTTTTCTTCGTCACCAAACTTTAAACTTAAGATTTATCTTTCATCTTAAGCTTTTTTCTGAACTTCTGTTGTTTTCTCTTTGCCATTTCTTCCTAAACTCTATAATCTTTCTTTACTTCTTCTTCTTCCCCTTTTGATTTTCTTCCTTTCAAACTTGGTGTATATTATAGATGAAAGTTCCTTAAAGGAGCTAATGGAGAGAATAAAAATCCTAAGTTGGGTGAGTTTAGAAATGGCAAGTGGTCATGTCGACCTTTTGTAACTCGATGAGGGTCACTGGATCACCACCTTATTTATTACTGAAGGTGGCATCACTCTTCCCCTAAATCCTATTTTTCTTCAATTTTACGAAAATTTTGCTGTAGTCATAGTAAGGGTAGTCCCCAATAGATGGAGAGAGATGAATGGGGTAAATAGGTTGAATGAAATCTATAGGACTTGCATTGGCATCCCGGAGTTAATATTCTATTACATAAGGGAAACTACTGGTGAGAATAACTATTATCTGAAAATTAGGTAGGGCAAAAAGGAATTAGTGGTCAATTTTCCAAATTCAAAGAAGGATTACTGGAATTATGATGTATTAGTAAAGAACTAGCAATATTGACCCCTTCTCGATAGGGTAAGACATAGGTCGTATAATATTTTAATTTACAATTTATTTCCATGCGTACTAACTGTTTGATGATATGTCGACTAATTATATTTCCTTGTTCTTATGCAGAGGAGATAAAAAAAGAAGTGTATGAAGGAAAGGGAAGTTAATACTGGCGATCTTAAATACTTATGGGCCATTCACCAATGACTGGGATAAGAACATCACAGATTAGCCTCTGCTCCTCTAGAATTCAAGAGCTCCATCACTTCATTTGTTTCCCGACAACCAGTCATTCTGCCTCTGTCCACTATAAAACTTGGACGAGGAATCAATTGCTACCTCTTCTGATGCTGAGTCAATTGGAGTAGAGGGAGATTTTTCATTAAGAGGAACATCATCTTTCTTTGAATCCTTAGATATCATGATTATCCTAACTTCACCTACTATAGAAATGATGAAGAGAACAATCCCCAACCTTTTGCACTACACCAAAATAGTGAAATTGACACACTTCAACTGGCTAGCCTTGTCACGATCATTGATCGTGACAAAAAAACATGCATTTTTGTCACGTTCAATGACCGTGATAAAGCCGCGATAAAATTTATCACGATCATTGACCATGACAAGTCCGTGATAAGGACATTTATCATGGACATATCACGATCAATAACCGTGAAAAATCTTATAAACTCGTCACGGTCAATGATCGTAACATGTTCGTGACAATTCTGTCAGTAAAAAACCCTTCCCTCTTCTTTTTTCGCACTGATTTCTATTCCCTCCATTTCTCTGTCTCTGTCTAAGCGACTTCACTCTCTCTCTCTCAATGATTTTGGTACGTTTTCTCTCTCTATTTCTCTTCCATTTGTGTATATGTGTGTAAATGTGCATTTTTGTGTGTGTATGGTGTATATATGCGTGTGTGTGGAGGGAGGGTGCAGGGTTGGGGGTGTATATATGTGTGTGTGTGTTTGTGTGTGTGTGTGTGTGAGTGTATATATGAGCATGTGTGTGTATGTGTATGTGCATGTGTATGTGCGTGTGTGTATATATGTGCATGTGTGTGTATATGTGTGTGTGTGTGCGTATGGTGGGCAGTGGGAGTGGGGGGCAGGGCTGGGGAGTGGGGGAAGGGGGTGGGGCTGTGTGTGTGTGTAGTGGGGCAGGGGAAATGGGGCGGGAGAAGGGGCTTGTTAATTTTTTTAATTAAATTTGTATTGGTTTATTAGATATTGCCTCTCATATGCAAGTAGTGTCACTTGTAAAAGAATTGATTGATTAAGTATTGATTGGTTGTTAATTTTTTTAATAAATTAATAATTAGTGCCCCTTTCATATGCAAGTAGGATTGCCCCGCATGGTAAATTAGTAAATTAATAATTGTATACTTTATGTAACAACCCGCCTTTATGGGATACCGATCGATCACTCCTATATCAAATTAAAACAGGAGTCACATATGGATCATTCTTAGCATCACTGTCAAAAATCCATTTAATTACTAATATCCTATTAGGCGAGCGTTAAAATTTTTACTTAACTACTCTTTTTAAACGACAATGATTAAAACATCCACACAGTTTTGAGAAAATGAAACTGAAAGGAAAATGAAATGAAATAAAATAACCGAACACTCGGTTCAAATTATACAACCATATCGAATGATGCTTTAAAAGAATAAATATATGTAGTTGGACCATTGGCCCGAATGATTATACAATACCTCCTATCTAGAATACAAGAATGGAAACGGCTATCAAAAACCTGCACGCATCCACAGCTGCTGCAGCTGACGTCTGACTCGAAAGAAGTGCCATCCAGGTGTCTCTGTGTCTAGACACCTATATAATATATAATATAGAAAGAAAGGAAAAGTAGATAAACCGGTCAGAGCCCGAGTTTGAAAATATTTTGCAAGTGCATAAATGCTTTATTTTTTTAGAAAAATAGATTTGATCTCATATTTAAGTTTGGTATCGCACTCCCATGAGATACCCCTCACCTCTCTTCTATTACTGCACATCTAACGCACCCTAACAACACACCCTAGTCAACCTATCCCGCCTAACTATTCTAATTTACCCGTCTACTATAAACCTATACAACCCGAGCGCTAAGGGCAAAACTTCTCTCCATTCTCAACGCTGCGCTAAGTTCGTGCGTGGGGTGTCTCGCGAAGCGAAATCCAGACAAGGAACCCCCCGATACATTACTACTTGGCAGGGTTAATGGTAGAGATCCATTAGGCCCGTAGCACAAAACCACTATATATATATATATATATATATATATATATATATATATCACATTCTTTTGTTATATGTGTACTTTACAATATACATCCGGATACTATCTCCCAGACTGTGATTTACCAATTCAATTATATCTTTATAATACACATCCTGATCTACCTCACGGACTGAGGATTCATATACAAAGTATTTATCAATACTTATCATTTTCATTTCAAAACCTTCCATTTCCCTTCTCATATCCAGGAAATGTATTTAAAAGCTAACTCATTAGCATGAATTTCTTTAATATAACATATACCTTTTTAAAAGCCAATTTTATTATCATAAAAATGCTGTTCCAAATTAAATCATCCCATTTCCCTTCCTATATCCAGGAAATGTAATTAAAAGCCATTTGTATTATCATAAAAATTCTTTTACCATATCATATGCTTCCACATCCCTTCTTCCATCTGGGAAATATAATTAAAGCCAATCCATTATCATGAATTGCTTTAACAAATCTAAAACCGTCCCTCCGAGTTTCCCCACTGGACGCGCACCTAAATGTCTATCATCTTCCAGGGCCTATCAAACAAGATAGCCTGGGAACCTACCAACGTCGGGAAGCGGCCATATGCCTGTGGGATAGTCATGACCACACCCAGAATCACCTAACCAGCGCAGTAAAAATATAATCGCTCATATGGCCTAGGACAATATCCACCATGTATTCATTAGCCAGGGGGCATCACCATACGCACGCAACTTCCCTTATGATAGCGATTTAGGGAGGTGTGTAACCATAATTTATCAATTATGAAAAAAACCATTTATCTTTCCATTTTGAAAATATTCATTTTTATATTTTCAAAATCATTTATCTCAAATCATATATATACTTTAATCACATAGTATATACATATACCACATATTCCTCCTAGAATATATAAACGACCATATTGGCCTATAGCATCTAGCAATGAGCAATAATCCCAAAGATTCTTTCGAAGAATCATAATCAACCATTCACATAAGCATGATACTAAACCCAAAGTATTTTTTTTTACTTTAATAAGTAATAGATACCTTAATCCCATCTACGGATTTATTAGATATCTCCAAATATACCCATTTGCGTTAACTAAATAAGTATATTGTCCAATTCATCCTAATAATCTCGTCGGATTCACTCATCCATAATAAACATAATTATGTTACCTCTTTAGATCATAATCCCCTTTAATACTCAAATTTAGAAAGCCCGCTTTAAACTCAAAGAGGAGAAGTATTAACAATCTCCAAAATCTTGGGCTGAAAACAGGGTACCAGTCGACCGGTCCTAGACCCCTGATCGACTGCGGGTTGCAAATAAGCCTACAAAACAAAGCAATAGGCCACTTTTCCTTGACGCGGTCGACGGAACTTCGGGGCGCGGTCGACCGGTCACACCAGGTCCCCAAAACTAAATTCCTCAAATCCTTTATCCAACAACCCAAATTCATTATCGAGGTTTCTAAACTACCCCAAAAATCATCCAAAACATCTACACGACTAATCCTAGCCATTATTTTTCCAATTCCCGATTTGATTTGCGAGTTGATGATTTCAACCCGGAGCTTCCATCTTGTAAAAATCATATCAAATTGAAAAAAAATCATAAAAATACGCAGTTGACGTCCACATGACCATATCGAAAAGATCTACAACTTTCATGTTTTGTCCAAGAGCTAAATCAATTATTTAATTGGCCAAAATGGCCCTTTAAAGTCACGGGTTACTATTCATCGTCTTCTCCGAGACGGTTTCAGCCATTAAAGCTTCTCCCAAGCTTTTGTCGGCTCACCCAACGTCCTACAACCTCAACCAACTACAAATATACATATTTTAAGGGTTCTAAACATCCTAGAACCCTAAACCACCAATTTATTTCGATTAATTTCTAAGTTTCTCCAAATATGAAATTTTTAGGGGTTTATTTATTTTAACTTCCAAAAACCCGTTTTATCCACGAAAATCCAACCCAAAATCTTTAGGGTTTGTTTATACCAAACTACGGTATGAGATATTTATGCAAAAATTAAATAAAGCAAGTAAACACTTTCCTCGTGGATAAAATCCGACGACCTCGAGTCGAATCCAGCGGAGTTTGGCCCGAATCTCCATTTTCTCCTCCTCATTCTCCTTCCTCTCTCTCTTCTCTCTCTTTTCTTTCTTTCTTTCTTCTTTTCTCCCTATCCCCCTCTTTATATAAGAATAAAAAGGGTTATACCCCTTAAAACCCCAAAACGACTCGTTTACCCAATTACGAGTTACATTTACCTCTAAAATTACCCGAAACTCATTTTCGACAATCAGACACTCTTTTCCGCCTATCTCGGACATTCCGATACTCACGGCGCAGTTGAAATTCCCATTCGGGGTACTTGACCACAAATCACTATTCCAACCCAAAATAAATAAATGTGGGTTTTCCAATTAAAAATCTTACCTCGTGTCGCTTTACTCAACGGCGACATATAATTAAAATATTTCGACCTATATAATCCCAAAAATAATCACAACATCCTTCGAAAATTATTTAATCCTCGAAAATCCCAAAAATTACTATTTAGGAAAATTCCCCAAATTGCCAATTTATATTTAATTATGGAATTTAATCGTCTCCAAAACGGCGGGTTGTTACAATTTAATTATTAGTTTAATTAATGAAAAAAATTAATTGAGTAGATGAATTAGAAGGAGTACGAGATACACATTTTGGTTGCTGTTGCGGTTGGATTATAGTGGATCGATGTTCGGTTGGTTAATTTTAGAAGTGGCATGACCACTGGATTATTGTCCATATGGGATTTTTCACCTTTTTTTTAAAATTACTTTGTATCAAGAACAATATATATATAGTATGATAATTAAATGAAATATACTTGAAATTACATGTAGTGCGCACAGATACTAGCCTTCTAGTTCTTATGCGTACGCATTCAATATCCCTTGGACCCGTTCGAGAGTCATTACCCCAGTAATGAGATCTCTCAAATTGTACCGTTTGGACAGTTTGGGACTGCATAATTTCTGTATAATAATATTCTTAGTGGCTTAAAGTTGTTACTTTTGGAGGAAGTTCTGCAGTCGTTTCCTAATGTTCTCTGGGTAGATACTAGATTGACAAATGTGACTGTTATTTTTAATGATTTTAATTGATTTTCACTATTTTTATCTTTCTCTGTTTCCTTTGTATATGTGGGGGGGGGGGGGGGGGGGGGGATGTGTGTGTATTGTCAGTGTGTGCGGGCAGTAGGGGTGGGGGTGGGGATGTTTCATATTTTTAGTAATTGTACATATTATGAGTTAGATGTTATTGTTTTGTAATTCAGAATTGAGGTGTTAAATAGTAATAATTCATTTGGATTTATAGTAATTGTACATATTTATATGTCTTCTTCTAATTCATTTGGATTTGTACTAATAACAACATTTTTTTTACAGAAAATGTCTCCTTCGAGTATTAAGGCGAGGACGATGATGCTGATTATGATGATGTCATCTGGGCTCGGTGGTAGTGGAGGCGACGAGGGCTCCTCGGCCCCTAGGCTCCCCAAATGGGGCAAATTGGGGATGGTCGTCGAGAACAAGATGGGGCTATTAGTGAGATCCCTTGTGCTGGTAAAGATGATCAGCGGCCCAGGGTACACTAGTTGAAGGGAGGTGTCAAATGAGCTCAAGTTAGCTATTTTGGGTGGCACTACTGGTAATGTATTTATATTTATATTCATACGAATATTTCAATTTCAATTTCAATTTCATTTTATATTTATATCTATATTTATTCGCAAGTAACATTGTATTTGTTGGACATGTACAATTCAGCCTGGACCCAAAATTGCGCGATTTCGTCTTGGAGCAGTCAAGGGAGCAATACAAGACGTGGGAAGAAAAATATGCAGACCCGGTACTTTGGGAAGACCCGAGACTCCGTTATCCGAATGCGTGACTCCATCTCACCGAAGGAGCTGAACTCATTGCCCCAATGGCAAAAGTTCATTGACAATGAGATCGGGGAGCGACAATTGGCATCTCGCCAATTAGAGAGGGAAAATCGAGCGAAAAAGACGGACGTGCACTACTCCTACCAAACGTCTTACGCCGAGGTGGAGCATAGGATGATGGTAAGATTTAATTTTTCTATAATTACATAAATATGTTATTCTGCATTATTTTACTTTGTGGGGCCAATACAAATTTTGTATTATTTTATAACTAGGGATGGGGTGTGGCCCTGGGGGTATGCCACATAGGATCGATACTTACGTGGCTATTAAGATATAGAAAGGGAAGGATAAGGAGGTGTCCCCAATTGTAAGTAATCCGACTATTTACTTTTTGTTAATTACGTTATAATTTTTTTTATTTACTTATTTAACTACTCATGTGCTTTTTGTCGTTTCAAGTAAAGATTAAGGAAGTGCATGAGTCATAGTCTGATGCCGACAAGGTATCTTTATCCACAGATGCACTCAACCCAGTGCTTGACACTGATCGAAAGGGGAGGACAAGGGGGTGAGCTCGCGGGTGGCCAAATCTTGGATCATTGGATTGGAGATGAGCAACACCCGGGTTGGCTTGAACGGTGGACTCGCATGACGTGAAGCTGTCCCATTTGGAGGCGACACTCCAAGATATGTTCTCATTCATAAAGCGTTCATTGGGTAAAAACCTTAAGGGGAAAGGGAAGGATAAGGTGGTGGAGGAGGAGGTGAAGAAGCATGAGGATGTGGACTTCGCTGCTTCATCGCTGACACGTGCAGACTCTGATGATCCAGTCCCCTATTTGGCTCCCATCGATCGACCGATGTAGACACTTGGTTGGCCGAGAATGTTTATATAAGATAGATTTGATGGCCAACAGATAAGGCGAGGGTTGAGGGACCCGAATACCATTCAGGGTATGCCAATTCATGGATGTGCGATTTAAAACATCAAGGCCAAGGTTCTCCTAACGCACCGGGAAGGAGAACTCACCATTGTGGTTATGGGAACAATGAGGCACGATGGATATACAAGGGTGTATGAATTTGTATATCATGTGTCCTATCCACCTCCTCAGACCTACCCCAAACATGTAGTGACATTATTTGATTGTAACTGAATTGAATTGATTTAAGTTGTTACATTTGAATTATATCGTGATGTATATTGTTTTGAATGTATATTTGCATTATCTCTATTTTATTTGCATATATGATGTTTGAACAGGTAAAACGTTGTTATAATAGGTACAAATATACTGCTGGGCAGTGGCAGTGGTCATATTGCCCAACAAATTTTTTTAAAATTCTTCCAAGAATTGTCACGGTCAATGACCGTGATAAGTTTTCTTTATCACGGACTTGTCACGGTCATTAACCGTGACAATTTTTTAACGGTTGTCACGAGTTTGTCACGGTCAATGACTGTGACAAATATTGTCAAGGTCAAAGACCGTGACAAGTCTACTAAACTTGTCATGGTCAATGACCGTGACAAGTCCATGACAACAAAAGTTGTCACCCCATAATTGTCACGATCATTGACCGTGATAATATGATAGATTTGGTTTAGTGTTGGTTGGTTCTCCCCTCCTGCAAAGAAGATTACAAACACTGACAATAGACCTCAAGTCCTCAATGTAGATGAAATAAGAATTATTGAGCCTCAGTTCAAGAGGTTGAAAAGAGGTCCATCCAATCAACAAGAACTAGTCCAAAAAGTTTCACCAGTAAAGGTAGTTATGAGTTTGCCTCTGTGGCAGTGAACCCTGGGTTGGCCAAGGGGTTGATTAGGGGGAGAGTGCTTCTAACAGATACTTTGGTTGTTGCCCTACTGTCCAGAGTCCATTTACTAGAAAGGGATAACCAAAAATTGTCACTTGTAAGTATTTTTGTCATTTATTTTATTTCAATAGTTTATGCTGAACACCTTTTATATTTATGTTGTCTCTCTTTCCTTTTATAATTCTTGGTCGAATATGGCAATTTTTTTTTTATTAAGGATAACGAATTGTAGTCATCCTCGATTGCTGTAGAGGAAGACTTTGAAGTCCTAAAGAAGACCTTGAAGGAGTTTGGGATGGACCTGGAGAGAAATAAGAAGGATTCTCAAGAAACAATCTAGCTGGCTAAAGACATAGCAACATTAATCGGGGAGAAGTTGAAAGAAGTTGAGAGCAAGGAAAAGTCTATCCAAGAGAAGACCATCAACTTATCTACTAAGGCAGTTGTCGATAGGAAGAAGTTCTTAGATTTAAAGGTTGTGAGAATGAAAGGCAGGGAGGAGGCTACATCGTCCCGATTGAATATGCCAAGGGACTTTCTACCTAGGATGATTGGTTGGACGCTTTGAAGGAGGTCGACACACAAGTAGACTCTGATTTATTCAAGAGGCACAATCCAGACACTCCTCCCAACTTGGATGAGGAAAGTGATGATGAGGAGGGTTATGGAGAGTCCTCTATGGTGCCAAATGTTGTAAATGACCTACCTCCTCCTGAAGAAACTATTAAAAATAAGGAGAAGATGTAACTCCTCTAGCTAGTTTTTGCCTGTTTTCTATTTAAATGTTTATTTTTACGTTTTTTCCTCTCTTTATTTGTAATGGAAATACAGTTGTAATACTTGTTTTGTTAATGAAATAATGAAGTTTTTTAATCCCTCTGATATTCTTCACTATTTTATTGTCATCGTGTATTCTCCTTTGTTGGAGTTGTGCTCTTATACTTGTGATTTTCTCGTTTGATGCTAGGAAGATGTTGATCATTTCTACTAAATACGACCTACTGAAATGTTGCAATAATTTTCTTAAACCTCACCATATGAGTTTGAATGAGAGAGAGTTGTAAGGATTGCTCATCACAGATGCCTCAAATCAAGTAAAAGATGTCTTTGTATATTTGCATAGTCTTTTTGATGGGGCAGTTACGAACAATGCTATATACTATGAGATGATAGAGCAGTTGCAGCAGGATCATAATCTTTCTCGGGCTCTACTTTATTTTGATTACAAAGACAAATATGAGGTATTTAGTGCATGTTGGGTCTTTGACAAGAGATTACTAGAGATTACATTGACACTCAAAAAGAAGGAATTCTTTTTAAATAAGGAGGTGGAAAGTTCTTGGGAATTTGTTACCCTTCTTAAAAAAGAGAATAACAAATATGCTTCTTTCCTAGATCTTGAGAACAACAAACTATTGGAGGAGATGGAAAGTTTGAACAAGCCTTATAGATAATTGATTATTGCTAGACCAACTAGGGACGAATAAATAACTAAACAGACCTTGGTCGGCCAAGCAACATTCTTTAAAGAGAAAGACAAAACCATCAAGAAGCTCCAAGATAGGGTGGATAGACTAACTTTTAACTTCTATAAACAACCTAAAGTAGTATGGATGGATGGTTATGATGAGGCCTTAACTCACCTGGATGAACATCTGAAGCAAGCTCGTCCGGAAGGATACAAATGGAATTTGTTGAATGTGCTGGGATTTCTGAAGGTAGATTACAAGATTAATTTATGGAATTGACATGATCCGGGAAAAAATGTATTATCCTAATGCTCCATTCAAGATTGATTCCGAGTGGATTCCAACCAATGTTATTCCTAGATCTTGGTGAGAAAATACGTACGGGACGATTTTCAGGGTGAAGATGAGTATATTTTCCCCCTTTATATTTTGGATCATAAGAGCAACAACAAATGTAATAGGTTGAGCGATTTTAGAACTATAACTTTTCCTAGAACTCTTGATGTTCCTCCTGCTAGGATGGAAAAGGCTAAAGGAAAACACCCTGTAGAATGAATTTTCTTGTTTCTGATTGTATGAAAGTTTGATGAAATAAAAAAATATATATTGGCAGACATGTGTACTTATGTACTTTAGTCTTCGATCTATATTTAAGCTTCTTCAAATAGTGCATGCAACCAACTAACCTAAAAAATCGATTTGTCTTTGGTCAAGTTCTGAATTTGAGTTATACGGATGTTGGTTCTACTAATACACTTAGGAAAACGTTTTTAGTACCAAGTATTTGCATTAGTTACCATCAGCGGCCAAATTTATTAGGAATGTTGGTTTTCTCTAAACTTAAACTGGTCAGATTAAATTCCTTATTTTTGAATTTAAGTCATACCTGAAGTTTTAAGGACTTCTTGTTTGTGACTTATCAAAGACAAAGTCATACATTAAGCCTAAAAGTGTTTTCTTTTTTAAGTTGTAAAAGTTTACTAGGTTTAATGGAACTTGTTGCTCGTGACCTGTCAATGATGAAGTCATTCATAAATCCGAAATTTAAAAAAAATTGTTTTAAGGTTGGAATAGTTTTAATTATAAAATTTAAAAAGTTTGTTTGTTTATTGAAGGATGTAGGGGATGTATATCATCACCGTATCCCAAAAAAAGAAACATGAAATGAAGCATAATTGGGAGGAAATCACAACTTTATTAAATTGGATGAAAAGATTACATAAAATCAAAATTATTGATAAATTTTTTAGGTGGTTGGCGTTCCGTGTATTCTTAAATTCTTACCTTTTTAATGTTTCGAGGTGATAAGTTCCTAGTCGGACAACTGTCGAGATGCGGTACGGACCATTCTAGTTGGGTTTCTAAGAATTTGGATACATGAAAACTGCAATCTGCATAATTTTTGTCTTCTCATTTAGGGTTTAAAAACTTTGTTTTTAAATTCACAAATCATCCCAATTACTTTCGTGAATTGTTTTGGAGCCTAATACACGATCTTGTTGAAGTTTCTCTTATATGGAAGATTTCTCTACTGCTAACTTGGTGGTTTTTGAGGGAATTACTGGCTAATAACTGTGGCAACTTGGGGATGCTTGAGGGTATGCCTTTCTAAAGATAGACTTCAGTTCTTATGGGTTTGGTGCAGTTAATTCATTATTGATTCTAGTTTGAGGCATATGTGGGTGTTCTGAGCAATATTCATTGCATATTTTTGTAAGTGTTGTTACTTTTATTGAAATAAAGGTTTTGCCCTTGTGGGGATTTTTTCTTGAAATCTACGTGTCAACAATTTATGTTTAATTATGATGGCATAATTTGCACACCTAAATGCATGTGTAGGGTTTAATTAAAATTGGATTTAATTGGTTTAATTTGGAAAAAAAATTGCCAATTAATTAAATAAGTTATTAATTGGAAATTTGCAAATCCAACGAGCAATTGATATCACACCGCATTCCTTAAATTTGTATCAGATCTATTCAAGGGATCTTACCATTTACAAGTTGGTATCAGAGCAGGTTTCACCAAATTACCGTGAGATCCTTTTCTGCAAAAAATTTGTGATATTGATTTTTTTGAAAAATCTGATTTTGAAATTTTTTGCAATCTTTTCGAATAAAAACTTATATAATCGGTTGCCAGTTTTTTACGGGTCTAATTGTGCCTATTGGAAACCCACATGAAATCTTCCTTAAAATCAATCGATGTGCGTGTTTGGATTGTTTGTGAAAGAGGGTGGACTCCTCCCACTATCACTGCTAATAATGTCACTAATCTTAAACCTCTGACTAACTGGAGTGAGGATGAATTTAAATGGATCACTTTAAATTCTCGTGGGCTAAGTGCAATTTTTGGAGCCATCACCCCTGACGAGTTTCGAAGTATCATGATGTGCACCATGTCAAAAGAAGCATGGGATGTTTTTTTAACTTACCCATTAAGGAAGAAATACAGTGAAAGAGTCTAAATTGCAAAATTTAACTACTCAGTTTCAAATGATTACCATGCTTGAATATGAGTGTTTCAATGGTTTTATGAACGTTTGTATGATATTGTCAACACTAGTTTCAATCTTGGTGAGCACGTACCTAGTGCTTGAGTGGTTAAAAAGATTTTGAGATTATTGCCTAAACATTTTATTTTGAAAGTGACCATGTTGAATTCCTTAGGATATTTGAGCTATCTTAAGTTAGAAGAACTGGTAGGAGACCTATAGACATATGAAATTAACATGTTTTCTAACACTATCAAGATTGAGGATTGAGGATAGCACTTAGATCCTAGTCTAGTAAGAGTGAGGAAGTGTCCAAGAGAGAGAAGAAAAAGAAAGTAAAAGTTTGTGAGTCCGAGTCTTAAGGTGAGTTTGATTTTGATGATGTGTCCATGCTTGGTAAAAATTTTAAAATGTTACTCAAATTTTCCAAAGAAAATTCTTCCACTAAATGGATTTTTGAGAAAAACAAAAATAAAGATGAGGTCAAAGAGAGGATGGCGAAATATAAAGAAAAAGAGGAAGAGGAGAGATGTCTTTAGTGCCAGGGAAATGGGCGTAAGGTGTTTGAGTGTCCCACTAGGCTAAAGAGAAAGGGCAAGAAGATTACCATGCTAGCTACTGTTAGTAATAGTGCGGAAGCGGTGAATGATTATGTGGATGAGTCATCACAATGTAAGTTTGTCTCCTTGATGGCAAGTCATGTGAGTACACATAGTTTGTCCCACGACGATGAAAATACTTTTGCACATGAGAGCCCTGATGATAGTTTGAGTGTTTCGAGTGAGAGTGGAAATGAGGGCGAAAGTTAGCTCCAAATAGAATTTAGAGATTTGTACGTCCAGACCTTAAAGAAGAAGACATTGAATAAAGAGTTAGGTCTTAAGGTGATAGATTTGGAGAGAGGGATAGAAGTTTTAAGGGTATTTGAGGCGTCGGTGAGTCAACTCGAGAAGGTGAAGGTTACTTTGAGTGAGCAGTTGATCATCGTAGGTCGGAAAAAGAGAGAACTTGAAGCCCGTGTGTCATGACTAGAGAGAGATATTGAACATGATCGGGTGGTAAAGGTCACTATAGAGGATACATCTAAGAAGGTAGGCAATATGATCCTCTGTCCCGCTTTGGGTAAGGTTAAGAGACTAGGAATAGGTCATAACGGTGCATCTACTTTCCATGTTTCACTTGAATCGGTTCCCAAATTTGTGATAGGTCCTTATGGATCTCAACCTAACCCACCTATGCGTTCCATTCCCAATAAGAGAGTACGTTATAGACGTTTTAGGAAAGGTGTTACTAGTCTCATGTATGTTTGCACCCATTATAAGAAGAGAGGACACCTTAGGTAATTTTTCTTTAAGTTGGGTAGTTTGTCATATAGAGTTTTGCCACGTGTTCCCCCACACACCCCCACACATGATTCTCTGGACGATTACATGAGAGAATTTTCACATATTCGAGAGCAAGTCAAGTTTTTAGTCAAGACTTCACATAATTTGATGGGTGTTATTCATAGGACGTCACCACCTTTGGAAAACTCCACCGCACCTAACGGTTGAGGTTTGTACTAGTTTGCTAGCATAGGATGATTTTCACGAAGATATTTTATGCAGATTGCTAGTGTTTACTACTTTTGTATACATTTTTCAAAAAATCAAAAAGATTTTTGTTTTTGAAATTTTTTAGAAAAATACAAAAAGATTTTCTATCTTTTTGAAAAAAAATTGAAAAAGCCAAAAAGAATTTTTTTTTTGATAAAATTTTTGGAAAAAAAGACAAAAGAATTTTTTTATATTTTTTTTACACATTTATGGATGGACATTTAAGATGACCAAGTCACAACATCATTTCATATCCATGTAACTATTTGATAGTGTTTTGATATGCGTCATCATTTCATTTTTGTGGAGTCATTGAGATGTTTTTAGTTGATTACTACTTACATGTTTCACTCATGATTTCCTTTAATGCACACCTGCACGAATTTGTTTATACTTGTCTATCACATATTGGTTGAAGTGTTTCCATCTCAATCCTATCTTTAAAACGAACCAAATGTGATAAAACTTGACAATTAAAGTAGTGCATGTAATAACCATTGCCCATTAGGATTTTGTTTAAAATAATGAGTGAACGGGGAAGGGCTACGAAGGAACAAATATCCTTTGTGATTAAGCCACCTTTTAAATCAGAGATAAAAAAAAGTGTGGCATTGTAAGGTCTAAAAAGGTTGAAAAGTGCCCGGAAAAAATTAAAGGCAATGAAAAAGATGTATATTCAAAAAAGGGGCCATTGGGTTTTAGATCACCTCATTGAGCAGTTTACTATTTAAGAGGGAGTTTGGTTGGAAATTAAATAATGGGTTTGCATGTCCTAACAAAGTCTTAAAAACCATTACATAATTTTAGACGTTATTGGTGTGGAAATCATTTTAGGCTTTGATGTTTCATTTAGACTGAGTCAATGTCACATAAATTCTCTTTTTGATACCGAAGGACAATTTTGAGTTCATTTGTTAGGAGTGTCCATATTCACCATGCACATATGTTATGTCTGATTGCATTGAACTTCCTATCGAATGTATTCACAGATAATCATTCCGCATCCACGATTTGGTTATCTTAGTGTAAATTCATGGTGCATGATTTTTTATAAATTATTTTTGTTTGAAAAAAAATATTTCATGGAATCTTTTGAGTTTATCCTTGATTGATTGTAGGTGATTTTCTTTCCTTGTCGTGACACTCCATGCTTATTTTGTTTATTCTTTTCCTTAACTATTTCCAACAAATAAAAAGGGGGAGAACGAATTATAATTTAATGTGGGTGTTTAAATTATGGGAGAGATTTGAGATTTGATCTTTGTTTTTATTTAAGTTTATCTCATTTCAAACTCGATATGCCACGACTGTATCTGCTTCTTGTCTCATGTGTGTAGGTACAAATGTTGAAGATCATTATATTTCAACCCCTCATGTGATAAATAAATGATGGAGATTTGAAGATATTGAATATTTTTGAAGAATTTAAAGACTTACAATTTTAGTACCTTTTCACTTTTTGGTTCATTGGAGGGTATTAGATTTTTATAGGACATTAGATTTGATAATTCATATTGTTATTATTTTATACTGGCATAGACATAGGGGGATATTTGTAAGGACATATTTTACATAGTCAGTACTTTACAATAGAGTATGTTGTATACCGCTACACCATCGAAGAAGTTGAAGATCATACATGAATCAAAACAAATCCGAATATCAAATTTCTTCAATAAATGAGCCTCTATGAGATAGATTTTGGTAAGGTTGTGTTTAAGTCCCTTAATGTTTCATTTAAAGTTTTGTGATATTTTTCTAAAATGTTTTTAAACATCAGAGGCGTCTTTTTTCGTCAAAATATTTTTTCTACGTCCCGAAGGCAAAGTTTTAAAAGAAAAATATTTTTCGTTGAGGTCGTTCAAATGACATATACATGTTGTTCAAATGACAAGAGCGAGTCATTCAAATGATAGCTTCAAACTACATTGCATGTCGCGCGAAGGGTTGCTTGAAGCTTAGTTTATGATTTCATCTAATGACAGCATATTGTTTTACATTTTTAACATCATTAGAAGGGTCGCACGAAGACACTTAATCTCGTTTGAGAGACCTTCTAATCTCATTCTAATGATCACTATGATTCAACTTGTGGGTACCCGAATTTACCATCATGGTCCCGAACGAGTGGCCTAATAAAAACGTCCCAAAGTCCGAACCCCTCACCTTAACTAAATTCAGTTATGACTTAGTCTTCTCCTAGAATCTAGTATAGAGATATTCCAGGAGAGAAAAATGGACGTGGGGGAGTCCAACACCCCCACTCCCTGGAGATAAACATGTATAAAATAAACCCTTAGCCTAGGGCAAGAGGCACACACTGTATTATCTATAAACGCTCCCCGGAGTATATAGAAATAATACTGACTGCACCACCACAGATGTAGGCATTCTTGCTGAACCACGTACATACTGTGTTGTGGGAATGGCATTTTATGTTCTTTATTTTCCTTGGTGATTGTTCTTTCTCATTCATTTGTGTTGAATATAATTGTCACCATTATTGGAGCCGTCTGTGGGAACGTTTGTCTTCCCTGAAAAATCCTACACCAACAAAGAAGTTTGAAATGTCTGGTCACAATAGTAATGCCCCTTAGGCAGGAGATATCCAAGACCAACCTGCTCCTCGAAGGATTAGATCAGAAGTTTGGTGTTCAGATCAGAGGGCTCTCCCATAGAGGCCAGCCTCAGAGGAGAGCCAAGGACCAACAAAGTCCACACAAATCTCCAGACTGATTGATGCCTATGAGGCAAGGCTCCAAGAGCAAAGGGAGTCCTCTCGCAAGCAAGAGGCTGAGAAAGCTCGCCTAAAAAGGAAATTAAAAAGGATGGAGAAAGAGATCCATTGCAGCACTAGGCGACATCCATACCGCACTCCTATCCCTCAGGAGAGCAAGTCTCGCAGCCGAGGAAGGAGCCCAAGGCATGGATCCCAAAAGAGTGAGAAGCACGAGTCAAGCGGAGACTCTCTCGAGCACCAGCGATTGGCTCGCCGTTACAGGAGCCCAGCTTGCAGCAATGAGAATATACAAAATTTGGTCCGAAGGGAGATGGACCAACACCTAGCACACTTGCGACGCAAGATCGACCAGGGAGCTTGCTAGACGAGCTCTCAAAACCCAGATGAAATCCCCTTTCTTAAGTGAGATAGAAGAAGAGAAAGCCCCCAAGAAATTTTCTATTTCGAGATTCAAGATTTATGACAGAAAAACTGACCCCATTGATCACGTTAGGAAGTACAGGCAAGCCATGACTCTCTAGAACCACCGGGATGCACTAATGTGCAAGATTTTTCCCTCGAGCCTGCACGACGTGGCACATAAATGGTTCGAGAGGCTCCCTCATAGGTCTATTAAGAGCTTTGAGTCCCTGGCCGAGCTCTTTATGACTCGCTTCATTACTTGTATCTCCCATCTCAAAAGGATGGATGCTTTACTAATAATGAAAAAGACACCTCAAGAGAGCCTCCGAGACTACGCGAAGAGGTACTGGGAGTTGTTCAATGAGGTCGAGGACTGCTCGGAGCAGGTAGTAGTGGCCTCTTTCAAAATTGGGCTACCTAGCTCTTGCCTTTTGCACCAATCCTTGACAAAGAAAGAGGCCACGACCATCGATGACCTGATGGCTCGCATAGAGAAGTACGCTAAAGTCGAGGATGTCACCCGCCTCAGTATAGGGGAAAACGGTCAAACTAAGCCCGCTTCCAAAGGCAACGACAAAGCTGAGAACCAGAAGAAAGGAGACAAGAATGGGGGAAAGAATGGCTCCAAGAATGAAGGTAGGAACGATATTTCAAAAGAATTTCAGGTAGTCAACACTGTCTGCAAAGAACCAATTTACAAGATTCTGGCGAAGATCAAAGACGAGCCATTTATTAAGTGGCCCAGAAAGATGGGAGGAGATCCCTCAAAGAGAAACAACGCGCTGAGATGCGCTTTTCATAAAGAACGAGAACATAAGACTGAGCACTACAAAGCTCTTAAGTCTCACCTAGAAGAACTGGTCCAGTCTGGGAACCTGAATGAGTTTATAGAGAAGAAGGCAGAGAAAGTTGCTGCCAATGGAGAAGCAAGACCTGACAACGTTGTCACGACCCCGTCCCAAAATTAGTAGTAGGGAACGAGTGTCTTGACATGCCACCAAGGCAACATATATTCTGAATTAAATTGTTTCCTTAAATAAGTGCAACGGAAATATAATCACATGGTTATGAATCGTAAATTAATGAAAGTAAAGGAATTACATCATCAGAGCTTTATAAAGGAAACTTCATTTATATTAAAAGTTACAAAGAGTTACAACTTAAAAAGAAATTTAAAACTGATTACAAGAGAGCCAAAAATGCTCTAAATGATAAAACAAACATAATAACAAAAAGAGCTCTAAAAGCTGAATCTTCAACATAATCCTTTTTCTTTCCCTCCGCGAACCTACTTATTTCCTCAAAAATGGTTATTTATACAACATCAGCTAAAAGACGAGTGAGATTTAATCTCCTGACATTCCAGGGTTTTTTAGAAAAATTGATACCTATTCAATTTACAACGGAAGGCATACACATATATGGACAGGAATTTGCAGTAAAACATATAAAGTAAACTAGGAGTATATATTTTCAGAATAATCAGTTCAAAACAGAACAGATAAAACAATTGAGCAATATGCCAATTATTGAATTTTTATTTTGATGGCCATGTACGCTCTAATACCCAGATAAACAAATAGTATTACCAAATGTTTCCAGCCGGCAACAACACAGACATAAAATCATGATATCTAAAACAACACCTTAGTTAGGGCACACCAATGATAAACCAGCTGGGAATGTACCACCCAAATATTTCCACTCGGTAGTTAAGGCCAACATAGCAAGAGAGTTTCCATAGGATGAATCAATAATTTCAGAATTCAAATCAGATATATATATCGAGAGATATACACATATAACGAATGACAGAATCATCGGTATCAGATGTATTTGAGAATAAAATCATTTCACAAAATATATGTACTTTGAATAATATCATATAATCAAAATACACAAGGAATGTCACAGAGTACTCACCTAGAATAAAAGTCTGAAGTTATAAATACAGAGTCTTTAATCACTTGTTAATTCTTAAGATGAAACTTCTTCTTAAACTTCCCCGTATTTTCTCTCACTATTTCTCTCTAATATTTGGAATGAATTTCATGTAACAACTGATCCTAAGTCCTTATTTATAGTTTCCCAAAGTTATTTGGGTGTTGACACGTGTCTGGGTGACTAAGCTTCCATTTTGGCGAGTCAGCATGTCGCGTAACGGGGCTATCTTGCAGTCATTATTTCACCCGATGTCGACACGTGTTTTAGCCTTATTTAATTGAATGACATGTGTTTTATCCTTGTTTATATGGATGACACATGTAAGGTGTGGTGGCAAAAGTATAGCACGAGGTGTAAAGTTATTAAGGGTATAAGGGTCATTTTACACATGAAGGGTATTTTAGTAATTTTACACCATACATTTTCAATATTTCTCAGAGGTCCTTGAAAATATTTTATTTACAAAATGGTCCTTTTTATATTTTCATTTTAGTCCTTAAAACTTTCTTTATTTAAAAATTAAGTCCCTAAAGTTTCATAAACTTATAATTTCTACCCCAACCTTATCATTTATCTTAAGATATGCCATAAGAATTTGATTTATTCCAGTTTGATGAAGAAGGCGGTTATGTCAAAGTGTTTAAGTCGGCCTAACTAGCCTCCCCTTCAACCAATCAAAATATTACACATGGTGTGGTAATAATACAAAATACATCTTAAAGGACGGACAAATTTGCCCTTATTTCATAATTTCTATATAACTTCTTGCTCGAATCTCCATTTAACACGCCGTTTTTTGTCTTACAAACCTAATTCAAATATATAAAACTTTTTAGGTTTTACCTCAAGTCAATTCTTATATTATAATGGTGAAAACTAGTCTCCAATATGAACGTTTCTACCGAAAACTTCAAAAATTTATGTTTGTATTACTTTGACATTTCATGATTTCTGAAGGTAGGTTTAAACTAATATAATAAATTAACATTATTCATATCACATATGAAATAATAAAACATTTAAAACTATATATGAACGTATAAAAGTGGGGTCATTACAAACGTACTCGAAGACGATGCTGGCCATGAATTCGCTGTAATTCATGGAGAATCTGATATAAAGCAGATCCAAGGGAATTCAACTCGGATGGAAGTAAAAAAGATTACAGCAGTAATGCAAGTTTTTCAGATCGATCCAGCAAAGAGACAATCAGGAAAGCATCGACGAGCAAATGGCGTCGACTATAGCAAACATATCATGTTCACAAATGATGATCTGGTGGGAGTGAGAACCCCACATCATGACGCCTTGATCATTACGAACAGGATAGCCAACTATGACGTTGACAAGTTTCTCGTCGACCAAGGAATCTCATCCGAGGTAATGTATCTCTACCTATTTAGAAAATTGAAGTTGAGCATCATCGACCTGAAGGAGGCCACTGTCCCTCTAGTTGGCTTCCCTGGAAAAATGACTATTCCACTGGGAAAGATTGTGCCACCGGTAAGGGAAGGAAGTTTCTCCAAGATGATTGAGTTTCTAGTAGTCAACATTGAGTCGCCATACCAAGCTATCCTCGGCAGAGGATGGCTACATGCGATGAAGGCAGTCCCCTCGACCTACCATCAGAAACTCAAATATGTGACCGAGCGAGGATTAATGGAGATCTATGGTGATCAAGCGATGGCAAGAAGGTGCTTCATAGTGGCCATTCACCCAAAACTAGAGAAAAGGGCCAAAAATCCCAATGAGAAGGTCGAGGAACAAGAAGGTCTGATACCTTCAAAATAACAATTAAGGTACGGAAGACCCGGAGTGGAAGAGACCAGGCTCCTCCCCTCTGAGTGGGTCATCGAAAACCTGGAGGAAGTTACAACTGGTGCTAGCGAGAAGGATAAAATATTCTTAATTGGAGCTTCTCTCACAGATCAAGAAAAGAAAGAATTGGTGATTCTGCTGAGAAGCATTATAGACGTCTTCACATGGCAACTATATGAGCTGCCTGGACTGATCCCATTGTAGTTTGGCATCGGTTGCATGTCAACCCAACTTTCAAACCTATCACGCAGAAGGCACGGTGAAATACGCCCGAGAAGGCAAAAGCCGTAGAAAAAGAAGTTGAAAAATTAGTGGATGCAGGATCCATACGGGAGGTTTAATTCCCTAAATGGTTATCCAACCCAGTTGTAGTTCCAAAGAATAACGGTAAATGGAGAGCCTCCACGGACTTCACTGACCTTAATAGTGCTTACCCTAAGGATAGTTTACCTCTCCCAAAAATTGACCAATTGGTGGACGCCACAGCAGCTCATGAAAGAATGAGTTTTATGGATGCATATTCGGGGTATCACTAGATCCCTGTGTATGCACCAGACCAGGACAAGACCGCGTTCATCACCACCGTCAGATTATACTGTTACAAAGTCATTCCCTTCGGGCTCAAAAATGCTGGGGTGACCTACCAGCGGCTGGTCACCAAGATTTTCAAAGACCAAATGGGAGACACCATGGAAGTCTACATCGACGATATGCTCGTCAAGAGCAGGACCAAAGAATATCACCTCTCAGACCTATCTAGAACCTTCAAAATCCTCAGGAAATACCAAATGAAGCTCAACGCGAGCAAGTGTTCTTTCGGTGTCTAATCAGGAACATTTCTTGGGTACTTGGTCAGTAAGAGAGGCATCGAGGCTAATCCAGACCAGATCGATGCAATCAACAGGGTACAACCCCCTCGCACAATACGGGACATATAAATGCTCACCGGCATGCTCGTTGCCTTGAATCGTTTCATCTCTAAGTCCTTCGAGAAATGCAAGCGATTCTTCCAGCTCTTAAAGGGAAATAAGATAGTAGAATGGAATCAAGATTGCTCGAAAGCATTGAACGAGCTTAAGGATTACCTTAGATCACCACCCATGCTCGTCATACCTCAAGAAAGAGATTCCTTGTACTTATACCTCGTCATTTCCAACCACGCCGTCAGTTCTGCGCTGGTGTGCAAGAAAGCAGGAATCTAGCACCCCATTTATTATGCGAGCAAGACATTATTAGTGGTCGAGCAGCAGTACCTACCACCAGAGAAGCTCGCCTTTGCACTTGTAGTAGCTTCAAGGAAGTTGAAGCACTACTTTGAAGCTCACACCATCATCGTCCATACATCACACCCCCTTAAAGAAATCCTGAGGAAAGTGGATTTGTCGGGGAGACTATCTAAATGGTTGGTCGATCTCGGACGATTTGACATCCAATTTCAACCAAGGATTGCAATCAACGGACAAGTCCTTATTGATTTCATAGCTGAATTCACGGGCGTGCATCCTCTCGATCAACTTCAACCCATGAGGCAAAAAGAAAACCACGCATCAAAGGGAGCTTGGCAGTTATTTGTTGATGGAGCCTCCAACTCAAAGGGGGCAGGAGTGGGCATTGTGCTTGTTACTCCAGAAGATACAATCCTCGAACAGGGAATCAGGCTTGGATTTTAAGCCTCCAACAATGATGCAAAGTATGAGGCTTTGATAGATGGCCTCCAGAAGGCACACACTTTTGGGGTAAAGCAGTTACAGGTGTTCGGAGACTCACAATTAGTCTCCAATAAGATCAGTGGGGACTACAACACAAAAGATGAAAGAATGGGAGCCTACCTCGCCTTGGCAAAGAGGCTAATGGCCAGCTTCGAGGAAGTCAGTGTCCAGTAATTTCCTAGAGGACAGAAAAGCCATGCTCACACCCTGGCAGCCCTGAGTTCGGCAATCAATTTAGACTTGAAAAGAATGATCCCCATCGACTTCCTCGCTCATCCGAGCATCAACCAGAGCGATGAGATGCCAGGCATGGAACATGTACTCCATATTGAGTCAGCACCCAGTTGGATGGACCCTTTAAGGGATTATTTGAAGGATGGCGCACTTCCAAGAGATAGGAAGATCTCTCATTAGATAAGAGTCAAAGTTGCTCGCTTTCACTTGTCTCCTGAGGGCAAGCTCTATAAGAGATCGTTCTCCGAACCTTACCTAAAATGTATTCACCCGAGGGATGTCAAGAGAATTCTACACGAGCTCCACGAAGGAATATGTGGAAGCCATATTGGAGGAAGATCACTAGCTTTTCTAGCTATGAAGGAGGGCTACTGGTGGCCGTATATGCAAAACGATTCGACAGTGTACGCTCACAAATGCGAGAAATTTCGACTACATGCTACTATGGTTCACCAACCTGCCAGCAACTTAAGATCACTCACCAGCCCCTGACCTTTTGCCCAATAGGGAATGGACATCGTAGGACCGCTTCCTACCGCCGCCGGTAATCGCAAGTATCTGTTGGTCGCAACGGATTACTTCACTAAATGGATCGAGGCAAATCCACAGGCAAACATCCGAGATGAAGATATGATGAGATTCAAATGGAAAAATGTAATTACCCGTTTTGGAATTCCCAGAACCATCATCACTAATAACGGAACACAGTTCGAGAGTGGACCTTTCTAGAACTTCTGCAATGAACACGAGATCAGGAACTATTTTAGCTCGATGGCGTATCCTCAGAGCAATGGTCAAGCCGAGGCTTCCAATAAAATAATGATCGACGGGTTAAAAAAACGATTAGAGCGAGCCAAAGGCGCATGGGTAAACGAACTTTCGCATATCCTGTGGGCTTACCGTACTACCCCACATTGGGCAACGGGGGAAACCCCATTCTCACTTACGTATGGAATGAAAGCAGTCATCCCATTAGAAGCAGGCCTACCAATAATGAAGTCCACTCTTGTCGACCAGGGCCAAAATCATGCAGCATTGCTCGCTGAACTCGACCTAGCCGACGAACGCAGAGAACTTGCCTTAGTGAAATTAGATAGCTATCAACAACAGTTCGCAAAACATTATAACAAGAAGGTCAATCCAAGGACATTCCAATTTGGAGACTACGTCCTAAGGAAAGTCCTTGGCAGCGTAGTATAACCATCAGACGACAAGTTGGGTTCAAACTGGGAAGGACCATTCAAGATAACAAGAGATGATTTGTAAGGAGCGTATCACTTAGAAACGCTGGAGGGAAGAGAAATACCCCGAGCATGGAATGCAGCTAATCTTAAGAAATTCTATTTTTATTTTTTCCTTTCACCTTTTACCAGATATATGAAAATGACATCTCATTTACTTGTGATTAATAAAAGTTATTTGGCAGTTGCATTCTATGAGGTGTCAGTTAACTAATATATGAACTTTATAACTTGCACACCCTTTCCAAGTGACATACACACTACTCAGTGCAAGATAGAAGGGAAAACACCCTCCTCAGGTTTTCATTATGAAACATGAACAACCTCTAAGCATTTCCCCTAGTAGTATATGAAGCCCTACAAGAGATCCTTAGGCAATCCAACCAAGTTAAATTGGTCGCCAAATAATGTTTGGTTAACAAAACCCTGATCGAATAGAGCATCCAACACCAGGTGTGTCCTCGCCAATTGCCACACTTAGGCCTAAGGGAGTGTGACAACACAACCTAAAAGGTAAAGTAGGGCAGAATGGTATCTCATAAGCGTACCGTACTGGAGGGACACTTCCTCAACAAATGCAAACTTACCAATCTAGTCGGCCACAAGAGTCCCAAGATTATTAAGCGAAGAATAGATGACGTAAAAAATATAGGACACATGTTTAGTCGGCGGGTTCACCCAAAACATTGATATTATATTACTTCATCACACTTACAATAGGAATGTACAACCTGTGTTTTATCAGCGAGATCGCCCAAAACATCAATATTACATTACTTCATTACATATGTACACAGAGTTACAACTGGTAAAATCCTAGTAAGGCTGAGGCCTCTGAACAAGATAATCATCCACTTGTGCTCTTCGACTAGAGAGGAACTAATTCATCCTCGATCTCATTCCTATCTGACTCTAACAGCTGCCGGGGGATGGCATCGATAGGGATCCACTGATTATCCCTCCTGAAGGCGTTAGGCCTTAAAGTGGAAAGAGAGATCTCGTGATGATACCAGAGTATTGAGTTCCTTGGAACTTGTAGCTACCTTAGGGCACTCAACCATCCCTTGATGAATGCAAGATCTTCAAACTTTGTCAGCCTCATTGGAGCATCTACCCAACCTTAGTCGTAACCATCAACCCATACTCACCGAGATCATCTCTTAAACAGATGCCTCAGCCGTGTGACATATCTTTGGAGCCCAACAACAATCACGTATCCTCGACAGACATCTTCACGGAGCTCATCCATTTCCCTAACTGGGCTTCTTACGTTTGTACCAGCTCGCGGAACAGTCAATGGGGTAGAGCCTCGCAGCACCGGAGGAGCTTTGCTTGGTCCTATGCCAGCTCATGATGAGGAGGAACCCCTTAAAATGCGAGGCTCAGTGCTCAACGCATGCTCCTTCAGGCGCAACACTTCCCTCCTCAAGGACTCATTTTCCTATTGTAGAACTTCTCCTACTTAGTTAATCTCAGTAGCATCGAGGAGTTTTTCTCTCAGAGTATTCACTTCTCTTAAACAGAAGCTCCAACTTCTTCCATTTCCTGAAGCCTGTCTTTCAGTTTAGCAATGAACTTCGTCTGATCTGTGAAGTGCTTATTCCTCAATCGCAATGATTTGCGAATTCTTATAAAGGTATGACGAACTTCAGGACTCACATCAGGACTAAGCATTCTTCCCCATTGAGAAGTGGTTGGTATATAATCATCTACATCAATCGACTACAGGACATAAAAGAGCAGTAAAGAATAAAATGAATCAGTACACTAAGGGAAAAGTCTTTTCATTTCATTCATAAAGGATCAAAGTACATTAAGAACCAGAAAGGAACATTACAAACAAAAGTACAAAAGTAACCCCGAGAGTAGATTAGCTGGCGACCTCGGTTTGTTCAGAAGAAGCTGGCTGCTTCCCCTTATCAGCATCAATAGGAGCATCTCCCTCAGGAGGAACAACTTCTGTCGCTCGAGCAGGAAGGGCATTAATAGGAACTGAGTGGGAAGCAGGTTTAACACCTTCGACGGTTGGGGTAGGAGCTTCATCGACGATAGGCTTCGAGCCTTCATCGTGCTCATCAAATAAGGGGGAAGAAAAATCTACCCCGACATTCAGGAGGGCCTTATTCCATCCCTTCTTGAAATTCAGACAGCTGATGTAGCCTATCTGAACCTCGGCATCTTCATATGCGGTAGCCCATCGAGAATTATATGAATCTTCCTTAATGGTGGCTACCTCGAACTCCTTCTCCTTCAGCTTCTCCACCAGCACTTTATTCTCCTCCACCACTGCTAGCTTGCTCGAGCAGACCCAATCATAGGCCTGCCACAATTCGTTCAGTTCTTTGACCGTTGCCTCCCTCGCTTGATTGGCTTTAACAAGGGCCAAATAAAAAAATGTCCGAGAAGCATCATCAGCCTTCAAGATGGCCTCGAGCTCAATACTCTTCACTTTCAAAGAAGTGTTCTGCTTCTCCAGATCACCATTCTTATTCACCAACACATCACGAGAGCGATAGAGCATGACAAAGTCAGTCACAAACTGCAAGTAAAAGAAGGTATTAGAAGAAAAAAATAAATTTTTTTTTACAAGCATTAGAAAAGGGAAACAGACTTACCAAGGCTAGTGTCTAACTCGCTTGCAAGGATAACTGGTCAGTCCCCATTTCCCTTTGGCGATCAATAGGAAGGACTGCTCTCTCGAGCAGCGCAGGGGCCAGTTGAGGAGAAATGGCAACCGAAGCCCCCTCTGGCAACGTAGACACGGGCACTAAGGCTGGCCCAGCCTTCGTCCTCACTTCCATTCTCCTCCTCTCTTTCCTTCTCCTTTTCCACCCTCTTCCTCTACTCAACCTTCTTTTTCTCTTCAATCTTCTTCCTCTCCTCTTCCCTCTCTCTCTCTCTCTCTCTCTCTCTCTCTCTCTCTCTCTCTCTCAACTTCTCTTCTTCTTTTCCCTTCTTCTCTTGCTCCTGAGCGGCAGACTGAGAACCAGTGGCAACATCCCCACTGCTAGATTTCTGCTTTTTCGACCTTTGAGTGAGAAGCACATCATCATCATCATCATCATCATCATCATCACGGATCAAGTTTCTCCTAGGGGAACCATTTCCTCGCTAGAACTGTTAGATGTAATTGAAGACTCTTGATCCTCATAAACCTCTTCTGAGATGGAAGAACTGTCACTACTGGAGCTCGCCTCACCAGATGCACCTTTAGCACGTCCTCTGATGTCACTCTTAGAACTTCTCTCTTCCTCGTCCAACTGAATGGGATCGGCTGCAGCTTGTTCAGAGGTGTCTAAGTCAGGAATGCTGTCCACAGGCCTCGCAATGAAACTGGACTCGATGTTCTTATACTCTAGCAGGAAAGCAGCGAACTGGGGATGTTCATTGTCAGCCAGAGATTCCCTGACACTCCAAGCTTTAATCAGCTCAGTAGCTCAAACCTCGTTGAGGGCAGGTTCCAAAATCTTTGTCCTCGTTGAAAAGAAAATAAGAAAGTGTCAAAAAAATCACACATTAACAAGGAGGTTGAAAGAGCAGAGTAAAGACTACCTATATACTCTTCCCCATAAAAGGGAACAGTGAATCTATCAGACCTCGCCCCCTCAGTCTGGGGGAGAACTGCCAATTCCTAGTAAGAAAGCCATCTTGCCAGTAATCCTTGTGGGAATCAGGTAAATTTACTACCAATACGTTGTTAGGACTCCTGGCCTTGAGGTAGAAAAGAATAGAGCTCGTTCGAGAGAAGGAATAATAAAAACAAACTTCAATAAGCCATAATTTAGTGCCATAAAGTTGATTTATTCTATGGACACCATTCACTATCTTCCAGACATTGGGTGAACACTGTGTAGGAAAAATGTTGAAATAACCAAAGAAATGCAGGAACAAATTATTTGGAGGAAAAGTAAGCCCCCCTTGGGAAAGCAACAGGACATGAATCCAATGAGCACCCTCTATCTCTCTAACATTCTTAGGGGGAGAGGCACACTCAATCTCTACCCACTCTGGGATATTATAAAACTTCCTAAACTCAGACACTGACCTATTACCTATCCTTGTCATTTGGAACGCCTAAATTGCAAATTTAGAGAAAACTCAACAGAAAAAGCATAGAGAAATAGAAGAGGGGACTTACGAGATCAAATTTTGACTTGGACGATGCAAGATCACAAGCCCAGGTGACGAGGGAGATTAAAAGCGAAGAAAATGAAGACCTAGAGAAGAGGGCACAACAACTAAAACTCGCAGAAGATGAGGGAACACTAAGAAGTTCGAAATTACAACTATGGAATGCTGCTCCAAATAACTTTTAAATGTTCCCAATCATCGTGCACAGGACATAAAGCAACTTCCACGTAAATCAGTTCTCAACCTTGGAAAGAGTTACACGATTTACAAAAAGAGACATTATGACAAATCATTTAAATTTATTGTGACAAAATTGTGTCCCAACAACTTTAAGGGAAATTTTGGGTACTCGGATTTATCATCATGGGCCCAGACTAGTAGCCTAATAAAAATGGCCCAAAGTCCGGACCCCTCACCTTAACTAAATTCAGTTATGACTTAGTCTTCTCCTAGAATCTCGTATAGAGATATTCCAGGAGAGAAAAATGGACGTGGGGGAGTCCAACACCCCCACTCCCTGGGGATAAACATGTATAAAATAAACCCTAAGCCTGGGGCAAGAGGCACATACTGTATTCTCTATAAACGCTCCCCGGAGTATATAGAAATAATACTGACTGCACCACCATGGACGTAGGCATTCTTGCTAAACCACATACATACTTTTTTGTGCGATTGGCATTTTATGTTCTTTATTTTCCTTGGTGATTACGCTTTTCTCATTTATTTTTGTTGAATATAATTGTCACCACACAAATTTTTTGTAAATAGTTGATTCGTGAGTCCATATTGCTTGAGAAAAGCTGAGAGTTTTTATACATGAAAACTGCAATCTATAGAATTTTTGTCTTCCCATTTAGGGATTAAAAACTTTGGTTTTAAATTCACAAACCATCCCAGTTACTTTAGTGAAGTGTTTTGGATCCCAAGACACGATCTTGTTGAAGTTTTTCTTGTGGGGAATATTTCTCTATTGCTGACTTAGTGGTTCTTGAGGGAATTACTCCCTGATGAAAACAGCCTCTTGGGGATGCTTGAGGGTGTGCCTGACTGAAGATAGAGATGTTGTTCTTGTGGGTTTGCTACGATTAATCCATTGTTCATTCTAGGTTAAGGCCTATGTGAGTCTTCTGAGGAATATTCATTGCATATATTTGTAAGTGTTGTTACATTTATTGAAATAAAGGTTTTGCCCTTGCAGCGGATTTTTTTTCTGAAATCCGTGTGTCAAAAATTTATGTTTGATTGTGATGGAATGATTTACACACCTAAATGAATGTTTAAAGTTTAATTTTCTTGGATTTATTTTGTGTAATTTGGATAAAAAATTGACAATTAATTAAATATGTTCTTAATTGGAAATTTGCGAATCCAAAAAGTAATCGATATCACACCGCATTCCTCAAATTCGTATCAGGGCTAGCAAAGCGATCTTGCCATTTACAATAGGCTTAAGTGTGTAAGAGATTGAGTATCTTGATATTAGGATCTATTTAAATCAATGTGGAATGAGATAGAGGTGTAAAACAAATATTATACGTAATTATCTTATCTCTTAATAAAAATAGCAAAACACACATGTTGAATATTATATAGACCATTAAATAAAGTGGTTATGTTGATGATTAGGATACAAATATTATTATTGATAAATAATATTATGTGTTGATAATTAATTAAGTGCACTTCATAAGGATAAGTCTAATTATTATAGACATTTTATAAAGATAATGGTGGCTTTTATTCGCATGTTTTTGTGCATGGTTAGATGTATGCACACACACACACACACACACACACACACACATATATATATATAGATATATAAGAGATAAAATGTGGTGCTGGTGGTAAATTAGATACTGGAATTAAAAACAAACTAAGAGAAATGGGATAAAACGAGTAGCCACCTGTAGGTGGTGTAAAACAAATAAATAAAAATAGACTACCAATCGTATAAAGCAAAAGAAATGAGAATGAGTTAAGAGCATTCACAATGGGGGAACAAGAAAATAGCCAAAATAGAAGCAAGGTATTAAGAATTACCTTATGTAGTCATTTTCTTTGGTTGGTCCCCGAAAGGAAAACAACCTTTCTCAAAAATTGACACGGAGGTGACCGGAATAGGAAATCTCTTTTCTTGGTCACTAAAGCTTATCACGTTTGCAATTCCTACGGATCAAGCCTTCTTAATTGTGAGAAGAGAGAAATAGAAAGAAAATAGAAAGTAAGAAGGAAAGAAGAATAAAGGAAGAGAGAGAGAGAGAGGGGAAGAAAAGCTTGGAGATCCTGGCCCAAACGCGACATTGAGGACGATCCAACCTCTATAAATTTGAGGCAAGTGTTTAATCTTGTTAAGTAAGTCATTTGTGTAGTTCATTTCATAATTTGTGGGTTAAAGAAATGGGTTTTGGGTATTAATATCAAACCTAGATTTTTGGGTTTAAATCTTGAAATCAATCTTTAAATATGGGTTTAAGGGTGTAGAAATGGTTGGGATCAACTTTGGGTTGACTTAGTGGCTTAAAATCAGATTGCGTTGAAGATTTGGTGTTAGAATAGAAATTTTAGGGTTTAGAATTCGTGGGTTTTGTTGAAGAAGATGAACCCTTCAAATTCTGCAGACCTGAATCGATTCGCCCTTTAAGCGAATCGATTCGGCCTAGGCAAATTGGCAGGTCTGCACTGTCCGAATCGATTCACACCCAAGGTGAATCGATTCAGCCTATGATAGAAGCTCAGGTCTTTGGACCCGAATCGATTCGCCTTGGTGGCCGAATCGATTCGCTGGGCCGAATCGATTCGGAAACAGGGCATTTTGTGTAATCTTATCCATAGTGATTTCAAACCCTTTTTGGTTGGGTTTATTGATTTGGGGCCTTCTATTATGATGTAAGAGATACGTTTTTTAGACTTATAAGGGGTTTCTCACTTATTATGATTATGGGGACTTCTTTAAATAGATTAAGGAAGGTATATGTTTATATGTATGCTTTGGAGTTGTGTGTGTGTATGGAGATTGTGAGAAACCTCATTGGGGATGGAACTCCTAATTATAAATCAAAAGTGAGTCTAGAGATTATGTGAAGTTAAGAGCTCTTAGAGAGAGAGGTTTGCGAGGGTGTGTTGGGAAAGTATAGGCCGATATTCATGTCGAATCCTTATAGTGTTAGGATTATATTAAGTTATAAAGGGGGCTAACGAGAGAGAGAATGGTCAAGTATCCTTAGAAATGCCTAAATTAAGGAACAAACTATAATGCAATAGGATTAAGGGTTCATAAGAGAAATTTAACGATAGGCGAAATCGGGAACGATTGGATCGTGCTATTAACTAGAATAAGTGTAGTATAATTCTAGTTAGGATAGTTTACACAAAATTGTGGGGAAATAATCAATGGGAATCCAACACTTGAAATGATGTTTGGATAATTATAGGTTCATAGGCTATTAGTTATATATATATATATATATATATATATATATATATATATATGCCCATGGTTAAATACTACTAAAGATAATCATGTAATTTCAAATTTAGAGATGAAATGTGTAGTGATGGTTTTCCCACACTCAACTTTGGGCGATAATCCTAATGTCGGATATATGTATATATATTTTTGGGAGATTGTTCATTATAGGAAAAGTGGATAAATATGCTTCAAGTGAGGGATTGTATTCACATATCGAGGTAAATTAAATGAGTTTGTGGTGATGGCTTGTATTTTGAGGATTCTTATACTTATAGCTGAGATGATATATCTTATACATATGAACGAGGGTTAGTTTGTATATATATAGATGTATGGATATGTGAATATATGTATATATGTGTATAGATATGAATATATGGATATATTTATGTTGTGGATATACATGTTATGAATATCTAAACCTTATGTGATGGTTTATTTATATGACTGGATCATATGAATGTATATATATTGTGCATGTGAATGGTATATATACTTATGTGGTTAAGCATACCCCGCTCATGCTATCATTGGGAAGTTTCCACGCAGAGGGTGAGCATCCTGGCTAGAAAAGCAGGGTGTGGATATTCCCCAGGCCATAGTCGTCCCGTGTGTTATTATGTGATTTATATTTTTGGAATGAGACGTGGTGGGTATGTTTCGTCTCATTACCGGTTTGGAGCTATAACCGCTTTTCGGGACGTCGTGTGTGTGAGTTTACCACGAGATGGGTGTCGTTTAGTCCCACCAAGGTGGTCCCCAATATTTCTACATGAGCCGGGCACTGGGAAGATGATAGCATGATGCAGTTTATCGGTGCTATATATAGCCGGGTATTATATGTGCATGGCCATTGTACATCATATATGGTGTGTACACTTGGTTATGGGAATGGATGATTGTATATATACATATGGCTAGAATGAACGCCTATATATATATATATATATATTTATTTATTTATTTATATCCTATAGATGAAAGGATATGGAATCTTGTTGGAATACACCTTGGATGATTATGATATACTAGATTATTGGGGGTTGATGTATCGCATTTGAGGAATATTTTGGTTACATCATCCCAAGGATATATTTGGAGATTTTGAGATTGTTCTTATATGGTAATCTAGATTTGGTAGTTGTAATAGTATAATATTGTATGTATGGCATAATGGATCTCCAGGATCGACATTGTCAAGGAGTAGTGTAACGGGGTGGTTCCTTGTTTGGATTTCACTTTGCGAGACACCCCACGCACGAAACGTAGTGCAGTGCTGAGATTGGAGAGAAGTTTTCTCAATAATAATTTGTTTGCATGGTATTTAGTAATCAAATCATGTGATTAAACCCAAATGTATATGGTTAACATATTAAGAATTATAATCGAATAAATTATAAACCGGAATCCATCAAGCCTAGTATGGCATATATGTTTATAAAAACAATCTAGTATGACTAGTAATGGGTGGATTCTTGGGTATGCTAGGAAGGCAAGTACTGGGGGTATAGGCTATGCCTATGTTTAGTTAGGTTGTCCTTATGGGTGGGGTACTTAACTAAAATTTCAGGACGCTAATAGGTGCACGCCGATAGAGGAGAGGTGAGTTGGGGTTTCACGAGAGTGAGATTCCATTTAAAATTATGAAATAAGTGCATTGATATTTATTATGCATGGTTAACACACTTGCTAAATATTTTTCACAACTCGGTCTCTGACCCGTTTACTTTTCTCTCTTACTTGTATATATATATTATTACAGGTTTCCTCACGCATGGATGCAGGATGACGTCCTATCGAGGGTCTTAGGAGCCGTGATAGGTGCGGACTGTCGCGGGACTTAGATTGTAGACGCTTCCTACTTCTTTAAAAATCTAGGTAGGATTCATGTTGTATATCGAGTTTATACCCAAGGGATATTTATATATATTTACATTTATTCCATTTCATTTATTGTATTGGCTGTGACCCGACAGCTTATTCGGGTTTATTTCTTTGTAGTGTATTCATTTGTAGTTGCTCATTTCATTTTCTTCTAGCATTTCATTTATCATGGTCCTTGTATGCATCTCTCTTTTCTTTCTTAATAGTTTATAGTGTTGTTTTATTATTCGTGGTGTATTTTATTTAAATTTTAACATCTCGCTTATATGATATCGGGTAGTTAGTCTATATTATATTTGTACCGACAGTTGGTGTTGAGACTGAGCCATGTGAAACTCCTGATTTAATGTAGTATAGGGCTGGCCACCCGTTATTATTTTGAGTGGGTTGTTACATATGGTATCAGAGCATCAGGTTCTAGAGTCTTTAGGATATGTGCGGGTTTTCTGCGTTATTCCGTTAATGTTCTTGATATAAAGCCCTACTATTAGGACTGTTGTGTTCACTGTGTTTATTTTCTTCTGTGAAGTGTATTCACTTGATCGACGTTCTGATAACAGTTTCTCTCATTTCATACGTCACCTAGATCATACCGTCCAGGAAAGGACAAGATTAGGGATACAATACCCATAACATATTTTGGGTACGTTTTGATTGGAGGTAATTGTTTTCCTCGATTCAGGCAGAAATAAGAAAGAGAACTCTAGCAGTGGTTCAGGGTGTTCTATCGTTGGTTGAGTAAGAAAGGTAAACTTACTCGAATGGAAAATCATGGACTTAGTAAGGTAAGTCTGATGAGATATATATAGTATAGTCCTTGGGAGGTTTAGATTGAGAAACCCGTCAATCTTTATTGGGAAGCCTCGTGATGCTGACTTCTACCGATGGAAGGTAAGTGGCATTGCCCTATCATTAGGGGTATCGTCTTTATTTAATAAGGGCATAAGGAATTGGAGACTCAGGTTCGTTGAGTAGGACTGAGGGAGTTTTCGATAGTCACAATCGCGCTTGGTCCTTCAAAATGGTTAGGAAGAATTTTGAGGAAGATATTTCTCTAGTGGAGAAATAGGTTTTGGAAGAATGATTGTCCTGGAAGAAGTAGAGGACTTTAAATAAGGGTCCAAGGATGAAGTAAAGCAATTGGACTATGGAAGTATAAGGTAGAATACCTTTCTTTGGGTTTAAGTTACGCTTTATACGATATTGGGAACGTCGCGCGTAAGGTATGATGAGTAGTAGCCGCTACACCGTTAGGGTGTATAAAATTTCCTTGTAAGAAGGAGTGAGTAAGTATGGCTTTTGTATGGCATATTTCAAGAAAATAAATCATCTCGTGAGGAGATAGTAGAGAGTTTTGTTGTTGAATTTCAGAAGTGCGGAATGTCGAGGTTTGTTGAGTTGTGGTTATGAGGTTAATTGTCTTATGGATAGGGTAGGGCATGTAATGGTAGTGCTGCGATGAGGGAAGAACTTATTTTATGGAAAGGAGTTGACGTGATGTAAAGGAATTGTATAACTGAGAGGTTCAGAGTTATTAGACTCATTGTTAAGCGGACGATTTAGCTCATAGTTATGCTAGTTTTGAGAACTAGATGGTGGTTAGGGTATTGTATTTGTTGAGGCCTTGTGTCTTAAACATAAGGTGTGTCGAAAGACGCGGAATTTATTTATTTATATTATATTATAATATAGGCCTTCGGGCAATATCTAAAATATGAAAAATCTTTTATAAAGCCTTAAACCTAGTTCAACTAATCTCAATCACCGACCTAGCTACACAGTAGTGAATTGGGAGGGTTCCTTGCTTGGATTTCTCTTGCGAGACCTCCCCCGCACGAAGGTGGCTAGCGTCAGGAATTGAGGAGAGTTCAACAATTGGGAAATTTCAAACTTCTATATATTTAAATAGGTTGCTATAGATTATATTGTTGAGAGTTATATTACAATTTGAGGCTAATGGAGCCCGATTATAATTCTACGAGTGGAGCTCGGGTACGGGGTGTGTGGGAGCCTAGGTAGTTAGTTTGTTTTAAAATTTATATGGTTCGATGGGAGAACTAGAAATGATCGGTATAGTGATCTTAGAAGTAGATGTAAGGACTGGATGAGATTGAGGTCCTAGGCATATCTTAAATTTTGCGGGCAAAATTTTTGTAAGGGGGGAAGTATGTAACAACCTTCGATTTTTGGAGACTGAGAAATAAAATTTTGGGAAAATAAAATTTAATTGGATTAGAGAATTTTAGAATTTGGGAAATTGAAGTCCAAAAAAAAATTGAGAACATTTCCAAGTATTCCGGATGATGATTCTGAGGGTACCATCTATCCCAGAAGGGTCAAGATAGTCAAAATGACTGTCATTGGGTTTTATTTCGGTTTCGGATTATTTTTAAGTCAGTTCGACTCGAATTGGAGTAAACGAGTCATTTAAAGTGTGTATTAACATTTAAAACTGGGTTTATTGTTTTAAAGGATCTAAGAGGCTTACGGATCAAGCCTTCTTAATTGTGAGAAGAGAAAAATAGAAAGAAAATAGAAAGTAAGAAGGAAAGAAGAAGAAAGGAAGAGAGAGAGAGAGAGAGAGGAAGAAAATCTTGGAGATCCTGGCCCAAACGCAACATCGAGGACGATCCAACCTCTATAAATTTGAGGCAAGTGTTTAATCTTGCTAAGTAAGTCATTTGTGTAGTTCATTTCATAATTTGTGGGTTAAAGAAATGGGTTTTGGGTATTAATATCAAACCTAGATTTTTGGATTTAAATCTTGAAATCAATGTTTAAATATGGGTTTAAGGGTGTAGAAGGTTGGGATCAACTTTGGGTTGACTTATTGACTTAAAATAAGATTGTGTTGAAGATTTGGGGGTTAGAATAGAAATTTTAGGGTTTAGAATTCGTGGGTTTTGTTGAAGAAGATGAACCCTTCAAATTCTGCAGACCCGAATCGATTCGCCCCTTAAGCGAATCGATTCGGCCTAGGCAAATTGACAGGTCTGCATTGACCGAATTGATTCGGACCCGAGGTGAATCGATTCGGCCTGTGATAGAAGCCCATGTCTTTGGACCCGAATCGATTCACCTTCGTGGCCGAATCCATTCGCTGGGCCGAATCGATTCAGAATAGGGCCGAATCGATTTAGAAACAGGTCATTTTGTGTAATTTTCTTCATAGTGATTTCAAAACATTTTTGGTTGGGTTTATTGATTTGGGGCCTTCCTTTATGATGTAAGAGATACTTTTTGGATACTTATAAGGAGTTTCTCACTTATTATGATTATGGGGACTTCTTTAAATAGATTAAGGAAGGTATATGTTTATATGTATGCTTTGGAGTTATGTGTGTGTATGGAGATTGTGAAAACCTAATTGGGGATGGAACTCCTAATTATAAATCAAAAGTGAGTCTAGATATGATGTGAAGTTAAGATCTCTTAGAAAGAGAGGTTTGCGAGGGTGTGTTGGGAAAGTATAGGCCGATATTCATGTCGAATCCTTATAGCGTTAGGATTCTATTAAGTTATAAATTGGGGCTAACGAGAGAGAGAATGGTCAAGTATCCTTAGAAATGCCTAAATTAAGGAACAAACTATAATGCAATAGGATTAAAGGTTCATAAGAGAAATTGAACAATAGGCAAAATTGGGAACGATTGGATCGTGCTATTAACTAGAATAAGTTTAGTATAATTCTAGTTAGGATAGTTTACACAAAATTGTGGGGAAATAATAAATGGGAATCCAACACTTGAAATGATGTTGGCATTATTTGAGGTTCATAGGCTATTAGTTTTTTATATATATTCCCATGGTTAAATAGTACTAAAGATAATCATGTACTTTCAAATTTCGAGATGAAATGTGTAGTGATGGTTTTCCCACACTCAACTTTGGGCGATAATCCTAATGTCGGATATATGTATATATATTTTTGGGAGATTGTTCATCATAGAAAAAGTGGATGAATATGCTTCAAATGAGGGATTTTATTCACATATCGAGGTAAATGAAATGAGTTTGTGGTGATGGCTTATATTTTGAGGATTCTTATACTTATAGCTGATATGATATATCTTATACATCTGAATGAGGGTTAGTTTGTATATATATATATATATATGTATGGATATGTTAATATATGTATATATGTGTATAGATATGAATATATGGATATATTTATGTTGTGGATATACATGTTATGAATATCTAAACCTTATGTGATGGTTTATTTATATGACTGGATCATATGAATATATATATATTGTGCACGTGAATGGTAAATATACTTATGTGATTAAGCATACCCCGCTCATGCTATCATTGGGAAGTTTCTGCGCAGAGGGTGAGCATCCTGGGTAGAAAATAAGGGTGTGGATATTCCCCAGGTCATAGTCATCCCATGTGTTATTATGTGATTTATATTTTTGTAATGAGACGTGGTGGATATGTTTCGTCTCATTGCCGGTTTGGAGCTATGACCGCTTTCTGGGACGTCGTGTGTGTGAGTTTACCACGAGATGGGTGTCGTTTAGTCCCACCAAAGTGGTTCCCAGTATTGCTATGTGAGCCGGGCACTGGGAAGATGATAGCATGATGCAGTTTACCAGCGCTATATATAGTCGGGTATTACATGTGCATGGCCATTGTACATCATGTATGGTGTGTACACTTGGTTATGGGAATGGATGATTGTATATATACATATGGCTAGAAAGAATGCCTATATATATATATATATATATATATATATATATATATATATATATATATATATATATATATATATATATATATATCCTATAGATGAAAGGATATGGAATCTTGTTGGAATACACCTTGGATGATTATGATATACTAGATTATTGGGGGTTGATGTATCGCATTTGAGGAATATTTCGGTTACATCATCCCAAGGATATTATTGGAGATTTTGAGATTGTTCTTATATGGTAATCTAGATTTGGTAGTTGTACTAGTATAATATTGTATGTATTGCATAATGGATCTCTAGTATCGACATTGTCAAGGAGTAGTGTAACGGGGTGGTTCCTTGCTTGGATTTCTCTTTGCGAGCCACCTCACGCACGAAACGTAGTGCAGTGTTGAGATTGGAGATAAGTTTTGTCAATAATAATTTGTTTGCATGTTATTTAGTAATCAAGTCATGTGATTAAACCCAAATGTATATGGTTAACGTATTAAGAATTATAATCGAATAAATTATAAACCGGAATCCATCAAGCCTAGTATGGCATATATGTTTATAAAAATAATCTAGTATGACTAGTAATGGGTGGATTCTTGGGTATGCTAGGAAGGAAGGTACTGGGGGTATAGGCTATGCCTATGTTTAGTTAGGTTGTCCTTATGGGTGGGGTACTCAACTAAAATTTCAGGACGCGAATAGGTGCGCGCTGATAGAGGAGAGGTGAGTTGGGGTTTCACGAGAGTGCGATTCCACTTAAAATTATGAAATAAGTCCATTGATATTTATTATGCACGGTTAACACACTTGCTAAATATTGTTCACAACTCAGGCTCTATCCCGTTTACTTTTCTCTCTTGCTTGTATATATATATTATTACAGGTGTCCTCACGCATATATGCCGGATGACCTCCTATCCAGGGTCTTAGGAGCCGTGACAGGTGCGGACTATTGCGGGACTTAGATTGTAGACGCTTCCTACTTCTTTAAAAATCTAGGTAGGATTCATGTTGTATATCGGGTTTATACCCAAGGGATATTTATATATGTTTACATTTATTCCATTTCAGTTATTGTATTGGCTGTGACCCGACAACTTATTCGTGTTTATTTCTTTGTAGTGTATTCATTTGTAGTTACTCATTTCATTTTCTTCTAGCATTTCATTTATCATGGTCCTTGTATGCATCTCTCTTTTCTTTCTTAATAGTTTATAGTGTTGGTTTGTTATTCGTGGTGTATTTTATTTAAATTTTAACTTCTCGCTTATATGATATCGGGTAGTTAATCTATATTATATTTGTACCGACAGTTGGTGTTGAGACTGAGCCATCTGAAACTCCTGATTTAATGTAGTATAGGGCTAGCCACCCGTTATTATTTTGAGCGGGTTGTTACATGAGCTTCAAGTTGTCAAGAGTTGTATAAGTGTGTTAGTATAGGCTGTAAAAAATAAAATAAAAAAATTATTGGCAAGCGTAAAAGTTGTGGAAGGTAATCACCTTTTTGGAAGGACAACCCCGAGTCCGTGAAATCTTATATCTTTTCTCTCTCTCAATTTCCTCATGATGGATTTCCCAGCACTTCCCAGAAATGGAAGAAAAATTGGCCTTTCTAGTTTTTAACACTAGTAGACCTCTCACTATACATATATTTATCTCTATTCCGCATCATGATGTAATAATAATATGAAAATCCACAGAGTTCTCCTTTGGCCTATAGAAATGGAAGAACTTCGCGGGAGTAATGTCCTTGTTGAATTTCTTTTGCCAAAGCATAAAAGAGGAAATTATGACCGTCCAACCATTTGGGTTTACTTGAGCTGGGGCCATATTCATTGAATCAAATATTTTCCTAACTGGGATAAGAACTGGTATCCAGAGCCCCAAAAGAAAGGTGTGCGAAGGAAAACAAATCCCCTCGTTGGGGACTGCAGAACATGACCTTTGTTTTGTAGTAGGAAGTGTACAGATGAATACTTTGGGAAATTCAAAGGATGCATCAACATCATTTATCCGTTGTTCATCCATGATGCAACAACTGTTCAATGCCGTGGGAGCTTAGCAGTCGCTTGGCTAGAGGGTCCAGCTGGAGTATTTCTGGACTCTAGTGGGATAGTTAAAGTCCTAATATCCATCACAACCTTTATTTTAGCGGGAGGATTATTGATAGAGTTTGTGTCTTCCTCCATTACAGCTGCCACCTCTCTAGTATCCCTACAATTAGAGGAGTTTGCGATTACAGAATCAATAGTGGTACAATTTGGTTCGTCCTTAAGTTGGCAGGGCCCACTATCATTCAAAGGCTTCACAAAAGGAATTTTGGGAGGAGGAATTCCCAAGTGATTTTTCGAGATGTCCTCCAAGTAATATGAAGGGCTCTAACTCATAGAGCTGTGAAAAATACCTGAAAAGCAGAAGGGCTCCACAGTTAGGTGCCACAACCACTATGATCAGATAAGCCTATTAGCGGTCACGACAGATACAATCAATAAATTAAAGTTAAAGATATGGATTCAAAGTCTATAACCAATCAATCCCAAAACTAACTAAAACCAGGGAGAATTCCCTAACTTTATATTAATGGTCACAGAAATATGTGGTTTTCACGCATCAAAAGGATTTAATAAGATACAACATATAGTAATTTTGAGGCTACACACAAGGACTTTAAGAATTAAAGACTGCAGCCGAAGGAGTTTTGATAACTACAAAGGTTGAGAAGAGACCGCAGTCAAATAACACAAGTTATAGTACAAGTCGTGGCCAAATACACAAACAGGTAAATAATTGGATTATAGCTTCTAAAAATAAAAACTCAAAACCCTAGGGTTTTGTCCAAGAACAAAAAGACCATGTTCTTGGTGTTTTTAGCCAAAATCCAAATCTAAAATGGGGACATGGAATAATTCAGCCAAGAAAAATTGAAAATACCAATCCTAACCTAGATCAATTTTTAGTATCAAACCCAATTTCTATCTACGTTCCAAAAAATCCAAGAAAATCCTAAATCCAGTTAACATATTACCGAGAAATTCAAACACTAGAAAATACCAAAATTACTACTCTAAATTTAATAAAACCCAATTTATTCTAACCCAGAAAATACTTACTATCAGTTCAAACGAAGGAGGATATATAGAATATGGGTTTAAAGAGCATGAATTTACTGAATATGGGTTCAAATGAATTTACAGAAAATCAAATGACAAAGAAAATCATTACTTGGAAAATGATGAAATTTGTGAAGAACAACCACAAATCTGTCTTGTCAAGCCTCAAATCACCACAAACAGTCTAGAAAGTTACCGAAAAATGCAAAGGGCAAATAGACATGAATTTTCTCTCAATTTCTCTAAAGGGTATGGATAACATAATGAAAGTCACGGCCAAATCCCATTTATATATGGGGGCACTGAAAGATAAAGCATCACCTTGCATCGTCCGCAACTTATTTCAAAATGATGAACAAATTGCACTGTGACAAAGCTTTAGAATCAAGGTTATAAAAAATGTGGGGTGTGATCGAGGCGTGGAGGCCAAGCCTTATAAGCCTAGGTAGGCCTTAGGCATAAAAAATGCATGAAAAGGCGTTTAGTACCTTTTAAATATATTTTAACATTTTTAACTATAACAAGGTTATTAAATACCATAAAATATGTCTAAATATATACAAACTAAAATACTATTTTTGTAAATACTAAGAAAAAAGGGAAAACAGGCATTTTTTTGGACGAGAGAGGTCTTGGATACCATTTTCCTTTTGATTGTTTTGAATGCGATATTGGTCTGGGTTTTTAAATTCTTTAAAAGGCAATATCGTTTCACTAAAGCGTTTTTATTTTTAAAAAAGTGCACCTTAAGCCTTCTACTAAGAATATGGTGTAAAACGCGCAAGGCAGGGCATTTTTCCCAAGCCTCGAGCCTAGGTGCACCTAGGCGAAGCCTACACGCGCCTTTTAGAACACCGCTTAAAATGCAACACCAACTCTCCACTTATTGTCACTAAAGCTTGGGGGATTATTGATATGCCCATTAGACTCACTATATATCGTGAAAGAGTTAATAACAGGCCTCAGCCTGGGAGAAGATGCGTTGCGACCCTATATACATATTAGGCCTTTTACCAAATAGGCCATTCCCAGCACTGGCCGTTGCTTAGGAACAAATTGGCCACAAAACTTCTCTAAACACTTTCCCCTGCCTTGGATCAAACATGCCATGTCCCCTAATTTCCCATCTAACACTTGATAGATGACCAACTTCAATAAGGATTGCATATTCGTACAGCTTATCCATACATCACCGGGCATGTGACACCACCTTTATGACTTCTATAAATTGAAGTGCTCACCTCACTATTTTCAGGACGAAACACTTGGCCAAGCCTTGCCAAACTCTCATCTCTCTCTCTCTCTCTCTCTCTCTCTAGAGATCACCACACTGGGAGGACTCACCTCCTACCGCAGCCACATTGGTCAACCTTCGTAGGCTACATCAAGAGATACTTGTTTATCTAATCTCATGTATTTTCTTACCCTCTCGATTTTTTATACCTCTAATGGCACCATAACTTTGCATCATACACATATATAATGAGAGTTAATCACCAAAATGGACGTATGATCATTTTATAGTCGAACCACCTTATATTTTTTCTTTTTCCTTCTTGCTTGCCTTATTTCTTATCTATACTTTATATGTTAATCGAGGTGGATATATGTCCCATATCTCATATCATTAGCATTCATGTACATTTCAAAGTTGTATAGGCATAAGCCCGGGATTTATTTTATTCAGTTTGTTTATTTACAGTCATACTATGCACATGTTTTATATTAGTGGGTTATATATTTATTTAGTTTATTAATTCATTTCCTTATTTTATGCATGGGTGTTTTAATGTAAAATCTTTATTTTACATTTTCATGCTACGAATGGTACAAATTGTTAGATAAGCCCCATCCTCGATGTATTATGTCTGGCCAAACTTTACGTGGAATATGGGGGTCATCACATCACTCTCACGCCATCTTCCTCTATCATATGACAACTCCAACCATATTCAACACTCTTCCACACTCTTTAATGTTTTTATATGAAGTTTTTGCACATTTTAACCTTCTAATGTCAGCAGTTAGATCCATCGAACTATGGTGGCCTATTCATGGACCTACTCCATTCCCAAGAAAACAATCTAATCATAAGCCAAGTAAATGTAGGACAAACATAAAATAAAATAAAAATACAAATATGAAAGAACAACTCGAACACGCTAATTCTTATACATGAAAATGCTCTAATACCAATTTAGGTTGTTGGGTTCTACATAATGTGTTCTACTAGAATAAACCTAGAGGGGAATCAATAGTTTTTAATAAAAATTATCACCAAATTTTTTAATCCCCTTGGCCAAAATTTATATCCACCTAATTAACATGCAAAAAGGTGACAAATCTGAATACTTCTAACCAAGTTAAACAAATTACGATCTAATTTAAGTTAATTAGGTGAATTAACTAGACGCAAAACCCTAAGTCAATTTAACAAAGGACCATTTTGGATATAAATTGAGATCGAGGTGAGTATGTGCAATTAAATGTGTATAAGGGTAAATAAGAATCACACAAAGTGGAACAAGACATATTTTACGAGGAAAAACTCATGTCTTATAGTCAAAAACACCTGTTGCATTATAGTTTCTCATTAGATTTGAAAAGTTCCTTTATGTAATGCAAGAAGGTACCTCTCTTTTGTTCATCAACAAGATATTACCTATGTATGCCGCAACTCTCCCCCATTCTAATGAGAAATCCATTAAAAGCTCCATCGATTGGATATGAAATTAACATTCAACACCATACTTTCCCTCTCCAATAGATCAAACATAAATTTTAAGATATCGGAGTCTTGGATCATTAAAATGCAAATGTAAAAGGTAAAATCAAATCTAGTCTATATAGTCCTAAATTTCAAAACACATTCAAATTTCACAAATCCTGAATTTAGGTTAAATTTAAGTTTTTCTCTTTAATTTTCCAAGATTGAATGACTTTGAAAATTAAATTATTTAGATATGATCGCTTGCCTCGAAAATACTCTCTCTATGTGTGAGAGATACTCAGGAAAAGGATCACTTAAAATGGGAGGGAATAAAATCCTACTTATAGAAAATTTAAAAATATGGGTCACATCATGCACAGGGGGAAAGGGGAATGAGCCCTATGCACATGGAATTGGGCAGCAAGACTTGTCATAACTAAAATGTGATAGTTATGCGCACTGAGGTAGATTGCACCTTTGCACTTGATTTTAGGCAATATTTTTTCCCCAAAACATTCTTATCCATGCACATGGAGGTAGATTGTACCCGTGAAGATGAAAATAACAGAGACATTTTTGGCCTATTTTACATCCATATATACGCACATGATAAAATCCTCATTGTGCGAACTTTTATAGGTAGAATACAAGGCTCATCTATACAAGCGAATTGAAGGCAATGATTTTTAAATGGAATTTTCATTTGATCATCTTCAAACCTTTTTAATTGAAATTGTGAACGTGAACATGCGAGATAACCTTGGGCGATTAGATGAAAACTACCTCAAAGGAGATAATTTCTTGACTTTTCTTGAGATCTTCAAATGTAGCATGGGTAAGCATTGACATAAATGAGATAAATGATCTTAAATTCGATGTCCATATGTTCTAATGAACAATAATCTCTCTGACTATCGTCTCACTGTGCAGTAAGATTATGTAGCTCGAGTTAGTGCATGACTCAAATGTTTTGACATTGAATTGAGCCAACTTATATATATTCACACACACGCACAAATGTTTACATTTTTACTAGATTCACATGATCATATTATTGTTCATATTTTTCTTTCTTTTTCTTCCACAATGGTATTTTGATGAGTTTTCTAATGTGTTACAAGAAAATAAAAGTTCAAGATGTCTTTGAGGAATCCATTAGTGTCGTGATGGATTAAGTTACTTGTATTTTTATCTTCTACCTTATGCCTTTGGCCGAGCGAGTCTTATTATAGGTGTATATTTACATCATTTGCTTGTAATTTTTATTTTTGTTTGTTTTTTCTCAAAATTCGATAAAGGGGGAGATTGTAAAGGTAAATGTATACTCAACGATCCCCATGTGACGAGATTGTCAAAATTCCTTGACCAAAATATTATTTGTCTTGTTATCGCCTAAAACTGGTATACTGATTTTGTCTTAGCAAGAGCATGCAAATATAAAGGATAATAGATAAAGTGATGTAAATCAATGGAATGTTTATCTAGGACTAGCTATAGAGAGAGGTGACAGAAATGATATGAATCTAGATTTACATGGTTCGACCCAAGGTGGTGCCTAGGTCCACAGTATAAATGATAACAAATAAAGAGATGTAAAGCAATGGAATGTTTATCCTTTTCTTGTTTACTCGTGCCTCATTACATATGGATGATGGAATATTTTCTTATGGACTCTTACATACCGTGCACTAGAGTGTGTCAGGGTTCTTGTCTTTATAGATTATACAAGTACCCACTTTACATGGTAGTGGAGGAAGAATTGTAAAGTTACTATGGTCACACATGGTGGGAGGGAATGTTTGTTGCTTTCCATCATGTGGGTGCGCTGCTAACATCTTCCCATTGCTTCACTTATAGCTATTGTAATCGAGCTATTTGACAAATTTAACTCTGTTAAATGATGGAGTTAAGTGTGTTGTCTTCCTTCCTAGGGCCGACCAAATGCGTAGACTAACCCTTCAGGTATCTAAGGTGATCTCATTGTTACACGAGTCGATCTCTTTATTTCATAATAGATAATGAGTCCAGGTGTTCTATTATAATTGGTTTAGCAATCATACCATATTAATGATATAACAAAATCCCCCAAAACATTTCTCGCGATTAATAATTACAATGAATTCTCCAAAGTGTTACATCTTCTGAGTATGCGTTTGAAGCATATTCAATGAGTTAAGTGTTAACTGGGAATGTCGGTGGCCTCACGATTAGCGTCATCTTTGAATAATCTCGACATCTGCTGAGCAAAATGACTTGAACTTGCCATATGTCAAATGTTGGTAATAACATGTGGTGCAATAATGATTTGTTCACTCAGGGGAACGTGTGTCTATGTGCGAAGCATTAGTCCTCTTTCCCAGGTGTGACATCATGCTCTATGTTTAATAGGGGAAATGATTACTGCCTAAAAGGTATAAAACTTGGATTTTTAAATCATTTCAATATTTCAAAAAATATTTGCTTTGTGTAATTATTTTTATATAGAGAAAAAGACTTCCCGTTCTAATACTCCTTTTTTCCGACTAAACTATTCCCATTATCGGCCATTTCTACTGGTTCCTTGATTGGAATCTCCTTTTTAATGAGAATTTTTGACTTCCTTCCATTTATTGTCAAATTTTATGTACTTTTAGCATTTCAGATACACCATTTTCCTTTTTTACCTTCTTAGGGTTTTCTCTAAGACTTTCTATAATTTCTTCCATTATTACCGCGATTTGTTGTTATTGATGATAGTTACTGTTAGATTGTACCTCTGAATGAAGTTTAAATGTATTGCATGGCTATTGAGTTAGTTAGCCAAGGGTTTTCCTATTTTAGGGACTTTTAGGTGTTTTAGGGTTTTATTTGGCCCAAATTCATCTTCTCAAAACCAAATAAACCCCAAGATTTTGTTTACCATCAAATTCTATATTTCCTATCGTTGACCAAACCATTAAATCCAATTTAACATTTATGCATGAACACTTCTGGGTCAACAGGTGGTTGGAGAACATAAAGATGTTGGATAGGCTTTTCCCAGGAATTTTAGTAGAGAGGTTTCACGCCCACTAAGTGTACTTCAACCTGAGTACGGTCCCTCTCATTCTAGGTATACCCCTAACATCAATCTTTTATTGGGTCCGTTCCATAGCCTCCGGATGTAGAGCATCACGATCTTGAGTATATAGGGCCAAATATAGTTGACGTGGCTGACCACCAACCTGGTGGTGGAAACTTTACAAGCACGGTTCCAAACAAACATATCAATCATTGACATCAAGGCTTTAGCTAAGATATTCATATCTCATATGCAAGTGCCTTTCGTTTCTCCTGCTGAGGTATCTTTTATCAAGGATGGCACTTCTTTGAGTTCTAATTATGCCTATAACAATTCAAACATTGACAGACAATAACATGCTTGTGATGTCGTTGAGGATGGGTTAGATGACCTGAGATAAAAGTATAGAATCCCTATCGGTATCACGACTAGGATGTATGAATTTGAGGAGAGGGTTTATGATCATCCCAACGCATATGAGATTTGATTACCCGTGTGGGAACTTCAAGTTGGAGTTCATATACCCTTACACCCTATTATAAGTTCCACGTGAAGGGGTCATGGGGTTACTCGTACGAAACTTCAACAAATGCATAAGAATAATTATTGGGGTAATGATGTTTTTGTAGTCCCGAACTGGCTTTGATCTTACCTAGGATTTTTTTAAGTTCATTCATGGCAAAAAGGGCAATGCTAAGGATCCCGGGCACTATCAATTTATTCTAAGGAATTCACATTTGAGAATTGTCTAGGTTGTTCAGATGAGCAACCATAGTTGGAAAGATCAGTTTGTGTGTATGAAGCGTTAATGAGAGTTTGAAGCACATGAGAAACATCATTCTTATAGTGTTACTCACGATTTGGGTGGACCAAACAAATTGGTAATATTATTCTTCATTTAATTTCCTTCTTTCCCTCTAACTGCTATTGTGCTAATATCCTTGGGCTACGTTTTTAGTGAAGAAAGCTACCATAATAACCTCTACACTGTGGGAAGTGGTTGAAAGTTTTTTTGCCCGATCCCCCCAAAATTTTACTGCCTTTTCTAATATCCGAGTTCACACACCTTGGGTACCACACTCCTCCTGGTGGAATTCCTACCTAAGAGACATTGATTCCCTTAATAGTAGAAGGCAATGTCGAAGTCGATAAAAGGGTTGAGACTAATGTTGAAGCAAGTGAGAATATATTCTTATATCAAGTTGTCTTCTCTTTATGCATTATAATTATGACTAACTATTGGACTCTTATACAACCTCTAGTACCACCACCTCAGGCTTCATTATTAAAACTTCTTATGGGACGGAACCTCAGATAATTGATCGTACTACCATGGAGGTTGTTCTTCGTAAAAAATATGAACATGAGGTGAAAAAGAAAGCTGATGCTAATGATAAGGACAAGAAGAATTCTGATGCTAAAAGAGAGCCAAATCTAAGGGCCAAAAGTATGTCGATATTAATGCACGGAGGAAGGATGAATTTGATGCCGCTTCTCGGGCTATGTCTAAAGTTAAGGCTCTCGTTTCTTTTGGTCTTCCAATTTCTGGTGATAAAAGGCCCCTCAAGGACCCCACTACCCAGGGTGACCCTAAAGTACCAAGGGTGAATGAAGTGAGGCCAATTGAGTTTGTAGTGGAGAGGATTCAAATCACTAAGCATCCTTCTCATAGTCTCATTTATGGGCAGGGGCCATCCTCCAGATATGGCAAGGTGGAGGATTTCAAGTTTGATCATGACCATCTCATCACGATCAAAGAGCTGACGAATGAACCATGCTCCATCTTTCACTATATGAATAATGCCACAGACATGCTCGGCTATTACGGGCGTTGTAAAGAGTTTGAATTTATGACGGGCAATAACCCAGATGCTCTATAGATATTAGTTTAACATCGTCTATGGGTCAAAAGTTTGTAATTTTTTGTTCATCTATCGTTACCAAATACTTTATTATGTATTAGAGAAGAAGCTGTGACCATCCATCATGCTCATGAGGACAAGGGAGAAACCATCGCAACACTTACATAACAGAACACGCAGTTGAAGGAGGAGCTGAAACAGTCTTTTGATGAGCTGTTAGAAACATGTGGTGACCTACAAGAGATAGATGACCGGGTGGTCACAAAAATGCTAGCACTTAGTTAGGTCGGAAAGGGTACTTAAAAGTTGAAGGACGAAGCTTGCACTGATGCCATTAAGTTTCAAAGCTTTAAGGAGGCACTCAAAAAGGCTAATAACGATATCAATCAGCCTAAGTAGGATTTTGATACAACCAATGGGAAGATTTCTAGGGTTATCCGAGAGATATTCAAGCATAATAAAGCTTTAATTAAGGATGAGGACGCTGGGATTGCCAGTTTCGAAACGTATGTTGACTATATTATATAGATCGTAACCTTCTTTCCTGATTGCTACTAGGAACTCAAAAATAGAGTTATAAAACATTACCTCGAGATCACAGATGTTATGGGAAAATGGGAGGGCGATGATGAGGAAACCACAATCTTAGACACTGAGTACCATATGGAGATAGAAGAGTTTGTTGCAGAAGATGATGATATTAGTGAAACCGACCAAACCATTGCTTCAGAGACTACTATTCGTATACCTAAAAAAAATTCTCAAGTCATTACTATTGTTAATGCTTTTCTTTTCACTGTTACCCAAGTTACTCCAAAGACTGATCAAACTCCTCAAATTGCGCTTAGAATTGGAAACGTTCCTGAAGCTAAAGATTTTCTAAATTTATATGTCTGTGAAGATTTTTCTATTCTCCAATGAAAATTTACATCTATAATTGATTAAATTTGATATCAAATACAATTTAATTTCTTGTCATTATGCATGAATTTGTTTTGACCTTCTATCAATTATTTTTCTCAGTTAAGTTTTTAGCAACCACTTTTAGTTAAGTGTTTGTGCAAAAATATTTTAGCCAAGTAAATGTGGTCGGTTATCGAAGACCTCCCAGTTAATTCCAGTCTTATAGACACGCGGTGGGATCTTGTCCACCTATTATGTCAACTTACTAGTTTCTTCTCGTTAAGATGGTCCTGCTAGTAGTTTAATCTTATGATCGTCAGTTCGAATCTTGTCAACCTTATGTGCCTTATTTGGTACCAATTTTGGATGAACATGAGTTGTCTTGACTTAGGATCTACCAATGCTTTTACCAGCTTACTGGTCGTATGGATGGACATTGTTGTCCTGGCCATATGTCATCACTGATTACCAAAGTTGACCAAACGTGCAAGGATCTATAATGCATTAGTCACTTATAGTGGCTCTTATTGACCATATAACTGCACTATATTTTTTGGATTTGTCTAAATATAGTAGGATCCATCTTTGCATTAATAAATGATGTGATGACATTAGATTTCCTAATTTTTAGCTAAACTTATTGATTCCATCCATGACTTGTTGTTTGATTAGTTATTTTAATGTGTCCGACTTTGAGATGCCTTTATCTTGAGATTCTTACACATATTTTTCACTGACGAACTAGACAATGAACACTAAAGAAAACTTAAAATGACATCGTACGTAGAGGAGGAGTCTAATTCTTATTAGTTATTAAAGATTGATCACAAAAATGGAGTTTTACATCTCTTGTGCCGAGGATACAGGTAAAAGTTGTTTACATGATCTATTTTATTCCTTTTTGTGGTATAATGACCACTAGTTGTATTTACCCAGATGCTCTGCATTCCAAGGGTTCTTAAACTGTTCGTCTTCTAAGGTCTCGATTCTATAAGTTACAGGTTGTATAACTACTGATAATATTGTGTACGAGCTATGCCAATTTGGTTCTAACTTATTCCATTTTTGGATGACCTTTTTCATTACATAATCTCCTAACATAAAAATGCCCGGCTCTTGCCTTTTATTATAAATCGACCAGTCTTTATTGATTGGTTTTGTCCCCAAGTGCCATGTGCTCCCTAACTTCCTCTACCAAGTCCATATCGAGTCTTATTATTAGGTCACTCTTGGGAGATTCAAAGTTAAATACCATGGTGATGGGTAAAATGACCTCTGTAGGTAGTACAACATCCATACCTAATGCTAACACGACCAAATTTCACACAATGAAGTCTTAGCATTGTTTTGTATGTTGAAAGTACACTCTGCAACTCATTGATCCAATTTCCCTTATTATCATCCAATATTCTTTTACTTTCATCCAATAGGGTTACGTTTGTGATATCTATTTTCCCATTGCACTGAGGGTGATTTGGTACAGAATGCAACTTCTTGATACCTGACCGAATATAGTATTCTTAAAATTTTTCATTATCAAATTACATGTCGTGGTTAGCGATGAATGTGTAGGTAATCCAATATATTCACATTATGCATAGGGAATCCCATTTCTCATGTGGAGTTTTAACCAGTGTCTCATTTTTAACCCACTTGGGTGAAAATATCAATAGTTGTAACCAAGAATTTAAATATGTCCTCTTTATGTCATTGTGGTTTAACCAGATCAATTCCCCACATTGCGAAAGACCAAGGATAAATAATCGGTGATAATGTAGATCTAACTCTCCTATGTAACACGACGTACCTTTGGCATTCAACACTTTTTTTAGCATAACTTGCACAATCCTCCTTCATAGTGGGCCAATATTATCCTTAGGTGGTGACCGATTTTACGAATGATCTTCCTTCCGAATAGGATTCACAGGATCCGTCGTGTACTTCTTTTATCAGATCATTGATCTTAGTGGGATAAATGAATCGAAGTAGAGATATAATGAATCTTCTCCTGAATAAAATTCCTCCTCCAAGAATATCACTTGTTGCTTTATAGTGGTGCCTCCTTACTTCCTTTGTATTTGTTGGTACAGTACCAGTCTCCAAGTGTGCACGAATAGGATCCATCTAAGATGTTCCTAGGTTTAACTCAAAAACTATGACACATTATTCTTCTATGTTGCGTTATGACAAGATCTCCACTAGGACTATTCTCTTGAGTTAGTCCCTTGTTATTGATGCGAAGTGAACAATAGCGTCTGCTCAGGCATTTTTATCCCTTAGTATTCTAATAATTTGTTGAGCCAAGAACCTGGTTACATATGATTTTACTTTTGCTAAATATTTCACCATTGAATCTTCTTTGGCCTCGTAAATTCTGAGGATTTGATTTATGACTAGTTAAGAGTCACTTTGTGATGATAATTTCTCGGTTCCTAATGATGATGTCAATCTCAGGCTTACTCTGAGTGCTTCATATTCTACATAGTTGTTGAAGGCCTCAAGTTAGGTCTTGGAGAATATTAGGTGTCTACACAATCATACGTATTGATGATCAAACCTGCTCCACTACCGCTAGAATGTGATGAACCATTTATAAACAATTGCCATATATGAGGCTCTTCTTTAAAATTTCCTTAGACTAAACATCCATTATTAAATAATTTCTTCTTATACTTCGGCTCGCGAGTTCTTAAATCTTATCGAGCTGATTTTGCGGTTGATCTCTCTTTTGTAGAAATTTGCTCTACTACTTTTATGTTTTCACCATTGAGCTCTCTTCCGAAGAATTCATCTCGACATTTTTCTCCTCGTAAGTAAATGATGTTATATAGTAATCTATGACATGACCCTTAATTTTTATCTAGGCTCTTATGTGATATTATTCTCTCTTAGTCCCATAGCCTAAGCCACCAGTCTGCTAGATTTCTTAGGTGTGTGAATGGCTTGTTGTAGGGGAAGGTCTATATATATCATAATTCCATAGATTGAAAGTATAGTTTCATTATTCAAGAGTCTTCAATCAAACCCAATGTTAACTTCTCCAGCCCAGGTTATCAAATTTTAGCTCCACGGTTCGTCATGCAAGTATAGTATACTGGAGTATTTACTCCATCTTCTTTTCGTACAAATCTTGAGCTTATTGTGGATTCAAATGTCACCAAGTATAAGCACAACTTTTAACCTTGGATTGGAATCAACAACATAGGTGCTTCCCCTAGATACTTTTTTAGTTATAGAAAATCCTTGTCATATTTCTCGATCCACTAGAAGGATTTTCTAAGTACTTTGGAGCGTGGAAGACATTTACTGGTGACTTTTGACACAAACTAGTTCAGTACGGCTACTCGTCCTATCAATCTTTGAATTTATCTTTTACTCTTAGGAGGTTGTGTGTTAATTAATGCTTAAATATTATTTGCGTTAGCGTCTATGCCCCTCTGGTTGACTATGAAGTTGATGAGCTTTCCTTCCTTGACTCTGAAGACACATTTTGCTGGATTCATCTTCATACGATACTTCTCTACTTGATCAAATGTCTTACGAGGTTGTTAATGTGATAGGATGCATTCTTACTCTTAGTTAGCATGTCGCACCACAAAAAATAATCATTGGGGGTTGTTATATTAGGGGCGGTCGCTTACTATCGTCACAAAAGCTAATAATTTTGGACGAGTATAATACTTGTCCTATATATATTTTAGGGATGACTAGAGCCATTCGTCTTAAATAATATATAAAAGGTTTATATATAGGATGATTTATTATCCGTTCCTAAAACTTTGTTCCTTTAAACCTGTATGGAATGGTTTATATTTACCCTAAATTCTCACTTGTTACCAAATCTCAATTCACTTTCATTTTCACTAAACCCCCGTTCCGCTCCTTCCCCCAAATCGCATTTCCCCCTCAAACCCAAAACCCTCTCATTCACGACCCATTTTTTTTGTTTTTCCTCCATCCATAAGCATCATCGGTGGTTTCTGATGGTTCTTTCTCTTGGATTGCCGACTGTTTGTTGGTATTATCATTTTTCTCTTTCAGGTAGTAATACTCCCCCCTCTCTCTAATGGTAAGAGAGAAAATTAGTCAGGTATGAGCTGACTAATTTTCCCTCTAGATCAGCAGTTATCTTGTGTTAAAGTTTTTCATATTCCGTTGAAACATTAATTTCAATGGGAAACTTATTAAGGTTTTTTCCTCCACAATTCTTAGAGATATGTTATTTTCATCACCCAATTAATATATTAACATTGTAAACAACAAAATAATGAAACCCCATGTTTAAAATCGGTCTTTTATGGTGAAATTTGGAGTTTATTGGGGTTTAAAGGAATGATTTATATGATTGGAGCTAGTAATACAATAACGATTATAATTGGAAAACAAAGGCTTAATTATTTTCATGAATATGTATTAAGTTTACTTGAAAATGCAATAATCTTTGTTTAAATTGTTTTCTTTACTTGTTCAGGAAATTAACTGCATTTTCTATTAAGAAAAAAGGGTTCATTTTTCGTGAGTATGTATGGAGTTTACTTGTCAATGTAATAATTTTATTGGAAATTCATTTCTTTTTTTCTTGGAAATGAAAAAAATCGTTAAATTTTTTAGAAGTTCCAAATATTTTTCTTATGTTTTTCTAATATTTTGTTAGAAAATATTTTTTCTTTTTTTCCTTCAAAGTTTTAGTGTATATATGTATTGGAGGTGGTGGCAATATGGTGGTGCTTTCAAGTGTTTGAAGTAAGGTTAAAATAATGGTTACCATTAGGGAAGAGGTGTCGTGCCTCTCATCATTTTTGTTCCAGTTGCGCTTCTTATATACGTTTCTAGTGTTTTGTGTGATTTTACTCGTTAGAAGAGGTTTTTCAGCTTAGAATATGATCAAATTAAAAGCTGTGTTCATATGAAAATAACATAAATTTGTAACTTGTTGTTGTGTATTGTTACTCATTTGTAATTAGTTAATTATAATTGGGTGTATATGGAAAACCAATTAAAATTAACAAAGTCCATTCTGCATTGAACTTGAAAATTGGGTATGGATAACAACATATAAGCATCATCACATGATCATTTGAGGTTGAGGATATATTTGTCACAAATGAGTTCATTGGAAAATTTGTTCCAATGGGGTTGGTAACTCAATAGAAAATTGAAAATTTTCATTGCTATTGCGATAATCAATAATGTAAAATTGTGTATATCAACAAATATTATAAAAGCTTTATTTCCATGTACGATTACTATTGAGGATTTGGTAGATGTTGGGGAGGCTTTTTCTCAAGTACATACGTGTCATGTTCTTATTCTGAATAAATTCCATCTTCTTAAGCACACCAAGGGGTGAATGTATTATTTGAAATGTATTAGCGAGTGTTGGTTTTATTTTAATTTATACTAATTTAGTTTATGTTCTCTTTGACACTACACATATTCATTATGTACAAGAGCAAGATTTTATAATTTCTCATATCTTAGAATTTTTTGTAATTTGGCATATCCCATTACAAATTGGAGTTTCAAACCGAACACTACACCCACAATGCCTCCATGATCATTTGAAGATATGTTAGTGATCGAGTTTCATTTTCGAATTTCAATTCATTGGATTTGTCACCGACACTTTATGGAGATATTATTGGTAATACGAATTATATTCTGGAATGTTTACTTTTTAAATCGAGGAATTTTGTTAAAATGAATTTTGAAAATAAAAATATCTTATTTTTTTATCTCGTTTGAACGAGATATTGATCTCGTTGAAATGAAATTATTTTTCATTGGAATGAGCTTCGAATGATCATTGACCGATAATCCTCTATTTAATGGACCCAAAGTCATTGGAAGGCCGTTAGAAGGTTGATTGAACAATAATGGATTTTCAATCGAACGAGACTTGATATCATTAGAATGAAACTAGTGTTTTCTCTAGAATGAGATGTTATTTCGTTCAAACGAGTTAGCCACCTCAAAATTTGTGATTTGGCTATCAAAACAAGTTCTTATGAGTTTTCTCAACACTTCTGGTGAAAATGACTTCCCAATATCTGAACCAAAAGTTCTCATTTTATGTTTTAGAGAAAAACTTTTCTTTTCCAAATCATACATCCCATATATTATTTGATGACTTTATTCAAACCCAAGTTTCAATACACTTGCATCAAACCCTTGTTAAGTTATACTCTGCTACTGATTTATGGAGTTGAGGCTCTACTACTAATAAATATAGGATCATATATCCTGAGGCTGGTCGGTGGATGCCGAGGGAAAAATGCTTCATGTGGATGGTTATAGACTTTGTTATATTTTGTAGAATATTTAAAGACCCTACGCGTTGTACTTAGTGTAGCTTCATAGTTTATTAGACCATTATGTTTGTAAAACTCTTTAAAGTTTTGAATACTAGGTTTTGGTAGAAACGGATTTTTCCTCACTTTCTTCGCATGTTTAGTTTGATTATTTGCGTAGTTTGGCATAATCAATTTGGACCTTATATTGATTTCATGGATATTTGTTAATCAACGTAAAATTTGGTCAAATTTTGAATTTGTGTCTGTGTAACCTAATTTATGGATAATTTGTATAATAGGTTATCAATTTTTGATAAGTCAAATTACGCTTATTGGAAGGATCGAATGAGTTTGTCTTTGAAAATGATTGACAAGTGTCTTTGTCTTGTATATGAAAGAGGGTGGACACTAACTATTGTGACCAATGGCTATGTCATAGGTCCTAAACCTGCCACCTTTTGGATGGGGAAACAACAAAAATGGAGTCAAATTAACTCAAACGATTTAAGAGCCATTTCACGAGTTGTCACCCCTGATGAGTTTCACTGCATCATAAAGTGCACCACGCCTAAGGAAGCTTGGGATACCCTTTAGCTCAATAATAAGGGTACCAATGTTGAGAAAGATTTTGAGATACAAAAAGATTCTAAGATTCAAAACCTCAGCACACAGGTTGAGACTATTACCATGCTTGAGTGGGAGTCTTTCAATGAATTGTATGCACAATTATCTAATATAATTAACTCTAATTTTAATTTGGGTGAGAAAATTCCTGAGTCACGTGTAGTTAAAAATATTTTCAGATCCTTGAAGCTCATTTTATCTCTAAAGTTACTATCTTGAATTCTTTTGAAATATTATGTACTCATATGTTAGAAGAACTCGTAGGATACCTTCAAACTTATGAAATCGATGTGTATCCCAAAATTGTTAAGAAAAAGTAAATAAAGATTGATTTGAAGGTCTAGTCCAAAAATAAGCAAGAAAAAGTTGTGATTCAAAGTCTGAATTTAATTTTGAGATGGATGATTTAGCCATTTTTTGTTAAAAAAAAAAATCTCAAATTTAACAACAAATAGATTCTTGAGAAAAATAAAAATAGGAATGAGGGAAAGAATGCTTGTGAGAAAGATGATGTGATATGCTATGAGTGTGAGTTTAACGGACATAAATCCATGAGTGTTCCACTAGGCTAAAGAGATAGGGCAAAGGGAAAGATGCCCATAAAGCCACTCTTAGCGATGATGATGTTGAGTTGGTGGATTTATGTAATGAATCACCGCTTGAACCTAGTTTATATGCATTTATGGAAAGAAACCGGAATACTTCTAGTTTATCCCACACTGATGAGGGAATTTCTAAATGTGAGAGCCTCCAAGATGTTTCGAATCATTCTAGACAGTGTGAGTGTGATGAGAGTGAGGAAGAAGGTGGGCATCAAAAAGCCTTTCATGAAATTAACACCGAGACTTTAAAAAGGAAAAATCATAACAAATACATGTCTCTTAGGGTGTTATATTTAGAGAAGGAGGTGGATATTTTGAGAAAATATGAGGCATCGGTCAGTCAACTCCATAAGGTGAAAGTTTCTTTGTATGAGGAGTTGATTGGTTCTCGTAGAGAGAACACCAATTTGACCAACACAATGTTTAGAGATATTTAAAAGCTTCATTAGAGACTTATGATAAAATTGAAGACCTTGTATCCTAACTCGAGATTGATCTCGAACGTGCTCAGGTAAAGGTCACTTTAGAGGAGACATCTAATAAGGTTGGAAATATGTTCTTATTCAGATAATTGGTAATGTTGAGAGAAAATGAATAGGTTTGGACGGTGCATACATTTCCAAACTCGAACTCGAACTCCCGAGTTTGTGATGGATCCTTATGGGCCTCGTCCTAACCCACAAAGGAGACCTAGCCTACTAATGAGATATCCTCCTAGGAACTTTGAGAAAGGCAGGCCCAAGCCTATTTAAGTTTATTCCCAGTGAAAACAAAGATGTCACCTTAGATAGTTTCATTTTAATCAATGGATAATTTATCACATAGGTGTTCTCCGGTATACTACCTGTAATGGCCCAACCTGGATTTATGGGTTACCCGTGAGTGAACCCGATTTGGCCCGAGTGATTGGTGTAAAGTGCAATGGAACAACCTACATAATGTTGGTAGTCCGGTTTTATTTTAGTTAACATTATACTTGTTTAGTATGCGATTCCATTTTCAAGAGAAACTACGTGTGGGAACCATGGGGAGAACCCCAAAGTCCAAGTAAACAGAGCTACTAATGTAAAAAATGAAACTTCTTACATGTATAATGCCCTTAAAATACGAAATCGCTCCCAGCCTGCCGTAATAAAGCGAGGATGTGAGCCTATCCCCAGTGGGAATATACAAACCAGTATAGAAATGAACGACATAAAGTATACTCATGCACTATAGCCACATGCATGCAAAAATATATATGTATCTGTAGACACCCCATTATGTTACCCACTAAAACTCTCCTTAGGTCCCTAGCACCTCCCTCCATCACTACAAATCCAGCTCCTAGGGCACTCCCAGGCTCCATTTGACCAAAAGTCAAAGTCTTTAGCTCGACTGAGCCTAAATGAATCTCTGAAGGGCACTGGAACCCATTTTTAACGGTCCATCCCGTGCGTGATTCCAACTTACCATGTGGACGAACGATCCATTTCCCTCGAGACTCAATTAGAAGGCCACCGGGCGCTCTCGAGCTCTGTTTGACTTAAGTCAAGGTCTTCAGCTCGATTGAGGCTGAATGAATCTTTGAAGGGCACTGAAACCCCTTTCTAACGGTCCGCTCCGTTTACAATTCCGACTTATAGTACTAACGAATGATTCGTTTTACTCCGAGAGGTCACCGAATGCTTCCAGGGCCCAGTTGACCAAAGTCAACTTCCCAAACTAGATCAAACTCTTCGTAATGTCGAAGTATATCTCATAACCTTTCCAACGGTCGTCCCAATGCGCGATTCAGATTTACCATGCGGACGAACGATCCGTTTGTGCCCGACGATTCCCCGTCTAATGGACTCACGAATCCTTCCAAGCCATATTTGACCTAGAGTCAACTCCCGAAACTGGGAGTAGTCCAAAGGATTTTTGAAGTTCTATGAATTACCTTTCCAACAGTCTACCCCGTTCACGATTCTGATCAATGGTTTGCATTTCGCGGCCAATTTACCAAAAGGCCTGAAAAATACTGCCAAATGGAAGGTCTCAGACCCTTCCTATCAGTAGTATGCCTAAATGCACCTGCCGAATGGAAGAAACAGGGCTATGCCGACCAGCAATGCCATGCGCCTATAAAAAGGAGGCCCTGACCTCACTTGCAAGGGAGCCCAGATCAGATAGTAATCACTCTCAGCAAATCTTGAAAACCTCTCTCGAAGTCAGCGTGATTTCTACACCCAAATCCCTTTCCAACCTTCACTTTTCATCATCCTTTTCATCAAACTTGATGAATTCACTACTTTCCATCATCATCCAACTCTAAGGGCTGCTCTCCAACATTCAAGGTCAAGCTCAAGATCTTCAATAAGGTCCAATTTTCTCAACTCTCTCCTTAAATTCTCATAAAATTGCAATAACATGTTTTATTACTTAGTACTTTATTATCTCATCTCACACATCCTAATATACTTGTTTATTTAGTAGTATTGCACATCTATTATTTTCATATAAATTAAAACCCAAAAAATAAGAAAAAGAGGGTCTGCTCATAAATTTCAAATGGGAATTGTCATACTTTTCTTACACTTCCCTCACAACTAAAATACTTTTTCTACACACACACACACACACACACACACAAATAAGAGAATCCCCGATTGGATTTATGGGATAAACCCCACCCCTCGCTTTATATGCGAACTACGTGGACTTTGATGCCTCTATAGGCTACGTAGGCGTTTCAGGGTAAAACCCGAGACTCGAGTCCAATTATTTACTTTTTCTCTCATTTTCCATTTTCTCTAACCTCCATTCTCTTACACTATATATATACATATATTTTTGTTCTTAGGGGCATATCATTCCGTGTGCGTTATCGTTCCCTCATTACGATTAACGTAAGGATGATCGCGTAAATCTTATTTTCTAATATTATTTTTAAACCTTTCTACGGATGACTCGCTTTACCTCTTCCATGGTACAAGTCGATGATTCCTATCTCTACTATATATACACATGCACACATATCACAGGGAAAATAAAAAGGAAAATAACAAAAATCCATGAGAGACCGAAAGGGAGGAATGGGTGCCTAACACCTTCCCATTTCGTAAGTTAGCCTTAGGACCCTTCTCGAATCACTTTGGTTTCGCATGCACCAGTATGTCTTTGGATGTTGTCCTTCGGAATGGTTTCCCCTTTTCTTTTGTCTATTTTGATTAAAATAGACTGGTGACTCTAATCTCTCTACATTCTTTCACCTCACGTCAAAATGATGTCGGTCGAAGCGCTCTCGAGAGGGACGCGCAGGACCTGAGGATCCTCCGTCGCGCGGCGGGAATCGGGGATGGCCACAGTGGTGAATCTGCTGGGGATGATTATATGTTTATTTTTTAGGTCTAGACTCTATTTACATAGATGTTATGTTTGCTTATATTTTCTCCCTATTTGCATGTTCCCCCTTTATTACTCATGTGTATCCCATGCTTATGCTTCTATTCACACACTTGTAGAAAATTCTCCATGTACACTTCACACCACGTGCACTTAGGGTCACATATATCCAGATGTTGCATGCCCCATCAATACTTGGTGTACCATTGGTACTTTCACTTTGCTCCCTGTTTGGCATAATCAAGAAAGGCATTTTAATAAGATACTAATAAGAGGATCATGCATGATTCACACGACATCACCAAAGAGCATTGCTATTGACCAAATTTTACCCAGTAACTTGAGGGTCACTTCTTGATGGGCGCTGGTCCGGCAGGTCGCAGTTAGCCTAAGCGATATGCATCTCACCTTCCATTGGCCAAGTACCTTCGACGTATATCGAACGGTTCCCTGTATCGTACCGCTTGACCAAAGTCATGACGGGAGGTATATCGCAGGGAATTCATTCACGTACGCCGAGTATAGCGAATTCGCTCTCACACGCACCGTCCCCACGAGGTATATGGTGGGGCAATTCACGTACACTCAGGTATATCAAATGGCTTATCCACACGTACCGATTCCCCGCAAGAGCAAGATGTATATCGTGGAAGTCACGCCAAAGGGGGGAAGCCATTACAATTCACCCAACCAACTGCATACCCGCATATAGGTGTCAACCCTAGGACACACATGTTAGATTTCCGGTTTCAACCCGAAACTCTGCCAAAATTCCGGGTCGGCCTGTAGCCCGAATTTTTTGCGCATTTTTAAAACGGGACCCTGTCCATGAGCGAGGTCACAAGTCCAGCCATAGCTTTGCATATATTACAAACCCAATTTTTTCGGGCTTGGGTCCCGTCCGACATTTCATTTTGCATTTTGGAGAATTAATACAAGTGAAAACATAATAAATATAATAAGCATGCAGAGACCGTCCCCAAAGGGGGGAATTTCTTTCTTTTCTTTATCAAAAATGCAAAAACATTTCTTTCCTCATCAACAATCCAAAAACATTTCTCATCTCTCTATTAAAACTCCAAAAACATGTTGTCTTTCCATCTCGAAAAAAAATGTCAAAAATATCTTCCCTTTTTTTTCTCAAAAATAAATCCCATTTTGCGCCTTCTCAGGTCGATCGCAAACCCTTGTCCTGGATCCCTATTGGATTAGGTCTTCAGTCAAGTCACCTCGGAGTTCCGTCCGTTCCCCTATTACTCCTTCCAATTTCGGAATACATCCGCTTTCCATGGAGAACACAGATCAAGTACCCATTGCGCAGTCAGATCTGACGGCAGTTCTAGCTCAGCTTGTGTCCAAGATTGACAACCTCCAAGTTGAGGTCCGAGAGATGCAACGAAACCAGGTTCTCATTCCTCAAGAGCCCGAGGCCCTATTTCCTCATGCTAGGGATCCACCCGAGCCCATCTGGGTTCCCGAAGAGAATCAGAACGCTCCATGTGCCCCTCCTGTCAATGGGCCGCCGCCTGCCTAGCTTCCTATGCCAAATCTTGCCCAGCATGGGGCTAACTTGATTGCGATCGTTGATCTGAAAGAGGAAAAATTGAACAAATTCAAAGTAGACCTCAAGATGCTTACCAAGAAGTTTAACCAAGTCAGAATCTCAAGAAATTACATGGACTACACCCATATGTTTCCTTATCCTAAAGCAAGGTTACCCGAGAAGTTCAATATGCCAAATATCGATAAATTTGTAGGAAATGGACCCCTAATTGATCATCTCCGAAGTTATCACCATTCTATGACTCTACTAGGGGCTTTTGAAGAGGTGATGGCCCAATTATTTCAACAAACTTTGAAGGATAACGCCCTCCGATGGTTTTTGTCTCTCAAAGAATCTAGAATTTGTAGTTGGGAGGATGTAGCCCGATAATTCATGCCACAATACAAATACAATCAAGAGCTTGAGGTCACCCGTCGTAATTTGGAGCTTCTCAAACAGAACCCTGCTGAATCAATCAGTAACTTCATCGCCCGATGGAGGGAAAAAGAAGCAACCATGACTAATCGGCCTTCTGAGGAAGAACAAGTAAGCATAGTGAAGAAGAACTTCTTACCCCATGTCCAAGCAACATTGGGAGGACAATACTATCCCCATTTTCGATCTCTCGGAGAAGCAGGAGTAGAAATCGAGGAAGGTCTTGCCAAAACAGAAGTTGACCCAAAGAAGGTGTACGAACAATTCACCCCAAGAAAATATGACAGGCCTGCCAGTGCCGCAGTCTCAACCATCAACAATATCTCTCAACCAACCACATCATGGGCACCAGAAAGTCTCCCAGTCCCGATCCAAAAGGAATACACCAAGCTCCATGCTCCCCTCTCCAAAGTTTATCAAGCCCTCCTAAGACGAAACCTTATCAAACCACTCAATCCTCATCCATTGTCAAATCCACTCCCAAGAAACTTCAAGGCAGATGCCCATTGCGCCTATCACCAAACAGCTGGACATACCACTGACCAATGCTTTCACCTCTGAAACATGATCCGAGGTCTAATTGATCGGGGTATCATCGCCCCACCAGCCAATCCTAAGCCAAACACTACTCACAACCCACTTCTAAATCATACCAATGCCATCTTCTTAGAAGAAAACCCCGAATTTGATCCCTCAACCCAAATCACACCCATATGCTCTCCTAAAACTCTCCAAATTTTCCCATATTTCCTCCTATACCCTACTAGCCTCGCTGATCAGGCACTTTCACTCCTTACCAGAGCATGAATCGCTGTCTGTACTCGTTCTGAAAATGGAAGTATGGAATCATCCGAAGTGTTAAACCAACTCCTAGAGTTCGGGCTAAAATTGCCCTCACAGATGGTCATTAATTACCAGAGGTTCAGTACGCTGTTCTTAGAAGCACGGAAATGCGACCGAGAGTCAGATAGATGGGTAGTACAAACGTGCATAATTATTCATCCAAACCAACAACATTGTAGTATCACCAAGTTGTTCACCCTTACAAATCCCCGCAGATTGGGAATACCTATATGAAGAAGCCGTTGAAGTTGTGGAATGCATCGACTTTACATGGAAAGACAAAATTGTTGCCACCGGATGTGAGGGGGGGGGGAGAATTCGGAGATTCGAATGAATAGCAAGCTTCAGAGAGAACTGGCCCGATAGACAACATATGTGGAATGATATCATTTGAATAACTCCTCGAGGAAATAAACAAGGTAGCAGAACAACTCAAGATCAATGAGGAAACATGATTCCTGTTTTTCCCTTCTTCAGTAAATCACATGACCAGATCAGGGAGGCATTACCAGATCCCAAACTCACTACCAGCCAATGAGAAGGGGGAGGGTGTGGAAAACCTTCCTATGCCATAGATAACCCTTGAGGAGAGAAAGATCCTTGATCAATTGAATAAAACTCAAGCTAACATCACTCTATGGGGGCTTTTCATGTGTTCTCAGCTACACAAACATGCCTTGATCAAGTTGCTCACAGGTCCCGCAGTTCATCCCTCTACCACACCATTAGAAGTGGTAAATTTGGTTGGATCCTTAAACTCTACCCGAATGCTATCCTTTTTCGAAGAGGAAATCCCCAAGATTGGGCCAAACCACAATCATGCACTCAATATCTCCATCGAAGTTATGGGGAAGGTTATGCTACTCTCCCTTGTCGATAATGGATCCACCCTGAATATCTGCCCACTGAGAACCTTCAAATGTTTAGGACTGAAAGAAAACGACCTCGCTCCAACCTCCGCCGTTGTGCGAGCCTACGATAACAACCATCGGGAGGTGATGGGATCGATAAAGCTTGTAATAGGGGCTGGCCCTATAAACCCTGTCACTGAATTCCAAGTTATTGACATCCCAGCCTATTTCAACCTATTGCTAGGACGACCTTGGATCCACAGTATCAAGGGCGTGTCTTCCTCACTCCATCAAAAATTAAAATTCATTACCATCTTGGGCGATGACGACAATGCCGATGGTGCAAGTACGAGCAGTCTAATCCTTGAGATACAACACGGGTCAAATGATATGCTCCTATCAGGATTCCGAGTTGAACTACTTCTACTCCCGGTAGGGGATAACTTCAAAAAATGGGTTTGTCCAGAATACGACCCTCATGGTAACGTCAATGTGATTCAGATGTTCAGAAACATGCATTTCATGCCCGAACTGGGGCTAAGACAAAGACAACAAGGGATACTTGAGCCGATTCAATTGAAAAGGGTTTTCCCTCCCTGTGGTTTGGGGTATCAACCATCAGAACAAGAGCTCGGAATGATCCGTCTGTCTCAACGAAAGAGAAGACTAGACTGCGTCCAGACTATCCTAGGTGATTTCTTGAATGGACGATTAATCAAAGAGGTTGAGGACTTCCCCTTTTATGGCTTCCCTGAACCATGCTATGACCGTGAAGATAAGAAGATGAAGCATGGAATGGAGATCTTCTTCCAAGACAGCTACCCATGGGCCGAGAGTTCCCAGCACCATGTAAAACCATTCATCAAAGATACCGAAGAGACTGATGAAAGTGTCTCCGAAGATTCCTTCAACTTGCAGACACTGGGGCTGTCACTCTATATGGTTCACTCAGGCAGTACATCACTCGATCCATCCCGCCGGATTAAAGTTGTTGATACACCTCTCCTTAACTGGCATGCTTCACCAGTTCTACCCACTGAAACCTCCCTTAATCCCAATGTTTACCCCCTTTCTTCTTCTGTTGTCTATCCTTGTTTAAATGTAATCGAGTCCTCTTTTGACGAGGTTCTCGATGATGTTTTTCCTATCAATGAAATAAACGAATATTTTAAGTATCTTGTTATGCCTTACATTAACTGTTTGGATTCTTATCAAACTTTTGATGATGAGGATTTTACAACTGAACAATTCTTAACTTATCCAAATAAGGTTGATAATAAACAACATAATCGCGTTCAAGTTAATGAAGAAGAGACTGTTGTTATAGCGGTTCTAGTAGCCAACTACACGAGATTAAGATAGGAGCTACCCTTGATGGGCATGAGCGTGCAGAACTCGAAGAATTTCTAAAGGAATTTATGGATTTCTTCACATGGTCCTATGATGATATGCCCGGCATTAGTCTTGAAAGAGCTTAGCATGAGATTCCTACTCTCTCAGATTACAAGTCGGTCAAACCAAAGTTGAGAAAGCTCCGCACCAAATGGTCGATTAAAGTCAAAGAAGAGGTGGTTAAATAGTTGAACGTATGCTTTTTCGTATGATTGAATATCCCACATGACTAGCCAACATAGTGCCCATGTTGAAATCAGGAGGAAAAGTTCGGATGTGTGTAGACTATTAGGATTTAAACAAAGCCTCTCCAAAGGATGATTATTCGTTACCCAATATCGACATGATCGTGGACAACACATCCAGTCATGCTCTCAAGTCCTTCGTCGACGGGTTTGCCGAATACAACCAAATCAAAATGAACCCAGACCACTAAGAAAAAATTGCATTCATCACCCCATGGGGAACCTTTTGCTACACCGTTATGCGATTTGGTCTCAAGAACGCTGGGGCTACCTACCAGAGGGATGCCACAACCATCCTGCACGATCTGATTCACAAAGAAGTTGAGGTCTATGTGGATGATATGATTATCAAGTCCAATTATAGAGAGGGTCATGTTCTTGCTCTCCGAAAGTTCTTCGAGTGACTGCGACAGTATCAAATGATACTCAATCCGCACAAATACGTATTTGGCGTTACAAAGGGAAAACTCTTAGGAATCATGGTCAGTGAGAAAGGGATAGAAGTAGATCCTGCCAAGTTTAGGGCCATACTTGAGAAGCCCTCTCCCCAAACAGTGAATTAAGTTCGAGGTTTCCTTGTGAAATTGCAATACATCAGTCGGTTCATCATCCAATTAACCTCCATCTGCGAACCTATCTACAAGCTCCTCCTAAAGGATTCAACTAAGGTTTAGAATGAGTACTGCCAAGAATCTTTTGACCGAATCAAACAATATCTTACCCAACCCTCGGTACTCATGCCACCATAGCCTAGTCTCCCGTTGCTCCTATACCTAACCATAATCGACACTTCATCTGGGGCTTTGCTACCCCAGTAACTTAAAGATTCTGGGAAAGAAAGATCCATCTACTATACCAGTCGAAAATTGGCCAGGTATGAGGTTAAATACACCGCTTTGGAAAAGGCGTGTGTCACACTTATCTGGGTCACCCAAAAGTTACGACACTACATGCTCGCCTTCCCCGTCAAACTCGTATCCCAAATGGACCACATCAAACACTTTCTCGAGAAACCTGCTTTATCCAACTTAATGGACCGATGGTTGATGCTCTTAGACAAGTTTGATATCGTGTACGTCACGCAGAAAGTCATAAAAGGAAGAGCCATCTCTGACTACCTCACTGATCACCCCGTATAAGAAGCCGATGTCTAGATATCAAAATTCCCGGATGAAAACATCCTTTGCATTGCTCAAAATAGCCTCCGATGGCAAATGTTCTTTGACGGCGCTGCAAAAAAAAAGGGACATGGAATTGGGATACTCCTGATCGCCCCAGATGACTCCCACACTCCCATCGCCATCAAGTTGGATTTTCATTGCACCAACAACGTGAATGAATACGAGGCATGCACGGTAGGCCTCAACATTTCTCTCGAGAAAGGTATTCAATGCCTAGATGTCTACGGGGATTCCTCCCTCATCATCGTTCAAGTGATCAGAAAATGGAAAGTCAAGGAAGAGAAACTCCAACCCTTCCATTCCCACTTAGAAGAACTAGCCTCCTAATTCCAAGATATCACCTTCTATTACCTACCTCGAGCAAAGAATAACCTAGCCGATGCCCTTTCTACCCTGGCCTCCATGGTCAATATGCCCGAAGGAATAATAATGACCCCCTTCCTTGTTCAAAAGCAAGACAAACTAACCCACTGTTACCATGTTGAGTTAGTTACCACGAAAGATCCCGAGCTAGCCAATTGTCAGTACTATGATATTTGGCGCCTCCTCAAGCATGGTAGGTATCCTGAGGGTTCCAATAAGAAAGATAGAGCAACCCTTCGAAGACTGGCCACCCAGTAAATCATTTATCACAAAGCACTGCTCAGACAAAATTTTGATGGAACCCATCTACACTGCATCGTAGGGGCTGGCATTAAAAAGATAATGAAGAAAATCAATAGCGGGGAATGTTTACCCCACATGAGCGATCACATGATTGCCAAGAAGATCATCCAATAGGGCTACTACTAGACCACTATGACCCAAGATTGCACCACCTATGTCTGAAGATGCCGTAAACGCCAATAATTCTCCAACCTTCAATATCTGCCTCCGTACGAATTATACAACATGACCTCTCCATGGTTGTTCTCCACCTGGGGCATCGATATCATAGGGAAGGTTACACCGAAGGCTTCCAACGTGCATGAGATCATCCTAGTTGCCATCGATTACTTCACCAAATGGGTCAAAGTGGAGTCATACGCAGTACTGAATGCCAAGAAAGTGGCCAAATTCATCAAGAAAAATATCATCTATCAGTATGGGGTCCCGCACGAGTTAGTATCAGATAAGGGGTTACATTTCGAGGAAAAAGTTACAGAAGTGGTCAATGAGTATGGTATTTAGAGACACAAATCTTCCCCTTACTAACCTCAGAGCAATGGTGCAGTTGAAGCCTCCAACAAGAACCTCAAAGACATCATCAGCAAGATGGTCGAAAGCTATCGGGATTGGGCCGACCGAATCTCGTACGCCCTCTGGGGATACTGAACCTCAATTCGAACCTTTACTGGGGCTACCCCTTTACTCTTTGGTCTACGTCATGGAATCAGTCCTACACGTGGAGTTGGAAATACCCTCGCTACGTGCCATTCTTGAAAGCAAGGTCGGTGAGGAGGATTGGCATCAAAGTCGTCTTGGCGAGCTGACCCTCCTAGACGAAAGGAGACTAAAAGCACTATACCACATACAAGGGTACCATCATCGAATAGTGCATTCATTCAACAAGAGAGTCAAGGATTGTGGTGTCCGAGAAGGGGACCTAACAGTCAAAGAAATCATAAAACCTATCTGGTACCCCAGAGGGAAATTCAAGCCCAATTGGAGCGGCCCCTACATTGTCAAAAAGATCTTGTCCGGCGGTGCCGCCCTGCTCACCGACTTGGATGGGGAAGAGATGGCCCGTCCACTCAACCTGGACCATCTCAATAAGTTCTACCCCTAGTCCGAAATCTCGGTGCGCTACGACTCTTCTCATCCCCCTTCTATGAAAAAAAAGATGCTCTTCATTTCCCCCTTACCCGGAACTACATGGGCCTGATCCTATGCAAAAATCATTTTCAAGCAAATTAAAACTTTTCAAAAACCCCAAAGTTATGTAGGCAGCTCATACACCTTACATTAGCACGGTACGGCCCGTTCTTTTTCACAAAATACTATTCTTTTCTTACCTCTGAGAATGACAGTCAATTCCAACATATATTTGAACAAAAGGATTATGTATGCCTTTGCGATCGGTATAGATAATTCAAACAACACAAAATCATCAAAGGCACAGTTGGATGATTAGAAACTTGTTTATTTCCTTAATAAGAAATTACAGTACAAATTACATAAGAAAAGGAACAGATAACTCCCTTCCACCCACCTTCCTAGAAAGCCATAATAAAATCCCAACATTTATTCCCCATTACAAAATAAACCGTCCGACCTATAGCTACCAGAGGAGCCTGCTCCGTCATCATCATCTGCATCCTGGGATCCCCAAGTTTCCCCTTCCTGAACAGAGTGTCGCAGACACTCCATGGACCGATAGGCTCGAACTAATTTCAAAAAGACCACAACACCTTCTTCCATGGTATCAAAAGAAACAAACCACTTATGTCCAGTCTCCACTGCCAATATCTTGCTAACTACTTTCCTCCATAACCACTTCATATAATCCCCAGAGATATGGCAAACTCTCCCAACAGATTGAGAGTAGCGGGTCGATGGACGCCGATGCTCCCACAGAGACCTAAGTAGCAAACACACGCGCTCGATCAAATATGCTACCAGAAAGAAATTTAGTGTTCGAGGTGGCACGACCTGTGCCAAACCAAATTGGCGCAGAAGTCGCCAAGGGAAATAGAAGGAGGTTTGTCTGAGACCAACCACCCACACATATGAGTATTCTCCTAGCTCCAAAATAGGCAGCAACTGTCCCCACCAAGGCACTAACCAGTACAAATTTTGAGCTCCATGCTCCACAAACCAATTCTCCTAGCTCAAAATATCCAGGCCAACATAAAAAAAGTGATGCGAAAAGAAGTTGGGTACAACCGACAAAGGATATTCTGGAGGAGTCACCAGGCGGAGTCTTTCAGACAACCACATGAATAACATCACGGGGCTACACCGCAGGAAGTCAGAACGACCTTCTTACCAGGCATCAAGACCATTCAGGGTCTCCGCCAGTATCACCATCGCAGGATTGCGATGGTATGACATCCATAAAGTAACGACTGCAAGTTGCGGATCCACCAGCAGTTCCCCAGTCACCAGCAGCAATTTTGAAACCAAGCCCAGATCAACGGCTCAAGCGTATCCAGCATCGCCAGCTTCCTTCAAATGCAAGGACCGTAACACCGCCGGGAGGGAAATCATTCCTCCAACAACCAGTGATCTAGCCGCCGAAGTCAAAATGTGAAGAATCCCAGCCAGCAAATCTCTGGGAGAATGGGAAAATTCGGGTAAAGCCGCAGCAACACTGGGATTTACCCCCAGCATGGCAGAAAATTCCTCGTAGGTAGGACAAACTTCATCCAACCCAAAGCATAATACATGGTCTTCAGGCTACCAGAATTGTACCGCCGCCATCAGCATGTTCCACTCAATGGGCCGATTGCGCCATAAAGAAATTCGACGCATGTTGAAAGCATAATAGTCGACGTTATAAGAGCACATCGTTTCCAAGGCTTCGAGGTAATTTGCAAACTCAATGCTACTAGGGAGATCCATCTTACAAGGCTAAGAGATAGTAGGCAAGTAAGTAAGAATGTGAAGGTGTGAGGGAAATACCCCACCCCTACCCTTTTTATACATGAGAACCCTTACAAGAGACATAATCCTTGTAAAAATCGAAGGGAATCCTACCCCACAAAGTACCAAAGGCTGAAGAGGGCACTAATCAAAGCTTTGAACTGATAGGACTGGCCTTGACTGCCGATAGGAAGGACAAGGTGCTTGCCGATCGGCAACCCCCTACTCTTGGAAATTTTCCTTTTTCCTTTTTTGTCAAAAATCAGAAAAACCCAATAAAAATAAATTGATATTCTCAATAGAATTTCAAAAATACTCTTCCATCCCTATATGATTTCCCATTTTTAACTTTCCTTAAATATCCCAAAACCATCTCTTTTTAGGGTCTCAGCAGCAAAGTAAAAAGTGCATGTGCATACATTCACTCATTCATCATTAACAAAAGATAATAAAAACTCCACTGCATTGCATATATATTTGTTCTTCTGTGTTACATCAAATTTTGCAGGAAATAAAAGAAAAGCAAAAACCAACGGGACTCATCCCGAACCCACATTCTCATTATCATTCTCTCACCTACCCTTCACCTCTCTCTAAGAGCTTCCACTCCTGTGACGCGCTCTCTTTCCCCTATGACGAGATGACGCACCACCGTTAATCGAGCTCGAGTCTTCCACAGACGAAGCTGGTGGAACCAAGCAAGAAAGAACCGGGACCGCATCCCGAATATGGGCAATCGCCAAAGATATCCAGTCTCTGATGTCCCTCAGCCAAGTGGTCGACACCCGGACTTATTGCAAGTAAAAAGCATAATCAGAATCAAAAGAGGGATCAAAACAGAAAAGGAACCAAAAAAGAGAAAAAAGTATACCACAGGACGAAGAACCTCCTCGGTCAATCCCAACTCCTCCGGATCCATCGCATGAGGACGGTGAAACATAGGCACCATCCATCCATTAGCTCGCCGAATGTTATACGAAGGAGTGTGCAATTGCACCAAAGAAACCTCTGAAGCCATCGCCTCCGACTTTGCCGGACCACCGCCGCTGTGGGAGGACCCCATCGCCCGACTCGAACCCCCAGGAGGGAAGGGCAAGGCATCATATATGCTGGGCGCCATCAACCAACTCATCACAAAGTCCATATAGTCATACGGCGCAGTCGTATCAGTGTACAACAAGTAGGACTCGGTGACCATCACCGAGATCCTCGCATCCTCCGGCATTAACCGCTCCCGCCTCATGGACATATGAGGCTGCGCGGGTGGCCCCACCACCTCCTCCTTAACAATCTTTCGAACCACCCGCTCCCCAAGAAACCAAGAATGGCCAAACTCATGGGCCAGTAAGTGCTGAATTTGTGCGTTCAACCCGGTCACCCCCGTATCCTGAATGGCTGTCCCCTAAGGATAAAAGGTCACTTGAAAATCCCCGAGAAAGCATAAGTCAATACAGAATCAGAACATGCCAAAACCAAGACTGAAAAGGAAAGAGTCTTACCTTACCACTGGTCAGGCCATTCAAGACTTGACGCACTGCCTCCAGAGAGAGATATATCTCTTTGACTGCCGATTGGCCTTCCGCCATCGATACAATCGACAGAAGTCCCCAATAGTTTCGTCCTTCAGAGCGATCAACTGGGTATTGCACCCAATCACCTCATAGAACCACGTCTGCCAAAGACAGAAATTCACAATAAAAAAAGAGACGCATAAGGAAATTATGAATGCTTGAAAGGAAAATGATCAAAATTAAATAATACCTCGAGGAGATACTTGGCTCCAGTAAACGTTTAATGGCAACACCGGCTGAATGCATCCAAAGAAAAATAGAGGGTCGCCAAAGTCAGGCTCCTCCGATCATAGATAGGGATGTTTAAAAACATCCTCAAGTATGGCAAGAACCACAAGTGGACGACGTCGCCGCTCAACGCCACCATAAAGCCTCCCAGCACCAGCAAAATGAACAATCGGGCCATCTGCCTCACCTGAAGCCCGTCCTCCACATTGATCACCCTTCCCAGTAGAAAATCCTTCAGCAAGGATAGCTGGATGGAATCCTCAAATACTATCCTCGCTACATCACCAAGTTCCGCCGCACTACCTCCGGCCCCACCTGCAAAGATCGATCCACCTCTATCTGTTCTCCATCACAATCCAACCCCAACAGCTGCTATACGTCTATGGGAGTAACTGTCATCTCCTGAAGTCGAAATGGAAGGTGTGTGTAGTATCCCTAACTTCCCATTACCCAGGGTTGATTAGATGGTAGATGCTACAGTCAGCCATGAATTAATGAGCTTCATGGATGCCTACTCATGTTATAAATTTATATTCGTGGTCCCGACCGGCGAAGAGAAGATAACATTTATTATCAATAAGGGGACCTATTCATACAAGGTCATACCCTTTGGGTTGAAGAATGTTGGAGAGACATATCACAGGCTATTCAACAAAATGTTTAAAAACTAGATTGGGAAGACAATGGAAGTTTACGTTGACAACATGTTGACGAAGAGCCTCAAGGCTGGTACTCATGTGGCCGACCTTGAGTGCATTTTTGACACGATGGATAAGTATCGAATAAAGATCAACCTTGCAAATGTGTCTTCGACATGGGAGAAGGCGTGTTTTTAGGATTTATTGTGAATCAAAGAGGGGTTAAAGCCAATCTTGGTGGAAATGAAGACTCCTATGACGATAAAGGATGTGCAGAGAATCACCGAAAGAGTGGCAGCGCTAAACAGGTTTGTCTCTAGAGCCACTAATAAATGCCTTGCTTTATTTCGAGTATTGAGAAAAGTTTTTGAGTGAAATGAAGAGTGTGATAGAGCCTTTATGGATTTGAAGTTCTACCCCGGTTCAACACTCCTATTATCTAAACAAGTTCAGGGGGAGAAACTGTATCTTTATTTGGCAGTATCTGGGGGGATGGAGTTGAAAAACTATTGGATTTCAATAGTAAGGCACTCCAAGGGGCCGAGCAGAGGTAACCCAAGATGGATAAGTTAGTTTATGCACTAATCCATGCCTTTAGAAAGATGAATCCATACTTTCAGGAACATACCATGGTGGTCCTCACAGATTCACCCCTCAGACAAGTAATTCAAAGGCCTAAGAAATCAAGACTAATGTATTGGGAAATCGAATTAGAAGAGTTCGACATCATCTACCAGTCAAAAATGACTATTAAAGGTCAATACACAGCTGACTTTATGGCCGAGTTCACTTGGGACGAGGCCGACACTGAAGATATTGAAGCTACAGATTGTGAATAAGAAAGAAGAGTATGTCCTCTCCTGACCGAAGACGAGACCATATTAGTAAGGAATAAAGTATCTGAGGATTTTATATTTAATTTATCGAGGACGGTGTTCCTTTATTGTATTTAATTGTCCATTATGAATTCATCCACTATCCTTTTTATTATTATTTTGTAATTTTTATTTTAGATTCAATAAATACATGAGTGAGGGATTGTGATTGAGAGAATTTTGATGTATAATTGAAGATTCCTTTTCAATTCAAGGCTTAAATGGGTTTCATCTCTTCCTCTTGATTACTTTTAGTTTAATCCTCACATGTTTTTTTTGTATACTTTTATTTTTATATTTTTTGGATGATGATTATTGATATGGGATGAAATTTTGAAGTCCTCGTGAGTCCAATTTTGTTAGTTTACTTATTAGGACAATTTTGTTTATCTCACTTTTCTTAAATTAGCTTTTACTTCTTAATTGGTATTTATAAAAATTAGTATAGTTACTTAGTTTAAAAAAATTCCTTGAAAAATCCATAAAAAATATAAATAGCCAAAATTATAAAAAAAAAAGTATACAAAAAAAAAAGCCATGTGAGGATTAAACTAAAAGTAATCAAGAGGAAGAGATGAAACCCATTTAAGCCTTGAATTGAAATGGAATCTTCAATTATACATCAAAATTTTCTCACTCACAATCCCTCACTCATGTATTTATTGAATCTAAAATAAAAATTACAAAATAATAATAAAAAGGATATTGGATGAATTCATAATGGACAATTAAATAATAAAAGAGATTCGCTAAAAATGCAAATCATAACATTAGAAAATTGTACATTAGAACTCACCTAAAGAAATAAATTCTAGATCATTAATTTATATTGAAATAATTGCTAAAAATGCAAAATCTCAACATAAAGGAATGGAATAGAATTTACCTCCCATAAGGGATGAATTCAACTACATCGATATAATTTGAAATAATTGCTAAAAATGCAAAAAATCATTATAGATGGATGGGGTTGAATTTATCCCAGAGATAAATTTCACTAAACACCTCTATATTGAGATATTTCCTAAAAATGAAAATACTCAACATAGAGGGATGGAGATAATTTTATCACACAAAGCTTAAAAACTAATTTGGAGATCTCTATCCAAATGGTCTTCATCTTCCTTAAATAGAAGGTATGGAGCATGGGGGTAATTTGGGTAGGTTTAATGTGTAAGAGGTGTGTAAGGTGTTGAGGTGAGGGTGTTTACGGAATTATGCACACATGTGCATGGGTAAGGTAAGAGGTGAGGTCATGTGGAAGTGGTGGTAACAAATCTGATTTGGTTTAGAGGGGTAGTTGGGATTATAATAGGAAAAAGGGGTAAAAAGGGGTTATTAGACATGTGGGCATTAATTGGTTTTGGTTTAGTCTTTGACAGGTCACGTTTTTTTTCTTGGTATTGTTGTAAAAATGGGTTGGGTCTTGGCTTGGTGAAGTTTTGGTTGGGTTATGGGTAATTAATGGAGATTGGAGGTATAAGGTAGGTGGGTAAGTTTTAAGGTTTCGTCGTGGGGGTGAGAGGGTATGGTTGTTGCAGCAGCTCCGGGTTCGAGCTCGTCGGAGATAGGCTGGAGGGTAGGATTTTTTATGGGACTCGGGTTGGTGGGATGCCGCCAGCAGAAGGGAGGAGGGGGTTGGTGGTTTGGCTGGGATGGGTCTAAGCTCGGACGAGGGTAGGTGGGGTAAGGGGCGATGTCGCCGGCGGCAAATTGGGTGTTGGGGAGTGGCAAAGGTGAGAGGTGGTAATGGGGGGATAAGGGAGGTAGAAGGGTTAAGGTTTGTTTGTGGTGGATGTTAATGAAGATTTAATGGGTTTAGAGGAGAGAGGAGAGAGAGGGTGAGAGGTTGAAGATGGAGTTGGGTATTGTTGTGTGTGTGAGGATGTATGGGGAAAAGGTGTGGGTGAGTTTATGTGTGTGTGGTGTTTAGGATAGGTGTGTGTGTATAATTGGGTGTGAGGGGTTTTGTGTGTGTTTAACTTATGACCCTAAAACTATAAAATAAAATAAAATAACACAAAATAAAATTTTAACTAAACTAAAAAAATAAAAATTAAGTGGAATAAAAATGACACAATATGACACACTAAACAAACTCTAAAAAAAGCTAAACACAACTAAAATAAAAACTATAAAAAAAACTAATAAAATAAAAATAAAATAATAGTAAACTAACTAAAAGCTAGGAAAATAAAAGAAAATATAAAAAATAATACACGAAGCACTAAAAAAATATAAAAATCCTAAAAATATATAATGAATGAATAAAATAAAATAATAAAATAACCCGTAAAAATAAAATGACACAGATAAAATAAAATGGGACAAATTAAACACACACGGTTTAGGACAGGTTTAGGTAGGTTTAGGGTAGGGTAGGTTAGGGGACAAGGTTAATTAGCTCCATAATATGGACAATTGCCTTGAAATATGCATTTGGACACCGCAACATGCATTCGACCTACAAAATACACAATCAAGGGCATAAGACCCAAATTCTCGAGAATTAGCAACTAAAGTATTTCTATTCGGGATATAAAATGTACAGTTCTGGGTGCTTATCACACACTATATTTTCAAGAATAGAGCCTTGAAAGAGGGTAGTTTCTCTCCAGATGGTACTGTATGGAGACTCTTTGTTGATGGGTAATCATGTGATAATGAAAGAGGGGAAGGATTGATAGTGTCGACTCTAGATGGGAACGATATTGAGTATGTGTTGATATTCAACTTTAAAGCTTCCAATAACGAATCTGAGTACGAGGCCCTTCTAGTAGGTCTTTCCGTATCTCGGGTACTAAATGTTAGCTAACTCATTGTTCACAATGATTCCAGGTTGGTTGCCAGCTAAATTTTAGGGGTATACGAGGCCAAAGATGAGATAATGACAAAGTACATGGGAAGGGTAAAAATAGCATTGAATCATTTTTCTGAAGTGAAATTAATTAGGATACCCCAACTGAAAATGGTTGAGCCAACACTCTAGCAAGGTTAGCTTCGGCCACCAAACTGAAATTAGATGAATAGTCCCGATAGAGGTTCTTCATCGATTGCCGATCGAGGGAGAAGAAAATACCATGTAATTTTGTTTCAACGTGAACATAGAAGCATCCTGAATGGATCCTATAGTCCGTTATATTAAAGATGGGGATCTACCTGAGCCCAAGGCTGAGAAGAGGAAATTGAGATAAAAAGTGACCAAGTTCGCCCTCATAGGGTATATTTTGTACAAGAAGAGTTTCCTGCTTCCTCTCTACAGATGCGTCCATCCAAATGAGGTGAATTGTATATTAAAACATGAGCATGAAGGGTCGTGTTCCAGCCACATTGGACGAAGATCGTTAGTTAAGAGGATCATCACCCAGGGTTATTGGTGGCTAACATTGGTCAAAGACACAGCTGCCTATGTCATGAAGTGTGATAAGTTCCATAGGTTAGCCACCATACCCCACCAACCTCATCAGCCTCTTACCTCTATTAAATCTCCATGGCCTTTTGCTATTTGGGGGATTTATTGTGTTAGGACATTACCGAGAGATGTGAACAACTATCACTACTTGATCATGGCGATCGATTATTTTTCAAAATGGGTAGAGGCTGAGCCGTTGATAGTAATTATAGCGAAGAAAACCTATTAGTTTATTTGGAAAAATATCATCTGCAGGTACAACCTACCCAATACTCTGATTTTTTTATAATGGAACACAGTTCAAGAATGTCTCTCTAAAGAAGTATTGCGAGCGAGTTGGCATCAAGTAGTTCTTCTGTACTCCTGGACAACCTCAGGCCAATGGGCAGAAAGAAGTAAAAAATAGAACGATCCTCTATGGAAGCAAAAAGAGAATGGAGGATGCCAAAGGAAGGTGGATTGAAGATGTGTATGATGTCATTTGGGCTTATAGGATGACGGAGAGGACTCCTACTAAGAAAACTTTATTCAAGTTGTCTTATAGTTCAGAGGAAGTAGGGTCGATAGAGGTGAGTCTTCCTACTCAAAGGGTTCAAACCTATAACCCATAAGAGAACATTGTTGAACATAGACTTGATTTAGACCTTGTGGATGAAAGAAGAGAAGTTGATGAGGTTAGGCAAGCTTCCTACTAGCAAAGGATAATGAAATACTATAAAAAGAGAGTTAAGGCACGCCCAGTGAAGGTAGGAGACCTAGTGTTGAAGAATACATGGAAAAATCCTAACAAGATTCATCCAAATTGGCATGGTCCATACAGTGTGTTTAAAAGGTAGTACCAGCGGATGTATTGATTGGAGAATCTGGAAAATGAGCCATTCTCCAACCCATGGAATGCCGACCACCTCCAAAATTATTACCAGTAAGATCTCAATTTTTCTTGTTTCTTCTCATTTGATCATAATACATGAATTTGAGGTTCAGATGATGAATGAAATATGAATAAAATTTAATAGATACCTCAAGTGTTCGCCCATACTTTATGTATTTATTTGAATGTTTGTTTATTGTATGCATGAACTCATTCTGAGTTATAGAACATAATTCGTGGTGAAGTATCCTTAAATTGCAACCGGTTACATGACAGTCCAGATGGGGTCGACCTTATCCATGGACTGTCTATAACATCGAATGACATTTATTATTAAACATCACTAAATTGGGGGAAAAACTCTCTCGATCGAGATGACAGTATACGGGTGAGACGACACTCATTTATACATTCTCAAAATGACGTGAGGAGACTTATGATAACACACCATAATTTGGTGGATGCAAATTTAAAAGTCACTTAGTTGTGGTTAACTTGTTAAACATCATTAAATTAGTGGAAAGACTCTTTCGACCAAGATGACAATGTATGGATGAGACGACACTCATCAATACACTCTCAAAACGACGAGAGGGGACTTATGCTAAAACACCATAATTTGGTGGATGTAAATTTAAAAATCACTTAGTTGTGGCTAACTTATTAAAAATCATTAAATTGGTGGAAAAATCTCTCGATCAAGACAACAGTGTATGGACGGGACAACACTCATCCATACACTCTCAAAATGACAAGAATCTTGGTTTGTTACCAATGATCCCTTCGATATCATTAAATTATTGAAAACAGAGACAAGACTTGTGCCGACTCAAATAATTCTACCAATGATCTAATGAAAAGACAAGAGAAAGAAAAAATAACACATGAATTTTTCATTTAGCAACGTTTGAAGATTACAAAAGTACAAGGGCATGAAAGGTCGATTTTCTACACAAGATTAAAGCTGAAGGATGACATCGTAACCAGTCGGGGCTGACTTATCGCCACCGGCCTGTGTTTCCCCCATCGACCCTAGCATTTGTGATCTCGACCCCATCATCATCAAGACCCAGGTCATCCGTGTTCTCGTATGTCTTAGTGATTCTAGGGGGTTGGTATCTACAGGGTCGGAGGGGTTATCAATGTCGGCCAAGGCAGTTTGGAGAAGTGTATCACTGAAGTCAAGGCCAATGAAGTCATCTGAGGATAGGCTCCCAACCTTGGCATATTTGATGGTAGCCCATCGGCCGACTGTCTTTGTGTTTCTATCTAAATAATTAAAGGCATAGTATCCAAATTCCATAGAATCCTTGAACTCGACCATAGCTTGCGCTTTGGCTGTATCTAAGGCAGCCTCAATAATAACATCAATCTCGGGCTTCTTGTTGTCGAAAAAGGTCTTTAGATCTTTCTCATGGTCAGCCTTTAGAGTTGAGATTTGGTTTGTGGCCTCATGCAAGGTCGTCTTTGCATTATGCATCTCGTTCCTAATATTATTCTCTATGGTAATGGCCTCCCTCCCTTTATTAATTAATGGAAGCTTCTTTATAATCTAATATCCCATATGATGAAGAGAGACTACGCCCTGTACAAAAGTTGGAAGATAAGTCAGTACGAGACATAAGCAAGGAAGAGACCACACTTTAGAAAGTTTTTAAAAAATACCTGAACAACCCTATGAATGGAAAGCTCAGTCAAGAGCGATATATCCATTAACCGAAGGAAACATTTATCGACATCGGATACAAGAGCGTCGATACCATTTATGGCCTGTCAGACATGGCCAATGATGCTCTCATCAATAATTTTTAGCTATGATAACCAATCAGCCAGTACGTCATCAGACGAGATTGGAATGTCTTGTATAGGATGATTTAGCTTTTGGGGATGAGTGGTTGTGGTGTCGTCATCTCGATTATTCTTTTTCTTCCTAGCATCATCAACTCGACTGGGCCACCAGCAGTAGAATTTTTTATCTGAGAAGCAGGGGGTTTAGTCCTTTGGCCATGCTTGTTGGCAAGCTTGATCAAATTTAGGGCCACCATATTCCAAAGCATGTCTAAAATGCCTCCAAGACGACCGGTAAAATACAAACCTTAGAGATTAGTTATCGACAAATATGAAGTATGAGACAACAGTTATCAAAGTTAATTACATACATAGCTTAGCAAGGGGGCCAGACCCAGACCTGTCTGAGCTAAATAATATGGGGTCATAAAATTTTAAACTTCACAAGACGACCTTTATCGCCCTGTGTACGAAGCTTTTCAACCGTTTTGACGGCCTCAAAGTTCAACCCCGGATCGAGTTTGGCCGATGTAGAGACTTTGCCCCATTTTAGATGGTTCATGGGCTCAGAGGTCCCACTGACATAGTTTGGGTAAAACTACCAAGCCCCTGAGACAAATAAGTAATAGGGTTTCCAATTATGGTTTGATGTTTCATTGACCAAGAAAATCTTCTTCTCGAAATTCTTGGCTACGAGGTGGGAGCAACCAGGTTGAGTCTTGGGGGATGAAGGGATGTAACAAGAAAGAAATATGTTAACCAGAAGGTTGGTTTGATGGATTGTCTTCCATAGGACAATGGAGGCAAGGATAACTCTCTAGGCATTTAGATAAAACTGATAAAGTGCAAGTTTTAGATAAGCCAAAATGGGTCAGATTGTAGGGTAAATGGGTAAGTGGAACCTGAGCTTAAACATCTTCTTATAGATACAGACTTCTCCCTCTCTGTCATGAAAAGCTCTCTCTAAATTAAGAGGCTTTCTCATAAAAATGGAAGAATCTATGCCATATAGATGCCTCCAGATAAGGAGATCAACTTTCGACACAGTAATCTCATATTCCTCAGTAATAGACGTATCAACATCACTTTCCTCACTACTATTTTCTATAGCCTCGGACAAAGGATTATGTGGGTCACCACTAGGGCACCTTTGTGAAAAATCGGACTTAGTTTCCACATTAGGCTCTAGTATCTGAACACAGTCATATCAAAGTTAAGTCTTGGCTCAATGAGAGGATGAGACATGAGAAAAATCCTTGTCCATATCAGACCCTTCAGTTTGGGATGCAAAATAGTCTATGGCCTCCTCATATGAATCTGCACCCTTGACCGCTTAAGATGTAGATATTGGGTCATCTAGAGAAGAAAATTACAAAGACATGGGATCACTTGGCTCAACGATTGGGGGGTCACAAGGCTCAGAAACCTGGGGGCATATGATAGACAAAAGGGGTGTATATATTGGACGAAGGGGAAATGCGTCATCCTTACGAATATTGGCTACTTAACCCTCTACTCTCCTAATTTGTTCGAAGAACTTCTATCCGAGGCTGGGAAATTCCTCAGCCAACTTCTACAGGTGTCTTAAAATCAAAGGTCGAGGTTTAACTTGGGTGAAAAACATGAAGTCAAAACGATTTCAAAAAAGTACTTCAAGGACATTATCTTAAAGCCGGTTTGGGAAGATGATCGGAGACCACAAGAAAAGGCTTAAAATGCCAAAAAAATCTAAAAAATCTCTCCAACCAGGTAACAGCCACTACCCACAACCTAATAACAACCTAAGAAAGGCCCAAATAAGGCTAAATGCACCCAAATCCTAGTAAAAAAAATCAAACTCTCGCCAGAAAAATTGTACACAACTAACCTAATAGATTTTAATATAAAGAAGAAGAAGAAGAAGAAGAAGAATAAGAAGAAGAAGAAGAAGAAGAAGAAGAATAAGAAGAAGAAGAAGCAGAAGAAGAAGTATTAAATCGGTTACCTGAAGAACTAACTTCCAGATAAAGAAAAGATAGGGGCTATGCAGTTGAAGCAAGAACGCAGAAGTTAGAGAGAGATGAAAAAGCGAGAGCACTTAAGTGAAATGAGGAGAAAAAGAAAGTTTTGGGTTTAAATAGTGAGGAAATGATTAGTCACATTTCCCCAAGTATATCATAATTTCGGGCGCGAAGTCAAAAGTGCCCAGCCATCAAGTCAGACTTGGGTTAGACTCTACCCATCAAGAATTGTGACATGTGTCACTTTCTCACACATCAAGATGTACGTCTCATCAAAGGATAATACAAACTCGTATCCCCCAGCCACCTCTTCACTTAGATGACAAAGGGCTATGGGGTGATTGATATGACCAAATATGACCTCATCCTAGGACGACACCTCTTAACTCCCAATAGCCAAGATTTTAGAAGGAACTCACGGGTCGCTTCCAAGACTCATCCAGAACCGAGGTCGGTTCCATCAAAATAACCTCTGTAATATAATAGGCCGAGACTTCAGGATAGTACTACAGTAACAGGGACATCTCTTGTCCTGACGTCCAATCGACACTAGGAGATGGCATGCTTAGCCCACCTCGGCCTGAGCTCCTCAGTCGAGACCACACTTGATAATTTTTTATGTAAGGTCAAGCGCTACATCAGTAGCCTCGTACTCGGCTAGGACGACACCTTCGCAGATGACACCATACTGGACGAGCAGTATAAGGTACCAAGGTGGCATGTCCAATAAGATCAATTCAGTTATAACTAAGATTATTCCCCACACATGAAGGAATATTTCATCATCATTGTATGCATATGACTAGATAACTTGCGTCATCTTAGTGGATCCCTTCATCAACACACGCCTTCAGCATGATTTGGGGGTGCATTACACCCCCTAAGCCCTATAAGTACATATCATCTTGTTCATTGAAAAGGATCTCTTAATCTAAATCGTAAAAAAAAAACTCTACTAATCGGTATCCAGAAGAGAGAGAAATCTTAAGTGTTGTAACCTAAGCCATTAGAGTCATATTTGTTAGTGGATTTCACTCACACACACACAGTGGACGTAAGCTCCGGATGAACCACTTAAATTCAGTTTTTCATCTTCTTTTCCTCATCTCTTTCTCTAATGTTATATTATTTATTTTCTACCATTGTTGTATACCTATTTGAGCTTCTTATGTCACGACCCCGACCCAAAATAATTGTAGGGAACGAGTGTCTTGACATGCCACCAAGGAAATAAAAAATTTGATTTAATTGTTTCCTTAAATAAATTCAACGGAAACATGATCACATGGTTAAAAAATCGTAAAATACTAAAAGTAAAGGAATTACGTCATCATAGCTTTTTAAAGGAAACTTCATATATCTTAAAATTAACAACGAGTTACAACTAAAGAGAACTTTTAAAACTTATTACAAGAGAGCCAGACATGCTCTAAATAATTTTTTTACAAAAAGACCTCTAAAAGATAAATCTTCAATATAGTCCCTCTTCGTTCCGTTGTGAGCCTAAACATTTCCTAAAAAATGGTTATTTATACAACATCAGCTAAAAGAAGAATGAGGTTCAATCTCCAGACATTCCAGGGTTTTCAGAAAATAGATACCTATTGAGGTCAAAAGAGAAGGCATATACATATATTAATTGGAACTTGCAGTAAATAGATATATATTTTGAAATGAAAGTATATATATCACAATTGGATATCTCAGAATAAGACGAATGCAACAAATCAAATGTGATATCTTTTTCTTTCAATCGTATCATTTTGATGGCCAAGTACACTCTAATACCGTATTATTCCCCAGTAGTTGAGGGTCAATCGAACTAGTTCATCACAACGCCTTATTTAGGGCACACCAGCGATAACCCAGATGGGAAGGTCAGTTAGTAAAGAGGTCCCTTAGGCCGAATCATATTTTCAGTATTCAATATCCTTTTTAGTAATCATTTTAATCGCAATGTTTATATGGACCAATATAAACATATCACAAATGAATCAATCATCGGTATCACATGAACTTTGAGAATAAAAGCAGTTCACAAAATATATATAGTTTGCATAATATCATATAATCAAAATACACAAGGAATGTGAGAGTACTCACCCAAAATGGAGGTCAAATTTATTGGTATTGAGTCTTCGATCACACGTTAATCTGATAAAGATTTACGTACACGTTCTAAGGTCCAGTTTATATTATACTTTAATAATAACTTCTTCTTTTAAAGGATTACTGAATCCCCATTTGTCAACTTTGAATACTCATTGATCGTAATTGAATAATTCAATTCATAGTCCTTCCTCATCAGTCGGTTCCCAATAGAGATGGATGGTCATAGGGGAACCACTCAAATACCATCTCATATAGACAGAACATTTTCGGATTCATTCTCAGTAGAGATGGAGGGTCACAAGGGCACCACTTAAATACCATCTCATCTAGATAGAACTTCATCGTGCCTGACTTTGGAATTACTTAAATGGAATTCCATAATAACAATCAATTTCTTTAAAAATAATCATTTTTTTAAAAGCGTATAATTTCAAACAAGTTTATAAAATAAACTTGGATTTGTTTTAAATTTTAAGTTTTGATTAGTGAATCCTTTAGTGTATTTTACCAGCATAACTTCTAAGTAAAGCTATAAAATAACAAATTAAAATTATAAAGATGCATTATAACATTAAGATTACCTTAAGATGAATATCCCTAAGAACTTCTTCTTAAATGTTTCAACGCTTTCTCTCACTACTTCTCTCTATAATTCTCAAGGAATTTTGTGTGAGTTTAAAATGATCCCAAATGCCCTATTTATAGTTTTCCAAAGATATCATGGCGTTAACACGTGTCCATGCTGACCAAACTTTTACAATGGCGAGTCAGCGTTGATGTGTCGCGTAACAGAGGCCTCTTGCAGTCTTATTTCACTGGACTGCCACACGTGTTTTAGCTTCTCCCCTAACGACGACACATGCTTTGGCTTCTCCTTTAATGATGACACATGTACGGTGGAGGCTTCAAAACCAAGCACGAGGTATCGAGAACGGGGTGGAAAGGTATTAAGGGTATAAGGGTCATTTTGCACCTTAAGGGCCTTTTGGTAATTTCACACCATATATTTTCAATATTTCTTATAGGTCCCTGAAAATATTTTATTTATGAAAATTCCCCTTTTTATTTTTCATTTTGGTAACTGAAACTTTCTTTATTAAAACCAAGTCCCTAAAGTTTCATAAAATTATATTTTCAAGACTAAAACTTATCACTTAGCTTAGGATGTGCCATAACACTTCAATTTGACCCATTTTACAGTTGATTCTTAAAAAAAAGGCTTTATGAAATTAAGAATCCAGAATATCCTATTTGTAATAATACAACATTTATCAGATAATAAATGAGACGCAATTTCAAAACCAAACCATATATGAGCATATAAAAATGGGGTCATTACATCATACCCTCCTTATAAAAAGTTTGGTCCCCAAACTTTACTTACATTAATTTCCAAAAAGGTATGGATATCGCTCCTTCATTTCATCTTCCCTCTCCCATGTTGCTTCTTCAACATAATGATTCCTCCATAATACTTTGACTAGTGGATTAGCCTTGGTTCGTAATATTTGATCTTTATGGTCCAAGATTTCCACTGGATGCTCAATGTATGTCAAATCTTGTTTAACTTGAAGAGGCTCGTGACCTAAGATATGTGCTGTATCAGGGATGTATTTCTTCATCATTGAAACATGAAACACATTATCCACTAGAGAGTTCAGGGGGTAAGTCTATTCGATACGCAACGACACCTATCCTTTAAAGGATTTCAAAAGGTCCTATGTATTTTGGACTCAACTTTCCATTCTTCCTAAATCGTATTACTCCCTTTGTCGGTGATACTCGTAATAAAACATAGTATCCTATTTGGAGTTCTAACGATCGGTGCCGATTGTCAGCATAACTCTTTTGACGGATTTGAGCGATTTTAAGTCAGTCTTGTATCAATTTCACTTTCTCTATTATGATCTGAATAAATTATGGTCCCAATAATTTTCTTTCTCTAATTTCATCCCATCATGCAAGAGAACAACACCTTCTACCATAGAGTGCCTCATACGGAGACATTGGAATACTTGCTTGATAGCTATTATTATATGCAAATTCCACTAACGGTAAATGATCATCCCAATTCCCCTTCAAATCAAGTACACATGCCCTAAGCATATCCTCTAAGGTTTGGATGGTTCTATCAGATTGTCCGTCTGTTTGAGGATGAAAAGTGGTGCTGAAATTCAATTTTGTTCTCATGGCTACTTGTAGGCTTTTCCAAAAGCGAGACACGAATCTAGGGTCACGATCAAAATTGAAACTAGGGTTCCATGAAGCTTAATAATTTCTCGTATATACAATTTAGCTAACTTTTATAAGGAATAGGTAATCTTAAGGGCATGAAAATGAGCATATTTAGTTAACCTATCAATAATTACCCAAATGGAATCATTACCATTGGAATTCGTTGGTAGACCTGTCACAAAATCCATGGTAATATGTTCCCATTTTCACTCAGGGATAGGTAAAGGTTATAATAATCCTGATGGTTTTTTATGTTCAGATTTTACTTATTGACAGATTAAACACTAAGATATAAACTCTAATATCTCCCTTTACATGTTATTCCACCAAAATACTTCTCGGAGATCTCTATACATCTTGGTATTTCCGGGATGAACTGTGAATCTCGAGTAATGACCTTCCTCCAAAATCTGCCTCTTTAGTTGGGCATCAACTGGTATACACACTCTATTTCCAAACCTTAATATATCAACTCATATCGCAAATTCGATTCTCTTCCCTTCAATAACCTCTTCTTTAATCTTCTTCAGTTGTGGGTCATTTACTTGTGCAACTTTAATTCTTTCCATCAACGTGTTTTGTATTTGTAAGTTTGTGATTATTCCTCCTTTGCTATAAATACGTACATCTATTTCCATACTTCTCAAATCTTTTAATAGAGCTTCCAGGATGGTAATAAGACATGCTAAATTTGGTGTAGACTTTCTACTTAAAGTGTCGGCTACTACATTAGCTTTCCCTAGATGATAGTGAATATTTGCATCATAATCCTTCATCAATTCTAACCACCTCCTTTGTCTCATGTTCAATTATTTTCGAGTAAAGATATATTTCAAAGTCTTATGATCGGTATAAATCTCACAAGTCTCACCATACAAATAATGTCTCCAAATTTTATGAGTAAAAATTACCGCTGCTAATTTTAAGTCATTGGTTAGATAATTTTGCTCATGTGGTTTTAACTATCTCGAGGCATAAGCTACTACTTTTCCATTTTGCATTAGCACACATCCCAAACCATTCTTAGAAGCGTCACTATAAATCACAAATCCTCCTGTACCGGAAGGAATAGTCAAAATTGGTGCAGTTACTAATCGATTCTTAAGTTCTCGAAAACTATTCTCAACTTCCACAAACCATTCATATTTAACCCTCTTTTACGTTAACCTAGATAGAGGTTTGGCAATACTAGAAAATCCTTCAACAAATCTTCGATAATAACCTGTTAATCCTAGGAAACTACGAATCTCCGTTACATTAGTTGGTCTTGGCCAATCTAGTATAGCCTCGATCATTTGAGGATTAATCGGCACTCCCTCCTTGGATATGACATGTCCTAGAAAAGAAACACTAGGCAAACAAAATTCACACTTCTTTGATTTCTCATATAATTTCTCTTTCCTAAGGATTTGTAATACTATCTCCAAATGCTTCTCGTGTTCTTCAATACCTTTGGAATAAATAAGGATGTCATCAATGAAAACAACCACACACTAATTAAGATATTTCCTAAACACTCTATTCATCATATCCATAAAAGCGGCTGGTGCATTAGTTAATCCAAATGGCATCACAAGAAATTCATAGTGACCGTATCTAGTATGAAAAGCTGATTTCGAAATATCCTCTTCCTTAATCTTCAATTGGTGATAGCCTGAGCTAAGGTCAATCTTAGAAAATAATTGCGCACCTTTCAGTTGGTCAAAGAAATCATCTATACGTGGTAAGGGGTATTTATTCTTAATGCTCACCTTATTTAGTTCACGATAATCTATACATAACCTCATCGTCCCATCCTTCTTTTCAACAAATAACACTGGAGCACCCCAATGGGATATACTAGGTCTAATAAAACCCTTGTCTAACAGATCTTGTAATTAAACTTTTAATTCCCTTAATTCTAAAGGTTCCATGCGATAAGGTGGTTTTGAGATTGGTGTAGTTCCAGGAACAAGGTCAATGGTAAATTTTACTTCTCTACTAGGAGGTAGACTGGTAAAATCATCTGGAAAAATCTTATCTATAGGAATATCTTCTAAACTAGGCTCTTTTGTTTGCAAATCAATAATAGTGGCAAGGAATCCTTGACATCCCTTCTTAAGAAAACTATAATCTTGCATTGCAGAGATAATATGCATGGGAGATAAGATGATAGTTCCTTCAAAACTAAATTCTTGTTGGTTAGGAATTTGGAAAAAAACTCTCTTTTTAAAACAATCAACCCTAGCATGATATGATGCTAACCAATCCATCCCCAAAATGACTTCAAAATCTCTTATGTCTAAAACTATCAAATCAACGAATAATTTATGACTACTGACATCTATAGGGCATGACTTATAAACTAATGTTCCCATTAATAACTCACCCGAAGGAGTAGAAATGTGTATGCTATGATTCAAGGGTTCAGGAATATTAGGAAAGCGATTAACAAAATGTACAAACACAAATGAATGGGTAGAACCAGGATCTACTAAAACTTGAAAAGGTTGTGCACATATAGAAAGTGTACCTGACACTACTGCATTAGAAGCCTTTGCATCGAAAAGATTAAAAACTCTACCCTGTCTGCCCTGACCCTTTTTGTCATTAGAAGTGTTTGTTGTCGCCTTCCCTTTGTTAGGAAAATCTCGCATTTTATGTCCCTTTTGGACACACCCAAAGCAACTTACCGTCTCCAGGTAACATGGTCGCCCTCTATGAATATTACCACATCGTTGGCATTTATCAACATTAACGGGTTTGTTTACTAAAGGTTGTCCTATATTAAGTATTGTCCTAAAGGGTTTGTTATTGGGGTTACTTCCTCTTTGTTCTCCAAACTTCCCCTTCCCCTCTCTAACCTGATTATATTCTTCACTATCCTTCTCAGCTATTGTTTCCCTAGCCACCATGTCATTATATGATGTCAACTTCAGGATGGAAATTCGGCTACGAATATTCAACCTTAACCCACGTTCAAACTTCTTGGATCTTAAAACATCGGTTATCACAACATGAGGTGCAAAACGGTATAACTCAGTAAACTTTGCATCGTATTGACTAACTGTCATATTCCCTAGAACTAGACTCATGAAGTCAGTTGCTTTTTGGTGTTGCACCGTTTCAGGAAAGTATTTCTCGTAGAATATCACTAAGAAGTCATTCCAACCTATGGGATTATTCCTTTCCCTGTGTATTCTCTTAGCTATTCTTCACCAATGTTCAGCTTCACCTTCTAACATGAATATTCCAAATGAAACCCGTTGTTCATCTGCACACTTAAGAACATCGAACATCTTTTCCATTTGTATCACCCAATTTTCTGCTTCAGTGGGGTTAGTACCTTTAAAAGATGGCGGATCCAACTTCTTGAACTGTTCAATAGTACAACTACTTATTTCAAGGTTCCTTGGTGCTCCATTATTCACCTGATGCTCCATAATTCTTTCTAGACTTTCAATTGCCTTGTATCCACCTTCCAGTCCTTCCATACTCGAACCACTAGTTTCTGGAGTTGATCTTGTCTTGGTCATTTTGTATAGTCATGGACAAATGTAAGATATATTATACTAGCCCAAGATTGCAATTTAGAAGAACAATGATATATATATATATATATAGTGTAAGACATGTGGAGGTTTATCACATAAGTCGAATATTTAATCTTGTATCCTATGTATGGAAACTTAAAATCTATAACGTTCCAAACTTATGTTCAGTAGTCTACGGGTTCATAACATATGCTTTAATACCACCTCGGTCACGACCCCGACCCAAAATAGTAGTAGGGAACGAGTGTCTTGACATTCCACCATGGAAACAAATATTCCAATTAAATTGTTTCCTTAAATAAATGCAACGGAAATATGATCATATGGTTATGAATCGTAAAATACTGAAAGTAAAGGAATTACGTCATCATAGATTTCTAAAGGAAACTTCATATTTATTAAAAGTAACTATGAGTTATAACTAAAGAGAAATTTTAAAACTTATTATAAGAGAGCCATACATGCTCTAAATAAACATTTTACAAAAAGAGCTCTAAAAGATAAATTTTCAATATAGTCCCTTTTCGTTCCGTCCGTGAGCCTAAACGTTTCCTAAAAAATGGTTATTTATACAACATCAGCTAAAAACCGAATGAGGTTCAATCTCCATACATTCGAGGGTTTTTAGAAAATAGATACCTATTCAAGTCAAAAGAGAAGGCATATACATATATGGATAGGAACTTGCAGTAAATAGATATATATTTTGAAATGAAAGTATATATATCACAATTGGATAGCTCAGAATAAGACGAATTCAACAAATCAAATGTGATATCTTTTTCTTTCAATCATATCATTTTGATGGCCAAGTACACTCTAATACTGTATTTTTCTACCGTATTATTCCCCGATAGTTGAGGGTCAATCGAACTAGTTCATCACAACTCCTTATTTAGGGCACACTAGCGATAACCCAGCTGGGAAGGTCAGTGAGTAAAGAGGTCCCTTAGGCCGAATCATATTTTCAATATTCAATATCCTTTTCAATAATCATTTCAATCACTATGTTTATATGGACAAATATAAACATATCACAAATGAATCAATCATCGGTATCACATGAATTTTGAGATTAAAAGCAGTTCTCAAAATATATATAGTTTGCATAATACCATAAAATCAAAATACACAAGGAATGTCAGAGTACTCACCCAAAATAGAGGTCAAATTTACTGGTATTGAGTCTTCGATCAAAAGTTAATCTGATAAAAATTTAAGTACACGTTCTAAGGTCCTGTTTATACTATACTTTAATAATAACTTCTTCTTTTAAAGGATTGTTGAATCCCCATTTGTCAGCTTTTAAAACTCATTGACCGTAATTGAAGAGTTCAATTCATAGTCCTTCCTTATCAGTCGGTTCCCAGTAGAGATGGAGGGTCACACGGGCATCACTTAAATACCATCTCATCTATATAGAACTTCACTGGGCCTGACTTTGGAATTACTTAAATGGGATTCAATAATAACGAGCAATTTGTTTAAAAAGAATCATTTTTTTAAAAGCGTATAATTTCAAACAAGTTTATAAAATCAACTTGGATTTGTTGTAAATTTTAAGTTTTGATTAGTGAATCCTTTAGTGTATTTTACCAGCATAACTACTAAGTATAACTATAAAACAGTAAATTAAAATTATAAAGATGCATTATAACATTAAGATTACCTTAAGATCAATATCCCTAAGAACTTTTTCTAAAATGTTTCCACTCTTTCTCTCACTACTTCTCTCTATAATTCTCAAGGAATTTTGTGTGAGATTAAAATGATCCCAAAGGCCCTATTTATATTTTTTCGAAGATATCACGGCATTGACACGTGTCCATGCTGACCAAGCTTTTATAATGGCGAGTCAGCGTTGATGTGTCGTGTAATAGAGGCCTCTTGTAGTCTTATTTCACTGGACTGCGACACGTGTTTTAGCTTCTCCTCTAACGACGACACATGTTTTGGCTTCTCCTCTAATGACGACACGTGTACGGTGGAGGCTTCAAAACCAAGCACGAGGTGTCGAGCACGGGGTGGAAAGGTATTAAGGGTATAAGGGTCATTTTGCACCTTAAGGGCATTTTTGTATTTTCACACCATATATTTTCAATATTTCTTATAGGTCCCTGAAAATATTTTATTTACGAAAATTCCGCTTTTTATTTTTCATTTTGGTACCTGAAACTTTCTTTATTAAAATTAAGTCCCTAAAGTTTCATAAAATTAAATTTTCTACCCTAAAACTTATCACTTAGCTTAGGATGTGCCATAACATTTCAATTTGACCCATTTTATAGTTGATTCTTAAAAAAGGGCTTTGTCAGATTAAGAATCCAGAATATCCTATTTGTTATAATACAACATTTTTCAGATAACAAATGAGACGCAATTTAAAAAACAAACCATATATGAGTATATAAAAATGGGGTCATTACATCTTATCTCTGTGACCTGGTGGTACCATTGTTGTCATTTCCCTAGGTCATCATTTTTTTGTCCAAGAACTCACAACGAACCCAGATTTCTTCACACATGGATAATCCTAATTCTTCAATTTTGTTCTACATACATCAGGGAGTTTTTCTTAACATGATTTTTATCTAAGAACATATTTTAATCCTAAAAAATTAACTTAATATCTTCGTAATCATGTGAATAATTCTCGTATACTAACATGGATATTATGTATGCTAGAAATTTGCAATTTTAAACACTTGCCTTGATATGAAGGTCTAAATCTCTAAATAATTTTGGTATGGTTGGTCTCCTCCCCTTTCGATGTGTGCTATTTCGGTGTTTGTGGCGGAGTTGGTGCAATAATGGTGGTTCTAGCCCTTGGGACCTCCTATCTTCTTCTTCCTATGGCCTCTCTAAAACACGATAACTTCTAACCCTCGAAGGCTCCTCTTCTCAGATGATATAAACCTATTAATTTCGTAGGTCCCTTTTCTCTAAAAATACAAATGACGAAAATACCCTCCCGGGATGCCGATTTGGCTCAAAATTGACCCGTGGCCCATATTAAACCCTTGAGTACACTTTTTTGACTATTTGAACCCTTCAGGACACTTTGGCGCACTCCAAATGACCATTTCGATGACTTAAAATAAATTACTTTTTATTTCCTTAATTTGAGTTCTGACATGACTAACTTTCGCATCCCTACTAAATTACTGTAACTAACATATTTTCCACTTGCGACAATTTCAATACATGCATAACCATATATTAATTTACTCACTAAGTAATATTTAATATAATTCACATCAATAAATATTAATCCTTATCTCGTTAATTAATATTTATTATCCCGGATTAATTATTCCAATATAATTTAATTAATCCGAATTTAGTTTACAATTAACCCAATTGTATAAATCATTAAAAATACGGGGTGTTACAAATAACTTATTACATCAAAAATGAAATTGCTGGTAATATATTCAGAGATGGTCGACATTCCATGGGCTATGAAATTCTTCGCCTTCCAATGTTTTTAGGCGATATGTTTCTAGTTGAATAACTAATGTATAGTCTCCAACTTGTTTTTTCTGAATCACTTTCTTCAGTGCAATATCTCCTTGTTTTAATTTGGTCGGTTTGACTCTCCGATTGTAGAAGCTAGTTGTCCTTTGTTGATAGGCATCCATCCAAATTGTAGCATCTTCTCTGACTTCTTCAATAATGTCTAGATTTAGTCTCCTCATCAGATCACTCTTAGGGGAATCAAAATTCAACACCTTATGAGTTGGAAGACCTATTTAAATTTGTACCACTACCTCACTGCCTAAAATGAGCATATATAGAGTCCCTCATATTGTCGTTCTTGGTGCATGTCTGTAGGTCCAAAGATTGTTGTGAAGTTCATTAATCCAATTCCTCTTAGCGTCATCCAATATTTTCTTCAATCAACCAAGAAAAGTTTCATTTGCGATCTCTATTTGACCATTGCATTGTGGATGTCCAGGTGCCGAATGCAGTTCTTAAATCTTCCATCGAATGATATACTCCTCAAACTCTTCGTTCTTGAACTAAGTACCATGATTAGTGATGAAAGAATATGACATTCCATAGAGACATATGATTTGCTTCCATATGAACTGAAACACTGTTTGATAGGGATATCAATCAAGGGCTCAGCCTCCACCCATTTGGTGAAGTAATACGCCGTGACAACTAAATACTTGAGGCTTACTTTGGTGGTTAGCAATGGTCCGACCAAATATACTCCCAAATAGCAAAGGGCCAGGGAGAAGTGATGGGAGTTAAGGAAGCCCATGTTTTCTATGAGTAGTAGCAAACCTCTAGGACTTGTCACACCTCTTGGCGAAGGAAACAAAGTATGCTTTCATTATTGGCCAATTATAGATTTTCATAGCTATCATTTGTACCAAAACTCTTTCGGCTGAATGAGCACCGCCTGAGACTTCATAGACCTCTTTAATCATATCATTTACTTCATTTGGATGGACACAAAAACTTAAAGAGACTGTGTAAACCCTTTATTTGTAATACCTTTTCTCTAGGACATAACTCATTCCTTTGTATATAATTTTCCTCGCTTCCTTCGAGTCCAATGGTAAAAGTTCTTTCTTAATGTATTCCTTAATTGGATCCATCTAGGAAGGCCCCAATTCTATAGAAATAATACTGACAGATTCCACATTAATACTTCGATGGGTGAGAATCTCTACTAGAATGGTTTGTCTGACCTCTATTGGAGTTGTTGAGGCTAGCCGAGCAAGAGAATCTGCTTGGGCATTATCCACTCTCTGAATCCGAACCATTTTGATTGCAATAAATGAATAGATAAATTTCCTATATTTATTCAGGTATCTTACCATTATTTCTCCCTTGACTCTATATATCTGAAGTAGTTGGTGAACAATAAGTTGAGAGTCATTGTGCGCGATCACCTCTTCGGCACCTAGTGATAAGGCTAGCTCTAAGACTATAATTAATGCTTCGTATTCAGCTTCATTGTTGGATGCTTAAAATTGAAATCTTAATTCATACTCCATATCCAAATTGTATGTAGTGTTGATAGTGAGTCCATCCCCATTGTAAATAGTGCACGAAGATCCATCTATGAACGATTTCCAAATCGGGACATCACTATTCAAGTCTTCGTTCGCTAGTACTCTATATTTAAAAACCTTTTTATTTTTTTAGCTAGTCATAGAGCTCTTTATTTAATAGTCAATGATTCTAGTTGGTCAGCGACCATCTTAGTTTTCTTTTGAGTTCATCTATCTTTTGGAGTATTCTGCTCGGCAGGAAAACTTGGTTTGCTTGGTGCTTCAGTGTAAGTGAATTCTTCTATGAAATCCTCCATTGCTTTCCTTTTTAATGAGGTTATTAGATCATAAAAAATCTCATAGTTTCCCTAAATTTTCAGGTTTGTGCAAAGCTTGTCACAGAGGTAAGTTGATGTATACCATAATGGTGTGTACCAAAAAGTATGACCTCATTCTTCTGAAAGCTTCAATGATTGCCAACTTTTCCCTTCATGGATATATAATTTCTAATCCTCACAATGATTTACTAGTGTAATACACTAGATTTTGAACGCCTTCCTCTAATCTGATCAAGGCCGAGCTAATAGCAGACTCTGTAATAACTAAATATCAGTATATCTTCTCATCGAAAATTGGTCGGAAAGTAGTGGGGAATATTCCAAATACTTCAGCAAATCTAAAAAAATCTTTTTCACACTTATCATTCCATTCAATGTTTTTTCTAAGCACCTTGAAAAATGGAAGGCATTTATTTATAACTCTAGAAACAAAGTGATTTAGAGCTATCACTCTTCCTATTAGTTTCTGCACATCCTCCTTGATGGTTGGGGATTGCATTTCTAGTAAAGCCTTTATTTTATCAGGGTTGTCTTAAATTTCTCTTTGATTTATGATGTAACCCAAGGACATACCTTCTTATAAATCGAATATACACTTGGTCAGATTGAGCTTGATTTGATGTTTTTCCTGCTAGTCAAATGTTTAGGCCAAATTAGCAATATAGTTGGTAGAAAATTTTCTCTTGGTGAGCACATCATCTACATATAATTCCATGTTCTTTCCCATGTGGTCTTCGAATAGTTGATTTACCAACCTATGCTATGTTTCTCCAGTATTTTTTACCCCAAATGGCATAACATTGTAGCTATAGGTTACTAGGTTGGTGATAAAGGATGTACTCTCCTTATCCTTTGGCTTCATATTAATCTGGTAATAACTACAATAATCCTCCATGAAGCTGAGTAGCTTATGATCTATTATTGCATCAACCAATTGATCAATCATTGGTAAAGGAAAGTGATCTTTTGGGCATGGTTTCTTGAGGTGAGTAAAATCTACACATATGCGCCATTTATTGTCCTTCTTCTTAACCATCAACACATTGGATAACCAATTCAAATATTTAACATCTTTTATAAACTTTGGTTTTTGGATATTTTCCACTTCCTGTTGTATTTTCATATTCTTATCGGGACTAAAAACTCTACACTTATACTTAACTGGTTTGGCATTCTTATAAACGTTGAGTATATGGTAGCTGAAGTTAGGATCAATCCCTAGTATATCCTCTTAGAACTAGGCAAACACATTGTTCCTATCTCTAAGGTATGTACTTAATTTTTATTTGAGACATGGTGTTAATCTTTAACCAATTTGACTGGTCCTTTCTTCCTTCTCATCATCAAGCACAATATTTGATGCCTCTTCTATAACCTATCCCTTCACCAAATATTCATCTTCATGAAGATCCAAAGTTTCAATACGTAAAGTATTTGGGCCCTTCTGTATCTCCTATTGGTCGGTTGAAGTATAGTAGCACTCCCTAGCTTCCATTAGGTTACCATTCACTATGTCGACTCCATTATTGGTAGGAAATTTCATGCACTGATGCACAGTAGATGGCACTGATCTAATTGCTCCATCCCTACTCTACCAAGTATTATATTATAAGTTCAAGGTACATTTATGTCCAGAATAAAGAAGTGAATTCTTTCCTTTTATCCTCTCTACCCAAGTGTCGACCAACACATGTAGCTTAATTGTTCCAGTGGATATACCATTTCTCCTGACAACCGTATGACAAGCTTAGGATACGATTCTAAATTATCGTCTTATATCCCTAGGTTGTGGAAATAGTTGTAGAACATAACCTCCTCCGAACTCCCGTAATCGACCAAAACTCTTGCCACCCTACCACGGTGAACTCTACAAGTGATGACTAGCGGATACTCACAGGGATAGAGCACCCAATTCAAGTTATTTTCAGAGAATTCAATCACCAATATATTTTTTTGACATTCCTGGGCCGGTCATCATTGTTCTGGGACATGTCAATCTGCCTGATAGTAGGACACGATTTCGCTTCATTTAGATAGGCTTTCCTTTTAGTCAGTCTATCTCTTCCTCTGGCGTCTCTTCATGCAATGAAATGATAACCAAAGGAAATCATCCCTGCATCCATCTCTAGTTCATCCAGCTTCTTTGGTAGATTAGGATCATCCTTATAGTCATTGTGTCACGCCTTTTGATGTCATCTTTGAAAAAGTACCACTTAAGTTGTTTAATACAAGATTAAAGTATCTAAATGGCTCCGAATCATTTTTTTGAAGAAACTCTTTTCTTAAAACAATTTTTTAAACACACGATGTGTAAAATAGTATGAACGAGTAATTTCCGTTATAGGTTCACCAGTTTTGAAAAACAAAACTTAAACAAAATAAACCAACACAGAACAACCTTAAGAAAGGGATGAGAGGAAACATAAGTGTACAGAAGCAGTTTTAACATGGTGAAACCCCACCCAATTGGGGAAACATCCATAGTGACCTCTACGCCACAAAAGTAAAAAGTCCACTAAAAACAAGTAACAGATTACAAGTTATATAACAATCAAGACACACAATCAAATAAAAACTAAGTTCAGAAATGTACCAACTCCACTGGCGTTTTCTAAATTTTCCCAAGGTTATGATATTGTTGATGTTCTCCCAGCTTTGTAACTTTACTCCTTTTAGCTTTACGTTGACTCTAAAGTCAAATATCTCAATACCAACACTTTCCAGTGTAGTAGTGTGACTGTGTATGTGGTGGTGTGCTCTAAATCACATGCATGCAACTCACACACACTTAATTACAGACAGAATGAGTAACGAATTACAAACAAATCACTAAACATGCAATATTTCCAAAATCAAATTAGTCAAAGAAAATCACACTTTGGATCTTCAAGATATCCACAGATCAAGAGGGAATCTTAATATAAAAACTAGCCAAGATCCTATGCATTTTTCTTATTTGAAAATATGTACTTATTTCACAAAATGTGAAATATATGAAAGTGAAAACCCCAATCAAGATCTCAACTATCTCTAAGTCTAAATATTTGAATAAACTGAGTTTAGAAAAGATTTTTTTGGTTTTGTGTTTGAAATCAACATAATAGTTTGAAAATAACCAACAAAAATAAGATTTCTCGAAACAAGAAATCAAAACTAAGATCTATCTAAGTGGATTTGAATCACGTCAGTTTAATCTCTTGATTCTATGAAAAGAAATAGAGACTGAACCAACATGATTAAGTTAGGAAGAGATAGACAACTACAGAGTATGAACTTCTCAATTCTCGATCTATTTACTCTCAAAAAAAGGATTTTTGGTGAGATTTGGACAGAGTTCAGTTTAGGTTTTTATATCTCTCTAACTCTTATTTTCTCTCTCTAACTCTCTCTCTCTCTCTCTCTCTCTCTCTCTCTCTCTCTCTCTCTCTCTCTCAGGTTTGGACGAAGGCAAAAGTCTCAAATAGCTGAGCCTTAGGTCGTTTATATAGTAAGTGAAGAAGGATCGATAAACTTAGGGGAAATCAATGGCTAAGATTAAACTTGATCGTTTGACTTCCAATCTAATGGTTAAAATGAAGCGGTGCAAAAATACAATGTTTATTGGTCAAGAGAGGGTTACATGGATTAAGCCCGAACACATGCAGATCGTTGATAACATTGATCCAAGGGTTCTCAAAGAAACACAAGTCTGTGAGAGTAAGGAAACATAAAATCAGCTAATGAAATAGCAACACGTGTAGACCAAATACGGGTTGTAAAACGCGTATCAAAATAATTAAATTTTACACCCTGAAGTATCTAGCGCTTTCACTTTCTACCCAATCCAACTTTAAGCCAAAAACAGAAATTTCACAACAACCAATAAGGTTTATATACAACCAAATTTAATTTATAAAAATCATTTAAAAATCTTAGAAATTATTTAACACATCCCAAAATTAGTAGAAAATTAATTTTCAGGAATTTAACTCACACACAACAAAATATTACATGAAATATTATATGTTTACAGTCCTAGTGTGTGGTGTTGGTATACTACCTTTAGGGACTGGTAGAAGAATCAAATGTAGAGTTTAAGGCTCGTTAGAAAACAAGGGTTGGACCCAAATTTTGTCAAAATTTCCAAACTAGATGAGCACCTATATAATATAGACTCAAGTGAATCAAAGATATAGGGTGCTTCAATCTCACCCTATGGAAATATGATACAAAATCTCCTTTGGGTCAATAAGGACTCGTAGGGATACAAAAGAAATAAGAAAATCCTATTCCTATACAAAAAATTTTATCTATATAATTTCCTAGAAATAAAAATTACATAACCTAACTAAATACAAACCAATAACCTAACAAAAATTCTATTTCAACTTATGGTACTCATTCCTAAAAATAAGATAACTAAGACCAAACTTTTTAGTTGAGAATATACCAAAATATCCAAGATGACTCAAATTTTACCCCCATTTTGTCTCAAATGGACAAACGGCAAAGAAAAATTAGTAGACATAATAAATCATTGTTTTGCCATGACCATACCAATAGAATTGCGTAAAGATTCAAATCGAAGAAAGTCTAAAGGTTTAGTATATAGATCAGCTAATTGCAATTCAGTAGGAAGGTAATTTATTTCTAAGTCCTTCGATTCAACTGACTCGCGTATTAAATGATATCTAATTTTAATATATTTGGTACGAGAGTGTTGAATAGGATTTTTAGAAATATTAATCGCACTTTGATTGGCACATTATAGATGTAACTTATTTTCAGTTATACCTCTTTTAGCATTTGTTTTAGCTAAAGTAATTGAGAGCAATAGATTCCTGCTGCAATATATTCGAATTCGGTAGTAGATAAGGAACTACAGTTTTGTTTCTTACTACTCCATACTACCAAGTTGTTACCAATGTAGTAACATGCTCCTGGAGTACTCTTACTGTCATCGATACAACTAGCCCAATCAACATCGGTGTAACCTACTATAGTACTAGAAGTGTCTTTTGTGTATCAAAGTCCTAAATTTAGAGTGCCTTTGATGTATTTGATAATTCTTTTAACGCACAACAGGTGACTCTCTTTACGATTATTTTGATATCGGGCACACACGCAAATAGAGTACATGATGTCAGGACAAGAGGCGGTAAGATAAAGTAAGCTTCCTATCATATTACGGTACAAGGTGGTATATATAGATTTGCCACTCTCATCTTTAAAAAGTTTGACAGTAGTACTCATAGGAGTCTTAGCTTCTTTAGCTGTTTTTAGTCCAAATTTCTTAACAATCTCTGAAGCGTATTTAGATTGCGATAGAAATAATCCTTCTGAATTTTATTTAACTTGGATTCCTAAGAATAATTGTAGCTCCCCCATAAGTGACATTTGAAATTATTTATGCATAATGTCATATAAGGTCTTAACTTCTAAAGGGGGGGGGGGGATACAAAAGTGATATCGTCAACATAAACTTGAGCAATAGTAATGTTGTTGTCAAAATGTTTGACAAATAAGGTTTGGTCATTCCCTCCTCTTCTAAACCCATTGTCTAAAAGAAAGGTGGATAGACACTCATACCAAGCTCTAGGAGCTTGTTTCAACCCATAAAGATATTTCTTAAGACGACAAACATAATTTGGGTGATGAGGGTCAATAAACCCTTTGGGTTGTTCTACATAGGTCTCCTCGGTTAAAATTCCATTATGGAAGTCATACTTAACACCCATTTGATATAGAGTGAAATGTAAATGACAAGCTATGGGAAAAAGTAAGCGAACAGATTCGAGGCAAGTGATAGGAGCAAAAGTTTCCTCGAAGTCTATTCCTTTAATCTGAGAGTAACCCTGGGAAACTAAATTAGATTTATTCTGAATAATCATCCCAGATTCACCAGTCTTATTTTTAAAAATCCAGCGTGTGCCAATAACGCTTTTATCTTTAGGCCTGGGTACAAGATACCAAACATCATGAATGACAAATTGAAGAAGTTGCTCCCACACAACACTTATCCACAACATGTCATTCAAGGCTTCATTTACAGTTTTAGGCTCAAGAAGAGACACAAAACATGCAAAATGAGCAATGTTATGAAGTTGAGATCTTGTTCGAATAGGCTCAGTAAGATTACCAACTAAACTATCTAAAGCATGATCTTTGGAAACTCAACTATGTACATCAAGGGTATCAGTTGGTAAAGATTCAACTATTTTTGGAGAGTCATAAACTAATAGATTTTCAGACTCATCCACAATAATTAATTCTTTGGTCTTACTTTCTACGTTAGTGTCACTTATAACCACATTAATGTACTCCATTATAGTTTTGGTACGAAGATTGTAGACATGATAGGCTCTACTGTATGGAGAATATCCCAAAACGATGGCTTTATCTCCTCTAGTTTTGAATTTCGACAGATGTTCTCTGTCTTTATAGACATAACAGGTACTGCCAAAGGTTCTAAAGTATTTTAAGTTAGTTTTATTTCCATACCAAACCTCATAGAATCTGTGTTTGGTGTTCTTCCTTAAGTAGACTCGATTGATTATATGACATGCAGTGCGAATGGATTCTACCCAAAATATTTTTGTAGGTTTGTTGCATGAAAAATCACTCATGCCATTTATTGGAGAGTGCAATTTTTACACTCAGCAATCCCATTTTGTTGAGGTGTCTTAGGATCACTAAATTCATGTTTGTAACCATTATAGTCACAATATTCTATAACGCCTAAATCTATAAATTCTCCTCCTATATCACTACGAATTCTATTTACTTGGGAGTCCTTTTCATTTTCTATATGAACTAAGATTTTCAAAAACTTTTGAAATGTTTCTGATTTATTTGTAAGAAGGAAAACCAATTAAATCGAGTGAAATCATCAACCATAACAAGGATGTAACTGTTGCCACAAAGACTAACAGTACGAGAAGGACCCATTAGGTCCATATGGATGAGTCCTAGAGGTTTAGTGGATAGAACTTCTTTAACTTTCTTATGAGGACCCTTAACAATTTTCCCTTCCTGACATGAACCACAAATAATGTTTGAAATTGGTTTGATTTTAGGAAGACCTCTAACTATCTCTTGAGGGAATAATTTTGCCAAGATTATTATAGTTAATGTGACCCAACCTATTATTACATATCTCATTGTCATCCATTCTAGCAATGTTACAGACTTCTGTACTTGGATTAACTGTGTAACAGTTATCTAGAGTACGAAGTCCTGTAATAATGCAATCACGTTTTTCATTTAAAAATTTTCTATTGTACTTTGAAAAAGTGACAGTATGGTTTGAGTCACAAAACTGTGATATACTTAGTAAATTGGATTTAGTTCCTTTTATGAAGAGAACATTCTAAAGAATTGGTAATCCTTATTCATGAAGTGTTCCTTTACCAATGATCTGGGCTGATACACCATCTCCAAATAAGACTTTTCCTGCGAAGAAGTTAGTTTTATTTGAAAGTTTGGAATCATCCCCGGTCATATGTTTGGAGCATCCTAAGTCTAAATACCATACAGTTGTAGTATGTTGAGCTCTAAAAGCACTGGTTACTATGTTGTATTTTAACTGGGGTAATAGATCATCTTTTCTAATCCAAATTTCTCTAGTTTTCAATTTGCGCTTATTATCTCATATTTCATAAAACTTGCGAGCTTATATCTTTTCTTTAAAATATTTTTGCTCATTTTTATTGTTGTAATAAACAGTTGGATAAATTGGTATAGAATAGAATCTAGGAGTCCTTCTTGTAGATTTTCTTTTAGTATTAGTCCTTTACCTTCTATTACGATAGTTAGAGTTCTTATCTGGCTGTCTAGGAAGCACATAGTTGTTTCGGATTCTCCTAGAAGAGATGAAGTGATAATAGGAGAGTTGTAGACAGGGTTACATAGACGTTTGGAATATCAACCTTCAAGTGAATATCCATAGACATCACAATAGGAGCAGTAAAGGTGACACGTTGAACTCATAACCTTAGGAAAGTTAGTTTTTGAAGGTTTGTCTAGGTTTTGAGCTATAGTCCTATTACTAGGTGGCATATGATGAAACGTAGAATCTTCTTATCGAATAGGGGGCAGACATATTTAGTTTTTTGTTCAATATTATGCTTAGAGTTGCTTGATTCACCAATGTCTAAATTCGATTGTTTTTTTATCAAAATCATTTTTTAAACCGTGAAAATATGGAAAAGTTTCAATAGGTCTTTTGCCACCAGACACAAATTTTATAGTTTCAACATTTTTAGTTTGTGTCTTAAAGTTGGGACAAAATCCTATTCGAGTTATGTCATCAGAATTAGTTTTTCTTTCAGCAACACAATCTTCAAAACATTTAGACTTTTTTTCAAATTTTGCGAACTTTTTGAAGACGGTGGATGTCTTTTCTTTTGTTTGTTGCAATTCTAACAACATTCCTTTGTATTTCTTTTCCAGAATTTCATTAGAGTTAGATAACTCGTTCAGTTTTTGTTTAAAGTTTTTGGTTTCATTCTCACGAGTTAGAGATTGAGTAGTATACTCTTCAGCATTTTCTTTAATCATCAGACTTAAGGTTTCTAACTTCTGAGTAAGATCCTTGACAATGTTTTCAATCCTAGTTCTTTTCTTAAGAGTTTTTGTGTACAATGTTTGAATGTTGGGAAGTTAATCATTTTTGGAGTCGCTAAGTGTGTAGTGTGCAGTGTCCCCTAGAGGTTCATTTTTAGGACTCACAGACCCATTGACATCAACACTAGAGCGTTGCCTTTGACTCACACACACAGCGTTTGAAGCATTATCAACATCCTTAAGCAACAAGGCAGATAAACTAGTAGGCATAATATCAGTCATAATATGATCATATTTCTCATCATCATTGTAGATTATCTTAGCAAAGAATGATATATAGGAGTCAAAAGTGTTAGATGACTCAGTTTTATCATTTTTAGAGTCACTTGAGTCATCCCAAGTATTGCTTAAATGAGCCCTATTATGTTTGTGAATTTTGTCTAAGTTAACTCTACAGTCACTAGCCATGTTTCCTAACTTTCCACATTTGTAGCATTCAACATTTTAAGGTCTTTATCAGGTCTCTTGTGATTTTCAGATTGGTATTTGTCTTGTCTTCTCTCATGAGGCATATTGTTAGATTGATTCGGATAAGTAGGTTTGCCTTGTCTTTTTGCTATTTTATTTCGAAAGTTAACAATTTTCTTAAACTATTTAGACATTAAGGCAATCTGATTATCCAAAGTATCTAAATTACGGTCCTCATCAGAGTCTAAGTCAATGTTAGGTATTCTAAATTCAGGTGTGGTCAACTTAGATGAAAAAATAAGATTGGAGGTAGACTGTCTCTTTGGGGACTAGGATAATTGTTTCTTAAATTCTAATTCCATTTCCACAGTTGTCAATTTGCTACTGAGGAGTTCAGGTGTAAGATTTTGATCAACCATCTCCTCAATTGCATATCTCTTATTATCAATTTTTTGTCGAAATGATCATAGTATTTTAGAAACAATTTCCTTTCTATCATAAATAATCCCATTAGCATGCAATTTTATGACAATGTTTATCAGTCTAATATAGAATTCATCAAATGACTCAGTCTCAGTCATGATCAAGGAGTTCTACTGCTAAATTAATATTTAGGTTTTATCAGCTTTAACTTTGGTATCACCCTCATGTGGAGTCACTAGGGTGTCCCATGCTTCTTTAGAGGTAGATCAGAATGAGATCCTCTTAAATTTGTGTTCATTGATAGACATGCATATGGGATTTTTGCCTTTATTGTTATTAAGTGAAACCTATTTTTCTTCTTTAGTGAACTCACTTAGTAACTTTTTAATCCTCACAGTACTTCTTTCAGCAGATGGTTTAATGGGAAAGGAGTAACCATTTTGAATAACTTCTCATACATCATCTCCCACAGTCCCTTAGAGGAATGTAACCATCCTTACCTTCCAGTAAGGAAAGTTGTTTCCATCAAAGAGAGGGGGTCTGGACAGGTTACCTAGTCTCTCAAATTTCCCGTCTATAATTTGTTTTGAGAAAATAATTTTAGAAACTCAAGATCTAAAGAATTTTTGAAAAGCCAAAGCAATGATACCAATTGAAAAGGTACCACTTAAGTTGTTTAATACAATATTAAACTATCTAAATGGCTCCGAATAGTTGGTTGAAGAAACTCTTTTCTTAAAACAAATTTTTAAACACAAGATGGGTAAAGAAGTATGAATGAGTAATTTCAGTTATAGGTTCACTTGTTTTGAAAATTAAAACTTAAAGAAAATAAACTAACACATCACAGCCTTAAGAAAGGGATGAAAAGAAGAAGAAGTGTACAGAAGCAATTTTAACGTGGTAAAACCCCAACCAATTGGTGAAACATCCACGGTGACCTCTATGCCACAAAAGTAAAAAGTCCACTAAAAACGATTAACAGATTACAAGCTATATAACCATCAAGACACACAATCAAACCTAAACTAAGTTAAAAAATGTTCCAACTCCTCTGGTATTTTATGACTTCTCCCAAGGTTCTAATGTTGTTGATGTTCTCCCATCTTTGTAACTTTAGTCCTTTTAGCGTTACGTCGACTCTAAAGTCAAATATCTCTACCAACACTTTTTAGTGTAGTAGTGTGACTATGTATGTGGTGATGTGCTCTAAATCACATACAGGCAACTCAACCACACTTACTTATAGACAAAATGAGTAACGAATTACAAATAGATCACTAAACATGTAATATTTCCAAAATCAATTTAGTCAAAGTAAATCAGACTTTGGATCTTTAAGATATTCGCAGATCAAGAGAGAATCGTGCTATAAAAACTAGCTAAGATCCTATACACTTTCCATATTTGAAAATATGTACTTATTTCGTAAAATGTGAAATATATGAAAGTGGACTCCAATCAAGGTCTCAACTAGATCTAAGTCTGAATATTTGAATAAACTGAGTTTAGAAAAGTTTTTTTGGGTTTGGGTTTGAAATCAACATAACAGTTTGAAAATAACCAATAAAAATAAGATTTCTCGAAACAAGAAATCAAAACTAAGATCTATCTAAGTGGATCTCTATCACGACGGATTAATCTATTGATTCTATGAAAAAAATAGAAACTTAACCAACGTGATTAAGTTGGGAAAGAGATAGACAATTAGAGATGATGAACTTCTCAAATCACGAATATTTACTCTCAGAAAAGCATTACTGGTGAAATTTGGACGAAGTTCGGTTTTGGGTTTTATATCACTCTCTAACTCTTATTTTCTCTCTCTAACTCTTTCTCTCTCTCTATCTAACTCTTATTTTCTCTCAGGTTTGGACGAAGGAAAAAGTCTCAAATGGCTGAGCCTCAGGTCATTTATATAGTAAGCGAGGAAGGATCGAGAAACTTAGGTGAAATCAATTTCTAACATTAAACTTGACCATTTGACTTCAAATCTTATGGTTAAAATGAAGCGGTGAAAAAACCAATGTTTATTGGTCAAGAGAGGGTTACATTGATTAAGCCTAAACACATGAAGATCGTTGATAACATTGATCCAAGGGTTCTAAAAAAAACACAATTCCGTGAGAGTAAAGAAACACAAAATCAGCTAATGAAATAGTAGCACGTGTATACCAAATACGGGTTGTAAAACACATATCAAAATAATTAAATTTTACACACTGAAGTCTCTAGCGCTTTTGGTTTCTACCCAATCCGACTTTAAGCCAAAAACAGAAATTGCACAACAGCCAATAAGGTTTATATACAACCAAATTTAATTTCTAAAAATCATTAAAAAAATCTTAGAAATTATTTAACATATCCCAAAATTAGTAGAAAATTTAGGTGATTTAACTCACACACAACAAAATATATCATGAAATAATATATGTATTCAGTCCTTGTGTGTGGTGTTGGTATACTACCTTTAGGTACTTGTAGAAGAATCAAATTTAGATTATGAGGCTCTTTGGAAAACAAGGGTTGGACTCAAATTTTGTCACAATTTCTAAACTAGATGAGAACCTATCTAATATAGACTCAAGTGAGTTAAAGATATAGGGTGCTTCAATATTTTCCTCGATTGGGTGACTAAGATCTTCTCCTAGCATCTCGGCTACCATTCAGATCAATTAATTTAGCCAACTTTCCTCTTCAAATAAGAGTATCAACTTCATTTTTAAGGGAGATCTAACTATCAGTATTATGTCCATGATCTCTATAAAAATCACAGTATTTGAACGTATCCCTTCTATTAGGAGTTGATCTCAATTTCCCAAGCCAATTTGAGTTTTTTTTTTCTCTGGTTTCCTCCAAGATGTGCTAGACACCTTTAGTGAGTGGAGTATACTCATCGTACTTGTAGATCTTGTCAGTTGTCTTGTCCTTTTTATCTTTCTTAAATGAATTATTCTTCTAACCTTCAGCTTTGGTCTCTGGAACTACTTTTTCCGCCATAGCTTCCTCGGCGTTCATAATCTTTCCACCTTAGCCATAAGCTCTGTCATAGTTTTGGGTGGATTTTTTGCTAGAGCATAGTAAAGATCCTTGGTTAGTAATCCACTTACTAGCGATGCAATGACTTTGATTTCTTCACAATCCACCACTTCTAGTTTCTCATTATTAAAATGTGTGATGTGGCCATCCATCCCCGAGTTTTTTTTTCCTTCTCCATCTCAGGCGTCAGTGCTCGCGCGTGTGGTGGAGAGAGAGAGAGAGAGGTCTCACGCCCTTCCTAGAAACACATCGCCCATCGTTCATGTGGGGTGATATAAAGAGATAAAGTTGCCATCCTAATTTTTACAAAACATGCAAAAGAACATGTTGCAGCCTCGAGAGAACGTCATTAAAGACAAATTGATGCTTGTGAAACCCATTAGATCTGAGGTTAGGGGCTAAGTTATGGAATGGAAAGGTGTTCGACACCCATCCTGCCATTTCTCTCTCTCATGGGCTTATGTTACTATTTTATTTAATTTCTCTATGAAGTGTGTTTGCGTGTATATATAAGTGGGGATCAGAATGTCTCAACTCGCATCATAAACAAGACAAAGTGAGGTCATCCATATGAATGTTCTCAAAATAATAATTAAAAATATGTTATGTGCGGTTATCAAGATATTGATCATTATGATGAAATGATAATATGTGTTGGATAAGACTCAAATATGATATATGTAACAAACATATGGATAAAATAGGAAAAAGGGAAAAATAGGAAAATAGGACTCGAGTCTCAAGTTTAGCTCGAGACGCCTACGTATCCTATAAAGTCATCAAAGTCCGCGTAGTTCGCATGTGACATAAGGGTGGGGTTTATACCATAAATTCAAATGGGGTTTTTATTATACGTGTGTGTAATAAAAAAATGTTTTTAGTTTTGAGAAAATGTGGTGAAAATCCTGTTGGAATTTATAGGTGTAACCCTCTTTTTCTTTTTTTTTTTTATAGAAAATATGTTGTGCGAAATATTACTAGGAAAGTATTGAAGATTAATATGTGTATCGTCTAAACTAAAATCTAAATTAAGAACTTATATAACAAATGAGAAAATAGAGAGAGAAGAATGTTTGCATCTTATATGGAAAATTAGAGATTGATCTTGGTTGATGATGAGCTTCCTTTCAAGTGGGTGAAGAATGTAGAGGTTTTTTTTCTAAATTGGGTGTGAAATGATCGAAATGAAAGGTGAAGAAAGGTTTCAAATAAGGAAACCTTGCCGACTTAAGAAGAATGCTGTTAAGATCACTGAAGTTGATGTTCTTGAGGTGACTTTGAGGTGAGCTCATTCTCTCCTTATATAGGGTCAAGGGACTACCGATCGAAATTTTCCTTACCCCGCTTGTCGACAGGTAACCCTAGAAACACTACCGATAGGCTGGGAAATGACCTTTCAATTGGGTGTCTTGTATAGATTTTCTAGAAAAATGGTCATAAAATGCAATCCGTAAGTCCATATTATGCATGAGGCATACCTTTGGAAACTTAATTCTGATAAATTCGAGAATCCTTGGTCCACTCCCGGGTTCAAGAGTTTTAATTTTGGCTCAAACGGGGCTCAGAAGTACCCGTCGATCCTTTAGGAAGGATTTATGCATAGGGAGGATCGTTGGAAAGGGTATTTAGTTCCCTTCAAAGATTCATTTAGTCTCGTTCGATCTGAAGCATTAAGTTTGGTCAACCGGATCCTGGGATCAATTTTTTAGGGAAAATGGATCGTTCGTCTGAACGGTTATGCTGTTTCTCAGACGAATGGAACCGTTGGAAAGGGGTTTCGATTCCATTTAAATATTCATCAAGATTTATCTCTGATGATGAAGTTGATTGGGGTAAATCAGGTCCCGAGAGTGCCCGATGGTCTCCAGATCTATTTTTGATAGTAAAATGGTCCGTTTGTCCAAACCATTATGCTTATTCGCACACCGGGTAGACATTTGGAGAGGGGATTCAAAGCCCTTCGAAGATTCAGTCATCTTTTGCTCAGATGATGATGTTGATTGGAGTCAAACATGGCCTGGGACGGCCTAATGGCCTCTAAATCGCTACCTCAGAGTATGACCTAGGGTTTACACTAAATTGGGAGATGGTAGGGGATCAAGAATGTGGTGTTTGTAGATCACCTCTACGGGTGAGCTAGGAACAAGTGAAAGTTGTTGAATAGACACCACAAGATGTTTTGGAAAAGAGGTCAACTCTTCGGGTCAATGGGACGAGCATGACTGTTTCAGATGCTCAAGGTCCTTTTTTAGGACCTAAGGTAATGCTGGGGACGGCTGACTCTACGGTCCAAGGTTAATTTTGAGGACCTAAAGTTATGACGACCAATTCGATAGGTCGAGGTCAATTCTATGAATATAAATTAAGGACGATTAATTTGGTGAGTCGAGGTCAATTATAAGGACCTAAGGTTGTGGCAACCAATTCTACGGGTCGAGGTCAATTCTGTGAACCTAAAGTTGGGGCGATTAATTCTATGGGTCGAGGTCAATTCTGCGAACCTAAAGTTATGGAGATCAATTATGCGGTTTGATAAGCACCCAAAAGTGTACATTTTATACCCCGAATATACGTATTTTAGTTGCTAATTCTCGGCGAAATTGGGTCTTAGACGCTTTATTATTTATTTTTTAGGTTAATTACCATTTACGAAGTTCACATGCTTAAATCCCGTCAAAATTGGAACAAAAGGATGTAAACCTATTCTGTAACCCTAACCTACCCCGTGGCCTAGCCTAATCACACACCGAACCCCGTGTCTGTGTGTATGTGTGTATGTGTGTGTGTTGTGTTTGTAGTTTTATTTTGTTCAGATTTTTATTTTTAGTTGTTTTATTTTTAAGTTAATATTAGATTTACTTAATATTTTCTAGGTTTTACTTTCTATTTTTCTATTTCTTTTTTTATTAGAGAATTTTTATTTTTATTAGTTTTAAATTTTTAGTCTCTATTTAATTTAATTTAATTTAATTTTTTAGAATTTTAGTTTTTAGTTTAATAGATTTTTTTAATCTTTCATTAATAGATTAGAAATTTAATTTTTAATTTTTAATTTTTAAAAAAATTATTTTTATATTTTTAGTTGTAAATATTTTTATTTATTTATTTATTTTCTTTAAAAGGTACAAAGTTACACACATATTATCCCACACACGACACTATTCTACACTCACTTACACCCAAATAACTCACACACCCTCACCCTCACCCTCACCTATCTAATATGTACCTCACCCACACATAAACACCACATCTCCTTACTATTCATCACCACCTTCACCCATCTTCATCTTCACTCTCCCCACCCCCATTAACAAACCGAAACCTCAAACCCATTTTCTCTCTCCTCTTACCTCAACCAATTTAAATACTGTCACATCCATTTTCCACCACCCACATCCAAAATCTGAATCCTTAATCGACAAAAATTTGGCGACCTCCGAACCCAACAATACCCGGTACCAAACTCGAAACCCGATTGGAACCCCAACCCGCGCCCACTCCGGCTTCCGACACAACCCGACTCCAACCTCCATCCGGTATAACCCACCTGCAATGAACCCGAACTCAAAACCACATACCCATAACCTTTCAAACCAAGACCAAACCACATCACTCCAAGCCAACCTTATTCCCCCGTGCTTTACCCAAAGACCCACTTCTCCCCTTTGTCCCATTACCCGATTTCTTCACCTGTATAAAAACAAAGACAACCAAGGCCCAAAAAAAAATGCCAATCTCCCAAATAAATAATAAAGACCAAATTCATTTAATTCACATGTTTAATATACCCCCAACCAACTCCTTTTACCTCCAACTCATCCTAACTACCACATCTCCCACATGAACAATTAAAGTTATCCAAAATACCCTCACCCAAATCTGATTTCTACCTCACCCCATGCACATGCACCCCGAGCCCATTTTCCCAATTATGCCATTATGCTCCATGTGCATCCTATATAACAATACCATGATCATTAGAGAGGAGAGTTTTAGAGTTAGAGAGAGGGAGATGGACATTATTTTTAGAGTAGTTTAGTTTTTTTTAGTTTAGAAAAAAATATAATAATTGAGTGTTGTAATTATTTGAGATATTTGTTGAAGGTATGAAGATTATTTGCAATTCAGGTGGAATTTGGTGTGATTACTCTTCTCTAATCATTCATTCTATGCCCTTAATTGATTATTATTTTCATTCGATAATGATTATTGAGGGCTAATCATCCCATTCAAGGGATGAATTGAAGCCCTCATGAATCCAATTTGATTTAATTTTCCAATTTTAATTTTTTTAGTTTCCTTTCATTAGTAAATTTAATTCCTACTTTATTTTCACATTGAGAAATCGAAAATCATCCTTGAGAAAGGATTGAAAATTCTGTTATCATTTGCCTAATTGATCCAAACTAGAGATAGGCTTATCACTGGATTAAAATGATATTATAATTTTCATCTACTCTTGTTTTTATTATTGGCTAATTGAAATTAGTTGAATGAATTGATCTTAGCGGGTGATTTGTTTTATTCATTTTAATGTAATTCGTGTAGTCTATGTGTGGGAAATAAACTTACTTTTCTAAAATAATATTCAAATAATTCATTTGTGTAATGAGAATTAGCTTTTGCATTGAATGCATATTTTGGAAATTGATGAAATTAAAATAGTGCAAGCTAGATGGGTTTGTGTGAATTGAGGGTGGATTTTCCATCCCTTGAATATTTTCTCTCATTTAGTTACATCTCACTCATTTTCATCACTCAGTAGTTTATATTTTCCATACTTTTAATTTAGTTTGATTATCATTGTCTATTTAGTTATTAGTTTACATTCACCTTAAATCTAAAAAAAATACTGAAAAAGGTAAAAAAAATAAAAGAGCAAAAAGTCCAAAAAGAAGTTAAATACAAATTGAATTACATGTGTTTTCCTCTCGTTTCACTCCCTTGATTTGGATTGATACCTCACTTACCACTATATTCTCTAGTGTTTTTATAATTTTGTAGGCAATTGAGATGTTTTATTTGAGGAGCTTTACATAACGACATACATAAAAGTTTACTCTATCACGGGTCGAGGTTAATTATGTAGACCTAAAGTAGTGGCGACCAATTCTGCTATCCGAGGTCAATTCTGAGGACCTAATGTTATGGAGACCAATTTTTCAGGTCGAGGTCAATTCTGAGCACCAAAAGTAGGGGCGACCAATTATGTAGACCGAGGTAAGTTCTGAGGACCTAAAGTAAAGGTGACCAATTTTGTGGGTCGAGGTCAATTACGATGACCTAAAGTTGTGGCGACCAATTCTATGGGTCGAGGTTAATTTTGAGGACATATAGTACAGGTGACCAATTCTGCTATTCGAGGTCAATTCTGAGGACCTATAGTTGTGGTGACCAATTTTGCTGGTTGAGGTCAATTCTAAGGACCTAAAGTTGTGCTCTCTGGGGATTCTTTAATTTACCTTTTTTGAGGCTCTAATGGGGAAGAGACATTTGGCTAGGTATTATGTTCTTTTGAGAGGAGATATCTTTACGAGAGGAGCTAAAAATTTTATGCTGGATGGATTGGGATAATGTTTAGTCTTGAATTTCCGTTGGGGAAATAATTGATGACTTGAGGTTTTGGGTTTCCACTGAGGAATGTGTTTCTCTAAGACACTGCTGGGAAGAGATATCCGAATGGCTTATAGGTCCATTGGGGAAGTTGTATTTGGAAGTTTCACTGGTAAAACCTTTGATTTTTGAGGTTTTGAGTTTGATTAGGGATGCCTTGAGATTTTGGGACTCCACTGGGGAATTGTTGTGGACTCCGGGGATGCGGGCGCGCCATTTTAGGGTTTAAATTGGGGATAAGAATGTAGTTTAAATTTGGCGAGGAACTTTAAGACCACAAAAAATGGTTTTCTTGGTGAAGTAATGTTCCAGTATTTATTTGGCAATTTTAGGCATTTTTTAGAGAATTTTTTGGCTTTTTTTGTACAAAATGTTTTGGGGTTGCCGACCGATATGTTTTAGGGGTTTCCGTTTTGAAATGTCATGATCTTATGATATTACTTGGGAAGGGGAAGTGGCAGGTGTCGATCAATGTGTGTCAAGGGACTACCGATCGGCATGCCCTTGGCCTTCTATAAAAAGGGGGAGTTCTCCTCATTGCCCTTTCTTTCTAAGATCCGTTCCCAATCTTTTTCCTTCTTCGAGTCATAAAAATGGGGTATTTTTCCGCATAGCATGACCCACATGGAATGTTTGGGTGTCAACAATTGAGAGAACCTGTAATGGTATTCCTTCGAGTTGTTCGAGTGAGTGTCAATGACCTTTGACATTCTTTTTATTCTTTTCTTCTTTTTTGTCTCCTTAAGTTGACAAAAGGTTTTTTTTTTTTTTGGAAGATTGACATAGCTTCTACGAGATTTTGTTCTCGTGATTTAAGGATTTGTGGAATGATCTTTTGGTGGTGGTGTGTTTGGGTAGTTTCCTCTACGAGTTTTGGTCACCTGGATTTTACTTTGGACAAGACATCGCGCTTTACGATTATTCTATGTGCACTGGGGGAGAGGTGGTGGGACACTACCTACACCATTCATTTATAATTTGGGGAGATGATCATGAATCACATTGACGTCTAGTAGTTACTAGGTATTGACTACGAAGGCATGCTGATTGAGGTGTACCGATCTTTGAAGGTGACACCTGAGGCAATTGATGCTGTATTGAGAGACATAGGGATGATAGTGTTTTGTCATTCGATGAATTTTTCTTCTATTCGGGTGGTGTTATTGAGACAGAGGATCGATAATACATAAGGTCTATAAGTAAGTTAGATGGCCCATTCATTCATTCTGGTTTTATTTGGGGGTTTCATGCTGGCATCGAGTGGCGACGTCGCTCATTTATGATTTTTACCATTTTCTAAGGTATTTTCGAATATCCTTCTTTATCACTGGGGGAGCCTGACCATGGAGACCCTTTATTCTTCTCTGGATGATTTCAGTCAGTGTTGTTAACATACCTTTAAGGGGCCATGTACCTTATGGAGGTAATTATCGCCTTTCTCTTTATGTATTTTCTGTAATTTCCTTTTTGGCTTTTTCCGATTACCAACTCTTGTCCTTTCTACAGATGTGGATTTATGAGGTGATTGGTCTCAATGCCCACTTGATAGGTTTTCATAATGAGCAGGTGGGGGGCTTCTATCAAATGTACCGTTGGCGGAAGTCTAATCGACGATCGAAGTAGTTTTTTTTCTCTGTCAGCAGTGCGTCGGGCCTTGAAGACCCTGACGAGCGACCACGTTATTCCTTTTTTCTTTTTGGACTCTTTTTTGGCATTTTCTTTGTTTGCATAAATATTGATATTTATTGGGAATTTCAGGTGACTTTCTAACCCTGGGGGACGACTTTTCAGTACATGTGGGTGACTGGGGTGCAGGCACAGATGGGCCGGATGTCGACGAACGAGTTCAGCTGCTCATGGTATTTGGGGGAGAGAGTGGTCCGAAAGATTATAGAGGATGAGTTGGTGGTCCCAACCAAGGCTCCACTGATGTACATAGGGTGGGTGTAGAAGATGTTGGAGGAGGACATGATGAAATCTATGATAGGTGAGCCTTATTTAGTTTATACGAGTACGGTGGCAACTTATGACTATCTCAACTTGGCGATGAGCTAGCTGATGCCTTCTTGCTTCTACGACATGGTAAACATGCCTCCACCTCCTATAACTTCATGCAAGGGTACGAGTAGGCCAGTGGGTCCGCCCATAATACCATTGGTGCATCATCATCAGCAGAGGTAGTGCGGGTTCCATTCATTCTGCTTACCCTGCCTTCCTATAATTTACGATTGTCTAGAGGGGGATCATTACGTATGCTGCACCACCCTAATGAGGTGACTTGTTTGATTTTTATTTCTCTTCCTTTGTTTGCAGCATGTCTGGGTGTTGACTACTTGGCTTAGGGACATCCGGGAATTGGTGGCCTCATCGACTGCCTACATCAAGGACTCGATTCTGGTGCCTTCTTATTTGGTGTCGTCTTCTACCTCGAAGGAGAGATATGGATCAATAAGTGGAGGTTATATAGCTCAGTAGCGGAGGAAGATCTCTCTCCATAGGGATGGGAGTTTTAGAGAGAGAGATTTTGATTGTGGGTTTCAGGCTGAGTCCCGTTGTTTTTTGCTGTTTCTATTTTTCTTCTTTTTTCTTGAAGAAGTGTAATGAGGAAAATGGAAATATATGTAAAATGAATGATATTTTTGTTTATATATCATTGCTTTAAATGACTTAATCGACATGCATCTTTTACTTTGTTGTTTAGACCTAAAAGGGATGGGATATTTAAATAACATAAGAGGAAACTTATTTTAAGAAAGGATGAGTAAAAATAAAACCCGAATTTTTTGAAATAAGTATTTATTTTTTAAGATTTTTTATTTGGAACAAAAAAGGAAAGATAGAATTTTCTAAAATAAGGGGGGCGATCGGCATACCCCTTTTCCTTCCTGTCGGCAGGTGAGTCCAGTCAAACCACCCAAAGGCTTTGATTTCACCTTTAGCATCTTCAAAGTACATAGAGGGGTTGGTAATTATTTGAGTTTTTTAGATTTCTTATTGTTAGCCAAGATTTTCACATATAAAAGGGGGTAAGGTTGTAAGGTTTTCCACACATTCACATTTTCTCTTCTTTCTTGTTTATTTCTTGCCTTTTATCTTATTATTTCCAAAATGAACCTTCCCATGAGTGCAGAATTCACTTCATATCTCGAGAGCCTGGAAGATATGTTATGTATAATGTGGATTATGACTCTTTTAACTTGTGCCAAATTTCATTGTGGCATCATGATCCCATGAACATGAACATGCTGGCAGCGTAATTTTGTATCCCGAGGATCATGTTTTCCTCTTTGGCTTAGACGTGGTCTGTCCGACCTATGAGGAGTTTTCAGACATGTTAGGGATTAATCCCAGCATTTTGGCAGCTAGGCCTTAATTCTCACGGTCTCATCAGGAGTTGTTACTAGGATTTCTCCTCATCTTCCTTTCGGCGGCTTGTCCATTGGTCACTGGGGGAATAATATATCTCCCAACTATCACGTATTTTGTGTGTGTGCGGGATTTCAATGATTTAGGCCATGCTGGATCTATTTCCTTAATCTTAACTTTAAAGTTATTACTGGTGATCGATGATTGATGGTGGATGGACCCTCAACTGGATGCCATTACAACGTCGATCTTATATCATCACAAACTTATGGCGGTGATACTGGAGGAGACCCTAAACGATCTAGATGCGTGGCAGGAAGATCGTTCTAATTTTTTAAAGGAACCCTGGTTATGATATACATGTGGTTGGCCGAGAGATTCTGTTTACGATCCCGCCTAAATATCCCTTGGCAGCTGTGTCGAATTTCTTCACTCGTTACTTCATAAAGTTTGGCCCATTCATAGATAACTAGGTAAACTAGTTTGTGGAGCACGAAGATTGATGTCTGCGCTAGTCGATGCAGTGGTGGGGGGGAGATATAGACCATTTTGGAACTGGGAAATACCAATACGTTATATTATTTCACCTTCGACAGACCTCGTATTATTTCCCCTGACGGCTCCTGTGACAAGTCAGATGGGAGAAAATTATGCCTCCCCATACCCTAGATTTCTTTCTTATAGAGGATTTGAATGAAGGATTGCGCATGAAGTTGGGTTCTCTTGTGGATAATTATCGGTCATTAACCCGTCCTTCTCAATATGTTTACTGGGTTTGGTATGTTTTTTAGGATTATATAAAATGGCTATAGAAGAGGGTAGTGGCAATTGGAAGAAGAGACCAGACAGAGATGGTTTGTCATGTTTGTTACTATGAAGGGGTGTTATGATTTTCTCCAGGATGGTTAGGTAATATCTCACCATGGAGCGTCTTCGGAATACAAATCAGGTAGGGAAAGTTTGGGGTCCTCAAAGAGAAGATGATGATAGGGCTGGTCCTATCGAAAGCTACAAATTGGGTCTTTACGAAGCTAGTGTTCAACTCTTGTGAGCCTTTTTTTATTGGGATGTTTTTGGTTATTTTGTTTTTTTTTGTTCTAGGGAACAAATTTGGGAAGGTTTGATTAGGTTTATTTTAGTGACAGTTTGGTTTGATTTGTTCTAGGACAGTTTGGTTAGCGTGCGGGGGAAGGGGTAGTTTTTTGACTCCTTATGCTGATACATCATATAATTGTAACAAATTCTCCCACTATGGAATAAAAATTTATTTAAATTATATTGTTGTGCATCTTGATGAATTTTACATTTGACTTATCTATACCAATCGCTATGGCATACATAATCGTTTTGTTCATGTAAAATGATAAAATGAATTATCGTTCTCAGAGGTAAGAAAATAATAGCATTTTATGCAGAAGAAGGGGACCGTGCCATGTAAAGCGTAAAAGATGCCTACGTACCTCTCGGTGTTTTGAAAAATTTCTGAGTTTCATTTTGAGAACAAAAGGTTTGATTAGAGGATCAGACCTCATATAGTTCGGAGTAAAGGGAGATGAAGAATTATTTTTAATAGAATAGGATGAGAGGAGTCGTAGTATGCTGAGATTACGGACTAAGGGTAGAATTTCTTAAGATGTTCCAGGTTGACTGGAGGTTCCAAATCTTATCTATCAAGGTTAATGAGCATAACGGTGCCACTAGATAGGATCTTCTTTACAGTGTAGGCCCTACTCTAGTTTGGCTTGAATTTTTCTCTACGGTCCCAAACAACTTCTATGAATTCTATGACGGGTAATTCCCCTTCTCGGACACCACAGTGCTTGGATATTTTGTTAAATTATCATTATATCCAGTGATTCTAACCTTCTATATGATATAGAGACTTTATCCTCCTTTCATCTAAAAGCGATAATTCGTCGCAACGGCTCTTATGCTAGTCTTCCTCGCTAACTTTACTCATCAGCATAGTAAATAATGAAGGTATTTCTAGTTCAACGGGTCAGGCTGCATCCATGCCGTATAACAAAGAGTAAGGAGTAGACCTAGTAGATGCCCGAATTGAAGTTAGGTAGCCCAGAGAGCATAAGGGATCCGATCGGCCAATTCTTGAAAACTTTTGATCATATTGCTGATGATTGCTTTCAGGTTCTTATTGTAGGCTTCAACTGCAACGTTGGTTTATGGTCAACATGAAGAATATTTGTGTCTCTGAATCCTATACTTATCAACCAATTACGTGACTTCTGCCTCAAAATGTAACCCGTTATCTGACACTAACTCATGGGTAAACTCGTATCGGGAGATGATGTTATTTCGGATAAAATTAGCATCCTTTTTGGCATTTAGCACTGCGTATGACTCCGCTTCGCAACATTTGGTGAAGTAATCAAAGGCAAATGGGATGAACTTATGCCCATTGGAGGTTTTGGGTGTGACTTTCCTTATGATATCAATGCCCCAGGTGGAGAATGGCTAGGGAAAAGTCATGTTTTACAATTTCTGTGGAGGCAAGTACTGGAGATTAGCAAATTGTTGACATTTAAGGCATCTCCAAACATAGGCGGTGTAATCCTAAACTATGGTGGTCCAATAATACCCGTTTCAGATAATATTTTTAGCGAGCACATATCCATTCATATGACGTCCGCATCCCCACCATGGATTTTCTGAATCATTTCTTCAATGTCAGCCCCGTGATTCAGTGCAAATGGGTTGCATTGACGTTTTTCTCGAATAGTGCTTTATCGCAGCCAATTTGTGAAGGGTCGCTCATTCTTTATTGTTAAAATATTGAGGGAACCTACCGTTCTTGAGGAGGCACCAAATATCGTAGTACCAGCACTTGGCCATATCGAAATCCTCTTATATGACGAGCTTAATGTGGTAGCAGTGGGTCGGCTTAGCTTGTTTTTGGACTATCAAGGGGTCATAATTGTTCCCTCAGACATGTCAAACGTGAAGGCTAAGGTGCCAAGGGCATTTTTCGAACTATTCCTTACTCGGGACAAGTAGTGGAAGGTGATATCTCTGAACTAGGAGACCATATCTTCTAGGTGGGTGTGGAAGGGTAAAAAAAATCATCATTGTCTTTTCATCTTCTAAGGACCTAGATGATGATGAGGGAAGAATCCCCGTAGACATCTTAGCACTCGATACCTTTTTTGAGAGAGAATTTGAGGCCTATGGTGCATGCCTCGTATTTGATCATATTATTGGTGCAGGGAAAATCTAGCTTGATGGAAATAGGAGTGTGACAATCATCAAAGGCAATCAGGAGTATCCCAATTCCATATCATTTCTTGTTGGCAGCACTGTCAACAAACATTTTCCATCAGAGGTCTTCCTAGGAGATGCATAGGATATGTTCGTTCGGTAATTCAAAGACCCAAACATCAACTTCTTCCATAGGGTAGTCATCAAGGTAGAAATAGATGGATCTTCCTTTCATGGATTTCTACGTGATGTACACAATATTAAACTTGGCTATTAGCATCAACCATCAGGCCATTCGACTAGATTGCACGGGTTTCTCAAGAAAGTATTTGATAGGATACATTCGAGACAGAAGTTTGATGGAAAAATGAGCATGTAGTACCATAATTTTTTCGTGACCCAGACAAAGGCGACACATGATTTCACCAAAGAAGTGTAGTTGATTTCCTACCTAACTAATTTATGGCTAGCATAGTAGATGGCCCCTTCTTTGTGGGATTCTTTAAGTTATTTGGCTAGGAAATCCCCAGTTTTGGTGTCCGTTATGATCAAGTATAGGAGTCAAGGGAGATTCGACTGCAATGGTCTGAGTACCGAAGGTCAATTAAGGTATAACTTTTTTCAATCAAAAGTACCTTGATAGGCATCATTCCAGACTTTGGTGGAATCCTTTTAGAGGAGTTTGAAGATATTTTCACAAAAGGGTGTCAATTGGTTGATGGATCAGCTGATATACTGTAATTTTCCTAAGAATCCCTAGACTTCCTTCTCCATTTGGGGTGGTATCATTTGAAGTATGGCTTTCAGTTTGGAAAGATCTTCTTCAATTCCCTTCTGGCTAGCCATGAATCCTAAAATTTTTCCCTTGGTGATGAAAAAAATGCATTTCTATGGGTTAAGTCGTATCTACTATCGCCATAGTAATTCAAAGAACTTCCAGAAGGTGGGTGTAGACACCCCATTCTGTTACCCCCTAAACTCTCCTTAGGTCCCAAGCACATCCCTTCAACACCATAAACCTAGGTCATACCCCGAGTACCGAACTAGAGGTCATTAGGTGCTCCCAGGATCCGTTTGACCAAAAAGACAAATTCTTCATCTCGACCGAGACTGAATGAATAGAAAAAGGGCACTAAATCCCTTTTCCAACGGTCCATCTCGTGCGCGATTCTGACTTACCATGCGGACGATAGAATCGTTTTCCCCAAAACTCGATTAGGAGGCCACCGGACGCTCCCGAGCTCCACTTGACCAAAGTCAAACCTTCAACTCGATCGAGGATGAATGAATCTTCAAAGGGAACTGAAAACCCTTTCCAACAGTCTGTCTTGCGCGCGATTTCAACTTACGGTACGAATGAATGATCCGTTTTACTTCGGGAGGTCACCGAATGCTTCCAGGGACCAGTTGACCGAAGTCAACTCCCCAACCCGATTCAAACTCTTTGGAATGTTGAAGTAAATTTTTCAACCCTTCCAAGTGTATGCCCTATGCATGATTCTGACTTACCATGCAGACGAATGATCCGTTTGCGTCCAAAGTTTTCCCGTCTAAAGGAACGACGAGTGCTTTCAAACTATATTTGACCCAAAGTCAACTCCCGAACTCAGGAGAAGTCTAAATTAATTTTGAAGGTATCTGAATTACCTTCCCAACGGTTTTCCCCATGCATAATTATGATCAACGATTTGTGCTCTGCGGCCGGTTTTCTGAAAAGTCTTGAAAGACACTACCAAACGGCAGGTCCCAGACCCTGCCTATCAGCAGTGTGCCTAAACACACCTGCTAATAGGCAGGACCAGAGCTATGATGATCGGCAATGACCTGGGACTATAAAAAGGAGGGCATGGCCTCATTTCAAAGAGGAGTCAAGATCTGATAGACATCACTCTCAGCAAATCTAGAAAACCTCTCTCGAAGTCAGCGTGATTTCCACATCCAAATCCCTTTCCAACATTCACTTTTCATCATCCTTTTCATCAAACTTGGTGAATTAACTACCCTCCATCATCATCCAAGTGCAAGGCTTCTCTCCAACATTCAAGATGAAGCTCAAGATCTTCAAGAAGGTCCAATTTTCTCAATTCCCTCCTTAAACTCTCATAAATTCGCATTAACTTGTTTTATTACTTATCACTTTTATTCTCTCATCTCACATATCCAAATATACTTTTTATTTAGTATTATTGCATATCTCTTATTTTCATAAAAAACAAAAAACAAGAAAAAGAGGGTTAGCTCATAAATTCCAAACGGGGATTCTCACACTTTTCTTACACTTTTCTCAGAACTAAAACACCTTTTTACACACACACACACACACACACACACACACACACACAAATAAGAGAAGTCCCTGGTTGGATTTATGGGATAAACACCACCCCCTCGTTTTGCATGCGAACTACGTTGACTTTGATGCCTCTATAGGCTACGTAGGCGTCTCGGGGTGAAACTCGAGACTCGAGTCGTATTCTCACTTTTTGTCTCATTTTCTATTTTCTCTAAACTCAACTCTCTTCGATCACACACACACACACACACACACACACACACACACACACACACACACACACACATATATATATATATATATATATATGTTCTTAGTAGCATATTATTCCACATACGTTATCGTTCTGTTATAACGATCAACGCAAGGATAATCACGTAAATCCTATTTTCTGGTATTATTTTTGTGAACTTTCCTACGGATGACTCGCTTTATCTCTTCCATGATACAAGTCGAGGATTCCTATCTCCACTATATATATATATATACATGCACACATATCACGGGTAAAATAAAGGAAAATAGTAAAAATCCATGAGAGACGGTAAGGGCGGAATGGGTGCCTAACACCTTCCCATTTTGTAACTTAGCCTCCGGACCCTTTTCAAATCATTTTGGGTTCTTATGTATCAGTATGTCTTTGGATACTGTACTTCGGGATGACTCCCTTTCTTTTGTATGTTTTGAGTAAAATAGATTGGTGACTCCATCTCTCTACATTTTTCACCTCATTCAACGACGCCGGCCGAAGCGCTCCCGAGAGGGACACGCGGGACCTAGGATCCTCACTCTCCCGCCAGACGCAAGGATCAGGGATGGCCACAGTGGAGACTCTTCGGTGGATATTATTTTGAGGGCTAGACTCTATTTACATGGGTGTTATGTTTGTTTATGTTTTCCCCCATTTTCGCATGTTCCCCCTTTCCATGTGTCCCCCATACTTATGCTTCTATTCAAACACTTGTAGACAATTCTCCATGTACACTTCACACTACGTGCACCTAGGATCACATATATCCACATATTGCATGCATCATCCATCCATACTTGGTGTGCCCTTGGTACTTTTACTTTTCTCCCTATTTGTCATTATCAAGAAAGATACTCTCATCATAGGATACTAATAAGAGAATCATGCATGATTCACACGACATCACCAAAGAGCATTGTTATTTACCAAATTTTGTCCACTAACTGGAGGGTCACTTCGTGATGGGCACTGGTCTGGCAGGGCGCAATTAGCCTAAGCGATATGACTCTCACCTTCCATTGGCCAAGTATTTTAGACGTATATCGAAAAGTTCCCCCGCATTGTACCGCTTGATCGAAGTCATGACGGGAGGTATATCACATGGAACTCGTTCACATAAGCTGAGTATATCGAATTCTCCCACACACGTATCGTACCCATGAGGTATATGGTGAGGAAATTCATGTACACTCAGGTATATCAAATGGCTTGTCCACACGTATCGATTGCCCGCAAGAACAAGGCGTATATTGTAGAAGTTACGCCAAAGGGGGGAACCCTTTTCGATTCACCCAACCAACTGCATACCCGCATATAGGTGTCAAGCCTAGGACACCCATATTAGATTTCCGATTTCAACCCGAAACTCTGTCGAAATTCTGTGTAGGGCCGCCGCCCAAATTTTTATGCATTTTTAAAATGAGACCATGTCTGTGAACCTGGTTACAAGTCCAGCCATAGGTTTGCATATGCTATAAACCCAACTTTTCCAGGCTCGGGTCCCGTCTGGCATTTCATTTTGCATTTAGGAGAATTTAATACCAGTGAGAACATAATAATCATAATAACCATGCTGAGACCGTCTCCCCCCCCCCCAAAAAAAAAACATTTCCCTTTTCTCTATAAAAAATCCAAAAACATTTATCCCATCTTTATCAAAAAGCCAAAAATATTTTGTCTCCCAATCTAAAAAAAATGTCAAAAATATTTTCATCCTTTTTTTCTCAAAATAAATCCCATTTTACACCTTCTCAGGTCGATCGCACGCCCTTGGCCTGGCTCCTTATTGGCTTCGGTCTTCAGTAAAATCACCTCGGAGTTATGTCTGTTCCCCTTTTACTTCTTCAATCTCTGATATCCATACACTTTCTATGGAGAACACATACCAAGTACCAGTTGTGCAGCCAAATCTGATGGTAGTTTTAGCTTAGCTCGTGTTCAAGATTGACAACCTTCAGACTGAGGTCCGGGAGATTCAACGGAATGAGGTTCTCATTCTTTAATAGCCCTAGGCCCTGTTCCCTGGTGCTATTGGTGCACCCAAGCATATTTGGGTTCCCAAAAAATATTGGCACGCTCCACGTGCCCCTTGCTAAGGGGTCACCGCCTGCATAGCTTCCTATGCCAAACCTTGCCCATCCTGGGGCTAACTTGCCTATGATCATTGATCCAAAAGATAAGGAATTAAACAAGGTTAAAGAAGATCTCAAGTTGTTAACTAAGAAGTTCGACCAAGTCAGAATATCTAGAAATTACATGGATTACACCCACATGTCTCCTTATCCCAAAATGTGGTTACCCGAGAAGTTCAAGATGCCAAATATTGATAAATTCGGAGGAAGTGGACCCCCAATTATTCGTCTTCGCAGTTATAACCGTTCCATGACTCTCCTAGGGGCTTCTGAAGAAGTGATGGCCCAATTGTTTCAGCAAACTTTGAAGGATAGTGCCCTCAGATGGTTTTTGTCTCTCGAAAATTCCAGAATCCGTAGCTTGGAAGATGTGGCTCGAGAATTCATGTCGTAGTACAAATACAATGAAGAGCATGAGGTTACCTGCCATGATTTAGAGACTCTCAAATAGAACTCTGGGTAATCAGTCAGTAACTTCATAGCCCGATGGAGGGAAAAAGAATCTACCATGACCAATCAGCCTTCCGAGGAAGAACAAGTCAGCATAATGAACAAGTCAGCATAAAGAACAAAGTAGCTACCATGACCAATCAGCCTTTCGAGTAACCATGGGAGCACAATACCCTCCTCACTTCCGAGCTCTCAGAGAAGCGGGAGTAGAAATCGAGGAGAGTATCGCTAAAATAGATGTTGAACCAAAGAAGGTGTCCAAACAGTTCACCCCTAGAAAATATGATAAGCCTTCCAGTGCAATAGTCTCAACCATCAACAACATCTCTCAACCCACCACATCATAGGGACCAAAAATCCACTCTATCCTAGTCCGAAAAGAATACACCGAGCTCCATGCTCCCCTCTCCAATATTTATCAAGCCTTATTAAACTGAAACCTTATCAAACCCTTATATCCCCATCCGTTGTCAAATCTTCTCCCAAGAAACTTCAAGGAAGATGTCCATTGCGCCTTTCACCAAACTGCTGGCCATACCACTGACCAGTGCTTTCACCTCCGAAACATAATACAAGGTCTAATTGACCGGGGTACCATTGCCCCACCAGTTAATCCTAAGCCAAACACTACTCACAACCCACTCTCAAATCATGCCAATGCCATCTTTATAGAAGAAAACCCAAAATTTGATCCTTCAACACAAATCACACCCATATACTCTCCTAAACCTCTCCAAGCCTGCCCATATATCCTCCTGAACCCTAATAGCCTCGCTGATCAGGAACTATCACTCCTTACTAGAGCATGCATCGTTGTCCGTACCCGTTCTGAAAATGGAGGCATGGAATTATCAGAAGTGTTAAACCAAATCCTAGAGTTTGTGCTGAAATCGCCCTCACAGATGATCATCGATTACCAGGGGTTCAGTACGATGTTCTTAGAATCACAGAAATGGGCTCGAGAATCAAATAGTTGGGTGGTATCAACCGATGAAGTCAGCCTAGATGATGTCATCCAGATTATGGAAAAATTATTCAGGCAAACCAATGATATTTGTAGTATGACTAAGTTACTTGATACTCTGAAGCTACAAGGGCGCCTGGTCCCTTCACCCTCACATATCCCCACAGAATGGGAAGACTTGTATGAAGAAGCCATTGAAGTTGTGGAATACATCGACTTTACATGGAAAGATAGAATTATTGCCACCGGATGGGGGGAAGAGTTCGAAGATTCGAATGAAGAGCAAGCTCCAAAGAAAACTAGCCCGATAGCTGACATGTGTGGGATGATATCATTTAAAGAACTCCTCGGATAAAGAAAGAAGGTGGTAAAATAACCCGAGATTGATAAGGAAACAGTATTCATATTCTTCCCTTCTTCAGTAAATCACTTGACCAGATCAGGGAGGCATTACCAGATCCCAAACTCACTACCATCCAATGACAAGGGAAAGGGTGTTGAAAACCTTCCTATGTCAGAAATTACCCTCGAAGAAAGCAAGATCCTCGATCAAGCTAACATCACTCTATGGGGGATTTTCATGTCTTCCCAGCTACACAGAAACGCTTTGATGAAGTTGCTCACTGGACCCACAGTTCCTCCCTCTACCAAACCACAAGAAGCGATAAATTTGGTCAGATCCTTGACCTCTACCCGAATGCTATCCTTTTCTGAATAAGAAATCCCTAGAATTTGGCCAAACCATAATCATGCACTCAACATCTCCATCGAAGTTATGGGGAAGGCCATACCACTCTCTCTTGTCGATAATGGATCCGCCTTGAATGTGTGCCCACTAAGAACCTTCAAATATTTAGGCCTGAAAGAAAGTGACCTCGCTCCAACCTTCGTTGTTGTACATGCCTACGATAATACCTATCGGGAGGTGATGGGATACATAAAGCTTGTAATAAGGGTTGGCCCTATAAACCCTGTCGTCGAATTCCAAGTTTTTGACATACCAACTTGTTTCAACCTGTTACCATGACGACCTTGGCTCCATAATATCAAGGGTGTGTCTTCCTCACTCCATTAGAAATTGAAGTTCTTTACCACGGACGAGTCATCACAATTTTGGACAATGACGACAATGCCAAGGGTGTAAGCACCAGCAGTCCGATCCTTGAGATACATAAAGGGTCAAATGATATTCTCCTATCAGGATTTCGAGTTGAGCCACTCCTACTCCCGGTAGGGGACAATTTTAAAGAAAGGGTTTGTCCAAAATACGACCCTCATGGTAACACCAATGTGATTCAGATGTTCAGAAATATGCACTTCATGCCCAGACTGGGGTTAGGACAAAGACAACAAGGGATACTTGTGCCTATTGAACTGAATAAAGATTTCCCTCCTTATGGTTTGGGGTATCAACCATCATAACAAGAGCTCAGAATGACTTTACAGTCTCGACTAAAGAGGAGACTAGATTGCATCCAGACTATCCCAGGTGACTCCTTGAATGGATGATTCATCAAAGAGGGTGAAGACTTCCCCTTTTGTGGCTTTTCAGAACCATGGTATGACTATAAAGACAAGAAGATGAAGCCTGGAATGGAGATATTTTTTCAAGACAGCTACCGATGGGCCGAAAGTTCCCAACATCATGTACAACTATTCATCAAAGATACCAAAGAGACTGAGGAATGTGACTCTGAGGACTCATTCAATTTACAGACACTGGGGCTGACACTCTGCATGGTTTACTCAAGCACTACATCACTGGATCCATCCCACCTGATTAAAGTTGATGATACACCTCTCCTTAAATAGCATGCTGCGCTAGTTCTACCTATTGAAATCCCCCTAATCCCAATGTTTACCCTACTTTTGTCTATCATTGCTCAAATGTAATCGAGTCCTCCTTTGATGAGGTTCTCAATGTTGTTTTTCCTATCAATGAAATAAATGAAGATTTTGAGTATCTTGTTGTGTCTTACATTAATTGTTTAGATTCGAATCAAACTTTTGATGATGATGATTTTGCAAATCAACAATTCTTAACTGATCTAAATAAGGTTAATAATAAACAATATAATCGCATTCAAGATAATGAAGAAGAGACTGTTATTGTTAACCTCGGTTCTAGTAGCCAACTGCGCGAGATTAGGATAGGGGCTACCCTTGATGAGCATGATCACACACAACTCGAAGAATTATTGAAGGAATTCGTAGATGTCTTCGCATGGTCCTATAATGATATGCCCGAAAATTATCCTGAATTGCTCAACATGAGATCCCCACTCTTCCACATTAGAAGTCGGTTAAACAAAAGTTAATAAAACTCCGCATTGAATGGTCGCTCAAAGTCAAAGAATAGGTAGTTAAACAGCTAAACGTAGGCTTCATTCGTGTGATCGAATATCCCACATGGCTAGCCAACAAAGTGCCCGTACCAAAATTCGGAGGGAAGGCTCGGATGTGTGTAGACTATCGGGACATGAACAAAGCCTCTCCAAAGGATGATTATCCGCTACCCAATATAGACATGATCATGGATAACACAGTTATCCATGCTCTTAAGTCATTTGTCAATGGCTTTACCGGATACAACCAAATCAAAATGCACCCAGATCACCAAGAAAAAACCTCGTTCATCACCCCATGGGGAACCTTTTGCTACAGTGTTATTCCATTTGGTCTCAAGAATGCTGGGGCTACCTATCAGAGGGCTGCCACGACCATCCTGCACGATCTGATTCTCAAAGAAGTCGAGGTCTATGTGGATGATATGATTATCAAATCCAAAACTAGAGAAGGTTATGTTCCCACTCTCTGAAAGTTCTTCAAACGACTGCAACGGTATCAGATGAGACTCAATCCGCAAAAATGCGTCTTTGGCGTTACAAAGGGAAACCTCTTAGGATTCATGGTCAGTAAGAAAGGGATAGAAGAAGATCCTGCCAAGCTGAAAGCCATACTTAAGATGCCACCTCCCTGAATAGAGAAAGAAGTACGAATTTTCCTTGGGAAATTATAATACATCAGTCGGTTCATTAGCCAGCTAACCTCCATCTGTGAACCTATCTTCAAAATCCTCTGAAATGATTCAACTAAGGTTTGGAATGAGGCCTTCCAATAAGCTTTTGATGGAATTAAGCAATATCTGATCCAACCTCCGGTACTCATGCCACCATAGCCTTATCTCCCTTTTCTCCTACACCTAACCAAAACCGACACTGCAGTTGGGGCTTTGCTAGCCCAATACCTTGAAGACTCTTGCACATAAAGAGCCATATATTATGTTAATCGCAAATTGGTCGGGTACGAGGTCAACTACACTACTTTGGAAAAGGCATGTGTCGCACTTGTCTGGGTCACCTAAAAGTTGCGACACTACATGATCGCCTTCCCCATCAAACTTGTATCCCGAATGGACCCCATCAAGTACCTTCTTGAGAAACCCACCTTATCCAGCCAAATGTCTTGATGGCTGATGCTCTTAGCCGAGTTTGATATCATGTACATCATACAGAAAGCTATAAAAGGAAGAGCCATCTCGGATTACCTCACTGACTACCCTATAGAAGAAGCTGATGTCTGGGTCTCCGAATTCCCAGAAGAAAACATCCTCTATGGTGCTTGAGACGACCCTCAATGGAAAAGATTCTTTGATGACGTTGCCAAAAAAAAGGGATATGACATTGGGATACTTATAATTGCCCCAAATGACTCGCACACTCCCATCGCCATCAAATTGGATTTCCCTTGCACCAACAACATGACTGAATATGAGGCATGCATGGCAGGCCACAAAGTTCCTCTCAAGAAAGGCATTTAATGCCTATATGTCTATGGGGATTCCTTCCTCATCATCAATCAAGTGCTTCGAAAATGGAGAGTCAAGGACGAGAATCACCAACCCTTCCATGCCCATTTAGAAGAATTAGCCTCCCAAATCCAAAATATTACCTTCCATTACCTACTGCGAGCAAAAAAAAACCTAGACGATTCACTTGCTACCTTAGCCTCCATGGTCGACATGCTCGAAGGAAAAACAATGACCCCCTTGTAGATTCAAAAATAAGACAAACCAACCCATTGCTACCACATTGAGTTCGTCACCACAGAAGATTCTAAACTAGCCAATTACTGGTACTATGATATCTGGCACCTCCTCAAGTATGGTAGGTATCCCTAGGGTTCCGACAAGAAATACCGAGAAACCCTCCGAAGACTGGCCGACCAGTACATCATCTGTCACAAAGCACTGCTCAAAAGGAACTTCGAGGGAACTCATCTGCACTGTATCGTAGGGGCTGACATTGAAAAGATAATGTAGAAAATCCATAGCGGGGAATGTGGGACCCACATGAACGGTTACATACTGGCCAAAAATAACATCCGATAAGGTTACTACTGGACAACCATGAGCCAGGATTGCACCGCCTATGTCTAGAGATGCCTCAAATACCAACAATTCTCCAATCTTCAGCACCTGCCTTCGTGAGAATTAGACAACATGGCTTATCCCTTGCCGTTCTCCACTTAGGGTATCAACATCATAGGGAAGGTTACACCGAGGGATTCCAATGGACATGAGTTCATCATGGTTGCCATTAATTAATTCACCAAATGGGTCAAATCTGAGTCATACGCAGTGCTGAACACCAAGAAAGTAGCCAAATTAATCAAGAAAAAATCATTTGCCGGTATGGGGTCCTGCACGAGTTTATGTCAGATAACGGGTTTTACTTCGAGGAAGAAGTCACAGAAGTGGTCAACGAATATGGGATTCAGAGACACAAATATTCTCCCTACCGACCTCGGACTAACGGTGTAATCGAAGCCGACAACAAGAACCTCAAAGCCATCATCAGCAAGATGATCTAAAGTTGTCGAGATTGGGCAGACCGAATCCCATACGCCCTCTGGGGCTATTGGACGTCAATTCGAACCTCTACTAGGGCTACCCCTTACTCTCTAGGCTACAGCATGGAAACAGTCCGACCCATGGAGCTGGAAATACCCTTGCCGCACGTCATGCTTGAAAGAAAAATCAACGAAGAAGACTGGTGCCAAAGCCATCTTGATGAGCTGACCCTCCTAGATAAAAAGATATTAAAAGATCTATACCATATACAAGAGTACTATCGCCATATAGCGTGATCATTTAAAAAGAGAGTCAAGGATCGCGGTGTCCGAGAAGGGGATTTAGCCCTCAAAGAAATAGTACAACCCATCTGGGACCCCAGAGGGAAATTCAAGCCCAATTGGACCGGCCCCTACATTGTAAAGAAAATCTTATCCGGTGGTGCCGCCATGCTCACTGACTTAGATGGAGAGGATATGGTTCGTCCAGTCAACTTGGATCATCTCAAGAAATTTTACTCCTAGTCCAAAATCTTGACGCACTACGACTCTTCTCATCTCCCTTCTATTCTAAAAAAATAAAAAAAAATCTGCATTTCCCTCTGCCCAGAACTACGTGGGCTTGATCCTCTGCAAAACCATTTTCAAACAAATTAAAAAAAACAGAGGTGCGTAGGCAACTCATACATCTTACTTGAGCACGGCCCTTTCTTTTTCACAAAAAACTATTCTTTTCCTATCTCCGAGAACGACAGTTCATTTTAACATTTACTTGAACAAAAGGATTATGCACGCCTTAGCGATCGGTAAAGATAATTCAAAAAATACAAAACTCATCAAAAAGGCATAGCTGGATGATCAAAAACTTGTTTATTTCACTAATAAGAAATAATGGTAAAATTACATAAGAAAAGGAATGGATAACTCCCTTCCCCCTACTTTCCTAAAAAGCCAAATAAATCCCCACATTTATTCCCCATTACAAAATAAACTCTCCAGGAGTCGCATCCACAGCTACCAGAGGATCCTGCTCCGTCATCATCATCTACATCCTGGGGTCCCCAAGCTTCCCCTGCCTGAATAGAGTGTCGCAGACGCTCCATGGACCGATAAGCTCGAACCAACTTCGGAAAAACCACAACGCCTCCTTCCTTGGAATTAAATCAGACAAGCCACCTTTGTCCAGTCTCCACTACCAACATCTTACTGACTAATCTCCTCTATAACCACTTCATATAATCCCCAGGGATATGCCAAACTCTCCCAATAGACTGAGAGGGACAGGTCGATGGATGTCGACCCTCCCATAAAGATCCAAGCTGTATGCACAGACTCTCTGTCAAATATTCTACCGGAAAGAAGTATAGTGTTTGAGGTGGAACGATCTTCTCCCAGCCAAATTGGTGTAGAATCTGCCAAGGGAAACAGAAAGAGGTCTGTCTGAGACCAAGCAGCCGAACGTACGAATATTCTCCCAACTCCAAAATAGGAAGCCGCTGTCCCCACCAAGGCACTAACTAGTACAAATTTAGAGCCCCATGCTCCACAAACCAGTTCTCCGAGATTTCAATATCCAAGCCGACGCTGATAAAATGGAACGAAAAGAAATTAGGTACAGCCGACAAAGGGTACTCTGGAGGTGTCACGAGGCGGAGTCTTTCATACAACCACATGAACAACATCACGGGGCTACCCCTCGGGAAGTCAGAACGACCTTCTCGCCAGGCATCCAAGCCATTTAAAGTCTCCGTTAGTATCATCGCCTCCGGATTGCGATGGTATGACATCTAAGAAGTAATGGCTACAAGTTATGGGTCCGCCAGTAGTTTTCGAGTCACGAGCAGCAATTTTGAAACCAAGCCCAGAACAACGACTCCGGCGTATCCAGCATCGCCAACTTCCTGCAAATGCAGGGATTGTAACACCGCCAAAAAAGATATCATTCCTCTAGCAACCGGTGGTCTAGCCGCCGAAGGATAAATATGAAGAAGCCCGGCCAACAAATCCCTGGGAGAACGGGAAAACTCAGGAAGAGATGTAGTAACACTGGGATCTATCCCCAATATGGCAGAAAATTCCTCGTAGGTATACATGGTCTTCGAGGTACCAAAATTGTACCGCCGCCATCAGCATGCTCCATTCTATGGGCCGGTTGCACCATAAAGAGAATCAATGCATGTTGAAAGCATCGTAGCCGACATTATAAGAGCTCATTGCCTCCAGGGCTTTGAGGTAGTTAGCAAACTCAATGCTACCAGGGAGACCCGTCTTGCAAGACTAAAAAAATAGTAAGCAAGAATGCGAAGGTGTGATGAAAACACTCCACCCTTACCCCTTTCTATACTTGAAAACCCTCACAAAAGACATTATCCCTGCAGAAATCGGAGGGAATCCTACCCCACAAAGTACAAAAAGCTTAAGAGGGTACCAAATCAAAACTTTGAATTGATGGGACTGGACTGACCTGGCGATAGGCCGGATAAGGGTCTTGCCGATCGACAATCCGCTATTTTTGGAAATTTTCCATTTTTCTCTTTTGTCAAAATTAGAAACTCAATAAAAAAATAAATTGATATTTCAAAAATCCCCTTCACCCATATATAATCTCTCATTTTTAAAACTTTCCTTCAAAATCCCAAAAATATCTCTCTTTACGATCTCAACAGCAAAGTAAAAAGAGCATGCACATGCATTCATCCATCATTAACAAAAGGTAATAAAAAAAACCATTGCATTGCATATATATGTTTTTCTGTATTACATCAAATTTTGCAGAAAATAAAGAAAAGCAGCGGGACACAGCCCGAACCCACATTCTCTCTCTCTCTCTCTCTCTCTCTCTCTCTCTCTCTCTCTCTCTCTCTAAACTAAACTTTACCCCTGCAACGCGCTCTCTTTCCGCTATGACGAGACGATGCACCACCACTACCCGAACCAAACTCCTCCCCGGATGAGGCAAATAGAACTAAACAAGAAGGAACCGGGACTGCATCCCGAATATGGGCTGTCGCCGAAGATATCTAGTCTCTGATATCCCTCAGCCAAGTGGTCGACACTCGAAATTGCTCCAAGTAAAGGGCGGAATGAGTATCAAAATAGAAAAGAAATAAAAAATAAAGTAAGAGAGGAATAGGAAAAGGTGTACCGCAGGATGAAGGACCTCCTCTGTCAAACCCAGCTCCTCTGGATCCATCGCATGAGGACGGTGCAGCATAGGCACCATCCCTCCATCAGCCCATGGAATGCTGTATGAATGGGTATGCAACTGCACAAAAGGAACCTCTGAATTCACCGCCGCCGCAGACGTCGAAGGACCCCCGCCGCTATGGGAGGACCCCACCGCCCGACTTGAACCCGCAGGAAGGAAAGGCAAGGCATCATATGTGCTGGGCGCCATCAGCCAGCTCATCACAAAGTCCATGTAATCATACGACGCAGCCGTATCGGTGTACAATAGGTAGGACTCGTCGATCATCATCGCAATCCTCGCGTCCTCCGATACCAGTTGCGCCTGCCTCATTGACATAGGAGGCCTCGTAGGTGGCACCACCACTTACTCAGCAATCTATCGGACCACCCTCTCCCCGAGATACCAAGAGTGTCCCAACTCATGTTATAGTAAGCGCTGCAACTGTGCATTTACTCCAGTCACCCCAGTGTCCTGAATGGCCTCCCCCAATGGTAAAAGGTCACCTAAAAATCCCCAGCAGGTATAAGTCAATATGATATCAAAGCATACAATGACAAAGACCAAAAAGGAAAGACTCTTACCCTATCACTGGTCAGGCCATTAAACAACTGACGCACCGCCTCCAGAGAGAGAGATCTTTTTGACTGCCGATTGGTCTTGCGTCATCGATAAAATCGACAGAAGTCCCCAATGGTATCGTCTTTCAAAGCGATCAGCTAGGTATTGCACCCAATCACCTCATAGAACCACGTCTACCAAGGATAAAAACTTGCAATAAAAAATTGAGACGCATAAGGAACGTGCGAATGCCTGAAAGGAAAATGCACAAATTAAAGAATACCTCAATGAGATACATGGCTCCAGTAAAAGTCTACCGGTAGCACCGGCTGAATACATCCAAAGAAAAATAAAGGGTCACCAGAGTCAGGCTCCCCCAATAATAGAAGGAAATGTTCGAAAACGCCCTCAAGTACGACAAGAACCACAAATGGAAGACGTCACCGCCCGAAGCCACCATGAAACCCCCCAGCACTAGCAAGATAAACAACTCGGTCATCTGCCTCACCTGCAACCCATCCTCCACATCAACCACCCTTCTCCGAAAAACATCCTTCAGCAAGGATAGCCAGATGGAATCCATAGAAACTATCTTCCCCACATCACGAAGCGCCACCCACATCGCATCCGGCGTCACCCATAAAAAGCGATCAACCTCTATCTTCTCCCCATCACAATCTAGACCGAGTAGCTGCTGCACATCTATGGGAGTCACGATCATCTCCCCAAAGTCGAAATGGAAGGTGTGGGTAGTATCCCACCATCTATCCCCCATATCGCACAAGACCGCTGTCGAACGAGGAATCTCATCTAGCACAGACGCCAGCCTCCCAAAACTCGCTGATGATACCACCCAACGCACCACAGGTGGAAGATGATTCCAAACATCCTTAAGCCCCGTCATCCCGCGGGTACGCATATTCGACAGATATACATCAGACTCTCAAAAAGAAAAAAAACATGTCAAAATCCAAAAGGAAAAATCACCAAAAAGAGAAGAATGCCAAAAGTCACTTTACTCACATAACCGCTATGGTTCACCACCCTCGAAGAGCGATGACGTGAGGTCTCACGTAGCAAAGTCCTCTCATTCGTAATCGTCTCAAATGCGTCGAAAGAATTCTCATTCCCCAAAGGAAATAGGCACCCTGGCCCTCTATTCCACATTCGCCCAGTGATTAAAAGTGAATCATTCCCTATGTGCTGCAGTGCTCACAAAAGCGACCATTTTTCAGATCGAAATGCTAGAACGCTTCGCAAAAGAAAATCATAGAAAGAGATAAAGAAAGAAGCTATGAAAAAGAAAGGGAATTCGCCCCCTTTATATAGCATGCCAAGGGTCAAGCCAATCATCACTGACCCCAACCCTACCGATTGGCACTGCCTCTCTGCCTTCCCGAGGCAGCCCAAAAGTCTGTGCCTCTGCCGAATGGCACCCTCCACACCATGCCGACTGGCACCCTCCTTAAAATTTCGTACAAAAAGGTCCCAGAAAATACCAGAAAGCCCTGAAAAATCCTCAGAAAATTCCTAAAAACCCCAGGAAGGATTTAGAACATTTTTACTAAGAAAATTTCGCAGTTCCTCAAGCAAAACCCCTATTTCCCCAGCGGAAATTTCAAAAAACAAAAGAATTATCCTCCCGGTGATGTCCTCGTAGGATTTATAAGGATCACCTCTTATGCCCCGAAGGTCTCAAACCTCCCCAAGCAATACGTCCAATACCTGTACCATCTAATCACTTCCCCATATGGCATCAAATTTTCCTTTCCTCCGCAAGATATCCAAAATCACAAGGATTCCCCCATTCGTCTGCTCCCCAGCTCAAATCAAGATCACAAGGTAATTTGCCCCTACAGAGTTCCCCGAGAACATCTCTACTTAAGCCCGCAGAATTGGTCATCTCATCTTTAAGCCCGCAGAATTGGTCATCTCTACTTAAGCTCGTAGAATTGGCTTCGACCCGCATAATTTGTCATATCTACTTAAGCTCGCATAATTGGCTTCGACCCGCATAATTGGTCATTTCATCTTTAAGCTCGTAGAATTGGCTTCGACCCGCAGAATTGGTCACCCATCTTTAAGCCTGCAGAATTTCCTTCGACTCGCAGAATTGGTCATCCCAACATAAGCCTGCAGAATTGGCTTCGACCCTTAGAATTGGTCACCCCAACATAAGCCCGCATAATTTACTTCGACCCACAGAATTGGTCATCTCATCTTTTAAGCCCGCAAAATTGGCTTCGAACTGCAGAATTGGTCATCTTATCTTTAAGCTCGCAAAATTGGCTTCGACCCATAAAATTGGTCACCCATCTTTAAGCCCGTAGAATTGGCTTCGACCTGCAGAATTGGTCACCCCAACTTAAGCCCGTAGAATTGGCTTCACCCGCAGAATTGGTCACCCCAACTTAAGCCCGCAGAATTGGTCATCTCATATTTTAAAGCCCGTAGAATTATCTTCGACCCACAGAAATGGTCATCCCTACTTAAGCCCGCAGAATAAGTTTCAAGTCGCAGAATTGGTCATCCTTGTTTCCTTAAGCCCGCATAATTGGCTTCGACCCATAAAATTGGTCATCTCATCTTCAGGCCCTCAGAATTGGCTTCTACCCACAGAATTGGTCATCCTTGTTTCCTTAATTGACCTCGACCCGTAGAATTGGCCATCCCCAACATGCTCCTTAGGTCCTTAGATTCGACCTCGACCCGTAGAATTGGTCATCTTTGTTCCTTAGGTCCTCCGAATCGGCCTCGACCCTCTGAATTAGTCATCCTCCTTCAAAAGTCATCATGCGATGTTTATTCGACGGTTATTGTTTATTCCAAACTCACCCTTCGAGGGGATCTATAGACACCCCATTCAGTTACCCTCTAAGCTCTCCTTAGGTCCGAACTACCTTCCTTCAACACCATAAACCTAGGTCATACCCCGAGTACCGACCTAGAGACCACCGGGAGCTCCCAGGCTCCGTTTGACTAAAAAGATAAAATCTTCAGCTTGACTGAGACTGAATGAATCTCCAAAGGGCACTGAAATTCCCTTTCCAACAGTCCGTCCCGTACGCCATTCTGACTTACCATGTGGACGAACGACCCATTTTCCCCGAAACTCAATAAGGAGGCCACCGGGCACTCCCGGGCTCCATTTGACCAAAGTCAACCCTTAAGCTCGATCGATGCTGAATGAATCTTCAAAGGGAACCAAAACCCCTTTCCAACGGTCCGTCCCATGCACGATTCCAACTTACGGTACGAACGAATGATCCGTTTTACTCTAGGAGGTTACCGAATGCTTTCAGGGCCAAATTGACAAACGTCAACTCCCCAAACCGGTTCAAAATCTTTAGAATGTCTAAGTATATCTCCCAACCTTTCCAACAGTTTTCCCCATGTGCAATTCTGACTTACCATGCGGACGAACGATCCGTTTGCGTCCGAAGTTTTCCCTACCCAAGGAACGACGAGCGCTTCCGAGCTACATTTGATCCAAAGTCAACTCCCAAACTCGGGAGCAGTCCAAAGTACTTTTGAAGGTCTCTGAATTACCTTTCCAACGGTTTTCCCTGTACACGATTATGATCAATGGTTTGCACTCAGCGATCGATTTTTCGAAAAGGCCTGAAAGACACTGCCAAATGGCATGTCCCAGACCCTGCCTATCGGCAGTGTACCTAAACACATCTGTCGATAGGCAGGACGAGGGCTATGCTGATCGACAATGTCCTGGGCCTATAAAAATGAGTTCATGACCTCATTGCAAAGAGGAGCACAGATCTGATAGACATCACTCTCAACAAATCCAGAAAACCTCTCTCAAAGTCAGCTTGATTTCCACATCCAAATCCCTTTCCAACCTTCACTTTTCGTCATAATTTTCATCAAAATTAGCGAATTAACTACCCTTCATCATCACCCAAGTTCAAGGGTTTCTCTCTAACATTCAAGATGAAGGTCAAGATCTTCAATAAAGTCCAATTTTCTCAATTCCCACCTTAAACTCTCATAAATTCGCATTAACTTATTTTTATTACATAGGACTTTTATTCTCTCATCTCTCATCTCACATATCCTAATATACTTTTTATTTAGTATTATTGTACATCTCTTATTTTAATAAAAAAACAAAAAATAAGAAAAGGAGGGTTCGCTCATAAATTCCAAACGGGAATTCTCACACTTTTCTCACAACTAAAACACCTTTTTACACACACACACAAATAAGAGAAGTCCTCGGTTGGATTTATGGGATAAACCCCACCCCCTCATTTTGCATGCCAACTATGTGGACTTTGATGCCTCTATAGGCTACGTAGGCGTCTCAGGGTAAAACCCGAGACTCGAGTCATATTCTCACTTTTTCTCTCATTTTATATTTATTCTAAACTCAACTCTCTTAGATTACATATATTTATATATGCATATATTTGTTCTTAGTAGCATATTATTCCACATACGTTATCGTTCCATTATAACGATCAACGCAAGGATAATCGCGTAAATGCTATTTTCTAATATTATTTTTATGAACCTTCCAATGGATGACTCGCTTTATCTCTTCCACAATACAAGTCGAGGATTCTTATCTCCACTATATATATATATACACATGCACACATATCACGGGGAAAATAAAGGAAAATCGCAAAAACCCATGAGAGACCGTAAGGGCGGAATGGGTGCCTAACACCTTCCCATTTCGTAACTTAGCCTCCGGACCATTTTCGAATCATTTTGGTTTCATATGTATCAATATGTCTTTGGATGCTTCCCTTCCGTATGGCTCCCTTTCTTTTATCAGTTTTGAGTAAAATATACTGGCAACTCCATCTCTCTACATTTTTCACCTCATTAAATGACTCCGGTCGAAGTGCTCCCGAGAGGGACGCGAGGGACCTAGGATCCTCACTCTCCCTCCCGCCGCGAGGGTCAAGGATGGCCACAGTGGGAACATGACCTTCCTGAGTCTTAGAATTAATGATTATATTATCTATGTAGACCTCGACCTCTTTGTGTATCGGATTATGCAAGATGGTTATGGAAGCCCTTTAGTAGGTGTCCCTCCATTTTTTAGACTGAATGTCATAACTATTTAACAAAAGGTTCCCCAAGGGGTATTGAATGCATATTTTTTCTTGGTGATCATGGTGAATCTTGATCTAATCGTAATCGATAAACACATCGACAAATGAATTGAGAGCATGACTGGTGTAGAGGGGGATTAAGGTAATCCTGAGACTAGAGATAATCCCCCCATTAACAACAGTGTTTGGGATTATGGAAGCGAGGCAGCTCAGCGAGGTAGCTCAGTGTAGCATGGCAGCTCATACATTAGCTTGTTCTATTACTTAGTCACATTGTATATTTGTGTATATTGGTTGTGGTCTATAACGATTGTAATGATGTAATAAGTATAATTTTTTTTAGTTTGAGGACGAACGGTACTCCCGAGAGACCATGCTTGTTAGGGACTGAGAGATCTTTCATGCTCTATCGAACGACCTCACCGTGGGAACTTTAGAGGGACTTGGTTTGGAGGATTGAGAAGTGAGGCACCATTGGGGCTTGTCCTGACCCTCTTAGATACACCTGGTAAAACACCAAAAGACCCTGACCGTGGAACCCTGAGCGGAGCAGCTTTGAGTTCCATCGAGCGTTGAGTTGGGGACCAAACAACCCTCTTCTTAATGTCACATCTAATGTAGGTGATGCCACTAGCCACCTAGACAATGTCAAATCTGCACTTCAGTAAACTACCATGGTATTTGGGGCGGTCAGACAGTTGGTGAGCCACCTCTGTGACAACTGCCACCTGAAACACAGTGGTTAGGAAAAAGGCATATCCTGGAATTTAATGTTTATGAGGTGGAGCTAACTAGGGAATCAGGCATTTAATATTTGTGATATAAAGTATGAGGGATGCCTTTAACAGCTTTTAATGATTGAGTTACCTTGGGAGGGGTGTGGGGCCTATTTAAGGACCCCAACCACCTCTCGGGAGAGGGGTTCTTTTTTAGAGTTCAGAAGTTATTACTAGAGAGAATATACATCAGAGAGAGATTTATTATGAACCAGGGAGTTTACTTACCCACTATTATCATTTATTACGAAGCTTTAATACTTGACAGAGGTTGGGGTGTTTGGCTGCCTGCCACGGTGTATCTAGGGTGCTTATTTTCTCTCTCCGTCTAAATGAGCTGCTTCTGATTTCATTATCATCTTCTGAGTTATAAACGAGATATTTGTGAGTTCAAACTGAGTTTATCTTCACTAAGTTATGTTTGTGTGTCCTATAGTTAATCAACATTGTTGTTGGTTAACTTATCATTACTTTACTCAAAAGGGGTTACACTTCCATCAAATATAAACTACCCTCTTACATTTAGCGACTCCGCTAGGGAGGCATTCTTCTAAGCAAGGAGTATGGCACCAGATAATGTTAATCGAAGACTTAACTTTGATGACATTCAACACAATGAAGAACAGGAGGCGAGAGAGTTGGAGGCTTCAAGGGATGGAGACCCTCGACTAGAGGTATCTCCGGTTCAAACGATGACAGGTGTCCCAGGGGTGACACTAGCTTCTACGAGCAATGGATTGGGACCGTCCGAAGTGGCACTCCTCATGAATAAATTTTATGAGTTTTTACAAACTCCTGTAGCTTTAACGGTGTTGGGGGGATTTGAGACCAACTCCTTCATGACACCAGGGGAAGCCCCAATGGCCCCACTAAGTGCAGTTCTAATAGGAACAGTTCTAACAAGTATACCCTCTATTGTAAATCCAAAGGTGGGAACTCCAGGAGTATCAACCGTTCCAACTGTGATGATTTCTCAAGCTGTAATGGGGGGCACTTCGCCTATGGTCCCTATGGTCGTTGCTTCAATGGCATCAGCTATAGAAGAGATGAGGAAAAAGATGCTGAAATTCATGCAAGCTTCCTCACAATCTACCGGTGAGATAGCATCAGTTTATGATGACTTTCGAATGCCTTACCCCCAGGAGTACAACGATGATCCCTACCCAAAATATTATATTCCTTCTATCTTTGAAAAATATACATGAAAGGGTGGGAACCCGAAAGAGCACATTAAACGATTCGTGCAGCATTTGGTGGAGCACTACAATAACAAGAAGCTCAGGTTGAGGGAATTTTCTAAATCCTTAACTGATAAGGCCTATACCCAGTATTCTCACTTAGCCCATAAGAGTGTATCCATGTAGGAGGAGATGTGTGTTCTGTTCATTCAGAAATTCTTTCTAGTGGAAGATGAGCCCACCTTGACCCAACTAGGGAGAGAGAAGCAACAACAAGGGGAAGATGTAGTGTCATATGTTTGAAGGTTCAGGGAAAGCTCCATTGATGTGAGGGAGGAGGCAAGAGAATCCAAACTACTGCAGATTTGTGCGGAAGGATTACTTCCTGAGTACATCAGCCATTTTATTAATGAGACGCACGAGGGGAATTTTATGGCATTCCTAAAAGAAGCGAGGAATACCTCGTTGGTTGTACGACCTAACCCAGTGGTGGTGCCCATGATGTTCAGGAAATCGATACAACCTAGGGGAGGGAGGTCTCAGCCCCTATAGGTGGGATATACTGATGGAACAGATGGGGGTAAAGTTGCGAAGAGGGATAATAAGGGGAAGTTTGGGAGAGACATGGAGGATCCACCAACGTTTCCTTGTACAATAAAAGAGGTTGTCAACTGTTACAATGCCATGGTTCAAGGAGTAATGGTGCATGAACTGAAGGGCATCCCCTTTGGGTAACCAGACGCTGCAACCAGGGAGGATCATAAATATTGTCAGATTCATAAAAAATCCAACATCCAAAGGCGAGTTGTTTCATGCTACGAAGAATCATCTACAAATATGTGAAGGAAGGAATGTTGAAAACACCTCCGCAAAATGTTAACAACAACCCACTCCCAGCACATGGGGACAATCTGGTGTTGGCCTACGATGAGGAGGCAGAGAGAAAAGCAAGGGAGATAACAACAGAGCAGGAGGAGTTTGAAGAATCTTTGGAAGAATGTACTAGGGGAATGGCTAACGTAGTGTTAGCTTATGATGAAGAAAGTGCTAAAGATGTGGAGGACGCATATAGCATTCAAGGTGAGGAAGTAGACGAAGCTATAAAAGACTCAGCAGTTTTAAAATCCTCAAAGTTTGCCTGGTTCTTTGACTAGGTAGGGATACCAAAGGAGAGTAGATTGGAGATAACCCAGGAAATCCTTGATATTGTGAGGAAGAACGCAGTCCCTTCATTGAGATGGAAGGGACCCATGGGCAGGTTGTTAAACAGGTTCTTATCAGAGATAACTTTCAGCAACGCAGATAGGGCTGTACAATTCCCTCATAATAGTCCATTATATGTGACTTCCAGCATCAATGGAGTTAGCTTTGCAAGGGATCTTATGGATGGGGGAGCCTTCATCAATATCATGTTAATCAACTCTTTCCATGAAGCTAATATTCCATAGGAGAGGTTAGTCCCCATGCCTTTAGTGATTTCAGGTTATGACAACCAGTCTTCCAAGTCCTTCGGTTATGTGAACATAGGATCTTGATGGGAAATCTGAGTTCCCACATCAAATTCCACGTGATAGAAAGTGTGGCTTCCTACCATCTGTTGATAGGAAGGATGTGTATGAACAACCAAGGGCTAGTTCCTTCAATATATCACCAATGCACCAAAGCGAATATCAAGGGAACGAAGGTGACCATTAGAGCTACGAAGAGGCCATTCGGTGTCGAAAAAGATCTCCTATTAGATACAACCTTTTGCACAGAACTGGAGGAGGACATCAGAGTCCTAACTAGAAGAATAGAGAGAGCGGTTCCCTCGATCAGAAAAAGGACTGGGACCTTGAATAATAAGCATAATGAAGTTGCAAGAAGCAAAGGAGTGATGGCAGAAGAAGCTACCAGGTGGTCCCTCGGTCCCAAAACATCTCAAAGCATCTCAAAGACACCATGAGGCCAAGGGTGGAACCAATGGAGCATGAGGTCCAACGACAAAGCATGCTGAGCCAATTTTCAAGAGGAAGATTTGTTGAGGCTTCTAAAGAGAAGAAGAGGAAGGCAATTACGACTACTAGTAGGAAGTGAAAGAAAGTTGTTACCGAAGAGGGAAACATTGTTTATTATTTATAATGATGTGAACGGGCGATCGAAGAAGCTGATAATGGAACTGACCAGATATATGAGTGTTTTTTCGTGGATCAACATGGGCAATGTATGGTGATAGACAACTCCAACATAAAGGAGTTCCTAGAAAATGTCGTTGAGGAACCAGACTACATGGAAGATAAATTGAAGCCACGGGCACAAGAGTTGGAGTAGTTGAACCTGGCAAAAGAAAGGGAGGATCCAAGGCCTATTTTTATCTCAAAGGACCTCTCTAAGAAGAAATAAGAGGCCTTGGTTGAGTTGATTCAGGAGTTTATAGTCATTTTCACATGGAAGTACACAGAGATGGAAGGGTTGGATTAGTAAGTAAGCTACCAAAAGTCGAATGTGATGCCTTCAGATATTCCGATGAAGAAAGCAATAAGAACGTATAAGCCTGAGCTGGATTTGAAGATCAAGGAAGAGGTCCAATGCTTATTGATGGCAAGGTTCATCAAACTGATACAACACACACTCTGGTTATCTAGCATTGTCCCGGTGGGAAAGAAAGACAAAATCAAATAAGGATCTGTGTGGATTTCAGAGACTCGAATAGGTATCGCCCCAAGGATGAGTTCCCTATACCCTTTATCGATAGCTTGATAGATGCAATGGCTAATCATGAGATGTACAGCTTCATGGATGGGTATATAGGGTACAACCAGATCAAGATGGACCCCATGGATGTAGAGAAAAAGGTGTTTAGAACCCCGTTAGGAAACTTCATGTACAAAGTAATGTCGTTTGGACTCAAGAACGTTGGGGCTACTTACCGAAGAATAATAATGGACATTTTTTGTGACTTCTTTCATAAGTTTATGGAATTCTATATGGATGATTTGGTCATCAAATCTAGGAAGGAGGATTCCCATCTGAGCAATTTGAGGAAGGTGTTTTCCCGATGCAGGAAGTATAAGCTAAAAATGAACCCACTGAAGTTCGTCTTCGGAGTAACGAGTGGAAAATTTCCAGGTTTTCTGGTTGATCAACGGGGGGTGCAGATGGACGAGGACAAATAACGAGCGATATTGGAGATGCCAAGTCCAAGAACGGCGAAGGAGCAGGAGAGTTTTTCTCGACAAGGTTTACTACCATAGGAAATTTGTGCCTGGATTGATCGAAATAGCACATCCAATGATGCATCTTTTGTGAAAGAACATAAAATTCTAGTATGAGGAGGTTCACTAGTAGTCCCTCACTGGGCTGAAGAAACTGCTAGTTTCACCACAGACCATGGTTCCCCCAAAGGCAGGGATATCGCTGCTGTTAAACCTCACATCCACTATGAAGTTCGTTAGAGCTCTGTTGGCACAAGAGATTGACAGGTAAGAATGGACAGTTTACCATCTCAATAGAATCATACATGGGCCAGAGGTCAGGTATTGTATCCCAAAAAGGCATTATTTAGCCATAGTCATTATAGCGCAAAAACTTAGACATTATACGTTGTCTTTTATAATTCATATTGTAACAAGATGTGATCCTATTAAGTTTTTACTGGAAATAACTATATTGGTGGGTAGGGAAGCTAGGTGGTTCCTCATCTTCATAGAATATGATTTGAAGTACGTGGTCTCTCGCGCAATCAAGAGCCAGGCATACGCAGATTTCTTGGAAATCTTCCTCTTTAGGACATTTGAGACACCTAGAGAAAGTATTCCAGGAGATAACTTGCAGGACAACCACTTGGATGCCAGTGATGAAGAATGGACCATTCAGTTCAATGGATGTTCACCAGAAAGAAAAGTCGGAGCATGGGTTATTCTTTCAAGAGGAATGGAGGAGAATTGTCTTTCCAATAAGTTAGATTTCCCTTGTTCCAATAATAAAGCTGAGTATGAGGCATTGGTACTGGGGTTATTGGAGGTCCTTCGAAGGGGAATTTGTTCACTTTGCATCAAAGGTGATTCAAATTTGGTGATTCAGTGAGTGAATGGATAATATGCGTTGAAACACCTAAGTATGGTGCCGTATAGAATAATCATTTAGAGGATTCATAACTAGTTCCATCGGACCAAGATCAAGAGACATTCCCGAATAATGAATCTCCATACAGACGCCTATGCAACCATTGCTCAAAAGATGATCATAAGGGATAATACAACTATAGTCATGATTTAACAAAGAATAGATCCCTCGGTGGTAAAATCAATTATACCGATGGAGGATGACTCTAACTCGAGGGGAGATATTAGAAAACAACTGGAGTCTGGGGAAGGAGCGATGTAGTTGAGGGAATTAGCCCAATACTTTACAAACCATGGAAACCTTTACTTCAGAAACGCAGGAGGATGATTGTCAAGATGCATCGGCCCAAAAGAAGCAGAATGGAGGTTAAATAAATCACATGAAGAGCACTACAAAATAACCGAGATACCCCTTTATAAGAGAATTCAAAGAGAGGGATATTTCTGGACCAGGATGAAACATGACGCAACTGAGCTACGACGAAAGTGCGATAAGTGCTAACTTTTCTTCGATGCCATTGAATGCCATTTTGTGATGGGAGACAGCCCTTTATTTACTTCATCAGAGATGGAGTTATCCCTATAGATATAATTAATATGATGGGACTCAAGAAAAGGGCCCCGAGGTTCTACGTTCAGGAAGGGCAGCTTTATCCAAGGGGATACTTCAACAGGCCATTGTGTTGCATCAGGAAGGAAGAAGCAGCCGAAGTCCTCAAATAAGTGCATGATCCAGCTCACATAGGAGGGGCCAAGTTTTATGACCAATTGATAACATTGGGGTATTATTGGCCAATAATGGAGAAGGACTCTATTGAGTTCGTTCGAAAATGTAGGGCTTGCCAACTTTATGGAAACATGATCCATGCCCTATCGGTGGACCTACACTCCCTGGCGACGCCTTATTCTTTTCACACTTCGGTATTTGACCTAGTAGAGGCAGTACATCCTTCTTCGAGAGGGAAGATATAGATACTAGTAGCAACGAAGTGCTTTAAAAAATGGGCTGAAATGATACCACTAAGAAGGGAAACAATAGGGGTGGTGAGCAACTTCATCAGAGAATATATCATTTACCGCTTTGGAATTCCAAAGCTCATTCTCTCAGATAACAGAACCCCCTTCATCAATTTATAGGTAAAAATGCTCGCAAACAAGTACTCCATCGTTCATCATAATTCAACGGTGGCATACCCAAAGGGAAACGGTCAAGACGAAGCAACTAATAAAACATTTGTTAATATTTTGGCTAAAACGATGGAGGATTTTTCAGGATCATGGGATGACAAGATACCAGTTGTATTATGGGAATATTGAACAACTAAGAGGAGGCCCATAGGGTATACTCGGTTCTCCCTTATTTATGGGGCTGAAGTGACTCTCTCAATAGAGTTAGAAGTTCCCTCTGCCCGATATTCCTTGCGAAGTAACATGCTCCCTCGGAACAGACTTGTGCAGTTGCAAGTATTGGACGAACACAGAGATAATGCGATGCAGCACTTTCAAATGTATACGAAGCAACTCTTCAGGGCATATAATAACTAGGTGAGATCAAGGAAGTTTATGGAGGGAGACCTCATTTTAAAGGCAGCAGTGAAGCACATTGGGGACTTCCTCTACCTATGTTTGCAGCAAATTAGGAGGGACCTTTCATTGTAAAAGAAGCTCATGATTCAGGTTATTGCTTAATTTATATGATTAAAGAAGACAAGCCATTCAAGATTAACAATAAATGGTTGAAAGTCTATCATGTGTAAGAAATTAAGTTTAGACCTTCGTAGTATCTAGTCATAGTTATGAATATACAAGTCTTTTTTTTATTACAACTTGAATGGAGATAAAAGAATTGTAGAACTTCATAATATACGCAAACAGTGACAGAACAAAGAAATGGCATGGAAAAATATATATCTTTTTCATTCATTAACAAACTTTGGGGCATTACAAATTTGGGAGCTAGTGCCCAAGAATTACATAAGAAGAAAAAGGAAAAATGTACACAAGAGTTCATTGGCCTAAGAGGAACCATAGGTCTTAAGCACAGAAAAATTCTTCGGGCAGCCCGAAGAAGCTGCTAGGTAAGACTGTTTGGTGTTAATAGAAACCTCCAATGTCTTTTGTGCTTATGTACGCTCGATAAGGAGAGCTTATTTTATGTCCTATACCTCCTTATCGTAAGCTTTAAGAGGAGGTGCTAGCTCAGCCAACTTAGCTTCCTCAACCCGTTGATCCTCCTAATATTTCTGTAGAAGATCTATCTGACTATCCAGTCATTGGCTCTTCAAAGTCTTTAAGTGCGCAATCAGCTAGTCAAAACGGAAGCCATCTCGACCCAATTCCCTTAGATATCCCAGGAATTAGTTGAGAAGAGGTCTGGTAACTTTCGTGATAGGAGTGCTAATGATATCAGCAACAATGATCGACATGCCTTGAAGCCTATGTCTCATTACGGGGATGTTGGAACGCAATCAATCCATAGTGAAAGTCTCAGGAAAGTGGCTTGTAAGTTGCTGAATCCCCAAACGATTGCTGGCAGGCATTTGAGGAGAACGCCGAAGTACCATAAGGCAAAGTTGTGAGGAGCTCAGTTGGGCGGAGGAAGCTCACAACCAGATTCGCTATCAGCAGCAACACTAGTCGTGGAACCTTGGTCATCATGACTAGAATCTTTTGAAATAACGGGTTCCCGATGGGGTGAAGCGATTGGCGAAAGAACTAGTGGAGATTTCTCTCCCACTGAAAAAGATTCATGAGCAACCTGAGAACAGGTAGAATAAACAATGATTAAGTGAAAAATCTTAACAAGTGTTTCCAATGTTAAGTCACCTTTACAGGTGGAGTTTATGAAAAATATTAACAAGATTTTTCATTGTTAAGTCACCGTTATAGGTGGAGTTTGTGAAAAATCTTAACAAGTGTTTTCATTGTTAAGTCACCGTTATAAGTGGAGTTTGTAAAAAATCTTAACAAGTGTTTTTATTGTTAAGTCACCATTATAGGTGGAGTTTGCAAAAAATCTTAACAAGTGTTTTCATTGTGAAGTCACCATTATAGGTGGAGTTGTGAAAAATCTTAACAAGTGTTTTCATTGTTATGTCACCGTTATAGGTGGATTTTGTGAAAAAACCTAACAAGTGTTTTCATTGTTAAGTCACCGTTATACGTGGAGTTTGCAAAAAAACTTAACAAGTGTTTTCATTATTAAGTTGTCGTTATAAGTGGAATTGCAAAACGTTTGAGAAATGAGACTCTTCTAGATTGTACATTGTCAAGAATAAAGGACATACAACAAGAAATGAAAAGAAACTAGCGAAGTACCTCATCAATTGCTAGAGACAGAATAAAAGTCACTAAGGAGGAGACAATGGTAGGAACTGCTGTGGGCAGGCTTACCTCCTCAGAAGCCTCAACACCACCCTCATCTAAAGAAGCCTCAACGTTCGGTAAATCTCCTTCAGCAATGAAAGGTACCAAGGCCAACATAAGACTTCCACTTGAGGAGGACATTTGACATCCAAGTGATGTCCCAATGTATGTGGATGCAGAAGAACCACCACGCCCGGTAGAAACATCAACCCCGGCCTTGGGAATATGCAGACCACCAAGAGAAGAGGGTGGGGCAAGATCTGGAGAAAACTGCAAAAATGAAGCTAAGTGTTAGAAATGGGTAATAAGTACATAAAAAAGGAGAAATACCTCTAAGTGTTACTTACCTAAGCTATGGTACCAAATAGGGGCACTGCAGTTAGGGGTCTCGTCAACACAGCGGGAAAAAGAATGCCAACTAACAAAGATGCCATTTCGACCTAAGGCATCCTAACATATTAACGTTCAGTATGTTAAACAGAAAAAGGGGTGGAAGAGAGAAATGACGTTAGACCTAACAAGTGATTGATAATATGTTACCTCGAGGAAACTTTCTACAATTGGAACGATGGGCAAAAGAACCTGGAGCTGAGATGACAATTCAGAAGAGGCTGGGGGAGTTGCCTCTGGTTGAGAAGAAGCACCCACACACTCAACAGAATAACCCCACACAGCAGCATCCTTCACACATTGTGAGGCCGAATGACGGGAGTAAGTAAGCTCGATCATGGGGGAACGGGGAGGAGTTACATCGGTCTGAGAGGACTCGAAACGTCCCCCCGCAAAAGGGCTCATAGGGGGCTGGGTTTTCTTTCTTCAACCTCCTGCACCAAAGTTATTAAGAGTTAAACAGATGCATCTTGCCTTAGAAAAATGGGAGTAAGAATAATAAGACACATGCATACCTCGAATCTAGATGGATAATGGGAGGATATAACCACTGGTGAAGGAGGAGAGGAGGCAACAACAGAGGGAGATAGGGGGAGATGTACATCTGGAACTCGCTTCCTCTGGGACTTGGTACCTAGAATCTTCTTCCTCACACCCGCACCACCAGTACTTTGAGGAACCTTTAAACTCTTTTTTTCAATTTGACCCTGGTTCCGTTGGATCAACTAATATAGTGGGGAAGGCAGTAGAAGGAGGAACGACGGGAGCACATCATTGGAACTCAACATTTATTCGTTCCACCTCAGCTTGAACTTTCCTTATCAACTCCTCACTCGTTTCTGCAGACATGGGAGGAAAAACAGAGGCGATGGGGAATGCTGCCAAAGTAGTTTGAGACTTAGACTTTGAGGAAGTCCCACTTTTGGACTTCTTAGTTTTTTTAGCCGGTGGTAGGGAGGGACCTTCCCTAAAAGCTGATTCGGTTGTAAGGGCAGGCTGTTTAGGGGTTACAATGGTCTTGAATTTAGGCATGGAAGTAGGGATCATTGGGCATTAAGGGGGAAGATCAAGGGGAGGATCTTTAACAGTTTTACTCAGAGGGAACTCAATCCCAAGAATAGAGTTGCCGTTGAGGCCAAATTCTAAGGTAGAGAAAGAAAGAACTGGGGGATACTGGGGGGACTTTGTTTAAACTGATGAATTGTGGTCAGTTGCATCAAACAGAATTTGCTGGCATAAGAGGTAGATACGTCCCCTTTCCTAGTAGTAGTGGGGAGGGTGACTCAACCATCCATAGTAGAGGTCACGCCAATTACCTCCCCAGAAAGGTAGAAGGTGCAAGCCTCAGCAAAAGTAGGCCTCCCATTCATTAACTGAAAAAGAGGTCGAGGAGCCCCTTGATCAAACCCGAACTTCCTGCTACACCTATCGGGGTTATAAGGTTCAGAACTATATCCCCATTCACTGAAGGAAGGAAGAAACCCAGGAGTGAACAAAAGTACCACGGCCTGTGAAGGATCTTCTACAACGGGAACAAAAGTGACCATTATAGCTGCAGAAGGAAAAAAATTCCAAGTATGGGCAAAGGTAGATTCTCCGTATGACCTCATAACAAAGGAATCAAAATGGTCAAAAACCACCATTATTTCCTTTCGACTCTATTTTTTATGGAAGCATAAGAGGCATGGGGATTTACTGCCTTGGATCACGAGATAAGAGACAGACTTGGCAGCATTGGCAGGAAAATGGGTATATAGGAAACCCGTTAAGATAACGGTATTGGAAAAATTGGACAAATTGTAATGACTAAGGGACCGTGCCATGACAAGATGGGTTCGATCTAGCCAAGTATAGAGGGTCCCTAAATCAATGGCGGCCAGAGGAAGGTTGAAACCCCTGACCAAATAGATAGAAATGTTTATAAGGTCCCTCATGGGTTGGTCATTAGGTTTCCCAGTCAAGAAGAAATGCGAAAGCAACACAAGAATATAGGTTGGTAGTTCCAAAGATGTACCTTTACCTTGGCCTGTAATAGCAGTAACGTCATTCGCTTCAGCAGCTTCGAAAAAATAGCTAATAAGGGGATTAAAAGTAGCCTTATTGGAAGACCCAGTGCAACGATGGAAAATTAGATCAATCTCAGCTCGTTCAACGGTCTCTTCGGCATCCAAGGCCTCATCATGATAAGTAAACTCACCCATGGGATCGAACCCAAGTAGCTCATAAACATCCTCCAATAAAATGGTGAACTCCCCCAGGCAGCGAAGAATATGTGAGTTGTAACGTTCCATCTGAAAACCAACACTTGGAGTGCATCATTGTGCTTAGAAATAGTGAACTCCTCAAATCAGCTGGCTCGATGAAGACCAACCTTGGCTAGAGCTGCAACATAAGAGCTCTGCATGTGTGCATGCTAGGCAGTAAAATGATATGGTGATCCCCAGGTTCTTTAAAATCGATCTGGAAGTAAGGGAAAACTCCACGATCCAATCAGAAGCATAGAGTCCCCTCTGGAGGAAGAAAGCCCCACTTTGATAAATATTTGTCTTCATCACCCAACAGCAAAGGTTCGTACTTCGCTGAAAAATGGCTGGTCTTGCATGAATCAAAAAACTCATCACCCTTGCTAAATATAGGAGATGAGCGATAAAAACTTAGCTGCTTTTAACGAGCAACATCCAGGGCGGTGGCATTAGTGGCGGCAGAAAGGGTGGCAGGTGGAGTATTGGTGGCAGACGTAGTAGGATTGCTTGAGGAGGCCATTAAATATGATAGTGAAGTACAAGGAAAATCTTAGAAAATTCACTAGAGAAATAATAATGGAGTGTCTAGAAAGCAAGGATGATGGAAAAGGAAAGAAATTAGGAGAAAAGCTTGGCAACAACGGAGTTTTGGGAGAGTTTCTCTCTCTAGAGTAGACGGAAGTTTGAAGAAGACTAGGAAAAGAAAAGTGTTTATAAAAATAGACGTTTGAATTCTTTTAATCCATCTTTTGAGTTTCCCACCGCTACACGTGCAAAGCCGCCTATAATCATTTCAAACATACACGTGGCACTTCGGAAAGCGTCCTGACAGCTGAAAAGACAGCGCCACATCATTAATGAAGTGACGCATGGGGAATAGAAAGGGTTTTCTTCCTAGGAAAGTTTGAGTTTTGGTGCCAGAATTTTTGTCAGACATATCCAGTTACTCCCAACGAATAAGCTATCCCAATGGTTCAAAAAAGCTATGATGTTCCCTCTCCATAAGTCCAAACGTTGTTTAATTATGACTCAGCTACATCGGGGATAATTCCTGCCTTTTCGAACATGGAGAAACGTTACAAGGGAGAATTTCACAAGTCTCAACGATAGGGGCAGTCCTAAAAAAAACTAACTACCTACAACTATACTCCACAACATCACAAATGGGAGAATTTCACTTCCCTAAAGTCAGAACGAGTATTTAAGAAGGTTGGTAGATCTATCGGGAGAATTTTAAATAGTCAAGCCCGAATGGTTAAAACTTAGTAATAGGAAAAAGTTGCGATGTACCATTGCCAAAATGTGAGTACACCGCAGTGCTTTGACTCAGGTACATCGGGGAGAATTTGACTTTTTTCATGGAAGCGTTAACCGCACTTGGTTGCAATAAAGGAAAAGATGATAGATTTTTTTAACACAGAGAAGGTTCATCGAATAGAGAAGTTTTTGTGAGACATTTCTTATTTGCAAAGTAAATCTCTCCACAAAGGGGCAAATGTATAGGGGCATTAACGTCATCCTGAGACTAGAGATAATCCCCCTATTAACAACAGTGTTTGGGATTAAGGCAGTGAGGCAGTTCAACATTGCATCTCAGTGTGGGAGCTCAGCATGGCAACTCAGCATGGTATCTCAAGCGTGGCAGCTCAGCAAGGCATCTCAAGCGCGGCAACTCAGTGTGGAAGCTCATACCTTAGTTTGTTGTATTACTTAGTCACATGTATCTTTGTTCATATTGATTGTGGGCTACAACGGTTGTAATGATGTAATGATTATAATTTTTTTTAGTGTGAGGTCGAATGGTACTTGCGAGAGACCATGCTTGGAAGGTCCTAGGAGAGCTTTCATCCTCTATTGAACGACCTCGCCATGGGAACTTTAGAGGGACTTGGTTTAGAGGATTGAGAAGTGAGGCATCATTGGGGCTTGTCCTGACCATCTTAAATACACTTGGTAAAACACCAAAAGACCCTGATCGTGGAACCCCGAGCAAAGTATCTTTGAGTTCCATCGGGCATTGAGTTATGGACAAAACAACCCTCTAATCAATGCCACATCTACTGTAGGTGATGTCACTATCCAGCAAGAGAATGTCAAATCTGCACTTGAGTAAACCACCATGGTATTTGGGGCGGTCAGACAGTTAGTAATCCACCTCTGTGATGACATCCACCTGGTACATACTGGTTAGGCAGAAGGCATGTCTTGGCATTTAATGTTAATGATGTGGAGCTAACTAGGGCATCAGGCATTTAATGTTTATGACATAAAGTATGAGGGATTTCTTTCACAGTTATAAATGACTGAGTTACCTCGAGAGTGGTGTGGGGGTATTTAAGGACCCCAACCACCTCTAGGGAGATGGGGTTCTTCTTACGAGTTCAGAAGTCATTACTAGAGAGAATATACATCAAAGAGAGATTTATTACGAACTAGAGAGTTTAATCACCCACCATTATCATTTATTACGAAGATTTAATACTTGACAGAGATCATTGAGGGTGGTTGGGGTGTTTGGCTGCCATCCAAGGTGTATCTAGGGTGCTCATTTTCTCTTTCCCTCTAAACGAGTCGCTTTTGAGTTCATTATCATCTTCTGAGTTATACAACAGAGATTTGTGAGTTCAAAATGAGTTTATCTTCCCTAAGTTGTGTTTGCGTGTCCTATAGTCAATCAATAGTGTTGTTGGTTAACTTATCATTACTCTACTCAAAAGGGGTTACGCCTCCATCTAATCTAAACTACCCTCTTACATTTGGCGACTCCGCTGGGGAAACATTTTTCTGAACGAGGAGCATGGCGCATGATAACGTTAATCGAAGACATAACTTTGATGACATTAAACACAATGAAGAACATGCAACGAGATAGATGGAGGCTATAAGGGACGGAGCCACTCAACTAGAGATATCTCCAGTTCAAATGGTGACAGGTGTCCCAGGGGTGACACAGGCTTCTCCGACCACTCGGTTGGGACCGACCCAAGTGGCACTCCTCATGAATAAATTTTATGAGTTTTTATAAACTCCCATAGCTTCAACGATGTTGGGGGAATTTGAGGCCAACTCCTTCGTGACACCTGGGGCAGCCCCAACGGCCCCACCAAGTGTTGTTCAAACAGTAATAGTTCCAGCAAGTATACCCTCTGCTGTAAATCCAACGGTGGTAACTCTAGGAGTATCAACCGTTCTAACTGTGATGAGTTCTCCTGCTGAAACGAGCACTCCGCCTATGGTCCCTCTTGTTGTTACTTCAACGGCATCAACTATGGAAGAGATGAGGAAATAGATGCAGAAAGAGATGCTGAAATTCATACATGATTCCTTGAAATCTATCGGTGAGGTAGCTTCGATTTATGATGACTTTTGAATACCTTTTCCCTAGGAGTACAACGATGAGCCCTACTCAAAAGATTATATTCCACCAATCTTTGAAAAATATTCAGTAAAGGGTGGGAACCCGAAAGAGAACAATAAATGCTTCGTGGAACATTTGGGGGCGCACATCAATAACAAGAAGCTTAGGTTGATGGAATTTTCTAAATCCTTAACTAATAAGGCCTATACCTGGTATTCTCACTTATCCCCTAAGAGTGTTTCCATCCGGGAGGAGATGCACGTTTTGTTCATCCAGAAATTCTTTCTAACGAAAGATGAGTTCACATTGACCCAATTGGAGAGAGAGAAGCAGCGACTAGGGGAAGTGTAGTGGCATACGTTCGAAGGTTCAGGTAAAGGTCCCTTAATGTGAGGGAGGAGGCCAGAGAATCCAAATCGCTATAGATCTGTGCAGAAGGACAGCTTCATGAGTATGTCTGCCATCTTATTAACAAGATGCACAAGGGGACTTTTGTGGCATTCGTAAAAGCAGCAGGGAATATCTCGTTGGTTGTACGACCAAACCCAGTCGTGGTGCCCATTCTATTCAGGGAACCAATACGACCTGGGGGAGGGAGTTCTCAGCCCCCATGGGTGGTATATACCGAAGGAATAGATGGGGACAAAGTAGTGAAGAGGGACAATAAGAGAAGCTTTGGCAGATACAAGGAGCATCCACCATCGTTGCCTTGTACAGTAAAAGAGGCTATTAGCTATTACAACGCCATGGTGCAAGGAGGAATGGTGTATGAACCAAAGGGCATCCCTATTGGGGAACCACACGCTACAACCAGGGAGGATCCTAAATATTGCCAGATTCATCAAAAGATCTAACTTCCAATAGAGAGTTGTTTCATCCTAAGAAGAATCATTGAAAAATATGTGAAGGTAGGAATGTTGAAAATCCCTCCACAAAATGTTAAAAACAACCCACTCCCAACACATGGGGCCAATATGGTGTTGGCCTATGATTATGAGGCAGAGAGAGAAGAAAGGGAGCTAATAATGGAGCAGGAGGAGTTAGAAGAATCTTTGGAAGAATGTACTAGGGGAATTGCTAACGCAGTGTTAGCTTATGATGAAGCAAGTGATAAAGATGTGGAGGAAGCATATAGCATTAAAGGTGAGGAAGTAGACCAAGCTATAGAATATTGTGCAGTTTTAAAACCCCCAAAGTTTGCCTAGTTCTTCGACTAGGTAGGGATACCAAAGGAGAGTAGATTGGAGATAACTCAGGGAATCTTTGATATTCTGAGGAAAAACGAAGTCCCTTCCCTGAGATGGAAGGGACCCATGGCCATATTGGTAAAGTTTTTTTTGTTAGAGATAACTTTCAGCGATGCAGATAGGGACGTAAGGTTCCCTCATAATAGGCCATTATATGTGTGTCAGCATCAATGGAGTTAGCTTTGCAAGGGATCTTATGGATAGAGGAGCCTTCATCAATATCATGCCAATCAACTCTTTCCACACAGATAATATTCTGAAAGAGATGTTAGTCCCCATGCCTTTGGTGATTTTAGGTTACAACAACCAGTCTTCCATGTCCATTGGTTATGTGAACATTGGGATCGTGATGGGAAATCCGAGTTCCCACATCAAATTCCATGTGATATAAAATGCAACTTCCTACCATCTGTTGATAGGAAGGGTGTTGATGCACAATCAAGGGCTAGTTCCTTCGACGTATCACCAATGTCCAAGGCGAATATTAAGGGAACGGCGGTGACCATTAGATCTACGAAGGGGCCCTTCGCTGTCGAAGAAGCACACCTGGTAGATGCAGTCTTTTACACAGAACTGGAGGAAGACGTCAAAGTCCTAACTAGAATATTGGAGGGAGCGTGGGTTCCCTCAATCAGAGAAATGATGGGGGCCTTGAATGAGCAGCATAACAAAGTTGCAAGCAACAAAGGAGTGATGGAAGAAGAATCCCACCAAGTGGCCCTTCAGCCCCAAAACATCTCAAAGCATCTTAAAGACAGGATGAGGCCTAGAGTGGATCCAATGGAGCATGAGGTCCAACGACAAAACGTGCTGAGATGATTTTCAGGAGGAAGATCTGCTGAGGCTTCTAAGGAGAAGAAGAGGAAAGCAGTGTAAGAAAGTTGTTACCGAAGAGGGAAAAGTGGTGTATTATTTATAATGGTGTGGACGGGAGGTCGAAGAAGATGATAATGGGGCTAACCTGATGTATGAGGGGTTTTTGGTGGATTAACGTGTGAAATGTATGGTGATAGACAACTCCAACATACAGGAGTTTTTGGAAGATGTCATTGAGGAACCAGACTACATGGCGGATCAACTGAAGCCAAAGGCACAAGAGTTGGAGCAGTTGAACCTGGCGAAAGTAGGGAAGGATCCAAGGCCTATTTTTATCTCGAAGGACCTTAGTAACAAGAAATGAGAGGCCTTGGTTAAGTTGTTTTGGGAGTTTATAGAAGTTTACATATGGAAGTACACAGAGATGGAAGGGCTGGATGAGGAAGTAAGCAACCACAAGTTGAATGTGATGCCTTCAGCTATTTCGGTAAAGCAAGCAACGAGAACGTACAACTGTGAGCTGGATTTGAATATCATGGAAGAGTTCAAACACTTATTAATGGCAGGGTTCATCAAACTCATATAACACCCACTCTGGTTATCTAGCATTGTCCCAGTGGGAAAGAAAGATAAAAATTAAATAAGGATCTATGTGGATTTCAGAGACTTGAATTGGGCTCGCCCCAATGATGAGTTACCTATACCCTCCATCGATAGCTTGATAGATGCAATGGCTTGTCATGAGATGTATAGCTTCATGGATGGGTATGCAGGGAACAACCAGATCAAGATGGACTCCATGGATGCAGAGAGAACAGTGTTTAGAACCCCATTAGGGAACTTCATGTACAAAGTAATGTCGTTTGGACTCAAGAAGGATGGGGATACTTACCAAAGAATAATTATGGACATTTTCCATGACTTATTTAATAAGTTTGTGGAATTATATGTGGATGATTTGGTCATCAAATCAAGGAAGGAGGAGTCCCATCTGAGCGATTTGAGGAAAGTGTTTGCCCGATGCAAGAAGCATAAGATAAAAATGAACCCACTAAAGTGTGTCTTCAGAGTAACGAGTGGAAAATTTCTAGTTTTTGTGGTTGATCGACAAGGGGTGCAGATGGACCAGGATAAACAATGAGCGATCTTGGAGATGCCAAATCCAAGAACGGGGAAGGAGGTGAAGAGTTTCCTCGACAAGGTTTCCTACCTTAGGAGATTTGTGTCTGGATTGGCAAAAATAACACACCCATTGATGCATCTTTTAATAAAGAACAAAAAATTCAAGTGGTAAGAGGTTCACCAAGAGTCCCTCACTGGGCTGAAGAAGCTGCTCATTTCACCGCAGACCATGGTTCCCCCAAAGGCAGGGATACCGCTTCAGTTATACCTCACATCCACCATGAGGTCCGTTGGAGCTCTATTGGCGCAAGAGATTTACGGGTAAGAATGACCAGTTTACTATCTCAGTAGAATCATACATGGGCCAGAGGACAAGTATAGTACCCTGGAAAGGAACTGTTTATCCTTAGTCTTTGTAGCGCAAAAACTTAGACATTATATGTTGTCTTTTTCAATTCATATTGTTAAAAGATGTGATCCTATTAAGTTTTTGCTGGCAAGAACTATATTGATTGGTAAGGCATCTAGGTGATTCCTCATCCTCTCAGAATATGATTTGAAGTGTGTGGTGCCTCGTGCAATCAAGAGCCAGGTGTACACAGATCTCTTGGAAATCTTCCCCTCCGGGACATTTGAGCCACCTAGAGAAAGTATTCTAGGAGACGACTTGCAGGCCAACCACTTGGATGCAAGCGATGATGAATGGACCATGAAGTTTAATGGATCTTCAGTAGCATGAAAAGGCGGAGCAGGGGTTATTTTTTCAAGAGGAATGGAGGAGATTTATATTTCCTACAAGTTAGATTTCCCTTGTTCCAACAATGAATTAGAGTATGAGGCATTGGTACTAGGGTTACTGGAGGTCCTTCGAAGGGGAATTCATTCACTTTGCATCAAAGGTGATTCAAATTTGGTGATTCAGCAAGTGAATGGAGAATATGCGTTGAAACACCTAAGTCTGGCACCGTATAGAACAATCATTCAGAGGCTTCTTAACCTGTTCCATCGGACCAAGATCAGGAATCATCCCCGAATGATGAACTACCATCCAGATGCCTATGCCACCATTGCTCAGAAGATGATCATGAGGGACGATACATCTATAGTTGTGATTCAACGAAGAATAACTCCCTCAATGGTACTATTAATTCTGCCCATGGAGAATGACTATGACTAGAGGGGAGAGATTAGAAAACAACTGGAGTCTTGGGAAGGAGCGATGGAGTTGAGCGAATTAGCCCAATACTTTACAAAATTATGTCCATGTTGGCCAACAGGTAATCATCTTTCGAAGTATCTTTATTTAAATCCCTATAATCGATGCATATGAGGATTTTCCCTCCTAATTTTAGCACGGGTACAATGTTGTCTAGCCACGTGGGATAAAGTATCACTCGGATGAAGCCTACATTCAACTATTTGATTACCCCTTCTTTAGCTTGAGTGACCATTCAGTGTTGAGCTTTTCCAATTTTTGTTTGATCGGTTTGCATTTTGGTAGAGTTGGAATCTCGTGCTGAGCACTCTCGAGATTAATGACAGGCATGTCATCATAGGGCCATATGAAGACATCCACAAATTCCTTTAACAATTTTTGGATTTGCTCATGCTCATGCTCGTCAAGGGTGGACCCTATCCTAAACTCGTGCAGATGTCTACTAGAACCAAAATTGATAACAATAATTTCATCCTCATTAATTTGAACACGGTTATGTTATTTGTTATTAATCGTATTAAGATCAGTTAGGAATTATTCATTTGAAAAATCATCGTCATCAAGAGTTTGATTAGAATGAAGACAATTAATGTAAGGCACGACAAACTACTCAAAATCTTTTTTTATTTCATTCTCAGGATAAACAGCGTTGAGAACCTCGTTAAAGGAGGTGTCCATTACATTATTATCAGAAAAATAAGGAAAAATAGAAGAGGAAGAGATAGGACAAACATCTGGGTTGGATTGAATTTCAACAAGTGAAACTTATATAGCATTCCAGTTGAGGAGGGGTTCATCAATAGCCTTGATCAGGATGAACAAATCAGACGATGTATGACTTGAATGGATCATGTAGACTATCAGCCCCAGTGTTTATCGTAATGAATGAGTCATCGAAGTCACTATCCTCAGAACCCTCAGCAATACATGATGCTGGGAGTCCTCGACCTAGGAGTAACTATCTTGAAAGAAGATATCCATCCTTGGTTATCTTCTTATCCATATGATCATACAATGGTTTGGGAAAATCATAGAAGGGAAAATCGTCACCCTCTTTGACGAATCTTTCGTTGAAGTAATCCATCAAAATAGTTTTGGAACTTTCTAAACATCTCTTCAATCGGGGTTGGCAGAGAATTCTGAGTTCCTCTAATGACGATTGATAACCCATGTCGCATGGAGGAAAGGCACTCTTCAGTACTATGGGTTCAAGGATCTCCCATTATCGCCATTTTAGTCCCAGTCCTGGCATAAAGTGCATACTCTTGAACATCTGTATTACATTGACATTGCTGTGAGGGTGTGCTATGGACAAGCTTTGTCATTGAAATCATCCGTTGATGGGATTTAAGGTGGTTAGAATTGGATGCCAAAAAGAAGCATGTCATTCGCCCCATGTTGTACTTGTAGTACCAAATTACTAGTGATGATGTGCACAATATTGTCATCATGACTTAAGATGGTGATGAACTGCCCTTTAGTGAAGAACTTTAGTTTCTAATGGAGAGCGGAATATACCCCTTAATGCTGTGAAGCCACGATCAACCAAGAAAATGATTTAAACAAGCACGTATGTCAATAACTTAGAACTCAGTAGTTGGATTTATAAGGCCAGCCCCTATTTTGAGGGTTATGGATCCCATCACCTCTCGACCATTATTGTCATAGGCACGCACTATAGTGGAAGTTGGAGCAAAGTCGCTTACCTTCAAACCTAACCAGTTTAAAGTTCTCAATGGGTAAACATTGAGTGTTGATTTGTTGTTGATGAGTGAGAGAGTGACTGTCTTCCCCATTACCTCAACGGAGATGCTGAGAGCATAGTTGTGATTAGAACCAAATTTTATGATTTCTTCTTCAAAGAAGGAAAATAATCTATTAGAGATTAAGGACCCAAAAAAGTTCATGGCTTATTCTGGAGTGCTGGAAGGAGTGACGGTGGGCCCTGCAAGCAATTTTATCAAAGCGTTTTGGTTTAGATGAGAAGACGTAAAGAATCCCCACAAGGTGATGTTGGAATGAGTTTTCTTTAGCTGATCGAAGATCTTGCTTTCCTTGATGGTCATTTTTGGCACGGGGAGTTTCCTGTCAACTCCCTTTCCTTTATCTTTCTCCACTGACTGAGGATTACAACTCTGGTAGTGTCTCCCAAGTCTTGTCATATGGTTTATAGAGGAAGGGTAGAACATAAACCCCCCGTTTCTTCGTCTATTTTGGGTTATATGATCACTTTATTGATTATTCATAACAGATCTTCAAAAGATATCATCCCACACACACTTATTACCACATTAATATTTTCTTGACTTGGTCCTTGATCTGAGCTATGAAACTCGTCCCCCCATCCAGTGGCAACAATGTCATCTTTCCATGAGAAGTTAATGCATTCCACAACCTCACTAAAGTGAAGGGACCAATTGCCCTTGTGACTTTAAGGCATTGAGTAACTCGGATATATTACAAATCTCATTGGTATGTCAGAATAAAATGGTTATAATCAATATTGCATCATCTAAACTGCTTTCTTCAATAGGTACCACCCAATTATCTGACTCTCAAGCCAACTTTCATGCTTCAATGAATAGGATGTTGAACTTATGATAGTCAGTGGTCATTTTAGCGGGCAATTTCATCCCAAACTCTAAAATCTGGCTCATTACTTCTTCCAATTCCATACCCTTTCTTATAAACTGGGTATGAATGTAAATTCACGATCTTATGAGAAGCGATAGAGCTTGGTTGGAAAAATTGGCAGGGTAAAGGAGAAATATGGACAAACTTTAAGGGGTTTGAGTGAAAATATGGGTATGATGGGCGCTTTATTGGGTACAATCTGGGTAGATAGATCAAATTTCGAGTCATTCTCTCAGATGATGTCATTTGTGTGGTTTGGAAGTGGATTGTGAGTTATGTTGGGTTTGGGATTGGAAGGTGGGGTGATGACACCGTGGTCAATTTTTACCTTGGATTACATTCCGAAGATTGAAGAACTGATCACTTGTATGGCTGGAAGTTTGGTTAAAATCACATTGGGCATCAGGTTTGAAATTTTTGGGAAGTGGGTTTGGTAGCGGACAAAGGTTCAAAGATTTGATGACATTTCGGCCCAACAAGGCTTGATAGACTTCAGAGAGGGAAGCATGGATCTCGGTGTATTCCTTTCTGACTGGACTAGCATGGCCATCTGGAACCCAAGATGTAGCGGGATGTGGTATGTTATATATGGTCTAGATAGTAGCAGACTTCTCATATTCTCATGGAGTGAACTGTACGGATACTTTCTTTGGCTCATATTGTGTCTTGGCAATAATTTCTTCAATATCCACTCCTCCTTCCTAGAGGGATAAAAAATATGGGTAATATTTTCCACCCATCGTCACTCGGATATGGGGTAAGATGTTTTTCTTCATAATACTAACTTTTTCTTCTTTAGAAGGTCGGTTGGTCATAGTGGTTGCTTTCTCTCTCCACCTTGCTCTGAAATTGTTGACAGTATCTATGGTTTTTTTCTTAAGTTCTAGATCATGATGTGTAACCTCCAACTCCTCATTGTATTTGTACCATGACATGAATTCACGGGAAACATCTTCCTAACTACGAATTCTGGATTCCTCGGGGGATAAAATGTAAGAATAGGGAATTTTCAAACCCTAAAATGACTTATCACCTCGATTTAAACCCTCATAAGATTAGTAAAATAAAACATCTTCTAAGAAGAAAGTAACTATGTTTAAAACCCTACAACTTTGATTTATTAACTTTAACCCCTTGAAGTTTTAATTAATTATAAAAGAGTCCATGAAACTTTCAAAATGGGATAAATTAAGTATATTGAACCCCTAAACCTCAACCTTATATCAAATTAAACCTTTGGAGCTCAACTAATATGAAATTAAAATTTCAACTCATGAAACTTTTTAAAATTACCAAAATTCCCCTAAACTTTACAAAAAGTATACTTTTAGGGACCTAAATGCAATTATATCAATGATTATAAACTCAAATCAAAACCTTAGTAAATTTTATTCCAACCACAGTCCACATACACCCCCCACGTCAGCAAAAGAGTTAAAAACCCACATGGTAACACATGGTAAACCTTAGGAACCCATGTTCTCCATTTTAACCAAACTCAAAACTCACCTTAAATGAATTCGGATCCATCTCCTTTTTACTCAAATCAACCCCCCCTCAAAGTACTATAAATACCCTACGTCCTAAACAGTATAAAATCATCCCACAGTTCACTTCAAAAGTTTGAATTTTCTCTCAATTCAGATAACTCATCATCTTATGCTTTAATTTCAATTCTTTCAATTTTAGTAGTTTTCTGCATAGTTAATAAAGTTTGAACACTCATAATGTGCAAGCTTTTACGTGTAGAAATGCCTACAATGGAGAAAAATAGTAGGAACACCATTAAAGTTAGAGATTTAATAGTGAAATCCATTAAAGTAACCTAAAGTATGATTTAAAGCCATTAACAGACTCATTATAACCCCAGGATGTCGAGTGTAATGGTGGAACGCCATGAATGTTCATATAGAAGGCTAATTGATCGAAAGGATTTTTGAAAATATCCAAAATTCTCTACCTACAGTCCATTAAAATCTTTGAAATCAGAACCAAATTACTCTCACATATAGTAGAAACCAAACCCAAATCATAAGATACCCTGACATACTCCATAAATCCACGAATGTTAGCTCAAACTTTCTTGAAAACACACAATTTTGAAACTTGAGTTATACTTTATATATTTGAAATCCTTATGAAAAAATTGTTAAGTTGGTTAAAAAATCATCTCAAATGGTATAACAATGAAGGAGAAAAGCTAATTCAAAGTTTTAAACCCTAGAAAACCGAAATTGAGAGGTTGAAGATGATGACTTTAGTCAGAAACTTTGACCACACGCGTGAGGGCGCATGGCCAATCAGAAATTTCTGAATTTCTCCCAAAAAATTTATTTAATTATTTTTTTTATCAAAATAGTATAGATAAGACCATGTCTGGATATTCCTTGCTCAAGTTATGTAAAAATGAGGTTTTTACTTAAAGAAATTTACTTAAAATTAAAAATCAACCCTTAGCAACTTTTCCAACTTAGGAATTTTCACACCAAACTTTTCCACTACATACATCAAACAATTTTAAGACCAAAACTCTATTGCACTAAAGTTCTAAAATGAGATTAAGGTCCTTATTTTAAAGTCCCAAGATAATTACACACAAGCCCCCAAAACTTTATTTAAGGCAGTTTTAAGTACAAACCTGACTGATTAAACCCTAATACTCTAATGCCACACATTGTATAATAGAAAATCAAGTCCCAAATCTTTTGAATACTCCAGTGTGGCAGCAATTCAACCAAATACCAAACAAGTAGATTTTTCCTACCTTTTTAGTATTGATATGCCACAAATGCACCACCTCAGCTCTGAGACATCAACCTCGGCCAAGGACATGGTCGAGGTTGGAAGGGCCATGGATCATTGACCAATAGCCTCGGTCATGGCAAGGTTGGCCATGGTTGAGGTTACTACTAACCTCATCAAGAGAAGTCCTCACGACACATGGAACTGATATTCATCAAATCATTCCGGGGCTGACAACCTCGGCTAGGAATAAACCGAGGTTACAGAGGCTAAACTTCCATCAAGGCGAACTTCAGCAGGGAATCAACCGATGTTCCTAGCATATTCCAGCTTAACCTCGTCCCAGGACGACCTTATGCCTTCACTTACTTTACCTCGGCTTCACATAAGTCGAGACCATTATGGCCCATCTCTGACTGGATAAACAGCTAGACCTTACCAACCTCGGACTCTTCCAGGCCGAGGTTATGACCAAGCACGAATGGCCGAGCACTTATGGACATATGTGTGGATTAGGACACGTGGAAACAACTCAGTTATAACAAATCATTCCCCTCACATGGGGGGAATATTTCATCATCATTCTCTGCATGTGATAGTGACAGATGTCTTCATCAGATTGGCTAGATCAACACACACATGCTCATTGCATGCATAGGGGGTACATTACACCCCCAGGAACTATATATAGAGGTTATCCTCTACCTTGCGAAGCACCCCAAAATTAGTAACCCTAGATGAAACTATGTCTAAATACACTTGTAGAGAGAGAAAGCTTGAGAGATTGTATCTATGGCCATTAGAGACCTCATACAGTGATACATATCATACACTTGCACATTGGACGTAGGCCTAATTGGATTAACCACTTATATTCCGGTGTGAATCCTCTTCTCCTCACCTCCCTCTTTTATATGTGCATGTACCCTTATGCTGCCATTGTTAACATTGAATTGAACTCACAAACACCTTGAAGGGTGGTACTATTTCCAGCGCCATCATTTTGGCGCCGTCTGTGGGAAACTAGAAGAAATATCTTCCTCATCAATTGCTTAACCTCACCGATGACTCTGGTGGTGAACCAAACTTTCCCCCCTTGGAGGAGCTGTTTCACCATTGAAAGAGGTCCTATAAGGTATTAAGCTCATTTACTACATCAGCTATTTTGTGATTGACACATGGAACCAGAATTACCACCACCTCTTCCGCCCCCTGGTGCAGAGGGACCTAGCTCAAGCTAGGCACCTCCCCATTCTGAAATGGTGAAGGTGGCTGCAGCCTTGAGGTCTTTGGCTGCAACCCAACAAGCAATGAAGGAGAAATTTTCACAACTCAGCCAAAATATGATGAGGCCACCTGGAGTCTCACCAGAAACGATAACTCCGGCAGCGGTTCAGCCTCATCCTGATGTGAGGGGACCACCCCAGGCACCGCAGAAAGACCAACCTGCGCCCCAGCGAAGGAGGGACGTTGCTGACCCTAGGCACTTGCACCTGGGGAGGCAAGCAAACCCTTTCCATGAGGATAGGTATGATGATCTAGAGGCGGAAGATGTCCCAGAAGATTGTTGGGAGCCGTATGAGGTTTCGAATAATACAGTTCATCCTATCCAACGGAGCCAGGGTTGTGAAGGCAGAAGAGGTGGAGAAGCACAACAACGTGGATTAGATTTTGATCGACTAAGCAGAGGGTCAGCCTTTGAAAGGCTGGGCCCCATAAATGACCTGAGACAAAGGTTGTTAAGGTCGAGAAGTGATGCCGGCTCATAAAGGGAAGAGAGGCAACGTCGACCTCATCAGGGATGAGGTAGAGACCAGGAAGAGGTCAAAATCATGCATTGTGCTGTGGCTAGGGAACCCTCAATCCACCCCTTAGAGGTGGATGGGGACAACCTAGGCCAGGTCAATGTTGCACGACCATGGAACGACTCCATTCAACGTCTTGAAAATAAGATAGGAGACCTCATAAAGGGCAGGTACCCGCTATAAAGAGGTTTCTCAGAAGGCTCCCCGTTATTGGCCAAGATAATAGGCTTCCCTACACCAGCCAAGTTCAAGCCACCCACAGTAACTCCTAAGTATGACGGTAGCACCAATCCTGTACACCATATTGAAATGTACCAGTCAGTGGCGGACATCTACTCAATACCGAATGAGATGAGATGCAGAGCCTTCCCTGGGACCCTAACAGGAGCTGTACATACATGGTTTACTTCTCTTTCGAAGAACTCAATTGAGAACTTTAAAGGCTTGGCTGAACGGTTCATTCACAACTTCTTCTTTAAGGTAAGACCGCAAAATAAGACCACCCATCTGTTGTACATTAAGCAAGGCAAGCACGATAGCCTAAGAGACTACATCGCCAGGTTTAATAAAGAAAAACTTGAGGTTGAAGATTATGAAGAGAATATTGCCATGACCGCCCTCATAGGAGGCCTTCAGAATGGAAAGTTGTTGTGGTAACTCATCGAAGGCCCTCCAAAATCCATGGCGGAGCTGTTGGCAAATGCGGGTAAGGTCATGAACACTGAGGAAGCCATGGTAGCTAAATATGAAGACGAGAATGGCGGTAGCAGTGGGAAGTTCCAAAGGAAAAAGGATGGGAAGAAGAGGTCAACTGATGACAAGTTTGAGTGTTACACACCTCATACGGTGAGCTGCGAACAAATCCTCAATGAGATAAAAAATGATCGATCCCTAAGATGGCCAGAGAAACTGAAGACTCCTCCACATAAGAGGAACCAGAACTTATGGTGTGAATTCCACCAGGACCATAGCCATATAACCGATAAGTGCTTCGCCTTGAAGGATGAGATCGAGAAGATGTTAACATCAGGTAAATTGAGGAAATATGTGGATGTCAAAGCTCCCAAAAAGGGGAGATATTACCCAAAAAGAAGAGGAACAATAGATTTCATGAAAATACCCCGACAAGAAGAGATGGTGACTCGAATGGAGATGACGAAGGCGATCCAGACCTCCCACCAAAAGATGAAAACACCCCAGTAAAGAGGGTTGGTATCATCTCCTTTGGCATTAGCAAAATATGCGGAGGACTGGCGGGGGGTGGTGCTGAGGTTGCCGATAGGAAAGCTCATGTGGCAGAGGCCAAATCAGTGGCCAAACTTGAAGTGGTAAACCTGGCGTCTTCCGAGACTACGCAGAAGAGGAAGAAGGTAGACATGGACACTCTCGTAGTTGGGTTCTTCCGACTCGACTTCAAAGGTATCCTAGCTTTGCATGATGACCCCTTGGTAATCACGATAAGAGTTCATGGATGTGAGGTGCAGAGAATTCTTGTAGACAGAGGAAGCTCGGCTGACGTGATGTTTTGGCCTTGCTTCAAGAGCCTAGGTCTTAGCAGAGCTAGGCTGGTACCCTATCATCATTTGTTAATGGGCTTCAGCGATGAAAAGGTCCATCCATTGGGCATGTATGAGATGGACATGCGAATGGGTGATACATGGTCTAAGAGATTAACTCGATAGATCAATTTCTTCGTTATGGACGAAAACATTTTCTCGGCCTATAACCTCATCATAGGAAGTGTAGCCCTTAAGGATTTTGAAGCTATAACGTTGATGGTCCACCAGATGCTAAAATTCTCAACCCCCTATGGGGTAGGGGAAGTGCAGGGTGACCAAACCATAGCACGGGAATGTTATTTCAACTCGACTGAAGAGAGAGAGACCCATAAGAGATCTACTACCACTTATAACACTTGACCCAAAAGATGAAACAAAGTTGAAGAAAGGAGAGGCCGCAGAAGAAGTAGAATCCATCGTCCTCAATGAGGACGAACCGGAAAAAACCGTTCGGGTCGGCAAATCCTTAAAAATAGAAATCAAGGAAGAGATGATAAACTTTTTGAGGAAGAGGCAGAGTGTCTTCACTTGGAGTCACGCAGATATGCCCAGCATCAACCTTGAGGTCATGTGTCATAAGCTCAACGTGACTAAAGATGCTAGGCCAATCAAATAAAGATGAAGAATTTACTCTAGGGAAAAGTACAATGTCATCCGGGAAGAGGTTAAAAAACTGGAAGAGGCTGAGTTTATTAAAGAAGTCATATATCCAGAGTGGCTATCGAATGCAGTTATTGTTCCCAAAGCCAATGGAAAAGGGAGAATGTGCGTTGATTTTATCGACCTGAACAAGTCTTGCCCAAAAGACAGCTATCCATTACCTCGAATAGATCAGATGGTAGATGCTACTACAGGGCATGAGCTCATGAGCTTCATGGACGCGTATTCCGGTTATAATTAGATCTTCATGGATGCTGAAGACTCAAAGAAGACAACCTTCATTACCAACAATGGGACATTCTGCTATAAGGTTATGCCCTTCGGTCTGAAAAATGCGGGGGCGACATACCAACGTCTTGTGAATAAGATGTTTGAAGACCAAATAGGCAAGACTATGAAAGTGTATGTAGACGATATGCTGACGAAGAGCTTAAAGACATGCACTCATGTGACAGACCTTGAACGGACTTTCAATACCATGGACCTGTACAGGATGAAGCTCAACCCGGCTAAGTGTGTCTTCGGGGTAGGAGCTGGGAAGTTTCTTGGATTCATTGTCAATCAAAGAGGAATAGAAGCGAACCCTAAGAAAATTAGGGCTTTGCTCGACACGAAGACACCAAAGAATATCAAAGACGTTCAAAGGCTCACTGGAAGAGTGGCTGCGCTCAACAGATTCATTTCCAGGGCAACCGACAAGTGTCTTCCATTCTTTAAGGTGCTCAGAAAGGCCTTCGAGTGGGATAAAGAGTGTGATGAGGCCTTTGATCAACTTAAGTCATACCTTGGATCTCCCTTACTCTTATCTCGGCCCATAGCAAGAGAGAAGTTATACATCTATCTAGGAGTCTCTGAATCGGCTATAAGTGCGGCCATTGTACCGGAAGATGCTGGGATTCAGAGACTCGTATACTTCAACAGTAAGGCCCTGCAGGGATCTGAGAAGAATTACCCTCACATGGAAAAGTTAGCCTACGCCCTGATATATGCTTCCAGGAAGATGAAGCCCTACTTTCAGGCCCATTCCATGGTCCTTCTCACCGACTCCCCGTTATGATAGGTCCTCTATAAACCTGAGAAATCTGGAAGATTGATGACCTGGGCCATTGAATTTGGAGAGTATGATCTTACTTATCAGCCTAGGGTATCCATCAAAGGGCAGGCCCTCGCAGACTTTGTTGCTGAGTTCACATGGGAGGAGGTCGAGGTAGAAAATGACCTAGTGGATGATGAAGGGTCAAATAACAATGTCTTTCGAGAATCGAAAGAGGCAGCACTAAACGTCTTTCGGGAAAGGGAAGAGTTTGTATCTAAGAATATTAGGAGTGGAATAGCGGAGAACGAGGAGGATCGGTACCTCTTCAAGCAAGGAATCATGTCGGAAGGGGCCTTCTCACGGATGCAGACATTTAGAATCTCTTCGTTGACGGTTCTTCCTATGACAGTGGAAGCGGTGCAGGGCTGATACTTTCAGCTCTAGCAGGTCTCTCATTCGCAAAGACTCTGGGAGTAAGACGACCCCTACTTCATAGCGACTCAAGGTTAGTTGTCAATCAAGTATTGGGGGTCTGTGAGGCCAAAGACGAAAGGATGGATAAGTATCTGAAGAGGGTGAGAATGATGTTAGAATACTTCAAAGAGACAAAACTAAAGAGAGTACCTCGACAAAACAACAGCCACGCTGATGCATTGGCAAGATTGGCTTCAGCGACGAGGACAGACATCAGAAGGACAGTTCGTGTCGAGGTCTTACCAAAAGTGACCATTGAGGAAGAAGAGGTTAGCAACCCTTGTCTCAGTTTGAATCTAGTAGATTCATGGATGGACCCCCTCGTCAGATATATCAAAAAGGGAGAGCTTCCGGAATCAAAGCTAGAAAGGAGGAAACTAAGATACAGGTCTGCGAAATTCTCTATAGTGGGAGACATCCTATATAAAAAGGGGTTCATATTGCCTCTCCTCTGATGTGTCCATCCCACAGAAGTTCCTCACGTCTTACAGGAGGTATATGAGGGTTTGTGCTCCAGTCACATAGGAGGAAGACCCTTGGCCAAGAGAATTATTACACAGGGGTACTGGTGGCCAACCTTGGCCAAAGATGCTGCATCTTACGTGAAGAGGTGCGATAAATGTCAGAGATTCTCCATTATTCCTCATCAACCTCATCAACCTATGACATAAATCACGTCCCCTTGGCCATTTGCAGTATGGGGAATTGACTTAGTAGGACCACTGTCGAGAGCTGGAAATAATTACCGATTTCTGATAGTTGCCATTGATTACTTTTCAAAGTGGGTAGAGGCAGAGCTGATGATAACCATTATAGAATAGAAGACCTTCCAATTTATTTGGAGGAACATCATATGCAGACACGGCCTCCCGAACACTCTCATCTCAGATAATGGAACCCAGTTCAAGAACTCTTCCTTAGAAAAATAATGTGAAAGAGTTGGGATAAAGAGTTTTTCTCTTCTCCTGGTCGGACTTAGGCAAATGATCAGATCGAAGTCACAAACAGAACAATCCTCGATGGAATCAAGAAGAGGTTAGAAGAAGCTAAGGGGAGATGGACCGAAGATCTTTATGTTGTGTTGTGGGCCTATAGGACTACGACAAGAACACCGACAGGAGAAACCCCGTTCATGTTAGCACATGGCTCAGAGGCCATCATACCAACAGAAGTGGGCCTCCCTACTCATAGGGTTCAGACCTATGACCCTAACAAAAATGGAGAAGAGAGAATACTAGACCTAGATTTGATTAAAGAGAGAAGGGAAGACGCAAAAATCATACAAGCAGCTTATCAGGAGAGAGCAGCAAAATTCTACAATCAAAGAGTGAAGACAAGGCCCCTAGCTGTAGGAGACCTGGTGCTGAAGAAGACGTTACAGAAGGCAAAAAAGCTTCATCCAAACTGGCATGGTCCCTACAAAGTGATCGAATAGGCCGTGCCCAGGACCTAGAGACTAGAAAACCTAAAAGGGAAACCTTTTGACAATCCATGGAATGTTGATCACTTAAAGAAGTATTACATATGATGTTACAAGAAGCTTATGTAAATGTATCATATTATGAAGAGATTATTAATGAGAGATCGGTTTCCATGTCAATTCTTCCTTCATTATGCTCTAAGGGTAGAATTCATGAGGATAACATGTTAGTGATGACTTCAGACCTTAAAACATCATAATGTGGTGACAAGCTCTGAGGTAAGACATCATACTTGGATGACCTCAGATCCTTAACATCATTAATTTAGTGAAATTACTTATGGGGATAACATCTTAGTGATGACCTCAGACCTTAAAACATCATAATATGGTGACAAGGTCTGAGATCATACATCATACTTGGATGACCTCAAACCCTTAACATCATTAATTTGGTGAAATTACTTATGAGGGTAACATCTTAATGACAACCTCAGACCTTAAAACATCATAATGTGGTGACAAGGTCTGAGGTAAGACATCATAATTGGATGACCTCATACCATTAACATCATTAATTTAGTGAAATTTCTTATGAGGGTAACATCTTAGTGATGACCTCAGACCTTAAAACATCATAATGTGGTGACAAGCTCTGAGGTAAGACATCATACTTGGATGACCTCACACACTTAACATCATTAATTTGGTGAAATTACTTATGAGGGTAACATCTTAGTGATGACCTCAGACCTTAAAACATCATAATGTGGTGAAATTACTTATGAGGGTAACATCTTAGTGATGACCTCAGACCTTAAAACATCATAGTGTGGTGACAAGGTCTGAAGTAAGACATCATACTTAGATGACCTCAGACCCTTAGCATCATTAATTTGGTGAAATTACTTATGGGGATAACATCATAATGTGGTGATAAGCTCTGAGGTTAGACATCATACTTGGATGACCTCAGACCTTTAACATCATTAATGTGGTGAAATTACTTATGAGGGTAACATCTTAGTGATGACCTCAGACCTTAAAACATCATAATGTGGTGACGAGGTCTGAGGTCAAACATCATACTTGGATGACCTCAGACCCTTAACATTATTAATTTGGTGAAATTACTTATGAGGGTAACATCTTAGTGACGACCTCAGACCTTAAAACATCATAATGTGGTGACAAGGTCTGAGGTAAGACTATTAATTTAGTTTAAACAAACATCATTGCAACAAGACTTCAGAGCTGAACATCGCATGGCAAAGAAGCATTCAATAAATCAACAAATGAAGAAATAAAAACCCTCCTCAGAGGTTATCATCCAATTATAAAATGCAAAAATATAAGTTGACGATGTTCTTCAGAGGTTACAACTAATCAAGGGTTATAAAAAAGTGCAAAAGCTTCACAAAAATAGCATAAGGATTTGAAGGGAGAGTGCTGGCATCCTCGGCCTAATTCCCCTTGCCGACGTTGGTCACCTCAGCCCCATCCTCTCTGTGGTTGGCTCATGCAGTCTCTGTAACATCCTGGTTCCCAGTCTCTGCTGGGGAAGTATCTTCCTCTTTGACCTCCTGAAGGGCTTGGGCAAATTGGGGGTTAGCAAAACCCAGGCCTACGAAGTCAAAGGCTTTCAATCTCCCTGACTCATTCTCCTTAACAACCGCCCACTTGCCAGTAGCCTTAATACCTCTCTCGAGGTACTCAAAGCCTAAGATGATGAATTCACCAGAGACTTTGTAATCGTCCAGAATCCCCTCATGGGCATCATCAAGGGCTGCCTTCGCTGCAACATCAACCTTCTTCTGAAGGGCATCGTCCTTGGCCTTCAGAGCAGAGGTGTGTTCATTTTTGTGCTTGGAGATCTCTTTCTCCACCTCCTTAGCCTTATTATCAGACCCATCAAGTGCAGACTTCAGACGGTCTACCTCTGCATTCAGAGTACTTTACACCTTCTCAGCCTCTTGGCCTTTCTGGATGAGGGGCAACTTCTTCAGAGTCCAGTTGGCAAGATGATGCATAGCAGAGAGGCCCTGCAAATCATGTGTTCGTAAATATAAGTTGCAATTTAAAGAAGAGGTTACACTTCAAAGATAAGTTGAAATCCAAAAGTCATACCTGAAAAGACATGTGAAGGCCAAACTCAACCAGTAGAGGAGTGTCCATAGTTCGACAAAAGCGTTTGTCAGCATCGGTCATAGCAGAGCCGATGGCATCCAACGCCTGCAAACTGTGGCCTATGATGCTGTCATTAATTTTCAGTTGCTCTATACGAGAAGCCAATGCATCCTCAGAAGAAATATGGATGGCACGATCCCCACCTTTCTTCTTCTGCCTCTGATCCTCAGGGGCAGGGTCAGAAACCTTCCTCTTCTTAATGGCCTCAGCCCTTGAGGCATATGGAGGGGGAGGAGGAGCAGTCGGACCTGCCTTTTTGACGAGTCTCGTTAAACTTAATGCTGCCATTTCCCACAGCTCGTCAGATATTCCCGTCGGACGCTCTGCAAAATAGAAAGGTCTGAGTTAAAGAATCAGATATACATATATTCAGAGGTATAACTTATTGAAATAAGAAACTTACCAAGCTCTGTAGGAGGAACACCCCCTAAATCAGTCTTAGAGAGATAGTAGGGGGTCATCAGGTGTTCAAATCTTACGTGCAGACCATGCACCCCCTGATCCTGAAGGTCTTTGACCTTCTGAAGATTTTGCTGGCTTAGACCAGGATCAGCCTTAGCATCCATTGTAACCTTTCCCCATCTTATAAGCATCATTGGCTCTAGTGAGGAAGAGGGGGTATATGGGACAAATTCCCATGGCCCCGAGGCAAAGAAATAGCGTGGCTTCCAGTTATGGCTAGAGGTTTGAGTTATCTGAAGCATATTCTTTTCAGGTTTTTGAGCTACAAAATGATAATAGCTCGGATGGTTTCTGGAAGATGAAGGGACATAACATCCTGTAAAGACTTGGACAAGATGGTCTGAGTGATGAACAACCCTCCGTAAGATAATAGCTCAAATTATCACCCTCCAAGCATTGGGTGATAACTGGGAAGGGGCCAAATTGATATAGGCCAATATAGACCTGATGATGGGATGGATGGGAAGATGAAACCCCAACTTAAACATCTGCTCGTACAAGCAGATCTCACCATCTCGTTCGTGATAAGCCCTCTCTTCCCTCAAAGGTCTCCTGAGCTTTATAGAGGGGATTATGGAATATAAGTATCTGAAGTAAAGAAGGTCGACCTCACTGACTGTACTCTCAATCTCAGCCACCTCGAAGACGTCAACATCGCTCTTAGCATCATTATCATCATCTAACTCAGCGTCAGCCTGAGCAAATGATGGGGCACCACTTGGAAACCTCTGAGAGAACTCAGCCCCTGTGACAGCCGATAAGGGTATGGCTTCAAAGATAGAAGGAACCGCCACGCTCGGCCCAAAAATTTCAACCTCAGAGGAAGAGGTTGATGTTCTTGAACTTTCGTGGGACGAGGCTCGACTGGAAACCTCCGCTTGATCAGGGGCCTGATCTTGTCGAGTTGAGAAATCCATAGCCTCTTGAAAAGAGTCCACAGACATAGGGTCTAAGGTAGATGAATCAAACTCAGACATGGGGGTAGGATCAGTAGGGACCTCTGCTTGGTTAGCTGGGTCGGATTGTTCAGGATATGCGACTTTCAGAGGTGGCGGAAAGATAAGTGTGAGGGGGAATTCCTCTGACCTACGAGCTGCCTCATGCGCTCTTTCTATTTTCCTAATTTTCTCTAAAGTCTTCTCTCTGGGAGAGGGTAACTCCTCTAAGATTTGGTAAAGGGGTCTGAGCATAAGAGGCAGACCCTACACTTGCAACTCTCCTAAATAACAAACAAAGACTGGAAAATGGAATGATGCAATTAAGGGTCAAAATATCAAATTTTGAGAAATAACAACGAAGAACACACAAGAACAGTTCACTGAAAAAATGAAGATCTCACCGAAAATCTCTTAAATCTCACCAGAAAAAGAAAAAATAATACCAAGGCAGAAAAATAAAGAAGAAGGGATGGCAAGAGGTACCTGAAGGAGAGCAAATAGAAGCATGGGAAGAGGCACCAAAACGCACTTTGAAACCAAGAAGTTCTTATAGAGAGAGAGAGTTGCAGAAGTTACTCGAGTCTGGAAATGGAGAGAAATGAGGAAGAGAGAGAAAATTGGGGGTTTAAACCTTAAGTATGGGACCACACATCCCAAGGCCTATCATTGCCTTTGGAGCCCAAAAGACAACCATCATCAAACCTGTCAGGAATGCTACCTACTCCAATGGTTGACACTTGTCAAGATGATATTCGACACCTGAAGAAATCCAACCTCGGACCGATACACCTCTTAGATACCTGACCATATAGGTAACTAAGTGCTATGGGGTGATTGATATGCCCCAAATACACCACCTCGGCTCTGAGACATCAACCTCGGTCAAGGACATAGCCGAGGTTGGAAGGGCCATGGATCATTGACCAACAGCCTCGGTCATGGCAAGGTCGGCCATGGCTGAGGTTACTACTAACCTCATCAAGAGAAGTCCTCACGACATATAGAACTGTTATTCATCAGATCATTCCGGGGCTGATAACCTCGGCTAGGAATAGGCCGAGGTTACAGATGCTAAACTTCCATCAAGGCCAACTTCAGCAGGGAATCAGTCGATGTTCCTAGCGTATTCCAGCTTAACCTCGGCCCAGGCTGACCTTATGACTTCACTTAGTTTACCTTGGATTCTCATAAGCTGAGATCATTATGGCCCATCTCTGACTGGATAAACAGATAGACCTTACCAACCTCACACTCTTCCAGGCCGAGGTTGTGACCAATCACAGATGGCCGAGCACTTATGGACATATGTGTGGATAAGGATATGTGGACACAAATTAGTTATAACAAATCATTCCCCTCACATGGGGGGAATATTTCATCATCATTATCTACATGTGACAGTGACATATGTCTTCATCATATTGGCTAGATCAACACACACATGCTCATTGCATGCATAGGGGGTACATTACACCCCCCAGGTATTATATATAGAGGTTATCCTCTACCTTGCTGAAACTATGTCTAAATACACTTGTAGAGAGATAAAGCTTGAGAGATTGTATCTATGGCCATTAGAGACCTCATACAGTGATACATATCATACACTTGCACAGTGGACGTAGGCCTAATTGGCTGAACCACTTATATTTCGGTGTGAATCCTCTTCTCCTCACCTCCCTCTATTATATGTGCATGTACCCTTATGCTCTCACTGTTAACATTGAATTGAGCTCACAAACACCTTGAAGGGTGGTGTTGTTTCTAGCGCCATTAAGTATTATACTTCGTGTGTTTAAAATAGTATTATTGATATCACTCTGTGATAGCCACATTGACTCTGAATGTGCATGTTATTACACTACCATACTATGCATTTTTTTAACCATCATCAGTATTTGAATTATCACCGGTATTTAATTTAGAATCGATTTTAAACCCTTCTCACCTAATAACTGAGATCATGTTCCATATTGATTCATTTTTCCCTTCCACTTTTATGTTATATCTTACTATAAGTATTAGTATTAACTACGAAGTAGACTAACGTGTTATTCCACAAAATTTTCTACTTGGCCTATTGGTCTCGGATGATTGAGAGACTTGATTATTACTACATACATATGAGTGACACTTTAATTATGAGCATAACAGGATACTTTTCCCCAAAGGTTTTGGGATTGTTTATGATAAACTTACAAGGATGGATTAATTAACTATATATCCCTTAATGAACTAGTAAGAATGGGATTATTAGTTCAAATTCCTTAGCTTTCTTCAAACATGATTTTAACTAAACTGGTAAAGTACCGTATCCTCTTAAACGGAATAATAACTATGGAATTGCAAATTTCTAACATTTTTCTGATAATCATAAAATTATCAACTTATTTTTTGAGTCATTTTAAATAAAGATTCTATACCACTCTAACTCTTATATATATATATATATATCATTGTTATAAAACTGGTAGAATCTGCTTAGCATATTTGTGTTAATTCCTTCTTTCTCTAGATGCGCCAGGAAAAAGAAAATAATAACTTTTCCTTACTAGAGACAAACACCGGTCACCTCTTTGCATATGTGACCGTATGGGCAGAGATTAAGCTGGATGGGAGCAAGGAGTGGTGCTTCTCAAATTTATGTATTGTTGTGTGTACTAGAAATGTGTAATTCACCCCTGTAGTGGTTCCACAATATATAACATATTAATAATGAATAAAAAGGTTATGTTATTCTGCCTTAACTTTAATTCATTTCTTTATGGGTACTTGTTCATTCATACCAAAAAGTAGGTTGTGACATTGAACCAATGAAAAGAGCTGGCCTTCTAAGTCTATTGGAACATCTGGGCCATTATTTCCATGGAGGCACCTAGTAGAATCATGGCTTGGTTGTAGGTTCAAAGATGAATAATTAGGGCTTACTATCACCGAAATTCTCAATGCTTCAACTTTTCTGGAAGCCTTGCTTTAGGGTAGCGAGTTATATGTGTGTAATCCATGTAGTTTTTTGAAGATTCGTACCTGGTCAGACTTCATGGTTAATATATTAAGGTCCTTCTTGATCTTGTTTAATTATTCTTCCTTTGGATCGATGGGTACTGGCAAGTTAGCAACTTGTTGGGCAAGATTCGGCATAGGGAGCTGAGTTGGTGGTGGCCCATTAGCAGGAGGGGCACGCGGAGCATGCTGATATTATTTTGGGACCCAAACAGGCTCAGGTGAAAGTGGAACCATAGTTCGAGGGAAGAGGACCTTGGTCTCTTCAGGAGTAGGGACTCAATTTCGCTGCATCTCATGAACCTCGGTTCAAAGGTTGTTAATCTTGGTGATAAGTTCGACCAAGATCGTCATCAAAATAGGTTTCACATTCGGTACTTGGTATACATTATCCATAGAGAGTTAGTGAAGGCAGATTCCAGATTCGGAGGAAGTAGTGAGAGAACTGACGGAGCGATGGGGAAGTTTGGCGAAAGACCGAAGCCAATAGGGAGCGAGGCCAAGTGTCGGATAAACGATTGCCTAGAGAAAAAAAATGATTCGAAATTGTTTTTTTTAAGTGAAAATGAAGAATTAATTATTATTGGAAAATAGGAATTTTTTTTTATATTTTTTTGATAGGGGAGGACAAAATGTTTTTTATATATTTTATAAAAGGAGTGAAAATATTTTTGGTCTTTTTATAAATGGAGGGAAAATATTTTGGGTATTTCGATAAAAGAGGGGGGAAATTATTTTTTGGTATTTTAATAAGAGGGAAAATGTTTTTGGTATTTTTATTTTTTGAGAAAGGGGGAAATAAAGGAGCGATGGAAGAATCATAGCATTATTATTATTATTATTATTATTATTATTATTATTATTATTATTATTATTATTATTGTTGTTGATGTAAAAAATTAGATCACTCTAATTATTCAATCACAGATAAATAAAATAAGACAAATATTTTTAAAGTGGTTCAGCCTTATAAGAATGGCCTACGTCCACTGTTATGTTATTGCTGAGTGTTTGGGAATTCTCGATTACAAGTTCAGTCAAGAAATTCCGGTCCCCTTGAATGAGGATGATACAAGGTATTTATAGCCTTGAGGCTGTACATGAAAGGGTCGATACATTAAATGATATACACATGAAAGGGTAATACATTTAATGCAGCGTGTGTGTCAAGATTATAAACATTCAATGAATTGTTAAACCGTTGACTATCTGGTAATTACTGATACAGCCGAGATGCAGCTCGGACCGCCTTAGTTGCTCGTTGATCAGGAGTTCCTCGGAGCGCTTGAGTACCTCGGAGTGCTGGAGTTCCTCGGGGTATCTTCGCTGCTCGGAGAGAACATGAATTGTTCGGGGAAATGAACTTCCTCGTTACTATTGTGCCACGTATATTGACACGTGTCTTCGTATTATTCGTCCACATCAGCATATTATTTTTGGTATCAACAATTATTATTATTATTATTATTATTATTATTATTATTATTATTATTATTATTATTATTATTATGTTCTCACTTCTATTAGGTTTACGTAAATGCAGAAAGAAATGTCGGGTGGGACCCGAGCCTGGGAAATTGGGTTTTATAAATATATAAACATTGTTTGAAGGCTCGTGGACAGGGTCCCATTTTGAACAATTTAGGCGGCATGCCGACTTGGCATTTTGACCGAGTTTCGGGTAGTATTCAACAAACTAAATATGAGTGCAATAGGTTTGACACCTATATAAGGGTATGCAGTTGTTAGGTTAGTGGAAATGTACCCCCTTAAGCATGACTTCTACGATATATTTTATGTTTTTTAGGGGAATCGGTACGTGTGGAAAATCCATTTGATATACCTGAGTGTAGGTGAATTGCCTCACTATATACCACGTGGGGACAATATGTGTGAGAGAGAATTCGATATGAAAAAGTTATCATCTATATACCTCTCGTCATGACTTCAAGCAAGTAGTATGATGTGGGGGAACCGTTCGATATGCGTCAAAGGTACTAGGACAATGGAAGGTGAGAGTCATATTCCTTAGGCTAACTTCTCCCTACCGGACCAGCGCCAATCACAAGCTGACCCCCCAGTACGGGATAAAATTTTGGTTAGTAGCCGTTCTCTTGGTGATGTAGTGTGAAAAATGCATGATTCTTGATTAGTAAATTATGGAGAGAGTATTTCATTTGGCACGATGAGCGTTATACAAATAAGGAAGAATGTACCAGTATCATGAAAAGTAAATCTTGCATGGAGCACGAAGATTACACTAAGTATGGATATGTGAGAGTGAGTGATCTGTGAATTTCTATAAGTGAGTGTGTGGTGGTGAATCTAAGCATGGATCAACTACAAGTGGCGTGTGATTAGTATATGGATATATATAAGTGTGATAAGTGGAGGTGTGTTCTAGTAACACCTAAGCATGGATATTCTAAGTGGTGGATGAAACATGTGAATATAAATGACCCTATATACAAGGGTAGGTAGTGTGAGGTGTACATGGAGAGTATTTACAAGTGTGTGAAGTGAAAAATGAATAAGAGGTGATATAAGCATGAGGTAAATGTATACCAAAAAAATAGATAATAAAAGGGAACATACATGTAGGTGCATACGCACATAAGGAAAAAATGACAACACCCATGCAAACAGAGTCTAGCGCTCTTAAGTAAGTCCCCGACAGAGTTACCACTATGGCCATCCCTCCCCATTTTTCTTTCTCCTTGTCCATCTTGCTCGCTCGTGCGTTGGAGATAGAGAGAGGAGTCTATCTCCCTTCCTAGGATTACTTAGGCCGTCGTTAATGTGGGGTGATATAAAGAGATAGAATCGCCAGCTTATTTTTCGTAAAATAGGCAAAAGAACAGTTGTTGCCTCAAGAGAACTACATAAAAAAACTAATACTTGAGAAACCAATTAGATAAGAGGTTTAGGGCCTAAGTTACGGAATGAGTAGTTTTTAGGCACCCATCCTGTCCTTTCGATCTCTCATGGGCTTATGTTTATATTTTCCTCCATTTCTTCGTGAAGTATGTGTGCATGTATATGTAAGTGGAGATCGAAATGGCACGACTCACGTCACGAAAAAAGATGGAGTGAGGTTATCCATAGGAATGTTCTTAAAATAATAATTAATAATATGAGATGTGCGCTTATTGAGATATTTATCATTATGATGAAATGAAAATATGTATTGGATAAGACGCAAATATGATATATGTAACTAATATATGGATAAAATAGGACAAAGAGAAAAATAGGAAAATAGGACTCGAGTCTGTGGTTTTAGCTCGAGATGCCTAAGTAGCCTATAAAGTCATCAAAGTCACGTAGTTCGCATGCAACATGAGGGTGGAGTTTATCCAATAAATTTAAACGGGGTTTTATTATACTTGTATGTAAGAAAAATGTGTTTTTAGTTTTGAGAAAATGTGTTGAAAAATCCTGTTGGAATTCATAGGTGTAACACTCTTTTTCTTGTTTTATTTTTTGTAAGAAAATATATTATATAAAATATTACTAATAAAGGATTGAAAATTAATATGTGTATGATCTGAAGTAAAATCTAAATTAATAACTTATATAACTAATGCGAAAATAGAGAGAGAAGAATGTTTGGACCTTCTTTGGAGACTTAGATATTGATTTTCATTGATGATGAGCTTCCTTGCAAGTGGGTGAAGAATGTAGAGGGTTTTTTGCTAAATTGGGTGTGAAAGTGATGGAAATAAAAGGTGAAAAAAGGTTTCAAATATGGAAACATTGTCGACTTGAGAATAATGTTGTTGAGTGTGAAAGTGGTGATTGCTTAAATAAGCTCTGATACCAATTTGTGAAAGCGGTGTGATATTGATTTAATCGAATTTGCAAATTTCAATTGTAAACTTATTTAATTAGAGTCAATTTTTAAACCAATTTAATTTATCCCTAAAACATACAACTACGTGTGTAAAATCAAGCCATCACAAACAAATTTGGTGACACACAAATTTCATGAAAAACCCCCAAAAGGAAAACCTTTATATTTCACTATGTAAAATAAATCGCAACTTACATACACGATGAAATATGCATTAAATATCACACAGATAATCACAAACACACGCAACCTAGAGTCAACAATGAATCAACCTCAGAAGATCCACAAAGACATGCAGTCCAATCATCTAGGAACACCCACGAATACTCCCTATGACATACAGCTAATCTCAGCACAGTGCCTTCCTCAAGTGGCACCTAGGTCAGCAATAGGTTATCCTCTCTTCAAGAGAAACACTAGAAAAGATGTATCTCGGGATCCAAAATAATTCTGTAAAGGATTTGGGATTTTTGTAAATTAAAAAATAAATGGATTGAAACATAAATTGAAGAAGACAAAGTGTTTTGTTGTTTTGCAGTTTATGTAGAATGAAAATCGTTAGGTCTTATTAATGAAAAATGACTCATTGAACACGCTTAATATAAAAAACTTGAGTCGGTAGATCACTCAAATGAAGTGTCAAAGTCGCCCGAACGAAACCGGATGTCACTTCAATGACATCGCGCGAGATGTTAATGTCGCTTGAACGACAGGCATACGTCGCTCGAACGATAGTCGAAAAAATTATTTTTTATTTTTTATTTCAAAAATCCGCCTCAAGACTTAGAAAAATATTTTGACGAAAAACAACGCTTCAACACTTAGAAAATATTTTAGAAAAATATCCCAACACTTTTAAATGAACCGTTAAGGGATTAAAATACAACCTTACATTAATTAATCTCGTATAGGCTTGAATGTTGAAGAAATTTTTATCTTCGGGTCCGTCTTCATGTATCTTCAAACTTGAACCTTTGTTTTCTTTCAACGGTTTGTACCGGTTTACGGCATACAAGAATGTAAAATAAGACTTATAAATATGTCCCTACAAATATCCCCCTATGTCTACACCCGTACAAAATAAAAAACATCTGAATTATCACATTAAAATGCCTATACAAATATAATACCCTCCCATGAATCCCCAAAGTGAAAAGTTACTAAAATGCAAGATAAAAACTTTTCTTCAAAAATCTTCGACATCAAATCTTCAAGATTTTCTCATCATGGTGTGCAATATAAGATCATTAATCTTTGTACCTACAGATATGATACAAAAAAATACCTTTATGATGTATCAAGTTTGCAATGATATAAACATTACATCAAAACAAATATCGAATTTCAAATCTCCCCTATAATGTAAAACTCCCCTGTAATTCGTTCTCCCCCTTTTATTTGTCCTGAATAGACAAGAAAAAGAATAAACAAAATAAACTTGGAGTCGTCACGATAAGTATAGATTACAGCTACGATCATTAAGAGATATTCAAAATCATTCCACAAACTATTTTTAATTTTTTGAGTCTTCACACAAAAAATACAAAAATAATTTTACAAAAATCACACACCATAAATTTTCACTAAGATAACCAAATCATGGAAACAGAATGAATGAGTGTGAACAAATTCGATAGGAAAATCAATGCAATCAAACATAACATATGTGCACGATGAATATGGATACTCCTAACGAAAGATCACAAAATCATCCTTGGGTATAAAAAATGTGAATTTATATGACATCGACTCAATCTAATTAACACATCAAATTCTAAAATGATTTCCACACCAATAACGTCTAAACTATGTAATACTTTTTCAAGACTTTGTCAGGACATGCAAACCCATTTCTTACATTTCACATTTGAACACCCTCATAAATAATAATGCATTTATTTTTCTTGAGGTGGTCTATTTTTCTCTCATTAGAGAACTCCTATTGGCCCCTTATTTTGGCATATTTATCTTTTTATTGTCTTAATTTTTTTCTCGGTCTCTTTTGAACGGTGACTTTCACGATGAGTTAATTTTGTGCTCTCACAACCATTTCCCATGAACAATCATCATTTTTTATAATTTAATTCCTCACGATAAACGGTTCTTACATGCACTACTTTCATTGTCAAGTTTTATCTCATTTGGTTCATTTTAAAAGACAGGATTGAGATGGAAACACTTCAACCAACATGTGATTTGACAAGTATAATAATCAAACAAATCTGTGCAAGTGTGCATTAAAGAAAACTAAGAGTCAAACACATAGTTAGTAATCTCAAATTACATCTTAATGACTCTAAGCATTATAATCACAAAAATGAAATGATGATGCATATCAAAACTCTATCAAATCATCACATGGTTATGGAACGAAATTGTGACTTGGTCATCCTAAATGTCCATTCATAAATGGTGTAAACAAAATCCAAAACTCTTTTTGTCTTTTTCCAAACATTTTAACAAAATAAAATCTTTTTGGCTTTTCCATTTTTTTTTCAAAAAAATAGAAAATCATTTTGTATTTTTCCAAAAAATTTCGAAAAAAAAATCTTATTGGTTTTTTGAAAAATATTAAAAATTGAAAACATAAACAAAAAAATGGTACATACTAGAAACATGCATAAAATATCATCATAAAAAATTCGTATGCTAGCAAACAAGTCTAAACCTCAACCGTTAGGTGCAGTGGAGTTCTCCAAAGGTGGTGACATGATATGAAAAACCTGCATCAAGTCATGTGAAGTTTTGACCAAAAACTTAACTTGCTCCCTAATATGTGTAAACTCTCTCATATAATCATACGGAGCATCCAAAGAATCATATGTGGATGCATATGTCATAGAAATATGTGTAGTAGCTGTAACAACCCTCACTTTTGAGAGCCTATTTTATATTTATTTACTATGTGAAGTAATTATATATAAAATGTTAGAATGTGGAGTAAGTATTAATTTAATGAAGAAAAGTTAATATTTACTAAAATGTTGTATAATTACCTGATGAGTAGGTAAATATCACTATGTTGCGATTTATTGTGTCATAAGATTTAAAATGAGATTTTTGTTTAAAATGAGACCGAAACATAAAATGAGTTATAAAATTTCAAAATGATAATTTGGAGGGTGTAGTTAGTTCCGGAAGGTTTGAGACAGTCAAAATAAGTGCCCTATTGCATTTTGATGTTTCGGGCACTTTTGACTGAGTATAGCTTTAAGGTGTAGTTGTGAGTCATTTTAATGTGGTGTTAACCACTTAAGTTGGGCATTTTAGACTTAAGGCATGATTTATGTCTTGCCTTTCATTTATTTACCTTAAGAACAATTGTTAACCTAGAGAGAGAATAAGAGAACTTTGGAGAGAAAGAGAGAATTGGAGATTCAAGCTTGGAGATTGTTTCTACTACAAGAAATATGAGATTCCTACACCAAGGCAAGTTATCTACTTGCTACTATGTGATTTAAGTAGAATAATTAGTATTGATAGTTGTGGATTAGTTATGGTTTAGTAATGTTAAGGTTTTGTTGGATTTATGGGTTTTAAATCTTTGGAGATTGATTTGGATGATTAATGATGAAAATGATGGTAGTTATATACATTTATGATGTATTAGTTGCAATAAATGATCTTGGTTTGGTTGGATTTGAGTTAGGGGGAAAATTAGGAGTTCAAGACTCCATAGCCAAACATGGAAAATTCGCAGAGGCGAATCGATTCAGCCCCTGGGCGAATCGATTCGCATAAGGCCAGTTTCCAGGTCTACTTGGACCGAATCGATTCAGCCCTTGGGAAAATCGATTCGGTAGTTTATAGAAACCCGGTTTTCTTATCCGAACCGATACTCTTTTAGGGCGAATCGATTCGATTTCCTGATGTTTTTGAGTTAATTTTATAACTCAATTTTTAACCTTTTTCTTTAGGTTTAGGACCTAGGAACCTTCTTGCATGAAGTAAACTTAGAGTTCTAGAGTCTTAGTTGAGTTTTGTCACCACCCTAGATTAGAAGTGGTTCGTCTGGGGTTCATTCCATGGGTTCTTAAAGTGATGTTCAGGCATTACTTCTCTTGTTACAAACTTTTTAGGAGTTAGGAGTTAAAAGCCCATACTTGGAGACTTTAGGGGATTATTGTAGGTATATAAAACCTTGGGACTTGGATAATTATTGTGATCACTGGGGGAATAATTTGAAAATTAAAATATGAGGAATATTAATGAGAATATTCAATGATGATGGGTTTCAATAAAATGAACCAAACGTATGACTAATGGGAATGAAAATGTGATTTAAAAATGTAAATGCTAATTTACTTAAACACACCTCTCTAAATTCTATCATAAGGGAAGCTCGTGCATGAGGTGATGTCCCCTGACTAGTGAACGAAGGGAGACTATAGTCCTCGGCCATATGCGGGATTGTTGTATGTTTTATTCTCCGCTAGTGAGGTAATTCCGGATGTGGTTATGACTCACTCGCAGGCATATGGCCACTTCCCGACGTGCGTTAGGTGCCCAGGTGGTATTGTTTGATAGGCCCTGGAAGATGATAGTCATTTAGGGTCTTGCCCAGTGGGGAAACTCGGAGGGGCGGTCTTAGAATCATTATATGTATAAGAATATAACCTTTCTAAATTCAAGTGGGACTTGAAATATGTAAATTACCACAAAATGTATGATGGTAATTATATTCCTGTTAAGGAATGAGAACTTAAATGGAAATGATGATTAAGGATTTAGGCTTTTAATTAATGAAGTTGAATTATATTTTCTTGTTAAATTTAATGAAAGTTAAAATCATTTAAATTGTATTCATATGCTTAGAATTATGTTGATAGACTTTCATCTTCATCATTCATGATTAACTGTTCATACCTATCATGCTACTTATTCTTTTGGGAATCAGATAAAACCGGGCCCTGACCCGTTCATTTTCCATGTCGTGTATGTTATTGTATCCGCTCAGGTGATCCTCCGCAAGGGCACCCATTTTGATATTCCCACTCCAATGCTTTTGAGGAGATGTAAGATTTTGCGGATATTACAGGATGTGTTGTTAGACCCCTTCATTTTTGTATTCTAGATATGATCGGGTCTTTCACTAGGGCGAGTGGCCCAAACTTTTGTACTTGTATAATGAATGTATTATGTAAGTTATTAAACCGTTGTAATACGTTATATGTAACTATTGACCGACAGCATATTCGGTCCACTTGTGGTATATTCGTTATGGATGTAATATAAACTCTTTTAGAACTCCACTTTCTCTTCAGATTGGGTTGTTTAAATTATTTTCTTAACTTGTTATAAAACTAAATTTAAAAGTTTTGGCAACCCGTTTTCTGATTTACTAGTTGTTTTTCCCGTATACTTATTTTATTGTCGTGATGCTGAGAATGATTTACATCCATGATTATGTTTTATTGGAGTATCGGGCTGGCCACCCCTTATTTCGGATCACGGGTTGTCACAGATGGTATCAAAGAATCAGAGTCTTTAGGATCAATGCGGACTTGTCACGTTCTACCATAGCGTTCTTTGATATAGAGCCTAATGATAGGACTGCTTTGTTGTTTATGTTTGCGGTCTTCTGCAAGATAGATTGTTTTGGGATAGTATTCTAACTCTATTATTTCTTCATCTCAGATTCCGCCTAAGAGAGGTCGCTCAGTGAGACGTAATAGGGTTGTAGAAGAGGATGTTGGTCCTCCACCACCGCCACAAGGAACAATTGATGTTGCGGATGTAGCAAACATTGTGGCTCAAGCAGTCAAAGTTGTTATGACCGCAGTGGCTCAGCAAATGCCACAAGCTCAACAACGAGCACAGGATGCGCAAGCTCCTACGGGACCTTCTCCGTGGGAGAGAGTCAGAGAGTCCTTTTTAAAGGGCCATCCCCGTGAATTCGATGGAGGCTCTGATGTTATTCGAGCAAATCAGTGGAAGAAGGACGTGCAATGCCATCTACGAATGGTGGAATGTAGTGAGGAGAAGAAACAAGTCCTTACTACTTTTAAACTTATTCGGGCCGCATTGCATTGGTGGGAGTCGATGACTACACCAGAACAGAGGGATACCATGACGATCACTGATTTTTGGGTCTTCTTTGACCAAAAGTATTTTCCTCCCGCAGTTCAAAGAGAGATGAGAAGGAGGCTTCAGGATGTTGTGCAAGGTGAGAGATCCGTGGTGGAATATGAAGAGGAGTTCCCCCGATTAGCAAGTTTTGTACCGGATGAGGTGACTTCGAAAGAGAGGAAGGTTTCGAAGTTTATGGGAGGTTTGAACTGGAGAATCCGACAACATTTGCTGGGTAATCCAGCCTTGCAAACTTTTGGTGAGGTGATGAACGCAGCATTGCTCCATTGCCAAGAACATCGGTTGTACATGTAGAGTGGCAAGAGAGGTACTATAGTGGGGCAAGCGTGAAATCCTGGAGGTAGTGGGAATGGAGGAGGAGCTTTTCCCTCGTCTCAACCTTCGGGTAATAAGCAACGTGAAAGGGATCCCTAGCAAGGGGACTTGTCTAAGAGGCAACGTTTTGGTGGGTTTAATGCGGGTGGCAATAATATTAGGCACGGTCAGGGTGCCCCACAACAACAAACAGGTCGGGGTGGTCAAGGAGGTAGAGGCCATCCGGACCAAGGTGTTAACCAGTTTAGGAATAATTGAGGCCAAAACTCGGAGAATATGCAGGGACGGTGTTTCCAATGTGGAGAGGTAGGTCATTACAAGAAGGAGTTTCCTCGGTTGATTGGGGGACAGCCTCCTAGGTCTCCACAACAGCCATATGTTCAGTTTCCACCACAGGTACCTAACCCAGTTGTTCCTCCACAGCAGGGTCATCTACAATATGGAAGAGTTTATCATATCCAGGATGATATTCTTCCTCCGGCTCCGCCGGCACCGCCATCCATTGAGGGTAAGTTCCTTATTCAGGGGCATGTGGGTCGCATTTTGTTTGATACGGGTGCGACACATTCACTCATTTCTAGAAGTTTTGCTTAGTCTACCGAGTTGATAAAATCTGCGGAGAGTACCTTCACTAGCGTTGAGTCCTCAATGGGTGATGGTTCACTCATTTTCCTTGTTTGTAAACGCATAGGAATTTCTCCTGGTAATTTGTGCTTTGAGGCCGATTTACTCGTCCTGGACATGGTCGGGTATGATGTGATATTGGGTATGGATTGGCTAGTGAAGTATCATGCGATAGTTAATTGTTACGGGAAGAGTATAGTCTTTGCCATTCCTGGACAAGAAATGTTCTTGTTAGTTATGCCTCGTTTAGAGGGAGGCACTATCACGTATTTGTACTGTATCACAGAGGAGGCTTCTCGGGATGTAGTTGTTCCCTTGGATTCTATTTCGGTTGTTAGAGATTTTAAGGATATTTTTTGGGAAATACCGAGTTTGCCTCCGAGTCGGGAGATCGTATTTGTGATCGATTTAGCGCCAGGAACTCGACCGATTGCGAGGGATCCATATCACATGGCTCCTGTGGAAATGAGGTAGTTGAGAGATCAAATCCAGCAGTTGTTGGATCTGGGGTTTATCAGGCGTAGCACGTCGTCGTGGGGTGCTCCAGTATTGTTTGTGAAGAAAAGGGACGGTTCTCTCCAGTTATGTGTTGACTACAGAGAGTTGAATAAAGTCACCATCCGAAATAAATACTCTTTGCCTCATATCGATGACTTGTTTGATCAACTTAGGGGAGAGTCCCACTTCTCTAAGATCGATTTGAGGATGGGGTATCACCAGTTGAGGATACGGGAGCAGGATGTATCCAAAACCGCTTTTCTGACGAGGTATGGGTCATATGAATTTTTGGTTATGCCCTTTGGACTAACCAATGCCCCCGTCGTATTTATGGATCTCATGAATAGGGTATTTCGGGACTTCCTAGACCAATTTGTTATTGTATTCATCGATGACATCTTAGTCTATTCTTGAACTGAATCTGATCATGCTATTCATCTGAGGTTGGTCCTACAAAGTTTGAGGGATCATCAATTGTATGCAAAGTTCAAGAAGTGTGGCTTTTGGTTGAAGGAGGTACAATTTTTGGGTCATATTGTGACATACCAAGGTATTTCGGTGGATCCGACCAAGGTGGTTGCGGTGAGGGAGTGGGGTCAGCCCACGACACCTATCGAAATTCAAAGTTTTCTGGGTTTGGCGGGTTATTACCGTCGGTTTATCAAGGGTTTCTCCAAAATCGCTAGCCCATTGATAAATTTGACCCGAAAAGGGGTGAGGTTTGTATGGGATGACTCTTGTCAGGCTGCTTTTAATGAGCTTAAAGACAGGTTGACTTCGGCTCCAGTCCTTGCATTGCCAAAGTCGGGATTGGAATATCTAGTCTTCACTGATGCATCTCTACAAGGATTAGGAGATATACTTCATCAAGAGCGACGGGCTATTGCTTATTCTTCCCGCAAGCTCAAGCCACGTGAAAGAAATTACCCGGTGCATGACTTAGATCTTACCGTGGTTGTCTTTTCCTTTAAGATTTGGAGGCATTATCTTCTAGGGGAGAAGTTTAGTCTCTTCATGGACCATAAATCGTTGCAGAATTTATTTTCACACAAGGATTTAAATATGCGACAACGCCGATGGTTGGAGTTCGTGAAAGATTATCAATTTGACATTCACTACCACCCGGGTAAGGCGAACGTGGTAGCAGATTGTTCGAGAAAAAGGACAGAAGGGGAGTTGGCGGAAGTATAAAAAGCGAAGTGGAAGGAGCTTAGCCAACAAGATGAAGCTGCTAGGGCATTTATGTATGTGATGACTGTGACACCTACTATTGTGATGAGGGTGGTTGATGCCCAAAGGAGGGACAAAGGTTGTTAAGACTACATACACAAGTTGTTGATCGAGGGAGCAGAACCCTACTCTATTGGCTCCGAAGGTGGGGTGCGTTTCCAAGGGAGGCTCATTGTCCCAAATGAAGGGGACTTAAGAAGGGATGTAATGGCAGAGTCTCACAGTTCCAAATTTGTATTGCATCCGAGTAACAACAAAATGTATCAAGGCATGCACCATCAATATTGGTGTCCAGGCATGAAGAGGGATATTTTTGAGTTCGTGTCCCAATGCGCCACTTGTCAATTAGTTAAGATTGATCATCAACGACCGACCGGACTATTGCAACCGTTGGAGATTCCGGTGTGGAAATGGGAGAGCATATCAATGGACTTTATTACCGGCTTACCAACATCGCAAAAAGGTCACAATTCTATATGGGTTATCTTTGATCGCTTGACGAAGTTGGCACACTTCCTACCGGTCCGCACTGATTACAACACCGCTCGTTATGCCCAGTTGTTCATTAAGGAGGTTGTTAGACTGCATGGGGTGCCCTTAAATATTATTTCTGACCGAGACGAGATTTTCTTTTCCCACTTTTGGCAAAGTTTCCAAGAGGCCATGGGAACCGAGTTGAAGTTAAGCACTTCTTATCATCCTCAAAAAGATGGCCAGACAGAACGAGTCAACCAAATATTGGAGGATATTCTTCGTATGTGCGTGTTTGATTTCAAGGGTAGTTGGGAACAATATCTCCCACTGGTCGAGTTTTCTTATAACAACTCATACCAATTTACAATTGGGATGGCGCCCTATGAATCTTTGTATGTCCAACCTTGTAGATCACCCACTTATTGGTTAGAGGTGGGGGATAATAAGTTTCTCGGACCTTAAATGATTCGGGATACTTCTTCAAAAATTGAGTTCATTCAAAATCTCATTAGGATAACCCAAGATCAACAGAAGAGCTATGCCGATGCGGGTAGAAGGCATGTGGAGATGGAGGTTGGGGACCAAGTGTTGGTGCGAGTGTCGCCTATGAAGGGCATTAAGCATTTTGGGAATAAAGGGAAACTTGCACCGCGTTACGTTGGACCTTTTCCTATCGTTGCTAAGGTGGATTCGGTAGCCTATCAACTTGCTTTACCGGAACACTTGCAGCAAGTTCATTATGTGTTCCATGTCTCCTCTTTAAAGAAATACAAGAGGTGTGAAGGTGCCCTTTGGCACATTCCTTTTGAAGATATTGAGTTGCAACCCGACGTTTCTTATGAGGAACAACCGGTTGCTATTTTAGAGCATGGCGAACATAGGTTGAGATCGCGGGTAGTGCCCTTGGTTAGAGTGCAATGGAGTCATCACAGCGTCGAGGAATCGACATGGGAGCGCGAGGATGACATGCGAGAAAAGTATCCGCATCTCTTCTTGTAAGGTACGCCTGAATTTTAGGGGCAAAATTCCCTCATAAGGGGGGGAGTATGTAACAACCCTCACTTTTGAGAGCCTATTTTATATTTATTTACTATGTGAAGTAATTATATATAAAATATTGGAATGTGGAGTAAGTATTAATTTAATGAAGAAAAGTTAATATTTACTAAAATGTGGTATAATTACCTGATGAGTAGGTAAATATCACTATGTTGCGATTTATTGTGTCATAAGATTTAAAATGAGATTTTGGTTTAAAATGAGATCGAAACTTAAAATGAGTTATAAAATTTCAAAATGATAATTTGGAGGGCATAGTTAGTTCCGGAAGGTGCGAGACAGTCAAAATAAGTGCCCTATTGCATTTTGATGTTTCGGGCACTTTTGACTGGGTATAGCTTTAAGGTGTAGTTGTGAGTCATTTTAATGTGGTGTTAACCACTTAAGTTGGGCATTTTAGACTTAAGGCACGATTTATGTCTTGTCTTTCATTTATTTCCCTTAAGAACAATTGTTAACCTAGAGAGAGAGTAAGAGAACTTTGGAGAGAAAAAGAGAATTGGAGATTCAAGCTTGGAGATTGTTGCTACTACAAGAAATCTGAGATTCCTACACCAAGGCAAGTTATCTACTTTCTACTATGTGGTTTACGTAGAATAATTAGTATTGATAGTTGTGGATTAGTTATGGTTTAGTAACGTTAGAGTTTTGTTGGATTTATGGGTTTTAAATCTTTGGAGGTTGATTTGGATGATTAATGATGAAAATGATGGTAGTTAGATACATTTATGATGTATTAGTTACAAAAAATTATATTGGTTTGGTTGGATTTGAGTTGGGGGGGAAATTAGGAGTTCAAGACTCCATAGCCAAACTTGGAAAATTCGCAAGGGCGAATCGATTCGGCCCCTGGGTGAATCGTTTCGCATAGGGCCAGTTTCCAGGTCTGCTTGGACCGAATCGATTCGTCCCTTGGGCGAATCGATTCGGTAGTTTACAGAAACCCAATTTTTTTGTCCGAACCGATTCACTTTTTGGGAGAATCGATTCGGCCCCTGGGGCGAATCGATTCGATTTCCTGTCGTTTATGAGTTAATTTTATAACTCACTTTTTTAACCTTTTTCTTTAGGTTTAGGACCTAGGAACCTTCTTGCATGAAGTAAACTTAGAGTTCTAGAGTCTTAGTTGAGTTTTGTCACCACCCTAGATTAGAATTGGTTCGTCTGGGGTTCATTCCAGGGGTGCTTAAAGTGATGTTCAGGCATTAATTCTCTTATAACAAACTTTTTAGGAGTTAGGAGTTAAAAGCCCATACTTGGAGACTTTAGGGGCTTATTGGAGGTATATAAAACCTTGGGACTTGGAGAATTATTGTGATCACTGGGGGAATAGTTCGAAACTTAAAATATGAGGAATATTAATGAGAATATTCAATGATGATGGGTTTGAATAAAATGAACCAAACGTATGATTAATGGGAATGAAAATATGATTTAAAAATGTAAATGCTAATTTACTTAAACACACCTCTCTAAATGCTATCATAAGGGAAGCTCGCGCATGAGGTGATGTCCCCTGACTAGTGAACGCAGGGAGACTATAGACCTCGGCCATATGCGGGATTGTTGTATGTTTTATTCTGCGCTAGTGAGGTAATTCCGGGTGTTGTTATGACTCACTCGCAGGCATATGGCCACTTCCCGACTTGCGTTAGGTGCCCAGGTAGTCTTGTTTGATAGGTCCTGGAAGATGATAGTCATTTAGTGTCGCGCCCAGTGGGGAAACTCAGAGGGGTGGTCTTAGAATCATTATATGTATAAGAATATAACCTTTCTAAATTCAAGTGGGACTTGAAATAGGTAAATTACCACAAAATGTATGATGGTAATTATATTCCTGTTAAGGAATGAGAACTTAAATTGAAATGATGATTAAGGATTGAGGCTTTTAATTAATGAAGTTTAATTATATTTTCTTGTTAAATTTAATGAAAGTTAAAATCATTTAAATTGTATTCATATGCTTAGAATTATGTTGATAGACTTTCATCTTCATCATTCATGATTAACTGTTCATACCTATCATGCTACTTATTCTTCTGGGAATCAGATAAAATCGGGCCCTGACCTGTTCATTTTCCATTTTGTGTATGTTATTGTATCCGCTCAGGTGCTCCTCCCCAAGGGCGCCCATTTTGATATTCCCACTCCAATGCTTTCGAGGAGCTGTAAGATTTTGCGGATATTGCAGGATGTGTTGTTAGACGCCTTCATTTTTGTATTCTAGATATGATCGGGTCTTTCACTCGGGCGAGTGGCCCAAACTTTTGTACTTGTATAATGAATGTATTATGTAAGTTATTATACTGTTGTAATACGTTGTATGTAACTGTTGAGCGCCACCATATTCGGTCCTCTTGTGGTATATTCGTTATGGATGTAATATGAACTCTTTTGGAACTCCACTTTCTCTTCACATTGGGTTGTTTAAATTATTTTCTTAACTTGTTAAAAAACTAAATTTAAAACTTTTGGCAACCTGTTTTCTGATTTATTGGGTGGTTTTCCCGTTTACTTATTTTATTGTTGTGATGCTGAGAATGATTTCCATCCATGATTCCGTTTTATTTGAGTATCGGGCTGGCCACCCCTTATTTCGGATAACGGGTTGTCACAGTAGTAAAACATGACACATTACCCAACCTAAAGAAAAAATCCCTAAGGTGTCATCTTTTCTTACAATGGGTCCAAATATAAACGAGCCTCGGAATACCTCTCTCAAAACATCTACAACGCACTCTCCTATAAGGTAAGAGACACCTAGGTGGGTTAGGTTGAGAGCCATATGGATTAGTCACAAACTCAGGAATTGGCTCGGGTGCAACGTGGGAAGTGGACCGTCATGATATATTCCTAGTCTCTCGACATAACCCAAAGCGAGACCTAGGAGAATCTTCCATGCCTTCTTAAATGTATCATCTATAGTGACATTTACCTCCCGTTCACATTCAATATGTCTCTCAAATTGTGACACATGGGCATTAAGTTCACTCTTCTCCCTATTTACGACGACCAACTGCTCATTTAAAGAAACTTTCACCTTCTTGAGTTGAAGCGCCGGCACCTCAAATCCCCTCAAACTCTCTCTCTAAATAAATCAACTTAAGACGTAATTACTTATTCAATTTCTAAGCCTTCAAGGTCTTGGTGTAAAAATCTCTAAACGCAATTTGGATCTCACTATGACCCTCACTAGTGCACTCACTGTCACACTCTCTAGAAACACTCAAATCATCATTGGTGTTCTCACGTGCAAAAGTATCGTCATTATTGTGGGACAAACTAGGTGTGCTGTAATACCCCGTATTTTTGTGACATTTATTTATGGGATTAATTGAATTAAATGCGTATTAATTGGAAATTAATCCGGATAAAAATACTAGCGAGATGCGAGTTAGTATTTGATATTAATGAGTATATATAACTATATATGAATATGGAATTATTGATTTGTCGTGAGATAGAAATACGAAAATTTGGAAATCTTGTTGAGACGCGTGTGACAGTCGCGTCATGGAATATAATTATGATAATTAAAAAGTGAATTTTATTTCTATAAACCGTATGGTCATTTTGAGTGCGCCAACACGTCCGGAAGGGTCAAAATAGTCAGAAAACACTAGCCGGGGGTTTAGTTTGGGTCCCGGGGCATTTTTAGGCCATACCGGCAATGTATGAGGGTAGTTTGGTAATTTTAGAATTTTGGGATTTTTGATTAACGAATTTTAGGATTTTTAAAAGGAAAATTAAAAGAACCACTAACCCATTACCATCCATTAACTGATTAGAGGGCTACGGGGGTTATTAGAATTAACCCCAAAAGTTCCTAAGACAAACCCTAGCCTCCATTGCCACCATTAGAGAAGAGCTTGTAGAGGGAGAGAGAAGAGAGGAGAATTCTGCAGAGAGAGAGAGAGAGAAACTCATCAATTCGTCATCAAATTCAGAGATACACATAAGCCAAGTGGTTTTATTTCATTATTTTGCAGAGAATGCTTCTTCCATGCGTAGAAAATTCAAATAAATTGTATTGTTCTTGGTGTATGATGAAAACCCATTTAATTGGATGTAGAGATTTAAGAATCTATTGAGGAAATTGCATGTAGAACGTTGATAGGATGATTAGTCAGATGAAAATACATCTTTTACATCATAAAGATGGATTTAGTTATGTCTATGAATGACTTGATTTTTCTAGGGTTCATGTTCTTGAGATTTGAAAAATAAATGTTGGAGATTTGATAATTTGATGTAGTTTAGGGTGATTTGAACCCATATAAGTGTTGTAATACGGTTGAAACATGTTTAGGAAGGATTATATACCTTGAAACATTGTTGTAATGACATTTAGGTGAGATTAGAGGTGAAGAGAAGTTGGAAAAAGGAGTTAAGGAAAATCTGGGCTCAAATCTGGCCACTCGTTAGAAGACCTGCCCAGGTCGTTCGAACGAGCTCGTTCGAATGAGCTTTTAATGAGTTGACAGTTTGACTTCTAACGAGAGGGATGTTCGTTCGATGACTTTCGTTCGAAAGAGATCTCGTTAGAAGGCCCAGTTCGTTCGAACGAACTCTCGTTCGAACAGCCTCGTTCGAACGAGACTTCTAACGAGTTGACAGTTTAGGCTTTTTAGCCTGTTTTGATTTCGCATGTCCCGTAACCTTATTTAATGGTAGAGATAACCTTCCCTTAATGATAAATTGATATAGTAGGGACATTTGAGATATAATGAGGAGCAAAACCTAGAAGTGTAGTTGAACCTAAGGGAAATTATGAAGTAGGACGTGAGTATCTATTACGATGCGAGAAATATTGATGGCCTAAATTACTATATTAATCGGGAACATATAAATTGTGTAGAATTACATGTCGGTACGAGATTGAGAAGTTTACCACCAATATATTATGGTGATTTCTAAGATGTGTGCATACTTAGTATATGTATTGATTTTATGTGTATGACATACCTACCATACTTGCTATCACGGGGGGTTTACGTTCGCTTAGGGCCCTCTAATCCTTGTGTTGCCTGGATTTAGACTGGTACCTCGATGAACATAGGCCAGAGAAGGACTTATTGGGATGTTAATAAGTCTGCTGATCGTGAGAGCGCAGGTATGTGCGTGACCCATGTGATGTGACTGTGTTCGCCTCCATTATTTGTGATGTTGTTATCTGAGAACGATTCCTGAGAGATTCGGAATGCGTGATCCTTATGTACGTGATGTACCGGGATGGATAGCAGAGTATGTGTGCACCGCAGCTAGTCTCGGGGTGCTTGTTTTGTATATTTATGACGGTAATAATATACACTTAATTAATGGGAACTTTCATGTTAATATTGTGAATATAATTATTGTATTGTTTTGAGAAAACATAACGGGTTAATTGATAGTGAATTGTATTACTAATTGAGAATCTGAGTTTAAGTAAATCCCTCTATTTAATTGATAACGCTAGAATGCATTATGGGGATCGAGTAGTAAGGGGTAGAACTTATTACGTTTTGGTTAGATATATATGTCATTTAGATGGGTAAGGTACGTTAGGAGTGCACATGTAGTCGAGAGGTGAGAATTTCATGTGAGTGCACGTCCTAACATGTATTTTGCATTTAATGTTTTAATGTTATTAAAACACTTGTTGTTTTTAAAATGATTTCCACTTTCGGGCTCTGACCCATTTGCTTTCAAATCTATTTTTGTAAAAACCATTTTAGGTGCCCAGCCACAAGGACACCATGCTTAGTATCCTCATTCAGGTGACGAGCTGTAGCTGTTTGTGGAAGTTATAGGACTTTGCTTGTAGACGCTTCATCTATCTTGACTCTATATTCAGCACTTATCAGTTGTAGGGCATGTCTCCAATTTCTTTTAGAGGCTTTTCATTTATTTCAGTTGTTCGGACTTCTGGCATGTAATTAATTCAGGATTCAGACTTGTCATTTTATTTTCAGTTGTGGGATTGTTGTTCGGAGTTTTCCTCCGAACTTATTATTATTTTTTTATTATTTCATTACTTCGTTATGGTGAATGGATTATGTTGTTCTTCCATTATTATTTTATCGCATTTTAATCAGACTTAAATTAAAATTTGGCAACTTACTTTTTAAATACTAGGTGGTTAGTAATTATTAAAATGTTTTCGACAGTGATGCTATTAACTGAACCAACTTGGCATTTTGTATTAATTTAATAAAGGAGTAGCTACCTAGTATTTAATTAGTCGGGGTGTCACAGGTAGTATCAGAGCATCAGGTTCTAGTGTCCTTTAGGATCTGTACGGCTTATTATGTTTCCGCTAAGCTTTCTTTGATGTAGAGCCCTATATTTTAGGACTGTTGTATTCTTTTGTATATGCTACGTTCTTCAGCTATTTTCAGTTTATAACTGCGAACTTATAGACTTTATTCTTGTTTCATAATTCCTCCATGACGTGCACAAAGGATTCCCAGGGATGCAACGCCAGAACCACAACCCGCACCAGTTCAGGTCACGATGAATGTCGTTGAGGTTGCAGCCATTGTGGCCCAGGCGGTAAATGCCGCATTAACCATAGTTCAGAAGGCACCACCTCAGGCGCCATTAGCCGCGCCGGTTCAGGAACATGCATTCCCATCTTCTTGGGAACGTGTTCGTGATGCTTTCCAGAAAGCACACCCACCGGAGTTCGTAGGTAGCTCCGATATCGTAGTTTTGAGTCAGTGGAGGAAGGATATTTAGCGGCACTTGAGGATGTACGAGTGCACTGAGGTTCAGAAGCAAATACTAGCTACCTTTAAGCTAGTGGGGTCTGCACTGCAGTGGTGGGAGTCTATTACCACCGTGGAAGAGAGAGACACTCTCACTATTCAGGAGTTCTGGGTGCGGCTCGACCGCAAGTACTTTCTGTCAGCTGTTCATACGGAAATGAGGAGGAAGTTGATGAGCCTTCGGCAGGCAGGTAAGACTGTGGCCGAGTATGAGGCCGAATTCACTAATCTTATGAACATTGTTCCGGATGAGATACCTACAGAGGAGAAGAAGATACAGAAATTTACTGACGGGTTGACATGGAGGATTCGTCAGCACTTGTAAGGGAAGCTCACGTTAGCCACTTATTCTGATGTGGTTAATGCTGCATTGCTCCATTACCAGGATCACCGCTTTCACATGGCTGAGGGCAAGCGATCGGGAGAGTCCAGCCATTAGGGCAGGACTAGAGGGAATGGTGCCAGTGGGGCACAATCTGTTCAGGGGCAGAGACAGGGCGACCAGGGTTCCCAGCAGGGGGATCACTAGAGGTTCAGGTCAGGAAATTTCAGGCACGGACTGGGAGGTTTCCAGCAGGGCCATCAGGGTCCGAACGGTCATCAAAACCAGCAGGGTCAGAATGGTCAACAACAGTTTCAGCAGGGCCAGTGGAGGAACGGTAACGGCCACCAGGGTCGGGGGCAGCAGGGGAAGAGAGGGGGGAACTTCCTGAGGAAGTGTTTCGTTTATGGCAAGACTGGCCATAAATGCCAGGACTGTCCTGATAGGGGCAGGGCCCCGCAACAGCAGCAGGGTGCTCGACATGAGCCACAAAGGTCACTTTTTCCACCTGCTCTCCAAGCTCCAGCCCAGGTACCAGCACTACCGGCCATTCCAGTAGTTCCTGTGCAGCAGGGACAGTTACAGTATGGACGTGTCTATAACGTCCACCAGGCAGCAGCTCCACAGGCACCACCCGCAATTGAGGGTATGTTTCCTATCCATGGTACTATGGTTCGGGTTTTGTTTGATACGGGGCAACGCACTGTTTTATAGCTACACATTTTGCGTAAGCCTTAGGGTTGTTAGCCACAGCAGAGAGCACAGTGACGTGTATAGATTCACCATTGGGGAGTGGGTCGCTTATTTTCTTTATATGCCGGGGAGTGGGGGTAGAGATTGGTAGTCTGGTATTACCTGCAGACATGTTGGTATTATATATGCATGTGCACGATGTGATTTTCGGTATGGATTGGCTCACTGATTATAGAGCCATGATTGATTGCTTCGGTGGGAGCATTTTTTTTGCCATTCCGGGACAAGAGATGTTTGTAGTGGCGATGCCTCACCCAGAGGGAGGTTCGATCGCTCATTTGTACTACATAGAGGAGGATACCTCTAAGGAGGTTGTGATTCCTTTAGATTCGATCCCAGTTGTCAGGGAGTATTCAGATGTGTTTCAGGAGATACCAGGCCTACCCCCCAGTCGAGAGATAGACTTTGTAATAGACTTTGTAATAGACTTATTACTAGATACAAGACCTATAGCACGCGCACCGTACCGTATGGCTCCAGCTGAGATGAGGGAGTTACGGGATCAGATTGAGCAGTTGTTGGGTCAGGGGTTTATACGGAGGAGTACTTCGCCGTGGGGTGCCCCTATGTTGTTTGTGAAGAAGAGAGATGGTTCACTGAGATTGTGTGTGGACTACCGAGAGTTGAACAAGGTCACGATATGGAATAAGTATCCGTTGCCTCGAATAGATGACCTATTCGACCAGTTGAGAGGAGCTTCTTTCTTCTCTAAGATTGATTTGCGATCGGGATACCATCAGTTGCGTATCAGGGAAGAGGATGTCTCGAAGACTGCGTTCTTATCGAGATATGGATCTTACGAGTTTCGGGTTATGCCTTTTGGTTTGACCAATGATCCAGCCGTGTTTATGGACTTAATGAATAGGGTTTTCAGGGATTTCCTAGATCAGTTTGTCATTGTCTTCATCGATGATATTTTGGTTTACTCCCAGACAGAGGAGGAGCACGCTGAGCATTTGAAGCAAGTTTTGCAGACGCTACGTTAGAACGAGCTGTATGCAAAATATGAGAAGTGCAGGTTTTGGCTGAAGGAGGTCCAGTTTTTGGGAGATATTATTTTCGATCAGGGGATATCTGTTGATCCGGGGAAAGTATCCGCGGTGAGGGAGTGGGGAAAGCCCACGACACCGACGGAGATCCATAGTTTCTTGGGATTAACAGGAGGTTCATTCAGGGATTTTCGAAGATAGTAGGTCCTTTGACACATCTGACTCGTAAGGGTGTGCCATTCATCTGGAGTGATGCCTGTCAGTTGGCATTCGATGAGTTAAAGGATAAGTTGACCTCAGCACCTATATTAGCATTGCCAAGACTGGGAGTTGAGTATCTAGTCTACACTGATGCGTCCTTGCAAGGACTTGGAGGTGTATTACAGTAGGAGAGTCAGACCATTGCTTATGAATCCCGTAAGCTAAAGCCTCACGAGAAGAATTACCCCACTCATGACTTGGAATTGGTGGCAGTTGTATTTTCCCTTCGTATTTGGAGAGATTACCTTTTGGGGGAGAATTTTCGACTGTTCACGGACCACAAGTCCCTACAGTACCTATTCACGTAGAAGGAGTTGAATATGCGGCAATGGAGGTGGCTTGAGTTCGCGAAGGATTATCAGTTCAATATCCAATACCACCCTGGGAAGGCTAACGTGGTAGCAGGCGCGTTGAGCCACAGACCTGTTGATGAGGTGGCAGGGGTGTGGAAGGAAAAGTGGAAAGAATTGGGACACCAGGATGCAGTGGCCCAATCATTCATGTCGGTAATGACTGATACACCGCAGATTGTCACGAGCGTGGTAAAGGCACAAGCAGATGACTTGTTCTGTCAGGAGATGATAGTTTGATTACTAGCAGAGGGAGCTGAATCCTATACCGTTAGCTCAGACGGGGGATTACGCTTCCATGGGAGATTGGTAGTTCCGGAAGGGGAGGAATTGCGGCACGAGGTGATGGCAGAGTCGCACGGCTCACGATTCGCGGTACATCCCGGTGGGGACAAAATGTACCAAGACATGAGACGTCAATATTGGTGGAGCGGGATGAAGAGAGATATTGCCGTGTTTGTTTCTAAATGCGCCACTTGTCAGCTGGTAAAAGTGGATCATCAGAGACCGGCAGGACTTCTACAGCCATTGGAGGTCCCGATGTGGATGTGGGAGAGCATATCCATGGACTTTATCGCGGGGTTGCCTACGTCACAGAGAAGTCACGACTCCATTTGGGTAATTGTGGACAGGTTGACCAAAGTCGCTAATTTCCTACCCGTAAAGACAGAATACACTACGGGATAGTATGCCCAGCTCTTTATTTGAGAGATAGTGAGACTTCACGGTGTGCCTTTAAATATCATGTCTGACCGAGACAAGATATTTATTTCACGGTTTTGGGAGAGTTTTTAGGTGGCCATGAGCACAGAATTGCGGTTGAGTACGGCGTATCACCCGCAGACCGATGGGCAAGCCGAGCGTATAAACCAGATGTTGGAGGACATGCTACGTATGTGCATCATTGATTTTGGGGGTGGATGGGAGCAGTATCTTCCACTGGTAGAGTTTGCTTACAACAACTCCTACTAGTTCACCATTGGCATGGCTCCATTTGAGGCGTTGTATGGTAGACCTTTTCGTTCCCCAGCATGTTGGTTGGAGGTGGGGGACAACAAACTACTTGGGCCGGAAGTGATTCAGGATACTTCGGCAAGGATAGAATTGATTCGAAGTCGCATTCGGGTAGCTCAGGATCGGCAGAAGAGCTATGCTAATGCGAAGAGATTCTTCAGGGAGTTCCAAGTGGGGGACCAGGTTTTGCTCAGAGTATCTCCTATGAAGGGGATTATGTGCTTCGAGAAGAAAGGGAAGTTGGCACCGAGATATGTGGGACCATTTCCTATTATAGAGCGGATTGGAACGGTTGCTTATAGGCTTGGATTACCGGAGCATTTGCATCGGATTCACGATGTATTTCGTATTTCCTCGCTAAGGAAATATCTTAGAGACGATTTGGCTCATTCTCATATTTCTTTGGAGGGCATCGATCTCCAGCCTGATAGCTCCTACGAGGAGGGGCCGATTGCTATTTTGGACCGAAGTGAGCGAAAACTATGGTCAAAGATAGTTCCGTTAGTGCGCGTTCAGTGGCGACATCATAATGTCGAGGAGTCCACATGGGAGCGCGAGGATGAGATGCAAGAACGTTATCTAGAGTTGTTCTTACCAAGTACTTTCTAGTTCCGAATTTCGGGACGAAATTCAGTTATTAGGGGGGAAGTATGTAATACCCCGTATTTTTGTGATATTTATTTATGTGATTAATTGAATTAAATGCGTATTAATTGGAAATTAATCCAGATAAAAATACTAGCGAGATGCGAGTTAGTATTTGATATTAATATGTATATATGGCTATATATGAATATGGAATTATTGATTTGTCGTGAGATAGAAATATGGCAATTTGGAAATCTTTTTGAGACGTGTGTGACAGTCGCGTCATGGAATATAATTATGATAATTAAAAAGTGAATTTTATTTCTATAAACCGTATGGTCATTTTGAGTGCGCGAACGCGTCCGGAAGGGTCGAAATAGTCAGAAAACACTAGTCAGGGGTTTAGTTTGGGTCCCGGGGCATTTTTAGGCCATACCGACAATGTATAAGTGTAGTTTGGTAATTTTAGAATTTTGGGATTTTTGATTAACGAATTTTAGGAGTTTTAAATGGAAAATTAAAAGACCCACTAACCCATTACCAGCCATTAACTGATTAGAGGGATACGGGGGTTATTAGAATTAACCCCAAAAGTTCCTAAGACAAACCCTAGCCTCCATTGCCACCATTAGAGAAGAGCTTGTAGAGGGAGAGAGAAGAGAGGAGAATTCTGCAGAGAGAGAGAGAGAAACTCATCAATTCTTCATCAAATTCAGAGATACACATAAGGCAAGTGGTTTTATTTCATTATTTTGCAGAGAATGCTTCTTCCATGCGTAGAAAATTCAAATAAATTGTATTGTTCTTAGTGTATGATGAAAACCCATTTAATTGGATGTAGAGATTTAAGAATCTATTGAGGAAATTGCATGTAGAACGTTGATAGGATGATTAGTCAGATGAAAATACATCTTTTACATCATAAAAACGGATTTAGTTATGTCTATGAATGACTTGATTTTTCTAGGGTTCATGTTCTTGAGATTTGAAAAATAAATGTTGGAGATTTGATAATTTGATGTAGTTTAGGGTGATTTGAACCCATATAAATGTTGTAATATTGTTGAAACATGTTTAGGAAGGATTATATACCTTGAAACATTGTTGGAATGACATTTAGGTGAGATTAGAGGTGAAGAGAAGTTGGAAAAAGGAGTTAAGGAAAATCTGGGCTCGAATCTGGCCACTCGTTAGAAGACCTGCCCAGGTCGTTCGAACGAGCTTCTAACGAGTTGACAGTTTGACTTCTAACGAGAGGGATGTTCGTTCGATGACTTTCGTTCGGACGAGATCTCGTTAGAAGGCCCAGTTCGTTCCAACGAGACTTCTAATGAGTTGACAGTTTAGGCTTTTTAGCCTGTTTTGATTTCGCATGTCCCGTAACCTTATTTAATGGTAGAGATAACCTTCCCTTAATGATAAATTGATATAATAGGGACATTTGAGATATAATGAGGAGCAAAACCTAGAAGTGTAGTTGAACCTAAGGGAAATTATGAAGTAGGATGTGAGTGTCTATTACGATGCGAGAAATATTGACAGCCTAAATTACTATATTAATCGGGAACATATAAATTGTGTAGCATTATATGTCGGTACGAGATTGAGAAGTGTACCACCAATATATTATGGTGATTTCTAAGATGTGTGCATACTTAGTATATGTATTGATTTTATGTGTATGACATACCTACCATACTTGCTATCACGGGAGGTTTACGTTCGCTTAGGGCCATCTAATCCTTGTGTTGCCCGGATTTAGACTGGCACCTCGATGAGCATAGGTCAGAGAAGGACTTATTGGGATGTTAATAAGTCTGTTGATCGTGGGAGCGCAGGTATGTGCATGACCCATGTGATGTGACTGTGTTCGCCTCCATTATTTGTGATGTTGTTATCTGAGAACGATTCCTGAGAGATTCGGAATGCGTGATCCTTATGTACGTGATGTATCGGGATGGATAGCAGAGTATGTGTGCACCGCAGCTAGTCTCGGGGTGCTTGTTTTGTATATTTATGACGGTAATAATATACACTTAATTAATGGGAACTTTCATGTTAATATTGTGAATATAATTATTGTATTGTTTTGAGAAAACATAACGGGTTAATTGATAGTGAATTGTATTAATAATTGAGAATCTGAGTTTAAGTAAAGCCCTCTATTTAATTGATAATGCTAGAATGCATTATGGGGATCGAGTAGTAAGGGGTAGAACTTATTGCGTTTTGGTTAGATATATATGTCATTTAGATGGGTAAGGTACGTTAGGAGTGCACATGTAGTCGAGAGGTGAGAATTTCATGTGAGTGCACGTCCTAACATGTATTTTGCATTTAATGTTTTAATGTTATTAAAACACTTGTTGTTTTTAAAATTATTTCCACTTTCGGGCTCTAACCCATTTTCTTTCAAATCTGTTTTTGTAAAAACCATTTTAGGTGCCCAGCCACAAGGACACCATGCTTAGGATCCTCATTCAGGTGACGAGCTGTAGCTGTTTGTGGAAGTTACAGGACTTTGCTTGTAGATGCTTCATCTATATGGACTCTATATTCAGCACTTATCAGTTGTAGGGCATGTCGCCCATTTCTTTTAGAGACTTTTCATTTATTTCAGTTATTCGGACTTCTGGCATGTAATTAATTCAGGATTCAGACTTGTCATTTTATTTTCAGTTGTGGGATTGTTGTGAGGAGTTTTCCTCCGGACTTATTATTATTTGTTGATTATTTCATTACTTCGTTATGGTGAATGGATTATGTTGTTCTTCCATTATTCTTTTATCGCATGTTAATCAGACTTAAATTAAAATTTGGCAACTTACTTTTTAAATACTAGGTGGTTAGTAATTATTAAAATGTTTTCGACAGTGATTCTATTAACTGAACCAACTTGGCATTTTATATTGATTTAATAAAGGAGTAGCTACCCAGTATTTAATTAGTCGGGGTGTCACATGTTCTCACATGACTAGGAAAAAGGGCTACACATATCCCATGTGAAGATTCATCCCCAAAATCCTTCACCTCTTACTCACTATCGCTAAGAGTGGCTAGGATGGAAATCTTTTTGCCTTTATCTTTAGCCTAGTGGGATACTCAAATGCTCTATGCCCTATATCCTCACACCCAAAACATCATTCTTCTTACTCTTTCTCTTTCTCACCGCTCTCTTTCCCCTCATCTTTCTTTTTATTTAAACCCTTTTATTGGATGAAATTTGTTTTGAAAACTTGAGAATTTTTTTGAAATTTCTTGCCAGCCTGGCCATATCAGTATCAGACTCGTCCTTAGACTCGGACTCATAAACTCTCGCTTTCTTTTTCTTATCACTCTTGGATAGGTACTTTCCCTTTCTAGACTGGGATCTAAGTGCTATCCCTCTGTCGTTAGGTTTGGCAGTGTCGGGGAACATGTCAATCTTATATGCCTAGAGGTCTCCTACCAGCTCTTCCAATTTTAAATTACTCAAATTACCTAAGAAATTCAAAATAGTTATTTTAGTGATAAAATGTTTAGGCAGCAATCTCAAAATATTGTTAACCACTCGTGCATCACGAATGTGCTCACCAAGATTGAAACTAGTGTTTGCAATATCAGACAAACGTGCATAAAACTCATCAAAACAGTTAGTTTCAAGCATGGTAATTGTTTTAAATTGAGTAGTTAAATTTTGAAGTTTAGACTCTTTGACCATGTTCTTGCCTTCATGGGTAAGTTGTAAAACATCCCATGCTTATTTAGACATGGTGAACATCCTAACACGTCAAAACTCCTCAGGAGTGACGGTAACAAAAATTACACTCAGCCCACGTGAATTAAAAGTGCTCCACCTAAACTCATCCTCAGTCCAGTCTGCCACGGGTTTTAAATTAGTGACATTATTTGTGCTGACAATGGGAGGAGTCCAGCCTCTTTCACAAACAACCCAAACTCGCTCATCGATTTCTTTTAAATGTGATTTCATATGGGTTTTCCAGTAAGCATAATTAGACCCGTCAAAAATTTACAAATGATTATATAAGTTTTCATTCGAAAACATTGCAATTTTTCAAAATTAGATTTTTCAAAAAATCAACATCACAAAATTTTGGAGAAAACAGAATCACTCAATAATTAGAGAAGCTCGCTCTGATACCAATTTGTGAAAGTGATGATCTCTTAAATAAGATCTGATACCAATTTATTAAAGCAGTGTGATATTGATTAAACCTAATTCACAAATTCTAATTGTAAACTTATTTAATTAGAGTCAATTTTTAAACCAATTTAATTCAACCCTAAAACATACAACTATGTGCGTAAAATCAAACCATCACAAATAAATTTGTCGACACACAGATTTCAAGAAAAAAAACCAAAAAGGAAAACATTTTTTATTTCACTATGTAAAATAAATCATAACTTACATATACGATAAAATCAGCAATAAATATCACGTAGATACTCACAAACACATGCAACCTAGAGTCATCAATGAAACAACCCATATGTCACTTGAATGACATTGCGTGAGATGGAAATGTCGCTTGAATGACAGGCATATATCACTCGAATGATGGAGCGAAAAATATTTTTTTTTTTTCAAAAATCCACCTCAACACTTAGAAAAATGTTTTGATGAAAAACAACACCTCAAAACTTAGAAAATACTTTAGAAAAATATCCCAACACTTTTAAATGAACCGTTAAGGGACTAAAATACAACCTTGCCAAAATTAATCTTGTAAAGGCGTAAATGTTGAACAACTTTTGATATTCGGGTCCGTCTTCATGTATCTTCAAACTTGAACTTTTTTTTTCTTCGACAGTTTGTAGTTGTATATGACATACACTAATGTAAAGCAGAACTTAGAAAATATGTCCTTACACCGAGATCACTGAAATTGATGTTTCTCAGGTGCCTTTGAGGTGAGCTCATGCTCTCCTTATATAGGGTCAAGGGACTACCAATCAACATTTTTCTTTCCCTACCTGTCGACAGGAAACCCTAGACACACTACCAAAAGAAAAAGAAATGGTACTACCAATTGGAAGTCTCATGCAGATTTTTTGGAAAAATGATCCTAAAATGAAATCCATATGTTCAAATCACGCACAAGGTATGCCATTAGAAATTTTATTCAGAGATCTTTGATAACCCTTTGGCTACGCCCGGGTCCGTGAGTTAACTTTGGGTCAAACGGGGCTCAATAGTGCCCGTGGATCCTTTGAACAAGAGATCGTGGGACGGTGATGGATTGTTCATCCAAATCATAAGTTCAAGTCACATAGGGTGTGGACCTTTGGAAAAATTATACGAGGCACTTCGATGTTCCAAAGAGCTTCGCTCGGTTCAGAGAATTCACTTTGGTCAAATGGGGTTTAAAAATGCCTAGTGACCTTTCAAAGTAAAATGGATCATTCGTTATGAAGTGGACCATTGGAAAGGGTATTTAGTGCACTTCGAAGATTCATTCAGTCTCGTTCGAGTTGAAGAGTTAACTTTGGTGAAAAGGAGATCGGGATTAATTTTGGGGGAAAAAATTATTCGTCTGAATGGTTATGCCATTTTGCACATGGGGTGGGCCGTTGGAAAGATGTTTTAGTTCCCTTCAAAGATTCATAATCTTTTGCTCTGATGATGAAGTTGATTGGGGTCAAATCGAGGTCCAATAGTGCCCGATGGCCTCTGGATTGATATTTTATGGTAAAATGGTTCATTTGTCCAAAACGTTATTTTGATTCATGCACGAGGTGAATCATTTAAAAGTGGATTTAGAGATCTTCTAAGATTCATTGATCTTTCCCTGAGACGATGAATTTGACCAGGGCCAAACGGGGCCCGAGAGCGCCCGGTGGCCTTTAGATTCGTACTTGGAGTATGACATAGGGCTTATGGTAAATGGGGAGGTGCTAGGGACCTAAGGAAGGACTTAAGGGATCCTAGAATGTGGTGTCTACGTGTGATATACTCTCAGGTTCTTTCTCCAGGTTTTTGGCATACGGTCAAGAGATGAGTAACACTCTTGATCAATCTGGCCCCAAATCAAAAGTTATCAATTAATAAATCCACCGATTTATGGAAACTAGAAATTTTACCTCTTGACAAATTATTATAAAATATTTGAGTCGAACGAGTGATAGAACTGGAGAAATCCCTACACCTCATTTCATCGGGGACAATATAGATATCGACAGCATCCTGATTTTGTTTAATGTGGAGGACTGGGTCAGTTTTTCGATCATATTTAGGAGTGAGAATAGGTGGTTTAAATTTGGAAGGTGTGGGGTAATCAACAAGTGTCTAGATAAAAGGTGAGCCTTTAACAAAAGTTTTTTTCAAAGGATTTTTTTTTTGGCCTTCTCCCCCAGTCGATCTTCTAGTTGTTGCATGCATCCCGTCCAGCAACCTTCCTCTGGTTTGGACCAAGAATAAGCAGCTTTTGTTGCTTTGTTGTGCATATGTGCAGAGCTCTCTTCCTGAGAAGTCTGATCGACATGCATAAATCCCCTCATGCTAGCACTAGATCTAACGGATCCATTTATGTTCCAGTGGTGATGTTCTTTCTCCATATGATGAGCTCTGATTACACGGGGAAACAAACGGTCAAAAAAAAACTCCTTAATTGGCCTCTCCAACATCTTTGGCCTCTTATTGGAAAAATATCTACCGTTATAGTGATTTTTTTATCGAAATGAAGATGTAGTGCCAGGACGATATGACCTGACATGGGAAGACCAAGACTGATAACTCTTTTCATTCCTAGCTAGTGGAAGGGGCATGTCTCTCCTCGAATTTGAGGATTTGTCTTATATCGTATGAGCTAATTGTTAGACAGACTATTACACGGCTTCCTGTCTTTTAGACAAGTTGAGTAAAATCCTCTAGAGATCTATCTCACAAGAGGAGCGGATAAATTTGGGTTATTGTATGCAGTCGTCAAAAAGATTTTCAGAACAGTGGTCATTCTTCAAGACAACAAATGAACAAAGAAATATAAGAGGTAGAGAATAATGACAAGTAGTCCTTCCCATATATGGCACCAATCTGTTAATGTTTAAAAATTGAGTGGGTCTAATTTTATAATCATAGATAAATAATAATAGCTATCTAAATAAACACACAAGACACAAAGATTTTTAATGTGGTTCAGTTATTGAAAGGCTACAACCACTGTTGGTGTTATTATTGATGATTACAAGAGCTCAATATGGTGTCATTATGATTGAATGAATCATCCCCTTGAGCTAAGGGAGATTATATATTAATAGTGGTTCGAAACCCTAGAGACAGAATGCCTTTATATCTCTAGGAATTTAGATATGTATAAAATATTGCTATTCTTGGTGGTTCACATTCTAGAAGTTGGTCAACATTCCAACCGACTAGGTACCATTGATATCGTTCAAGATAGAAGAATAGCCACATAGGATGACAGGTGTTTATTGTTGCAGGTCCATATAGGAGAATAATTTTTACGTACAACGTTAGTCATAAAGAGTAGTGTTTCGAAGGAGGTGTGGTTAAGTTTCAAGATAAGTTGCGAAAGTATGCTATTGAGGTTGGTTTCAAGTATGTATATTTGAAGAATGACAAAACTTGGGTGACAACAGAGTGTTCTAAAAGGAGTACTGAGAATTGCATGTGGTGAGTTCATGCTTCATTATCGACAATAAATGGTTAATTTTGTATAAGAATTCTGAAATAAGCATACTTATACAGGTGTATATCGTAGTCCATCAAGAAAAATGATGGATTCCAAATTGGTTTCGACATTTCTTGTTGATGAGTTAAGGGATAAACCATTTGTGAGACCAATTGATATAGGTTATCATCATGCATGGCATAGGAAAGAGATAGTTGATGCTGAGTTGCATGGTAATGAGAAGGTTTTCTATGAATTAATCAATGATTGTAAGAAACTTCTATTGTAGCATAATCCAGAATCACATTGCATTCTTGATGTGGAACTAATTTGGAGGATCCATTGATGGATTTTAGTACTGCAAGCCTGTTTTATTTCTTAATGGTGCCTTTTTGAAAAGCCTCTATCGTGGAACAATTTTATTGGCAACTGGAAGGAATGGAAACAATGGTAAATGTGAAGCATTGAAGTTTACTTTACAATATTATGCCTTGTTTATATGTTCTTTGGACATAATATAAAGCACACGCATGACATTACAAAGTACACATGAATATTTATGTTTACATTGTATTGATATGTATGTTCTTTGAGTTTTGTTCTTGTTATGTCAATAGAACCGTAAAGTACACGCATAAGATTAAAAATTACACGTTAATTTCTATTTTTTACGTGTACTTTGTAACATTATACGTGTACTTTAGGATTCTTTGTTTGTTCTAGTAAAACATTTCATTGTACACGCACATCATTACGAAGTACACGTGAACTTTTGCTTACATTTTACATGTAATTTGTAATGTTGTGCATTTACTTTAGGATTCTATGTTTCTTATGGTCAAATGATGAGAGAGTGTGCGCTTCCATTCAAATAAGAAATTAAATAATCAAACACAATTCAATTCAAATAAACCCTAAACAAGCAACAAGGTGTGATTGAAATAATATGAAATCATGCAAGAGATATTCAAACACACGCATGTGAGGAAAAATCCCCCAAAAGGGCAAAACCATTTATTTTCATAATAATATTGTAAAATACAATTTCGGATTACAATGAAACATACAGTGACACAGAATTACCCGCAGGTGTCGAATCTGTAGTCGGTTGCTGGAAGTTTCCCCTTCCAGGAGGGCGGAAATGAAGAAGAAGAACGGTCTTCTCCACAAGGGTATGAACAAAACAGTGTTTGTGTTCTAGGGTTTCAAAAATGATTCACAAATGATTTGGAAATTCGTGTGAATCAAAACATGAGTTTTTGGTAACTCACAAAGGTGAAGACTTTGAGTTTATGAACTCTGAAAATTGTGTGTAGAATTCTTACTAAACTAACTCCCCATAGTGGGTTTATAAAATAAGTCCTGTGCCAAAAATAACTGAACACGATCTGCACGATTTTATCCCAGGCGGACCGATCCAGATCTGAAGCGGATCGGTCCGAGGTCGGACCGGTTCGTTTTTAAAATTGGTCTCTTCAGTTTGCATTTGGTTCGGGGTCTACTGGATCAATAGCAAGGCGGATCGGTCCGGGTAGAGTGCAGATCGGTTCGGGGAGGCGAACCGGTTCATTTTTTAGATTGGCGGACCGATCCGGCTGTCCAGAATTTTGATTCCTTCCTTTCATTGATATTCGGATCTGACAATGTGAGATTGAATTACTTGAACGATGTAACGGCTTATGACATACACAATAATGATGGACAAAATGTTCTTACAAATCTCCCCCTATGTCTACGCCGGAACAAACATAAAAAATTTGAATTATCAAGAATCAAAATGCCTATACAAATCTACCCTTCCATGAACCCAAAACTGAAACGATACAAATGAATAAGACTTCATCGTTTGATCTTCAACTCTTCAAGAATCTCAACACTTTTCTCATAAGGGTGTGGAATCCAATGGTAATCCATGTAGTACCTACACACATGAGATAAAGCAAATACCAAGTGCCGTATCGAGTTTGAAATGAGATAAACATATATACCAATTTATGAGAAAACTCAAAATTTCAAAACTCCCCCATAATTAGATAATTCATTCTCCCCCTTTTTATGATGTCCCCAAATAGACAAATGAGAGAAATAAATCAACCAAGTAAGTGCGGGGTGTCACAAGGACGAAATCACACCATGAATGAACACAAAACAACCAAGTCGGTGATAGTGTTAATGAAGGGGTGTGATCAAACTTGAGAGGAAAATCAATGCATACAAATATGACATATGTGCACAATGAATATTGGATATTTCTAATGAATGAACTCAAATGCTTCCTTTGGTGTAAAAGAATGGCAATATAAGACATTGACTTAATCAAATCAACAAATCAAAGCTCAAAGTGATTTCCACACCAATAACGTCCAAAATGATTTTATGCTTTTTAGGACTTTCAAGGAAGTGCAAACCCGTTTAAACATTCTCCAACCAAACTCCCTCAGATATATATTTTGAATAGAGGTATGCTAAATTCTCAAACTTTGGAGAATTGATGGTGAAACCTAAATGGCCCATGATTGGCATGTATTGCTTTTTATTGCCTTTAATTTTTTTTCGAGCTCTTTTAACCTCATTGGACCTTGGATAATAAAATTCCTCAATTTTTTAGGTCCTTTTGAACGGTGGATTTTGTGCAAAGGATGGATAATTACCTTTCGCAACCCCTCCCCGTTATCAATTTAAACACACAGTCTCACCAAAACGGTTTTCACATGCATTCCAATCTTGTCAAGTTTTATCGCATATTGAACATTGTATAGACAGAATTGAGATGGAAACACTCAAGACAATATGAGATGGACAAGTGAAATAATCAAATATAGCTTTGCATGTGTGCAATAAAGGAGATAGGAGTCAAACATGTAGGAAGATATCACTAATCACATATCAAAGACTCCAAATAATGTAAAAGACATGGATGAAATGATGTAGCGTCTCAAATCTCTATCAAGCAGTCACATGGATAAAATGGAATGAAATTGTGACTCGGCTATCTTAAATGCTCATCCACAAGCAGTGCAAAATAAAAATGGTTTTGGATTTTTTTTTCAAAACTTTTATCAAAATAAAATCTTTTTGGGCTTTTCAAAAATTTTCTAAAAATGAAAATCTTTTTGGAATTTTTGCTTTTAAGGAAATAATAAATGAAAAAAAGTAAAAAAAAAAATTAATGATACAATCTAGCAATAGGAATCAAATGATATGATAAGGACAATGCATCCTATGCTAGACATGGACCAACCCCTCAGTCAACTGTGCAAATCCCCAAAGACTTCCTAAGACTCTCAAATCTAAGGGCATCTAAAGGTTTCATGAAAATATCGGCTAGCTGACGGTCGGTGGGAACGAAACTCAGGGATACAACTTTCTCCTCAACTAGATGACGTATAAAGTGCCCGCGTATCCTGATGTGCATCGTACGAGAATGCTGGACTGGATTACAGGATATGTGTATCGCGCTCGTGTTATCATAGGAAATGGTCATGGCGTCCAGTGAAATCCCATAATCCTCCAGCATCTGCTTCATCCACAAGAGTTGCGTACAACAACTCCCGGCGGAGATGTACTCAGCCTCCATAATGGACAAAGAGATGGAGTTTTGCTTCTTGCTCAACCAGGAGACAAGAGCAGAACCAAAATAGAAACACCAGCCAGAAGTGCTCCTACAACCATCTACATCCCTAACCCAATCAACATCGAAATAGGAAGACAAATGGTCATTGGTATCAAATGAATACCAAATACCATATGAGAGTGTCCCACTCACGTATTTGATAATACGTTTTAGAGCGAGTAAGTGTGACTCTTTAGGGGATGCCTGATATCGCGCACAGACTCCAACACTAAAGGCTATGTCGGGACGACTGGCAGTCAAGTAAAAAAGACTACCTATCATCCTCCGGTACAAGGTTTGCTCTACGTCCTTGCCTGAAGTGTCCTTACTAAGCTTGATAGAAGTACTCATAGGTGTACGTGCATGCTTAGCAGAGTCTAAACCAAATTTCTTCACAAGGTCACTGGCATACTTGGATTAGGAGATGAACATCCCATCCTCTAGATGACGAACCTGGAGATCGAGGAAGAAAGTAAGCTCACCTACCATGCTCATCTCAAACTCACTTTTCATTTCCTCCTCAAAGTTGTGAGCATGCTGAGAGCATGTGGATCCAAAGACTATGTCATCCACATAGACCTGGGAAACCAAAATAGCACTGTCATCTCTCCTGACAAACAACGTCATATCAACTCCCCCTTTCTTGAAGCCACGGGCTAAGAGATAGGAAGTAAGCCTTTCGTACTAAGAACGGGGTGCTTGCTTCAAACCATACAAGGCTTTCCTCAGATAATAAACGTGATCAGGGTGCTTGGGGTCTTGAAACACTTTTGGTTGTTCCACATAAACTTCCTCCTGTAGAATGCCATTCAGAAAGGCACTCTTGACATCCACCTGAAATAACTTGAAGTGCAGATGACATGCGATGGCAAGTAGTAGATGGACGGACTCAGGCCTTGCAACAGGAGCAAATGTCTCCCCAAAGTCTACACCCTCTATATGTGTGTAGCCTTGAGCGACTATCCTAGCCTTATTTCTAATTATGGTACAATTTTTATCCATTTTATTCTTGAAAATCCACCGGGTACCTATCACATTAGTATCACTAGGTCGGGGGATAAGTTCCCAGACATTGTTCTTTTTAAACTGGAGCAACTCATCTTGTATGGAAGATATCCAGTGTTCATCTTTGAGTGCTTCTTTGTGATTATTGGGCTCGACTTTGGATGTGTAGAAGAAGTGGCTAACAACGTTCTCTAGCTGAGCACGAGTCTTGACACCTAGAGTGGGATCGCCAATAATGGCAGAAGGTTCATGACTCTTGCGAACCCAAGCAGGAGTGTCCCCTAACACGGGAGTAGGGTCCACAGAGTGTGGGTGAGGGACAAGTAAGTCACTCACAGAGAAGTCCTCATCCCCACACTGTAGGTTAGGATCAATAGCCGTCGAAGGTTCGTCATCTTGCACGGTGATATTTATTAATTCCATAACCTTAGAGCTCTTCAGGTTAAAAACTCGGTACGCTCTGCTATTCGATGAATATCCTAGAAATATTCCCTTGTCGCTCCGAGAGTCAAACTTTCCTAATTTCTCTCTATCCCGTAGGATATAGCATTTACTCCCAAAAACACGAAAATATGCAAGGTTGGGTCTCTTGCCAGTCCACAATTCTTAAGGCATCTTAAGTGTGTGTGGATGCAAGTAAACCTTATTCACCGTGTGGCATGCAGTAGACACTGCCTCTGCCCCAAATCTCCTAGAAACCTTATGACCTGGAAGCATAGACCTAGCCATTTCCTGGATCGTTCTATTCTTTCTCTCAACAATCCCATTTTGCTGAGGAGTTCTCACAGAAAAAAACTGATGTTTGATCCCGAGGCTATCACAGTAAAGATCTACCTTTGCTTCTGTGAATTCAGTGCCATTGTCACTACGCATCCTGTTAATCGTGACATCGTATTAGTTTTGCAGGACACAGCACTTGGTAGTTAAAAACTCTATAACATCAGATTTCTTTCTCAGAAGACTTACAATAGAATATCTAGAGAAACCGTCCACCATTACGAGAATGTATCTCTTACCACCTAGACTCTCCTTACGAGTAGGACCCATAAGATCCATATGCATCAACTGAAGAACACGGGAGGTGGTAATGGAATGCAACTTCCTATGAGGACTACGAATTTTCTTTCCCAATTGACAGGGTCCATAAACCGTGAAAGTTGGCTTTCCAAGTGATGGTAAGCCACGTACAAGTTCCTTTTTAGCTAAACGGTTCAAATCTCTAACATTTACGTGACCTAGACGTTGGTGCACAGATCCATAGGAATGACCGTGGCGCTGTTGCAGACAAGTGAGGATGTGGGCTCAATCCCATAGCATTTATCCTCTGTCCTCACCCCTTGCACTAAAAGTTTACCGGCTTGATTTTAAACCTTACAAGCTTCCCGGTCAAACTTTACAGCAAATTCATCATCACACAACTAGCTGATGCTGAGAAGGTTTAGTTTCAAACCTTTGACGTACAAGACATTCTCTAGCTTAGGAAATCCTAGTAACTTTACAGTACCTCGTCCTACAATGCTAGACTTACTCCCATCTCCAAAGGTGACTCTACCATCCTCATGATCCTCAATGTGAGTAAACAGTGAGACATCACATGTCATGTGTCTGGAGCATCCACTATCAAAATACCACTGAGAGGTATTATGTGCCTTGAGAGAGACATGGACAACAAGGGACTTTTTCTCTATCTTAGGTACCCAAGTATGGGTAAATTTATGTTTACCCTTGTTGTTGTTGGTTTTAGCCGAAATGCGAGAAGCATTTATTGATGGTAAGGACATCTGTTGGAATTCCTCCATCAGACTCTGTGAAGTGGCAGCTAAAAACTCAACACGCTCTCTCAGAGTGGCAAAATCATCAGTATGATGTGGTGGAGTAGTAGTACGTCGAGTCTAACCCAAACTATAGGAAAAATCCCTGAGGTGTACATTTCTTCTGCAATGAGTACAAAAGAGCCTAGTCTTAGAAGGACCTTGGTTTACTTTTCTTGGTCGACTCTCCTTCTTGGTTTTTGACGATGTCCATATGGAGTTGTAGTAAATTCCGAAATTGGTCCAGGTGCAATTTGGGACGTGGAGGCACCATCAAAACCTATTCCATGCCTATCACCAAAACCTAAAGCGAGACCAACGAGCATCTTTCCCATCTTCCCAGATCTATCCTCGATTTTTACCTTGACTTCCCGTTCCCTTTTAAGGTCATGAGTAAGCTGGGCAACAAGGGCATCAAGTTTCTTCCTAGTCTTTGGGAGTAATGGAGCTCACTCGTTAGACTAGCCACTTGTTTCGTCAAGTCCCCTTTCTCTTTCTCAAAATGACTCTCTCTCTCTTTAAATAAATTTTCTTTCTTAACACAGACAGACTCTCTTTCTCTCATGGCGGTGCAAGAGGAGGATTCTCTCTCTCTCATCACTTCTAACTCTTCTTCTAACACAGTGATCCTAAGAACTAACTCTTTGTTACGCTTTTTAGTTTTAAATGACTCATTACATAACTCGGCGTAGGCGCGTTGAAGGTTACTCTCGCTCTCACTTGCGTCATCCTCCCCCTCACTTACTTTTCTCTCACTGTCGAGGTGTCCTTGTGAAGTAGCATCCTCATCGTCGTGAGATGCACTAGAAATACTCACATGACTAGCCATGAATGCGGTGAAGTTACACTCATGCGGTGACTCATCTCCCGAGTCCACCGACTCGACCTCACTGTCGTCACTAAGGGTAGCATTGAGGACAGCTTTGCCCTTTTCTCTATTCAGACGAGTGGCACACTCAAATGCTCTATGACCCTCACCATCGCACTCAAAGCATCTTTCACTGTCTTTCTTAGGCGGGTCTTTGAAATCTTTCTCATTTTTCTTTTCAAACTTATTTTTCTGAATATTCTTTTTATCTTTGAAATTTCCACTTTTCTTGAATTTAAGAATTTTCTTGAAGTTTTTAGCAAATAAAGCCAAGTCATCTAAGTCAAATTCACACTCAGAATCAGACGTTACTATCTCTCTCTTTCCACATCGTGCAACTTCCCATGATATCACTAGAGGGGGTATGCTTCACATAAATATATCATTCACGCACAAATATATTCATAATCATATCATATATATATATATATACATATATATATATATATATATATATATTGTGTCAATACTCGTATATATATATCATCAATCTGGCTATCCATGCCTATCACATTTGACATTAGCCTAAAATTCAAAGATACTAATTTGTATTAATTTATAAGTATACACCCAACTTATATTCATACAATAAGTATTCACTCACTATTATAGGATCTCACCTTTTATTTCTTTTGAATATTTTCTTGTCATGACTTACTAAAATTTCTAAATTCATCCGACTCGCACGTTTGGATTATTTCTCATATAGTCGGCATATATGTCTTACAGGCTTAATATTTCTATATATATATATATATATATATCCGCCAAATTAATTTATCGAGTATCACTCGCCCCAAAACACTCTTTCAAATCACCTCCTAGATTTTATTTACATAAATCCTAAGGGTCACACATATCTCATTTAAACTCCTAGAGGTCCTTACACTATTTTTAGGATCCCCTAACATTTTTCTCCAAAAGGAATTTGTCTCTAATCCTTTTTAGGCCAAGAAAACTTTTTGGATTTTTTGACAGAACCAAATCGGATCGATTTCTAGGAAAAACGAATCGATCCGGTTCCTAAAGTTCAACAGAAATCTTTAATGTCCGGACCGATACGATGTCTCCTGAAAACGATATGATTCGGTCACCGGACTGAACCATTTACTAAGAAAAATGAATCGGTCCGAATTTCTCTACTTTCAATGAAATTTACACAAACTCTTATCCAACCCAAAACTCATAGTTCCTAATCTCCCAAACCACCAATATAAACATCTACACACTTATCTACAATCAATACAACCCTTAAATTTCATGGGATTCATCCATTCCTAAGAATTTAAAGCCTAATTCTTATTTATGCCACCTTTTCATATTCTCACTAAAAATTACACCATTTACATGGGTTTTAACTTAGATTTCATGTAGGATTATTATTACATCAAAAGCATATGAAATCATATCCCCAAACCCATTTTTGATTCAATAATACAACCCCAAAATTTATAATTTTCTCACCAATTATGATATGAAAAATAAACACACTTAATAGTTAAAGCAAGTTAAACACTTGCCTGTTTGGATAAATCCGACGATCTCGTGTTGGGAATCCATCGGAGTTAGCTCGAGCTCCTATTTTCTCCCCTTTTATTCTTCCTTTCTCTTCTTCCTTCTTTTTCTTCTTTCTCTCGTGATCTTATAAGAGAGAAATAAGGGTTTATACCTTATTGAACCCAAAATTAACTCGTATACACAAATGTGAGTTCCTACTGATCCAAAAAGTCCTTGGAACCCAAACACTACATCCGGGTACTCTATTCTGACTATCTTGGCCCCCCTCCGAGACCAACCGTGCACTTGAAATTTTAATCCGAGTCATTTATAAAAAAATCACGTCTTAACCCAACACATCTCCACACGTATTTTTCACATAAAATAATATCATTTTTCATTGTTATTCACCTGCGACATTAAATATAATTAGTTCATCTTATATAATTTAAATTCTCAAATTATTAAATTACACGTACTCATGTAATTTAATTACCTAGAAAAGTACGGGGTATTACATAATGTATTGGTAAAAAAGGGAAATTAAGAGCTATTATAATTCAAACAAAAGACATAAAAAAGCAACACAAATTCAAATGATTTTGCTGACGTCTTCTGCTACTCGCACGAATACATTTTTATTTCCTTTCTTGGGATAAAAACTAAGGGTTGCTAGATTTTGGTAGTTTTGATCCTTCACTTGCTACAAAAGAATGAAAATAAATTAAACTTGTAGATTGAAAAGATGTTATATTACAACAAATAGAACTTTGAGTGAAAGATACGACTGAGTGGCAATATTACATAAATACCATGGAATTTTTTTACCCCAATGTACCACCAAATTCTCATGCTGATGACTTTCAACATGGTCTGCATGTAAATGAAATTCCTGCACTAGAGGTGGAACCATGATCCATCCTTGAACCCCTAGTTGTACAATGTCTCGAGACTGTGCTTCATACTACTGTGTCCCTCCTCCATAAACCTGTAACACCCCGCTAGTTAAAATAAGAGGTGGCCAGCCTAATACTCCAATAAATACAGGAATCATAGAATGGTCCATTCTTAGCATCACTGTCGTGGAAATAATAATACGAGATAACTACCAATTATTTTAGAAAACGGATGTCAAATAAATTTGTAAGTTGAAATAAAACCATTTAGAAAATTTAATTGATAAAGGAAGGTGGTTATAAAAGAAGGCACACAATAGCTTAAAAACTTAAAACCAAATAATAACCTTATAATCTGTCGGTTAACAGAGCAATACAACGGTTACACCAAGTATTACAATTAAATATCACAATATAAGCAAGTACAAAACTTGCGCAACACGCCTGAATGTTTGACTGATCATAATCTAGAATATGCAAAAGATAGATGCGTTTATAACAAGAATCCTACAACATCCGCAAAAATGTTATAGCTCCTTGACACTGAGAAGGAATGATAATATCGGGAACCCTTGCGGCGGAGCACCTGGGCATAAAAAGAAAATCATGTAAGAAAGAGAAATAAAGATGGGTCAGGGCCCGATTTGATATGATAACATTGCGAATAAAAGGCATAACAATTATGAGTGCTAAAAATTATAAACAAGTTGGATTCGGTCTTTAATAAGAATCATTCTCACCTCTCATTTAAATACACATCCTAGCGCCCAACCGGATCATTATGAATTATACTTCCTATTTAATTAAGAGAAATACTCAATTCCAGATTCATGCTTAACTTACACTTATGGGTACACATTAATGCAAGAGAATATAACTTAGTTTACTTGCTAAGATTTCCTTTTCAGTTTTACACAATATGATTTCACAGTTCCATTCATACTTAGGAAACTCAATCCAAAACAATTGATTTATAAAATGCTTCACCATTTATTCATTACTATTTTCATAAGAATAGTTATAATCACAACATAACGATTCTAAGACCATCCTTTTGGGAGTCACCCCACTTGATGCGCCCCTAAATAGCTATCATCTTCCAGGGCCTATCACCAAGATAACCCGGGCATCCTAAATGGCGTGACGTGGGAAGCGGCCATGTATCTTCGATAGTGAGTCATAACCATACCCGAAATTACCTAACTTCGAAAAATAACATCACAATATATAACAATCGGTCCTATGGCCGAGGACTATATTCTCCCTGCATTCACTAGCCAGGGGACATCACCTCATGTGCTTAACTTCCCTTATGACAGCATTTAGAGAGGTATGTATATGCATTTCAATATCTCAAGATATGCCAATTTAAAACATCCACTTGTAAATTTTTGAAATCATATGAGTTTAACAATATGTGCCAATTTGATATTTTTTTATATATACATTCATTTCTTATTCTTGGAACCGAATGTACATCACGATATAAGCTACGAGGTTTAATAACCCCCACACTAATCTCCAAAAGTTCACAACAACACTATAGGATACCAAGTGAAATTCTATTCATACTAGTCTCTACAAGTCCAAAACAATACCACCCAACTCTCCCTTAGTCCTAAACTAACTCACCAGAGGAAAACAACACTAACTTCTATTGAAAAACCCCCGAACTAAGCCCAATTACCTCGAAATAACTCCAGGGTACTAATCCCCCTAATATAGACCCCTAATACTCTTTATTACTTCCCAAGAGAAGGTTCCTAATCCTTAAACCTAAAAGAAAATGACTAGAATAAAAAATAGAAAACTATCCTAAAATAGCAGGGTTCCGAATCGATTAGCTCTTGATAGCGAATCGATTTGACCAAAAAGCGAATCAATTCGGCTAAGAAAGACAACTTCCTGCCTCAGCCAAATCGATTCGTCCTTAACCCAAATCGATTCAGTTTCTCAGACCTGTAGCCCCCATTATTAGTGAATCGATTCGCTGAGGGGGGCCAATCGATTCGCCCTGGTCAGTTTGCCCAGTTGGGGCTACGGGTTGTATAAGCCCTAATTTCCCAAATCTCCTCTCTCTTCCATCTAACTAACACCAACAATTAATAATCCCACCAAATCAATATTACACAATCAACAACTCATCTAATTAACATAAATCATATCAAAATCAAAGATTAAGGGTTTAAACACCAAAAATCATCAAAGCCCACTAATGGTTAAATCTCCAAAAACACAACTATATATAAAAATTATCCACACTAAATCATACATTTGCAAGTTAGAAACTTGCCTCAAGTTTGTAGTCTCGGATTATCTTCCCATAGCAACGATTCCAAGATCCAACTCTCCAATTCTCTCTTTATATCCATTTTCTCCTAAGATCTCTCTTCTCTCTAACTCTCTCTAAGTTTAAAACACAAATGAGAGATAAAATGTTCTTGAAAGACTAAATACCCCCAATAAAATAAGTCTAGTATTTAAATGCTTCTAAACAATTAAAATGACTCGTAACAACATAATTAAGTTATAACCGATCAAAAGTACCCGAAACCCAAAAATTACAACTTGGCCCTTATTTTGACCATCTCAAACATTTTCGGACTAACCGCGCCGTCAAAATTGGCATCCGAAATATCGTACTATATTTCATGTTCCAACATCATATTAATTCATTAATAACAACCCAATATCATTTCAAATTGTATTCGTCGCTTTAAGCACAACGACGCAATAAAGCATAACTTGATGCTATTTACATTCACTTAACAGTAAATATGCAAAACTTAGTAAATATTATCCCTTAAATCACATAAAATAATATTTACTTCACTTCCATTATTTTATATAATTGACCCACGAGGAAAATGAATATAAAAATAATTACTCAAAAGTAAGGGGTGTTACATACTCCCCCCTTATAAGGGAATTTTTCCCTAAAAATTCAGGCGTACCTTAGAAAAAGACTAGGGGGTACTTCTCTCAAATATCTTTTTCTCGACCCAAGTAAATTCCTTGGGATTGTGGTGTCCCCCACAGGACTCGGACTAAGGTACCACTTTCTATCTTATCCTACACTCTCCGTGATTTAAGATAGCAATCAGTCGTTCCTTTTAGGAAATATCGGGCCTATTTTTAGAACAACGGAGAAAGAGGTCTACCTAACGCGGCGCAAGATTGCCTTTCATTCATAATCGCGTTATACCCTTCATCGGGGATGCCCGCACCAAAACTTGGTCCCCTACCTGCATTCTAGTTGATTTTTATTCGCGTCGGCATAGCCCTCTTGGCAAACTGGTGCAATTCGTATGCGGTTTCGAATGAACTCACTCTTCGAAGATATATCTTGGATCATTTCAGGACCAAGGATCTTATTGTCTCCTACTTCTAACCAACAAGTTGGTGAGTTACGCGACAGGATATACAATGCCACATATGATGCCATATATATCGTGGATTGGTATGAATTATTGTATGCAAATTCGACCAGTGGAAGGCACTGCTCCCATCCTTCTTGAAAGTCAAGTACGCACATTCATAGCATGTCCTCCAACATTTGGTTGACTCTCTCAGTTTGTTCATCCATTTTCGGGTGGTAGGATGTGCTCAACTTCAATCGGTCCCCCTTGATTCTTAGAAATTTTGCCAGAAATGGGATACGAAAACGTTGTCTCAGTACATCACTATATTGATAGGTACCCCATAAGATTTCACAAACTCCGCATTATAATCCATCCGTACTGGTAGGTCGTGTGGGAATTTGGTCAAATGATCGATAATAACCTAAATAGAATCATGACCGCTTTCCTTCCCACCACTACTGATGGAGCATTTCTTGGTACATTTTGTCCCCGCCTGGATGTACTGCACGTCACAAGTCTCCCTCGCCCGAGATTAAAATTCTTTCATGGTGATGTAACCCACTCTCATAAATAATAGAGTAGGACTCATACCCTCAGTCAACAACTAGCGTACCCGATCTTGGACGTCTTTATCCATTCCTTGCTCTTCCACGACTCTCATCACAATAGTAGGCATAACGGTCAATACTGACATATTGCTCTTGCTACAGTTTCCTCCTAGCTAAGCTCTTTCCATATGTCTTACAATTCCGTTGCTAGTACCCCCCACGAGTTTTCTACTCAGCATATCCGCTACCACATTGCCTCTCTCGGGTGATAATGAATTTCGAATCGCTAGTCTTTTATGAACTCCAACCACTGACATTCTCACACATTTAGATCTTCTTGAGGGAATAAATATTGTAACGACTCAGGGTCTGTGGAAAGACTGAATTTCTTGCGCAGTAGGTAGTGCCTCCACATCTTTAAGGAGAACACTACCGCGGGGAGCTCTAAATCATGTGTGGAATAATACTTCTCACGGGGCATAAGCTTGCGAGATGCATACGCAATGTCCCCTTGTTCCAGTATTAACACACCTCCCAATCCTTCTAGAGGCACGTCTGCAAAGACCAAATAATCCACTCTCGACCTTGGCAACGCGAGTACGGGAGTAGAGGTCAACTTGTCTTTTAGCTCATCAAAATCTAGGTCATAGACGTAACACTCTCTCTAAGGATGGGCCTCACATTCTTTTCGGCCTGATGCCCAGAGTTACTCGAGATTCCATTCTTCTTATTACTGGATACCCAATCCTTTTTAAAGTTAACCGACCTATCTTCTCGTGGTTAACTCCCTACAGCCTTCCTAAAACAGAGCCACATGACCCCCTGGCCTTACTTCCAAATAATCTTATGGTCGAAGTATTTCCTACACATGAAAAATGAGTACTATACTAACTATATCCCTAGTGCCAAAGACCTTTCTCAATTTCTGACATTTGCTCAGTTTCATGTGTGGGACGTCTCGCAAAGAGAAATCCAAACAAGGAACCCTCCCGTTACACTACTACCTCTCATCATCGGTCATAAAGATATAATGGCCTAGGGAACATAATCGGGACCGCCCTATCTCGTAACCCCACCATCGCGCTTCTACCTCCGTGTCCTCCCATTTCGACGAACTGGAAAGTCTAACTAATCGGGGCGTCTACTCTCATCCTAACATAAATTAACATCTCTCCACTCCCAATGTCGTTAAGGTCCATGCGTGGAGTGTCTCGTAAGCGAAATCCAAACAAGGAACCCCTCCGATACACTACTACTTAACTTTGTCGGGCGTGGAGATAAGTCAACAATTAACAAGAAAGAAAAGAATATAACAATTCATACATACCTTAGACCCTGTCTATAAGGTCTCAACCCATATCCGAGTGAGATATTACAGAACAACTAGTTCCACCCTGGAATCGCGAATATGATAGCCTTGCAATCTTTAGCTTGCTGTCGCTCCGATCTATCAAAAATTATTTTATACTCGTATAGCATACTAAACGAGTAGTGCAAATAAGATATAGTATTAAAATACCAACACCCGCTTCAACAGCGAATGGAGGAAGATAGAACCTCGCTACCGCGAACAACATATAGGTATACCCTCTATAATATCACCGATACATCCCCAAAGTTCAAATTATACATTCAAATATAGGGTTAGTAAGATACTAGGACTCTGTCTTGCCACGCAGAATGGACCTCCTTCATTCGAGGTGGAACTCACAACAATATTATTGCCAATTACCCCGGCTGCTCTAAAAATTTCCCAGAGACAGTACGCTTATCATAACTATACCCAAAAACTATTATATCGATGCCCCATCTAGGCACCTTATTTGGGCTTCCACTCCTATCGGACAAAATCAAAGCGCATGGTTTTACGTTCCTCATCACAATCATTCTCCATCTATGGACATCATGACCATGTTAAAATTCTCAGTATCTAAGGCTCTCTAGCCTCGATCCTGACAATCACCCTCATAATTCCCTTAACTCTCCCAACAAAGGAAAATAGGCTACCGACCTCAACTTCCTTATTTCAATGAACTCCCCGAGTGGAAGTCCACCAATGGGGTTTCGTGAACACTACATCTCCATAAGTGTTAACAACACTTACTAGTGAGCCTGTCATTCCACTAAAGGAATCTTCTTCCTTGCCTACCTTACTTCGGTGCAAGGTTTCCTCTTCGAGAAAAACATCCTTCTCCCCCAATTTTGGTGGTTTTCGTTTCCACCATTTCGTCATTACTCCACCGAGTGAAAAAAAATTCCTCAAATTTTTACATCTGGGCAATCCTATACCCCACTTTAAACAAAGGCTACTAAGCCCTATACTTCCACTGAATGAAGCTACACCGCCTCCGCATGACTTAACTTCAACGTATGGCCCTTATCAAGGACCTCTCAAACTTCTTCCTAATTTAACTTTACTGGTTACTTCAAGTTTAGTAACACTCTCTACTTGTAGAGGTACTAGGGACATTAGAGCTACTGTACTTTTGTAGCTGTTGTAGCAATCTAAGAAGATGCCATGAAGGGAGTGACCTCCAATGTGGTCCTCATCCCCGATCTCAATTAGCAGTTCTAACTAAGCCCTAACTCTTACTGTCCTCATAACAGCCTTCCCTAGTCGCAATACATCATTCAACATACGAATCTCAGACGAGCGTGCAAAAGATTTACTACGATCTTATAATACGACAGGAGAATGAAATCTCACAAGAGGAATCAATAATCCTAATCCTAAGGCTCTATGTCAAATCAAAAGCAACGCTAAAAGCGTAGCACATCCGCACAGATTCCTAAGGACACTAGAACTTGATGCTCTGATACCATATGTAACACCCCGCTAATTAAAATAAGAGGTGGCCAGCCTAATACTCCAATAAATATAGGAATTATAGATGGTCCATTCTTAGCATCACTGTCGTGGAAATAATAATACGAGATAACCACCAATTATTTTAGAAAACGGATGTCAAATAAATTTGTAAGTTTAAATAAAACCATTTGGACAATTTAATTTATAAAGGAAGGTGGTTATAAAAGAAGGCACACAATAGCTTAAAAACTTTAAACCAAATAATAACCGAATAAGCTGTCAATTAACAGACCAATACAATGGTTACACCAAGTATTACAATTCAATATCACAATATAAGCAAGTACAAAACTTGGGCAACACGCCCGAATGATTGACTGATCATAATGTAGAATATGCAAAAGATAGATGGATCTATAATAAGAATCCTACAACATTCGCAAAAATGTTGTAGGTCCCTAACACTGAGAAGGAAGGATAATATCGGGCCCCCTTGCGTCGGAGCATCCGGGCATAAAAAGAAAATCACGCAAGAAAGAGAAATATAGACGGGTTAGGGACTAGTTTGATATGATAACAGTTATGAGCGTTAAACATTATAAACAAGTTGGATTCTCTCTTCAATAAGAATTATTCTCACATCTCATCTAAATACCCATCCTAGCGCCGAACCAGATCATTATAAATTAAACTTCCTATTTAATTAAGAGAAATACTCAATTCCGGATTCATTCTTAATTTACACTTATGAGTACACACTAATGCAGGAGAATATAACTTAGTTTACTTGCTAAGATTTCCTTTTCGGTTTTACATAATATGATTTCACAGTTCCATTCCTCATTAGGAAACTAATTCTAAAACATTTGATTTATAAATTACCATTTTCATAAGAATAGTTATAATCACAACATAACGATTCTAAGACCATCCTTTGGGAGTCACCCCACTTGATGCGCCCCTAAATAGCTATCATATTCCAGGGCCTATAACCAAGACAACCTTGGCATCCTAAATCGCGGGACGTGGGAAGTGGCCATATACCTTCGACAGTGAGTCATAACCATACTCGAAATTACCCCACTTCGAAAAATAACATCACAATATATAACAATCAATCCTATGGGCGAGGACTATATTTTCCCTGCATTCACTAGCCAGGGTACATCACCTCATGGTCGTAAGTTCCCTTATGATAGCATTTAGAGAGGTATATATATGCATTTAAATATCTCAAGATATGCCAATTTAAAACATCCACTTGTAAATTTTTGAAATCATACGAGTTTAACAATATGTGCCAATTTGAAATATATATATATTTCTTATTTTCGGAACCGAATGTGCATCACGATATTCTCTATGAGGCTTAATCACCCCCACACTAATCTCCAAAAGTTCACAACAACACTATAGTCTACCAAGTGAAATTCTCCTCGTACTACTCTCCAAAAATCCTAAACACTACCACCCAACTCTAAACTAACTCACTAGAGGAAAACAACAGTAACTTCTATTTAACAACCCCCGAACTAAGCCCAATTACCTCCATATAAGTCTAGGGTACTAATCCTCCTAATATAGACCCCTAATAGTCTTTATTACTTCCCAAGAGAAGGTTCCTAAGCCTTAAATCTAAAAGAAAATGACTAGACATATAAAATAAAAAACTATCCTAAAATAGCAGGGTTCCGAATCGATTCGCTTAGGGCCGAATCGACTCACCACTGATAGCGAATCGATTCGCCCAAAAAATGAATCGATTCGGCTAAGAAAGATAACTTCCTGTCTCAGCCCGAATAGATTCGGCCTTAAACCGAATCGATTCAGTTCCTCAGACCTGTAGCCCCCATTATTAGCGAATCAATTCACTGAGGGGGCGAATCGATTCTCCCTGGGCAGTTTGCCCAGTTGGGGCTACGGGTTGTATAAGCCCTAATTTCCCAAATATCCTCTCTCTTCCATCTAACTAACACCAACAATTAATAATCCCACTAAATCAATATTACACAATCACCAACTCATCTAATCAACATAAATCATATCAAAATCAACGATTATGGGTTTAAACACCAAAAATCATCAAAGCCCACTAATGGTTAAATCTCCAAAAACACAACTATATATACAAACTATCCACACTAAATCATACATTTGCAAGTTAGAAACTTGCCTCAAGTTTGTAGTCTCGAATTCTCTTCCCGTAGCAACGATTTCGAGCTCCAACTCTTTAATTCTCTCTTTCTCTCCATTTTCTCCCAAGCTCTCTCTTCTTTCTAACTCTCTCTAAGTTTAAAACACAAATGAGAGATAAAATGTTCTTGGAAGACTAAATACCCCAAATAAATTAAGTCTAGCATTTAAATGCTACTACACAATTAAAATGACTCGTAACAACATAATTAAGTTATAATCGGTCAAAAGTACCCGGAACCCAAAAAATACCACTTGGCACTTATTTTGACTATCTCAACCATTTTCAGACTAACCGCATCCTCAAAATTAGCATCCGTAATTTCGTAGTATATTTCATGTTCCAACGTCATATTAATTCATTAATAATGACCCAATAACATTTCAAATCGTATTCGTCGCTTTAAGCACAACGGTGCAATAAATCATAACATAATGCTATTTACATTCACTTAACAGTAAATATGCAAAACTTAGTAAATATTATCCCTTAAATCACTTAAAATAATATTTACTTCACTTCCATTATTTTATATAATTGACCCACAAGGAAAATTAATATAAAAATAATTACTTAAAAGTAAGGGGTGTTACAAAAGCATAATGCATCTATTACAAATAAATACATGACATGAATATTTACAAAAATAAGATGAAGTAACACAAATCTTCACAAGTATGAAAATTGTCTTTTGTTTTGCCTTTTTATGCCTAACATTGTAAACAATACGTTATTGGGCACCTTCTTTTCAATATGCATAACATCATGATTGTGGAAAATTAAATTATTCCCCCAATATGACAATTCGAAGATTATACTCGTTTTCTTCCAATTTAGTCTTGTTATCGATACTTTACCCTTTGTTGATTTAGCACCCTCCCTCATATGTTCTCTTGACCTCTTTTTGAACACATCTTCCTTAATATATTAAGTTTCAATGACAATGTCATTTAATTCTTGCAAAAACACAATCTAAAGATATAGACCTCTTTGTAACATATTCACACTTAGTGACGAGTTAGACAAAGTTATAGGTTTTATAGTGTTTTTTCACATAATGAATTATACCATGTACCTTAGGTTTGTACACTGTTAGTGATGCAATACATAATTTAAACTAGGGGCTTTTACTGTCGAGTCCTTGGACTAAAAAAATTAAACTCTAAACCCAGGCCCAAAAAATTTTAAACGATTAGGTCTAACAATAAATACCCCCGAACTAGAAAATAAACACACTTCATATAAATTCAAGCGCCAAAATTATTGTATTATCTCTTTGATCAAAACCCTAATCACATTGTCTCTTCGATCGAAACCCCTAAAAGATTCTCATTCTCAATCAAATTTTGGTCCAACAACAACATATAAATATCATTGAATTCCAAAAGAAACACACTTCACACAAATTCAAGCGATCAAAACCCTAATCGTGGAAGTTCTAATAAAAGATTCACATTCTCAATCAAATTCTCCCAAACAACACTAACAAGTACGAATATATGCTCATATTATGTATTTTATGTAATTTATTGTGAATTAAATGTAATATTGTGGTATTAAGATTATACCGTACACTCTATATTTATCATGTTCTTAGCATTATATTTCTGATAACACTTGTTTGTGCTTGTATTCTGAGTGTTATGTTTTGTATTCCATGTACTATTTTTGTGTCCTTAGGTTTTATATAATTTTTTTCTTATTTTGTTATGTATTTTGTGTTCTCATATTTATTTCTAGACATTATACATGGACTGATGAAATCACTTTATGTTTGTTCATGATATGAAAAAAATACAATATGAATCTAGCTTATACATTTTTTGCTCTGATTTAAAATTTAAAACACACTTTTTGCATGTTGAGGTCTGCACATTTATGTATTTCATCACTATGCATTTCCTCCTCTATACATCATTTATTGATGACTGAAAATATATACATGAATGGAATATGTGCATACTCTTTGAATTTGTATAGGTCCTATATTAATTGTGGTCCACGCTAGTGGCATTTATTGAGGAATGCGAATATATGCATGATCTTTGTATTATCGTACATACTATATTAATTGTGGTATGTGCCAGTGGAATTTAATAAGGATGGGAGAGTATATACAAGCTCTATGTATTTTCATGTGTCATATTAATTATAGTTAGAGCCAGCGAAATTTAATAGTTCGTATATTATTGTGGTAATATTGGATTGAACCAAATCAATCATAATATGCGTGTACTTTTTTAATTTAAATGTACTTTCTAATAGTCCATGCAAATTCATAAAGTATACGCACATTGAAATTTACTTTATTCAATCCAATGTGCGTGTACTTCATGAATTATGCGTGTACTTTCATAAAGTACATGCATAATAGATAAAGTACACGCACAATGAAATTGATTTGGTTCAATCCATTATGTGTGTACTTTATGTATTATGCGTGTACTTTCATAAAATACACCCAATCAAATAAAATTACACGCATATTGAGATTGATTTGGTTCAATCCATTATGCTTGTACTTTATGTTATTATTCTTGTACATTATGTAATATATATGTCCTCTCCATATTTAATAGATCCTATATTGTTGTGTTCCGTGCCAGTGGCATTTGAATGATATTCAACTATTTGTAAGAAGTATTTGGATTGTGTTATTATTTAGGAATCATACCATCAAGCATGTTCAACTAGAAAACTACTGGGTGCACCTTTGAAGATATTAACAATAAAAAACATTTCATATTGATAGTCAATACTACTTATGATGAAATAATTAATTTTCTTCTTCTTAGCAATGATAGAGCGAAAATGTTCCTTGTTTATTACTACTACTTTAAAGACATTAAGTGAACTTTTGATGTAAAAAAGCTTCAAATAACTGAATCAAAATCGAAGGATTTAGCAAAACAAATTGAGCAGTATTGCTTAAGAGGTTTGGAAAAGGCTGGTGCGTTTAGCATGGATCTATTGTATCACTTCTTTTGTGAATATGTTATGAAGAGAGAATATTGGTTTATAACTTGTCAAACAATAGGTCTAAGGTATTTCCATGTAATGGACGATAGGGAATTTATTTTTTGAAATTTTTTATTATGTATTTCTTGTATTTTGTTGAGATTTGTATGAAATGTTAAGAGAACATTTCATGTACTTTTGTTAAACGATCTTGTACTCTATTAACATATATATGTTCTTCAATACCAAATCTATATACTTTATGTGTACTTTATTTCTTTGTAATTTAATCTATATGCGTTTACTTTAAATTTTATGCATTTACTTTATAGAAATGACTTTGAAGACAAGGGTGCAGAAGGGAAAGAATCTCGAAAAGGAAATTGCTAATATTATAGTGGTCCGAAGAGGCCAACAATAGGAAATAAAAAGAGTACAAAGAAATCAATAGGGGAAGTTCATTTATATGACCAGTTGAATGTCCTTAGCTTCTATCATGATTTTCCTGATATTCGTAGAAAAATCAACGGGAAGCATATTGAGCTTCTTAAGAAGACGCCTTTCTGAAAGTTATTCAATGCTAACTACAATGATGAAGTAATAGAGCGAGATCATAAAAAGAGTAATGAAAACATTCGTACCATTGTCGAGGTCTATAAAAAAATTACAAAGTGTTTTAAGATGATTAACAATGGCCAAATCAAATCAGGATCTACCGATAAATGAAGTAATGACAAAGTGCTCTATAAAAAAATTCGATTTAGTCAAATTGGCTGAACAAGTAAGAAAATTGACTGAAGAGAGGAGAAAGATACCTAACTCAAAGAAAGTAATGAAGCAAGGTGTCGACTTGAAGAGAATCTTAAAATGTTGGAGAAGTATAAGGCCTAATAGATTCTTTTCAATAAACTATTGAAACTTCAGCTTCAAGAGTTGAAAAATAATGTCACCAAGAAAATAAAAACGTTAGATGAGGATATGGCCAAACAAATTTGTTTAAATAATAAGTTGAAAAATCAACTTGAAGAGTCAAAGAAGAACGACTCAACTCAACTCAACTCAACTCAACAAAGCCTTTTCCCAATTATTTGGGGTCGGCAACATGAATCCTATTTTTCCATTCCATTCTGTCCAGTGCAATATCTTCGGTTAAACCACATGATATCATGTCCTTTTTTATAATATCCCACCAAGTTAATTTAGTCCTACCTCTATCCCTTGGGTTACCATCAATACTAACTAAATCACTCTTCCTTACAGGAGCATCCATTGGTCTACGCTTGACGTGTCCAAACCATCTAAGTCGATTTTCTCTCAATTTATCTTCTATAGGAGTAACTTTTACCGTTTCACAAATTTGTTCATTTTTAATTTTATCCTTTCAAGTTTTACCACAAATCCATCTTAGCATTCGCATCTCCGCCACACTCATTTTCTGCACATTTTGTTTCTTGGTTGCCCAACACTCTGTCCCATATAACATGGAGGGTCTAATGGCCGTCCTATAAAATTTTCCTTTTAACTTCAAAGTTATACGCCTATCACACAGAACGCCGGTCGCACTTCTCCACTTAACCCAACCAGCTCTAATCCTATGCGTAACATCATCACTAATATCTCCATCTTTTTGTATAATCGATCCTAAATAACGAAAATGATCATTTCTAGGTATTTCTTGACCCTCCAATTTCACCACATCTCCGTTTGTCCTCCTATTACTACTAAAATTACACTCCACATATTCTGTTTTATTTCTGCTTATTTTAAATCCTCTAGTTTCTCAAGTTTCTCTCCACAATTCCAACCTAGCATTTATCCCCATCTTAGTCTCATCGACTAAAATAATATCATCTGCAAATAGCATACACCATGGCACCTCATCTTGTATTTTTCTAGTCAAAGCAGAACGACTGTGACCGAATAAAAAGTTGGAGGAAGATAATGCCCAATTCAAAATTAAAAATTCAATTTTTAATAATAGTCTAATTGCTGCTAGAGATTCATCCGAAACTCAGAGGATCACATCACAACAACTTCAACAAAGCATTAACAACTTCTTTGAAGCCAAAGAAAGGTTCAAAAAAGATAAAGATGTAACTTTTATGTAACTCAATGAGGAGGTAATTTGGTGATACTACAAATATATTTGTAATCATTTGTCCATATTTATGTTAAATTACGTGCATTATAGCAATGATTATTTAAGTACACACATATTTATTTAAAACTATTATGTAAGTTTGCGTGTACTTTGTAATGTTACGTGTGTACTTTCTTATTTCTTGTTTGTTCTTTGGACAGAATATAAAGTACACTCATAACATTACAAAGTACACGTAAACTTTGCGTGTACTTTATAATATTATGCGTGTACTTTTTGATTTCTTTTTTGTTCTTTTGAACTGAATATAAAATACACGTGAAATTATTTTTACTTTACGTGTACTTTGTAATGTTTTGCGTGTACTTAAGTAGACTTTGTTATTTATTGGAAAATAATGGAGACTACACGCATATATTCATAAATTACATGCCTTTTCTAATGATGATCATCCTTAATTTTATAATGTACACGCATAGTTTAATAAAGTACACATATTTTCAATATAGTAAATTTACATATTTTCTTGTTGTTTGACATTTGTTTCATTTTATTGAGATTTATGGCATGTTTATGGAATAATTTATAAGTTAAACATGATGTTTTGTTTTCTTCAAGAAACAACAAATAAAATTCTCAATCAAAAGATAGAAGATTTGAGGTCCTCCCTTTTGAAAAATGATGAAAAAATAAAGCAACAGAACTCAATGTATGCGAGATCCCAAGAAAGGGACAATATAAACAAAAGATTGATGATGATTTTGTATACTCACATCCAATTAATGATTTGTCAAAAGAAGAAAAGAATAAAAATCTTTCGAATAAAGCTCCTACTGGATTGCAGCGAAAGGAAAAAAGAGACCAAATAATAAATCTACTACTGTGTCATAGAAAAAGAAAATGGCAGAACAGTAAAGGAAAGTCTTCTTCAATAGAAACAGATGAAATAGACCTACAAAGATACAAGTGTAAAAAATACCTTATAGAAGAAACCCAAAATAAATTGCAAGAATGTTTCAGGCTGGAAAGGAATGCAGGGTAAATCTTCTGTTTGTTTATTTGGAATCTAACTTATTTTTATTATGAAACGCACCTATTTTTATCCTTTAATGCACATATGTATAGATAAAAATATTACGATGCCTGTTAATTTGCTAAATTATAGCTCCATGTTATATAATATAATTTTTTTATAAAGTACACGCATTTTGAAATGAAGAACATTAATAGTATAATGAAGTACATGCATTATCAATGAAATGCACGTATTTGTTACTCAAGTAACTGATTTGTTTTATAAAGTACACGCATTTTTGTACTGAATTACATGAGTGTAGTTTATTAAGTACACACATAAATCTAGAAAGTACACCCATATTATTTAATGATCATAGATTACATACATGTTTTAATTATTATTCTAACATTATTTCCTGTATTGAAATTCGACGATTGTCTCTATACAACAGAAGACTCATAATGCATTTGCACCGATGATATGAAAGAATTACTGAAAGGCGCAGATATATCAAACCAGTTATGTAATCGAAACATATGACATTCATTAAATTTGCATCTTTACATAAGGCCTTTTAAAATGTGTGAAATAGATGATTCAATCATTCTCCTCTTTAATGGAGACGAAAATGAAGAATAATGGGCTCCGAGCTATACACCCTTTTAACTTATATGCTTGGGTAAGGAAAATAAAACCTAAAGCTTTTTCCATCACCATCTGATAAATTATATTCTTGGACTGTCTTCGCCTGTTGGACATGAATCAATCCACATCATAGTACAACGACGCTAATAGGATGGTTACGCCCTAAAATTATTTACACTACATGTACGTTTGTATTTTATATATAGTCAAGGTTTTTACTTTTAACAATTTTCTGCTTTCAAGGAAATATTTTACAAATTGAAGGACCAGGCTCCACAAATATGTGAAAGAGATAAAATACAAATGTACATGGAAGGGATGGATTTTGAAGATGCACTATCCAATGAAGAAAAAACAACAATAGACTAGCTCTTGAGTCATAGTCTCAATTTTGAACTACTCAGAGATCATGAATGCTCGACACAAAATAATGGTTAAGATCAAACACTCTTTAATAAAACCCCATATTTTTAATGATTTCTCTATATTTGTTTAATTATTAATTAAATTGGGATTAATTAAATTAAATTGGAATAATTAATCTGGGATAATAAATATTAATTAGCGAGATAAGGGTTAATATTTATTTATATTGAATATTACTTAGTGAATGAGTAATAATAATGATACGAAAAGATTATAATTATCGTGAGTAAAAAATACGACAGTTACGATAAATGTAGTCGGGACACGCGTGTCAGGACTTAATTTGGGAAATAAAATATAGGTTTACTTTTCATATTCCATATGGACATTTTGAGTGTGCCAATGCGTTCGGAATTTGGTGGGAACAGTGATCTAAACTAGTAGGGAATGAATGAGATAGTTATTGAATATACTTAAGGGACAATTGGTAGCCTTCCAAATGATGGGAAACACTTGGACTCATGTTAATAAGAAGTTTAATGGTATGCTAATAATACGTAGACTATGAGAGAGTATCTAGACTATGTATATACTATATTATGGGATACGGGATTTTCCTTAAATGAATAGATATACATAGGTTGTGTGAATACCTAATGTGTGGCTTATTTTGTGTATGACATACCTACGCTGCTTGCTATCGTGGGAGGTTTAGTAAGGGGACAGTCTTATCTTGATGAGCCATCTTGGGGGATTTTTACTTGCACCTCAGAACATAGAACTTAGGGATGAGAACCACTTGTGTGAATGAGGATGTGCCCGGTCATTTAGGTTCGTAGGTATATGCATAGCCCAAAGGCCTAGGACTATGTTCGCCTCCAATATGTGTGATTTGTATTTCGGGTTCGAGAGTGATCCTAGACAATTAGTCCTTTATTTGTACGTGTCATATTGGGACTTTATAACAAAGTATGAATGCACCGTAGCTCAGCCTAGGGTACCTATATTGTATACATGTATAATTAGAGTGACACACACACACACACACACACACACACACACATATATATATATATATATATATATATATATACACACACACACACACACACACTTGAAATTTAATTCTACTGTTTGTGCTGAGTAGATGAGAAAGATAGTGATATCTAAATTAATCTAAATATATGGGAACATGACAATAAATGAGAAATTCTAATAGACATAGAATTTCAATAGTTGTTGAATGGGTAATACGAGTGAGCACAAAGAGTTAGAAGGTGTGGTAAAATATCTAACTTGAACAAGTTAGACGTGGTAGCATAACTAGGACGGTCTAGGAATATACGTTAGGCGTGCACACAAGTTGAAGGGTCAGGATCTTAAGTGAGAGCCGCAAAACTAACATGTATCTAATATCTGCTGATTATGCATTTTAAATACTTGCAAATATTTTAAAACTATTTTACTCGGTCTCTAACCCATTTTCTAAATCTATTTTGTAAAATCCATTTTAGGTGCCCAGCCCCAGGGAGGCCCAACTCAGGAGTTCATTCTCATTTGATGTTTCTACAATTGATGTGGATGATTGAAGGACCTATTTGGTAGACACCTCCATTTATTTCAGATCAAATGCATCCTTTCATTTATTTTAGTTGTGGATTGAGTTTGAGATATGGATTATTGTATTGGAGTCTCAGACAGGGGTGTTTATTCCTGTAATTACTTATTCAGTTATTTCGTTATTTATGATGTTAGTTAATTAGAATGGTGAATGTGATGTTCAGTTATTTAACTGTTTTAGAACATTAACTGTTAATTATAAAGATAAAATTTGACACCAACTTTTCAAATACTAAGTGGTTAGTAAATATTAAAGAGTTTTTTGACAGTGATGCTAAGAATGGACCAACTGGATATTCTATTTTAATTTAATAAAGGACCGATCACCCGGTATTTAATTAGGTAGGGTGTGACAACACACATAATTCAACACGACACATTTCAATAAATTTCATTCACATTATGCTAACATATGTATTTGTTTTATTTTAATGTTAGTGTTGACTGTGGCGTGTTCTGTATATATTATATGAACAAATTGCCAAAGGAACTGTGCTTAGAAAATTATTTCAAGATGATGAAATACTTCAACAAAGAGCATATATATCTAGTGAATTTTTATTCACTGATTATTAATAGGAGGAAAAATAATTGTAAAGGTTTTTTGAAATTCTTTGTTAATAGGAGGAAAAATGATTGTAATTTTTGTTTTTTTTTTCATTCAATATTGTTCCATATAATTTGTACTAAAAAATGGTACTTCTAGTGAGGACCATTCAACTCGTAGGCTATACAAAGGAATAAATATATTCTATAGTACATGCATAGAGTTTGAATGTTTATGGAAGAAACCATGTAAAGTACAATCATATAATGCATGTACTTTGTAGTATTATGCGTGCACTTTGCTTTATTTTCTGATAACAAACAAAGAATCTCAAAGTACATGCATAACATTAGAAAGGACACATAAAATGTAAGTAAAATTTTATGAGTACTACGTAATGATATGCGTGTATTTTGCAATTTTTTTCCATAACAAATCAGGAACCACAAAGTACATGCAAAAACTATAAAGTACATGTACAACATTGCAGGATTTCAAGTGTACTTTGTAACTCTTTGTGTGTACTTTGCTTTATTTACCAATACTAAACAAATATTTTTAAAGTACATGCTTAACATTACAAAGTAAACGTAAAAGTAAAAAATAATTACTTGTGTACAACATTTTGTCCAAATAATTACATGTGTACACCCATAAACTACACCGTTTATTAAGTCAACATCGATCAAATACATTCAAACCTTGGAAGTTTACACGTTATTTATTTCATTTATTAATACAACCACCACCACCTACCATAATTATTAGGCTTAAAATCCTAAAAATTACTTGGCATATAAAAAACATAACATTATTGTAATCCTTACCATTCTAAGTTAAAATAAAAAAATGTCAAAATGGTTGTAGCAATAGAGCCTTTGAGTGAAGCTCTTGAAAATGTAAACAATTGTTGGACTAATTACGAATGATTAAGGAAGACATTTCCTATGTCATTCAAGCAAATGATGCCTTTAACAAATACATTAAAGAAGGTTCCCAGGGACTCCCACCCAACCTGTACGACTTATTTCAAGAGGATGTGCCACCGCCGTAAACCCACGAAGCCCTTGTCAATTTCTACAGCTACGAGGCAAAATACTTTTGGAAAACTGTATGAAGGATAAGGATTATATGACTCAAGTCCTTTCGTCATTGGAGCATAGAATTTGGGTCATCTCAAAATTTATCGACGCTCTTTCGGACCCCATCAACAGTTTCCTTCAATTTCCAAATGATATTTTTTATATTTGATGGGTCTTTTTTTTCAAATTAGTTGTAACTTGTTTACTTTTTTTTCTTCAAATCAGTCGTAATTTTTTAAAATTAATGAATGAATTAACTTTTCTTTTAGTGATTTCCTTTTTATTTTGATGATAATAATCGATAATCTTATAATATGAAGTTTAAAATGCCTCTTCCATGCACCACAATTAATATAAAAGCTATGAAAATATAGAGATCATATATATACTAACAATTATATGAAAATGAAAACAACACAATTGAAAAACCAATTAAGATTAAACATTTTCACTGTTCGTGTACTTTGTTTTTCATGCGTGTACTTTAACAAAGTACATGCATTATTTATGACAGTACACACACATTGAAAATGATTTTAAATATATTTTTTTTATAAAATACATGCATAAAGTCATTTTTTATAAAGTACATTTTGTACTGAAATACATTAAATATGAAGATCACATCTTGTACATTTTTATAATGTACATTAAATACATTTTTGTACTGCAATACATGTATTAACTATGGAGAGCATGTATATTTTCTGAATGAAGAATATTGTCGATGGCGCAGACCATATTCTGACAGTAATCTGATAATAATGCCACTGGCGCAGACCATAATATATGTAAGAATGTGAAAATATGAGTGACTTGTTCATTAAATATTGGAAGATAATATAATAGAAGAAAAATCTTAAGAAAATGAAGCCAACAAAACAAATAGAAGACTAGGTAGTGTGTCGTAAATGAGAGAAAGATAATAAATGAACAATTTATATTATGGGACGAAAGTTGAGAATTTAAGAACATTATTTATTGAATTCTTCTTGTAATTTATAATGTAAAAAGTGAAAAAAATAAATCTAAAGTAAATGCAATAATACATAAAGTACAAGTGAAAGATAGAAATTATAAATTAAACAATTCATAAAGTACATGCACAATGGACTGAATAAAATCAATTTCAATTTGGGTGTACTTTTATGTATTATGCGTGCATTTTATGAAAGTGAACACAAGTGTTATAAAGTACACACAAATACAAAATGATTTGTTCAATCCAATGTGAATTTACTTTATAAAAAATGTGTGTACTTTACATAGATCCCATTCATAAACAAATAAAACAGAATTCAATACTCAACGATAAAATTGCATTAATTTATTCTAATGTGATCTTCATTGATTTTATTCAAAACAATTGTTAAAATTATTGAATTGAACATTATTGAGTGGGATCTAATTGGTTCTTTACACATGGACCTGTAATAACCAGTTTTACTACACCCAGAGCAAGTAACTTCCCTTACTATGACCTCGCCAACTTATTTCGTTCTCTTATTTCTTGGCCTCCATGTTGGTCTCTTTGTTAATGGAGGAATGATGAATGGATTTTTAGGTGATGGAATATTTAGGGACATCTAATCAGGAAGATTAACTATTGGTTATGAGTATGATTTTTATTGTAGAAAGAAACTTTATAATGATCCTCAATATGATCATAAATACTTTCACCTATCTTTCGTACGACATAAACAACATGAGAATATGGAAAGCATCATAGCTGCTAACTCTTACAAGAGCAAATCCCATGTTGTAAGTCAACCGTGGCCCGCACATCTAAATGAACTTTGAATTTATGTTGACTTAAGCGGATAATATTACAATGTCTATTTTTATTTTAATTTTTAGTCAGTAATTTATCAAAATGAGGACACAACTCCTTTGACCATGTTGTAGATTCAATAAGTTTGTTTGCATTGAAATTCATAATCTCGCTCCTCATTTTGTCCAGTATATTCACTTTCGATAAATGCCTTTCCTCTAAGATCCAAGAGTTGAATGATTTTACAACACTTGATGCCATGCCACCGTAACGTTTGCTAGTGAAATATTCACAAGACCAATTCTTTGGAGGCAAAATATCATGAAAATCAGCAACACTAAATCCACCTTCCTTCTTCAGGGAATCAATTTTCTTTTAAAATTCATCAACCATTACAGCATATGCACAACACATGAAATCTTACACAAGCTTCTTTCTAAAGTTCCCACTCCCCCATATTTTTTTTATATTTCCTTGTAAATGACGTATAGAGTAGGAATGTGCAAACATTGGAAAGGCCTTAGATACACCTTCAATAAGACTATTATTTCGATCGGATATGAATGTGATCTTTCGATCTTGATGAGCTAGTGCATCATGCAAATTAATGAGAAACCTCATCCAATTATCTTCCATCTCTGAATCAACAACTGCATATGCAAAAGGATAAAGGCCTGAAAATATAACGAATGATATATGTACATGCAGATTGTATGATGTACTAAAAAAATGGCGATGCCGGCATGGACCATTAAACATGTAGGCTATAAAAAATCATAAATATATTGGTAGTGATAGGCTATACAAATATAAAGTATAAACATATTATCCTTGTACTTTAATATATATGGGTGTACTTTATCTCATTTGTAAGAACATTTTATCCATCATTATTGTGTATGTCATAAGCCGTTACATCGTTGAAGTAATTCAAGCTCACATTGTCAGATCCGAATATCAAAGAAAGGAAGGAATCAAAATTCTTCACAGCCAAACCGGTCTGCCTGTCTGAAAAATGAATCGGTCCACCTCCCCGGACCCATCCGCGCTTTACCCGGACCGATCCGCCTTGCTCTTGATCCAGTAGACCCCGGATCGAATGCGAACCTGAGAGACCAATTTAAAAAATGAACCGGTCTGACCTCGGACCGATCCGCTTCAGATCTAGACCGTTCCACCTGGGATAAAATCGTGCAGATCGTGTTCAGTTATTTTTGGCCCAGGACTTCTTTTATAAACCCACTATGGGGAGTTGGTTTAGCAAGACTTCTACACACGATTTTCAGAGTTCATAAAATCAAAGTCTTTACCTTTGTGAGTTACCAAAAAGTCATGTTTTGATTCACACAAATATCCAAATCATTTGTGAATCATTTTTGAAACCCTAGAACAAAAACACTGTTTTGTTCATACCCTGGTGTAGAAGACCGTTCTTCTTCTTTATTGTTGCCCTCCTGGAAAGGGAAACTTCCAGCCGCCGACTACAGATTCGACACCTGTGGGTAATTCTATGTCACTGTATTTTTTATTGTAATCCAAAATTGTATTTTACAATATTATAATGAAAATAAATGGCTTTTCCCCGTTGGGGGATTTTTCCTCACATGTGTGTGTTTGAATATCTCTTGCATGATTTCATATTATTTCAATCACACCTTGTTGCTTGTTTAGGGTTTATTTGGATTGAACTGTGTTTGATTATTTAATTTCTTATTTGAACGCAAGTGCACACTCTCTCAAATTGGTATCAGAGCAAGTTACGCTAATCTATCGTGTATTCCTATTTTCCGTAATATTTTTCTAAGCTATCAATTTTCTGAAAAAAATGATTTTTGAAAAAGAGCGTGTTCAAATGGAGTAACCATATAATAAAATGCTAGTTTTTGACAGGACAAATTATGCATATTGGAAAACCCGCATGAAATCGGATTTAAAGGCCATAGATGAACGGGTTTGGATTTTAGTTGAAAGAGGGTGGACACCTCCCTCCGTCACTGTTGAAAACGTGATCAATTTAAAACCTGTCACTTCTTGGACTGAAGATGAATTTAAATGGTCTTCTTTTAATTTTAAGGGTTTGAGTGCTATTTTCGGATCCATCACTCCCGATGAGTTCCGACGTATCATGATGTGCACCACGTCAAAGGAGGCATGGGATGTTTTACAACTTACCCATGAAGGAACTAATGCTGTAAAAGAATCTAAATTGCAAAAATTAACAACTCAATTTGAAACCATCACCATAATTGAAACTGAATGCTTTGATGATTTTTATGCTAGGTTATCTGATATTGTTAATACTAGCTTTAATCTTGGTGAACAAATTCCAAATGCTAGAGTTGTGAAACAGATTCGTAGATCATTGCTTAAGAGTTTTATCCCTAAAGTCACTGTGTTAAATTCTATGGGTAATTTTAATACGCTAAAATTGGAAGAACTTTTAGGCGACTTGCAAACTTATGAAATTGACATGTTTCCTAATTCCGTCAACTCTAAAGATAAGGGAATTGCACTTAATGCCCAAGAGAGAAAAAGTGAGGGGTCGGGAAGAAAAAGAGTTGAGTCATCTGGGTGAATCATTTAGCTTAAGGAGCAGGTAAGTATATTCCCCAAGTCACAGCATCCATTATTTATTTGGCTGATATATTAGGGGTGAGACGTGGTGGGTATGTTTCATTCTCATTCCTATTGAGGAACTATGACCACTTCCCATACGTTTGAGATTTGGGTTTTTACCAGGGCGAAATGAGAGAAACCGATTGTTGGCTCCCGGATTTGGTAATGTGAGTTATGCCCCAAAAGATCATAGCACTGTCATAATTGTATCCATGAGTTTTGACTCTAAGGGATGGATTTATACTTATATAGTGTGTGATGTATAAGTATTGATCTACTTGATGTGTAGAGTATGCTATATATATATATATATATATATATATATATATATATATATATATATATATATATATATATATATATATATATGGACAAAGATAAAGAATGTAGTTTATATGCGCTAGAGGTGTATAGTATATTATATATATGAGATGAGAATATATTAATGGACTAAAATAAGAAATGAAATGTATGTCAATTTCTGATATCCAGGAGTATGAAATCCATAATATAAAATGTGAAATACATATATAAATGTAAGAATATTATATACGAAATAATAACCCTAAAATGAGAGTGGGGTAATAACAAGTAAAGGTTATTTATAATGACTAGTTATATATGATGCGAAAAATTACATGGTATAAGCTTGGGAGGACGCTTAAAATATTTTAGATACGAGGGGTACTTGATAGTGGATAGACTTCGGAGTTTCGAGGTGCTAGTTAGGCTGGGTAGCTAACTAAGGTGTTCTAAATACATGCGTTAGTGTGCACTGTTAGATGAGAAGTGAGGAGTATCTCATGTGAGTGCGAAACAAATTTATATATGAAGAGTATCATATTTTACATATTAAAGTAAATTAAGCACTTGCTAAAATATTTTTTTCAACCTCGGGATCTAACTCGAATCTATTTTATTTTTCTTCTTCTTTGTTTAGTTTTTAGGAGTCCAGACACAAGGACACCTGGATGACTAATTCTTTTGAATGAGATGTTGTTGCCGCAGCTATGGATGTGGGCAGGAGGTTGTTTTAGGCGTTTCCTTCTTTATGATCTAGATAGGAGGTACTGTAGTAATAATCGGTCATGTTGCCCAACTTATGTCATTCATTTTTATTTACAATGATTTTATTTTACGCTCATTCGATAAGGTTGTATATATGTTTACCGAGAATTATAGGTTATTTATTTATTCCATTTGTTGATTTTATTTCAGCGTGAATGGTTCTAATTGTACTTTTAGTTTAAAAAGTTTAGAAAGTTTAAAATTTAACGCCATGCCTAATAGGTTATTAGTAATTAATATGTTTTTTCGACAGTGATGATGACAATGAAACCATATGATATTCATGTTTAATTTGATATAGGACTGAACACCCAGTACTTTATTTAGCAGGGTGTCAGAGGTGGTATCAGAGCATTAGCTTCTAGATTCCTTAGGAATTTGTTCAGACATATTACTCTTTCAGCATTGCCTTGCATTTGATATAGAGCCCTATGTTTAGTATTATTGATTTCTATGGTGAGATTTTGTTCTCCCTCTATAGTCTATATATATATACATTAGTGAATCTTATTTGCATTCGAGTGTGCTTCATATGATGATAACATAGAGGACGACCAGTGAGGGCCGTTAGGAGACAGCAGGAGGCAGGGCTCCATTGAAGTTGTAAAATTTTGGGGACGAGGACAGTAGGTGAGGTCACCCTATTATTGGTCGGGAAGATAGGGCTACAAGGACTGCTAGGGTGCAGTGTATATTATCAAGTACCGCTATAGTAGGAAGTGGTGCCAAACTAAACTCGTCCAGCGTGGTTATAATGGGAAAGAGTCAGCGGGGTCTTTGAAGAGGACCTCCTGTTGGAATGTTTGTAAATTCGAAGATTGTGTGTGTAGACAATGGATGTGAGATACCCAGAGGCCTTGGCTTATAGCAGGGGTGGCATACCTAGAAATGAATATTGATATAACACATTTCTTGGCTCGTAGGAGCAGTGTTGTAATGGTGGGAGTAAATCATCACATTTGAGAAGTGAAATATAATACAATGGAAGGATCTTAGGTTCGGTTTAACCGAAACTTACTTCACCTTTTGTTTAGAGGGAGAAGTGAATAGTGTTCTTAACTCATCAAAGGCAGGGCCGAACAAAGGTCCAATTGTGAAAATGAATTTTGTACCAGATGAAGTAAGTATAATGGAGAAGAAAATTCTTAAATGAGAAACAGACTCATGAGAGGAGTTACCAGTAGTGTGTTCCTTAGTGAAAGCAGAGCTAAGGGAATAATGAGGGTGGCCATAAGTGTTGAGGCTACCAAGGTCAAAGAGAAGGACAACTCTAATACGGTCAGCATGGACGAAGATAAATGGATTACATGGAGAGATACCATGTGGGGGTAAGACCACGTGCATTGATTTTTCCCAAAGTGAGTAAAGGTATAAGAGTTTGGTGCCTAGTGGGGATAAGCGTGTTATGTCTGAAAACCATTTAAGCAACCAAGATGATTTATAAGATACATACATATATATATATATATATATATATATATATATATATATATATATATATATATATATATATATATATATATATATATATATATATATATATATATATATATGTGTGTGTGTGTGTGTGTGTGTGTGTGTGTGTGTGTGTGTGAGAGAGAGAGTTTTATTCTCAGGTGAATGTGGTATGGTTTCTGTGACCCGAGTGAGTCACAGTATTTGGATTACTGCTAGATTCACATGTGAGACGAGTTTAGTGACTATATCGATAAAATTATTATGTGTATGTATTTCCTGTTATTTAGTGAGTGTAGACAATGAGTATATTTTATTGAGATTACTCATTTTGATGATGGGTTTTAGTGAGAGTATATTTTGATTTTAAAACATTATTAGACCTAGGTCCTGGACCGACAGATCTCAATAACCGACAACATAGTAGTGTATCGGGATGGTTCCTTTTTTAGATTTTGCTTTGCGAGACCTCCCACAAAAGAAAGAAGTAAAGGTCAGGAGTTAGGAGACGTTAGACCCTAGAAAATTTTGGATTATTGTTCTTAATATAATTTAATGGATAAATTTATTGGGATTCGGTGTATCTCTTCGATGAGTTGAGCTTATGTACATGTGTATATACATTATGGTATATTGTGAAGCAGACTCCTGTATATGTTTCCTGGTAATATTTGATCCCAATAAGTAGGGATGTTTAATGATGTGATTCAGGGTATATTGGATTTTATCGAGCAGAGATATAGCTCGTGATTTATTTGCGCTATGAAACTAGTGATAGTGAGAGCGTCGTGACATACGTGGTCTTGTGTAACACATAGTGTACGAGTATATTATTGTGTCAAGAGATAGGATATTAAGGGTACATGTTACGAACTGAGGGCCTAACGGATTTCGATGTTCCAAAAATGCTAAGTAGTAGTGTATCAGGGGGTTCCTTCTTTGGATTTCTCTTTTTGAGACATCCCACGCATGAAACTTAACGCATCGTTGGAAGTGGGGAGATGCTTGTTCTTTAGTCCACGAGTCTGGTACCTCGGTTATTATATGAGTATCAACTTATAACGGTAAGTTTAAATTTATACTCCGATATAAGGCCAGTGGAGCCGGTAGTACCATGAGAGAGCGCTGAAATTTTTTCTTTTTTCACCCCAAGTTGAAGGGTGGAACGATATTAATGAGAATCAAAATTTTAATTTATGCGGTGATTGATAATACCCATGTATGATAGTCACACTATGAATGCGAGGGCAATAGGATTTTGTATATTACGTGTGAAACGTATGTTATGTTTACGTTAATATGTGCAAATTATAGGGTGTGTAAGTTCCCTGGTTAGCTGATTTTAAAATCGTCGAAGATAAGAGGACAGAGGAATAAATGTGAGGAATATATGATTATGGGGCAGTTAGATAAGTTAGAAATGTATGAGGGATTGAACGTCGTGTGAGAATGACGATAATCCAAGTACATGTGTGCAATGAGAGTTGGCACACCTGAAATGAGTTGAAAGGCTGGGGGAAGCCATTTAAAAGGATATCTCTGGAGTAGAGTAAAAGTCTAAATATTGTGAAATTCGGAGCGGAGTCTAACTCAGTTGAATGTTGAGAGTGGCTCGTCCGTAAATAGAATGGTAACATCAATAAGGTATAAAGATTTTGTAAGTGTAGGTTGTGGTGACATAGTGCACAGGCTAAGACTTTTGGTATACCCAAGGGCAGAAGAGGAGTATAAGGACCACTTACTGTGAGAATTTATAAGTGGAAGTTGGGGTTTGGAGAGACATAGTGAGACTGTCTCCGGGCGCACCACTTGAAAATGAAGATAGGTTAGTTTGAGATGTCCAACCAGAACTTTTGAATCAAGATGACATTCCAGTGACGGAATGGGCAGAGAGTCTAGTAAAGGAAGAGTGCACCAGTGAGAGGTGTTGCCCAATACAGTTCTAAATCAAGATGAGATCCTTGAACCCCACCTCCAATGGGAATTTTTGAGAACTAGTGGGAATGACATTTTTTTTAGGCAACTCATGTCATCTATGGCCTGATGAGTATATGGGAGGTGACTAATGATTAGTAAAATGGTATGAATACGATTTTGGAGTCACTGTGGTTAGTTTATTTTCGTAACTGCTAAAGCTTGTAACTGGAAGAAATCATGGTACAGTAATTAAGAAGAGAAATTATCGATTGGTAGAGTTGTGTATAGTCACTCATACCTATTTTATGTAGGCAAGGTGCTTATTAAGGTTTGGGGTGGGAAATACAGGACACTCTCCTTCTAGTTGTTTAGAGGTGAGTGAATAAATTGATTTTTGGATTGAGCGTGATCTGGAGTCCGTTTTTGAGAAGGGTATTAACTACATACTATTTGGGAAGACTTTAGAGCGTCGTAAGAGTTACGTCGCCATGAGCCAGGATTTGGAGGATTGATTGGAATGGTCTGATGTTCTTCTGGTTTCTCTTAGGGTGAGAGATTTTTGTTAGGATGGACACGGGATGCTGGCACTTAATGATGTATGGTATTCCCATAAAATTGAGTCAATTGAGCCAGTGATGTATAGGCTCATCTTATTTGTATGTCGTTGGTAGAGTACGATGTTTAATGTGCCATTATTGAAGTCGGAGTTTATTACTGATGGAGGGTATTGGTTTGAAGAGAAACGAACACATTTGTTATAAAGTTATGGCTATAGTTATTGAGCCTTACTTTGAGGTTGGTTTAAATACTGGAGGATGTGGTGTTGTAAGATCCTCGATCTTAATAGCGATTGTATTCGAATTTTGAGGATGAAATTTCGTTGTAACGGGGGGACAATGTAATGCCCAGTACTTTTCTGGGTAATTAAATTACATGAGCATGTGTAATTTAATAATTTGAGAATTTAAAGTATATAAGATGGAGTGATTATATTTCATGTCGCAGGTGAATAATAGCGACGGGTGATATGATTTTATGCGGAAAATAAGTGTGGAGATGTGTTGGGTTAGGACGTGAATTTTTTATAAGTGACTCGAATGGAAATTTCAAGTGCGCGGTTGATCTCAGAGGGGTCGAGATAGTCAGAATAAAGTACCTAGATGTAGTGTTTGTGTTCCGGGGACTTTTTGGATTAGTAGTAACTCACATTTGTGTATACGAGTCAATTTTGGGTTTAATAAGGGATAAACCCTTATTTCTCTCTTATAAGAGCGCGAGAGAAAAAAATAAAATAAGGAAGAAGAAAAGGGGAGAAAAGAGGAGCTCGGGCCAACTCCTGCGAATTCCTGGCACGAGATTGTCGGATTTATCCAACCAGGCAAGTGTTTAACTTGCTTTAACTATTAAGTGTGTTTCTTGTTCATATCATAATTGACGAGAAAATAATAAATTTTGGGTTTGGATTCTTGAATAAAAAATGGTTTTTGGGGAGATGATTTCATCTTATTTTGATGCAATAATAATCCTACATGAAATCTAAGTTAAACCCCATGTAAATGGTGTAATTTTTAGTGGGAAGATGAAAGGGTGGCATAAATAAAAATTAGGGTTTAAATTCTTAGAAATGGATGAATCCCATGAAATTTAAGGGTTTTATTGATGGTAGATAAGTGTGTAGATGTTTATATTAATGGTTTGGGAGATTAGGATGTAACACCCCTTATTTTTATATTTGATTAATTTATTTAAGTAAATGGGAATTTTTGAGAAAAATCAAAATTTTAGATTTTTGGATTTTTATTAATTAATTATGTTGGTTTTATTATTTGGAAAGTATAACTTCAAACGGAATTGAAATCGAATTTAAATTGAAGTTTTTATGAGAGTTTTAAGTTAAGCCTTTTTAAAAAAAAAATTGTTGTCATATTTCTAATTTCCTTCTTGGTCGATCGATCGACTCTTTTAATTGATCGATCGACTAAGCCCAGTTTAGCATCATCTTGTCCTTTATTAAGAGTTTGAGTGGGATAATGATGTTTAATTGTTATTTAATTCTTCTAATCCATAGGGGGGCTTCTCATAATCATTTTTTCACAAGTTTTTCACTCGAGAGATCTTCTAAAATATTTTCCTTTCAACCCCAAACATTAACCTCCAACATAATTAAAGTTTTGTCATAAGATTTGAAGAATTACTTGGGAGTTTACTCAAGATTACTCAAGAACTCTCTTTTGCTAATTTTTTGAGAAGAATCCAACCGTAAACCCAGATTTTTTATTTAGAAATCACATGCATTAATACTCTATTCCTTTGCTTTAGTATTATGCGTTTTAAGTGTCGCCTAAACCCTTAATCATATGTTTTTTATTAAAATTAATTAGTCACTTAATTAGAGAAACTGGAAACTAAATTTTGGGACTGTTTTTGTGAAATTTTTTAATATGAATTAATCTTTGAAACCCTTGGGCACGTAGGTCAGATTTTTGAGTTTTTATCCTTTTGGATATAGGTTCTCATGTAGAATTTTATGGAGTTTATTTATATGGTTAATTGGGGTGCGTTCATTTATAAAAGATAGATTACTTACAAAAGAGGACGATTATGGCGTATTGAATATTGTTGCATGTTAATTAATTTAACCTTTTTTAACGTAAATAGTTGTGTTGAAAACGACAACAAAGTTACTCTTTGAGTTAAATTGAATTGGAACTTTTATGATTAAGTGTTATATTCTTCTTATGAATTGTGTATTGTGTGATTTATTTTATTCACGTTTTCCATCACGAGGCTGAGGGGATTTTGGACAGTATTTTGCTCAACCCTATTTTAGGATGCTTACTACGTATGGGGCTAGTGGGTACACCTAGGTTAGAAATTTATACTTGCTAGGTATGGGACTAGTTAGTGTAAATTCGTGGGGATTTTACATTTCGGGGTGGGACTGATTTTTACATTATATCGACATTTCTCTTGCCTAGACATGAGACTATGATGTGTTTTCTCTTGGTGATTCATCCTATATGTAGGATTAGACGTATGTATACTTGGGGACCTTTAGGTATGGGACTAGGGGGTATTTATGAGGATCTCATATCGATAAAATGGGTGGGGCAATATGATAATTGTGAAATAGAGAATTAATGCCTAAGATAAAAATGGGTATTAAAATATGGGCAATATAAATAGCGAGGGCCGACAGTTTAAACGGGCCAACCGGTGTTTTATGTCATGTCGTGTGTGGAACCTTATCAAATTGTGTGATCGACAGTTTAAACGGAACATCGGTCGTTTTGACAAGGGGAAGTGGTAAACTTTGGTGGAAATTATCACCCAGGGCGGGAGGACCGCCATAATAAAAAGTGAGAATAAATGATAAATTGGGTTAATTTAATTAGAGTAACATCCTTGGACTTGGGGATTTAAAATTATATTGGTGTGCTTTTTGGAATGTGAATTTCTGACGGAAGAGATTTATATTTATTGCGTTTAATTATCTCGTTTAATTAAAATATTCTATTGTGATATTTATCTCGTATAATGCTACTGTCTGGGTTCAAGGATACTATTTAGAGGGAGTAGTGTGTATTCATGCTCAGGACTCTGACCTCGTGCGTTGACTAACTTTTTCGGATAAGTTTTGGAGAAGTTCCATAGGATTATCGGAGTTTATCGTTTCGAGGGGCAACAGGAGTTTATTTTTTTATTGATTTACTTAGTTAGACATTATTTTCAGTTGTATTTCATTGTGAGACTTCATTTGGGTTTTATTGGGCCAATTGGTTCCAAAGTTGTTAGAGTATTCAGTTGGATTATTCACAATTGATTATTATTCGGTTTTAATTAAATCATTATTGGAGATTGGATTTATTCGAAGTTTTAGCATGTGATGGCTCTTTTATCACCTAGTTAGTTACTATCATTTGGGATTGATTAAATTACGTGTCTTGTGTATTGATTTATTTATGTCTCATTTATGTTTCATGCTAAGAATGATATTATATTTAGTTCACGCCCGGCATAGTTTTGGTTGCGATCGATGCCAGAATTACGTGGGGGGTGACAGATGGTATCAGAGCATGGTATTAGGTATCGGTTGTTATGAGTCCATTTGTTGTGAGTCCGCATTATTGATCTTTGATTCCCTTTGTTGATTCATATCCTAGAGGTAGTTGGTGTAGCATATGCATTGGATGTGTTTCTTGGAGATAAAGAGTTTGTACTAAGAACATTATAAGCATTGAGGTTAAAGTAGTAATTTGGATGTGAAGATCTTTAGAATTTATTTTATAGATTCTATTTATTTGGGAGATTGTTGCAATTAATTTTTTATTATATCTATTTCTGGTATATTGAGGTGGTTTAATTTGAGGATTTAAGCGTTGTAGGCATTGAGGATAAAACTAGAATTATTGTGAATGAAGAGACTTAAAAGTAGTTTTTGGAGACGAGATATTTTTGGAGATTGTTAGTATAGATGTTGAGCATTATGAAAGTAAAATTGGTGATTTAATTTAAGGATCTTGGTGTTGCCATTACCTTTAAAGATAGGGTCAAGTGGTGATTCCTAGGAGACCGTGGGACACTGTTATTTTCATAGATACTTATATATATAAGTGTTATATATATTGTATTTTTATAGATACTTAATTGGGGGTTTACTACAGATTACTCAAGAATGCTCTTTCTCTAATTTTTTGCGATGAATACAATCGTCTACCCAGATTTTTTATTCAGAAATCATAGGAATAAATACCCTATTCCTTTCCTTTAGTATTATGCGTTTTAAGTGTCGCCTAAACCCTTAATCATATGTTTTTGATTAAAAGCAATTAGTCACTTAATTAGAGAAAGTGGACACTAAATTTTGGGACTGTTTTTGTGAAAATTTTTAATATAAATTAATCTTCGAAAACCCTCGGCACGTAGGTTAAATTTTTGCGTTTTTATGGTTTTGGGTGTAGGTTCTAATGTAGAATTTGTGCAGGTTATTTATATGGTTAATTGGGGCGCGTTCATTGATAAAAAAAAATTGAAGACTTATAAAAGAACGATTATGGAGTATTGAATATTGTTGCATGTTAATTAATTTAACCTTTTTGAACGTAAATATTTATGTTGAAAACAATGACGGAGTTATTCTTTCAATTAAATTAAATTGGCACTTTTATTATTAAGTTCTATATTATTCTTATGAATTGTGTATTGTGATATTCATTTTATTCAGATTTACCATCGCGGGGACGAGGGGCTTTTTTATAATATTTTGCTCAACCCTATTTTAGGATGCTTACTAGGTATGGGACTAGTAGGTAGGCCTTGGTTAAAAATTTATACTTGCTAGGCATGAAACTAGTTAGTGTAAATTCGTGGGGATTTTATATTTCGAGGTGGGATAGATTTTTACGTTATATCAACATTTCGCTTGCCTAGACATGAGTCTAGGACGTGTTTTCTCTTGGGGATTTATCCTATATTTAAGATAGGACATATGTATACTTGGGGACCCTTAGGTATGGAACAAAGGGGTATTCATGAGGATCTCACATTGATAAAATGGGTGCGGTAATCTGATAACTGTGAAATTGAGAATTGAGAATTAGTGCCTATGATAAAAACGGGAATTATAATATCGAGGACATAAATTACGAGGGCCGATAGTTTAAATGGGCAGCCGACATTTTATGTCGTGTCATGTGTGGAACCTTGTCAAATTGCGGGATCGACAGTTTAAATGGATCAGCGGTCATTTTGACAGGGGGAAGTGTTAAACTTTGGTGGAAATTACCACCCGGGGCGAGATGACCGCCATAATAAAAATTGAGAATAAATGATAAATTGGGTTTATTTAATTAAATTAACATCGTGGGACTTGGGGATTTAAAATTAAATTGGTGTGATTTTTGGAATGAGAATTTTTTGGGTAGTTAGTGATTTATATTTATCGCGTTTAATTATCTCATTTAATTAAAATATTCGATTGTCATATTTATCTCGTAGAATGTTACAGTCAATGTTCACGAATTCTATTTGGAGGGAGTAGTGTGTATTCATGCTTGAGGCTCTGACCTCGTGCGTTGACTAACTTTTCATGATAAGTTTTGGAGAAGCTCCATAGAATTATCAGAGTTTCTCATTTGGAGGTGCAGCTGGAGTTTATTATTTTATTGCTTTACTTAGTTAGACTTTCTTTTTAGTCGTATTTCATTATGAGACTTCATTTGGGTTTTATTGAGCCATTCAGTTCCAAAGTTGTTAGAGTATTTCTGTTGGATTATTCACAATTGATTATTATTCAGTTTTAATTAAATCATTATTGGAGATTGGATTCAAAGTTTTAGCATGTGATGGATCTTTTATCTCGTAGTAGGTTATTATCATTTGGGATTGATTTAATTATTTATCTTGTGGATTGATTTATTTATGTCTCATATCTATTTCATGCTAAGAATGATATTTTATTTAGTTCATGCATGGCATAGTTTTGGTGGCGGCCGACGTCAGAATTATGCGGGGTGTGACAGATAGTATCAGAGCATGGTCTTAGGTCTTGTTGGTTGTGAGTCCGTTTAGCTTCCGTGTTATCGATCTTTGATTGCCTTTGTTGATTCGTATCCTAGAGATAGTGGGTGTAGCATACACATTAGATGTGTTTCTTAGAGATAAATAGTTTGTACTAAGAACATTATAAGCATTGAGGTTAGCGTAGTAATTTGGATGTGAGGATCCTTAGAATTTATTTTGGAGACGATATTTATTTGGGAGATTGTTGCTATTAATTTTTGAGTATATTTATTTCTGGTATAGTGAGGTGGTTTAATTTGAGGATTTAAGCGTTGTAGGCATTGGAGATAAAACTAGAATTTTTGCGAATGAAGAGACTTGGAAGCAATTTTTGGAGACGAGATATGTTTTGTAGATTGTTAGTACAGATGTTGAGCATTATGAAAGTCAATTTGGCGATTTAATTTAAGGATCTAGGTGTTGCGATGACCTTTGAAGATATGGTCATGTGGTGATTCGTAGGAGAGCGTGGGAAGCCATTATTTTCTTATATATTTGTGTATATATATATATGTGTGTTATATATTGTACTTTTATTCGAGGGTATGTTCGGGTAGGATTAGGTGTATGGGCACCTAATTGCGATAGTCTGTGGGTATATATGAGCCTTATTTTATCTTGCGCGATTTATGGTTTATGTGTAAGCCTCGTCTAATTTCGAGGACAAAATTATTTGCTTGTGGGGAAGTATGTAACAACCAGTGTTTTTATAATTGATTAATTTATTTAATTAAATGAGAATATTTGAGAAAAATAAAATTTTAGATTTTTGGATTTGTATTAATTAATTATGTTGGTTTTATTATTTGGAAAGTACTACTTCAAACGTAATCAAAATCGGATTTAAAATGGAGTTGTTATGAGAGTTTTATGTTTAGCCTTTTCTTACAAAAAACTGCTGCCAGATTTCAAATTTCCTTCTTGGTCGATCAATCGACTAAGCCCAGTTTCACGTCAGTTTGGCCTTTATTTTGGAGTTTGAGTCGGATTAGGAATCTTAATTGTTATTTAATGCTTCTAATTCGTAAGGCGGCCTCACATAATCACTTTCTCACAAGTTTTTTACTCGAGAGCTCTTCCAAAATATTTTCCTCTCAACCTCAAACATTAACCTCCAATATAATCAAAGTTTGTTCGCAATATTTGAACGCTTAATTGGTGGTTCACTCAAGATTACTCCAGTTCGCTTGTTTACTAATTTTCGAGAAAAATCAAACCGTCTACCAAGATTTTTTATTCAGAAATAACAGGCGTGAAAATTCGATTCCTTTCCTTTAGTATTATGCGTTTTAAGTGTCGCTTATACCCTTAATCATATGTTTTTGATTAAAATTAATTAGTCACTTAATTAGAGAAAGTGGATACTAAATTTTGGGACTGTTTTTGGGAAATTTTTTAATATGAATTAATCTTTGAAACCCTTGGGCACGTAGGTTATATTTTTGGGTTTTTACCCTTTTGGATATAGGTCTCATGTAGAATTTTTAGAGTTTTTTATTTGGTTAATTGGGGTGCGTTCATTTATGAAAGATTGATGACTTATAAAAGAGAATGATTATGGCGTATTGAATATTGTTGCATGTTAATTAATTTAACCTTTTTGAACATAAATAGTTATGTTGAAAACGATGACGGAGTTACCCTTTGAGCTAAATTGAATTGGGAAGTTTATGATTAAGTGCTATAGTCTTCTTATGAATAGTGTATTGTGTGATTTATTTTATTCACATTTTCCATCACGGGGACGAGGGGATTTTGGATAGTATTTTAGGATGCTTACTAGGTATGGGACTAGTGGGTAGACCTTGGTTAAAAATTTATACTTGCTAGGTATGGGACTAGGTAGTGTAAATTCGTGGGGATTTTATATTTCGAGGTGGAATAAATTTTTACGTTATATCGACATTTCTCTTGCCTAAACATGATACTAGGATGTGTTTTATCTTGGTGATTCATCATATATGTAGGATCGAACGTATGTATACTTGGGGACCCTTAGGTATTGGACTAAGGGGTATTTATGAGGATCTCACATCGATAAAATTGGTGGGGCAATATGATATTTGTGAAATTGATATTTAAGGATTAATGCCTAAGATAAAAATGGGAATCAAAATATGGGCAATATAAATAGTGAGGGTCGACAGTTTAAATGGGCCAGATGGCTTTTTATGTCATGTCGTGTGTGGAACCTTACCAAATTGTGTGATCGATAGTTTAAACGGACCAGCGGTCATTTTGACGAGGGGAAGTGGTAAACTTTGGTGGAAATTACCACCCGGGGTGGGAGGACCGCCATAATAAAAAGTGAGAATAAATGATAAATTGGGTTAATTTAATTAAATTAATATCCTGGGACTTGGAGATTTAAAATTTTATTGGTGTGCTTTTTGGAATGTGAATTTCTAACGGTAGTTAGAGATTTATATTTATCGCGTTTAATTATCTCGTTTAATTAAAATATTCCATTGTGATATTTATCTCGTATAATGCTACTGTTTGGGTTCAAGTATCTTATTTAGAGGGAGTAGTGTGTATTCATGCTCGGGGCTCTGACCTCATGCGTTGACTAACTTTTCAGGATAAGTTTTGGAGAAGTTGCATAGGATTATCGGAGTTTATCGTTTGAAGGTGCAACTGGAGTTTATTCTTTTATTATTTTACTTAGTTAGACTTTATTTTTAGTTGTATTTCATTATGAGACTTCATTTGGGTTTTATTGGGCCATTCGGTTCCAAAAATTTTAGAGTATTTCAATTGGATTATTCACTATTGATTATTATTCAGTTTTAATTAAATCATTGTTGGAGATTGGATTTATTCAAAGTTTTAGCATGTGATGGATCTTTTATCGCCTAGTTGGTTATTATCATTTGGGATTGATTCAATTATTTATCTTGTGTATTGATTTATTTATGTCTCATATATGTTTCATGCTAAGAATGATATTTTATTTAGTTCACGTCCGGCATAATTTTGGTGGCGGTCGACGACAGAATTACGCGGGGTGTGGCAGATGGTATCAGAGCATGGCCTTCGGTATCGATTGTGGTGAGTCCGTTTAGCTTCCGCGTTATTGATCTTTGATTCCCTTTGTTGATTCGTATCCTAGAGGTAATGGGTGTAGCATATGCGTTGGATGAGTTTCTTGGAAATAAAGAGTTTTTACTAAGAACGTGATAAGCATTGAGGTTAGAGTAGTAGTTTTGATGTGAAGATCCTTAGAATTTATTTTGGAGATGATATATATTTGGGAGATTGTTGCTATTAATTTTTTAGTATATCTATTTCTGGTATAGTGAGGTGGTTTAATTTGAGGATTTAAGCGTTGTAGGCATTGAGGATAAAACTAGAATTTTTGTGAATGCAGAGATTTAAAAGTAATTTTTGGAGACGAGATATGTTTTGGAGATTGTTAGTACAGATGTTGAGTACTATGAAAGTCAATTTGGTGATTTAATTTAAGGATCTAGGTGTTTCCATTACCTTTAAAGATAGGGTCAAGTTGTGATTCCTAGGAGAGCGTGGGACGGCGTTATTTTCATAGATACTTATATATATAAGTGTTATATATATTGTATTTTTATAGATACTTAATTGGGGGTTTACTCAAGAACGCTTTTTTGCTAATTTTTTAAGAAGAATCCAATCGTCTACCCGATTTTTGAGTCCGAAATCACAGGAATGTATACTCTATTCCTTTTCTTTAATATTAAGTGTTTTAACTGTCGCCTAGACCCTTAATCATATGTTTTATATTAAAACAAATTAGTCACGTAATTAGAGAAAGTGGACACTAAATTTTGGGATTGTTTTTGGGATAAATTTTTTATATTAATTAATTTTTGAAAACCCTGGGCACGTAGGTTAGATTTTTGGATTTTTATGGTTTTGGGTGTAGGTTCTCGTGTAGAATTTTGTGTATGTTATTTATATGGTTAATTGGGGTGCGTTCATTGATAAAAAAAATGACTTATAAAAGAACGATTATTGCATATTGAATATTGTTGCATGTTAATTAATTTAACCTTTTTGAACGTAAATAGTTATGTTGAAAACAATGATGGAGTTATTCTTTGAATTAAATCGAATGGGAACTTTTATGATTAAGTTCTATATTATTCTTATGAATTGTGTATTGTGATATTTATTTTATTCACGTTTACCATCGCGGGGACGAGGGGCTTTTGGATAGTATTTTGCTCAAGCCTATTTTAGGATGCTTACTAGGTATGGGACTAGTGGGTAGGCCTATGTTAAAAATTTATACTTATTAGGTATGGAACTAGTTAGTGTAAATTCGTTGAGAATTTATATTTCAGGGTGGGACAGATTTTTACGTTATATCGACATTTCGCTTGCCTAGACATGAGACTAGGACGTGTTTTCTCTTGGGGATTCATCCTATATCTAGAATATGACGTATGTATACTTGGGGACCCTTAGTTATGGGACTAAGGAATATTCATCAGGATCTCACATCGATAAAATGGGTGCGGTAATCTGATAACAGTGAAATTGAGAATTGAGAATTAATGCCTAAGATAAAAACGGGTGTTAAAATATGGAGGACATAAATTATGATGGATGATAGTTTAAACGGGTCAGCCGGCATTTTATATCGTGTCATGTGTGGAACCTTGTCAAATTACGGGATCGACAGTTTAAATTGATCATCGGTCGTTTTGACAAGGGGGCTGTTAAACTTTAATGGAAATTACCACTCGGGGCGGGATGGCCGCCATAATAAAACGTGAGAATAAATGATGAATTTGATTAATTTAATTAAATTAACATCGTGGGACTTGGGGATTTATCATTATATTGGTGTGATTTTTGGAATGGGATTTTGTTTGGGAAGTTAGTGATTTATATTTATCGCGTTTAATTATCTCATTTAATTAAAATATTCTATTGTGGTATTTATCTCGTATAATGTTACTATCGAGGTTCGCGAATCCTATTTGGAGGGAGTAATGTGTATTCATGCTCGGGGCTCTGACCTCGTGCGTTGACTAACTTTTCATGATAAGTTTTGGAGAAGCTTCATTTCATTATCAGAGTTTATCGTTTGGAGGTGCAGCTGGAGTTTATTCTTTTCTTGCTTTACTTAGTTAGACTTTCTTCTCAGTTGTATTTCATTATAAGACTTCATTTGGGTTTTATTTGGCCATTCGGTTCCAAAGTTGTTAGAGTATTTCTGTTGGATTATTCACAATTGATTATTATTCAGTTTTAATTAAATCATTATTGGAGATTGGATTCAAAGTTTTAGCATGTGATGGATCTTTTATCTCGTAGTAGGTTATTATCATTTGGGATTGATTTAATTATTTATCTTGTGGATTGATTTATTTATGTCTCATATCTATTTCATGCTAAGAATGATATTTTATTTAGTTCATGCATGGCATAGTTTTGGTGGCGGCCGACGCCAGAATTATGCGGGGTGTGACAGATAGTATCAGAGCATGGTCTTAGGTCTTGTTGGTTGTGAGTCCGTTTAGCTTCCGTGTTATCGATCTTTGATTGCCTTTGTTGATTCGTATCCTAGAGATAATGGGTGTAGCATACTCATTAGATGTATTTCTTGGAGATAAAGAGTTTATACTAAGAACATTATAAGCATTGAGGTTAGCATAGTAATTTGGATATGAAGATCCTCATAATTTATTTTGGAGACGATATTTATTTGGTAGATTGTTGCTATTAATTTTTTAGTATATCTATTTCTGGTAAAGTGAGGTGGTTTAATTTGAGGATTTAAGCGTTGTAGGCATTGAGGATAAAACATAGAATTTTTGCGAATGAAGAGACTTAGAAGCAATTTTTGGAGATGAGATATGTTTTGGAGTTTGTTAGTACAGATGTTGAAGATTATGAAAGTCAATTTGGTATTTAATTTAAGGATCTAGGTGTTGCGATGACCTTTGAAGATATGGTCAAGTGGTTATTCGTAGGAGAGCGTGGTAAGCCGTTATTTTCTTAGATACTTATATATATATATATATATATAAGTGTTATATATTGTATTTTTATTCGAGGGTATGTTCGAGTAGGATTAGGTGTATGGGCTCCTAATTGTGGTACTCTGCGGGTAGGAATATATGAGCCGTATTTTATCTTGCACGATTTATGGTTGACGTGTAAGCCTCGTCTAATTTTGAGGACAAAATTATTTGCTAGTGGGGAAATATGTAACAACCAGTGTTTTTATAATTGATTAATTTATTTAATTAAATGGGAATTTTCGAGAAAAATAAAATTTTAGATTTTAGGATTTTTATTAATTAATTATGTTGGTTTTATTATTAGGAAAGTACTACTTCAAACGTAATCGAAATCGTATTTAAAATGGAGTTTTTATGAGAGTTTTAAGTTTAGCCTTTTTTTTAAAAAAAAATGCTGGCAGATTTCCAATTTCCTTCTTGATCGATCGATCGACAGTTTTAGTCGATCAATCGACTAAGCCCAATTTAGCGTCAGTTCGGCCTTTATTTAAGAGTTTTAGTGGGATTAGGACTCTTAATTGTTATTTAATGCTTCTAATTCGTAGGGCGGCCTCACATAATCAATTTCTCACAATTTTTTTACCCGAGAGCTCTTCCAAAATATTTTCCTCTCAACCCCAAACATTAACCTCCAACATAATCAAAGTTTTGCCACAATATTTAAAGGCCTAATTGGTGGTTAATTGGGGCGTGTTCAATGATAAAAATAGAAATATTATGGCGTATTGAATATTGTTGCATGTCAATTAATTTAACCTTTTTTAACGTAAATATTTATGTTGAAAACGACGAGGGAGTTATTCTTTGAATTAAATTGAATTGGGACTTTTATGATTAAGTGGTATATTATTCTTATGATTTGTGTAATTTATTTTATTCATGTTTGCCCTTGCGGGGACGAGGGGCTTTTGGATAGTATTTGCTCAATCCTATTTTAGGATGCTTACTAGGTATGGGACTAGTGGGTAGGCCTTGGTTAAAAATTTATACTTGCTAGGTATGGGACTAGTTAGGGTAAATTTGTTAGGATTTTATATTTCGGGGTGGGGCAGATTTTTACATTGTATTGACATTTCGCTAGCCTAGACTAGTGACTAGGACATGTTTTCTCATATCGATTCATCCTATATGTAGGAGAAGACGTATGTATACTTAGGGACCCTTAGGTATGGGACTAAGGGGTATTTATGAGGATCTCACATTGATAAAATGGGTGGGGTAATCTGATAATTATGAAGTTGAGAATTGAGAATTAATGCTGAAGATAAAAATGGGTATTAAAATATAGGCGACATAAATAGTGAGGATCGACAGTTTAAACGGGCCATTCGGCGTTTTATGTCATGTCATGTGTGAAACCTTTTCAAATTGGGTGATCGACAGTTTAAACGGATCGGCAGTCGTCTTGACCAGGGGAAGTGTTAAGCTTTTGTGGAAATTACCACCCGGGGCGGAAGGACCACCATAATAAAAAGTGAGAATAAATGATAATTTGGGTTAATTTAATTAAATTAACATCATGGGACTTAGGGATTTAGAATTATATTGGTGTGCTTTTTGGAATGAGAATATCTGAGGGTAGTTTATTATTTATATTTATCGTGTTTAATTATCTCATTTATTTAAAATATTCTATTGTGATATTTATCTCGTATAACGTAATTGTATTGGTTCACGGATCCTATTTGGAGGGAGTAGTGTGTATTCATGCTCGGGGCTCTGATCTCGTGCGTTGACTAACCTTTCAGGATAAGTGTTGGAGAAAATGCATAGGATTATCAGAGTTTATTGTTTGGAGGTGCGAATAGAGTTCATTCTTTTGTTGTTTTACTTAGTTAGACTTTCTTTTTCGCCATATTTCATTATGAGACTTCATTTGGGTTTTATTGGGCCATTCGGTTCCAAAGTTATTAGAATATTTCAGTTGTATTATTCACAGTTGATTACTATTCAGTTTTAATTAAATCATTATTGGAGATTGTATTTATTCAAAGTTTTAGCATGTGATGGTTCTTTTATCGCCTAGTTGGTTATTATCATTTGGGATTGATTCAATTATTCTTCTTGTGGATTGATTTATTTATGTCTCGTGTCTGTTTTATGTTAAGAATGATATTTTATTTCGTTCACGCCCGGCATAGTTTTGGTGGCAGCCAACGCAGAATTACGCAGGGTGTGACATATTGTATCATAGCATGGCCTTAGGTCTCGTAGGTTGTGAGTCCATTTAGCTTCCGCATTATCGATCCTTGATTCCCTTTGTTGATTTGTATCCTAGAGATATTGGGTGTAGCATATGCGTTAGATGTGTTTCTTGGATATAAAGAGTTTGTACTAAGAACATTATAAGCATTGAGGTTAGAGTAGTAATTTGGATTTGAAGATCCTTAGAATTTATTTTGGAGATGTTATTTATTTGGAAGATTGCTGCTATTAATTTTTTGGTATATCTATTTCTGGTATAGTGAAGTGGTTTAATTAGAGGATTTAAGCATTGTAGCCATTGAGGATAAAACTGGAATTTTTGCGAATGAAGAGACTTAGAAGTAATTTTTGGAGATGAGATATGTTTTGGAGATTGTTAGTACAGATGGTGATTATTCTGAAAGTCAATTTGGTGATTTAACTTAAGGATCTAGGTATTGAGATGACATCTTAAGATAGAGTCAAGTGGTGATTTGTAAGAGAGCATGGGACGCCGTTATTTTCATAGATACTTATATATATAAGTGTTATATATATTGTATTTTTATTCGAGGGTACGTTCAGATAGGATTAGGTGTATGGCCGCCTAACTGCAGTACTCTATGGGTAGGGATATGTGAGCCTTATTTTATCTTGCACGATTTATGGTTGATGTGTACATCTCGTCTAATTTCAATGACACAATTATTTGCTAGTGGGGAAGTATGTAACACCCCGTGTTTTTATAATTGATTAATTTATTTAATTAAATGGGAATTTTTGAGAAAAATAAATTTTTGGATTTTTATTAATTAATTATGTTGGTTTTATTATTTGGAAAGTAGAACGCCAAACGGAATCGAAATCGGATTTAAAATGAAGTTTTTGTGAGAGTTTTAACTTTAGCCGGTTTTTTTTAAAAAAAAAAGTTGTCAGATTTCTAACTTCCTTCTTGGTCGATCGATCGACTATGCCCAGATTAGCGTCAGTTCGTCCTTTATTTAAGAGTTTGAGTTTTATTAGGACTCTTAATTGTTATTTAATGCTTCTAATCCATAGGGGGCTTCTCATAATCACTTTTTCACAAGTTTTTCACCCGAGAGTTCATCCAAAATATTTTTCTCTCAACCCCAAACATTAACTTCCAACATAATCAAAGTTTTGTCCCAAGATTTGAAGGCTTAATCGGGGGTTTACTCAAGATTACTCAGGAAATCTCTTTAGCTAATTTTTCGAGAAGAATTCAACCGTCCACCCATATTTTTTATTCAGAACTCACAGGCATGAATACTCTATTCCTTTCATTCAGTATTATGTGTTTTAAGTGTCGCCTAAACCCTTAATCATATGTTTTTTATTAAAATCAATTAGTCACATAATTAGAGTAACTGGACACTAAATTTTTGGACAGTTTTTGTGAAAAAGTTTAATATGAATTAATCTTTGAAACCCTTGGGCACGTAGGTTAGATTTTTTTTTTTTTATGATTTTGGGTGTAAGTTCTCATGTAGAATTTTGTGGAGGTTATTTATATGGTTAATTGGGGCGCGTTCATTTATTAAAAAATTAATGACTTATAAATGAGAACGATTACGGCGCATTGAGTATTGTTGCATGTTAATTAATATAATCTTTTTGAACGTAAATAGTTATGTTGAAAACGACGACGGAGTTATTCTCTGAATTAAATTGAATTGGGACTTTTATGATTAAGTGGTATATTATTACTATGAATTGTGTACTGTTTCATTTATTTTATTCATGTTTGCCATTGCGCGGACGAGGGGCTTTTGGATAGTATTTTGCTCAACCCTATTTTAGGATGCTTACTAGGTATGGGACTAGTGGGTAGGCCTTGGTTAAAAATGTTGTCAAATTGCAGGATCGACAGTTTAAACGGATCGACGGTCATTTTGATAAAGGGAAGTGTTCAACTTTTGTGAAAATTACCACCCGGGACGGGAGGACCGCCATAATAAAAAGTGAGAATATATGATAATTTGGGTTAATTTAATTAAATTAACATCATGGGACTTGGGGAGTTAGAATTATATTGGTTTGCTTTTTGGAATGAGAATTTTTTAGGGTAGTTTATGATTTATATTTATCGCGTTTAATTATCTCATTTATTTAAAATATTCTATTGTGATATTTATCTCGTATAATGCTAATGTCTTGGTTCACGGATCCTATTTGGAGGGAGTAGTGTGTATTCATGCTCGGGGCTCTAATCTCGTGCGTTGACTAACTTTTCAGGATAAGTTTTGGAGAAGATGCATAGGATTATCGGAGTTTATTGTTTGGGGATGCAGCAGGAGTTTATTCTTTTATTTCTTTACTTAGTTAGACTTTATTTTTCATCGTATTTCATTATGAGACTTCATTTGGGTTTTATTGGGCCATTATGTTCCAAAGTTGTTAGATTATTTCAGTTGGATTAGTCAATGTTGATTATTATTCAGTTTTAATTAAATCATTATTGAAGATTGCATTTATTCAAAGTTTTAGCATGTGATGGATCCTTGATCGCCTAGTTGGTTATTATCATTTGGGATTGATTCAATTATTTTTCTTGTTGATTGATTTATTTATGTCTCATATTTGTTTTATGTTAAGAATGATATTTTATTTAGCTCATGTCCGGCATAGTTTTGGTGGCGGCTGAGGCCAGAATTACGCGAGGTGTGACAGATGGTATCAGAGCATGGTCTTAGGTCTCGTAGGTTGTGAGTCTGTTTAGCTTCCTCATTATCAATATTTGATTCCCATTGTTGATTCGTATCCTTGAGATAGTGGGTGTAGTATAAGCGGTAGATGTGTTTCTTAGAGATAAAGGGTTTGTACGAAGAATATTATAAGCATTGAGGTTAGAGTAATAATTTAGATGTGAAGATCCTTAGAATTTATTTTGGAAACGATATTTATTTGGCAGATTGTTTCTATTAAGTTTTTAGTATATCAATTTCTGGTATAGTGATGTAGTTAAATTTGAGGATTTATGTGTTGTAGGCATTGAGGATAAAACTAGAATTTTTGCAAACGAAGAGACTTATAAGTAATTTTTGGAGACGATATATGTTTTGGAGATTGTTAATATAGATGTTGAGTATTACGAAAGTTAATTTGGTGATTTAATTTAATAATCTAGGTGTTGCGTTGGCCTTTGAAGATAGGGTCAAGTGGTGATTCGTAGGAAAGCGTGGGATGCCGTTATTTTCATAGATACTTATATATATAAGTGTTATATATATTGTATTTTTATTCGAGGGTACGTTCGGGTAGGATTAGGTGTATGGGTGCCTAATTGCGGTACTATATGGGTAGGCATATGTGAGTCTTATTTTATCTTGCACGATTTATGGTTGGCGTTTATCTCTCGTCTAATTTCGAGGATGCAATTCTTTGTTACTTGGGAAGTATGTAACACCCCGTATTTTTATAATTAATTAATTTATTTAATTAAATGGGAATTTTTGAGAAAAATAAAATTTTAGATTTTTGGTTTTTTATTATTAATTATGGTGATTTTATTATTTGGAATGTAGAACGCCAAACGGAATCGAAATCGGATTTAAAATGAAGTTTTTATGAGAATTTTAACTTTAGCCTTTTAAAAAAAAATGTTGTCAGATTTCTAATTTCCTTCTTAGTCGATCGATCGACTAAGTCCAACTTAGCATCAGTTCGGCCTTTATTTAAGAGTTTGAGTGGGATTAGGACTCTTAACTATTATTTAATGCTTCTAATCTGTAGGGAGACTTCTCATAATCTTTTTTTCACAAGTTTTTCACCCGAGAGTTCTTCCAAAATATTTTCCTCTCAACCCCAAACGTTAACCTCCAACATAATCAAAGTTTTGTGACAAGATATGAGGGCTTGATTGGGGGTTTACTCAAGAATGCATTTTTCCTAATTTTTCGAGAAGAATCCAACCGTCTGCCCAGATTTTTGATTCAGAAATCACTGGCATGGATACTCTATTCCTTTCTTTTAGTATTATGCATTTTAAGTGTTGCCTAAACCCTTAATCATATATTTTTTATTAAAGCTAATTTGTCACTTAATTAGAGAAAGTGGACACTAAATTTTGGGATTGTTTTTGTAAAAATTTTTAATATGAATTAATCTTTTAAGCCCTTGGGCACGTAGGTGAGATTTTTGGATTTTTATGGTTTTGGGGGTAGGTTCTCATGTAAAATTTTGTGGAGGTTCTTTATAAGGTTAATTGGGGCGCGTTCATTTATAAAAAAAATATGACTTATAAAAGAGAACGATTATAGTGTATTGAATATTGTTACATTTTAATTAATTTAACCTTTTTGAACGTAAATAGTTAAGTTGAAAATGATGACAGAGTTATTCTTTGAATTAAATTGAATTGGGACTTTTATGATTAAGTTCTATATTATTCTTATGAATTGTGTATTGTGTGATTTGTTTTATTCACATTTGCCACCGTGGGGACGAGGGGATTTTGGATAGTATTTTGCCCAACCCTATTTTAGGATGCTTACTAGGTATGGGACTAGTGGGTAGGCCTTGGTTAAAAATTTGTACTTGCTAGGTATAGGACTAGTTAGTTTAAATTCGTGGGAATTTTATATTTAGGGGTGGGTTAGATTTTTACGTTATATCAACATTTGCTAGCCTAGGCATGAGACTAGGACCTGTTTTCTCTTGGTGATTAATCCTATATGTAGGATAGGACGTATGTATACTTGGGGACCCTTAGGTATGGGACTAAGGGGGATTTATGAGGATCTCGCATCGATAAAATGGGTGGGGCAATCTGATAATTGTGAAATTGAGAATTGAGAATTAATGCCTCCGATAAAAACAGGTATTAAAATATGGCCGATATAAATAGCGAGGGCTGACAGTTTAAACGGGTCAGTCGTCGTTTTATGTCGTGTCTTGTGTAACAACCCGCTCATAATAATAACGGGTGGCCAGCCCTATACTACATTAAATCAGGATTTTCAGATGGTCCAGTCTCAACATCAATTGTCAGTACTATATAATATAGGACTAACTACCCGATATCATATAAGCGAGATGTTAAAATTTAATAAAATATACAACAAACAACAGACCAACACTATAACACTACTAATAAAGGAAAGAAGGATGAATAAAAGAACTATGATAAATGAAATGCTAGAATAAAATGAAATAAATAACTACAACTGAATGTTCTACAAAGAAGTAAACCCGAATAAGCTGTCGGGTCACAGCCAATACAATGACTGAAATGGAATAAATATACACATCTATAAATATCCCTTGGGTATAAATCCGATATACAACATGAATTCTACCTAGGTTTTTAAAGAAGTAGGAAGCGACTACAAGATACATCCCGCAACAGTCCGCACATGTCACGGCTCCCAAGACTCTGAATCGAAGGTCATCCGGCATCCATGCGGTAGGACACCTGTAATAATATATATATATATATATATATATATATATATATATATATATATATATATATATATATATATATATATATATATACATACATACATACATGCAGGAGAGAAAACTGAATGGGTCAGAGCCCGAGTGTGAAAAATATTTAGCAAGTGTGTTAACCGTGCATAATAAATATCGGTGCACTTATTTCATAATTAAAGTGGAATCGCACTCTCGTGAAACCCCAACTCACCTCTCATCTAAAGGCACGCACCTAATCACGTCCTCAAATTTTAGTTAAATTACCCCAATTATAAGGACAACCTAACTTATCATAGGCCCAACCTATACTCACGAGAATTGCCTTCCTATCTTAACCCAAGAATCCACCCCTTTACTAAACACACTTAATTATTTTTTTTATAAACATATATGCCATACTAGGCTTAATGGATTCCGGTTTATAATTTAATTAATTTTAATTCTTAATACGTTACCCATATATAATTGGGTTTAATCATGTAATTTAATTAATAAATAACATGCATACAAATTATTATTGACAAAACTTCTCTCCAATCTCAACATTGTACTACGTTTCGTGCGTGGGGTGTCTCGCAAAGCGAAATCCAAACAAGGAACCACCCCGTTACACTACTCCTTGACAGCGTCGATCCTAGAGGTCCATAATGCCATACATACCATATTTTACTACCACTACTACTAAATTTTAGCCTACAATATGAAAACACTAAAAATCTCCAATAATATCCTTGGGATAATGTAACCGAAATATTCCTCAAATGCGATACATCAACCCCCATCAATCTAGTACACCATAATCATCCAAGATGTACTCCGCAAAGATTCCATATCCTTTCATCTATAGGATATATATAAATATATATATATATATAGGCATTTATTCTAACCATATATATATATACAATCATCCATACCCATGACCAAGTGAACATATCATATCTGATGGACAATGGTCATGCACAATAATATACCCGGCTATATATAACGCCGATAAACTGCACCATGCTATCATCTTCTCAGTGCCCGGCTTACGTAGCAATACTGGGGACCACCTGGTGGGGATCAACAATACCCACCTCGTGATAAACTCACACACACGACATCCCGGGAAGCAGTCATAGCTCCAAACCGGCAATGAGACGAAACTTACCCACCATGCCTCATCCCAAAGATATAAATCACATAATAACACACGGGATGACTATGACCTGGGGAATATCCACACCCTGCTCCTCGAGCTAGGATGCTCACCCTCTGCGCGAAAACTTCCCAATGATAGCATGAGCGGGGTATACTTAACCACATAAGTATATATATCGCTCACATGCACAATATATACACATCCATATGATCCCATCATATGATCAAACATTAATCCATCATATACAGTTTATATATCCATACCATGTATGTCCACAACATAAATATATCCATGTATTCATATCTATATAGATATATACACGTATATTCACATGTCCATATATCTATATATATACAAACTAATTCTCGTTCATATGTATAAGATATCTAAACTCGGCTATAAGTATACATAATCCTCAATATACAAGCCGTCACCACAAATTCATTTAATTTACCTCGATAGGTGAATACAATCCCTCACTTGACGCATATTCAACCATTTTTCCTACGATGAATAGTCTCCCAAAAATTTCATGTATCTATATCAACCATTAGGGTTATCACCCTAAATTTAGTGTAGGAAACCATCACTACACATTTCATCTCTAAATTGAAAGTACATAATTATCTATAACTATCCTAACTAGAATTCATGCTAACGCTTATTCTAGTCGATAGTACGATCCAAATCGTTCCCCATTTCACCTATGGTTCGATTGATCTTATGAACCTTTTCTCCCATTGGGTTATCGATTGTTCTTTAATTTAAACATTTCTTAGGATACGTGACCCTTATCTCTCTTAGGTCCCCGAACCTTAATCTCAATAGAATTATATTTACTATAAGGATTTGGCACTACCCTCGGCCTACAATTTCATATCGTGCTCTCACCACTCTCTCTCTCTCTCTAAGAGTTCTTAACCTCCCATCATATCTACACTTACTTATTCCCTCAATATAGAACTCCCGTCCTCACTAAGATCCCCCACTATGCCTCGGCATATCCATTTTCTATACCTACTTAAACAATAAGGGACTATCTCTACCATTTACACCCAATCCATAATTTCCCACCTCCATCATAATAGGATAATCCGCCAATCAATTTAGTCCCATATTTCTTTCATTACTAAAAGAGGCATCTCATCCTCATAAATCAATTTAACATAAGCCCGCAAGCCCCTATCTGACCTAGGGCCCTATTCCCTAAATCTAATATCATAACCCTCCATAATGAGCCCATTAAGAAAGCCCCTAAGAATAAAACTCCAAAAGAAAAGGGAAAGAAAGAAATCCAAATTTGGTCTAAAAACAGGGGACCGGTCGACCGGTCCCAGACCCCCGGTTGACCACAAGTCCAAATTTTTCCTACGAAGAAATGCAGTAGGCTTTTCCCCTAAGGCGCGGTCGACCGGTCCCTTAGGCGCGGTCGACCGGCCATACCAGTTATCTTGGCCGATTTTCCCATTTTTAGCAAACCCTAAATCCTCAAACACCCAAATATCACTACCAAACCCCCAAATATTTAACCCAATAATATTATTAACATGAAATCTTACCCTACATTTCATCCCAACAATTTATACATCATTAAATCCATGTATAAACATCAAATTTCCATTTTTATAACCAAAATCTAGGTTTTGATATTAATACCCAAAAATCCATTTGTTTAACCCACAAATTATGAAATGAAATACACAAATGACTTATTTAGCAAGATTAAACACTTGCCTCAGGTTTATAGAGGTTGGATCGTCCTCGATGTCGCGGTTTGGGGCAGAATCTCTAAGCTTTCTTCCTTTCTCTCTTCTTTTCTTCTTCTTTTCCTTATTATTTTCTCTTTCCCTTCTATTTCTCTCTTTCTCTAAATGAGAAGGCTTGATCCGTAAGCCTCTTAAATCCTTTAAAACAATAAACCCAATTATAAATGTTAATACACACTTTAAATAACTCGTTTACTCTAATTCGAGTCAAACTAACTTAAAAACATTTCGGAGCCGAAATAAATCCCAATGACAATCATTTTGACTATCTCGACCCTTTTGGGATCGATGGTACACTCAAAATCATCATCCGAAATACTTTGAAATGTTCTCTATTTTTGGACCTCAATTCCCAAATTTTGAAATTCTCCAATTTAATTAAATTCTATTTTCCCAAAAATTTAATTTCTCAGTCTCCAAAAATTGAGAGTTGTTACATCTTGTGTGGAACCTTGTCAAATTGCCGGATCGATAGTTTAAACGGATCAGCGGTCGTCTTGACAAAGGGAAGTGTTAAACTTTTATGGAAATTACCACCCGGGGGGAGGACCGCCATAATAAAAAGTGAGAATAAATGATAAATCGAGTTTATTTAATTAAATTAACATCATGGGACTTGGGGATTTAAAATTATATTGGTGTTCTTTTTGGAATGGGAATTTCTGAGGGTGGTTAGTGATTTATTATTATCTCGTTTAATTAAAATATTTTATTATGATATTTATCTCATATAATGCTATTGTCTGGATTCACGGATCCTATTTAGAGGGATTAGTGTGTATTTATGCTCGGGGATCTGACCTCATACGTTGACTAACTTTTCAGAATACGTTTTGGAGAAGCTGCATAGGATTATCAGAGTTTATCATTTGGAGATGAAGCTTGAGTTTATTCTTTTATTGCTTTACTTAGTTAGACTTTCTTTTCCGTCGTATTTCATTATGAGACTTCATTTGGGTTTTATTGGGACATTGGGTTCCAAAGTTGTTAGAGGAGTTCAGTGTGATCATTCATAGTTGATTATTATTCCATTTTAATTAAATCATTATTGGAGATTGGATTTATTCAAAGTTTTAGCATGTGATGGATCTTTTATCGCCTAGTTGGTTATTATCATTTGGGATTGATTCAATCATTTATCTTGTGGATTGATTATTTATGCATCATATTTGTTTCATGATAAGAATGATATTTTATTTAGTTCACGCCCGGCATAGTTTTGGTGGCGGTCAACGCCAGAATTATGCACGGTGTGACATAGGAACTATGAGTTTTGGATTGGATAAGAGTTTGTGTAAAATTCGTTGAAAGCAGTGAAATCCGGACTGACCGAACTGGTTCATTTTTCTTAGTAAATGGTTCGGTTCGATGACCAGACAGGTTAGTTTTTTAGGAGTCTCCAAATCGGTCCGGCCATTAAAGGTTTCTATTGAATTTTAAGTACTGGATCGCTTCATTTTTCCTAAAAATCGGTTCGGTCTGGTTCTGTCAAAAAATTCGAAAAATTTTCTGGGCCTAAAAAGTATTATAGACAAATTCCTTTGGGCGAAAAATGTTAGGGAATCCTAAATATAGTGTAAGGACCTCTAGGAGTTTAAATGAGAGATGTGTGACCCTTAGGATTTATATAAATAAAATCTGGGAGATGATTTGATAGAGTGTTTTGACACTCGGTAAATTTATTTGGCGGAAATATATATATATATAGGGAGAGAGAGAGAGAGAGAGAGATAAAATTATTACGCGTGTAAGATATATATGCCGATTATATGAGAAATAATCCGAATGTGCGAGTCAGATGAATTTAGAAATTTTAATAAGTCGTGATAAGCTAATATTCGAAAGAAATAAAACGTGAGATCTTATCATAGTGAGTGAATACTTATTGTATTAATATAATTTGTATGTATACTTACAAATTAATACGAATTGGTATCTTTGAATTTTAGGTTAATGCCAAATGTGATAGGAATGGATAGCCAGATTGATGATATATATATATATATATATATAGAGAGAGAGAGAGAGGGGGGGGGGGGGGAGAGCGGTTCTCATGCATACCCCATTTTGCATACCGTTGGCGGGATTCTTTTTGATAAAATAGAAAAAAAAATATTTTTGAGCTAATTTTTTTATCGTTTTTAAACACTTCAGTAGGACCATAAAAAAATTCAACTCAAATTTTTTTTTGCAATTTTAAAAAAATTAGGTCAAACTTTGTCAGTTTTTAATAACTTAAAAACTGACAAAGTTTGACCGATTTTTTTAAAATAGCAAAACAATTCATTTTCAGTTGATTTTTTTTATGGACCTATTGAAATGTTTAAAAACCATAAAAAAAATCAGTCCAAATTTTTTTTTGTTTACTATTTTAAAAAAATGGCCCGCACGGTGGGTATGGAAATTAGGTATGCATGAGATCCTTTATATATATATATATATATATATATATATATGTGTGTGTGTGTGTGTGTGTGTGTGTGTGTGTGTGTGAATGATATATCTATGTCAAGCATACCCCCCCTAGTGCTATCATGGGAAATGGTGCGATGTGGGTGAATCATCTGGCTTGATGAGCACGATAGTATATTCCCCAGGTGATAGCGTCCATCATTTTCTTGGGTGATTTATTATGGGTGAGACGTGGTGGGCTTGTTTCGTTCTTATTCCTATTAAGGAACTATGATCACTTCCCATACGTTTGAGATTTGGGTTTTTAACTGGAAGAAATGAGAGATTCCGACTGGTGGCTCCCGAATTTTGTAATGTGAGTTATGCCCCAGAATATGATAGCACTGTCGTAATTATATCCATGAGTTTTGACTCTGGGGGATGGATTTATACTTATATAGTGTGTGATGTATAAGTATTGATATATATATATATATATATATATATACACACACACACACACACACACACACACACTAGAGGCATGGGGTTGGGGTGGCATCTTTCATCTCCTCTTAGAGTTCTAACCTCCTGTGGGGTGATCAGGTTTAATTCAGGGTTGTTTTGCACATTAATAAAATATTGTGTCAATTGCTTTACGCTCTCCTACATAGCCTCCCGGCCACTAGCTAAGCTCGTTAGAATTTCGTGTAGATCACCTATACCCACAGGCATTGAGAGAGGAGTTCATAGTATTTCTAGAAAAATAGAGTCTCGTATTGCCTAAAGTAGCGTATAACAATTTCTAGTACAAAAATTATAGTAAATGAGGTTTAAAGAAGGAAAGAATAAACTCAGTGGAGAATTTAAGGGTTAAAATAAAATTGAGAAATAATTGATTGAAAATAACTCTAAGCCGTCAAAAACCACGTGAATCTGAATGTGATTCACTTATCTATTAGAGAACATATATCCTCAAGTTTAAGAAAAAACAATAAAGGCAGAAACTAGCATATGTATTGTTGCGTTCTCACAGATGGAGTTAACTGTTCTCACCTATACATATGCTAGTTTAATATTAGTACATATGCTAGTTTAATATTAGTACATATGCAACAATACATATACAAGTTTAATAAAATATTAGTACTAAAATATTAGTACTAAAATATATTGTTGCGTAAGGCCGATCAGAATGCAACAATACTAAAATATTAGGGTCGGTCAGAATGCCTAGGCCGACCATGCTAGTATCTCAGCCAATCTCAGTATTACATGGTAGATAATGTGAGAATCTTAAATGTGTTGCCTTAACTTATCGCTTTCAATGTGATAATTTTAGTACCTCTTTATACAAATAACCTTATGTAGATGATGTTAAAATTAAGAGCAATTCTACTTTAAATGCATCTGTGAACTGCATTGAGAAAACATCATTAAATGTCATCACATTCGGCCTCTTTCATCCCGTAAATCCACAATTCAATGCATACGCAAAGCAACAACATTTTGGCACGTATATATTTGGTTCCTATGTGCTTTGTACAAGCTGTATATTTAAATTTATGTAAAATTAATAACACGCAGTAGATCTGAGACAATTATTAATGCATTATGTAAATCACACATGTAACAACTCGAATTTTTTTAAATGGGTATTTCTAAATTAATTTTGAAAATTCGGAAGAACAAAAATTGGATTTAATATTTTTTATTGGTTAAATATGTTAGTTAGGATTTTACAATAACGAACTTGAAATAGGACTTAAAATAAATTTTTAATTAAGTTTTTAATTATTTTTTCCTTATAGGCATTTTGTGGGGGAATTGTCGCCAGATGTATAGGGTGGATCGATCGAGATCGATCGACAATGCCCCGATTTGAGTCGGCAGATTTGTTTTTTTAAGAGTTGGAGGCTTTACAAATTCCTATCTTTTTTCCTTATAAAAATAAGTCGTGGGTGGACCTTTAAACCACTTTTTCATAAACACAAAAATGCAGAATACATATTTTATTTCCTCTCCCTCTACATGCAAACCCTAGCCCCAATTTTATTCAATGTTCAACCTTAGATTTGGAGGCCTATTTGGGGTTATCTCGTGTTGGGGGTAGAACATGATAGGAATATTTTCGCAAGAGGAACGTGATGGTGCGATCAGATTTAGAGGCTGAAATTATGTGTCAATTAATGTGATGATTTTGAGGTACGGGACTTACAGAATATGATCCTAAATTCTCTCGAGAGTATTCCGTTTTGATTTTTGTGTCTATTGCACTCATATTTAATTGTGATTCATTTAAAATCTGAAAAATTATTGGAATATAAATTTTGATTCATTGTGATATATTATATTGTGATTTGAGCATCGTGTCATGAGATTTTAATATGGCATGAAGAATGGTCACTCGATAATAGTCCAAAATTCGGATATGCTTAAGAATACGTAGGCACGGTGAGGTGAGTCCTGGTGACTCATTGATGCGTTGTTGAGAAATTTATATTGATATAATGCTTGAGTTATGCATTTTATTTGTATATGCGCATTCGTATTGTTGCGATTTATTCATCGTGCTAATTATTTTTTAGCATCTTCTCTTGTCATATTTTGTACTTTCCCGTATTTTCTATTAGTTGGCAGGTTAGTGTGGATTGGGATGCTATGGACTATTTTAGAGAATTAGTTTAGAGCATGGATTTGGAAGATATATTTTAATGTATAAATTAGTGGTGGAATTTTAGTTGGAGAATTTTTTATTTGAGAGAAATTTTATTGTAAATCACTATTATGGAAATAAAAGGATTATAGACTTGTTGTATTTTAATTTCGGACATTTAGATGCTCTATACTCGTTATTGATGGTTTTAGTTTAGTTTTTATCGTAGTAGCACACCGCGTGTCGTTTAGAACGCGCGGAGTGTTACAACACACATCGGCACTTCACTTAATGCACATGCATATATTTTATGTATTTTTTGTTGGATATTTTGATATAATGTTCGGCGCATTTGGTAAAACTTTGGAGTCGATTTTATATGAGGCACATATGTCAAAAATGATGTGTCTTAGCACCAATGCATTCCTTGTCAAAAGGAGATTACTTTTGTGTGCTCGTTTATTCAAAATACTGAAGTAATGAATAAGAAATTTGGACTTAAAATTACCTATTTTAGTTTAATGTAACTGGTGTAATTTAGTTAAGTAGGTTTGTCCCATATTAAAAAAGTAGTTTAACAACTTGGCGTTAATACCCAACTTATGGGACTAAGGCTGGAATGACTATTGGGTCATCCCAACTTTTTGAAGGGAAGATGTCCTACACTATGCATGTGTCGGGGGGTGGACCTTAGACCCACATGCACATGCCGCTATCTTCTCAGGCTCGGGTCCGCGTCATGGGTCATTTTTGAGTAAGTATTAATTTTTTGGACAAAATTTCAATTGGCCTTTGGGCTTTGAAATTATCTTTAGGCCAAAATTTCTTTTATAAAAATGAACTAATTAATTATTTAATTGTTCACGCATTAATTAAAAACGTTGTCATTTTATTTTATTTTAATCAAAAACGTTCTTGATTAAACAAAGATATGTAACTGTTTGAATAGTCATGTCCTTTTATGGGAAAAGACACTGACCTGCACCCTTAACCAACTATATAATGGACATTTAGCAGTCCATTTTTAACACTGGAAAATCTACTCGATTTCTCTATTCTTGTCTTTTGCTTCCTTTGTCCCATTTGAGAGAAATTCGTCATTGTTGGTTCGTGGGACAGTCGCACTAAAGTGATTCTTACAATAGTTGATGATCGTTTCATGCTGGGAGGCAGACGCCAGTTGAATTTGCCGCCAGCACCATAGCATGGGCGTATTCTGACTTAAGGAGATATAGTTCAACTTTCGACTCGGTCAGACTTCTTCAAGTGATTGTTTCCGTCATAAACACTACATTCTTTATTTTTTTTTTCTTTTAAGGTAATTTAGTTTATTTATTTTATCTAAATTACCATTTATTTAGGGTATTTAATATATTTTAAAACCTCATAAACAACAATCTTAAGACAAAATATTTATTTTTTCGTGTTGTTTCTCACTAAATATTTTTTTTTAAATCTAGAATTTTCTAAAACCATAATTTACTTTGTTAAATGGATACGTAAACGTGTTTAGTTTATCCATTTACTTGTATAACCTTATTTTTATAATATAAATATTCTCTATACTTCATAAGTTGGTCTGTGTTATTTTATAATAGAATAATTACTATTGAATCCTCTGAAAATGCGTTATTCGTTCCTCAAATTGATTTGCTAGTTAGTGCTCCTACTATTGTTCCCACTCATTTAACCCATGGACAAAAACTCGAAAAGTTTAATAGTACTAATTTCAAACATTGGCAATAAAAAATATTATTCGATTTAACTGCCATTAATCTTGTGAGGTTTATTAATGAGGACGCTCCCATGGTTAATAAAAATGAAACTAATAAGTCAAATTTACAAGATGTAGAAGCATGTAAGCATTTAGATTTTATTTGCAAAAACAATATCGTTAATGGGTTGTAGAATACACCTTATAATGTGTATAGTGGAATCAAAATTGTTAAATTGTTATGGGAGTCGTGGGATAAATAAATATAAATCTCAAGATGCCGATATGAAGAAATTTGTGGTCGATAGATTTATCGAGTACAAAATGGTGGATTCAAAGATTGTCATAAGATAAGTCCAAGATCTTCAATTTTCATGAAATAATTCCTGAAAATACGGTCATAAATGAAACATTTCAATTTACTACGGTAATTCAAAAATTACCCCCATCGTGGAAATATTTCAAATATTATTTGAAGCATAAACAAAAAGAAATGGGAATTAAAGATTTAATTGTTCGGTTAAGGATAGAAGAAGATAACCGTAAATCTGAAAAGAAAAATGGTAATCATGTTATTTCAACAAAAGAAAATATTGTTGAGGATATGCACAAATTCAACAAAAAGAGGAAGCACAAAAATGATGGAACAAATCAATAAGGCGGTGCTAACAAGAAGTTCAACGGGAAATTTTTTAATTGCAACAAATAAGGTAATAGAGCCAAGGATTGTCGCAAGCCAAAATATCAAGAGAATATCAAGAATAAAGCACCACAATTAAACATGACAAAAGTTGATGCACTGTCTGATGATGTTTCCAACGTGTCTCTTTCCACAGTTGTATTTGAAGAAAATTTGGTGGGTAACAATAAATAATGGTGGGTTGATACCGTCACTACATGCCATGTATGTTTTGATAAAAGTACGTTCACAACCTACCAATAAATTGAAAATGTCGAACAATTATTCATGAGACACTCCTCCAACTCGAAGGTTGAAGGTCAAGGAAAAGTTTTGTTGAAAATGACTTCGAAAGAGCATCTCGCACTCAACGATGTATCACATGTGCCATACATTTAGAAGAACCTTGTCTTCGATTCCATGCTAAGAAAAAAAGGGTTTAAGCTTATCTTTGTTGGAGACAAATTTGTGCTAAGTAAGGATGGAATGTATTTAGGGAAATTATATATGTGTGATGGTATGCTCAAAATCAACGCCATGGCTGTTGTACAAAAAGGTAACTATGATAATAATATGATATCTTTTGCTTATATTCTCGAGTCTATGGATATTTGGAATGGTAGATTAGGACATGTCAATTTTTATACTTTGAGTAAATTAATTCATTTAGGATTAATTCCAAAATTTAGCATTAACTCAAATAAAAAATATGAAATGTGTGTAAAAGGGAAATTAACTAGGTCACCTTTTTATTATATTTATAGAAATAATGAACCATTAGAATTAGTTCACACGGATTTATGTGACTTAAAATTTGTTCAAACTAGAGGTGGGAAATAGTACTTTATTACCTTTGTGGATGATTTCACTAGATATTGTTATGTCTACTTATTAAGAAGAAAATATGAAGCAATTGAAGCTTTTAAGTAATACAAGATAGAAGTTGAGAATTAACATGGTAAAAAGAGTAAAGAATTAAGAAGCAATATAGGGGGTGAATAAAAATATCCTTTTAAGGAATTATGTTTAGAGAATAGAATTATTTACCAAACTACTGATCCTTACTCTTGTCAATCCAATGGGATTGCGGAATGAAAAAACTAAACTTTAAAAGAAATTATGAATGCAATGTTAATAACTTCGGGTTATCCCAAAACATGTGGGAGGAAGCATTTCCTTCAGCTAACTACATTCTCAATAAATTGATTCATAAGAAAACGAATAAGATACCTTATGAAATGTGGAAAGAACGTAATCCTTCCTACAAATACTTAAAAGTGTGTGGGTGTTTGGCAAAAGGACTAGTTCCTAAACCTAAAAAGTTAAAAATTGGTCCCATGACAATAGATCGAATATTCATTAGTTATGCAAATAACTATAGTGCATATCGGTTCCTTGTGTATAAGTCTATCAATCCTGAAATTCGTGAAAATACAATTATGGAATCTAGGAATACATCATTCTTTGAAAATATATTTCCTTCTGAGAATGAACAAGAAACAAGTGCTAACAAAATAATGCTTCAAGTTATAAATGGTGAACCTCAAAATGTTATTGAAGAGGAACCTAGACGTAGTAAAAGAGATAAGATTTCCAAATCTTTCGATCTGGATTTTCTAACATATATGTTAGAATGTGAACCTGAAACTATAAAGGAAGCTCTATTCACTCTGGAAGCTTCATATTGGAAAGAAACTATTAATAGTGAAATTTAATCTATTATGCAAAATCAAAAATGGAAATTGATGGACCTACCACCGGGGACAAAACAATTAGGGTGTAAATGGATCTTCAAATGGAAAATAAAAATTAATCAAACCATCGAAAAATGTAAGGCTAGACTTATGGCTAAAGGCTACAAGAAAAAGGAGGGAATATATAAGTTTGATACTTATTCATATTTTAAAAGAATTACATCCATTAGAACGTTAATTGTAATTATGGCAATACATAAATTGGAAATACACCAAATGGATGTCAATACAAAATTCTTAAATGGTGAATTAAATAATGAAATATACATGGAACAACCCGAAGGTTTTAAGTCTCCTAAAAATAAATGGAAAGTATGTAAAGTTGTGAAGTCACTATATTTGTTGAAACAAGCACCTAAACAATGGCATGAAAAATTTGATAATGTCATGAATTTAATTGGTTTAAAAATTAATAAGTGTGACAAATGTGTTTATGTCAAGAGCACTGAAGGGGGATATGTAATTATTTATCTATATGTATACGATGTTCTAATAAGTCGTAATAATAATAACGTTATTAACGTTACAAAAAAATGTTTATTAGTGGATTTAAAATGAAGGAATTAGGACTAGATGATATAATTTTAGGAATTAAAATCATTAGAATCCCTCAAGGAATTATCTTATCTCAATCACGTTATATCGAGAAGATACTTCAAAAGTATAATAAATATGATCAAACTGCAGTGAGGACACCCTTAGATATAAGTCATCACCGTTTTAGAAATGAAGGGGAAAGTATATCTCAAGTAGAGTATTCTCGTATTACTGGAAGTTTAATGTATTTTTTAAACTATACTTGAACAGATATGGCATACTCGATAAGTAAGTTTAGTTGATATACGAGTAATACCAAAAAAGGTCATTGGAAAGCCTTGATAAGAGTTCTTCAATACTCTTTGAATAATGGGATGCACTACGAACGATACCCAGTTGTAATTCAAGGCTATAGTGATTCCAATTAGATATTCGATTCAAATGGTTCAAAATCCATGAGTGGGTATTTATTTACTCTTAGAGATGCAGTCGTATCTTGAAAATCCTCGAAGCAAACCTGCATTGCAAGATCCACTATGGAATCTAAATTTATTACTTTAGAAAAAGCTGGGGAAGAAGCTAAATGGGTTAGAAATTTCTTAAAATATATTTCAATTTAGCTAAAGCCCGTGCCACCTGTCATAATACATTATGACAATAAATCAAAAATTACTAGGCCTAAAAATAATAACTATAATGGTAAGTCACGACATATACGGCGTCGACACTAAACCATTAAACAATTGTTCTAAAATGGAATTAATTCTGTTGGTTATGTAAATTCAAAGGAAAATATTTCGGATCCACTAACTAAAGGTGTACCTATAGAGAAAGTTGCAAGTTCATCATGTGAAATGGGCCTAAATCCCATCTTAATGAAAACCCAACCTAAATGACTCGAGATCCTGAGAAATAGGTTCAAAGGAACAACCTAATTATGATGACTCACTTAGTACTGAGAAGTAATACTTTAATTGCTTCCTCCCATTTTAAGGACTAGTCAGTGCACAAGCTGTCATATAGATGAGGACAAACTATATATATATATATATATATATATATATATATATATATATATATATATATATATATATATATATATATATATATATATATATATATATATATTAATGTATTGGTTAAGTGGGGTATTAGCGGGATACGCGTTATAGAAATCACCTATGTGAGTGAGAAGGGGCCACTTTTATGAGAATAACGAAGATTATTTCTCTAGCACACTCATGAAATCAGGAGGTGTTCAATTCCAAAATGCACACATTAATGAGAACCAGTGAGGCTGGAATGACATTATGTGAATATTATTATTTCAGTTTGCACAAACGGTCGATTAATTCAAGACAATGCATTCTTTGATTGCCAACTAAGCTCGATAGTATCTCACTAGAAAAGATTCAAAGCCATAGGCTCTCTTTTTTTGTGCAATGTTTTTCCTTAAAAATCTTTCCATTTTCATCTATATTCATTTTATTCTTCCAAAATTTCATTCATGTGGGGGATTGTTGGAAATTTCATTCATTTTATTCTTCCAAAATTTATATGGAGCACATATGTCAAACGTGATGAGTCTTAGTTCCAATGCGTTCCTTGTCGAATGAGATTAATTTGGTATACTTACTTGTGTCAAAATAGTGAAGTAATGAACGAAAAATTTGGACTTAAAGTGGACCATTTGATTTTAAGATAGACGGTGTAATATAGTTAAGTGGGTTTGTTCGACATTGAAAAAATGGTGGAATAACTTGGGGTTAATAGACTCAATTTATGGGACTAAGGCTTGGATGCCTTTGTGGTATTCCAACTCTTTGAATGGGAGATGTCCTACAATATACATGCATTGGGAGTGCCTTACGCCCACACGCGCATGCTACGGGTCATTGTTCGTGGGTTGTAGGTCTTTCTTGAGCAAGTATTAATTTTATGGACAAAATTTTAAGTGGCCTTTGGGCTTTAAAATTATCTTTAGGCCAAAATTTATTTTCCCAAAATGGATTAATTAATTGTTTAGTTATTTACACATTAATTAAAAACTCTATAGTTTTAATTATTTTAATTAAAAAGGTTATTGTTTAAACAAAGAGATGGGACTGTTCGAACAGTCCTATCCTTTGATGGGAAAAGACACTGGCCTGCACCCATACATCAACTATATAATGGACCCTTTGTAGTCATTTTTAAACTCCAGAAAATCTACCCAAATTCCCTGCTCTTGTCTTTTACTTCCTTCGTCCTGATTGAGAGAAATTCGTCATTTTTGGTTCGTGGGACTATCGAACTGAAGTGCTTCTTGCAATAGTCAGTAACCGTTTCATCATGGGAGGCAAACGGTCGTTGAAGTTATCACCACCACCGTAACGGAGGCATACTCCATGTTAAGGAGAGATGGTTTAACTTTCGACTCAATCAAATTTCTTCAAGCGATTGTTTCAATCCTGAATAATACGTTCTTTGTTTTCTTTTCTTTTACTGTACTTTTCTTTATTTTTTAAATTTAAATTACTGTTTATTTAGTGAACCTAATTTATTTCAAAGCCCGATAAATGACATTTATATATATATATATATATATGGGTGTTTGAATAGTGCCAACGATCCAACGGGTGTAGTTTGTTCTCCTACTGCAATCTAAGGGTCTTAGAGTGTGCCATGTCATATGGAGGGCCTTACGATGTGGCACATGAGACAAATCACCCTCCTAACCCCCCAAACCCTACACGACCTCTCATCCTATCCCATCTCTCATCTAATTCTTCCCCTTCCCCTTCCCCTAAACCCTACACCTCTCATTCTATCCCCATCTCTCATTCTCTCTGCCACTGTTGACATATGATTACTTATGTTTATTTTTTTCTTAAATTCACTGAAATAGTTGCAACTTGCAATGGTACTTATTCCCCTTTAAAAAATCAGTTGTATTTCATCATGTGGAGTAATAAAGGCAATAGATATTTCCATGTCTCTCACCATTTTTTTGTTTTATCCCAATTTCTCATATAAAGTTATTTTTTCTAATACTTTCCATTGTTTTTTTTTAATATGGCAAAAATAAAATTGAATTTGAGTTTCAATCAAGGTGTAATGGGGAAAAATCCTTTTTATGAACTAAGAGATAAGTAATCCCTATGTTAATATATCAATGTCCTGAGATCCAAGTTATGGTACTTGATTTGGTAAGTTCATTTTTTCCTGATGGTGAAAAATACTCTATAGTTGTTTATTAGTAAAGGAAGTGTGAGATATATCTTTCAATGGCATTTAATGCGAGATTGTGTCTTTCAGTAATTTTGTGTAATAGATGCACCAAGAATGATGGGGTCAGTACTAAATACTGTGTAATGGATTCCATATGCATGGCAAACTAATTTAGTTAGGTTTTATCCTTGTATGGTGTTAGCATGGGATGTTTTTGGTGGCTTAATTTGGATCTTAAAGTGGTTTTAACCTTTATATGGTGGCTTGATTTATGTTTTTGGATGCTTTATGATTGGTAAGGGTTGGTCACTTCAATGCAAATAACACTACATAATGATAAATCCATAGTAAGACCCGTGTAGCTACTATCGTACTTATGACGAGAAAAAAGGTTGGATAATAACTCATTATTTCTTTGTAATTGAGTTTAACTCTATAGTATGTTTTGTATCTTTTATAATTTATTTTGCCATAACCTGATATAGAGAGGGAACCATCATCATGGAAGGTTCTGCTGCAATCCCTGCTCAAGGAAAAACTGGGCCAAACAGTTTGGTTCCTATCATTAGTTACCCTGGGATTGGCATGTGGCAGGTCACCCCCCCCCCCCCCCCGGCCACTGTCGATATCCTGACATTGGTTTGGGTTTAAAGAAGTCGTCACTTGGCTCACCAACTATCTTAGGTCGAAATTTATGCTCGAACAAAAATGAATCAACGGACTCGATGAAATTGGTACACATTATATGTCGAGTTTAAGACAAAAACTGGTGTTCTTATGTATGTCAATGCATACAGTGGGAATAAGCATAACTCTGGATAGTATTCGTAACCAGTGCAGTTTTTATCCAAGTTCTGAGCTACCCTAGTAGGTAAATAAGATCTTTGAAGAAAGTTCTCATAGTTTGGCCTTTCTTCTCTTTAATGATATTCTTACATAGTAGTTAGTAGTTTACAGTAGTTTAATGAGCTACCACCCCTATCACAGTAAAAAAATGTGTTCTCGTGAAATTGGTACACATCATATTCTCATTAATCTTCTCTTTGATGAGCTACGCCCTGTCACAGTAAAAACTATGCTCTCATGGTTTGCTCCTTTTGAATATTTTCTTTGAATTCGGAATGTATTAACTGCTCTTTGATGAGATACTAAGTGAGAATATCATTAAACTTCTCTTTGATGAGATACCCCCTATCACATTAAGCTTATCTTTGATGAGCTACCCCTGTCACAGTAACAATTGGTGTTCTCATAGTTTGCTCCTTTTGAATATTTGCTTCGAATTCGGACCGTAAAAACTGATGTTCTGATAGTGTAGTTTTTACAGTTGGTGGTATTCAATCAGGTATTCAATCCGTTGGTGTAGTATATGGTGGTATTCAATAAGGTATTCAATCAGGTATTGAATACAAGGTAAATTTCATCTCAATCAGGTGTTTTGAGGCTTTGATATTTGTCTATATAGAGGGAAAATATCTATATAAAATTCATTATGCTTTTATTTTTAAGGGTTATTTTAAAGCTTGGATCCTTAGATTAATATTTTTCTATAATTTTTAAATTAACATATGAAATTTCAGAGTTGCGATGAGAAAGAAATCGAAATTCATTCTGGTGAAGGTTTTGGACACTATAGCGGACAGTAGCAATTCTAGAGTCATGACAGCAAGTTCCAACACTGATCAAAATGCAAGCATCTATCTAGCAGGTCCATCAAACTTTTCCTCTGCTACCTTAGCTGGCAGATCATGTACAGTAGATTCTAAAAGGTGTAACAAAGTCTCATCTAGCAGGGGGTATGGAACAGATCGAGGAACTAATTTTTTATGGGACTGTATTCCAAATGCAGTTTCGATGGAAGATAATGCTTTGTTAAGAAGATTACCAACAGACGAGCAGATTCATGAGGCCATTTATTCGATGAACATTGATGGGAGTGCTAACCCGGATGGTTTCAATGGGACATTCTTCAAATCATGTTGGCATAGAATCAAGGACGATCTTCATAAGGTGTTAAATTATTTTTTTGTTCGTGAGGAGCTCCCGGTAAGTTGGACATCCACTAATATTAAGCCTATTCCAAAAATTGAAAAATAAAAAAATTGTGAGGATATACGCCCAATTAGTCTATGTAATTTTATTGGTTATATATTGAATTACCGGATTATGTAACCTTCTAATTGGTTAATCCATTGTCCATCTCATATGCTATCACAAGCCACCAGAGAACTTTATTTCCGTTAAAGAATATTATGGTTTGATTTATGGGATTATGATTTTATGAATTTGTTTGTTTAATTTTCTTTACATATTGACCTTTGCTTAATATCTTCAATAGGTTTTTTGATTTAAAATTTCAATATCACTCAATATCTTGGTGGTGGATGAATGCGTTTATGTGAGTGCATCCAAACTTTCCCTAAATTTCCCTAAATGTGGGTGCATCCAAACTTCCCCTAAATATTTTGTAGAGATGGAGTTCACATTGATACTTTGAAAAATTATCATCGTTCCATCAAGCACGGGCTTACCCTAGCACACACACACACACACACACACACACACACACACACACACACACACACACAGGCACTCCTATGCACACTAAGTTTGCACATGTGCCGACGCACCCCAATTTATTTAAAATATTAAAAAAAATATTTTTGAGTTAATTTTTTATGTGATATTTAAACATTTCAACGGACCCATGTAAAAAAATCAACTCAAAAAAATATTTTTTGCTATTTTTAAAAAATTGGTCAAGCTTTCGCAGCTTTTAAAGGGTCTAAAAACAACAAAAGTTCGACTGAATTTTTAAAAATAGCAAATAAAATTTTTCTGAGTTTATTTTTTTTTATGGATCCCTTGAAATGTTTAAATATCACACAAACAAATTATTGGAAAATTGGACTTATTAGTTGAAATTAAAAGCTGTCCAGATTTTTGGATAGAATTTTTGAGCATCTTTGAGCTCAAATTTAGGTGGGACCCACACTAAGATAATTATGGGACAATATACAAATGTGTTCTCCTTGTAAGGAGATTAACGTGGTAAATTCACATGTCCAATTCCGTTAATTTATGAATGATATATTTTTGTCCAAAATGACTCATAAAGCAATGAAAGTTAATTAATTGGGTGTGTTTTAACTTTTGTCCCACATTGGAAGAGTAGTGGAGAATTGAAGAGTTAATAACACCCCGAGTATGGACTAAGACATGGATGCCTTTGGGGTATCCCAACTCTTTGAAGGGGAGATGGCCTATACTATGCATGTGTTGGGCTTCGGCCAAAAGCCCACACCCGCGCGTCGTCCGTCCGTCAGGCCGGCTCAGCTCGGTTTGGGCTTGGGCTTCGGCTTATAAAAATAAATTTCTTTCATTTTGGGCCGAATTAAGTAATTCCGTAATTCGGATCTTAGCCCAAATTAAAATCCGTTTGGGCCGTTAGTTAACCCAATAGTTACAACTGTTTTGTAACGGTGAATGTTCTAAACAGTCACCTCTTGACTACTATAAATACAGATGTTCCACTCCATTTTTTAAATGATGAAAAATCCAAAAATTGCACTGTTCATTTCCTCTCTTAAACAGTCCATGCATTACATTGTTGTGCTACCTGTATTGATTCGAAAAATTTCGTTCTATCTTGGGAGACATTAATTCAGACCCTAAGCAGTTTAGAGGGGAATTAAATTTGTCTTAAGGAAACTGTGGTACTACGCAAGCCTCGGGATTCTTTCTATATATATTATTTGATTCTGCAATTTCAAGTAAGTTATTATTATTTCTCTAAATTTGTTTTAAATTTTGTAATTATTATTTTAATAATTCTATACTATTTGATAATTAACTAGTAGACATAACCATCGTAAGACAAATTTAATTTTTTTTGTTATACTGTTTTGTATAGTGTACAAAAAAATTTAATTACAGAAATTTTATTCGTAGAAAATAAATCTGTTTTTTATAAAAAATGTGAATTAAAATATTATTTTATTATAGAAATTTAATAAAACAGTTTGTGGTACAGAAAATTAATTTCTAAACTGTTTTTATATTCGGTTTTAGAAAATAAAAATTTTACTTGTAAATTTTTGTTAAATGTGTTTATATAAGATTTTTAATCTTAAATTTAATTCTGTTTTGTAAGTAATTTTTTTTAATATGAAAAACAGTGTGACACAGATTTTTTCTTGTTTAACTTAGACTAATATAAGGTAGTGTTTAAATAATTTTGTCTAATTCGGTGACATAGAATTTTGAATATTGTGTGAAAATTTTTCTTTATTCTATATTATATAATTCCGAATTTATTTAGAATTCAGTTAATTTTAATTATAATTGGAGGAAATTGAGTACAGAATTTTGTATTCTGTTTTGATAATTTCATTAAATATGAATAATATCATTGATAAAAAATTTGTTTTTGTAACAAAAATGGATTTAGAAAATGCAATTACCGTTCCATCACCTACCGTGAACATTCCACCTACGGTGGATGAGACATATGCTCCTTTTGTTGCCCCCGTAACCATGCCCCATAGGGAGAAATCGAAAAATTTACCTAGGCTAATTTCAAACGTTGGCAAAGGCAAATGTACTTTTACCTCACGACTTTCCAATTGGCAAGGTTCGTGTACGAATATTGTCCACCTTTGAAAAAGGGCGATGAGACTAAAAAGGTTGTTGTTGTTGAATCATGGAAACATTCAGATTATCTGTTCCGTAAGTACATCCTGATGTACTTGGACAAGACACTGTATCACGTGTACAACACTATGAAAACCGCAAAAGAATTATGGAATTCTTTGGAGAAGAAGTACAAAACTGAAGACGCTGGTATGAAGAAATTCATCGTGGGACGTTTTCTAGACATTAAAATAACTGACTCCAAGCCGGTTATTGCACAAGTTCAAGAACTTCATGTTAATCTTCATGACATTCATGCTGAAGGAATGTCAGTCAGTGACACATTTCAAGTGGCTGCAAATATTAAAAAACTGCCTCCATATTGGAATTTGTTCAAAAATTATCTCAAGCACAAACACAAGGAGATGAATGTTGAAGAATTAGTAGTTCGACTACGGATTGAAGAAGACAACCGTGAATAAAAAAAATGGGAAGAACATCATGGAGTCCAAGGATTATGTGGTTGAAGGTCCTAAGTCCAAACGTAGCGTGATGGGGAAGGAACATCTAAGAAAAAAAAGAAGTTCAAAGGAAAATGCTACAGCTGCGGCAAGCTAGGACACCGTTCAAGCGGGTGTCGCAAATCAAAGAACGCTAAGAAGAAAAATGCTAAAGAAAATGTCACGGAGAGTGAGAATATTCTGATGGTATCGCAGACTTAAATCTTTCTACTGTTGTCTCTGAATATAACTTGGTAGGAAACACCAAGGAATGGTGGGTGGATACTGGGGCTACTCGCCCCCTTTGTGCAAACAAATGGATGTTCACTAATTATAAAGCTTTGGAAAATGAGGAGACACTCTTTGTGGGAAACTCTTCAAGTTCTAATTTTGTGGGACAAGGAAAGATTATTCTGAAGATGACCTCGGGAAAAGATCTTACCCTTAATAACGTGCTTCATGTGCATGACATCCGGCAAAATCTGATTTTCGAATCACTTCTAAGTATGAATGGATTTAAGCTTGTGTTTGTTTCTGACAAATTTGTATTGTCTAAAAATGATGTTTATGTGGGAAAGGGCTACCTATCTAAGGGGCTCTTTAAATTGAATGTAATGACATTGATGCCTAAGGAATCTCCTATGAATGAAATTCCTAGTTCTACTTATTTGATTGAGTCTTCTAATATTTGGCATGCTAGATTAGGACATGTTAATTTTGATACCTTGCGTAGATTAATTAACTTGGATTTTTTTGCCAAAATTTAATATTGATAAAAATCATAAATGAGATATTTGTGTGGAATCAAAATTAGCTAGATTACCTTTTCATTCTATTGAAAGGGTTACCAAACTACTAGATTTAATTCACACAGATATTTGTGATTTAAAATTTGTGCAAACTAGAGGTAGTAAAAAGTACTTTATTACTTTTATTGACGATTGCATAAAATATTTCTATGTATATTTATTACATAGAAAAGATGAGGCTACTAATGCATTTAAACAATATAAGAATGAAGTTGAGAATCAACTAAGGAAAAAGATAAAGGCTATTAGGAGTGATAGAGGAGGTGAATATGAATATCCATTTGAGGAATTTTGTTCTGAAAATGGAATTATTCATCAAACCACCGCTCCTTATTCTCCCCAATCGAATGGTATTATTGAATGCAAAAATCGTACATTGAAGGAGATGATGAACTTTATGTTGATAAGTTCAGGAGCTTCCCAAAACTTGTGGGGGGGTGCCTTATTATCTGCAAATTATATTCTTAATAAAATACCACATAAGAAAACTCATAAGACGCCTTATGAGTTATGGAATGGTCGAAGACCTTGTTATAAATATTTACGAGTGTGAGGGTTCTTAGACAACGTGATGGTTCCTAAACCTAAAAAGGTAAAAATAGGACCAAAAACCGTTGACTGTGTATTAATCGGTTATGCTACTAATAGCAGTGCATATCGTTTCTTAGTTTGCAAATCTGAGATTTCGAATATTCATGTAAATACGGTTATTGAATCGAGGGACACTTCATTTTTTGAAAATGAATTCCCTTATAACATGACCCGAGAATCCAGTCCTTCTAAAAGGACAAATCAAGCTACTGCAAGTGGTAATCATCAACCTATTGAAATAATAGAGGATGAACCAAGACGTAGTAAAAGAGCAAGAACCTCAACTTCTTTCGTTTCAAATTTTCTAACATATCTGCTAGAAAATGAACCTTAATCGTATAAAGAATCTATATCCTTACCCAATGCTTCTAATTGGAAATAAGAAATTAATATTGAAATTGAAATTATATTACAAAATTACACATGGGAACTAGTGAATCTTCCACCAGGTTCAAAACCGTTAGGTTATAAATGGATCTTCAAAAAGAAGTTGAAGGTTGATGGATAAATTGAAAAATATAAAGCTAGACTTGTAGCTAAAGGCTATAGGCAAAAGGAAGGGTTGGATTACTTCGACACATATTCACCGGTAACAAGAATTACGTCCATTCAGATGTTAATAGCAATAATTGCTATTAATGGACCTGAAATACATCAAATGGATGTAAAAACCGCATTCTTAAATGGTGAACTTGATGACGAAATCTATATGGAGCAACCTGAAGGGTTCAAGACTCCCGGACAAGAAGGAAAAGTATATAAGCTTGTTAAATCACTTTACGGATTAAAACAAGCACCCATGCAATGACATGAAAAATTTGAGAATGCAATGTTATCAAACGGCTTCAAAATTAGTGAATGCGATAAATGTGTTTATTTTAAATACAAATGGATAGGTCATTGTGTTCCTCTATGTTGATGATATTCTTATCATGGGTAGTACCTGGAAATTGTCAAAACTATAAAACTAATGTTAAGTAGTCGATTTGACATGAAAGATATGGGTATAGCCGATGTTATATTAGGAATTAAAATTTCTAAAACATCGGATGGACTTATATTATCTCAATCTCATTACATAGAGAAAGGACTTGAAAAATTAAAGAAGTATGATATCAATCCTACCAAGACACCGGTAGATGTAAATTTACATATAGTAAGAAATAATGGTGAAAGAATATCTCAACTAAAGTACTCTCGTATTATTGGCAGTTTAATGTATATCATGAACTGTACACGATCGGACATAGCATACTCAATAAGTAAGCTAAGTCTATTTACGAGTAATCTGTGGAGAGATCACTGGAAGGTAATATTAAGAGTTTTTGATTATTTGAAATACACTCAAAACTATAGAATGCACTACTCAAAATATCCAGCTATTCTTGAAGGACATTGCGATGAAAATTGGATATCTGATACAAAAGACTCTAAGTCTACGAGTGGGTATATGTTTACCCTTGGAGGTGAAGTCGTATCTTGGAAATCCTAAAAACAAACGTGCATTGCTAGATCGATAATGGAATTCGAATTCGTTGCCCTAGACAAAGATGGAGAAGAAGCTGAATGGCTTCGAAATTTCTTAGAGGATGTTTCAAATTGGTCGCAATATGTATACATTGCGATCGTCAGTCGAAAATTGGAAGGGCACAGAATCACATGTATATGGAAAGTCACGACATATTTACCGTCGACACAATACCTTTAGACAACTTCTCTCAAACGGAATTATCTCAATTGACTATGTAAAGTCAAAAGATAATATAACGGATCCACTAATTAAAGGTTTAAACTGAGAGCAAGTGGAAAGATCATCGAGAGGAATGGGTCAAAAGCCTATAAATAAATAAGAATCAATATAGTGGCAACTTAACCTAGATGACTGGAGATCCCAGGACTTAGGTTCAATGGGCAAATCGAACTAATTTGTATTCAGTAAGCACTGGAGGATATTTAATCCTATCCATTCCAAAGATAAGATAGTGCACATCTCCTCGAAATTAGGATAAGTTATACGTTTAATGACATCCATATCTTAGAATGTCTAGGTGGGGTATTGTAGGATACTCTTTATGGAAGTCACCTACGTGAGTAAGAAGGGGGCCACTTTTATGAGAATAATGAAAGGCATATTCTCTAAAATACTCACTAAACCAAATGGTGTTCATGGCCAAAATGAACACAAACGTGAGAACCAACTGTGCTAAAGAATTCTTGTGTGAATACTATTGTCTAGGTTTACAAAAATGGTTTACGATTCAAAGACGTGAAGTCTATTGATTAACCAAGTAAATTCGATACTGTATCACTAAGGAAAGTTCAAGGCCACTAGGCTACTTCTCGCGATGTAATAAAACTTATGTTTTACTCAACCCGTGTCTGCATATGCATCTGCATCTGCATCTGCATCTGTTTTGTTTTTATTTATAGTGATATATCATTCATGTGGGGGATTATTGGAAAATTGGACTTATTTGTTGAAATTAAAAGCTCTCCAGATTTTGGGACAGAATTTTTGAACATCTTTGAGCTCAAATTTAGGTGGGATCCACACTACGATTATTGTGGGATCATATACGAACGCGTTTTCTTTCGCAAGGAGATTAACGCGGTATATTCACATGTCCAATTCCATTAAGTTATGAATGACATATATGTGTCCAAAGTGACTCATAAAGTAATGAAACTTAATGAATTGAGTGTGTTTGAACTCTTATCCCACAATGTAAGAGTAGTGGAAAATTCAAGAGTTAATAACACCCCAGGTATGGACTAAGGCTTGGATGCCTTTGGGGTATCCCAACTATTTGAAGGAGAGATGGCCTACACTATGCATGTGTTGGGCTTGGGCACACGCGCGTGCGCGCGCCGTTCGTCGGATCGGCCGGCCGGTTCAGCTCGGTTCGGGCTTGGGCTTATAAAAAAAAATTCCTTTCATTTTGGGCCTATAACAACCCGCCTAATAAGATACCAGGCGATCACTCCTATATCAAATTAAAACAGGAGTCTCATATGGATCATTCTTAGCATCACTGTCGAAAATCCAATTAATTACTAATAACCTATTACGCTGGCGTCAAAAACTTTTACTTAACTACTCTTTTTAAACAATTTAAATAAAACATCCACACAGTTTGGGTAAATGAAACTGAAATTAAATAAAATAACCGAACACTCGGTCAAAATATACAACCATATCGAATGATTCTAAAAGAATAACTAAATGCAATTGGACCATTGGACCGAATATTTATACAATACCTTCTATCTAGATTACAAGGAGAGAAGCTTCTATCAAGAACCTGCATGCATCCACAGCTGCTGCTGCAGACGTCTAACTCGAAGGAAGTGTCATCCAGGCGTCCCTGCATCTGGACACCTATATAATATATCTATATAATAAGGAGTAAAATTTTTGACACTATTCCATAAGTTCATAACTTAATCAGAGGCTAGGATTGAATGGGCCAAAATTGAATCCAATGGTTGAGGTTGTTTCCCCCTCTTTTCTCAATGCAACTTTTACTTTAATTCAAAATTTAGGGTAATTTTGTAAGCTCACACACGATCTGTCTCATTCATACCAACTCCTCTAGCCTCACTGTCACGAGATCAGAAACGCTCTCTCTCTCTCTCTCTCAGCGATCGCTTTTCATTCTTCTTCGTCGAGGTGAAGTGTTCCTACTACTATTCTTATTCTTTATGGTGTGATATCTATTTTTTTAGATTTAGATAGTTTAGATTAAGTGTTTTTTGGAAATTTTTGGGGATTACTAAATCAATTTTTTCTTTTGAAATTTTTGGGTGAAACTAAATCAATTTACATTTCAGTTTTCTGGAGTATGAGTTATGGTTTTTTATTTTAATTTAAAGCTATTTTGGTTTCAATTTATGAGTTATGGTTTTATATTTTTGTGGGTACGATTTTTATATTGACTTTTTAGGTTTTGGGATTATGAAACGACATGTTTATGGATGTTGTTGAGTTTTTTACGATGTTGTTATGGCGTAATCATATTTTATTTGGTGTTCATTTTCTATGCAGTGCACAACAATGTAAGAGCACAAACATTCAAAAATCATAAACTTTTAGGTGAGTATTCTACAAAATGTGTCGAAAATATTTCACATTTTGATCATTCCCATGAAAGTCACTCTCTATAGGGGTACATTTTAGATTTCTGTGATTTTGGCTTAATCATGTTTATTATTGAATCATTTGTTTTTTTTTCTATGCAGAGAATACGTACAACAACTCACCTCTCCTACATGGTTCAACATCAATGTCTGGGTTTTCTACGTATGTGAAAGGTTGTAAACACCAATGTTGTTTGCACTCCACATGTTAGAGAAAATGTCAAAGTGAGTTTTAATATCATCTCGCTTTTGGTTTTTTGGAAAGAAAATTTATTCATACATCATTATACATCTTTAACATCATTAGTAACCATTTGAATTTCTTAATTTGGTGTATTGGTTTGATTTTTGATTTTTGTACTTTTGAGAGAGTATTTGTTTTTCTTGCTTTTGTCACCATTTGAATTTGTTAATTTGGCGTATTGGTTTTATTTTTTATTTTTATTGTTGTACTTTTGAGAGGTTATTGGCTTTGCTTGCTTTTATCTTCAGTTCACCCTCCATTGCATTTATTCATTTGTTATATTAATCAATTAGATATTGGGGATGTTTTGTTGTATATAATGTTTAGTTGACTTTCCATTATCTTTATAGTTTTTATGTTTCAAGGCATCAATGTATCAGCGTATCAACACATTAACATATAGATAGGGTTTTGTGTTTCTCATATTGGGTTCCACTCAATTTGCTTGATATGACTTCATTACTTGGTTGAAACATGAGCGCTGGTTGTGATGATTCTCTGATACTGTGTTGACACGTTTCTTAATTTTCAGATGGAATCCTATTACACCAATGGCATCCGTGAGCATGCTATGCAATGCCATCCTGATAAATGAATAAAATCTTTCGCTGAAGAGTGAAGCACATTCGGAAATAAATGACATCTCTTAAGGCGAACATTCGGTTACAAGGTATGTTTTGGGAGATGCCATATTCCCCGTTGTGGCTTATTTGTTTGTTTTGTTGTCTATTAACTCATTTTATTTATGGTATTTAAATTTTTTTATAGAACCCAATAGGTTTCTCTATTTAGAGTATCCCAGTTTCTTATCGCCTTTTCAAAGCATCTGTATCATTGGGAATTTCCTATAAATTGGGTGTGATAATTGCGAGTGACAATTTTGTTTCCCATGTTTTGGGGAGTCTCTTCGCCTCGAGGTGAAATGATATTTTTCTCCACTTTCAGTTTATATTAATCCATTTGTAATGATTGAAAACATTTACTGTCCTCTTGGTGTAAATTTCTTAAACTTATACTTTGTTTTACATTTACTTGGCCGCTTGGTGTTACTTTCAGGGAATAATGCACTTTAAATGGTCAACATGGATGGAACTCAATGATTCTTTCTTATCCCACATGGATGCAGAAGAGTTCAAAATGGTAAGCCTTTTCAAGTCTCTATTGAAATTTTCAATGATCAACATTACAATACTTAAATCAAACGTTTGGGTAATTAGTGTCCATTCCTAATTTCCATACCATTACCTTCATATGTTTATTGGATATAATATTACTTATAGTTTTTCTTTCTTACGTGTTTGTGTCTATATGAAATTGAGTGGTTAGGATTTATGGCGCAAACTGTCGTATTCATTTTTGTGTTTTTGGAGTTGTTTTTTAACCTCTCCTTCTATAGTAGGCTTTCCATTTGTGTCAATTTCTAGCATAGGAGAGGGCCAAATTATAAAACTGTGATCTGTAGCAGTAGTGAGTGTTTTCGTTTAATTTATGGTAACTAAGAAACTCAGCATAATCAAACCATATGTTGATTTTTAATAAATAACTTACCAAACTCAACATAATCAAACAATATGTTGATTTTTATGTTTGAAATATCCACTATTATTTGTTTTATGTTTCTTATTGACAGACAATGCGTATCTTTGGATTGGTATTTATTAAAGTATTGATGTGTTAATGTATGAAAGGTTATTAATAATTGAATGAGAATGAATATGAATTTATTTGTTTCTCTATTATATAGTGATACAGTGAGTGTCTCTGTAATGTACACACTTTAACTAGTTAATTCCATCAAGTTATTGTCTTAAATAGTCAGTGAGTTTGAAATATGTGGATGGAGACTGGTGAGGTTTCAAAATAAATCTAGCTGAAATGAATTCATCACATAGAGAAGTTGAATGAATCAAGTCCCAGAGATTCTTCATCGGAGCGTCTTGGTTGTAAATTTTTAAATTCACAATTACAATCACACCTTTATCAATATTTGAACATGTATTGCCCCAAGAGACTGTCATCACTATTTGTTTTAGAGTATTACCTGACCAGAAGAAGTTTATGACCAGAAGAAGGCCACTGGGACACTTATAGATGTAAAAACTGTAGAGGAGGATTGGGAGAACGATAGCTTTAACAAGATGTATTCGGCCAGCAGTGGATTAGGCCATCAGTGGATAAAGTATGCATTATTGTCAAGATTACTGTATTAAACTATTGTGTCTCCTTGCTTCATATTGCTTTATTTATGTTCAATTAACGTTTTACTAATTATCTTCATTTAACTAAAATTTTGTAGCATATTGTGATAATTTTTTAATTGAATACTTTTTCTTTTGATTTTCACTCAAGCATACACCAATACTATTACTTTGGAGCTTGCTGGGACAACAAGAAAAATAGAATAGTATCGAGGCACAGGCAACTGGCTGTGAGAAATGATTAAGAGTTTAGCAACTTGAATAGTCGTGAATAATTGTGGGTATAAGTAATAGTAACGGTTTGTAAAGTGAAAATGTAAGATTTATAATATTGAAATACTAAAGTGGGGAATCTGTGTAATAAGGTACACTACTCTATTAAATAGAAGATGTTAGGATTCGAGTTGGATATCATATAGAAATGTTAGATTTAGCATTGGACTAGATAGATATGGGAGCAATTAGAAATGGGTACCGGTACGATAGGAGTGCACAATTAGTTGAGAGGTGAGGAACTCATGTGAGTGCACACACTATCATGTACTTTATATTCACTGTTTAATGATATTAAACACTTGCATTTTTAAAAAAAAAATCACATTCGGGCTCTGACCCGTTTGCTTTCAAATCTATTTGTGTAAAAACCTTTTTAGGTGCCCAGCCACAAGGACACCATGCATAGGAGTTTTATTCAGGTGACGTGCTGTAGCTGATGTGGAAGTTACAGGACCTTGACAGTAGACGCCTCCATTTCTGATCTTGACACCATTATCAGTTTTTATCATTTGTTGGGCATGTCGCCCATTCCTTTTAGAGACATTTTACTTATTCAGTTATTTCAAACTTTGGGTTGTAATTAATTTTAGTGATGCGGACTTTGTATTTAATTATTTCAGAATTCGGATTGTTGTGAGGAGTTTTCCTCCAGACTCATTATTTAATGGATGGTTATTCTATAGTGACTATATTGTTGGTTATGTTAACTTTTCATAATTCATTTATTCCATGTTAATCGGTTTTAATTAAAATGGACAACCTACTTTTTAAATACTAGGTGGTTAGTAATATTAAAATGTTTTCGACAGTGATGCTATGAACTGAACCAACTTGGCATTTTGTATTAATTTAATAAAGGAGTAGCTACCCGGTATTTAATTAGTCGGGGTTTCACAGGTGGTATCAGAGGATCAGGTTCTAGTGTCCTTAGGATCTGTACGGCTTGTTATGTTTCCGCTGAGCTTTCTTTGATGTAGAGCCCTATATTTTCGGACTGTTATAATCGTTTGTGTATGAATCGCTCTTCAGCTATTTTGAGATAAAAATTGCGAACTTATAAGACTTTACTCTCATTTCAGATGCCTCCACGACGTGCGCAACGAGTTCCTAGGGATGCACAGCCAGAGCCACAGCATGCACCAGTTCAGGGCATTATGAATACCGCAGAGGTTGCAGCTATTGTAGCCGAGACGGTAAATGCTTCCCTAGCCGTTGTACAGCAGGCACCACCCCAGGCGTCGGTAGTTGCGCCAGTTCAGGCTCATGCACTTCCGTCTGCTTGGGAATGCATTCGTAATGCTTTTCAGAAAGCACACCCTCCGGAGTTTGCAGCTAGCTCCGATGTTGTGGTTTCCAGTCAGTGAAGGAAGGATATTCAGAGACACTTAAGGATGTACGAGTGCACGGATATGCAGAAGGAGATACTGGATACTTTCAAGCTAGTAGGATCTTCATTGCAGTGGTGGGAGTCCATTACCACCGCAGAGGAGAGGGACACCCTTTCTATACAGGAGTTCTGGGTGTGGTTCGACCGCAAATATTTTCCGTCAGCTATTCACACGGAGATGAGGAGGAAATTGATTAACCTCAAGAAGGAGGGAAGGACCGTAGCCGAGTATGAGGCTGAGTTTACCAATCTCTTGAACATTGTTCCTGATGAGATACCGACTGAGGAGAAGAAGATTCATAAGTTCACGGATGGATTGACTTGGAGGATTCGTCAACACTTGTTGGGTAATCTCTCGTTGGCCACTTATTCTGATGTGGTTAATCCTGCATTACTTCACTGCCAGGATCATCGCTTTCATATGTCTGAAATCAAGAGATCAGGGGAGTCCAGCCAACAGGGCAGGACCGGGGAAAATGGTGTCAGCGGGGCACAATCTGCTCAGGGACAACACAGGCAGGGTGACCAGGGTTCCCAACAGGGGGATTCTAAGAGATTAAGATCTGGGGGTTTCAGAAGTGGACAAGGAGGTTTCAGACAGGGCCATCAGGGCCAGTAGGGTCAGAATGGTCAACATCAACAGTTTCACCAGGGCCAGTAAGGCCAAGGTAGGAATGGTAACGGCCATCAGGGATAGAGAGGGGTAAACTTCCTGGGGAAGTGTTTTGTTTATTGCAAGACGGGCCACAAATACCAGGATTGTCCTGACAGGGGCAGGGCCCCACCGAAGCAGCAGCAGGGTGCTCAACACGAGCCACAGATGCCTATGTTTCCTGTCGCCTTCCCAACACCACCACAGATGGCAGCATTACCACCCATTCCAACAGTCCCAGTTCAGCGGGGGCAGCTTCAGTATGGGAGAGTGTATCAGCTTCAGCATGCCGCAGCCCCACAGGATCCACCGGTCATTGAGGGTATGTTCTCTATTCAATGGACTATGGGACGTATTTTATTTGATATGGGGGGCACACATTGTTTCATTTCCATGAGATTCGCACGCACTCTTGGGTTATTAGACACCGCCGAGAGCACGGTTACTTGTGTAGATCCGTCGTTGAGTAGGGGTTCCATGATTTCCCTTATTTGTGGAGGTGTGGGTATAGAGATCGGGAGGTTTACTTTACCCGTGGATATTTTAGTGTTAGAGATGACTGAGTATGATGCCATTATTGGTATGGATTGGCTAGTTGCGTACCAAGCCATGATTGACTGTTTCAGTAGGAGTATTATCTTTTCCATTACTGGGCAGGAGATGTTTTTAGTGGTGATGCCTCGCCCTGAGGGAGGATCGTCCACTCACTTGTAATATATAGAGGAGGAGGCCTCTAAGGAAATGGTGATACCACTTGATGCGATTCCAGTTGTTAGGGAGTTTACCGATGTATTTCAGGATATACCTGGACTACCTCCGAGTAGAGAGATAGATTTTGTGATCGACTTGACGCCGGGCACTCGGCCTATTACCCGCGCACCTTATCGTATGGCTCCAGCAGAGATGAGAGAGTTAAGGGATCAGATTGAGCAGTTGTTGGGTCAAGGTTTTATCCGGAGGAGTACTTCACCGTGGGGTGCCCCTGTGTTGTTCGTAAAGAAGAGGGATGGATCATTGAGGTTATGTGTAGATTACCGAGAGTTGAATAAGGTCACGATACGAAATAAGTATTCGTTGCCCCGAATCGATGACTTAATCGACCAGCTAAAAGGAGCTTCTTTCTTCTCAAAGATTTATTTGCGATCAGGATACCACCAGTTGCGTATCAGGGAACAGGACATCTCGAAGACTGCTTTCTTGACGAGATATAGTTCCTACAAATTTTGGGTTATGCCTTTTGGCTTAACCAACGCTCCAGCCATGTTTATGGACTTGATGAATAGGGTGTTCAGAGAGTTCCTAGATCAGTTCATCATTATCTTTATTGATGACATTCTGGTTTGCTCCCATACAGAAGAGGAGCACGCCGAGCATTTGAGATAGGTTCTGCAGACGCTACGTCGGAACGAGTTGTATGTAAAGTATGAGAAGTGTGGGCTTTGGCTGAAGGAGGTTCAGTTTTTGGGGCATATCATTTCAGACCGGGGGATATCTGTTGATCTGGGGAAGGTATCCGCGGTGAGGGAGTGGGGACATCCCACGACACCGACTGAGATCCGTAGTTTCTTGGGCCTAGTAGGATACTACAGGAGGTTTATTCGGGGTTTCTCAAAGATAGCGGGTCCTTTGACACATCTGACTCGTAAAGGTGTGCCATTTTTCTGGAGCGATGCCTGTCAGTTGGCATTCGATGAGTTGAAGGATAAGTTGACCTCAGCACCTGTGTTAGCGTTGCCCAGACCGGGAGTTGAGTATCTAGTCTACACCGATGCGTCCTTACAAGGACTCGGAGGTATGCTGCAGCAGAAGAGTCAGGACATAGCTTATGCTTCCCGTAAGCTTAAGCCTCATGAGAAGAATTACCCCACCCATGACTTGGAGTTAGCGGCAGTTGTATTTGCCCTTCGGATTTGGAGACATTACCTCCTGGGGTAGAAATTTTGATTGTTCACGGATCACAAGTCTCTACAGTACCTCTTCACGCAGAAGGAGTTGAATATGCAACAACGACGGTGGCTTGAGTTTGTGAAGGATTATCAGTTTTATATCCAATATCACCCGGGGATGGCTAACGTGGTAGCAGACGCGTTGAGCCGTAGGCCAGTAGATGAAGTGGCCGAAGTGTGGAAAGCAAAGTGGAAGGAGTTGGGACACCAGGATGTAAAGACCCTATCGTTCATGTCTGTAATGACTGTTACACCACAGATTGTTATGAGAGTGGTAAAGGCCCAAGCAAATGACTCATTCTATCAGGAGCAGATAGTTCGATTACTAGCGGAGGGAGCCGAGTCCTATACCGTTAGCTCAGACGGGGGATTATGCTTCAATGGGAGACTAGTTGTTCCGGAAGGGGAAGACTTACGACACGAGGTGATGACAGAATCGCACGGCTCACGGTTCGCAGTACACCCTGGTGGGGACAAAATGTACCAAGACATGAGACGTCAGTATTGGTGGAGCGGGATGAGAGAGATATCGCCGTGTTTGTTTCTAAATGCTCCACTTGTCAGCTAGTAAAAGTGGATCATCAGAGACCAGTAGGACTTCTACAGCCATTAGAGGTTTCGACGTGGATATGGGAGAGCATATCCATGGACTTTATCATGGGGTTACCTACGTCACAGAGGGGTCACGACTCCATTTGGGTAATTGTGGACCATTTGACTAAAGTGGCTCATTTTCTACCCGTAAGGACAGACTACACTACGGGACAGTATGCCCAGATTTTTATTGCAGAAATAGTGAGACTTTATGTGTGCCTCTAAATATCGTGTCTGACCGAGACAAGATATTTGTTTCACGGTTTTGGGAGAGTTTCCAGGAGGCCATGGGCACTGAATTGCGATTGAGTACGGCTTATCACCCGCAGAACGATGGGCAGACCGAGCGTACAAATTAGATGTTGGAAGACATGTTGCGTATGTGCATCATAGACTTTAGGGGTGGATGGGAGCAGTACCTTCCACTGGTGGAGTTTGCTTATAATAACTCCTACCAGTTCACCATTGGCATGGCTCCATTTGAGGCGTTGTACGGTAGACCTTGTCGTTCCCCAGCATGTTGGTTAGAGGTAGGGGATAACAAACTCTTTGGGCCGGAAGTGATTCAGGACACGTCGGTAAGGATAAAATTGATACGAAGTCGAATTCGGGTAGCTCAGGACCGGCAAAAGAGCTATGCTGATGCCAGTAGGTTCTTCAGAGAATTCAAAGTGGGGGACCAAGTTTTACTCAGAGTATCCCCTATGAAGGCGATTATGCGTTTTGGGAAGAAGGGGAAACTGGCACCGAGATATGTGGGGCCATTTCCTATAATCTTGCGGATTGGGCCAGTTGCGTATAGACTTGGGTTACCGGAGCACTTGCATAGGATTCATGATGTGTTCCATATTTCCTCGCTAAGGAATATCTTAGGGATGATTTGGCCCATACTCACATTGCTTTGGAGGACATCGATCTCCAGCCCGATAGTTCCTACGAGGAGAGGCCGATTGCTATTTTGGACTGAAGCGAGCGGAAACTGCGGTCAAAGATAGTACAGTTAGTACGTGTTCAGTGGCGGCATCATAATGCTGAGGAGTCCACATGGGAGCGCGAGGATGAGATGCGCGAACGTTATCCAGAGTTTTTTTCACCAAGTAGTTTTTAGTTCCGAATTTTGTGATGAAATTCTGTTATTAGGGGGGAAGTATGTAATACCCCGTAATTTTATTGATATTTATTTAAGGGATTAATTAAATTAAATGTGAATTAATTGAGAATTAATCCGGATATAGATACTAACGAGATGTGAGTTGGTATTTGATTGTGTTGTGTATATATGGCAATATATGAATATTGGAAATATTAAAATTGTCGCGAGACTGAAATACGACAATTTGGGAAATTTAGTTGGGACACGCGTGTCAATCGCGTCAAAAAAGTAATTTATTTGAATTAAAAAGTAAATTTTATTTTTATCAACCTAATGGCCATTTTGAGTGCGCCAACGAGTCCGGAAGGGTCGAAATAGTCAGAAAACAGTAGTCGGGGGTTTAGTTTGGGTCCCGGGGCATTTTTGGGCCATACCGGCAACTAAATAGGGTATTTTGGAAATTTTGAAATTTTGGAAATTAAAACCTACGAATTTTAAGAGTTAAATTATACATTATTAGTAACCCACTAAGCCCATTACCATCATTTGACAAGTTAGAGGGCTACGGGAGTTATAGGAAGAGTTGGAAGAGGTTCCCAAAAAGAAAACCCATAACCACCATCTTCAACCTTGGGAGAAAATCTGTCGATAAAGGGGAGAGATCAACCCTCAACCTTCAACATCAAATTCTGAAGAGCAATCTAAGGCAAGTGATTTAGTATTTTTAATGCATTGAATATGTCTTCCATGCTTAGTGTAGGAATTATTTTTTATTGTAATTTTTGGAAGAAAACCCATGAAAATTGTTGGAGAAACTTTGAATTTGGGTTAGGATTTGCATGTAGTATGATAATGGAATGATCTAATGCTTTAATAGTTACATATGATGATTTAAAAACGGATTTATGATGAGTAATTAGACATAACAAAATTAGGAGTTCATGTTCATAGGGTTTGGAGATATATTTGAAGATTCATAGTAATTCCATGATTTTTGTAAAGATTTAACACCTTAAATATGTTAAGGAATAATCTAGGGTGATTAGAAATGGTTTATATACGTTAAAACATAATTTGGATGGTCTTAGAGCGGATTTGGAGGGGAGAAGAATTGAGAAAAACGGAATTGGGATTTTCTGGGATGAAACTGCCATCTCGTTAGAAGACCTGCCCAGGTCGTTCGAACGACCTCGTTCGAACGAACTTCTAATGAGATGATAGTATGACTTCTAAAAAGTTGGTATTTCGTTCGAAGTCCTTCGTTTGAATGAACTCGTTTGAACGACCTCGTTCGAACGAGATTTCTAACGAGTTGACAAAATGGCCTTTTTGGCCTGAATTGATTTCTAGTATCCCGTAGACTAATTTAAATGGTGAGATAACCTTTCCTCATTAACTAGTGGGTATAGTTGGGAGATTGGGGTACATTGAGGAGTAAAACTTAGAATAAAGTCTTAAACTGGATGTCATTTGTGGATTGAGAAGCAAGTAACTAATCACGAAGTGAGATTAATCGATAGATTAAATACATATAAACCGAGGACATGTGATTTGTATAATACTAAGTGTGGGTATAAGAATGAGAAGTATACCACTAACAATATATTTTAATATCTAAGATGTGAGAATGCTTAGTATATGTAGTTATATGTGTATGACATACCTACCATACTTGCTATCGTGGGAGGTTGGCGTTCGTTTAGGGCCATCTAATCTTTGTGTGCCTACGGGGGGGATTTATATTGGTACCTCGAGGACATAGGTCAGAGAAGGTCTTATTGAGAAGTTAATAAGTCTGCTGATCATGGGAGCGTAGGTATGTGCGTGCCCCATGTGATGTGAGAACTATGTTCGCCTCCACTATTTGTGATTGTTGTTAATGAAACGTTTCCTAAGAGATTCGGAATACGAGGTCCTCATGTACGTGATGTACCGGGATTTGATAGCAGAGTATGTGAGCACCGCAGCTTAGCCTCGGGGTGATAGTATTATATATTTATGGTGAGAATAATATACTGTTGATTGAAATGAATAGTCGTGAATAATTGTGGGTATAAGTAATAGTAACGGTTTGTAAAGTGAAAATGTAAGATTTATAATATTGAAATACTAAAGAGGAAAATCTGTGTAATAAGGTACACTACTCTATTAAATAGAAGATGTTGGGATTCGAGTTGGATATCATATAGAAATGTTAGATTTAGCATTGGACTAGATAGATATGGGATCAACTAGAAATGGGTACGGGTACGATAGGAGTGCACAATTAGTTGAGAGGTGAGGAACTCATGCGAGTGCACACACTATCATGTACTTTATATTCACTGTTTAATGATATTAAACACTTGCAATTTAAAAAAAAATATTCACATTCGGGCTCTGACCCGTTTGCTTTCAAATCTATTTGTGTAAAAATCTTTTTAGGTGCCCAGCCACAAGGGCACCATGCATAGGAGTTTTATTCAGGTGACGTGCTGTAGCTGCTGTGGAAGTTACAGGACCTTGATAGTAGACGCCTCCATTTCTGATCTTGACTCCATTATCAGTTTTTATCATTTGTTGGGCATGTCACCCATTCCTTTTAGAGACATTTTACTTATTCAGTTATTTCAGACTTTGGGTTGTAATTAATTTTAGTGATGCGGACTTTGTATTTAATTATTTCAGAATTCGGATTGTTGTGAGGAGTTTTCCTCCAGACTCATTATTTAATGGATGGTTATTCTATTGTGACTATATTGTTGGTTATGTTAACTTTTCATAATTCATTTATTGCATGTTAATCGGTTTTAATTAAAATGGACAACCTACTTTTTAAATACTATGTGGTTAGTAATATTAAAATGTTTTCGACAGTGATGCTATGAACTGAACCAACTTGGCATTTTGTATTAATTTAATAAAGGAGTTGCTACCCGGTATTTAATTAGTCGGGTTGTCACTAACCCGTCTAACTAAACTAATTCTCCCATCTACTAAAAACCTCTACACTCAAGCACTAGGGGCTAAACTTCTCTCCATTCTCAACACTGCGTTAAGTTCGTGCGTGGGGTGTCTCGCGAAGCGAAATCCAAACAAGGAACCCCCCCGATACACTACTACTTGGCAGGGTTAATGGCAGAGGTCCATTAGGCCCGTAGCACACATCTAAAGTATAAATATATACTTATTTTCATATATATACATATCACATTTATTTTTATTTTTATTTTTATATACATCTTATAATATACATCTGGATCTATCTCCCGGACTGAGGTGTATGCTATACTCATTTCAAAACTTTCCATTTAACTTCTCATATCCAGGAAATGTATTTAAAAGCCAACTCATTAGCATGAATTGCTTTAAGATATCAAATACTTTTAAAAGGCCAGTTTTATTAACATAAAAATGCTTTTCCATTTTAAAACAATCCATTTCCCTTCTCATATCCAGGAAATGTATTTAAAAGCCATTTTTATTATCATAAAAATGCTTTTACCATATCATATGCTTTCATTTCCCTTCTTCCATCCAGAAAGTGTTATCGAAGTCAATTCATATAACCCATTTCCCTTCCTATCTCCAGAAAATGTAATTAAAGCCAATCCATTAACATGAATTGCTTTAACAATTCTAAGACCGCCCCCCCGGGTTTCCCCACTAGACGCGCCCCTAAATGGCTATCATCTTCCAGGGCCTATCGAACAAGACAACCTGGGAACCTACCTGCGGAATAGTCAAGACCACACCCAGAATCTCCTAACCAGCGCAGTAAAATATAATCGCTCATATGGATTAGGACTATATCCACCCTGCATTCATTAGCCAGGGGGCATCACCATACGCACGCAACTTCCTTTATGATAGCAATTTATGGAGGTGTGTATCCATAAATTATTATTTATGAAAATCATTTGTTTTTCCATTTTGAAAATAATTTACATTTTCAAAATTATTTACATTATATCATATCTATATACTTTAATCACACACACACACACACACACACACACACAGATATATATATATATATATATATATATATATATATATATATATATATAGCCATAATTGCCAACTTCATCTAGCGATGACCATTAATCCCAAAGATTCTCTCAAAGAATCATAATCATGCATTCATATACGCATGATACTAAACCCAAAATATTCCTCACTTTTATAAATAATACATACCTAAATCCCCATTAAGGATTTATTGGATATCTCCAATTATACCATCTTACATTTAGTGAATATATACCTATATTCCCAAATTTCATCATAATCCTCTCATAGGATTCATTCAACCAATATCAATATATTTATGCTTTCCTATGCGCATAAACTATATAGGCCTAAAAGCCCACTAAAATATCCTAGGATTTATCTTTCCCAAACCACCTTAAATTCAAGGGGTTATGGATTTCATTTCCATGAACCCAATGACTACATTTTTGTCCATATAATTACTTAAAGGTCCCTTCCATAATTTAGGAACCCTAAACCATTAAATTCTACAATTATTCTATTTTCCTCGAAAATATAGTTTAAGGGTTATACATTAAAACCCTCACCTCGCCCTCCTAAATTTCCTCAATTAGAGGACTATATGCTCCTAAAGAGTCCCTTAGGTTATCCTAAAATTAACCTCGAATCAATTAGAATTGGAATTCATCCTATCCAATTCACCCTAGGAAAATTGAACTTTCAGCAGGGGTCGATCGATCAACCCATGGCTGTCGATCGATCGAAGGCTTCGATCGATCGAACCCCCATCATGGCGGGCAACTTCTTCTCCAAGAAGCTGTTTCAGCCATGGAATCTTCCCCTAAGCTTCAATCTCCTCACCCAACGCCCTATAACTTCAACTAACTACAAATACACATATATAAAGGGTTCTAAACATCCTAGAACCCGAAATCATCAATTAATTTAGTTTAAAACCTAAGTTCCTCAAATTGAATTATTTTAGGGTTTAAGTATTTTAACTCCCGAAAACCCGTTTTATCCACGAAAACCCAACCCAAAATCTTTAGGATTTGTTGTACCAACAATGATATGAGATATTTATGCTTAAAAATAAATAAAGCAAGTAAACACTTGCCTCGTGGATAAAATTCGATGTCCTCGAGCCGAATCCCGCGGAAGTTGCCCGGAATCTCCCCTTTTTCCTCTTTTTTCTCTCCTCCTCTCTCTCTTCTCTCTTTCTTTCTTCTTTCTTTCCCCCTCCCCCTCTTTATATAGGAAGAAAAGGGTTATACCCCTTAAAACCCAAAAACGACTCGTTTACTCAAAACTAGCCCGTTTAACTCCAAAATTCTCCGAAACTCAATTTCGACAATCGGACATTCTTTTTCGACTATCTCGGACATTCCGAGACTCACGGCGCAGTCGAAATTTCCATCTGAGGTACTTGACCGCAAATCACTATTCTAACCCATAATAACTTAATGCGGGTTTTCTAATCAAAATCTTACCTCGTGTCGCTTTTCTCAACAACGACATATCATTAAATTACCTCGACATATTTACTTAACCCCAATACTAAATATCTCACCTAGCGATAATCATTAAATCCTTAAAAATCCCAAAATCACTATTTCGGGAAAATCTCCAAATCGCCAATTTATTTCTAATTAGGGAATTTAGTGGTCTCCAAAAGGGCGGGTTGTTACAGGGCCGAATTAATTAATTTCGTAATTAATTAATTAAACTTTCTGAGCCGGATTTTAACACAAATTAAAATCCGTTTGGGCAGTTAGTTAACCCAACAATTACAACTGGTTTGTAACTGGAGACTGTTTTGAACAGTCACCTCTTGACTACTATAAATACAGATGTTCCCCTCCATTTTTCAATTGATGAAAAAATTGAAAATTGCACTGTTCATTTCCTCTCCTAAACAGTCCATGCATTACATTGTTGTGCTATCTGTATTGATTCGAAAAATTCCGTTCTATCTTGGGAGACATTAATTCAGACCCTAAGCAGTTTGGAGAGGAATTAAATTTGTCTTAAGAAAACTGTGGTACTACGCAGGGCTCGGGATTCTTTCTATATATATTATTTGATTCTATAATTTCAAGTTTCTTATTTCTATAAATTCGTTTGAAATTCTGTAATTATTATTATTTTAATAATTCTGACCTATTTGATAATTAAATAGTAGACATAACAAAAATCAACTCAAAAATATATTTTTAACTATTTAAAAAAAAATAATGTATGAACTTAATATACACAAAAGTCTGTCTATATATACATATGTTTTCTATTACTAAAACATTTGCACAAGCTACATTCAAATAATTTGTAAATAGCTTTTGATCTATATAAAACTTGAAGGGAAACAAAAAAAGGTGCTCAGTGTTGAAAAACAGTATCCTTACAGCCTATTCTTAGCTGATGTTAAAATATGAGCTTTCAACTTTAATATGATATCAAAACACAATAAATTACTAAATATGTGAATGACCTTTTCTATTTTCTATCTTTCAAATTCCCGTTGGTATTTTGGAGAAGTGGATGTGAGTTCATGCATTGTGATTGATTATTTAAAGTAAAATAGGATTCATTTATAAGAATTTCCCTTTCATGTGATTGTGTAGAGGAATAACGGGGGACCACACTGATCTTATATTGAGTTATGATGATGATAAAGCAACAAGATTGGAAAAGGTTAACACTATGCCAAGGCCAAACTGCTCCTCATAAAAAGTTTTTAATAAATTAAAGGGTAGATATTGTGACCGCAGCGGTGTCTCTTAACGAAAGGTAATTTACAAATTCAAAATCACTAGTTTAGCTTTTGTGCCTCAATATTGTTGCAGTGGAGATTGGTAAAATATGTGACCTTACTCAAAATATATACTTCTTGCAAATTATATTAATTCGTAGAAACTTCTTACGACTTAATACAGTTCGTTGAAACCTAATTATATAATATAAATTGATTATTTAGAGTTGCAATGAACTTTATTTGTCCGTATCAATTTCTATGAACAATACGGACAAATGAAGTTTATTGAAACTTTTGCGGATTTTGTAACCGTTCTCTAAATTTGTAGAACGCTTACAAATTCTTATACAGAATTTGATCATTTTCACCCACCAGTGCAAGCATGTAAATTTGTAAATTTACAAAATCTCTTGTATTCTTCTTCCACCATTGTGGTTGCTCTAATAAATAGTTAATGAACGCCAAAATATTATAATAAATTTGTTAAATACCACTAGTCCTTTTGTACAATAAATGCTTCACTAAAATAGTGTTTTTTACAAAAATAAAAGATAAAAATAGCATAAGATTATTCTCAGTATTTATAATGTAATTGATTTTAATTCTTAATAAGTTCGTATTTAATGTCACAAACAGTTAGGGCACATAAGAATATATATTTTGCTCTGCGATAGCCTTCTCAAAACTCACAAAAGACATTTGTTGTATTATACAAAACACAAAGGGTATTGCTTCTTTTTTTTACAAAAAAATAAGCTGGAGTGGAATCTACCTAATAATAAAAAGTTGTACACATGTGATAATGACTCTGCTATAAATTTTGTGTGATTGTATTGTGTTTTCTGGCATATTTTTTTGTTTTACCTCAATACCCCTCTATAAAATGCTTATGGCATACCATGTTCATATTTTTTTTAATAGAATTGATAATAAAAGGTTTACTATAGTGTTTACTACACATACTTATTTTCCCTAAAAATCATTAAAACAATCTTTACGGTGTTTTATGATTTTGAAAGTGTATAGTGGAGTGTGTAATGTCAAAATATAAGATTGCGAGGTAAAATAATATACATAAGGATCAATGGTGGAGTCAGAAATTTTTTATTGAAAGGACACCAATAAGTACAAGGCATCGAATTCCATGGAGGTGAGGGCACCCAAGATGAATTTTAAAGAATTATTTTTAGATTTTTCAAATCAAATAGCCTCACATTATAATAGCACAAATTCATAATACACAATAATCAATAACAAAACCATAAACAACAATAAATATATATTGTTTCGCTCCTTCTTATTCACTTTTCTGAATCCGTCACTAATGCTAACAGCTATCAAACTACTGAATAACAAAATGAACAATCTGCTATAAATACGAACATGGAGATCAGATAAGATTATAATCATAATTACAAACCCTTATTTACAAATTTTGGGACCACTGGCATTGTTTCAAACTGGTCTATTAACAATTTTTGGGTGGCATTGTTCCAAACTGGCCCTTGTATGCTTTTAAACGATTTGGCTCTTTTATTTTTCTGGAGCATGACCCTGTCAATGGTACATCCTCACCCAAAAGCTGACTTCTTTTTATCTGTTCGTATACTTATACTCTCCCGCCTTTGCATCATTGAGTAGAAGTCGACAAATATCACAAAAGCTTGTACTCAGTATTATTGTTGAACTCATCTACAATGGTGTACCAAAATCAAGTACCCGAATGATTAATAACTTTCACGCCCTCTACATGTTCGTCGTCGTCATTCGCACGCATATTTTGTCCGTGCACCATCATAAAGTGGATAAATAGAGTGATGTATAATATAAAAAAATTTCTTAAATATTTTTTAATACATATTTAGTTTAAACGTTTTATTTTGTATCAAAAAATTCCTTATTTTTTTATCTTTAAAGGTCCGTGTCAGCAACATAGTAAAACATTTTTGGTATAGTTAAAGACCTTTTAGTATAAAATAAAAAGATTTAGACTATACATATATTAAAAAAAAAATCAAGAGACTATTTGATATATATATTCCAAGAATAAAAGCAGAAATTTGTATCCCAAACAAATTTTGTTTGCTAACAAATATGTTGTGATTTTTTAAAAACATTACACGCAACATATACGGGTGTAACTAGGGATGTAAAACGGGTTGGGTCAGCCGGGGGTAAGGTTTCTGACGTTCGGCTCAAACTAACTTATCCAAACTCAAGCCCGAACTCAGCGCGAATTAAAATTTTCCACCTAAGCCCGAACTCGGCTCATAAATATTTCGAGTTTCGCCCCCGATTTCAATTTTTTGTTAAAAAAGGTTTGAATTAGTGTTTTTTTATTTTTTGTGTTTCCATCATGAAGAAAATTTATACACCAAAATCTAATTGATATTTCATAAAATAAAGTATATAATTACGAAATGTATAAAACTAAAACAAGAGAAGTAAAAATGAAAACCTTCAAAGAGTAATTAAATTTCATACATATAAAATTAGTTAACATAAATATGTTATATTATATAAAATAATTTATTTATATATATATATATATATATATATATATATATATATATATATATTCAAAGTTCGGGATTCGGTTCAATTCGTGCTTGGTAAAGTTCAGTTCAAGCTCGGCTCGAAATTCATTCGCGCTTGAAATTTTGGCTCAGGCTCGGATGAGCTCAAACTCAAATAAAGCTCGCCCCGAAAATAACGAGCCCAACGGAAAGACTTTGGGCTTGCCCGACTCAATTTATAGGCCTAGGTGTAACCCAATAACAGTTGTAAAGTAGCCCTTGGGCCAACTTGGAATTTTGAAAATTAATTTAAATCTCCCATGGAACATTATGTTTCATTTGGGTTCACACGGTGCATGATGCACCGCCCCAAATTGGGCCGACTACCATATCCGAATCCCTAAAATCAATTCCTCTCATTAAACTAAACTCTAATCCAACAAACTAATGTCTAGATTTTCATAAATTGTGTCGACGCTTAAAATCACTGGAAAAATGCCGAATTTGGCTTCAGATTTAAGAATGGGCGAGACATTAGATATGGGTTGTTTGATGAAGAGAATGAATTCTAAACTCCTCTTTATGGTAAGAACTGACTTCCAATAAGTATAATTTAGTGTTATTTATGATTGCATGTTGCCCTAATACCTAAATAAATGAATTTTACTACTTTCTTGAGATTTTATATTACTATTTGGTCTACACTAAGTTTTAATCAATAGAAACAATTTTTTTTTAACACATGGTAGGACTAATTTTGCATCTCTTTTTTATCTAATTTCATCAACACTAGAAGTGTTGTTTTACTCTCGCTACACTAAAAATGTTAATCTTGCACGCTTGGATAAAGAGAATCTTGCACGGTTTAGAACCGTGTAAGATTCTGGTACTATTTATTCCCAAATTTAGCACGATTTAAAATGGTGCTTGAATCTGACACGGTTTAAAAGCATGCGAAAAACTTGCTAAAAAAATACTAAAACTAATTCCCACTACAAGAAAAAGTATCATGTATGTCAATTTGAAAATTGATGTTATGCCAAACAAATGTAAAATGACATAAATGATATACAATTATGTCACTTTAGTTTTGAAGGTGAATATTTATTTCAATTAAAGTAAAATTGAGATAAAAAGATAAACAATTTATCTCATCTTTATATATAAATGGCATAAATTAGTTTTAGTTATTTTAGACTTTAGTTAAAAATTGAGATAAATAAGAAAGAAAAGCATGATCCTTTTTTTCAATTACCGCGCCATAGAATTGGCTCCATACATGAAATCCATTCTCCCAAAACAAAAAGGGCGGCTCACATCTGTCTCTCGCACAACTTCTAGCAATGGTTGTACATCTCTCTCGCTTTCTTCCCTCGTACCCCTTCCTCCTCTCTAGGTTGCGGCGCCATCTCCACGGCAGGTACAAAGAACAACTCTCACGATTTGTCCTTAAGATTAATTCCTAGGGTTTCTAAAATTTGTTCAATGATTTGTTCAATGTGTTCAGAATCTACACGATTTGTTCAGAATCGATTTGTTTAGTGAATCAATTTCTTTAGTGAATCAAAATATGTATTATATGATTATCCCTTCTCTCTTGCTCTTACCATTTCTTTTGTTTGTTTTGATTTCAGAAATCGTCTAGGGTTTTTGTGCTAATGGACAACAACCACCGTTAAAAAGTTTCGAAGGTCTGTTCTTTCACATGACTTCGTTTTAATTTTTTGCGAGTTTAGGAAATTTAGGGTTTTGAAACACTAATGTTTAAATCACCCTCTTCACTATTTTCCCCTTTATTTTCTTCAGTAATATGGTGTTATTTTTTAAGGTCAACATGTATGGTTCTTGATCCATTACTATCTATAGTTATTTCTATTTAATTCAATGGTTTTATGATACATATAATTACCAAAAAGTTCTCAGGGTTTGATTTTTTGATTCTGTAAATGTTTTAATTTTGGGTAATACATCTATTTGTGTATATGATGTTTATTCAAATGTATGAGTTGAAACTATTATGCTTTTGTTTTTTAGCTTCTCTTGATTTGAAAGTTAACAATTGAGTGAAATGGGGTTGCTAGTTATCAGTTTCTTTTAGTTGGATCATTTGTTTGGGATTGTTAGTGACTTAAGCTAAAGGTCAATAATTAATTTGTGTTTTCAATAAGTATTTTAAAATTTCAGTTTGAATGTTCTTTTGTAAGTTTTCCATTATTTGTTGTATTGGATATTTTTTTTTATGTAAATAGTTAATATGTTTCTTCATAAATCTTTGTTTGTTTTGCTTATTGATTAAATTTTTGTTTATATTTTTCTTCCCAAGTAGTAATTAGATTCCATATATTTGGTGTGGCACCCACTACTATAAAACAAAGCACTGACGAAAACCTTCTATATACATATGTTGATACCAAATTTAGTCTGCTGACATGGCTCAATCGAGTGAAGACACGTGACAATCTACGTGGAAACAACAAACACTCCCGAGTAACTCAGACGCCCCAACCTACAAGAACTCTCCGAGGAACTTTTGAGTACCGAGGAACTTTGAGCACCGAGGAACCTTAGGCGGTTCGAGCAGCTTAGGCGGTCCGAGCTGCACCTCGGACAAACATTAATAGCCGGATAACCAACAGTTTGATTGTTCATTAAATGCTTATCATTCAGACGTATACACTTAAGGGCTATTGAATGTATTACCCTTTCACATGTACAACATTTAATGTATTACCCTTTCACATTACAGCCTCAGGGCTATAAATACATTGTATCACCCTCATTGGAAGGGGACCAGAATTTCTTGATTGAACTTGTAATCGAGAATTCTCAAATAGTCATCAATAACAGAAACAGTGGACGTAGGCCATTCTTATAAGGCCGAACAACTTTAAAACTTCTTTGTCTCATTTATTTTATCTGTGATTAAATAATTAGATCTAATCTAATTTTTTACATCAACAACACACACACACACACACACACACACACACACACACACACACACACACACACACACACACACACACACATATATATAGGGAGAGGTTCACAAGTGGACCAAAAGAATGGACTTTTTAATGGACCTTAACAAAAAACACATATTAACACATTAATTTTAATTTCTATAGTGTAATTGGTACGCGCCAGCGGCACCCGAGACCACACCTTCACCCCACTACCCCCCCCCCCCCACCCCCCATCGCCCCCCCCCCCCCCCCCCCAACCACCACCATCACCAAAGCAGCCCTTGTGGCAGCCCTTATGACAGCAGGGCTGCCATGGGGGTCGGAGGGTGGGGGGTGGGGTGGGGTGGGGTGTGGGGGGGGGGGCGTGTGTGGGGGTGCGGGGGTGGGGGATCGATCGACACGCGTATTTGGTGCCGCTGGCGCGGACCAATTACACTATAGGAATTAAAATTAATGTGTTATGTGTTTTTTGTTAAGGTCCATTAAAAAATCCATTCTTTTGGTCCACTTGTGAACCTCTCCCTATATATATATATATATATATATATATATATATATATATATATATATAGAGAGAGAGAGAGAGAGAGAGAGAATTGTAAGGCCCTAAACATGATTAGGAATGCTAATTATATGATTAATTATAAGATATAAGTTATAAGTTGGTGAGGTGTGTTAAAGATGTTAATTATCATATTTGGGGGATGCATACTCATGTGATATATGTGTTGGTTGCATTAGATGTTAATCAAGATTATGATCGGGGATAACTTTTTTTAGATCATATGATTAGTTATGTGGTTAAATGCATCATGAAAATATGTTTCTAATTCATCATTATGTTTATAAATTTAAACCAAGGTGTTAGTCCGAAATTGGCAATGTTAGGTCGCCAAATGTGAAAGCTTTGAGATTTTTCGTAAATTGCTACCCTTCAGTTCGGGCCCAAATTTGGCATACTAGTTTTATGATTCAAAGTTATAGATATATGAGCTAAGTTTATAACACAACAAACGATGTGTAAAACAGAGGTTCAAGTAAGGAGTTATGCTGAAATTACGAAACAAGGGCAAATATGTCTATTCGTTAAACGGTATTTTCTCTTATTAGTAGAACACATGACTTGTTTTGATTGGACCAAGGGGAGATGCCTTATGCCGACTTAAAGACCTTAAAAACTCCCTTATTATTCATTTTCATTAGAATTTCAAGTGGGTTTGAGAGTTACATGGAAGAAAGAGAGGTTAGGATAAATTAGTGAAGGATTCAGGAAGATTATCGAGAGATAAACAAGCTTATGTATCCAAACATTCTTAGGTAAGATTTAACTTGTAAATTTCATTATTTACATGACATATGTTGTTTTATATGATATTAAAGATAATATTTTGGTATAATATAATACGTGTTGTTACATGTAGGTGGGTATGTGTAGGTTGTATATATGAAGTATGTTGAATTCATACAACTAAGGTTGTAATCATCATGTTAATAAAATTGGTGTATCCTTATGAATACTCAATGGAATCGATTGATTCTAGTTGTATATGAAATTAAACTTATATATATATGTCATATCTGAAAATTATATAAAAATACCAAGAAATGAATTTTGGGTGATAGTTTGATGTTTGGGTATAAAATTTGCCCCAAAAGTGTATATGTGCACACCAGGTGTCCGATGTTTTTCTTGACTTAGCAAATGAACTCTAAAAATTATGAAACTTTAATTTTATATTATTCAATATGTTTAACATATGTTCCCATGATTTATAACCTAGGTGTAGGTTATTTTTTCTTGAAAAATGTTAAGTTATGCTTTGATAGTCTGACCTAGATGTGTTAAAAGTGGCATAAATCATTGAATACTTATTGAAATTAATAAATTCCAATTGGAAATGTTAGAGAACATACATGAGTATGATATAATTGAAGGGTAGAATAAAATATCTTCTGGTTTGGCTTGGGAGTTGTTTTGAAGTTAAAGTTTTGTTGTTGTTTTTCTCCAGAAATGATTTGGAAAAGGTTGTAATAAGACGGACATAACTTTGTCTAGAGAATTCGTAATTTAATTTCGTAAATTGTATTAGAACCCTAATGAATAAAATTTTATAGAAATATGAGTTATCATATTCAATTAATTTTCACTTATGTCAGATTTACCAACTGATGTGATGTGTTACTGAGTTTAATGTGTTTGGTGTATTCAAATACTAATGATGTTGAATTATTAGGTGGGAAGCGGCTAACACTACCATACCAATGAAATAGTTTTGGTATTAATATTAGTACCAAATTCAAGGTGAGTGACCTGTCCTATGAAATATATATGCTTATATTTTCATATGGAATCATGTAGTTAAATACATGTGTTGTGATGCTTATGGAGTGATGTGGTGTTATGAAACATATGCGTATGATTAAAAATGTTAAATGATGTTATATAATGCTATGGACTGAGGTGAGACGTCTATATAATGTTAAGGATTGTGGATTAAAAAATTTAAATGATGTTATTTAATGTTATGGACTGAGATGGGACCTCAATCTAATGTTAAGGACTGTGGTGGGTCCTACAGGATGTGGCTGTCTCATTAATCCAACTAAATGGTTTGTTGTACTTGGGCCTAATTATGGTATGTGGTGGTACCCATTAACTATGGTGGGTTAATTGGACTGTGGCGGGTCCAGGCTTGCGAGAGTTACACAATTCCTGTTGGGTTATGACATTAGGAAATAAAAATTGTTATTCAAATTGGTTATATATATGTGATGTATGTGTGGAATATGGTCATTCACTAAGCTTGTGTTACTTACACTCCTATAATGTTATGTCTCAGGTATGCCTATCGTTTGGAGTTCACTGCCATGTTAAGACGTTAAACGGGAGAGTGGATGACAAATCACGTGGGTTGAATATCAACAAGCTTTTTGGGTAAATGTTAAACAAAGGAACTTATGTAAGTAAATTTGTTGGTACTTTTAAGTTGTGCATAAAGGTAGCTATGTTTTCATCTAAACATGCCTTTGAAGAAAAAAAAATTTTGCGCTATTTTTCGAAAGATTTAAAGTACCATATTGTTTAATGGGAATTTATCTCAGTATAAAATGATAATCTTAACTTACTTAAGTCAGGGCTTGACAGGAATGCTCATACCTGAAGGCACAACGAAAATTTTCAAAGTACATAATCGCAAAACGACGAAAATTTTCAAAGTACGTAATTGTAAAGTGACAAATATATCGTGCTACAACAAAACCAAGCGTATTTAAAAAACATTATCCATAATCTTCTTCATTTATAGGACTACCCACCCTGCTTAACAAATAAAAAATTGTCCAACAACATTCAAATAGTCTAAATTCACCAAACAAATTCACATATAACATGAAATATGCAATATTCATCAAATGAATTCACATTTTGCCTCAAATAATTAAAGTATCAATTTAAAAAAAATGGACATAGACTCCTTTGTTTATTGGACTATCCACCCTCGTAAGGGATAACACCCAATCCTATAATATTGAAAGATCCAAAATTCATCTAGAAAATACTTCAATGAAACAAACTTCGTAAAAAAAGTCACATATATATCAACTAAGGTTGTACCACATGTCCACTATAATGATTGTCCGTAGGTTTCAAAATGCGACATTATAGTCAATTCAAATAGCGAGTCAAATATTATATAAACCATGCTAATTAGTAACGATTATCGTAGAAAAAAAAGCTTTTTTCATTACGGAAGAGCATTCTTCTAAAGTTCTAATAGAAAGCTTGATGTAAAATTAAGGGGCCTGGAGTTCCTCAAAGGCTTTAAGCGGTCGTTTATTTTTTTCCTGGACCCAAAAACATATGTGCACATCTTTGGAAATTAGTTGCAACTCAATTTAGACTAATGAAGAAAAAGTAGACATATGGTAAAGTAATTGTTAATGGAACAATATGGAGAAAATAATATAGCAGTCTTGAATCACAAATAAAGATTACACCATGGATAAGATTACTTCCCAAATAAGGAAATATAATTCTATAATTGAAGATAACCTTAAACTAACTATTTGTAGTAATCTTACATTTCAAATACCTAAGCAATGGATGGTTTCATAAATAATGAAACACCAAACAAAAATAAAGTTGATAATATGTTTACCTCATATTTAAAGCTTCAAAGCCTACACAAAGGTGTTTTCTTTAAGATCATGTTTTAAATAACAGTTCATTAGTAAAAAACAAAAATTAAACACAAATTTAGTAGTTCATTAACCAAAATAGAAAAACAAAGATATACATATTATCGTAGCAATTGCTTTGGTTTCAAAAGGGGGAGGGCTATTGGGAATTGTAACATACGTTTAATGCCCTACTTACATGTGAATGTTGAGATAATCTCCTTTATTATTCATAACTTAAAACTCAAATCAATTTCCACGTTCAACTGCAAAAAGAAATAAAACTGAAAAATTACATACAAAATTCAAAAATTGTGAATTGATAAATGACTACAAAACAAAGAATTCAACCTAAAATTGTGGATAAAATAGTAGCACTCTAAAATTGTGGATAATACAGCGGCACTCTAAAATTTCTTAGTAGAAAGGAAGAATACACGATGAAAGCATTGAATTCTACCTAAAATGTTGGGTAACATAACTTCACCGAACGCTATTATTGATGCAAAAAACTAGAATAGGCTAATTAATTGATCATAGATAAATATAAGTAAAGAGACTAGATATTTTTGACGTGGTTTGGCTTGAGGGAAGAGCCTACGTCCATTTTTATATATTGCTTTGGGATTCTTCAATTGCCTCACTTTTTATGTCTCTTGGATGTAGGGTTTACAATGTATTTATAGCTCCCAAGGGTGTACAAGTGCAGGAATATCAAAGGATGGAATGTCTTTATATCGTAGACATTTACATTTGTATAATCATTCATGTATACAATTGTTGGTGTTTTCCTGTCATCGGTGATCGGTCTTCCTGGTGTTGATCGGCATCCCTGGTGATGGTCGGTATCCATGGTGTAGATCGGTATTTCATCCTTGTTGACTAGGAATAATCTTCCACTATATAAAAGGTGTTAGTATCTGAATGGTCCACATCGATGGATAATTTTTTGTATAAACAGAAGCCCCCAATGTTTCATGCTTGAAATTTTCACAAGAGTATGGAGCATTTGGCTCTTAAAGTTGCTCGGGAAATAATTTTAGGCCTGGTCGGTTGCCGATTTCCCTTGTAAAAATTTATGGTTTAGTTATGGAAATATAATGCGCGTGGCATTTTTGAAATTATCCACACCTTTAACGAATCATTTTTGGGCAAATCCATCTTTTCTGTCTTTTAGCCGCCACCAGTTCAATCGACGATGCCTTTTAATCATTATTTTTTCAGTTTTCGAGGCAACCTATAAAGAGAAAAAAAAGCAACGAACTTTCACTACCTCAAATTTTCTAATTGTTTATTGCTACAGTGTCTTCAAGCTTTCTTTCTCTCTCTTGTGCGATCGATTTATGTTCTTTAGTTCTTGTTGAATCCTTAATTCCCGTAAGAACTATTTCTTTTCTCTTCTATTCTTCATCATGGTTTACTTTATTTATTCTCTTGATGAATTCAGAAATGAATTTAAGATTCCTTCTTGGGTTGTTTTGGAACACACTACTTTACCTGTTGATTTTTTCTCACTTGTTGAGGGTCACTGGTTTCCCTCTATTTTTATAGCCGAGTGTGGGTTTACCTTTCCTGCCAATCCACTGAATCTTGAATTTTATCAACATTTTGACGTTGTCCTAGCTAGGGTAGCCCCCAATACTTGGAGGGTCGTAAATGGAGTGTTTAGGTTGAATCAAGTTCATGGAACCCATCTGGGGATTCCAGAATTAATATTTTGTTATAAGTGTGTGACTAGTGACACCACTTTCCATTTAAAGAAAATGGATGCAAACAAAGCCTTAGTAGTTAATCTTCCATATTCCAATAAGAATTATTTTGAGCATGTAGTTGTTGAAAAAATTAGCAATACGCCCCTTTGATTGGAAATGTTGAGTACCAGGGCCTAGATGCACTCCTTTTGGAAATTGGATAGGTTATTCCTTATTTCACTGTTTTTCCCTGTACATATTTGTTTAAATGTAACACTAATTGTTGTTCTATAAATTTTGATTGCAGTTGATCAGAATAGAAGGTGCCCAAAGGAAAGTGAAGTGAATCTTACGGAGTTAAAATTCATTTGGGGACTTCATCAAAGGATTTGGCGAGGAGCATTTCAGGTCTGCATCTTATATGTTGCAGTACAAGAACACAATTTCCTCCATTGTTTCTCATCCTACTCCGTCCCCTATAATTAACGTTAAGCAAGATCCTCCTTCTACTTCTTCAGCTGATGCATCTGACAGTAGTGATCTTGCTGACCTTTCCCCTTCTTCCTTATATTCAAATTGTCCCCTTACTGTAGCCATCAGAAAGAGGAAGTTTCCCAACATTTTAGGAGACATAGCTACCAATCCCCCTTCCAAATAAGCTGATGAAGGGGTGAAAAATAAAGATGAGACTGGGAAGAAGCCCCCAGCCAAGAAAATTGAAGAGATCCCTCTGAAAATCATAAAGAAAGATCTTCTTTTTAAGTTAGCGAAAGGTTCTTCTTCTCTTCTCGACCAGTATGAATTGGTCGACATATCTTTTTATACCTCTCCAGTGGTCCTTGGCTTTGGATTGGCAATACAGTTAATAAAGTCTGGGACTTTTCCAGACCATAGGGGTGCTGCAGCTGTATTACATCGCTCCAAAAGTTTTTATAGGGTTGCTCAAATCCTTTCTATGGTATATTCTTTTTCCCTCTTTAATTTTATGTCACTTGATTTATTCTTCATAATACTGACTTTCCTTATTTTTCTTGTGAAGTTCCTCGTTGACTTCAATAATATGTTAGAGAAAGATAAGGCTTTGTGAACTTCTTCTGGTGAAGTTAAAGAAGATTTTAATGAGCTTAAAAAGTCAGTGCTTGATTCCCAACAAGCATTAGCTAATGAACAAAAGAAATGGGAGGAGAGGTGAAAGCTACTGAAGGAGCTATTGAAACTGCTCAGGGTCTGGATGACAAGTTGCAGAAAGACTTAGATTCTAAGAAAGTCACATCTTCCCCAGCTACAAAAGGACTTGGGTGCTAAGAAGGCGAAGAGGATTAAGACTAGGAAGGCTGGCTTCAATAGAGGTTGAGATAGAACCATTGGAGAAGCGTCTTTGCAAATAAAGTTTGCGAAGAAGAAATGCTTTAAGGATGGCTGTTCTACTACCCTGGTGGAGGTCGGCACTCCAAAATATTCCGAGAAATTCTCGCGACATGATCTTGGGACCGCCCCCCAAACCTGGATGAGGAACTTAATGATGATGGGGGTTCCAGTGAATCCTTGATAGTGGTGGAGTCTGTCGATCAACACCAGGATGTTGATTCTACTATTCCCTCCATAGTTAATCCTCCTTCTCCTTCTGCTCCTGCTTCTACCTCAGCTAATCCCGAGGAAGATAAGAAGAAGGTGTAGAACTGAGAAGATTTTTGTTTTCCTTTTTCAGTAGTGGTATTTTTTCTTTTCTTTTTGAAGATGTATCTGTACTTTCACTTTTTTATTAATGAAAAGAGAAATATTTTTATTCCCCTGCTTGTGTTTTTCTATGCTCTGTACCTTATTGATTGATAACATTCTTCTTCTTAATAATTCATGGATAAATTAGAATATTTCTCATCTACTGACTCCGAGCTACTCTAGAGGCATAATGAGCTTTTCAAAGCTGGTCACTTATTTTTTACTGAGGCTGACCTTCTGAAATTGCTAGGGGAAGGGGTATCAGATCAAGCCAAAGAAGCCTATGTTTACCTAAAGTGTCTTCTTGATCGGGCAGTGGCCAACAACGTTGCCTACTATGAAGTGATTGAAGAGCTACAGGAAGAGCATAATGAAGGTAAGACACTTTTGCATTAGGATTATGAGAAGAAATTCTAGGCCCTCAGTGAAGGTTGGGGCTTCGAGCAAAAGTTGGATAAATTTGCTTCTCATTTTCAAAGACAATAATTCCTGCTTAAACGTGAAGTGGATGAAGAAAGGGATATTGTCAAGCTTCTAGAAGAAGAGAACAACAATCTGGGAGATGAATTGGATGCTTTGAAGTCATCCACTGGTATTGTTGCTACTACAGATGAGGGTTATTCATTCTTGGAGGCTGAGAACGTAAGGTTGAGTAAGGAGTTGAAGGCTCTGAAGAAATTAAAACCTTCTTCTTCATCTTCCTAAGCTAGAGTCAAACCTGGACGAGGTATTACAGAGGAAGATAGGACCCAACAAACCCTTACCAATCAAGATACACAATTAAAGGCCAAAAATCAAGCCATTACAGAGATGCCGCAGAAGCTACATGCCTTGTCTGAGCAACTACCCACTCAATCTTCTCAATTACAAGCTAAGAATGGTGTGTTAAAAAAACTACATTACCCAGTTGATAGATTGACCTTTCAATTCCATAAACAACTAAGGGAAGTCTAGATGGATGGGTACAATGAAGCTCTGGGTAACTTTGATGATAAGCTTCAACAAGCTAAGAATGAGATATATAAATGGGGTTAGATGAATGCTTTGATAGTGATGAAGGTGGATCAAAACAGCCAATTATGGGACTGGTATGATCTGGGCTTGCTTGAGCTTAAAAATACCCCATTTAAATTAGATGTCAATTGGATTCCAGTCCATCATATTCCTAAATGCTTGATTTTAAAAAATACTTGGGAGATTATGAGCTTCATGATGAATTAGAAATCATCCGACCTCCTCACCCGCTTGATCGTCCTAGTAGCAGTAATACCAGAATGCTTTAGGATTTCAACTTCATTAATTCTCCTTACATTTTAGATGATCCTCCTGCTATAATGGATTTGTTTCCAAAGCTGAAGGGAGACGTCCTGCTGAATGAAGCTTTGTATTTTGTTTTGTAAATATAGTCATGTAATTAATTTGATTTAATGAAATGTAAATTTGATCAACTTATCTTATGTTGAATGTTAATCCTTTCTTTGTCATTAGTTCTATTGATACACTTTGATTAAGTTGAGTATCAATGACCAATGAGTGCAGATGTTATACTAGCATACTTAGACTAAAATCTAAATTTAGAGCTAGTTAGATGAATACATAGGTGATCACCGCGTGAAAGGTGTGTTCGGTAAGGACACAGTCGTTGTTTTCATTTCACCGCGATAATACAAACAAACCTAAATTATAACTACACTTGAGATACAAGTATAGCGGTAAGTCGGGTATCAAAAATCCACAGAGGTGAGTTCCTAGAATTTATAGGATTTAATACTTCTCAATAAAAGGGAAAAAGGTGATTACAAACTAAAAAGGAAAAGATGCATAAAAGGGAAATAAAGCTAGACTAATAAAGCGGGTAAAACTATAGGTTGCGTCGAATATCCCTCACCCGAGTTAATTAGTATAAAATGGTCACATGGGTCGACGAGTTATTAAAAATGCATCTCGTTTTGACAGTTAATTGAATCAAGGGTTGTCACGCCCTTAAATCCGCATAAAAGCCAAATAAGATTTTGGCATCAACAAATACCCCAGAAATTACGCATGAAAGGTCGTACGCGCGGGACATACATGATATGCCCCGTCAAATATCCTAGGAGTAATAACTAGGACAACACATCCGAAATAGACCCATAAATACCATTACCAAAGACAAGCAACACGTCAACCCGAGTGAGTTCCATTCAAACACAACCTAGACTAAATTAGCTAGAAAGCATATTAAAAACACAGTAAATAAATGCGATAAATCTACACTTGAAAGAAATTAAATCAAAGCATGTAAACCTAAATTAGAAAGCATGTAAATTAACTAGAAAGCAAGAATAAATGAAATAAACACTATATTAATGGAGAGGGAAGATGAAAGTATCAAAAAAAATTAACACTATATGATATTTACAAAAAAAGTAAAATAAATGAAATTAACACTATATGATGTTTAATGGAGAGGGAAGATGAAAGCATATTAAATTAACACTATATGATATTTACAAAAAAAATCCTTGATATAGTAAGTTACAAAAGAAATAAAGGAAACAGAAAAGAAAAGGAACGAATTGCAAAATATCTGGTATGATCGATCGATAGATCAAAGACCATCGATCGATCGATCGAATAGGTCCTAGCCCACTATCTCAATTCGTAGGCATAATTCGAAACCACGGCCGATCGGGGGCCCAAGCCCGGTTGATCGGCACTCTGCTTTTGGCAGCCCATGGTCTATGAAGAGGGGGAAAAGTCCATTAACAGAAACGGCCATGTCTTCTTCGTCTGAACTCCAAACGATGCACCGTTTGCGGCCACGTGATGCTAACTCAATGAAATACGCATCCATGGAATTTCCATGGGCTGGAGAAGAAATGTGAATTGACTAAAATGACAATTAAGTGGCGTCCAACGATGGAACTTCTTCGAAATGCAACGGATCCTGACTTTTAGCGTTCCAATACCTACAAAAGCACAATTAACCCCTGCAAAGCATGTATATATCCAAATCCGAGGTTGTCTGGTTAATGAGCATAAATCTAGGCATTAAGGACCGTAAAAGCGATAGAATGCATAAAGATAAGGGGTGGAAATATGCAATATTCGATACAAATCACACCCCTAACTTAAACATTGCTAGTCCCTAGTAATGAAACAAATAAAACTAGTCCACAGAAGGCAGTACAAGACGTATATATGCATCGAAATATAAATACAACTTTCATAGGGAGCACGATTGCATTTAGTGTATGTGATAAGCCGTTAAACCTCTAGGTTACCCTGGTGGACGAGTGTCGCCTCGTGAAGGTTTTCAGGGATGATACCCACAAACATCATATGGTTTCCTCAAAATATGCCCAACTCAACATGCGACAAGACCAACAATAGAGAAAATGATTTCATACGCATTATTAGCACATTGAACGAATTCAAACAAAAGTACGAAATCATTAACATTATAGAATGCACCTCATAGAATTGAAACCTTAAAATGTGGGAGGGGAGCGAGTACATGCAAAGTTTAATTTGGAAAAAACTTATATAAACCAGATAAACGTTAAAGCAAGCATATATTCAATCCTCACGGGCACTACACTCATCAAGCGAATTCACTCAAAACAGGGAGGTAACACACGAAACATGCGGGCATAACGAGTAAATGTAAATGAAAACTAGGCCACACACATGTCACAAATGAAGAACGCTATATATAAACTGAAAAACTTCTAATATTAATGAAATATGCCACTCACTAAAGGAGGCGAAATGTATTTTCACAGATTATAAAAACTATTATGACTTTTAAATTACATCTACCCTAAGATCACATAGGACTTGTATAGGGTTATAATGTAGGCTAGGCTAGGGTGCGAAATGAAGGAATGTATGTACGTATTCAAAGTGTTCGAAATGAAAACTCGGGATAATGGAAAAATGCGGGCAATATCAAAATTGGAAAACAAGTTCCAAAAAAGCATTAAATATAACAATTGGAGAGTAATCAAAGCTTATTGAACTATATACACAACATTTACAACTTTCTCTTTCTTTTATTTTCTTCTTTTTCTCATGTTTTCTTTTGCTTTTTGCTTTCTCTTTTTCTTCACTTTTTTCACATCTCTTTCTATACTTATCTCACTCTCACATACCTAAATTGCAACCGCAACACAACAACATTCAATCCCAAGTAACATTCCAAACAAGGGTATGGAAAGTGTATGTATGGTCTAAAACTCCAATTCGGAGTTTGTTACAAGATTTTGGGTTATGAAATGAAAGGCTAATATTTAGGCTCAGAGGGGTTGACGAGGGTAAACATATAAGGTGAGGTAAAGGCTAATATGGGTAATATAACAAAGATGTCCTATGATAATTTTAAAAATTTTACGCAATTCTCGAGTCAAAATAAACTTTGAAAATCATGCTCAAGTAATACATTTCATATATGAACTCAATTAATGAACGGTCAATGAAAGAATAGAGAGATTACCGATGAATTCAACGTTTTCAAAGAGGAAAGAATAGTGTATACACTCACAAACGACGAAGGGTACAAAGCTTACTCGGTATAAGTATATACATTGCAACAAAAGATTATCGAGTTATAAAAATCTTAAACCAAATCAATGTAACAAGGAAAGTGCATGTGCTCATGAGATTAAAGTTTAATTCATGAAGTTATTCATAATATCAATAATCTAGGACTAAAGTCTAATAACTTCTAAAATCGAGAACATGCATCTGTGACACCCCACCTAATTAAATATCGGGCGATCACTCCTTTATTAAATTAAATCAAGGTATACAGTTGGTTCATTCTCAGCATCACTGTCGATAAAAATAATTTTTCCAATTTAACACCCTAAATAATTAAGCAAGTGTCAAAACCATTTTCATACATAACTTTCCAAATTTTATTTAAAGAAAAACATTTAATTTATTTATTAACAACATTACAACAATTAAGAATCACCCACAATAAACCTGGAACACAATCCAATTAATTCAAAACATTCGTCAATCGAATGTTAACATGCGAAATATAAAGTAACACAATTCAAATTGAATAAAACCCATAGTAACAATACTTGAAATAACTGAAATAAAAATGTCCCAATAACAATGAAATAATGGAAAGGGCGACACATGCCCAATAAATGAGAATGCTAGAAGTGGAGTCAATAAAGGAAGCCGTCTACGCAAGTGACCTGCAACTCCCACCTAAGCTCCAGCTCGTTCCTTTCAAGAGATCCTAAGCAAGACGCCCCTGTGGCTAGGCACCTGAAACATATACATATATATACAAGAGAGAGAGAGAGAGAGAGAAAACGGGTCAGAGCCCGAAAGTGTGTTTGATTTAAAATACGTTTAGCAAGTATTTAAATTAATACAGGCCAATGCAACAACATATTAGAGCGACACTCTCTTGAGAAATTCTCACCTCTCTTCTAATGTGCACGCCTATCGTACTAACCTTCCCAACGGGTTATCTTATCATTTTATCATACTAACCTTCCCAATACTTTATCTTATCTTACTTACTCATAAGATTTCAAAACCGAACAATATCATTGTTTAAAAAGATACTTCTAATTAGCAACACAACTCTCGTTTTAGCTTTATTAATTTAACAAGTTTCCCAGTGTCATATCATACTTTCACAAAACAAGTATTTACTATGTGAATCATCAACCATGTCCTACTTATCAAATCACAGTAGGTAGTTTCAAGTTTCCAAATCTCATATATATATATTAACTACTCGTATAATATATATAAAATATCAGCACCCCACATAAAACTATGGTGCGTGCATACTTCTACTATCCAAACCCCATACCACTCATATCAAGGGGAATACAAGTTCGGAATCACTCTCGAACTGTATTAACACATACACAAACAATATCGAGGCGAAGCATAGATTCCAAGTCTCTAAGAGGATGGCACATACTCGCGTCTCTTAGGACCGTCTGAACTATAAATTCGATAGCCTGTACCAAGGATATCTATCTTATAAGGTACTAGTCAATATCCCCCATAAAGGTCCCATCGAGATAAGACTGTCCCAGCGCAATAACCTCAAGGATAACAAGTAGCGCGGTATGTTTTTCACATGTATATAATATATGTACACACAATCATATAAATATACCACTTTTATCATATTAAAATAGGTTCCTCTCGTTACCCATAATTACAACATTTATCCTTAATTTCACATTATTAGTATTATGTATAAGGTTTCATCTCTAACCTTAACTCGAAGGGTCTTCTCACTTATTTCGTGACACTCGTGGTCTCTATTCTTCCAAGTAGAAAATTCAGTAGGTGTCACATTTACGTTTCATCGTAACTCTCTTACGCACCTCACATTTTAACATATCAATTTACTAACCCTAAAGTAAACATCCCATAAATACCATTCTCGTCGAATATTAATGATCCCAACATTTATTTATACGCCCTACTGGTCCTCTATGTCTCCCAAATCATTATACTAAGAATGCCCAAGAATTATATCACGACAATTCAACTTTTAAATCATTTACAAAGGGAAATAGTAGTCTGCCAGGAGGGGTCGATCGATCGAGGTTTGGGGCTCGATCGATCGAACCTTCGATCGATCGAGGTTTGGGGCTCGATCGATCGATCAAGCAGGTCTGCGAAAATCTGTAGAATTGCAGTTACGGGTTCTACCAATTTTCTTCATCCAAATACATGTTTTCCAACCCCAAACGTCCAAGATTTCTACTACTAACATTATAACAGTATACCAGATGTTTCTAACGTAAGGCATGTACATATTCATCATTTAAACATGGAATTTCCACCCAAAATTACATCTAATTATCAAGAACCCTAAAATTTCCTTAAACAGATTCCTAACCAATTTTTCTGCAGAATTTCTTTCTCAATATCATCAAAATTTTGTGGTTAATTTCCTCTACATGGCAAGGGTTTCCATAATCATCATACAAACCCAAACTACATGGATTTTCCTATCACAAATTGGGTTTTCTTATACATAATTCATCCCTAATCATTCCTAAACTAATATGAAGATTGCACCAACTAAAATAGCAAGTTAAACACTTGCCTGGGATTTTCAGAAGTCTGGATTGCGGCTGATTTTGGTGCAGTTGCGTTCCCCTTCTCGCGATCTACGCGTTGGTGGTGGTGGCGGTGCAAACTGGTGACTTTTTGGCCTTGAATTGCCTTGAGAGCTTTCCCTCTCTTCTCCAATGGCCGTACTAGGGTTTTCTGAATATTGTAACCCTAAATGCCTAACCTAGATGGCTGATATAGGTTGCTGAAATTCGTGGGTTTAATTACCCAAATATGTAAAATGACTAAAATGCCCTCCCGGGGTACTAATTAGGCCTAAAAATGCCCCGAGACCCAAACTACACCCCCGGGTACACTTTTCTGACTATCTCGACCCTTCCGGACGCGTTGGCGCACTCAAAACGACCATACGAACAACTTATAAAATATTCACTTTTTATTTAACAAAATATAGTCCCGACGTGACACGGGCGCGTCCCGATTCAAATTTCCAAAATTGTCATTTTATTCACTCGTGACATTCAATATAATCAATAACATATATTACTTTGCTCATTAGTAATATTCAACAAATTTCCCATAATTACTAACTCTCGTCACGTTAATAATTATAACATAATTAATTTCCGAATTTTTATTAAATAATTCATTCACATTAACTTTAATAAATCCCCAAATTAATATAGCATAAAAATACGGGGTATTACAGCATCGTTGGGCTGTCTATTGGATCGGGCAATTATTGAAATTTATCATCGGAAACAAAGGCAAAATGCCCAACAAAGGAGAAAAAAGAAAGAAAATCTTTTTAAAATTTTTGAATTTTCTAAGAAAAGCATACTAAGTAACTAACATGTGAGCAAAAACATGGGCTAAATAAATATATGGATAGAATATCCCACACCCCCTAACTTAAATCTGACATTGTCCTCAATGTGAATTAAGAACCAAGTTAAAGGGAGGAAAATAACGATATTACCCAAAATTGGAGCGATCCCCATAAGAACAAGTCCAAAGAATCTACAAAACAAGTTAGTACCTAGAATAGCAAAAACAAATAACAAAAAGTTAACTAATTACACTAGACTAAGTTAAAATAGGAAGAAAAGATAAAAAGAAAGAAAGAATAAAAAGCTAACTATATACAACCTACTATTTAGGCTTTACACTAACTATACACTAGAAGTCTAAATAGTTGAGGGTCCACCATAAAATCGATTTGACTTTGGAAGATAATCGGTGTACCCTCACACTCAAGAATGCCTTCCGAAAAATATGAATTCCGTTTGAAAAACGGAAGGCATGTGTAAGGCGGAAGAAATGAACCATCGTTAATTAGAAGTTTTGGAGGGACGATGGGGGATTTGGATTGAACGGGTGACAAAAACATGTGGGGACCAAGAAAAGCCAAACATCCTCCCAAGGATTTTGAAATTGGAATGGGAGGTGGAGCACACGAAGGCAAGGATGCGATCATGGAAGGTGACTCGAACAAGTACTCCTCATCGGCTAAAAGGTTTAAAAAATTAAAGTTTGAAACCGAATCATCGAGTATTTGTGACGGTGTGATAACAGAGAATGAAAATGGGGATGAAATAAATTCAAACTCATGAGATGAATCATCATCGCATGAAGATTGAGTTTCGAAGGAAATAATATCATTTTCAATGAAATGTTCTTCTTTGGGGGCCAAAGAAGAAATCATTTCATTGCAAATAGATATTACGTCATTTTCATCCTCACTTTCAATATCTATTATGCAATGGGCAAAGTCTAGAATGGTTTGTTCAAAAGTAGGCACAAAGTCCTCATTTGCTTCAAAACATTCTTCGACTTGAAAAGTCTCGGAAGGAAAATCGTCTTCGGATTCAAATAATAAATCCAATTCATGTTCCCAACAATGATTTTCTTCCCGATAACGATTTTCAATTTTCTCATTTTCAAGCATACGCAAGCCCTCACTGAATGTCATAGGTCGAGGTGCGGATCCTTGAAAATGGGAACTTTGAAAATTATCATCGGACTTAAACAAAAACTCATTATTATAGGAATTTTGAAAACTATTGCAATTCGTTTCAAAATTCCTATTATAAGGAGGTAAAGGCCCAAAATCATTATCGTCATCATCAAAATACACGCACTCCAAAGATTGAATTTTGTAATACTCACCCAAAGTCATTTTAAATGTTGGAATTTTTTGGGATTCTAAGTATTGACCAAAAGTCAAAGGAGTACGAGAATTTTGGGAATTATAACAATGGTTACCGAAAGAATTTGAATCAGACACGCTTACCCCAAAACTGGCTCGAAATGGAGAATTCCATAAAGATATGCGCGCGCGAGAAATTTGAACGTTTCTAAGTGCTCAAATGTGGAAGTCCTGCAAAAAGATTAGAAAATAATACAAATAGAAAGAAGATATTACGAAATACTAAATCAAATAAAGTCTAAAACAATCTGATCCCCGACAACGGTGCCATTTTGATCACCGTGTGAAAGGTGTGTTTGGTAAGGACACGGTCGTTGTTTTCATTTCACCGAGATAATACAAACAAACCTAAATTACAACTACACTTGCGATACAAGTATAGCGGTAAGTTGGGTATCAAAAATCCACAGAGACGAGTTGCTAGAATTTATAGGATTTAATACTTCTCAATAAAAGGGAAAAAGGTGAATACAAACTAAAAAGGAAAATATACATAAAAGGGAAAGATTAATCTAGGCGAGTGTAAATAAAGCTAGACTAATAAAGCGGGTAAAACTACAGGTTGCGTCGAATATCCCTCACCCGAGTTAATTAGTATAAAATGGTCAGGTGGGTCAAAGAGTTATTAAAAATGCATCTCGTTTCGACTGGTAATTGAATCAAGGGCTGTCACGCCCCTAAATCAGTATAAAAGCCTAATAAGATTTTGCTGTCAACAAATACCCCAGAAATTACGCACAAAAGGTCGTAAGCACGGGACATACATGATATGCCCCGTCAAATATCCTATGCATATTAACTAGGACAACGCACCCGAAATAGACTTATAAACACCATCACCAAAGCCAAGCAACACGTCAACCCGAGTGAGTTCCATTCCAACACAACCTAGACTAAATTAGCTAGAAAGCATATTAAAAACACAGTAAATAAACGCGATAAATCTACACTATAAAGAAATTAAATCAAAGGATGTAAACCTAAATTAGAAAGCATGTAAATTAACTAGAAAGCAAGAATAAATGAAATAAAAGCTATATTAATGGAGAGGGACGATGAAAGTACCAATTACTAACCCTAAAGGGTGTGAAACCAAGAGAGGAAGAAAAAGAACTCTCAAATCCCCCAAACCCTAACCTACACTGTCTACCTTCTAATAATATCTAACTATATGATATTTACAACAAAAAATCTTTTATATAGTAAGTTTCAAAAGAAATTGAGGAAAAAAAAAGAAAAGGAAAGAATTGCAAAATATCTGGTATGATCGATCGATCGATCAAAATCGTCAATCGATCGATCGAACATGTCCCAACCCACTGTCTTAATTTTTAGGCTTAATCCGAAACCGCGGTCGACCGGGGTACCAAGCCTGGTCAATCGGCACTCTATTTTTGGCAGCCCTTGGTCCATGAAGAGGGGAAAAGTCCATTAACAGAAACGGCCATATCTTCTTCGTTCGAACTCCAAACTATGTACCGTTTGCGGCCACGTGATGCTAACTCAATGAAATACGCATCCGTGGAATTTCCATGAGCTGGAGAAGAAATATGAATTCACTAAAATTCCCTTGAAGTAGGGTCCAGCGACGGAACTTCTCTGAAATGCAACGGATCCTCACTTTTAGCATTCCAATACCTACAAAAGCACAATTAACCCCTGCAAAGCATATATATATCCAAATCCGAGGTTGTCTGGTTAATGAGCATACATATAGGCATTAAGGACCGTAAAATCACTAGAATGCATTAAGATAAGGGCAGAAATATGCAATATTCGATACGAATAAATAGGTTCTACTAGCATACTTAGATTAAAATATACATTTTGATCTAGTTACCCGTGTGTCTCCAAAGGTTTTATTAATGCACCCAAATGTAAGGGTTATTTCATTAGATACCAGTGGTTTGACCAAGCGTTTATGGAATATGTGCTTACATTCCTCTTAAGGAATCTTTGCAATGTTCTTCCTGTACTTTGCCCCGTAGGATAAATATCTTGTTTTATCCTTATTTTTGTAGGCCAAGTTTCTTGAGGATTTAGCATCCTAATGACTTGGACTTTGTGTATCACCGATCAAGTTTGTGGCTGCTCCGAGCAACTTATTACTTCTGTCGAGCAACTTTCAGGGCAATATTTGCTCAACTGAGCAACAATTAATAAATTTTCTCCAATTAGCTATGGTTGCTATAGTAGTGCATACAACTAGTACTCCCAAATAATTTAAAACCCAAAAGGGAAAGAAACTGAAGATTTTATTAATACTGCAAGTTGATTTCAAACTAATTACAACATCATTGGTAATATTTTCTTAGATGGTCTTCATATCATGGGTTTTTCAATTCTTTGCCTTCCAAGGTTTCAATTCGATAAGTTCTAGGTCGGATCACTGCTGAAATATGGTATGGCCCATGCCAATTATCCTCAAGCTTGTTATTTTTTTGCAGCACTTTCTTCAGCAAATAATATCCTCTCTTCAAGTTGGTCGGTTTCATTCTTTTATTATAAAAATGGGTATTTCTCTGTTGGTAGGCTGCATTTCTCAAGGAAACATCTTCTCTTACTTCTTACAACATATCTAGATCCAACCTTCTCATTAAGTTGTAAGGACATTTTTGTCCATTATCAATTTGTATGTCGTACGCCGTTACACCGTTGAAGAAACTCAAGATCGCATCTACATCAACGGATCCGAATATCAAAGCGTCTTCAACATCATAGCCTCTGCGAGAATGAACTTGGTAAAATTTTGTTTTTATGTTCCTTAAAGTTCATATTTAGTATTGGGAAATTTTTATAAAATGTTTTTTATAAAAATAAGAAGTACTCTAAGTCTTTTTATCGGCACTCTATTCAAAGCCAACTTCGCGGAGTTATTTTTTAAGACTTTTAAAGACGATTTTCAGAGTCCTAAATACTCTAAGTCTTCACCTTTTTGATGTGCAAAACATCTTTTTGATTCACACCAAAAATCCCAGTTACTTTTGTGAATCTTTTGGAACCCTAGAACACAAGCTTTGCCATTGTTCAACCCTTGTGGAGAAGCCATTCTCTTCTTCATTGCAGCCCTCCTGGAAAGGGAAAATTCCAGCCGCCAGCCCTACTGGAAAGGGATATTTCCAGCCGCGACTACAGAATCCGATACCTGAGGGTAATTCTTAGTCAACTTGTATTTTCATTGTAATCCGATTGTAAGAAGTTTTCTTACAAATTATAGTGGAAATAAAAAGTTTTGCCCCTTTGGGGGATTTTTCCTGAAATTGTTTGTTTTATCCTGCATGCTATATTTTATTTGATAAATCATCTGGATGCATGTTTTAGGGTTTAACTAAAATTTGGGTTTAATTAAAATTGAATGTTATTTGAGAAGTCGCAATATTTCCGCTGTAGCTGCTCTCTCAAATTGGTATCAGAGCCTGTTGCACTAAGTTATTGTGTTTTGATCCTGTTTTTGCAAAAATGGCTTTTAATGGTTTTGATGATCTTCGATGTCAAATTTTTGAAAAAATTAATTGGAAAATTCACACGAACTCTTGTTTTAAATCTTCTGTTGAAAACGAATCTGAGAGGTGTCCTTGTTGTGAGGGTGTCGGTCACACGTTACATGAGTGTACCACAAATTTAAAGAAGAAATTGAATAAACCGATTTCTCATGTTTCTACCCTTAGTGATTGTGATTCAGAAGAAGAAGTTTTTTATGATTCTAGGCGAGAGTTTCCCATCCATGTGATTAGTGATAGTGAAGGTGATGGTAGTGTGGATGAAAGTGAGGAGGAAAGTGTAGATGAGCATGACTTGCAAACTGCTTTCAATGAACTTTATGCTGAAACTTTGAAAACAAAGAAAGAAAATTTGAAATTGAAAGCTCAATTGAAAGAGTGTGCCATAAAAAATAATGATTTTTTAGTTGAAGAACTTAGGGAACATGAGAAAATTTTGAAAAAGAAGCTTGAGTACGTCGAGGGTGAGAGAGATAGTCTTAGAGGGTTGATGGAGACTATGAAAAAGGAGCTTTTAGAGTTTGAGGATTCTAAACGAGTACTTGAATCTAGGATAGGTGAACTTGAGATGAAATTGAAGGATTCAAGCAAAGTGAAATTTGATTTGGAGTCTAGGTCTGAAAAACTTGATAAGATTTTAGGCACAGTCATGATCAAAACGGATAGGGGTGGGATTGGTCTTGAAAAATATGTTGCACCCATTCCCACACGTATGAGAGAGCCTCCTAGGTTTGTTAAGAAAGAGACACCTACGGGTGTTAGGAAAGCGCCACCTAGGAATTTGAGGAGAGGGCCACCTTTAGGTAACACACACCGCCCGATTTACACTTGCACACATTGCGGTAGGCAAGGTCATCTTAGGCAATTTTGTTACAAGCTTTTAAATGGACCTAGGAAGGTTAATGAAAGAATAAATTCGATTCCCAAAACCCCCACACTTCGTTACACATCAATTTGGGTTAGAAAATTGGATTTAGAGGCTTATGGTTTATTTGTCCACGATTCCCGTTTGCTTGCACGTGATTCACCCCATGTGAAATCTTTTGGTTAATTGTGATTGCATGTTTGTCATACACTAGTTGTGGTTTCATGATATATTTTTACTAGTGTGATGACTTGTACTTTTTGTATAAATTCTTGTTTTTGAATTTTTTTTGAAAAATACAAAAGATTTTATTTTGATAAAATTTTTGAAAAAACCAAAAAGATTTTTGTTTTTTGTTTACACCGTTTATGGATGAACACTTTGGGTGACCGAGTCACAACATCATTCCATTATTTTCATGTGACTATTTGATAGTGTTTTGAGACAATAGATCAATTCATCCATGTGCTTTATAATGTTTGGAGTCATTAAGATGTAATTAAGTGTTACTTCCTACATGTTTGACTCATGTTTCCTTTATTGCACACATGCACGGATTTGTTTGATTATTGTGCTTGTCTTATCACATGTTGGTTGGGTGTTTTCACTTCAATCCTGTCCTTAAAACGAACCAAGCGCGATAAATTTTGATAAGGAATTTGTGCATATAAAAACCGTTTTGTGAGTTTTTGTGCTTTGTTTGATAACGGGGAGGGGCTGCGAAAGGTAATCATCTATCCTTTGCGCAAAAGCCACCGTTAAAAAGGACCTAAAAAATTGAGGAATTTTATTATCCGAGGTCCAAAGAGCCCGAAAAAAATTAAAAGGCAATAAAAAGAAATTCATGCCAATTATGGGCCATTTAGGTTTTTGCACCAATTCTCCAAAGTTTGAGAATTTAGATTACCTCTAAAAAAAAGAAAATATTTATGAGGGAGTTTGGTTGGAGAATTAAAACGGGTTTGCACGTCCTTGAAATTCTTAAAAATGCGCTACATAGTTTTGGACGTTATTGGTGTGGAAATCACTTTGACTTTGATTTGTTGATTTGCATAAGACGATGTCATCTAAATTCAACAATTTTTTCACCTAAGGATAATTTTGATGTTCATTCGTTAGGGGTACACATATGCATTGTGCACATATGATTGATTGAGTTGATTTACCTATCGAATGTGTTCACACCCATTCATTCCATTTCCATGACTTGGTTGTTTGAGTCTAAATCCATGGTGTGATTTTTGTATCATATTTGTTCATATTGGTATCCTATCTTTGTATGAAAAATTTGAAAAATAAAAAATAGTTTCTGTTTTTTTTTGTGTACCGTGGCACCTCGATTGTGCTTATTTGATTCATTCTTCTCATTTGTGTATTTGGGGACATCATAGGGAGTTTGAATTTTGGGGAGTTTTTGAGATATAGCTTATGTTTTTATCATATATTGCTATCCATATTTATCTCATTTCAAACTCGATATGTCACGTGGTATTTGCTTTGTCTCATGTGTGTAGGTATAAAGATTGAAGATCAATATGTTGCACACCCTGATGAGAAAAGCTTTGAGGTTTGATGATTGTTGAAGATTGAAGAACAAACGATGAAGATTTATACCTTTGTATCTTTTCATCTTTAGGGTTCATGGGAGGGTAGATTTGTATAGGTCATTAGTTGATAATTCGGATATTTTTTATGTATGTACCGGCATAGACATAGGGGGAGATTTGTAAGGACATTTTTGTCCATTATCAATTTGTATGTCATGCGCCGTTACACCGTTGAAGAAACTCAAGATCGCATCTACATCAACGGATCCGAATATCAAAGCGTCTTCAACATCATAGCCTCTGCGAGAATGAACTTGATAAAATTTTGTTTTTACGTTCCTTAAAGTTCATATTTAGTATTGGGGAATTTTTATAAAATGTTTTTTATAAAAATAAGAAGTAAGTTTTTTAAAGCAAAATGAGGCTTTTAAAATGATTTTATTTTTCTGGGAAAACCGGACCGATCCGGGCCCATACCGGACAGATCCGCAACCGGAACGATCCGCCCCATACCGGACCGATCCGCTTGCTACAGATCCAGTATACCCCGGACCGCAAGAGAACCGATGAAGGCCAAAATAAAAGAACCGATCCGCTTGACCGGACCGATCCGCCTCAGAACCGGACCGGTCCGACTGGGATAAATTTGGCCAGATTCGCTGCAGATTTTTTAGGCTCAAAGTTTTCCTATTTAAAGCCAACTTCGGGGAGTTATTTTTTAAGACTTTTAAAGACGATTTTCAGAGTCCTAAATACTCTAAGTCTTCACCTTTTTGATGTGCAAAACATCTTTTTGATTCACACCAAAAATCCCAATTACTTTTGTGAATCTTTTGGAACCCTAGAACACAAGCTTTGCTATTGTTCAACCCTTGTGGAGAAGCCGTTCTCTTCTTCATTGCAACCCTCCTGGAAAGGGAAAATTCCATCCGCCAGCCCTACTGGAAAGGGATATTTCCAGCCGCGACTACAGAATCCGATACCTGAGGGTAATTCTTTGTCAACTTGTATTTTCATTGTAATCCGATTGTAAGCAATTTTCTTACAAATTATAGTGGAAATAAAAGGTTTTGCCCCTTTGGAGGATTTTTCCTGAAATTGTTTGTTTTATCCTGCATGCTATATTTTATTTGATAAATCATCTGGATGCATGTTTTAGGGTTTAACTAAAATTTGGGTTTAATTAAAATTGAATGTTATTTGAGAAGTCGCAATATTTCCGTTGTAGCTGCTCTCTCATAAGTCATTTAAAGAAGAATTAAAATTGAAAACTTTATGGTATGGTAAGCCTAGCTCGGTAGGAATGACAAATTTAGTACTGAATGCTAACATATCTGGGGATTCTCTTGTTGTTGTTCTCGGTGTTGTTTGGTATGCCCACAATACAGAATGTAGCTCGTTTATCCAATTTCCTTTAGCATCATCAAGACTTTTCTTCAACCCATTAAACAAAGTTCTGTTTGTAACTTTAGTTTGTCCATTTCTCTGAGGATGTCCTAGAGCTGAATGAAATTTTTGAACATTGGATTGAGCACAGTAGTTTGCGAATTCATCCTTGTCAAACTATGTACCGTGGTCAGTAATGAAAGCACAGGGCATACCGTACCTACAAATGATTCTATTCCATATGAACTAGTAGACGTTTTCATAAGGTATGTCTATTAGAGGCTCTGCCTCAACCCATTTTGTAAAATAATCCATGGCAACAACCAAGTATTTAAATCTTCCTCGAGTGGTTGACAGTGGTCCGACCAAGTCTATACCCCACATGGAAAATGGTCATGGTGAAGTGATTGGAGTGAGAGCATCCTATGGAGTTTTATAAATGGTGGAGAATCTCTGACATTTATCACACTTCTTGGCAAAAGTTGCACAATCTGCTCACATTATTGGCCAATAATACCCTTGCATACTGATTCTTTGCAGAAGTGTTCTCCCTGATATGTGAGCACCAAATGATCCTTCATGCACCTCCTAAATGATATCTTGGACCTATGATGGATGCACACATCGTTGTAAATTGACTGTTAGTCCTCTCCTATACAAAACACCTTTATCTAGTACATATCGAGCTACTTTATACTTCAACTTCTTTTCTTCCACCATATCAGTTGGTAGAGTTCCTTCTTCAATGTATGCTCTGATGGGGTCCATCCATGATGGCCCCATATCTATGGCAATAAAATTGATCATCAAATTTTCATCGATGCTCCTTTTAGCCAAAATCTCAATAGGGATAGTTCATCGAAGTTCAATTATGGTAGCTGAGGCTAGCTGAGCAAGGGCATCAGCTCGGGCATTTTCCAACCTTGGGATTCTGTTCAACTAAATATATGGTAATTTTTCAATGACTTCCATCGCCTTGGATAAATACCTGGTCGTTAATTCTCCTTTATCTCCATATAAACGCATTGTTTAGTTCACCACCAGATGAGAGTCACTGTGTGCCACAACTTGCTCGGCATTCAATGATTAGGCTAAACATAGGCCCACAATAAGAGTTTTATACTCTGCCTCATTGTTTGAAGCCTAGAATTGAAAATGTGGTGCATAATCAATATCAATACCATCAGGAGTGTTAAGTATTATACCTTATCCACTTCCGGTTGAACAAGATGATCCATCAACATATAAGTTCCATATTGGGACGATGTTGTCAAATGCTTGGTCTATCAAACTCCTATAGTGGAAAATTTTTCCTTTTACTTCTTCATACTTCCTGGTCATCTCCTGTGTTCATGAAGAAGAATCTAGTAGGTTGGCACCTGCTTCTTTTGAAGAAAGTTCTTCGAGAGCCTTCTTGTTAACATCACTTCCTCCTGATTCTTATTCCGCCTGTTTAATTTATTGCTTGGCATCCTCAGAGTACGTGAACTCTTGTATGAAATCTACCACTCCTTGGCCTTTCAAAGAAGACCTTGGCTCATATATGATATCATACTGCCCTAATTCCATAGCCTAGTACATTAGTCTACCAGATTTCTCTAGTTTATGCAAAGCATGCCTTAGTGGCATGTCAGTGTAAACTATGATTGTATGGGCTTGGAAATAAGATTTCATATGTTTGGATGCTTCAATTAGTGATAAAGCCAATTTCTCCAATCGAGGGTACCTGATTTTTGCTCCTCGAAAAGCCTTACTAGTATAGTAGATGGGTTTTTGAACTCTATTCTCTTCTCGAATCATTGCAGAACATACTGCCAATTCCGAAAAAACTAAGTACAAGTACAATTTTTCACCCGTGATTAGTCGAGAGAGTAATGTAGGTGACCCCAAATACTTTTTTAATTCCACAAAATATTTTTCACATTCTTCATTCCATTCAAACCTCTTTCTGAGCACCTTAAAGAAGGGTAATGATCTATCTGTAGCTCAGGACACGAATCTATTCAATGCTGCTACTCGTTCAGTCAGTCTTTGCATGTCCTTCTTGCAAGTTGGAGATTGAATTTCAATTAATGCTTTGATATTATCTGGATTTGATTTAATTCCCCTTTGATTTACTATATACCCGAGGAACATTCCCTCTTGCACTACAAAAATGCACTTGGTCGGATTTAGGATCATCTGGTGCTTCTCAAGTTGATCAAAAGTCTGGTTGAGGTCGACAATGTGATCAGATGCCTTTTTTCTTTTTGTTAGCATATAATCCACGTAGAATTCCATATTCTGACCTATTTTCTCCTCGAACACCTTATTGACTAGCCTTTGATATCTAGCACCTACATTTTTCAAACCGAAAGGCATAACATTATAACAGTATGTTCCTCGGGGAGTGATGAAAGAAGTGTTTTCCCTTTCCTCAAGTTTCATTTTTTATCTGGTTCTAACCAGAATAAGCATCCATAAAGCTGAGTAACTCATGTCCTGATGTTGCATCCACACGTTGATCTATTCCGAGCAAAGGAAAATGATCTTTTAGGCATGTTTTATTTAAATCTGTGAAATCTACACACATTCTCCATTAGTTGTTTTTCTTTTTAACCATGACTACATTGGTCAATTAGTGTGGGTATTTCACTTCATTAATAAAAGATTCTTTCTGAAGATTTTCAACTTATTATTATATGGCTTGGATATTATCGGGGCTAAACACTCTTTGTCTTTACTTTACTGGTTTAACTTCTTTGTTTACGTTGAGCCCATGGTAGAGGAAATTTAGGATCTATCCAGGGCATATCATCATGACTCCAGGGAAACATATGCTTTCTCTATTTAAGGAAGCTCACCAGTTCCTGTTTAAGAACAAGATCCAATGTTGTCGCTATTTGAGTGATGCGATCCAGTTTGTCATCGTCTAACACAATGCTTTCAGTTGCTTCCATAATTTGTCCCTTTACCAACTCTGTTTCATCCCTTGGACCTAAGGTTTCAACCTTAGAGTCTTCATCAATGTGATGACCCGAATATGATTACGATAAACCATGTTTAAATCATGCTTACCGTATGGGATGGGGATAATGTGTTATTAGAATATATAATGTTAAGTTATTGTGTTTAGTCTAATCCTACCTTCATAACTTATGAAATATTGAATTAGTCACAAACACAAATTTGTGAAGTCTTCGGTAGGAATGTTCGAGTTCGGGACTAGTTTTGGTCATTATAATATAATAATTGACTTGAGGTGAAAACTAGATAGTTGTACATGAAATGAAAGTAAAAAACCCAATCACGACCCCAAGTTTATCACATTAGAAACTTATTTTATCAATAGACGTTCTGAAGAGAATGACTCATCACGCATAAAGCAAAAACTTGTGAAGCTCAAAATGAGTAATCAACCACAACCACCTACATCAATACAAATATTATGTATTGTTAGCTAAGATCTAAAATACCATGGATCCTGTCTAAAAAAATGATCAATAGAGTAGAGCTTTGGATGGAGGAAGTTGCTAAATAAATTAACAAATTACTTATAATAAGGTTTGAATGAAACCCAAGTTTCAACCAAATATTAAAAAGAAATTACATTTCATTTCAAGCAATATTGTCAGAAACATAAACGAAGAGTAAATAAGAATATTAATTGATTTCTATCATACCCATACACACAAAAGGAATATTTTTAGAGTAATATCTAGCTAAGGAAAATATAAAGTTTTAAACCGTACAACTTATTATAATGTTTCACCCAACATATTGTGCAATAATTTTAGAATTATGCAAAGAAGTCTCCAATAACGTTAAACACCCACTTGGTCAACTTATCAAACATAATGTAGCGATACCTAATGCCTTCTCAAATAACCTTAGGCCAAGTAGTAAAACTGAGGTAACAGTGCATCACCTAAAATTAGAACCAATACATCCGTTAAATTTAGAGGCCCAAACTAAACCTACAAAAGTATAAAACTAATACAATCAATTTGAATGGTAATAAATAATAAAAATAAATACTTACTCAATTATAAACACATTATTAGTTCTTGAGCTATATTACTCAAAGTCAGTAAAATATATTTTTGAATTAATCAAAATGTATCATGAAATTAAATTTAGAGACTACGTACATTAAGTAAATATCCCATTTTTGTATTTTGGACAATAATAATACTACAAATATACAAAGACTCTATAGTCAAAGAAATAAAATCAATGATATAAGTCCATGGGATTTTGATACTTATTGAATATAGAAAGTATAATGAAACCCCAAACAATATCAAACAAAAAAATATTGTTAAATAAAATATCATACAAATCAAAACCCGAAAATAATATCAAACTCAAATAACATACAAATTTTCACTGCAGTTGCAGATCAAGATTTATAAAGCACCGAACCTCATACTTTTATAAAGTAATAAAAACAGGGCTATAACCATTTTGTCCAGCAATATCCTGAAATATATTGCAAAACAGGGTAAGGAAAATTAATTTCTTGCAGAGTTCATATAAGACCTCAAGAACAAATGGTGAAATAGTAACATACAAACAACAAAAATTTAACACATCCACATGGCTTCAAAGTGCCATTGCTGCATTGCAAATTATTTTTTTAACAATATGATAGGTCTATGTAAGCCCTCAAGAATATCAAAGACTATGACTTGAATTCGATATATAAGATGGGTAAAATACATATACCTTTCATTATATATGTACTTGGATCTTATTTAAAGTTGTAAGTACACCTTATCTCTACATAGGGTATAACACAGTTTATTCTGATTAAACATAAGCAAAAAGAATCCAGCAAACAACCTAAAACCCAACTTATAAATAGGAGTCTCATTATTACTTTTTCTATAATATCAACCCAACTGAAATCTAAAATATAAATCCAACATGAAAAACACAGAGTCTACCGAGGGTATAGCACGATTTGTTTTGATTTAAACATAAGCAAAAAGAATCCAGCAAACAACTTAAAACTTATAAACTGAAGTCTTATTAATACTTTGTCTATAATATCAACCCAACTGTAATCTAAAATATATATCCAACCTAGAAAAATCGAGTCTTCAAAATTGACATCCATAAAGAAAAATGCACAAATAAAGCCATTCATGCAGGAATATAATCAAAAGTGGAATAAATAAATAAATAACCGATAACGCTCAATAAACATTATTACAATCAAATCGAATGTGCGTAAAATAAAATCGCTGTAAATATAATAAATGACATCAATTTGGCGACCTGCCCAATCATTACAACAGTACCTCTTATCTAGACCAAAAGGAGGGAAGAATCCACACAATTTCCTTCCAACATCCACAGCTAAGGCAACGACGTCTGACTTGAAAGAATAATCATCCAGGCGTCTCTGTGTATGAGCACCTAAAAAGTACACAAAGGGGAAGAAAAAGAAAATACATACGGGTCAGATCCCAGGGTTTTGAAATATTTTAACAAGTCTTAAATTAATTTAATATATAAAATATGATACTCTTCATATTTAAATTGGTGTTGCACTCACATAAGATACCCCTCACCTCTCATCTAACAGCGCACACCTAACACATGTATTTTTAAAATACCCTAGATAGCTACCATGCCTAACTAGCACCATGCAAAAGCTCCCAAGACCATACGTTATCAAACATCCCGCGTATCTAAAATATTCTAATCCATCGCCAAAGCTTATACATTATAATTTCCCGCTTATCATATAACCAATCATTTTAAATAACCTTCACTAGTTATTACCCTATTCACATTTTAGGTTATTATTTCATATATAATATTCTTACATTTCTTTCCCTTTTTTAGTCCATATATATATATACTCTCATCTCATATATATATATAGATATATATGCACAAATCTAGTGTATATAAACCACATTCTTTAGAGGTCCCCGCACTCTATTTAGGATCCCCTAACATTTATCTCCAAAAGGAATTCGTCTCCATTCCTTTTTAGGCCAAGAAAAACTTTTCAAATTTTCTGACAAAATCGAACCGAACCGATTTCCAAGAAAAATGAACCGGTCTAGTCACCGGACCGAACCAATTACCAAGAAAAATGAATCAGTCTAGTCGATCCAAATTTCTTCTTTTGATAAAATTCACTCAAAATGTCATCCAATCCAGGATTTAAGGTTCCTAATCTCCCAAACCTATCAATGTAAACATCTACACGCTTATCTACCAACAACACAACCATTTAATTTACGGGATTCCTCAATTTATTTAAGAATTAATCCCTAATTCTTATTGAACCCACTATTTTCATTTCTTCCAATTTCTCACCAAAGATTATACCATTAACATGGATTTTAGCTTAAATTCCATGTAGGATTATTATCTCATCAATTTCTAATGAAATCATGCTCTAAAAACCCATTTTTGTGCAAGAATACCAAACCCAAAATATTATAGCTTTCATCACAAACTATAATACGAAAAATAAACACACTTAAATCATTAAAGCGAGTTAAACACTTGCCTAGTTGGATAAATCCGACGATCTCGTGCCGGAATCAGCCAGAGCTTGGCCGGAACCTCCTCTTTTTCTCCCATTTCTTCCTTCCTTTCTCTTCTTTCTTTCCTCTAACTTTCTCTCTTTCTCTCATGGCTTATAAGAGAGAAATGAAGGTTTATCCCTTATTAAACCCAAAATTGACTCGTATACACAAATGCGAGTCCCTACTGATCCAAAAAGTCCCCGGATCCCAAACACTAACCCCAGGTATCCTATTTTGATTATCTCGGCCCTTCTTAGACCAGCTGTGCACTCAAAATCTCCGTCCGAGTAGCTTATCAAAAATTGAAGTTTTAACCCAACACATCTTCACACGTGCTTTAGGCATAAAAAAATCACCTCTCTCTTTTATTGACTTACGACATGAAATATAATTACTCCATCTCATTTACTTTAAATTCTTAAATTATTAAATTACACTCACTCATGTGATTTAATTATCCATAAAAGTACGGGGTATTACACCATGTTCCGATGAAGAGATCTTTTCACCATAAACATTTCATCTTTCAAATTTATGTGTGTGAATTTGTGTTGCACTGCAATTAGTCCTAGAAATCACGTACATCGAGAGAAAATAGCCACATTTTGAGAGATTCGATTGTGAGAGTATCCCATGAGAATTGAATCAAAATGAATTTTCAAAAAGTGACTTAATGATCAATCAGTGGAAGTTCGCGGTTAAATTCTCAGCTTTGCACACACATACACACACATTACAAATTGAGACTCTTGAATATAAATTTACAGTGACTATTTTTGGGGAGTTTAAATTGAACGGTTTTTAATTATTTTGATTCTTTTTTGAGTCAAAAAATGAATTTTGTGGGTATAATCACTGCAAACCCTCACTAGACACCATTCGTCCTACTAGGGGTAACCTAGGGGTTTAATGGCTTGTTGAATACGCTAAATGCAATTGATTGTCTGTGAAGAAGGTAATTTATCCCAATAAATTTTTTGATGGGTCCTTAACTCATGCTATTATTCTTTTACATTTCTCGGGATACGTAACATTCTAAGTTAAGGGGATTTGATTAGGCAAAAATTCTTCATATTTATCCCCTTAATTTTGATTATTTTATGGTCTCGTGTAGTGTAAGTGGATTGGATTTATCTTCTATCCATGCTACTATCTTTTTTTGAAGAGTATTTCATGTTTTGTGTGTCGCTCATGTGTTTAACAGGTCTTTCAAGCAAGTGAGTATGTGAGAGAAATCGAAACAGTGTAAGAAACCAAGAAAAAGAAAGACGAATGACATTTTCATAATTTTTTAGCCTTAGTCCGGAGGTGGGGATAACTAAAAAAGTTGATGATCTTGAAGTCAAAAGAGTACTGGAAAAAGTGACACCTCAATCCTAGCTACGGTGAAGAAGTTACGCGCATTTGAAGATGAGAGGAATAAGAGATATCAGAGAAATGAATCGGTTCGGTTCTGAAGTAGAACTGGTTCGATCGACTGGAAAAAAGAATTGATTCGATTTAAGGGAATCGGTTCGACATTATTCATGCTCCAGAACCGTGATAAAGATTAGTCAGGATTTAAAACCGTTATAAATTCCCAGAAGCGGGATTTTTATTTCGGCCTTGTTCTTAAGCCAAAAGAGTTTTATATTTTGGGGGCTCTTCTAAACGACTTCTAACCAATATAGTTAGTCATTAGAAATCTTTTAACATATACTTCATTAATGTAAAATCTCATAAACAATAAGGAACATGAAGGAGAATAATTTACATACTTTGCACCTTTAATAGAAAAGGTTTTCCAGTTTTTCTTCAAGCTTTGATTTCTTCTTGTGTGTTCGTGTTCTTCAACCTTGGCAACCTTAAATTCCAGCACTGTTATTATTGTTTTAATATTTTTACGCTTGTTAATGGATTCTTTCCTAGTTAATACAACCATGTTTAAAAGCTAGTTCAAGCGTCGGGATCATATTTTCGCCATTAATGGGTGTAGAGCTTTGAAAATCAGGTTCTGGTTGAAATACAATTAATATAAACCTTGTGTATTAAAGTGGGAATATTATGTGTTTAACTTTATTTGTCATGTAAAGTTAGTGTTTATAGCGATATTTCGAAATTAATCCACTTTTGACAATATTAGAGCAAAAATTTAACCTTTCATTATTGAATTAAAGTTCTTCATGTTTGATGTTTATACTCAATTGAATATGCTCGGTTAAATATTTTGAAACCAAAATCCTTTATACGCATTGTTTAGCCCATGGAGGGGATGTGTTCCTAGTCTCGTTTCTTATTCTTTATTTAGTTCTAATTAGCGTAGTTAACTTCTTTATTTTTCCCTTTTTTTTCTTTCTCACCTCATGATCATATTTTAAACTTTTATTTTAGAAGTAAAAAATCAACTAAAATCTATCAAACAGTCCCTCTAGATTCGATACCCAGACTAGCCACTATACTCCTTAAGAGTGTAGTTAAATTTTGGCTTTCTCATATTGCGGTTAAAATCCCATAACAACAATTAGTGTATTAGACGGACGCTCGGTAATTCGGACAGTGAAGTAGGCCATCATTTGTTACCCAAAAATAATATCTATATAATGTTGTGAAAAATGATCCATATGCAACCCAATTTGATCCTAATAAAAACTTTCCCTTCTTATTTGTAACCCAAATAATCCAATTAGCCCGGAATTGTGAAAATTGATGGTTCATCAATTAAGTCTGAAAAGCGCACAAAAAGGGGCAACAAAAATAGACAGAAAATAAATGAGAAAATAAAAAATATAGAAAAAGAAAAGAAAAAGAGCAAATGCCTGAAAAAAACAATAACGGACATCATAAGGACATTTTCCAATTCTGAATTTCCCCACCATTCCTAGTTTTACCCAATGCACCTTATAACCCGAGAAAGTCCTAACTGAGACCGAATTTCAAAAATTAGTTGCTGTGAGAACTAAGAAATAAAAAAATAATAACAGATATTAATTGGGGTGAATAAGAGACAATGTTTCCCATTTTCCCAATAACTGTACTCTGATGAAGATATCTTCCACCATAAAAATTTTGTCTTTCAAACTTGTGTTCGTGAATTTGTGATCCACTGCAATTACATCTAAAATCACGTACACCAAGAGAAAATAGCCACATTCCAAGAGAATCGTTTATGAGAGTATCCCGTGAGAATTGAATCAACATGAATTTTTGAAAAGTGATGTAATGATCAATCCGTGGAAGTTAGCGTTTAAATTCTCATCTTTGCACACACATAAAGTACAAATGACTCTTGAATATGAATTTATAGTGACTATTTTTGGGGAGTTTAAATTGTATAATTTTTAGTTATTTTGTTTTTTTAGCCAAAAAATGAATTTTGTGGGTATATTCACTGCAAACTTTCACGAGACACGACTCGTCCGACTAGGGTAACCTATGGGTTTAACGGCTTGTTGCATATTCTAAATTCAATCGCTTTTCTGCAAAAAACGTAATATATCCCAATAAAGTTTTTGAAGGGTCCTTAACTCATGCTATTATTCTTTTACATTTCTCGAGACGTGCGACGTTCGAAGTTGGGGGGATTTGATTATGCATAAATTCTTCATATTTATCGCCTTAATTTTGGTTCTTTTATGGTCTCGTGTGATGTAAATGGACGAAATTTATCTCATATTCATGCTACTAACCTTTTTTGGTGAGTATTTCGTATTTTGTGTATCTCTCATGTCTTTTGCGGGTCTTTCATGAAGTGCGTGCGAGGGAGAACTCGAAACAGTGAAAGAAGCCAGGAAAAGGGGAGTTAAAGGGCATTTTTGTAATTTTGAAGCCTTTGTCCGGAAGTTGGGCCAACTGAAAAGTTGAACATCTTGACATCGTAAGAATACTATTAAAACAATACCTCAATCCGAGCTACAGTGAAGAAGTTATGTGCATTTGAAGATGACAAGAATTAGAGATATTAAAGAAACGAACGGGTTTGGTACCGAAGTAGAACCTATTCGATAAGCTGGAAAATAAGAACCGGTTCGATTTAAGGGAACCGGTTCGACATTATTCAGGCTCCATAACTGTGACAAGGATTAGTCATGCTTTAAAACCATTACAAATTCCCAGAAGCGGGATTTTTATTTCGGCATTATTTTAAAGCCAAAAGGGTTTTATGTTTTGGGGACTATACTTAACAATTTGTAACCGCTATATTCTGTCATTAGGATTCTTTTAACATAGATTTCATTCATGGAAAATATCCTAAACAGGGCGGAATATCAATCATAATGATTTACATATTTCGTACCTTTAATTCAAGAGCTTTTTCGATTTTCTTCAAGCTTTGATTTCTTCTTGCGTGTTGGTATTCTTCAACCTTGGCAACCTTAAATTCCAGAACTGTTATTATTGTTTCATTATTTTTACGTTCTTTTTATTGGATTCGTGCGTAGTTAACACCGCCTTATTTTTTATCTAGTTCAAGGGTTGGGACCATATTTCCGCAATTAATGGGTGTAAAGCTTTGAAAGTTAGGTTTTGGGTAGAAATACAATTAATTGAAACCACGTGTATTAAAGTTGAAATATTATGCGTTAAACTTTTTTTGTCTTCCAACATTAGTGTTTATAGTGATATTTAGAAATTAATCCACTTGTGGCCATATTAGAGGGAAAGTTTAATCTTTCATTGTTGAATTAAATTTATTCGTATTTGATATTTATAATCAATTGAATATGCTCGGTTAATTTTTTTCCAACTAATCCTTTATACGCGTTGTTTATCCTATGGCGGGGATGTGATCCTAATCCCGTTTATTATTCTTTGTTTAGTTCTAATTAGAGTAGTTAACTTCTTTATTTTTCACTTTTTGTTTTCTTTCTCACCCCGTCATCATATTTTACACTTTCATTTTAGAAGTAATAAATCAATTGAAATCTATCAAACATTATATCTCGATTCGATACCGAGACTAGCCACTATACTCCATAAGAGTGTAGTTCAAGTTTAGATTTTTTGTAATGTGATCGAAAACCGATAACAACGATTGGCATATTACAAGGACGCTTGATAATTCAGAATGTGAAGTAGTCCATCGTTTGTTACCTATAAATATTAGCTATAAAAACTTGTGAAAAATCATCCCTTTGCAACCCAATTTGATCCTAGTAAAAATTTTCCCTTCTCGTTTATAACCCAAATAAACCAATTGATCCTTGTAAAATGCGTTGATTTATCTAATATCTTTGCTACTAACATTTCCTATATAGTGCATTGAGTTTCGTGCATTCTTCTTGCATTTTACAAATATTTTATACAAGTGAAGAGAAGAGGATACTCAATACCAAGAAACCAATAAAGAAAGAAAAGAAAGAAAGTCAGAGGACAAAAGAGTAATTTACATATGGGATTCGGACGAGGAACCAAAATGGAAGTTGAAGACCGAGAGCCTAAAAGTATGTAGGAAGAAATTTCACCCAAATTCGAGTCCAATATAAAAAATTGTAGACCTTAAAAGTTGAATGAATATCATAAGAAGAGCAGGAAGAAAATTATCATCCAACTGATCCGGTGTCAACCAAGAGGGACCAGTCCAGTGAAGACAACATTCTTGTAAAGAGCTGACCGATCTGATATGTACTAAAAATGAACCGATCTGAAATCTTAATATTTTTTGCACCGAATAGACGATCGGACCGATCCAATTAGAAGAAAAAATGAACCGGTCCGGTGTACCAAACCGAACCGATGGCCCCAGACCGGATCTATTCAGTTGTCAATTTTCTGACTTATTCTTTTCAAAATTAGAATTGTACTTAGATCAAACTCTTGTAAATCCGTAGGTTATTTATTCCAAATGATTACCAAACTTTAAGGAGTTCCCTTTTTGTAAATTTCAGAGAGCTTTTGAAGCCAAGGACCCTAAGGAGTTACTTTTTTCAATAATTATTCAAGTTTTGAGCATTAATTAAAGAGTTTTCTTCATTAAAAGTAATATTTTCTTCATGCTTTCAATTTATTTTATATTTGTGTTTGATGATTCGTAGGAAATAGGTTACAATTCGTTTTTATAAGTTGCATCCCATTTTTTACGCAATTATGAATTCATGAAAAATATATTTTGTATTCAAGCATCGTTTAATCATGTCTTGCGAGACTTCTAAGGGTTGGGATGCATGAACCCAACCCAATTTAGTTTACATGTATAAAAAATTGGTTTTGAATTAAATATTGAATGAATCGTGTTGTGTAGTGGACATAACCATCGTAGATCTTTTAACCTCGTTTGCCCTAGGTAACCGGGGTGTTTAAGGATGCGATATGCATGCTAGATAATGCAACACCTCTTTATTCTTGCTTTTGATTACGTATGATGCGGTTAGTGCCCTCATATATATAATGCTTGGGATTAATAAAGATCAGGTTTAATAAACTATCTAATTGAAAAGCTAGTTTTCTATCCGGTAAATATACTAGGGTTGGGGGATTGTATCCTAGCCTTTTTTTTATCATTCAGAGTTAATCACATGTAGTAGTTTTAATTTTGCGCCCTTAGTTTATATATTAATTTCAATTTTAGTTTGCATTTATCTTGTAGAATTCAATTTCAAAATTTATCACCTTTTCGTTTTTTCTCGAATCAGTTTAGGGTTAGTCTCCTTTCCTTCGTCATTACGAACAATCGTCCTAATTCCCTGAGGATCGAACCCATCTTACTGGGTTTATTACTTACGTGACAGGCTTGACTTGAGCCTATATAAGCACGCACTTTACACACATTTTCAATCGCGTCATTCATCAATTATGTCTGAAAAGTGCACAAAAGGAGGCAAGAAAAATAGAGTAATACTCAACAAAAATAACAAGAAAAAAGGAGAAAAATACAAAAGTGAAAAAAGAGAAAAAGAGAAGAAAAAAAGAGAAAAGGCCCGAAAAAAAATAACGAACACCATAAGGACATTTTCCAATTCCAAATTTCATGAACATTCCCAATTTTATCCAATGCACCTTATAACCCGAGAAAGTCCTCAACGATCCCGAAGTTTGAAAATTAATTACAACGTGGAGAGCTAAGACATGAAAAGATAATAAGACAGATTAATTGGTGTGAATAAGAGACGAAATTTCCCGTTTTTCCAATAACAGTGTTCCAATTAAGATAGGCTTTCACTATATCCTCTTTCTTAATATTATGTCTCACTCTATTCTCTTTCTTAAAAATTCTCTTTCTTAAAAACCCGTTGATATATATAAATGCATTCATACCTTTGAGACCTTGGATTGATATAACATTGATGACGCGAAACATGGCACTTAAAATCGGCAACTATTGCTTCATTTTATATTAGCAAAAACGCCTTCAACATACACGTCATAGGCTTGAAGGAACAACCTCTATCCTACGACTCAAATTGTTTTGTCCGAAATTAAGTTAATACTACAAATTGACTCGATTGGATTTCTCCTTACAAATCTCCCCCTTTGGCTATTTCAGGACAAAATCAAATCAAAAAAACCTATGGGCCGCCAAGCACGCCTAGACACAATCCCACCCAAAAATAGAATAAAAAATAGACACTTAACTCTCATAGATGCTTTACTGCTTTAACTAATATGTTGCTAAAAATAAAATCCTGCACACTTAAACATACCATTAAACATATAGGGAATATGAAATGATTAAATGAAAAAAATATATTTGCCACCTTAATTAATTCTCCCCTTTTATCTAATATGATCTACCTAAGAAGATAGCGCTTTCCCCCAAAGATAAATCTCCCCAAACTAAAGGTTTAAATAACATTTCTCCCCCTTTTTGTTCAGGAATATACAGAGGTCCATAATAAAATAACTTACATCTCCTCCAATTAAAGCAAATATTCCCCCTAAACTAAACAAGGGATAAGAAATAAGGAAAAAAAAAGTTAAACATGCAATGGTGCGTAAAGTGACAAGAGCATTTAAGCATATGACAATAATGAAGTACAACAAATTCATACAAAGATTAATAAATATCACCTATGATGAAATGGCTAAAGATACCATTAAAATATACTATGATAATCATGGGATATCAATGACAATTCGCAATAAGATACATACCATTTTTGAATTCAAAACATACATGGACTAGCTAGGAAGACATAGACTCAAAAACAAAGACATACCCCCCCCCCATATATATATATATATATATATACATAAATATACCAATAATGCACATGCACATATACATGGGTATAAACACCACACACGACACAAAATACATTAAGCTTTCCACACTCATATGGCAAAAGTGTGTCTAATTACATGTGTTAAACGGAAGTGAAGGGGTGTGAACTAGAGACTAAAGAAATATAGACCCAATCACCTAAAACATGTTCACGGAATTCTCATTTGATTACAAAACTTTATCACACTTAAATATAGCCTCATGAGACAATATAAAGTGAACTCACGGAATAAACATACACAATCCACACAAGCCTAGAATTTTAATGATTCTACAATCCAATAGAGTCATGAAAAAAATAGCATAACTAGGATACATTGTCATTGTGCAAACCCGATGATATATTTAACAAAACTTCCTCATAAATATTCTTTTCCTTTTTCTTTTTCTTCATGAACATACGAACTAAACTATGCAGGCCTTGGCCAATTTTTGAATGCCACATTTTTAGGCCATATTTCAATGGTGGCTTTTCATGCAAAGTAATTTTGTCTTTCGTAGCCCGATTCCATTTATAAACAACTACACCAGATAAATATTTTTTTATTTTTTTAAATTCGGGAAACGGTTGTTACATGCCCAAATCCTACATAGTCAAAGCAACATGTAGATGACTAGATTGATAGGAGAACATCTCACTTAGCTTAAACATACATGTGAAGTTAAATTTCAAATGAGCTTGTGCATGTGTGAATCGAGGCATATAAAAATAAAATCTATTTAGTAACACAAAATCAAACTACTCCACCCAAGCATGATAAACAACACTTTAAGGATTGAAAATCTTAACCAAAAGTTCTAGCGACATGGAAGTGGATATGATATTGGATTCAAACACGAGTATATGCCACATAAAGTGTGTTAAAGTAAAATACACAGAAAAAAAATCTTTTTTAGTTTTTCAATTTTTAACAAAACAAATTAACTCAAAAGAAAAGAAAAAAATCTTTTTGTATTTTTCAGTGAGACAAAAAAAAAATGAAATAAAATACAAAAGATACACATATCATATTTCTAACATAATTTTTTCTATAATGAAGCAAGGACTAGAACAATGACAAACAAACATACAACAAGCAAGAGTATATCACAATGCACATAAGCTAGTGTATGTTAACAATTCTAACACAGTTAATATTTAGACTTAGCAATTTAGCTATCACGTGTAAGAAAATTAGAATAAAAAATCCTATCTTGTAAAGCGGCCAAATTGAATCTCCTAAACCAAACTAGTGAAGCGTGACACTCTCGAGATTTGGTAATTTTGGTGACTTAACCATTGGATTTCCTAGAACCCTTTTTAAGATCAATTTTTTTTCCTAAGATGACCTTTTCGACCACAGTGTGAGCGTGTAAAGACCGTACGAAAATTAGTACCTAAGGATTGACCTTTAAAGGAGTTCCTAGTAGATTCTCTCAAACTTATGGTTTTGGATTTATTAGTTGAATCTTTTTGAGTCTCGAAACCAATACCACACAATTAGTTTTTAATTTGGACGGTTCCAAGTATTTTATCTAATTTTTTAGACCTACATTTCAAATCAAATTTGACTAGACTTAAGTCCCTCAAATTTTCTTCTAACTCTAGAATACGTGACTTAAGAAAACACATATTCCCTTCAAACCCAAGATTCTCTTTCATCATAACCTCCATTAAACCTCTAAGGCTATCTCTCTCACCTTCTACATACTCAAGACTCTCAAAAAGACCTCTCTCACGTGCCCTAAGATCTTCAATTAAAACTTTATTATCATTAACTATGGCACGATTTCTCAATACGACGTTAAAGTGTGAAAGTGTGAAAACCCCGAACAGCCCCCGAACGGCCCTGTGGGTGGTACCAACACCTCCCATGGGACCAATGTAACTCGTAGGAACTAACCGCCCAGCCGCGACCCTCCCTGTTTGAGAATACAACGGTAATTTGCATACTTCTAGACTTAGGCATAAAAACATGGCGTTAGAGGGTGAAAACTCGAAACAACCCCCGAACGGCCCCGTGGGTGGCACCAACACCTCCCACGGGACCGATGTAACTCATAGAAATTGACCGCGCAGCCGCGACCCTCCCGGTTTGAGAATACGATGGTAATTTGCTTATTTCTAGACTTAAGCAAAACATGGCGTTAGAGGGTGAAAACTTGAAACAACCCCCGAACGGCCCCGTGGGTGGCACCAACACTTCCCACGGGACCAATGTAACTCATAGAAACTGACCCCACATTCACGGGTCTCCCGGTTTGAGAATACGACGGTAATTTGCATATATCTAGACTTAAGGTTAAAAACATGGCGTTAGAGGGTGAAAACCCCGAACATCCCCCGAACGGCCCCGTGGATGGCACCAACACCTCCCACGGGACCAATGTAACTCGTAGGAACTGACCGCGCAGCCGCGACCCTCCCGGTTTGAGAATACGACGATAATTTACATATTTCTAGACTTAGGCATAAAAACATGGCGTTAGAGGGTGAAAACTCGAAACAACCCTCGAACGGCCCCGTGGGTGGCACCAACACCTCCCACGGGACCAATGTAACTCTTAGAAACTGACCGTGCAGCCGCGACACTCCCAGTTTGAGAATACGATGGTAATTTGCATATTTCTAGACTTAAGCAAAACATGGCGTTAGAGGGTGAAAACTCGAAACAACCCCCGAACGACCCCGTGGGTGGCACCAACACTTCCCACGGGACCAATGTAACTCGTATGAACTGACCCCACATTCGCGGGTCTCCCGGTTTGAGAATACGACGATAATTTGCATATTTCTAGACTTAGGGTTAAAAACATGGCGTTAGAGGGTGAAAACCCAAAGCAGCCCTCGAACGGCCCTGTGGGTGGCACCAACACCTCCCACGGGACCAATATAACTCGTAGAAACTGATCGCGCAGTCGTGAGACTCCCTGTTTGAGAATACGACGGTAATTTGCATATTTCTAGACTTAAGCAAAACATCACGATAGAGGGTGAAAACTCGAAACAACCCCTGAACGGCCCCCTGGGTGGCACCAACATCTCCCACGGGACCAATGTAACTCGTAGGAACTGACCCTGCAGCCGCGGGTCTTTCGGTTTGAGAATACGGCGATAATTTACATATTTCTAGACTTAGGCTAAAAAACATGGCGTTAGAGGGTGAAAACTCGAAACAGCCCCCGAACGTCCCCGTGGGTGGCACCAACACCTACCACGGGACCAATGTAACTCGTAGGAACTGACCACGCAGTCGCGGGACTCCCGGTTCGAGAATACGATGGTAATTTTCATATTTCTAGACTTAGGCATAAAAATATTGATATGTTGATAATTTTAACTCATATATGCAATTTTCAGCTTGATTAATTTTTTTGTAAAACTACTTGGTTACTGATATTTTTTTATGTATCCTATCATTTGTAGGATTTTTGCACGCGGAACAAATGAAGGAGGCAGTGGTTTACAACATGAAGATTGTTTATATGTTGTTGACATTCAGGATTTTGTTTTTTTATGTGTTACAGCCGTGCGGGCTTTTATTGTTTAGTTTTATGGCCGTGCGGGCTTTTATAATTCGATTGTTGAATTTTATGGCCGTGCGGGCTTTATAGTAAGTAGGTTTTACATTTACAGGTTTTGGAATGTCAAGAAAATAGGGAAAACTCTGCCTCAATTTTTTTTTGGTATGTGAACTATTAAGACGTGTAATATTTTTAAGTTTGTATATATATTTGTTTATTAACAACGTTCTCGATTCACAATTTGTGATTTTTTTTTTATTATTTTGCCAATAATAAATATTTGTAACACTTGGTACGCGTCCAACGTTACACGTAGCAACTGACGGTGCACTCACAGGACCCCCAATTTTAGGATTGGACCAAAAAAATACATTTAAAAAAAAAATTATAGTTAAATATGGTCATGGACTTTGTCCATGACCATTTTTATTTTTTTCGTTCACGGTTGTGGGTCACGGACTTGGGCCGCGACCATTTTTTTTTATATTTTTGGTCACGGTCAAAGTCCGCGACCATTTATTCCTTTTTTTCGTCACGGTCCTGCGTCACGGGCTTCAACCGCGACGATTTATTTTTTATTTTTTTTGGTCACGGTTGTGGATTGCGGACATTGACCACGACCAATTTGTCACGGTTGTGGGTCACGCACTTGGACCGCGACCAATTTTTATTTTATTTTATTTGTCACGGTCGTGGGTCGCGGACATTGTCCATGACCAATTTGTCCCGGTTTTGGGTCACGGATGAGGGCCGCGACCCGTCATGGCATGGGTCACGACCCAAGTCCGTGACCATATGCCGTGACCCCTCTCGGCCGTGACCTTTTTTGGTCACGGACTTGGGCCGCGACCCACGAAAATGGTCAGGCCCGAAATGGTCACAGCCCAAGTCCGCGACCCACAGTTTTGGTCAGGGATTTTGGCCATGACCAATCGCCAGTTTTGGTGTAGTGCAAGCTTCCAACTTCAAGTTTTCCCATTTTGATTTAATTGATTCCTTATACAACTCTCGAAAGGCTACTTGAAGCTAACTCTCCTCTACCTCCTCTTCATTCTCACTTTCTTCTCTACTCTCTAAACCAAATTTTTTTAGGGATTCACAAATAATGGTCTCAGAAATGTCATGTATTAATATGTCATCATTAGACGATTTCTCACTTTCACTTACATGACTTGCCATGAATGCGGTAAGGTTGTGCTCAATGAGGGAATCGGGTCCCTCTTCCTTTTCACTATCACTAAGGGTGATATTGTATGAAATTGGTTGCTTGCCCTCCCTCTTTAGTTTAGTGGGACATTCTCTTGCCCTATTCCCATAATCTTCACAACTAAAACATCTATTCGACATTTCCCTATTAAGATCTTCATTATACTTTGGAGGGAATTTTTTGGCTTTGTTGTATTTAGACTTAACAAATTTTTTAAAATCCTTTTTAAGATTGTCATTATTAAACTTATGAAAGTTTCTAAACTTCCTAGCAAACATAGACATCTCATCTAAATTGACGCCACTCTCATCATCCGAAACTATTTTTTCTCCTTTCAGGCTTTCAAAGTGATGCCCTTATCTTTCTTCTTCTCGTCCTTGGAAGTAAAAATGTTAAGTTCATAGGTTTCTAAGTCACCTATGAGCTCTTCAAGTTTTGTAGAGGTTAAAGTGGGTAAAGAATTTAACACGGTTACTTTTGGAATAAACCTATCGGTTAAAGACCTCAAAATTTTCTTTACAACACAGTTGTCGGGTATCTTTTCTCCCAAGTTGAAAGATGAATTAACGATATCAGAAAGTCTAGCATAGAATTCATCAAAAGTCTCACTTTCAATCATGTTAATGGTTTCAAATTGAGTGGTGAGGTTTTGGAGTTTCGAATCTTTCACGATACTTGTTCCCTGATGGGTGAGTTGAACTATATCCCAAGCCTCCTCAGACGTTTCACAAGTCATAATTTGACGAAACTCATCAGGAGTAACCTCACTAAAGAGGGCATTTAATCCATGAGAATTAAAATTTGTCAATTTAAGTTAATTCTCACTCCATATCTCTACGGGTTTAGGTACATCCACATTTTTAACTAGACACATAGGTGGAGACCACCCATTCACTACAGATTTCAAACCCGCTCATCTAGGGATTTAAGTCCCAATTTCATTCGCGCTTTCCAATACGCGTAATTTGAACCATCAAAAATAGGGAATTTTAAAAACGGGGAAATTTCCATTTTTAAACCAAACAAAATTAAGGATCTTAACCCAATAAATTAGCGCTCTCTCTCTGATACCAATATGAGAATGTGAGTTCTCTAAACTATATGCTATGATACCCGAATTTTAAAATTACCAAGTAAAGATGGTTCAATGATATTCCAAATTAAAATTTCTTTTCAAATTTTAACAATTATAAAGTTCAAATTTTAATTTTTTTAAATTAAAAATTAACACAACAAATATTTCAACTTAACCTAAATAGAGTTAATTCCAAATTTACTTTTAAATTCAAAACGCAAGTCCAAATTAGTCTAATATAAATTAATTCATAATTAAATATAGGCCAAATTAATTTTATGACTTGAATTAAATTAAACTAAAATAACCCAAATGTTAATTAACACCAAATTAAACTATGTTGTGATTTAAACCAAGTTTTATCTTGATTAACGTAGCATGCATCTAAGTGATATTTTGCCAGATAAAATAAATCACAAACTCACTACGCCGCGATTTATGAGGAAAACCCATAACGGGAAAAACCTCGAACGATCGTGCCTACAAGTCCACTAAGTACTGTATGTTTACAAATACAAGACAAGAGACTTATATCACACGACTAGACTCCCTTCAAGCCTCGACGCTCCTTCTTGCATCAACCTCCACCTAGTCGACAACTCTGGAGTCCATCGGAATTTTGGAATCAACCAATGGGACACCACTCCGTCAATCACAAATGATGGCCTTTCCACCGTTGTAAATCCTAAGCATCAAACAAATGAACTCCTCCATGGAAACATCTCTTTTATGGGATGAGACAAATAACCCTATGCCAAAACATCTCCAATCAAAGATATATATAAGAAGAAACATGAATTAAACTTAAACATGGGTGTAAACTTATGTTTTGGTAAAGATTAAACCATAAAAGCATGAACACAAAATGGATTTTTTATTAGAAGTATTTTTCTCTCTAGATCCTTTGGAATGTGTTAGAAAAGTCACTGGAAAAATGTTTCTCTCGCACTCTTTAAGTTTGAAATCAAGTTAGTGGGGTAGTGGGTGAAGTGGGGAAGTTTGAAACATAAACTGATAAAACTGACACCGGTCGTTCGAATGACTTTTTAATGTCGTTTGAACGAGAATTCAGCGACATATTCATTCGAATGAGATTTCAGAAAACTTCTCATTTGATATCTCATTCGAATGGCTTCGTTCTAACGATCTTCCAACGAAAAAATAGATAAAAATTGCACAATGTCGTTAGAAGTTCGTTCAAATGACCTAGAAATTTCATTCGAATGAGATTCCAGGTTCGTTCGAATGACTTTATAGAAAATCCTTAAATTTCTTTTTAATCCCAAAAACTTTTAAGAAAAGTTCTAAAATGATTTTCTGAGAAAAAATAAAAATTCGTTAAAAAAATATTTTATGAAAAATACACCCAAAATAAAATATCCAATGTCCTAAATATATATAAATGCATTCATACCTTTGAGACCTTGTATTGATATAACATTGATGACGCAAAACATGGCACTCAAAATTGGCAAATATGTCTTCATTTTACCTTGGCTGCAATGTCTTCAACATACACATCATAGGCTTGAAGGAACAACCTTTATCCTACGGCTCAAATTGTTTTGTTCGGAATTAAGCCAGTAATACAAATTGACTCGATTGGAAATTTGTCCTTGTAGGTCCTTATAATAAAAGACAACTAAACATAAAGGATGTGCATTGATTTCACTAACCTCAACATAGAATGCCCTAAAGACGGTTATCCTCTGGCTCATATTGGCACCTTAGTACATTCCACAGTAGGTCATGAGATCCTCTTATTCATGGATGCATATTTCGGATAAAACCAAATCAGAATGGTCCATGCTGATGAACAAAATACCTCATTTGTTATAGAATAAGGTACATACTATTACCAAGTTATGCCTTTCAAACTAACTAATGTACGAGAAACATAACAGAGGGTTATGAACTCCATTTCTAAATATCTCATTAGAAAATACATAAAGTTCGATGGTAATGGCATAGTAGTCAAAATCCTAGAGGGTAAAAACCATGTATAGAACCTCATATAGACCTTTTTCATGCTAAAGAGGAACAAAATAAACCTCAACCCGACAAAAAGTTCTTTTTAGGTTACTGAAGGCAAATTCCTTTGGTTCATTTTCACTAAACGGGGCATAATGGTCAATTTAGAAGAGATTTAAGCTCTACTGGATAGAAGTCTCCAAAAATAGTCAAGGAGGTTCGGATCCTAGTTGGGAGAGTCGTTTAACTCAACTAGTTTGTCTCGAAGGCCACAGACAAGTGATTTCCCTTTTTCAAAATAAAAAAATAGGCCTTCAAATGGACTCTTGAAGATGAAAAAGAAGTCCATACACTCTAGAAGTACTTGGGGTCTCCACCTATGTTTTCCTGAACCATAACTAGGTAAATTTTTTATTTATACCATACTGCCTCACTAATAACTATTAGTCCAGATATGATCCAAGAGGAATATTGGGTCATGTTCCATGTTTCCTATGTCAGTCGAGCTCTGCAAAGCGATGAAGGAAAGTATTTAATAATGGAGAAGATGTCCTTCTACCTAATTACCTCCACTTGAGGCCTTACTTTTAGTCCCACACCATTGTGGTCATGATGAATCAACCCCTTCGACAGGTCCTCCACAAGCCAAAGACCTTAGAAAGACTTTTTAAGTGATCAAGGGAGTTAAGAGGTTTTGGTGTGAAATATCAACCTTAAAGCATCTTAGAAGAGGAAAATGAAGAATTCAAGAGCTCAGAAGGTCCGGTATTCAAGTTAAAGGAACCAAAGAAGGCTTCACTTTAGTGGCAGGCCTAAGCTTGGATATCCCTTTAAAACATAATAGGTTGAATCTATTAGTAACTCTCAACAGGTGGTTAACCAAGTCACTAAAATCTATGAGGCCAAAGGTGACCTGGTAGCGGGATACTTAGAGATTATAAAGCACCTCATCTAGAGAATCCCATGGGAAGAAAAATCAAAAGTTGGCCATCTTACACGAGTAGACTCGTTCAATGAGGTAGATTTGACGGTCTTAGTTATCACCTTAAACTAGGTAAGCATCACTCAACTCTAGATCAACACAATAGAGGTTTATAAGTGCTCAGAATTTTCCACTCCCATCAAGGCCTAAATCAGGTATGGTGTTCTACCCAACGACAAGCTTAAATCCAAATTAATGAAATCCTTAAATTTCAGATATTACATGAAAAAGGTTATTTTTTAAGAATGGGTACTACTCCGTACCTCGGTGATGCATTTGCCCTTTGGAGGCTAGTTATGTCCTCATACACCACTACGAAGATGTTTGCATTTCCCATATAGGCTGAAAGACCTTAGTATACAAGATCTTGAGGCAAGGGTACTTCTGGACAACAATGGGTAAGGAAGCCATGGATCTAGTCCAAAATTGTGACAAGTGTCAGAGGTTCTCTTTTATTCGAAGATAACTAACTAAGAAGATGGATCCAATGATAAGTACATGGTCCTTTAATCAATGGGGAGTGGATTTGGTAAGGTCTATTCCCCTTAAGAAATGTCAAAACAAGTTATGTATTATGGTCATCGATTACTTAACCAAGTGTGCTAAGATTGAGCCTTTATCCACCATCATAGAGAGTAAGACAAATTATTTCATTTTGAAAAACATCATTTATAGATTTGGCTTACCTCAATCCATCATCTCAGATAATTGTTTAGGCACATATTCTTCACATTTATCCCCTTAATTTCAGTATTTTTATGATCCCGTGTAGTGTAAATATCTTGGATTTGTCTCTTATTTATGCTACTAACCCATTTTGGCAAGTATTTCGTGTTTTGTGTATTTCTCATGTGTTTTACAGGTATTTCACGCAAGTTAGTGCGAAGGAGAACTCAAAACAATGAAAGAAAAAGCACAAATGGACGTCATAAGGACATTTTCCAATTTCGAACATTCCGTTTATTCCCATTTTTACCCTTTACACCTTTTAACCCAAAAAGTCCTAACTGAGTCCGAATGGCGAAATTAGTTACCGCGTGGAGAGCTAAGACATGAAAAGATAATATGAGAGATTAAAATGGTGTGAATTAGAGGTGATGTTCCCGTTTCCTAATAACTGTAATCCGATGATGAGATCTTTTCACCATATATTTCCTTCTTTTCAATTTTGTATGCATGAATTTGTGTCCATTATATTTACTCTTTATATCATGCATACCGAGAGAAAATAACCATAATCCGAGTGATTCGTTTGTGAGCGCATCCGTAACAATTTGAATCAAAACGAATTTTCGGAAAGTAACGTAATGCTCAATCGGTGGAAATTTGAGGTTTAGTTTTTGACTTTGCACACACACACACTACGGTTTGAGACAGTTGAATATAAATTTATGGTGAGTATTTTTCGAAAATTTTAAATTGTAAAATTTTTAAGTATTTTGATCTTTATTTGAGTCAATAAAGAATTTTGTGGGTGTATTCACTGCAAACCCTCACGAGACAAAACTCGTCCTACTAGGGTAACCTATGGGTTTAAAGGCTTGTTGCATACGCTAAATGCAATCGCTTGCCCGAGAAAAAGGTATTCTATCCCAATAAAAGAATTTTCAAGAGTGGAATTTTGGTTAGATTCATTTACATTGCTCGGGACGCGCAAAGTTCTAAGTTAGGGGGTGTGTTTAGGCACATATTCTTCACATTTATCCCCTTAATTTCAGTATTTTTATGATCCCGTGTAGTGTAAATATCTTGGATTTGTCTCTTATTTATGCTACTAACCCATTTTGGCAAGTATTTCGTGTTTTGTGTATTTCTCATGTGTTTTACAGGTATTTCACGCAAGTTAGTGCGAAGGAGAACTCAAAACAATGAAAGAAACCAAGAAATGGAGGGTTGAAGGGCATTTTCGTCATTTTTCAGCCTTAGTCCGAAGGTCGGGCCAACTAGAAAGTTTAAGAGCTCTAAATTACAAGAATACTGGAAAAAATGGCACCTCAATCCGAGCTACAGTGAAGAAGTTACGATGTTTTGAAGTTGCGGGATAATGAAGAGTCTCGATGTGCGGATTTCTGTCATTAATTATGCATTAATGCAGTGCAACTCTTGGAAAACTTGTTCCACAAGCACTATTGGTTGTCAATTTCGAGATTTTGTGCTATAAAAGCCCATGACCTACATCATTTGAAGGGGAGTTGCTAGAGAGAGGCTAGGTTAGGAGTAGGTTAGAAGTGTTAGATTGAATTTTAGGGTTAGATTTTGAGAGCAAATTTTCTATTCCTTCAATAGTTGTATGAACCCTAGTTTGTATTCTGAATCTCAATTCCTTGTTGCTGAATTGAAGTAAACTTTTTCCATTCTCTTATTTTATTACTTGCAAATTATTTACCATGTTTTGTAGATCCATAATTTTGTGTATGAATTTGTTTTTTTTATCCAATCATGAGTAGCTAATTTCTCAAGGGTTGGGGTACATGAACTCAATCCTAATACAAATTATTTTTATGGAAAATTAGGAAATAAATGAAAATATTGGTTGAATCATGAATGAAAATCATATATGCATTGTCATATCTTTTAATCTCTCTTGCCCTAGGTACTTGGGATGTTTAAGAATGCTTTGTATGTATAATTTGTCGTCCACCTCCTTATATTGATCTTTGATTTCATATGATGCGGGCTTGACCCTCATATATGTAATGCTTAGTGATGATAAGGACTGGATTTAATCAAGAATTTTGATTTATAATTCTAGTATTCTAAAGGATAATTTGTTAAGGATTGAGGGATTGTACCCTACCCTATTTTCTCCCATTTGTCAGATCTAATTTCTTTTGCACTTTTCAGTTTGTTTTTCTTAAGTAATTTTTTAATAGAAATTTTCCCAATCATCATCTTTTTCATTTTTATTTTAGAAGTAATAAATCAATTAAATTCTATAAAACATTCCCTGTGGATTCGATACCCAGACTTACTACTATACTCCATAAAAGTGTAGTTAAAAGTTTAGGTTTTTTTTTGTATTGAGGTTGGAAGCCGATAACAACGACTAGCGTCAAAAACTTGACGCGACTTCATATTTGTCTCAAAAGTGCGTATTTATCTAGGCTCAAGTGCAAGCCTTGTCGCTCAAGTAATACCCCGGTAAGTCGGGATCGTCTCCACAGGGATCAAAATTGCCAAACAATAACAAGGAAAATTACCAAACCGTGAAATGATTTCTTGAAAGAAATAAAAAGATGATTGATTTTTGAGAAACTTTCTAAAACTTTACTTATGAAAAACAAATGGAAATTAACAGAAAAATTTGGGTTTAACAATTTAGAGAAAATTAGGGTAGGGTACAATCCCTCAATCCTTAACAAATTATCCTTTAGAATACTAGAATTATAAATCAAAATTCTTGATTAAATCCAGTCCTTATCATCACTAAGCATTACATATATGAGGGTCAAGCCCGCATCATATGAAATCAAAGATCAATATAAGGAGGTGAACGACAAATTATACATACAAAGCATTCTTAAACATCCCAAGTACCTAGGGCAAGAGAGATTAAAAGATATGACAATGCATATATGATTTTCATTCACGATTCAACCAATATTTTCATTTATTTCCTAATTTTCCATACAAATAATTTGTATTAGGATTGAGTTCATGTACCCCAACCCTTGAGAAATTAGCTACTCATGATTGGATAAAAAAAACAAATTCATACACAAAATTATGGATCTACAAAACATGGTAAATAATTTGCAAGTAATAAAATAAGAGAATGGAAAACGTTTACTTGAATTCAGCAACAACGAATTGAGATTCAGAATACAAACTAGGGTTCATACAACTATTGAAGGAATAGAAAATTTGCTCTCAAAATCTAACCCTAAAATTCAATCTAGCACTTCTAACCTACTCCTAACCTAGCCTCTCTCTAGCAACTCCCCTTCAAATGATGTAGGTCATGGGCTTTTATAGCACAAAATCTCGAAATTGACAACCAATAGTGCTTGTGGAACAAGTTTTCCAAGAGTTGCACCGCATTAAATGCATAATTAATGACAGAAATCCGCACATCGAGACTCTTCATTATCCCGCAACTTCAAAATATCGTAACTTCTTCACCGCAGCTCGGATTGAGGTGCCGTTTTTTCCAGTATTCTTGTAATTTAGAGCTCTTCAAATTTCTAGTTGGCCCCACCTTCGGACTAAGGCTGAAAAATTACGAAAATGCCCTTCAACCCTCCATTTCTTGGTTTCTTTCATTGTTTTGAGTTCTCCTTCGCACTAACTTGCGTGAAATACCTGTAAAACACATGAGAAATACACAAAACACGAAATACTTGCCAAAATGGGTTAGTAGCATAAATAAGAGACAAATCCAAGATATTTACACTACACGGGATCATAAAAATACTGAAATTAAGGGGATAAATGTGAAGAATATGTGCCTAAACGATAATAGAAAACACTTTAATAACCCAATACTCATGGAGTTTTGCACAGAGTATGGAATATGCAATAACTTCTCATCTCCAGGTCTGTTGGGACGATAGCCCCCCCGATTTTAAAATTTAATTCTAAAATTCTTTTTACGTCACGAAAAGTAATAATTTCCTTTTATAAATGTGGAAGCGTAAACATGATGGTTCAATACAATAAACAAATTTTAATATACTTTAAATTAAAATAAAACAGAAAGGGAAATAGGATGAACACACACACAATTTAGATTTGACTTAAACCAATTTATTTAACCCAAGTCCTAGAAAATTTTCCTAAGTCATATTTTGCAATTTAACCAAGTTAGGCCAAACCAATTTTATCAATTGAATTAAATGACTTGAATTAAATTAACATAAACATTATCCAATATTAATTTGCACCAAATTAAACAAGTAGTGATTAAATTAAACAAATTTTATCTTTTTACCTAAGCATGTGTTCTAGGTGATTTCGCAAAAGATAAAATAAACAATTAATCCACTACGCCGCGATGTACGAGGAAAAACTCACAACGGGAAAAAACCTCGGACGGCCCTAGCCTCAAATCCACTAAGTACAGAATTTACAAATACAAGCAAGATGACTTACAACACTCGACTCGATCCCTCTTAAGCCCCGACGCGTCTTCTTGTATCAACCTCTGCTTAGCGAATAACCACGGAGCTCCACTGCGGTCTCGGAATCCACTAATCGGACTATATATGGTCACCATCACCCGAACTAGGAGCCTTTCTCCAAGTGGGTAAATCAACGCAAACCTCTTCTTCTTTGTGGGATGTAGAAGCAAACCCAAACGTCTCTTCAAAACGGTAGCGATGAAAAACCGGTGCCAAAACTCCAAGCAAGTACAAATATATCTATGGAAGCTTGGATAAACAATATGGGTGTAAAACAAGTGTTTAAAACATTTTTCTTGAAAATAAACAACACTTAAAAAAGAACTTTTTCTCTTTTTATTTCTCTCTCAAAACACTCTCTTAGAGGTTGTAGGATATGAAAAAGTTATGTTTGAAAAGTCCATTTTCCCACATATAAAATCTGCCAAAAAGTTAGTGGGAAAACAAGTGGGAAGGTGGGTCAAAACTGCTCAAAACTGCCATTTAATTGTTCCCGTCAAATCTCGTTCGAATGATATTTTCATTCAAACGAAGTCTCGTTCGAACGAGGCTTCTAACGAGGTTCTAGTGTGAACTTGTTAGAAATCTCATTCGAAGTTTCGTTCGAACATCAAGTTCATTCGAACGACCCATCGAACGACTTTCCAGTGGCCTTTGGGGAACTCATTGGCAAACTTGTTCTAACGACAATGTGATTCGAACGACAATATCGTTTGAACGACACTTCGAACGAACTTCCAGAAAGTTTGAAAAATTCGATTTTTATCCCCAAAACTTTATAAACTTGATTTTAAAGTTTTAATAAAATCTTTTTGAAATTAAACAACGATTTTAAATAAATATACAGCCATTATAAACTGTTCTAAGATCCTATATATATCTGTAATGCATTCATACCTTGGGATCATGGAACCACTATTGATGACATAGAAACGAGGCACTAAAACTCGGCATTTTGACGAAGCTTTAAACTTGGCCACTACGTCTTCAACTTCAGAACGTCATAGGCTTGAAGGATGATAAATATACTCTATCCTATGACTCAAAATGTTTTGTCCGGAATTGAGCCAAAACTACAAAGGACTCAATTGGAAATTTGTGTCCTTACAAATCTCCCCCTTTGTCTATTCTGGGACAAAAACCAACAAAAATCCTAAAGGGCCGTCAAGCTCTACTAGACTGACAAAAATTTCCCACCCAAAATAAAAATACAATGCTTGACTCAAATAACCCAACGGATCAAAATCTTTTCCGGTGAAAGTTACCACTAATTATATAATTGTTGCACACTTAAGCAAACACATTAAACTCAAAGGGAATATCAAAATATTAAATACAATTAAGGTAAGTACTCCCCTAAATTAATTATCCCCTTTATCAACTATGATCAACCTAAGAAGATAGCGACTCCCCCTAAGTTAAATCTCCCCCAAACTAAGATACGATTACAATAGGATTAGATACCATTTATCCCCCTATCATTCTCCCCCTTTTTGTTCAGGAATAGTCAAAGGCTAGAACTAATTTAAACATGCAATGGTGCATAAAGTGATGAGAACATTAAAGCACATGGGAAACAAAATCATAACTTATCCAACAAATAATAATGGATACCAACTAAGATGCAAGAAGACAAATGATACCAAATTACATATAAGATTCTAAGCATGTGATATCAAACAAGGTACCAATTTTGAATTGAAGAATAAATGGAATAGCTACACATGGAAAAGAAATGACCAAAATATCATATATATGTATACATAATAGATACAAGCTAAGCATAAGTACACACGTATAGATATAAAACACCAAAATGACACACACAAAATAAGATAAGCTTTTCACACTCATATGGCAAAAATGTGTCATATGGAAACGGAAGTGTTGGGGTGTGAACTAGTAACGATTAAATTTAGACCCAATCACTTAAAACACGTTCATGGAGTTCTCAATTGATTGCAAACTTCATCACATTTGAATATAACCTCAAGTGACAATATAGATTGAACTCAATGAACAAACATATACAATGCATACAAGCCTAGCATGTTGATGATTCTACAAACCAATAGAGTCATGACATTGAAAGCTTAACTAGGATAAACGGATATTGTGAAAACCGTTGATATATCATCCAAACTCCATCAATAAGCATATATATTATTCTTTTGAATGAATAAATCAACTAAACATAGGCCTTGGCAATTTATTTTTCTTTTAATGCCATATTTTCTTTTAGGCCTTTGGACTACGCATTTCTTTTAGGTCCATTCAAACGGTGGCTTATAATCGCAAAGGATAATAAGTACTTTCGGAGCCCTTCCCCGTGCACATTTATTTATCATTTTTTATATCTCAAAAATCTCACGTGCAATGGACTTTGACATGAACTAGTCCTCCTAGGTCACAAATATGTAAATGACTAGATTCGTAGGAGAACACCTCAAAAAGCTCAAATATACATATGAAGTTAAATTTCGAAAGAGCTCGTGCATGTGTGAATAGAGGCATATAAAAATAGAATCCATTTAAACAACACAAAATCCAACTACTCCATGTAAGCATGGTAAAGAACATAATAAGGATTGACAATCTAAACCAAAAGTTCTATCCACATGGGAGCGTAAAAGATGGGATTCAAACACAAGTATATGCCACATAAAGTGTGTCAAACTAAAATACACAAAAAATAAAATCTTTTTGAGTTTTTAAATTTTTTAACCAAAACTAAAAATATATTCTCAAAAGACAAACAAAAATCATTTGATATTTTTCATTAAGCTTAAATTACCAAAAGATAAAAACCCAAATGATAAACAAAAATCTTTTTGTAATTTTCATTTCATGCAAACAAAATGAAGGATATATAATACAAAAGATAAACAAGTCATGATTTCTAGCATAAGATATGAAATAAAGCAATGACTAGAAGATGACTAAACATTCATACACCTAAGAATGATATATAATATGAAGCACAAAAGCTAGAGTATGCAACCAAAACTAACACATTCAACCTTTGAATTTAGCAAGGGAGGCTTCATGTGAAAGAAAATCAGAATCAACAAATCTAATATCTAGCGCTTCTAAAAATGATTTTCGAATCCATATAGGTGTATATTTCAAATGATGGGATTTGGAAATAAATGAATTGCTAGACATAGACTTCCTAGGACTTCTTTTAAGATCAAACCAAAATGATCTAAGGTGACCTTTCCTACCACAATGCAAGCATGTGAAAACACGAGAAATGTTACCCAAGGTGTGACCTTTTCTAAAGTCTTTGGATAAAGTAGACCCTCTAAAACAAACAATAGTTTTAGCTTTAGCAACGGAAGCATTTGAACAAGATGTGCTTGAAACATTATCACAACTACTCAAGTCTTGTAAATCATTTTCCATTTTTAAAATTTTGGATTCAAGTAATAAATTAGACTCCTCAAATTTATGGGACTCCTTATCTAAATTTTCAATTACACCTAGAAGGTTATCACGCTCCCCCTCAATGTGAGCAAACTTGTCCCTAATAGTCTTTTCTCGATTATTACTCTCTTTATTGGACATTTCTAAAATATTATAATTGTGATTTATCTCCATGAGATTTTCACGAAAAATATCTTTTTGAGATAGTGAGGTTTGCAAAAATTCAACTTTAGCTTTAAAACAAGAATTTTCATCTTCAAGAAATTTAATTCTTTTTGCAAGTCTCAAATTTAATTCTCTTAATTTTTTTATTACACTTATTAAGCTCATTAAATTCCACTCGAATAGCAAAAACTTCATTATCATTAGAAATGGACAAATTATCATTAAGGCGTCCCATCGAGAGATACAAAAAAAATTGAGAGTGAGTAAAAATTGAACCACCTAAAACTGCAAGGAGCACAAAAATTATATAAGCCGAAAAATGGATCTTTGACGCGATAAATTAGCGGTCCCGCTCTGATACCACTTGTTGGGACAATAGCCCCCCCCCCCCCCCCGATTTGAAAATCTTAATTCTACTAAAATTCTTTTTACATCACGAAAAGTAATAATTTCCTTTTATAGACGCGGAAGCATAAACATGATGGTTCAATACAATAAACAAATTTTAATTTACTTTAAATTAAAATAAAATAGAAAGTGAAATAGGATGAACACACACACAATTTAGATTTGACTTAAACCAATTTATTTAACCCAAGTCCTTGAAAATTTGCCTAAGTCATATTTTGCAATTTAACCAAGTTAGGCCAAACCAATTTTATCAATTAAATTAAATGACTTGAATTAAATTAACATAAATATTACCAAATATTAATTTGCACCAAATTAAACAAGTAGTGATTAAATTAAACAAATTTTATCTTTTTACCTAAGCATGCGTTCTAGGTGATTTTGCAAAAGATAAAATAAAAAATTAATCCACTACGCCGCGATGTACGAGGAAAAACTCACAACGAAAAAAAAAACCCTGGACAACCCTATCCTTAAATCCACTAAGTTCGAAAATTACAAATACAAGCAAGATGACTTACAACACTCGACTCGATCCCTCTCAAATCCCGACGCGTCTTCTTGTATCAACCTCTGCCTAGCGAATAACCACGGAGCTCCATCGCGGTCTCGGAATCCACCGATCGGACTTTATATGATCACCGTCACCCGAACTAGGAGCCTTTCTCCAAGTGGGTAAATAAACGCAAACCTCTTCTTCTTTGTGGGATGTAGAAGCAAACCCAAACGTCTCTTCAAAATGGTAGCGATGAAAAACCGGTGCCAAAACTCTAAGAAAGTACAAATATACCTATGGAAGCTTGGACAAACAATATGGGTGTAAAACAAGTGTTTAAAACATTTTTCTTGAAAATTAACAACACTTAAACAAAGAAAATTTTCTCTTTTTATTTCTCTCCCAAAACACTCTCTTAGAGGTTGTAGGATATGAAAAAGTTAAGTTTGAAAAGTCCATTTCTGCACATATAAAACCTGCCAAAAAATTAGTGGGAAAACAAGTGTGAAGGTGGGTCAAAACTTCTCAAAACTGCCATTTAACTGTTCCCATCAAATATCGTTCGAACGACATTTTCATTCGAACGAAGTCTCGTTCGAACGAGGCTTCTAACGAGATTCCATTGTGAACTCATTAGAAATCTTGTTGGAAGTTTCGTTTGAACATCAAGTTCGTTCGAACGAACCTTCGAACGACTTTCCAGTGGACTTTGGGAAACTCTTTGGCAAACTCGTTCGAATGACAATGTGGTTCGAACGAAAATCTCATTCGAACGACACTTCGAACGAACTTCCAGAAAGTTTGAAAATTTTGATTTTTAGCCCAAAAACTTTATAAACTTGATTTTAAAGTTCTAATAAAATCTTTCTGAAATTAAACAACAGTTTTAAATAAACTTACACCCATTATAAACTGTTCCAAGGTCATATATATATATATATGTGTGTGTGTAATGCATTCATACCTTCGGAGCATGGAACCACTATTGATGATGTAGAAACGAGGCACTTAAACTCGGCATTTTGATGAAGCTTTAAACTTGGCCGCGACATCTTTAACTTTAGAACGTCATAGGCTTGAAGGATGATCAATATACTCTATCCAATGACTCAAATGTTTTTGTCCGGAATTGAGCCAAAACTACAAAGGACTCAATTGGAAATTTCTGTCCTTACAAGGTCACCCTTAGGCCAATGGACAAGTTGAGGTAATTAACATAACCATATTCCATGTCTTAATTAAATAGTTAGATAAGGCCAAGGGGCTACCGGTTGAGGAACTGGCAAGAATTTTCTACGGTTAAAAAACTAGGGTTAGAGGTCCAATGGTAGTAAATACTTTTTCCCTGACATTTGGAATAAAGGTAATGATCCAAACAGCGGTCATAGTACCCACACAAAGGGCATATCAGTTTAAAACATGGGCTAATGTCGAAGGTCTTAGAAGGTCCGTGTGTGAATTAGAGGAACAGAGAGAAGTTTTATTGATCCGAATTGGTTCCTAGAAGAAAAATGAATCCTACTACTTAAATAAAAAGGTAAGCTATAGATTACTCAAAGTGGTGGACTTTCTTCTAAAATAAGTCACATTTGCAACCATGCTTCCAAATTAATGGAAGTTGGGTCCCAAATGGGAAGACCCATATATGGTAACCAGAATTACGAGGCCATGTTGTTATTATCACAAAGATATAAAGGAATATGAGCTTCCACATACCTAGAATGTAGAGTACCTCAAGAAATACTTCCAATGAAGTATTTTGAAATGAAATGAAAGTAAAAAAATTCTTATCGGGGATGTGTCAATATAAGTATTCTTTAGGAGTTACAAGGATTTCATCCTTGGCTCTAAAAACAATGGTTTAAGGACCAAAGACACATAGTTTCAAGGACTTTAGACTTGACTCTGGGTTTAACCTAAGGTCTAAGGACCCACACATCTAGTTATAAGTATTCCATTCTTGGACCTAAAATTAAATTAAGGTCTAAGGACCCGAAACATAGAATTTTAAGGACATAAGCCTTGGTTCTAGGTATAAAATATAATTTAAAGACCCAAAACTCAAGTTGTAAGGACTCTATCATGGTATTAAGACAATATTCAAATGACCAAAGACCCTATAAAAGACTAAAGGAATTACCAATGCTTTCATCCCTAATTCCATTCAAACTAACTAAGGTCCAATGTCCCACAATTGTTGTCTCAAATGCCTTTCACGCACCTAAAAATGTTTTCAAGAAGGATAAAGTTATAGAATACATAAAAATAACTTAGAAAAACATTTTTTTAATGCCCCTTTTGGAAAAACTCGAAGTAAAGCACCACTTTTAACTGTAAAAAATTAAAACTAGGGTAAAACTTCCCTTTTCAAAAAAAAGTTGGTCGGTAAGTGTGTGTGTGACAACCCGTATAAAATTATGATAAATTATATTTAAATCATACTTATCTTATGTGATATGAATAATGTGTTATTAGTATATGTAATGTTAAGTGATTATGGTTAGTATAATTCTACTTTCTTAAATCATGAAATGTCAAATTATTCACGAACACAAGATTTGGTTATTTTCGATAGAAATGTTCCTGTTTAAGACTAGTTTTGACCCTTATAACATTACAATTGACTTAAAGTGAAAACTACATAGTTGTAGACATGTGAGTTAGGGTGGTAACACAACAAACGTTGCATCAAACGGATGTTTGAGTAAGAAGTTAGGCCAAAATTACGAACAAAGGGCACCCCTGTCAATTCCCTTAAGTGGTAAATTGTCTTTTATTAAACCAAAAGTTTTAATTTGATTGTAGGGATTGGTACGCATACTTGGACGACTTAAAACTCTTCTTCTAACATATTTATTTAGACAATTTAAGCCTAAGTTCAGTTTTAAGGGTTTTTGGCTTGAGGAAAGAGAAAGTAGAAGTTAAGGAAGAAAGGGCTTCATTAAAAGCTAGGAAAAGAATTCCAAGAAAATTCTTAAGGTGTTTCCAACGTAAAATTATGTGTTAATATTGTTTTAATCTTCTATTATACTTATTTCAAAGTATATAAATCTTGAATTATTGATTAAAATTCCATCCTCCTTTGTGATAATATGTGTTGGTTCATTTTTGAGATAAGTGGTGTTATAGGTCATATTGCTTTGTATTGAAACCCTTTGTATTGAAACTTTCATATCTCTTTGTGTACTAACTAGAATTCAAAAATTCCAATTGGATATGAAAATAGACTCATATATTCATATCATATCCGAAAATTAGAATTTAAATCCTTATAGTTAGGCCTTAGTGATGGTTGAAAGTTGGTATATAGTTGTTGTTTGTATATTTCATTTCGGTATGCCCTAAGTTTGGTAAAGCTTTTGAGATAGTAAATGAAGTCCAAATATTATGAAACTTTAATTGTGTATTATTAAGTATTTTTAACAAAAGTGTGTTGAAAATCATGCAAAGTTATGCTGGACAAAAATTATGCAAATTCTTGGAAGTTGAAGAAACAATAGAGGAGCTTGTAGGGAAGATTTCTTGTGTTGTAAAGAAATAGTCATAACTTGCCCTAGGGAGCTTGAAAAATTACACCGTTACTTGTGATGGAAAGTATATTCATTTATGTTTTCATATTGATAAGGTTGGACACCTGTATGTGTGCAATTAATGAATATGGGAAGGTTAAGTATGGAGGACAATAATTTCAGGCCATACTGGATATCCCATGAAAGAATATTTTTATCTGCTCCTTCCCAAGTTTATTTTGAGTACATGTTTCATGTGTATATATATTAAGAAGTATACTTTTATGTTTACTTGATTTTAGTTATAATTCCTCACGAGGTGGTTTCTAGGGTTGAATGTACATGACCTTATCAACATATATACCATCGTTTCGTCTTTACTTATATTTCATGGAATATGACTTGAGTAGAATCATATTGTGGTTGTGTACTCATTTAAAGTTACATAATTATATTAAGATAATACTTATGATTGAGTTTCACTACTAATTTAGTTGGATTAACTGGTGTAAGGTCAAATCAACCAGGTTCAGCTCCACCCGAGGGAAACGTGAATACATAATTGACAACACAAGGTGAGTGTACTTACTGAGTTGATTCGGGATATGATGTGTATGTATTATGTATTGAGATTATATGGCTTATTAAAAGTCAAGAGATGTTAAGATGCTATGTCTTATTAAAATCCAAGAGATGTTGAGATGTTGTGGCTTATTAAAATCCAAGATATGTTGAGTTGTTATGCAATTCAGGAGATGTTAGGTTATTAAAACCTATGGATATGATTATTGCCTACGGGTAGGAGATGTGGGGTTTATTAACTCCGGATATGTATATGGCCTAATTCCATCCTCCTTTGTGATAATATGTATTGGTTAATATGTGAGATAAGTGGTGTTATAGGTCATATTGCTTTGTATTGAAACCCTTTCTATTCAAACTTGCATATCTCTTTGTGTGCTTACTGGAATTCATAAATTCCAATTGGATATGAAAATAGACTCATATATTCATATCATATCCTAAAATTAGAATTTAACTCTTTATTATTAGGCTTTAGTGACGGTTTCAAGTTGGTATATAGTTGTTGTTTGTATATTCCATTTCGGTATGCCTTGAGTTTGGTCAAGCTTTTGAGATAGCAAATGAAGTCCAAATATTATCAAACTTTAATTATGTACTATTAAGTATGTGTACTGAAAGTGTGTTAAAAATCATGTAAAGTTATTCTGGAGAAAAATTATGAAAATTCTAGGCAGTTGAAGAAACAATAGAGGAGCTTGTAGGGAAGATTTCTTATGTTGTAAAGAAATAGTCATAACTTGCCCTAGGGAGCTTGAAAAATTGTACCATCACTTGTGATGGAAAGTATATTCATATATGTTTTCATATTGATAAGGTTGGACACCTTTATGTGTGCAATTAATGAATATGGGAAGGTTAAGTAGGGGGGACAATAATTTCAGCCCATACTGTATATCCCATGAAAGAATATTTTTATCTGCCCCTTCCCAAGGGTATTTTGAGTAAATGTTTCAGGTGTATATATATTCAGAAGTATACTTTTATGTTTACTTGAGTTTAGTTATAAATTTCTTACGAGGTAGTTTCTAGGATTCATTGTTCATGACCTTATCAAAATATATACCATCGTTTCGTCTTTACATATGTTTCATGGAATATGACTTGAGTAGATTCATATTGTGGTTGTGTACTCATTTAAAGTTATATAATTATATTAAGATAATGCTTATGATTGAGTTTTAGTATTGATTTAGTTGGATTAACAGGTATAAGGTCAAATCAACCAAGTTCAGCTCCACCCGAGGGAAATGTGAATACATAGTTGACAACACAAGGTGAGTGTACTTACTGAGTTGATTTGGGATATGATGTGTATGTATTATATATTGAGATGATATGGCTTACTAAAAGTCATGAGATGTTAAGATGTTATGGCTTATTAAAATCCAAGAGATGTTGAGATATTATTGGTTATTAAAAGCCAAGAGATGTTGAGATGTTATGGCTTATTAAAAGCCAAGATATGTTGAGTTGCTATGCAATTCAGGAGATGTTAGGTTTTTAAACCTATGGATATGATTATTGCCTACGGGCAGGAGATATGGGGTTTATTAACTCCGGATATGTATATGGCCTAATTTGGCAGAGAGATGTATATATTGATATGTTGATATGTTGAGATGTTAATATAGTACTTTTTCTATAGATAACTGTAGTACATTCACTGAGTTTTTGAACTCATGGTTTTATATGTTTACATTTTCAGGTTTTCCAGCTACCACTGCCAGGTCTAGGAGGTTGAGTAAATACAAGTAGGGTCTTGTTAGTTTGTTTTATACACTGTACTAGTTGTAATTAAGTTAGATGATATGTGAGTTCTGTTGAAATTATGTCTCCTTAAAACGACTGGATTTTTAGTATTCCGCATTTTAACCTTGAAGTTGTTTCAATATGTATTTCTAAAATAATAAATAAATTATAATTGTGGTTTGTAAACTATATAGTTAATTATATCCTAATGGGGTTAGGGGGTGACAACTTGGTATCATAGCTTTAGGTTTTTATATTCTGGGGTTAGAGAGTCTAGATACGGCAGTGGCAGAAATAGCGTTGTGTGGTTCATTTATATTAATTTGTGAGAAATACTAACCATTATGTTAGAAATAAATGTTGTATTCTTGTTTCTATAATTGTGGTTTATGACAGATAGTAAGCCATGGAAGGAGCAAATGTTCATGAGAGGGTGGATGAGGAGTCTTCAAATACAGTAAACCAACAAAATCCAAATAATGTAGAGGGGGCTCCTGAACAACTTACAGATATGCAGAAAATGGCTCGTGCCATAACTTTAATGGCAGAATAAGAAAACATGTTTATGACGCAAATAGCTGAACAACCAGCCAAGTACTTGGAGGAGAAGACTTTGGCCAGAAGAGAAAGGGAAATACAACGAGAGGAGAAGAATAATCTGTACGAGAAGTTTATCAAATTGAACCCCCCAACATTCGCAGGTTCTGTAGATCCTTTAGAAGTTGAGGCTTGGGTTAGAGACACAGAAACTATCTTCGGGGTGATGAATGTACCTTGCGCGCATAAGGTAATTTTGGCTACTTTCATGTTAAAGGGCGAAGCTAAGTATTGGTGGGAGTCTTCCAAACATTTATTGCTTACTCCGGAGGGAGGTGAGGTAATTACTTGGGATTCCTTTATTAAAGACTTATATGAAAAGTATTTTCCTCGCATGTATCGGAAGAAAAAAGAGATAGAATTTTTATCATTGACTCTGGGGAATATGTCGGTCAGGGAGTATGAAACTAAATTTATATCTTTGTCTCGATTTTCATTACGTTTCTTACACAATGAGGAGGACAAATGCACCAGATTTCAAGATGGGTTGAATTTGGTTATCAAGTCTAGACTCACTGCACTTGAAATGGTAGATTATACTTCTTTAGTTAACAAAGGTATGATAGTTGAAGGATATGTTAATGATGCAATAAATAATAGGGAACAAAAGGGAAAGAGGAGTAGATTTTATCCATCTCAGCAAAAGGAAGCCAATGTAGAATACTCAAAATAAGGGAGTCAAAGATTTCAACACGGTAGAGGGACTGGAAATTATGTTCAGAATAGGACACCAAGTAGTTTTAGGGGTGCAGGATCGATGGGCCAACAAAATAGACATCAGGAGAATGATAATGGGCAGTCTAAGCCTGTTACATGCTATTTTTGCGAAGCTGAGGGCCATATCAGTCCAGATTGCCCCAAATGAAAGGGGCTAGAGTGTTATCATTGTCATCAAATTGGTCATACAAAAAGAACTGTCCTATGCTACTGGGAGGGGTTCAATCAGCTACTACTAGTCGAGGCTCATCACCTGCAGGCACAGGGAGAGGAGGAGGTAGAGGACAGGCTAGTGGATCCAGGACTCTAGGAAGGATATTTTCTATGACTTTACAGGATACTCAGGCTACTCCAGAGGTGGTGACATGTACATTTTCTGTCATAAACAAACATGCTTACGTGCTTATTAATCCGGGTTCTACTCATTCATTTGTAGAACTGTCATTTACCATGCATTTGGGTAGTCCATTTTCTTATCTAGATTGTGGTTTATATATTTCTACGCCTATGGGGGATGTGATGTTAGTGGAGCTTGTGTATAAAAATTGTGTATTGTATATGGGGGAGAGGGAGTGGACCATTGATTTAATTCCACTAGATATTCGAGATTTTGATATTATCTTGGGTATGGACTGGTTATCGTCCTACCATGCATCAATTGACTATTTTCGTAAGGAGGTTACATTTAATATGCCGAGGGAGGAAGAATTCAAATTTATCGGGGAAATAAATGTGGTTCCGAACTGTCCTATTTCAGCCCTTCGGGCGAGGAAATTGTTAAATAAGGGTTGTCAAGGCTTTTTAGCATATATTGTGGATACAAACAGGGAATTGCAAAAATTCGAAGATATCCCACTCGTTAAGGATTTTGCGGATGTGTTCCCAGATGAATTACCAGGATTTCCACCTAGCAGAGAGGTAGAGTTTACTATCGATTTAGTGCCTGATACAGCTCCAGTTTCTATTTCTCCATATAGAATGGCACCTATGGAACTAAAGGAGTTTAAGGTTCAACTGCAAGATTTTCTAGATAGAGGTTTTATTCGACCCAGTGTATCATCATGGGGCGCTCCAGTATTATTTGTGAACAAGAAAAATGGCACCATGCGACTTTGCAATGATTATCGACAGTTGAACAAGGTGACTATTCGAAATAAATATCCATTGCCTCGTATTGATGATTTGTTTGATCAATTACAGGGTACTAAAGTGTTTTCAAAAATTGATTTGAGATCGGGTTATCATCAATTAAGGGTGAGAGATTGTGACATTTCTAAGACAGCTTTTCGTTCTCGCTATGGTCATTATGAATTTTTGGTAATGCCATTTGGGTTATCAAATGCTCCTGCGGTGTTTATGGATTTAATGAATCGAGTATTTCATCCTTTCGTAGATTCGTTTGTGATTGTCTTTATCGATGATGTTTTGATATACTCACCTAGACAAGAGGAACATGAGAAGCATCTAAGAGTTGTATTGCAAGTTTTGCGAGATAATCAATTATTTGCGAAGTTTAAAAAATGTGAGTTTTGGTTAAATCAGGTAGTATTTCTGGGGCATGTTGTTTCGAGAGATGGAATTTATGTTGACCCTAAGAAGGTAGAGGCAATTGTGCAATGGGAAAGATCGAGGAATGTAACGGAGATAAGGAGTTTCCTAGATTTGGATGGATATTATAGAAGATTCATAAAGGGCTTTTCATCTATAGCCTTGCCATTGACTAAATTGACCCGAAAGGAAGTGAAATTTGTGTGGAGTGATGAATGCCAGCACAACTTTGAAAAGTTAAAAAATAGGCTAATATCAGCTCCAGTTCTCACTGTTCCATCTAGTGGAGAAGGTTTTGTGATTTATACTGGCGCTTCACATCAGGGTCTGGGTTGTGTTTTCATGCAACATGGAAAGGTAATTTCTTATGCATCTAGACAGTTAAAGACGCATGAATGTAATTATCCTACGCACGATTTAGAACTTGCGGCTATTGTTTTTGCCTTGAAATTATGGAGATATCATTTGTATGGAGAGACTTGTGAAATTTTCATTGACCATCAAAGTTTGAAGTATTTATTTACACAGAGTGACTTGAATTTGAGATAAAGACGTTGGATGGAGTTAATTAAAGATTATGATTGTACCATTCACCATCATCCCGGGAGGGCCAATGTTGTTGTTGATGCTCTGACTCGAAAGTCATTGGGGAGGTTATTTTGTATTCAATGTTCATGGGTTGGAAATATTATGGAATTAAGACTGATGGGATTCGAGTTAAACTTATCTAAAATGGGGGAGTTATTTACACATGTTACAATGAGACCTTTACTGGTAGAACGCATACGAAATTTGCAAGTCAGTGATCCATTCCTTGAAAAGAAGAAACGGGAAATCCTATATGGTAAAGAGAGTGACTTTGAAATTAAGAAGGATGAATCGTTGTGTTATAAAAATAGAATTTGTGTACCGAATGATCCGTCCTTAAAGAAGGATATATTGGACAAGGCACATAGTTCTATTTACTCTATGTATCCCGGGGGTACCAAAATGTATAAAGATTTGAAAGAGTATTACTGGTGGAATAATATGAAACGTGAGATTGTAGAATTTGTAGCTAAATGTTTAGTATGCCAGCAAGTGAAGGCGGAGCATCAAAATCCGACAGGATTATTGTAGTCATTGCCTATTCCAGAATGGAAGTGGGAACATATAACGATGGATTTTATTGTAGGATTACCAAAATATCCAAAGGGGCATGATTCTATTTGGATGATTGTAGATCGATTGACAAAGTCAGCTCATTTTCTTTCAGTTAAGACGACCTACACTGTTGACAAATATGCACGTATGTACATTGATGAGATTATCCATTTACATGAGGCACCAGTGTCAATTATATTATATAGACCCAACATTTACTTCTAAGTTTTGGCCTCGTTTACAGAATGCCATGAGCACAAGTTTGAAGTTCAGCACTGCATTTCATCCACAAACCGATGGGCAATCTGAAAGAACGATTCAAATATTATAAGACATGTTACGAGCTTGTGTATTTGACATCAAGGGTAGTTGAGATGATCATTTGCCATTGATGGAATTCTCGTATAATAATAGTTATCAGTCCACCATTGGTATGGCTCCGTTTGAAGCTTTATATGGGAGGAGATGTAGAACTCCTTTGTGTTAGGATGAAGTAGGTGAAAGTAAACTTTCGGGTCCTGAATTGATAGATATAACTACTGAAAAGATCAAAATGATTCGGGAACGGATAAAGATAGCGCAAAGCAGGCAGAAATTTTATGCAGATAAGAGGAAGTATCCATTGGAATTTCATAAGGGGGATTTTTTATTCCTGCGTATTTCACCGTGGAAAGGCGTTATGAGATTTGGAAAGAAGGGGAAACTAAGTCCAAGATACATTGGACCCTATGACGTGTTGGAAATAATTGTAACCCTGGCATATAGATTAGCATTACCTCCAAAGTTATCTCGTTTGCATGACGTGTTCCATGTATCGATGCTTCGTAAGTATTTGGCAGATCCATCTCATCAACTGAAAACCCAACCTATTGAACTGAAAGAAGACTTGTCATACATTGAGGAACCGGTGGAAATTCTTGATCGTAAGGAGAAAGTATTGAGGAATAAAGTCATTCCCTTAGTTACATTTATGTGGATGAGACATGGAATTAATGAATAAACTTGGGAAACGGAGGATAGCATGAAGAAACAGTATCCCCATTTGTTTGGTAAGTGACATTCATATTAAATTTCGGGGACGAAATTTTCTAAGGGGGGGAGGTTGTGATAACCCATATATAATTATGATAAATTATATTTAAATCATACTTATATTATGTGATATTAAAAATGTGTTATTAGTATATCTAATGTTAAGTGATTATGGTTAGTATAATTCTACTTTCATACATCATGAAATGTCGAATTATGTTCCTGTTTAAGACTAGTTTTGACCCTTATAACATTACAATTGACTTGAAGTGAAAACTAAACAGTTGTAGACATGTGAGTTAGGGTGGTAACACAACAAACATTGCATCAAACGGATGTTTGAGTAAGAAGTTAGGCCAAAATTACGAACAAGGGGCAAACCTGTCAACTCCCTTAAGTGGTAAATTGTCTTTTATTAAACCAAAAGTTTTAATTTGATTGTATGGATTGGTATGCATACTTGGACGACTTAAAACTCTTCTTATAACATATTTCTTCAGACAATTTAAGCCTAAGTTCAGTTTTAAGGGTTTTTGTCTTGATGAAAGAGAAAGTAGAAGTTAAGGAAGAAAGGGTTTCATTAAAAGCTAGGAAAAGAATTCCAAGAAAATTCTTAAGGTGTTTCCAAGGTAAAATTATGTGTTAATATTGTTTTAATCTTCTATTATACTTATTTCAAAGTATATAAACCTTTAATTATTGATTAAAATTCCATCCTCCTTTGTGATAATATGTGTTGGTTCATTTATGAGATAAGTGGTGTTATAGGTCATATTGCTTTGTATTGAAACCCTTTGTATTGAAACTTTCATATCTCTTTTTGTGATTACTGGAATTCAGAAATTCCAATTGGATATGAAAATAGACTCATATATTCATAACATATCCGAAAATTAGAATTTAAATCCTTATGGTTAGGCCTTGGTGATGGTTGAAAGTTGGCATATAGTTGTTGTTTATATATTTAATTTCGGTATGCCCTAAGTTTGGTCAAGCCTTTGAGATAGTGAATGAAGTCCAAATATTATGAAACTTTAATTCTGAACTATTCAGTATTTTTACTAAAAGTGTGTTGAAAATCATGCAAAGTTATGCTGGAAAACAATTATGAAAATTCTTGGAAGTTGAAGAAACAATAGAGGAGCTTGTAGGGAAGATTTCTTGTGTTGTAAAGAAATAGTCATAACTTGCCCTAGGGAGCTTGAAAAATTACACCGTCACTTGTGATGGAAAGTATATGCATATATGTTTTCATATTGATAAGGTTGGACACCTGTATGTGTGCAATTAATGAATATGGGAAGGTTAAGTATGGAGGACAATAATTTCAGGCCATACTGGATATCCCATGAAAGAATATTTTTATCTGCTCCTTCCCAAGGGTATTTTGAGTATATGTTTGATGTGTATATATATTCAGAAGTATACTTTTATGTTTACTTGATTTTAGTTATAAATTCCTTACGAGGTAGTTTCTAGGGTTGAATGTTCATGACCTTATCAACATATATACCATCGTTTCGTCTTTACATATGTTTCATGGAATATGACTTGAGTAGAATCATATTGTGGTTGTGTACTCATTTAAAGTTATATAACTATATTAATATAATACTTATGATTGAGTTTCAGCACTGATTTAGTTGGATTAACATGTGTAAGCTCAAATCGACCAAGTTCAGGTCCACCCGAGGGATACGTGAATACATAATTGACAACACAAGGTGGGTGTACTTACTGAGTTGATTAGGGATATGATGTGTATGTATTATATATTGAGATGATATGGCTTATTAAAAGTCATGAGATGTTAAGATGTTATGGCTTATTAAAATCCAAGAGATGTTATGGCTTATTAAAATCTAAGATATGTTGAGTTCCTATGCAATTCAGGAGATGTTAGGTTATTAAAACCTATGGATATGATTATTGCCTACGGGCAGGAGATGTGGGGTTTATTAACCCTGGATATGTATATGGCCTAATTTGGCACAGAGATGTATAGATTGATATGTTGAGATGTTAATATAGTAATTTTGCTATAGATAGCTGTAGTACATTCACTGAGTTTTTAAACTCATGGTTTTATATGTTTACATTTTCAGGTTTTCCAGCTGCCACTGCCAGGTCTAGGAGGTTGAGTAAATACGAGTAGGGTCTTGTTAGTTTTTTTATACACTGTACTAGTTGTAATTAAGTTAAATGATATGTGAGTTCTGTTGAAATTATATCTCCTTAAAACGATTGGATTTTTAGTATTCCGCATTTTAACTTTGAAGTTGTTTCAATATGTATTACTAAAATAATAAATAAATTATAATTGTGGTTTGTAAACTATATAGTTAATTATATCCTAATGGGGTTAGGGGGTGACAGTGTGAATGATAAAAAATTGAAAACTTAATTTTTTGTAATCAAAGGTGAAAAGCCGAAGGCTTCAGAGATCTTAGGACCCAATATGAACCTTAGATTTTCCACCCTACGGTGGCTAATCTTTAAAGGCTTCTATCCCATATTAAATTTCAAATTACCAGACTTCAGAGGACTTTTGACCGTTCAGGGGACTTCAATTTTCAAAATTTCTAAATTCAAAGATCTCATGACCCTTTGTGGTACTTCAGGTTTAAATTTTTCTAAGTTTAGATGTCTTATGACTTTTTGGGGGAATTTAAATTTCAAATTTCATAAGTTTATAGGTCTTATGACCCTTCAGGGGACTTCAGGTTTCCAATTTTCTAAATTTAGAGGTTTTATGACCCACTGTGGAACATAATCATAAATATAAGGTCTTAAGACCCTTCACGAATCTATCTCTTGACTTTTATACCTAAAAAAAAATTTTGGCCGCTTTGTACAAAAATTTTGGGCCTTGAGTCTTACAAAAATACAATCATCGGATATTACTTGGTTCTAAGGTCTAATGAACCCTTTTCGAACCTCAGTTTCGACCTCAGAAACTTCACAAGTATGTGGTAGAGGTTTTAGGACCCTCAAATTTACTTCAATATATTTTCATCTAAATTTATTTTGCTTTACTAAGAAATATCTTAGGCAAATGAAATACTACCTATTGGAATACCTCCAATAGATGAATGCTATGAAAAAATTTCTTATCAAATAAAAAATAAAGAAAGTATACAGAAACACCAAGCATTACATAAGTTGAAAATTTAAAAGCCAAGTTGTTATTATTAAGTGATACATATCGTAGGTGTACATCAAAGGGCCTATGAACCAAGAAAGTTCAAAAGATTTTTTTTTATAAAAAAATCCTTCTTAAAGCTTGGGATTCAAAGGGGTTTCCATCATAAGGAGTGAAGTTTTCTTTATAGATTATTTTTCTTCTTAGATTAGGGAGGTAGAAGATTCATTGGGTATCATCACCGTTGATTCTCTTATCAGTTGAGCTCTCATCACCAGACTGGGGGGCTTCAGATAAGCCAGAGACATCCACACCAGGAAAGAGGTCTTGTAACATAGCCTTCCAAGACTCAAACCCAAAGTTATACTTTTAGAAAAGAAATTTCTTAAAGGTATCAGACTCAAGATTAGCATCCAATTTAATATGCATGGTGGTGTGAATCTTCCCCTAGAAATATGTGTGCCTCACTAAGCCCTCGGTATAATCCTTATATAGTTCTTGGCCTTTATAGGTCAGTCGGTCCTTCATAATATTAAGGTCATCCCCCTGCTTTTCAAAAGATATATGTCCTTCTCAGTGTGGAGGAGTTTCACTTGATCATTTCGAATTTTGTGGGACTGGCCCTGAAGTGATTCCACTATCACATTATGATTAATTTTGGTCAAAGCAAGGGACTTTTTAACTTTGGACAAAGAATCTCAAGTAGTGGTCAGAAGGGAAGCACTATCTCTAAGAGTCTTCTCACTAAAAATCTTTTTATATTCCAATAAGGTGATATTTGACCTAATACCAACCCTCTCCTTCTCTAGAGTAAGAACATATAACCTATAGTTGGTGAGTATATGGATTGGTTATATCTTAATAATATCCCACTTGTCAAAAAGCTCCACATCTTTGTTCCAACATATCTGGCCTTCTACAACACCGTCCATCAAGATATCCATTGGGTGCTAAGCCTAAAAAAATAGAAAATAATCGAAAAAATTCACTAAGAAGAAAATAGAGCATTAATGAGAAGTAAAAAAGGATGTTGAGGTCATTTCCTAGTAGATCGACCAGTTCCTAAGTGTTATCATAGGTCCCCCTACCGCTCAACATGGACACCATCTCCAAAACAAATTATCTTTTCCATTAAATGAAGTGAGTATACAACAAAATCATATGAGTTCACCTCCTCAGTAGTCGAAGGTCTAAAATACCTCTTGATGATACCCAATCTCACACTTGGTGTTTGAATGGTTTTTTGAATCCCAACTACCCCCAAGGTAGGGTAGAGGTCCCAATGATAGCCACGAACTTGAGACGGACCGATACTTAACTGATAAGACTTTTGATGACCTCAATGGTATGTTGTGGCATAATGCTGGACCCTAGTTATGCGTACTTTCTCCAAATAAGGTTAGTCAACCTAGCATACTCCCTTTAGTAAACTTAGACCCCTTAGTATCAAGGTCCCCTTATAATCTGCTCCCTTAGCTGACCTCAGACTTGAGGATAATAAACTTCTTAGGTCACACATACCTCTTTCCTAGGATGTGGTGATACGTGGCACTTCAGGATTAGTTCCAATTAAATCCACAATATCCCTATCCCTTTCACGCAAAACACTATTCCACCTGCCACCACTACTTAATTTCTCATGGATTGAATGTTCCCTTCAACATCTACTACACCCAACAACTAAATATTTTCTCTAACACTCTACATTCTTACTAACTCCATAGGACCTCAGCACTGTCAGCACCATGCTTTCACATCCCACTTATTCTTTCTCCAAGAGTTTTTCTATAAATAAATGTAAGTTAGAAGGAGGAGGGGAATCAATATCTATCATTAAAATAAATTAAAAGCATTCAATTATTAGACATAGAAGATTTCTAGCATTTCATAAGTGCTTATACTCCATTCCATACTCCTAAGCTACTGTCCAAAGCTTATATTTGTTTCTTGGACGAGTTCCATCATTTGTATTAGTTATACATCTTGTAAGAGCCCTAAAACAGTACATACACATCCTTAGAGAATTCATTCAATTACTTCTTAAATTCCTCTGTACCGTTGAAGAAGTCCAAAATACCTCAAACGCCCTTAAATAAAGCTCAAGGGGTTTCCTAGGTCGTGATACCCAACTACATTATAATAAACAATCATAACATCTTTTTACAATGGATCTAAGGATCATATCTTTAGGTCTAAACCTCTCCTTTGTTTCACACGTGAGACTTCTCTCCTCTTACATGTCTAAGGTTCAAAGAGGAGCACACGAGGGTTTAAAGTCATATATGATTTTGACAATAATCAGTTTGGCACCGTTTGTTAGAAAAATAAGTTCCATTCCTTTCAATCACATGACTTATCCCCTTTTTAAATGGTGACTAATGTTTCCTTGTCTAGTTCTTTTAAGGAAATGGAGGGACAAAAAATTCTTTAAGAGAAGCTGGCCACCATCCTCAGTGGTTTTTCTTTACCCCTAGTAGTAGAAGATCCCATGGTACTTGAGCACAGTGACACTGGGAAACCCACGGGACCGAGTTAGAAGATGAAAAAGATCTAGAAGGTGTTCCTAGGGCCCCCAATGATTGGAGATTCACATCCCTAATAAGTACATGCTATCACTCCTTGGAGACCAATCTCAGGGAGGTTACAGGGCATGGTTGATTATAGAATTTCCTCAACCAGTACAAGACTCAAACTCACAACACCATACACTTACACCTCCAAAATAGATTGTGTTCATCCTCTAATGATATCTAACATTACTGCCTTCCCCAAAAGTGTAAGATTCTCAATATTGAGACTTTCGACGCGTCCAACGATCCCGTTGATAACTCGAAAATTTACAGATCATTGATGCTCCTACCGGGCACCCCAGATGAGGTAGTATGTCGAGTTTTTCCTTTTACCCTAAGGGGAATAACTAGGCATTGGTTTGATAAGATCAAATTCAGAACCATTACAAGCTTTATAGAGTTGCCAAGTCCTTTCATCAGCCATTTCATAGGAGCTCAAAAAATAAGGAATCGTGTCACTTCCCTCATGCATTTTAGATAGAAGGCTGAATAATCCCTTAAGGATTATGCCAAGAGGTTCAACCATGAAGCTCTTCAAGTTGATGACCTGAACGACACCATATGCGTTGCCACCTTTATCTTAGGACTCACCTTAAAGGATTTTATGAGGTCCTTTAGTAAGAAGCCTCCAAAGACCATAACTGAGTTGATCGAAAGAGCTCAGATGTACATGCATTCCGAGGATGCTATATTAGAAAGGTAAGTTATAGCTTCTCCTTCGTAGGGAAAGAGAAAATATGTCTTATTTCACATTAGGGAGATGACAGGGGTAGCTGAGGCCAAACAAATGAATGAAGGAATCAAGAAAAGTGGGCCTCTAGAGTCCATACACTTCACGACACCAAATCATGATTGAAGAGGTCTTAAAAGATATAAAAACGCAAGAAATTCTACCTCGACCAAAGCCTATGGGAACTCGGGATGACAAGCGAGACAAGTCCAAGTATTATCTGTTCCACAGAGATCATAGCCACAGTACCAATGACTATTTTAGATTGAAGGAGGCCACCAAAGAGGTGATCAAGAGGGTTTACCTCGAAGAATTTATAATCAAACACTCAGGCAGGGGTTAGCATAATAATAATAATAATAATAATAATAATAATAATAATAATAATAATAATAATAATAATAATAATAATAATAATAATAATAATAATAATAATAATAATAATAATAATAATAATAATAATAATAATAATAATAATAATAATAATAACAATGGGAATAAAGATGATGTCCCTTTTCTTGATGTTCATTGCATATATAGAAGCTTGGATAGAGGGCATATCTTTGCCACAACCAAAAAATCCCACCTTAGGATTTTCAAGAACGACAATGTACAACTAAATCATGTTTCTCTCCCACATCAAGACCCCTAGTAGATCCTAATGATAGCATTCCTAGAAACAAGCTTGAGAAGCATTCGATAACCTCACGGCGATCCATTTTTAATCACAATGATCATGGGGATGCATACATGAGAAGGACCTTTATTGATACAGGAAGCTCTGCGGATATCCTGCTCTTAAACTCTTTTGAGGCTATGGTTCTAGGAACGAAACATGTGCAGCGAACCCCTACCCCTCTCATTGGATTCAACGGAGAGCGGACCTATTCTTTGGGGGGTGTCACTCTTCCCCTCACCCTTGGTTCCAAGGATTGATGCACCACTTTTTGGAATAAATTTGTAGTATTGGACCTCCCCCAAGCCTACAATGTCATATTAGGAAGACCATCTCTCATTGACTTGGACGTTGTGATCTCAACTCGTAGAGTATTAATAAGGTTCCCAACCTCTGAGGCAGTGGGAGATGTCTATAGAGAGTAAAAAATATCTCTACAGTGCTACATTAGTGCAACATAAAGATTGGAACAGGCCCAGCAAAGCTCCGAAAGATCCATGAGATCTCACTAGATGTCTTACCTATAAAAATGTTGATTCATGGGCTCTCAATAGAGAGCATGTGTATATGAACTGCATCCGGATAAAAAGAGGACGATTACCACCACAGATGAAAGACCAAATGAAGGTTGATTACCAAAATCAGTAGAGGTCTCAAAAGATGTATGTCATCCCCTAACAACCATTATAAACCATATACTATGTTGTTTTAATGAAAAAAATAATTATTTTTATTACATGTTGTAGACACCACTTTCTAGGACCCCCTAAGTCTCTCCTTAGGCTCCTAGCTCTTCCCCCTTCCACCGCAAACCTAGGTCGCACTCTGAGTGCCCATCGGGCGCTCCCGGGCCCCGAATCGACACCATTTGACGCCGGTCAACTTCACCATCAGAGAGAAATATCTTCGAATCTTTGAAGGGCACTGAAACCCTTTCCAAAGGTTCGCCCCGTGCGCAAACCCCCTTTCCAACGATCAGTTTTCCCCCAAAAATCAATCCTGAGGCCACCGGGCTCTCTCGGACTCCGTTTGATCAAAGTCAACTCTCCAAATCGAATGAGACTGAATGAATCTTCTAAGGTAACTGAATACCCTTTCTAAAAATCCTCCCCATGCACGATTTTGACCTACGGTGCGGACGAATGATCCGTTTTACTCCAAGAGGTCACAGGGCGCTTTCGCGCCCCGGTTGACCAAGGTTAACTTTCTAAACCGAGCGAAACTCTTTGGAATATCAAAGTACATATCCTAACCTATCCTATGGTCCACCCCATGCATGATTCTGACTTACAATGCGGACGAACGATTTGTTTTCGTCCGACATTCTCCCGTCTAAAGGACTGACATGTGCTTCCAAGCCACATTTGACCCAAATTCATCTCCCGATACCGGGAGAAGTCCAAAGGACTCTCTTAGGCCTCTAAAATACCTTTCTAACGGTATTCCATATGCCAATTTGGATCAATGGTTTGTACTCTACGATCATTTTTCTAAAAAAGTTCGCACGGGACTACCAATTGGCAGGTCCTGAACCCTACCTATCGGCACTGTGTCAAGTGTGACCTGCCGATAGGAACCCCCTAGTGTACGCTGATCGGAACCCCCTGGTCCTATAAATAAGTCCCATAACCTTATTACTGAGGATAGATCACAAACCCATCAGCATCAGTGATCTCAGCGACATTCTCTCGAAGTCAGCGAAGTTCCATATGAGAAATCTAATTCAAGCCTAAACATCCATCCTTTTCACACCCAATTATGAAAATATCCTTCTCTATTATCAACATTCAGAGGAGTTCATCCAAGATCCAAGATCCAAGTTCAAGCTCCAAGAAAGGTCCAAATTCTTTCTCCCTCTCTTTTAATTTCTTGTTTTATATAAGTTACCTTAGATTCATAATCTAGATTCATTCTAGCTCATACATATTAACTTCTACATTTTTATTAGTATATCGCACATACTTTATTTTTCATAAAAAACCCAAAAACAAATAAAATAGGGTTACACCCATAAATTCCGAACAGAATTATCCACAACACTTTTTTCCAAAACCAAAAACACATTTTCTACACGCATACACCCAATAAAATTCTGTTCGAATCTATGGGATAAACCCCACCCCTATTCTACATTCGAACTACGTGGACTTTGATGCCACTATAAGCTACGTAGGCGTCTTGGGTTAAAATTCGAGACTCGAGTCCAATTTTACTAATTTTCTAATTCCTCTTATTTTTCATAATCATCAAATTTACTCATTATCATTATATATGTATATAATATACTTGTTCACCTCTCATCCCACACATATTATCGTTTCCCAATAATGATCAATATCATGATGAATGTTCACGTTCTATATTCTATATTTATTATTTTAAGAATATTTCTATGGATGACCTCACCCTATCTTTTCCAGGGTATGGGTCGAACGATTTCAATCTCCATTATATAAACACATGCATACACTTCACAGGGATAAAAAGGAAAATATAAACATTTGTCCATGTGAGACCGAAAGGGAAGTATGGGATCCTAACACCATCCCATTCTGAAACTTAGCCCATGAACCTCCGATCTATTGGCTTCGTATGCATCAATTTTGTTCTTGATGTTGCTCCCTTAAAAGTGGCAACATATGATTTTGCCTGTTTTTAGAAAAATAGGCTGGCAAATCTATCTCTTGACACTCACCCCACATAGATGACGGCCGAAGCTCCCTTTTCGAAGAGAAGGGTGCGAGACCGCTACACAACCCCCATCCTCAGGAAGGGGGATCCTCTTTCTCCTTTTCCCGGAGCGAGCGCTGCACCGATCGAGATGGACACACATATGATGTAACCCTCAAACAAATTAAGGTCTGAGTACCTATCAATCAAGTTGCAAGGACATCAACGTTGGCTTAAGATTAACAGTGAAAGGTCCTTGGACCCAAAAAAAGACTACATTCGTCGGGTTTAAACAACCTAAAAAGCATAGTAAAAAGGTCTTTGGACCAATAAAATACTAAAATTGAGAGTGCACTTTTGTTCAAACAAAGAAATTATTTAATTAAACTCAGTTTTTGAATTAAATATTTAAACATGCATCTAGGTGTTATTGAAGACAATATAATCGTGCAAGAACATTCAATCAAAAACGAACACACGAATGAGGAAAAATTCCCCAAAAGGGCAAAACCTTTTATTTTTACTATAATCTGTAAAGAACGGTTTACACGGATTATACTGAAAATAAGAGTGACATATGAAATACCCTCAGGTGTCGGTTCCGATGTCATCGACTGGAATTTCTCGCAAGAACTCCAGACGGGCAGCAATGGAAAAGAGTCGGCTTCTCCACAAGTTACTCCAGATGAGTAAAAACGATCCTTTGAAGGTTTAAAGATTCACACACATATTTAGAAATGGCTTTGTGAATAAAAGGGCATGAAAACTTAATTCACACACATACTTGAAGTCTATTTTCTGGGTTATAAATCGCAAAAACATGTATGAAAGAGACTTGGAAAAACGTGCAGAATGGGCACATATATTTATACAAAAATCGAGGCGGCGCTGTCGCTCGAATAACATAGGCATGTAATTACCCCACTTTTATATGCTCATATATATAGTTCATTTTTACACTCATGTGTTACTTATTATCTTATAAATGTTGTATTATTAGATATGTGGTATTACTGGCTATCAATATAACAAATCCTATTTTTAAATATGAAGAATCAATTGTAAATTGGATCAAATCGAAGTCTTATGACATATATTAAGTTAAATAATAAGTTTTGAGGTAGAAAGTATAATTTTATGAAACTTTAGGGACTAAAATAAAAATATAAAAGGGCCATTTTGTAAATAAAATATTTTCAAGGACCTCTAAGAAATATTGAAAATATATAGTGTGAAATTACCAAAATACCCTTCATGTGTGAAATGACCCTTATACCCTTATCACCTTTCCACCACGTGTTGGTCATCGCCACCTTACACATGTCGTCTTTAGAAAGAAAGCTAAAACACTTGTCATCATTTGGTGATGTTAAGACTGCAAGACCACCCTGGAATGTGACACCCAAACGATGACTTGCCATCGTAAATGCTTGATCACCTAGACACGTGTCAACACTGTAATACTTTTGGAAACCTATAAATAGGGCCCTAGGGTTCATTTTTAACTCACACCAATTCTTTGAGAATTATAGTAAGAAAGAGTGATAGCTTGGGAAATATCTTAAGAAGGAGTTCTATAATTTTGAAGAAAGAATTCGTTTCGTAGGTATGATTTCATTTAAATGTTGTAATGCATTTTTATAGGTTTAATTTCGTGTTTTATAGCTTTACTGGTAAAATACACTAAAGGCTCCACTAATCAAAACTTAAAATTTGGAAACAATCTAAATTGATTTTATCTTCAAAATATGTAAACTTGTTTGAAAATATATATACGCCTTTTAAAAATGATTTTTGTAAGTAATTGCTCGTTATTATGGAATCTCATTTAAGTAATTCCAAAGTCAGTCCCAGTGAAATTCTGTCTAGTTGAGATGGTATTTAAGTGGTGCCCCTATGACCCTCCATCTCTACTGGGAATAAATCTGGAAATGTTCTATCTAGATGAGATGGTATTTAAGTGGTGCCCCTGTGACCCTCCATCTCTACTGGGAACCGACTGATTAGGAAGAACTATGAAATTAATTCTTTAAATATGATGAATGAATATTAAAAATTAAGAAAATGGTCTTAGTAACCTTTTACAGCTTGTTATTTTAGAATTAAAAGATAATATTTAGAATTGGGTTTATTTAGAGTACGTGATTAAACCTTTATTGTATTTATTAGATTAACGTGTGATCCAAGACTGAATATCTGTATTTTCGAGACTCTATTTTAGGTGAGTACTCTATGCAATTTCTTGCACATTTTTATTATATTATATTACGCCAACTCTGTATATTTTTTGAAATGCTTTTATTCTCAAAATGCATCTGATACTGATGCTTCCGTCATTTGTTACATGTTTATATCTCTCCATATAAACATCTGATTTGAATTTTGAAATTATTGATTCGTCCTATGGAAACTCTCTTACTATATTGGCCTTGACTACCGGGTGGAAATATTTGGGTGGTACCTCCCCAATTGGTTTATCGCTGGTGTGCCCTAAACAAGGCGTTGTTCGAGAAATCATGATTCTCTGTCTGTGATGTTACCATGTGGAAAACTTTGGTAATACTATATGTCTGAGTATTAAAGCGTACATGGCCACTAAAATTGAAAAATTGACATATGCTCAATTATTTTATCTTCTCTGCTCTGAACTGGTGATTCTGAATATATATATTGTCATTTACTTTATAAATATTATTGAAAATTCCTATCTCTATGTATATGCCTTATGTTCTAAATTGAATAGGTATCACTTTTTTGAAAAACCCTGGAATGTCTGGGGATTGAATCTCATTAGGCTTTTAGTTGACGTTGTATAAATAACCATTTTCAGGAAATAATTAAGCTCGCGGATGGGACGAAAAGGACTATGTTGAAGATTTAGCTTTTAAAGCTCTTTTGTTACCTTAAGTAGAAGTTTGTTTAATTTGATAGAGCATGTTTAGCTCTTTATGTCAAGTTGTAACTCTTTGATATTTTAAGACAAATGAAGTTCCCTTTAGAAATCTCTGATATTGTAATTCCTTCACCTTCAGTATTTTACGATTCATAACCATGTGATTATACTTCCGCTACATATATTTTAAGAGAAAAATTTTAAGGCCAGAATATTAGATGCCTTGGTGGTATGTCAAGATACTCGTTCCCTACTATTTTTGGGTCAGGGTCGTGACATAGGCATTTCGATTAAACGAGACACACGTGTCGCTCAAACAAGATCGCGCGACATGCCCATGTTGCTTGAACGATAGAGCAATGTCGTTCGAACGAGATCAACGACAAAAAAAAGTATGTTTCTACACTTAGAAAAATTTCTTCTTTTGTGTTAAAAACAAATCGGACTTCGAAAAATATTTTATATAGATTTCCCAAATATTTATGCAAATATTAAAAACTCCAATAAGCCATTTAACCAAAAACGCGAAGTGGAGTAGTGGGAACGGTTGAGCAGCACGTCGCATGAAGCATGATACACGTGAAGATGGTGGATGCATGGATTCAGATCAAGGCCATCATGGATGATCATGTTGACGTGTTGAATGTAGCGGTATCAAACATACATACTGTGATCTAGGACAAATAGAAAATTCCTAGATTCTACCCCGAACATTTATAAAATTATGTCCTTACAAATCTCCCCCTTTGTCTATACCAGTACATACATAAAAATCTGAATTATGAAATCTTCAAAAAGCATATGATATATAAGATAATATCCCCATTAAACCCTCAAACTAAGAATACTAACTGACATGTCATCAATCAAACTTCAACATCTTTCAAATCTTCTGCTTTTCAGAAACTCTTAAAGCTTTTCTCATCAGGGTGTGCAATCTAATAATCATACATTTTGTACCTACACATATGAGATCAAGCAGATACCCGTGACACGCAACAGTTTGAAATATAATGACATGCAAAAATCCGAGATCAATTAAGCTTAAGCAAGTCATTGATAAATCAATCAAACAAGTATCCCCTATAATTCATTATCCCCCTTTTTATGATGTCCCCAAATAGACAGATATGAGAAGTACAAATAAATGAAAATGGATAATGTCACAAGGTAATAAACTTTCTATTTTTTGAATTTTTCAAAAATTTTCACCCAAAATATACAAAAAAGAATCTCAGCATGAAAGAACACAAAAACAACCAAGTCGATGATAGCGGAAATGGAGGAGTGTGAGCAAATTCGATAGGAAAATCAATGCAAACAAACATAACATATGTGCACTATGAATATCAAATACTTATAACGAATGAACTAAATATCTTCCTTAGGTGTAAAAAGATGGAATTATAAGGAATTGACTCAATCAAATCAACAAATTAAAGCTCAAAGTGATTTCCACACCAATAACGTCCAAAACTATTTAATGCTTTTTCAGAACTTTCAAGGAAGTGCAAACCCATTTTAAATTCTCCAACCAAACTACCTCATATTTATATTTTGATTAGAGGTGATCTAAATTCTAAAACATTAGAGAATTGATGGTGAACCCTGATGGCCCATATTCGGCATGTATTCCTTTTTAATGCCTTTAAATTTTTTTTGGGCGCTTTTAAACCTCTTTGGACCCCGGATAATTAAAATTCTTTAATTTTTTAGGTCTGATTTAACGGTGGCTTAGATTTCTTAATGGCCAAATGAGAACCTTTCGTATCCCTTCCCCGTTTTAAAATACCACACAATCTCATCAAACAGTTTTTACATGCATTCCAATCTTGTCAAATTTTATCGCATATGGTTCGTTGTATAGACAAAATTGAGATGGAAACACTCAAGCCAATATGTTATAGATAAGTACAATAATCAAATAAAGTCGTGCATGTGTGCAATAAAGGAGATAAGGAGCCAAACATGAATAAAGATATCACTAATCACATCTCAAAGAGTCCAAACAATGTAAAGCACATGTATGAAATGATGTAGCATCTCAAATCACTATCAAACAGTCACGTGAAAAGTTGAAATGGAATTTATGACTCGGTTATATTAAATGCTCATCCATAAGAGGTGTAAACAAAATACAAAAATCTTTTTGTGCTTTTCTTAAATTTGTATAAAAATAAAATCTTTTTGGATTTTTCGAAAGAAAAAAATATACAAAGAAAAACATAATAATAATACAAATGATACAAACTAGCAATAGGAATCATATGATATGAACATGACAATGCATCCTATCCTAGACACGAACCATCCTCTCAGTCAACTGTGCAAATCCCTAAAGACTTCCTAAGACTCTCGAATCTAAGGACAGCTAAGGTTTCATGAAAATATAGGCTAACTGAAGGTTAGTGGGTACGAAACTCAAGGATATGACTTTCTCCTCAACTAACTGACGTATAAAGTGCTTGCGTATCCTGGGGTGCTTTGTGCAAAAATGTTGGACCAAATTACGAGATATGTGTATCGCGCTCGTGTTATCACAGGAGATAGTCATGGCGTCCTGTGAAATCCCATAATCCTCCAATATTTGCTTCATCAACAAGAGTTGCGTGCAATAACTCCAGGCGACGATGTACTCAACCTTCGTAGTGGATAAAGAGATGGAGTTTTTCTTCTTGTTCATTTAGGAGACAAGATCAGAACCAAAGTAGAAACACCCACCAGAAGTGTTCCTATAACCATCAACATCCCCTGCCCAATTAGCATCCGAATAGGCGGACAGACGATCATCGGTATCAAAGGAATACCAAATACCATAGGAGAGAGTCCTACTCACGTATTTGACAATAGTTTTAGAGAGAGTACGTGTCACTCTTTTGGGAATGCCTAATATCGCGCACAGACTCCAACACTAAAGGCTATATCGGGGCGACTAGTAGTCAAGTAGAAAAGAGTACCTATCATACTCCGATTCAAGGTTTGCTCTACGTCCTTCCCTGAAGTGTCCTTACTAAGCTTGGTAGAAGTACTCATAGGTGTACGTACATGCTTAATGGAGTCCAAACCAAATTTCTTCACTAGGTCTCTAGCATACTCGGATTGGGAGATGAACACCCCATCCTCTAGCTGATGATCCTGAAGACCAAGGAAGAAAGTAAGCTCACCTACCACGCTCATCTCAAACTCACTTTTCATCTCGTCCTCAAAGTGGTGAGCATGTGGATCTAAAGACTATATCATCCACATAGACCTGGGCAACCAAAATAGCACCATCATCTCTCCTGACGAATAACGTCATATCAACTCCCCCTCTCTTGAAGCTATGGGCTAAGATATTGGAAGTAAAAATCTCGTACCAAGCACGGGGTGCTTGCTTCAGACCATACAAGGCTTTCCCCAGATAGTAGATGTGCTTCGGGTGCTTAGGGTCTTAAAACCTTTTTGGTTGTTCCACGTAAACCTCATCATGTATAATGACATTTAGAAAGGCACTCTTGACATCCATATGATATAGGTTAAAGCGCAGATGACATGCGATGGCAAGTAGTAAGCGGACGGACTCAAGCCTCGCAACAGGATTGAATGTCTCATCAAAGTTTACCCCTTCTATCTCCGTGTCGCCTTGAGCAACCAACCTAGCCTTATTTATAATAATAGTACCAGTCTCATACATTTTATTTTTTAAAATCCACTTGGTACCTATCATATTAGTCTTACTAGACTGGGGGACTAATTCTCAGACATCATTCTTTATAAATTGAAGCAACTCATTCAGCATTGCAGAGATCCAGTGTTCATCCTGGAGTGCGTTTTTATAGTTCTTAGGCTCCACTTTAGATATGTAGTAGACATGGCTAACAACATTCTCTAGCTGAGCACTAGTCTTGACCCCTAGGGTGGGATCTCCTAGGATAGAAGTAGGATCATGAATCTTGCGAACCCAAGTAGGTTTTCCCCTAGAATAGGAGTAGGGTCCACCCTGGATGTGGGAGACATAGTGGGATCATCAAAAAAGAGTGTGTCATCCTAACTCAAAGTGGTGGAGTTAACAGACAGCGATGGTTCGTCATCTTGCACATTAACGTTTATCGACTCCATCACTTTAGAGCTCTTCAGGTTAAAAACCTGGTACGCACTACTATTTGATGAATATCCTAGCAATATTCCCTTGTCACTTCGGGAGTCAAACTTTCCTAATTGCTATATATCCCGTAGGATGTAGCATTTACTCCTAAAGACACAAAAATATGCAAGGTTGGGCTTCTTTCCAGTCCACAATTCATAGGGAATTTCAAGTGTGTGTGGATGAAGGTAAACCCTATTCACAGTATGGCATGCAGTAGACACTGCCTCTGCCTAAAATGTCCTAGCAACTTTATGACCTAGAAGCATAGATTTAGCCATTTCCTGAATCGTCCTGTTCTTTATTTTAACAACCCATTTTACTGAGGAGTCTTCACAGCAGAAAACTCTTGTTTGATTCCTAGGATATCATAGTAAAGATCTACTTTTTTCTCTGTAAATTCAGTGTCGTTATCACTACGCATTATGTTGATAGTGACATCGTATTGGTTTTGTAGGACAGGGAACTTGGTCATCAGGAACTCAACAGCATCTTATTTTTCTCTCACAAATCCCATGATAGAATATCTGGAGAAATAATTTACCACCAATGGGATGTACCTCTTACCACCCAGACTCTCTGTATGAGTAGGACTCATGAAATCCACGTGTATCAACTCAAGTACTCGTGAAGTGGGAATGGAATTCAACTTCCTGTGGGGGCTACGGATTTGCTTTCCCAACTAACAGGGTCCACACACCGTGGAAGTTGGTTTTCCAAGTGTTGGTAAACCATGTACTAGGTCCTTTTTAGCTAATCGCATCAAATCTCTAAAGTTCATGTGACCTAGACGTTGGTACCACATATCCATAGGAGTGATCGTGGCGTTGTTGCAGACAAGTGAGGACTTAGGAATAGTCCCATAAAAATAATCCTCTGTCCTCTTCCCTTGCACTAAAAGTTTACCGGCATGATTATAGAAATTACACACGTCTCAGTCAAACTTTATGGAAAATTGAGCGTCGCACAGCTGACTAATGCTGAGAAGGTTTGCTTTCAAACCTTTGACGTACATAACATTCTCTATTTTAGGAAATCCTGGTAACTCTACTGTACCTCGTCCTACGATGCTAGACTTGCTCCCGTCTCCAAAGGTCACTCTATCCTTCATTATGATCATCTAGGTAGGTAAAAAATGAGACATCACTGGTCATATGTCTAGAGCACTCACTATCGAAATACCACTGTAAGGTATTATGTGCTTTGAGAGAGACATGAACAACAAGGGCCTTTTCGTCTTTTTTAGGCCATCCACAATGGGTCCACTAATACCATTGTGGATCCTTTAGTTTGATGGTTTTTGATTCATAGTGGGTGGCATATTCGGTAAAAATTGGGGAGGATCCGTTAAGCGTCCCGTAAATGGAGAGGAGGGTTATGGGATCCTCTAGTATGGCAGAGGCAGGAAACTTTTCTACGCCCCATGTCAGGCGGACAACTTTTGTCCGTCCCATGCCCATTTTTAAATACATTATTGTGCAAATGGCCCGGAAGGACAACAGTTTTCCGTACCACACCATTTTTCTAATTTGCCACGTTGGCCAGGCACAAGACTTTTGTCCGCCTGACCCAGACGCAAGAATGTTTCCCGCCTCACACCCATTTTTAATGATTTTTCATTGTGCCACTCACCCGTTAACTCATCCCATAAACCCATAAGTTTATGGTATTCCATTGTGGATGGCCTTAGGTACCCAAGAAGTGGTAGCCTTTTGTTTACCCTTGTTGTTGTTGGTTTTTGCCGGGATGCGGGAAGCATTCACTGAGGACAAAGACATCCATCGGAATTCCTCCATCAAACTCTGTGATGTGGCGACTAAAAACTCAACACGCTCTCTCAGACTGGTAAAATCATCAGTACGATGTGGTGGAGCATATGTACATGAAGTCGGACCCAAACTATAGTAAAACACTCTCAGGTGGCTTTTTTTTTGTAGTACGTACAAAAGAACATAGTTTTAGGCAGACCTTAGTTTGCCTTTCTCGGTCGAACTCTCCTTCATGGTTTTTGATGATGGCCATATGGAGTTGTAGTAAACTCAGGAACTGGTCCAGGTGCTATTTGGGACGTGGAGGCACCATCAAAACCTATTCCCTATCTATTACCAAAACCTAAAGCAAGACAGTGGCGCATCTTTCCCATCTTTCAAGATTTGTCCTCGATTTGAACCTTACCTTCCCGTGCTCTCTCAAGATCATGAGTAAGCTGGGCTACAAGGGCTTCAAGTTTCTTCTGAGTCTACAGGGAGGAATGGAGATCACTCGTAAGACTAGCCACTTGATTAGTCAAGTCCCCTTTCTCTTTCTCGAAACAACTCTCTCTCTCTCCAAACAGTCTCTCTTTTTCTCTAAACTATCTTTCTTTCTCAACACATGAAAACTCTCTCTCTCTCCCTTCTCCTAAATCTTCCTCTGAAGAGGTGATCCTAAGAACTAACGCTTTGTTACGCTTTTTGGTTTTAAATGACTCAGTATATAACTCAGCATAGGCGCGTTAAATATTACTCGCGCACTCACTTGTAGCATCCTCTCCCTCATTCACCTCGTTCTCACTGTCGAGGTGTCCTTGTGAAGTAGCATCCTCATCATCGTGAGGAGAAATAAAGGTACTCACATGACTAGCCATGAATGTTGTGAAGTTACACTCATGTGATGACTCGTCTTCAGAGTCCATCGACACGACCTCATTGTCGTCACTAAGGGTAGCGTTAAGGACAGCTTTGCCCTTTTCTTTGGCAAGTCTGTTCATCCTAGTAGCACACTCAAAATCTCTATGACCCTTACCGTAACACTCATAACATCTCTCGCCCTCTTTATTCGGAGGGTCTTTAAAATATTTTTCATTTTTCTTTTCAAACTTAATTTTCTCAAAATTCTTTTTATCTTTGAAATTTCCATTCTTCTTGAAATTGATAATTTTTTTGAAGTTTTTTGTAAACAAGGCCAAATCATCTAAATCAAGGTCACACTCGGAATCTGATGTTTCTTTCTCCCTTTTTCTAGAAGACACTACTCTCTTTCTTTCCAACCCCTCACTCTTCCTATCCTGGGCTTGAAGTGCAATTCCTTTATCTTTTGTTTTAACAGACTTGGGAAACATGTCAATTTCAAAGGTTTGTAAGTCTCCAACCAATTCCTCTAATTTAAGCATGTTTAAATTACCCATAGAATTTAGCACAGTGACTTTAGAGATAAAACGCTTAGGAAGAGATCTTAGAATCTTTTTAACAACTCAATCATTAGGAATGTGTTCACCAAGATTGATGCTAGTGTTTACAATATCAGATAATCTAGCATAGAATTCATCAAAACATTCAAACTCAAGCATGGTGATAGTTTCAAATTTGAGTTGTTAAGTTCTGCAATTTTGATTCTTTCACGACATTAGTTACTTCATGGGTAAGTTGTAAAAAATCCCATGCCTCTTTTGACGTGGTACACGTCATTATCCGTCGAAACTCGTTAGGTGTGACGGATCCATAAATAGTACTAAGACCCTTAGAGTTAAATGATGACCATTTAAATTCATCTTTAGCTCATGCTTGTCACGTTGTCAATAGTGATGGAGGGAGGTGTCTACCCTCTTTCAACCAAAATCCAAACTCTTTCATCTATGGCTTTTAGAGTAGATTTCATATGGGCTTTCCAGTATGCATAATTTGTCGCGTCAAAAACTAGCATTTTATTATATAATTTCTCCACTTTCAACACGCCCTTTTTCCAAAATCTTTTTTTCAGAAAATTGATATCTTTAAAAAACTTTTGTGGAAAATTACACAGTATAATTGTGTAATTGGCTCTAATACCAATTTGAGAGTGCACTTTTGTTCAAACAAAGAAATTATTTAATTAAACTCAGTTTTTGAATTAAATCCTTAAACATGCATCTAGGTGTGATTGAAGACAATATAATCATGCAATAACATTCAATCACAAACGAACACACAAATGAGGAAAAATCCCCCCAAAGGGTCAAAACCTTTTATTTTCACTATAATTTGTAAAGAACGGTTTACACAGATTATACTGAAAACAAGAGTGACACACGAAATACCCTCAGGTGTCGGTTGTGATGTCGTCGATTGGAATTTCCCGCAAGAACTCCAGATGGGCAGCACTAAAAAAGAGTCGGCTTCTCCATAAGTTACTTCAAATGAGTAAAAACGATCCTTTGAAGGTTTAAAGATTCACACACATATTTAGGAATGGTTTTATGAATAAAAAGGCATGAAACCTTAAAAACTTGAAGTTTATTTTCTGGGCTGTAAATCGCAGAAATGTGTACGGAAAAGACTTGGAAAAACATGCAGAATGGGCGTATATATTTATATGAAAATCGAGGCAGTACCCTGGCTAGAACGACATATGCATGTCGCTTGAACGATAGAGCGATGTCGTTTGAACGAACTCGACGACCAAAAAAAGTCAGCTTCTACACTTAGAAAATTTTCTTCTTTTGTGTTTAAAACAAATCAGACTTCGAAAAATGTTTTCTAAAATTTTCCCAAATATTTATCCAAATATTTAAAACTCAAATAAACCATTTTACCAAAAATACGAAGTGGAGTAGTGGGAATGGTTGAGCAGCACATCGCATGAAGCTTGATGCACGTCAAGATGGTGGATGCATGGATTCGGATCAAGGCCGTTATGGATGATCGTGTTGACGTGCCGAATGTAGCGGTATCAGACATACATATTGTTATCTAGGACAAATAGAAAATTCGTATATTCTACCCCAGACATTTATAAAATTATGTCCTTGCAAAAATAATTATTGACATTTTCCTCCATAATCCAAAAAGGCGAAGGTTTAAGGACCCACAAAAACTCCACTTCTTTACCACCAAACATTTCATTTACCTAGAGTTGCGCAAAAGGACTTACAAGGATTTTAAAATTTTAATTTTTTCCAAGTTCGAAGGTCCCAGACCCTTATAAGGACATCGTATTGCAAAAAAATTCAGTCTGAAGGTCTTGGACACTTACAAGGATTTTAAAATTTCCATTTTTCTAACTTAAAAGGTCCAAGACCCTTATAAGGACTTCATATTACAAAAAAATTGAGTTTGGAGGTCCCGGACTCTTATAATAACTTTAGATTACAATTTTTTTTGTTTATGTGTATCAGACCTTTACAAGAACTTGAAAATATCATTTTTTTTCCTGAGTCTGGAGTTCCGAGACCATTATAAGGACTTAAAATTACAAAAAAAAATCAGTTTGGATGTCTCATACCTTAAAAATGACTTCAAAATTTTAAATTCATTCTGAATTCGAAAGTCTTAGGATCCTTATAAGGATTTTAGAAGTCAAAATATCCTATGTTCAGTGGTCTTATAAACTTTGTGGGACTTCAAGTTGAATTATTTCTAAATCTCGAGGTCTTAGAAGCCTAGATTTCAGAAGTCAAAATCTTTTAAAGTTTAAAGATCTCATGACCCTTTGGGGGACTTCCAACATCTATTTTACTCTGCTCGGAGGTCGTAGGACCCTTTTAAGAACATTATATTTCAAATGGTCAAATTAAAGTTTAAGCTAAGGTCTTAGGACCCATTACAGGTTGGACTTCTAAACATTTATGCCCAATTTTTTTTGAGGGATCAGTGCCTGAACAAACATTTTGGGCTTTTAATCTCACGAAAGTAAAACAATAAAAAGTGTTGAAGTTCTAAGGCTCAACGCCCCAATACATAACCACAATATCGACTTCGACAAACTGGCCAGTGCGAAGAAGATGTCTCAAGGCCCTCATATTTACTTCAGCAAAATTACTTCCCCAATTACCTTACTTTACTAAGGAATCTTTGGGGTAAGGGTATACTACACACAAGTCAAATCACAAACATCTCAAGCAGTACATAAAATTTCGTAGCAAAGTAAAAAGCTAAAGCAAGGACGAAGTGAGTATTGAAAAACAGAAAATTTTCACATAAAATACCTCTTCATTAAATGTAAAAAGGGAGATTATGAAGTGGACCAAGTGCAGTCAACAGTCCATAAAAAATGATTTTATAAAAAGACTCTCAAGGCTTCAGTATTTAGTTGTTCACAAGGTCTTCAGTTATTAAACTCAGGGACACAATGGTATACTTTAATAGTTTATTCCCCTTTGTTCCTCTGGCCTTGCTAGCAGAGTTATCATTAGTATAATAACCACCGTTGACTTTATCATTAGATCTTTCTTCCTCTGACTGAGGGGCATAAGGAAACAAGACAAAGACTTCCACCTATGGAAACACTGTCTATACCTTAGCCTTTCAATCTTCAAAGAGAACATTGAAGCCATGAAAGAGGTATATTTTAAATACCTTAGACTCTTGATAAGAATATATTTAGATCGAAACTATGGTGAGGACCTGCCCCTGGAGAATTTCATATTTAGCCAGTTACTTAGCATAATTACTTTAAAGCTCCTGACCTTGAGAGCTCAGCTTTATCTTCTCATCTAACAAGTACTTAACTGTTTTCCTTAAGAGTTCCAAATCATCTTCCAATCGAAGGATTCTACCCTTGAAACTTTAGATCTCAGTATTTTGGACCTGAAGAGCTTATGTTATTACAACGTATTTTACATGGTCATGGGCGCAAAACTCCTTAACCTTGGCTAGAGACTCCTAATAAGGGTTTAGTAAAGAGGCATTGTCTCTTAGGGTATTCTTATTTGAAAGTACCTACTATTCTAGAAGGTTAGTCTGAGTCTTCAAAGTTTACCCTCTCTCTCAAGTGCCTTTATTTGCTTCTTTTGGCCATCAATCATCTGGTGCAATGGCTGATGAGTGAGTTCCCAATTACAAGCCATCTCATTTGCCTTTTTACATGCTCGATTTTTCCTCAAAAGTGTCATTTAAGAGAGCCTTCATCAAGTGTTAAGCGTAAAAAGAAAATATATATGAGGACGAGAAATAGTGTGAAATTTAAGTAAGGAATAATAAAAATATATAAGTACCTCTCCCATTAAGTGAACCAGTTCCTCAGCATTGTCAGGATTACCTCTAGCCCTCAAGGTGGACACCATGTCAAATTTATATGTCATTTCCAGTACACAAAGGCCCTCCACCTCCAAGGTGTGAGGTTCCACCCCCTCTGACATACTGGGCACCTCAGTTGCCCCTTACTCATCCCCTTCCACATGAGGGAGTACCATGTTCCCTAAAGCTTGATATTTTGAGACTAGGGGTTGAAAGTCCCTTGGAATATAAATATCTTCTTGTGTTACCCAAGAAGTCCAACCTACCTCCAATTCTTCTTGCATAAAGCATAGGATTTTACCGATCTCCAGACCTAAGACCCCAACAAAGGCAGACCCCAAGTTGGCCATCTCCATTAGTTTAACCCCATGTATCGAAATGTCCACTAGGGTACCAAACGTCAAGCTCTTGGTGGTCATGGTCCTCTTTTTTCCATTAACCATGGCTTCCAAAATAATTCTCCCATCCTCTCGTTCACCTACTAAATTCAACAAAGGTCAGAGTTATCCATAATATTAGTAATAAAGATGATAAAAAAGATAGGCCAAGATACTTACAATGAGAATAGTCTGAAAGCAGAAGGGGATCCTCAGTTGAGGCAGAGTCCCCCACGAACTTTGATAGGTCAGCTCTACGGTCAGCTCCACTATTGAACTGGTCATCCTCTCCCTCAAAGGACTCGGGAACCTTGGTCAAGGATCGCAGATATAACCTTCCTCTCGTGAAGAACTAAGATAAAAGGGCCAGTCTCTAGTGTAGCTCCCACAGTGATCTTAGGGGATCTGGGAATTCCCACATATGCTAAAGGCTTGGGTTCAAGTCCCATCCCACTGTTAAATAGGCGTTTGGAAGTAATGAGGGCCTCGATAGGGGTGAAGTAGAACTTCTGATCCTTAACAATCCTGTTGAACTACGACATGGTCGGCTCACGAACCACTGCAAAAGGTCAGAAAAATGTTCATATCTCAATGCAGAGGTCAGTTCAAATAATAAAAAATAAGTAAAGCAACAAATTTTACCCACGGATAAAGGAATTCACCAGAGAGTGGGGCATCCAATGGGATCAGTAGGATCTGGGTGGCCTAACAACCCCCCCCCCCCCCCCACTTGACACCATAAAGTCCCTCCACAAACCGGTCGCTAGCTGAGAAAGCGATATGCTAATAGCTTTCAAAACTCTAACCACAACCAAGGCTAAGGGGAATCGAGCCCCATTTTTCAATAACCACTAATATTAGAAAACATGTTTATCCACTATAGAGTAGGCTCTTTCGTTGAGTTTGGAGACCCTCAGAATAAATTTTTTTGGAATATGGTAGGTCTTTTGTAGCTTCGTCAGATCTTATTAGGTAACCTACGAGATGGACTGGGCCCTACCGGTGAATTCATCATAAAAGAACCCATCATAGTTCATTACTATCGAGTAGGGTGGAACTGACCCACTAAGGAGATAAGTCAAGGACTCAAAATTTGGATTCACTATAGCATGCATAGATACATGGTGCCCCACATCAAACCCATTATCAGAAGTCATCGTTTCCTTAAGGATTTCTTGCTTAAGAAATTGTTAAGGAGAAGAAAATAAAATGGGAGTTAGCGGTGAAGAGTTCTGCTCAGCCCAAGGGGCTCTTTTATAGCCTCCAAGGCCTTTTGGTATGACCACTTATATCTCTCAAAATTGGATGCCTCAATCACTTCACGTGCAAGCTCCTTACCAACACGATCTAATGATGATGTAAATCTCAATGGTCAGTTACGATTCAACCCCCAACTTGCACAAATGATGAGTGTTTCACCTTTAAATCTTTAGAAAAAGAAACAAAGGTCTACTGATGATATCCTATTTCACACATAGTGTTTAAAATATTTTCCAAATCCCCAAATTCCCTCGAGGTAGGGTAGAGGTCCGAAGGATATGTGCGAACCTAGGATGGATCATTACTTATCTGATATGAGCTCTGATACCCTTAAAGGTAAGATATGGCACTATAACAGACTCCAATCACACATCCTCTCAATAAAGAAGGTTGGTCATCCCAATAAATTCCCTCCAGTAAGCTTAAAGACCTAAGCGTCAAGGTCCCATTATTATGTTCACCCTTAGTCATCCTCATATTGAGGGCTAATGACGTCCGGAGGTCACCTAGGCCAGAGTCCTAGGATGTGGTGACACGTGTTAATTTAGGATGAGTTCTTAGCAAGTCCTCAATCTCTCTAAACCTTTACAACCTTCGTTAGGTCTCCTACAATATATCTAGTAGATCATGTTGAAAGAAGAACATTGTTCCACTTTCCCCCACTACTCAGTTCTGTGTGCATTGAATGTTCCCATAAGCATTTAATGCAGCCAAAAACCAAGGTTTTCCACCTATAAATACTTTCCCAACACTCTACCTTCCTACTTATCCTGACAGACCTCATATATGATCGCTTTAGGTTATGGTAGCCCACTTAGTCTCTCTCTAAGAGTTCTCTTACAAATTAAAGATTGTTAGAAAAAGGGATCAATCTTTAGCATTCAGCTATCATACGCACAAGAGTTCAAGCATTTTATAAGTCTTTATTCTCAATTTCATTCTACTAATCTACTATTGAGAGATTATATTTCTTACACTAACATGTTCTTTAGTTCTTATTAGTTGTACATCTTTCAAGACCCTAAAATACTACCTAGGCATCCTTAGAGAAGTCATACAGTTACTCTTCTATACCGTTGATGAAGGTTGCAAGACCTCAAACACCTTTCACAAAATCTCAAAGGGTCTCTTAGAATGTAATGACCAACTATGTTCTAATAAACATGCATAACACCTTTGTATAGAGGATGTAGTGCCATCTTCTGATGTCTAAACCACTTTAAACTTTCTCACACTTGAAACTTCTCTCCTCTTACCTGTCTGAGGTCCAGATGGGATCACTTGATGGTCTAAAGTCACCTATGATTTTAAAACTCATCGCCTCTATAACCTAGGTGTCAACAAATCCTCCATTCCTGCAGCAGCTAAACTCCTAAGTTTGCATGTATCCTAAGTGGCACCCTTTATAACTCCTCTTTATGGGGGACACCACCACTTCCTTTCCTTTGTCTTCCTTAACTTAAGAGGTAATACCCTGGAATATAAGAACGACTATAGGTTTCCCCTTAGGTTCCACCTGCCCCCCGATAATGCTTATAACAAGGGAAGGTTTTGGTCATGGACTCCAGCAATGAGCCTTCAGTTGATCCAACCCTCAGGTTTACCTCCTATAGAAAATTAATACTAGGGGTCAAAAGATCCACATATGTACTAAACTTTAAACATTTGGTGGTCTTGGACATATTCTTCTTGTTGATTACACCCTCAGCATGGGCTTCCTTAGCAAACCACTTGTCCATCCTTCTCTCTACACTTTCATCTATTGGATTAGTAATAATATAAGATCATTAATAATAAAATAATTAGTTATCAAAGAACCAAAATTAGGACAATGGCAAATGAGGAGAAATAAATAATCTACTTATAAGGGGAACAGTCAGAATCTATCTAGATGGACTCTTTAACTAAGGGGATAACCTCTTCAATCTTAGGGGAGCTTAACCTTATGACTAAGTTGGTCATCTTCACCCTTACATGCCTCAGGGACCTCATATAAGGCCTCGACGATGGTTTTCCTCTTACAGGACACCATAGTGAAGGCCTAAAATCTAAGGGACTCCCCAATCGTAATTTTAGGGACCTCAAGAACACATCCAAGCACCATTGCCATGGGAAAAGGCTCCAAACCCCATTTGGATAGATGCATAGCAGTGATAAAAGCCATAAAAAGGAATGAGGCTAACTTTTGATCCTTTTTATCATGTCGTCCTCCTTCTTTGAAGGTTTGGCAGTAGTTGTAAAAGAAGAGGAATCATTAAAGTTTAAGTTAAAAGTTCATGTATGAACTCAATCACAAAAACATAAGTAAAGATTAACTTTCCCATAATTAGTGGAGTTCATGAGTGGGTAGGGTAGCCAATAGGTTCACCAGGGTCTAGAGTGGCCCAAACTCCCCAAATAAATAAGAATATCTCCTTCCAATTCCTAGAGGCATTGTGTTTATTATTTACAAAGACCGTTATGGCCTTAGGAGAAAAGTATTTTAGCCTATTATCCTTGGGCTTGTTATGATGCTAAACTTGATATATCTTGAAGAATTACGACGAAGTTATGGCATACTTTCCACCAGTTAACTCTGTAAAAGCCAAGACTATGGCCACCATCGAACTCCTATATTTAACCACCAACTAAGAAGGGGATATAATAATGGCCTTGAAAATCCTCATCACGGGTAGAGGGATAGGAAACATGTCTCAATATATAAGAAAGCATTTGTTAAACCAAACCTGCTGGGACTAAGGAACTAGCCCTTTATCGAGGCTTGGATGCCCTCATATTAATAGACTGTGGAATTTAGTATGCCTTTCGGATCTCCACCAAGTCCTGCTCAGTGATCCTATAAGTAGAGTGGGCCATTTTAACAAAATTAGAGTCGTTTCCCAAGGTAATTAATCACCATTGAAGTAGAGGGAATGGTTCAAGTTGGAAAATGCTCATACGCCTCAACCCTTTGATCTGCCAATTATAGAAGATGAACATAAAGCCCAACTGTCAAAAGTAATGTTGGGTCTAAAACTTTTGAAAGGGATATATTGTTATTAGATGTTTCTATATGACATAAAGAAGGAAAGAGGTTGATTGTGCAAAGAATTATATAGAGAGAGGATGGAAAGAGTAAATGGTGAAGTTTAAACCGTCCCAAGGGGCTCCTTAATAGCTTTCAAGTCCTAACACTTCAGTCTCTTCATCCCAAATCATGTCTCATCAATGCTCCCATCAACTTGCAAGCTCCTAATCAATGCACTATAATTTATGATGGGCATCTCACCCATATTGCATAAAAGATAAGTTGTGCCCCTTGAAATCTTTAGAATAAGCCACAAAGGGTTACTAATGATACCATATTTAAAGTTTGGTATTTCAAATTCTCTTAGACCCCTTAACTATCCTCAGGAAAGAACATGGGTACCAAGGATAACTCCTGAACTTAGCCAAACCACTATTTATTCCCCAAGGCCTCTGTTGCTCTTAAGAAAAAACCATAGTATTATACAAGACCTTAGTTACATCTTCCTCTCCTTGGATGATTAGTCATTCCAACATGTCTCTTCATCCAAGCTCAGAGACCACAACACTGTGACACCCCGACTAATTAAGTACAGGGTAGCTACTCCTTTATCTCATTAATACAGAATATCAAGTTGGTTCAGATCTAGCATCACTGTCGAAAATATTTTTAAGTAATTACTAGGCACCTAATATTTAAAAAGTGAGTTGCCAAATTTTATTAAATTAAATTAACATACAACCAATTAAATTAAGCTAACCATACTACATCCACGTCATAACCACAACAGAATAGTAATGGAATAAATAAAATGAGTCTGGACTAACACTCCCCTGGATAAACCAAATACTGAATAAATCCCAATACAAAAGTGTGAATAAATAAATAAATCCAAAACTGAATTAAAACTGAAGGTCTGAGAATGCTATCTCTAAATGGAAATGGGTGACATGACTTAACATATGAGTAACCCTGAATAGAATCAAGTGCAGAATGTGGAGGTGTCTAATACTGAGATCCTGTAACTTCCACAGCAACTACAGCACGTCAATGTAATGGAACTCCTATTCTTTGCATCCTTGTGGCTGGGCACCTAAAAAGGTTTTACAAGAAAAGTACATTTGAAAACAAACGAGTCAAATCCCAAGGTGAATTTTTTTTTAAAATATAGCAAGTGTTTAATTGCATTAAACAGTAAATATTATATGCATGTTAGTTAAGTGCTCTCACATGAGTTCCTCACCCCTCAACTAATGTGCACGCCTAACGTATACCCTTAACCCATCCTAGTTATGTCGCTAACTAACTAGTCTGCACCACTTCCTATCTTCACATTATAATATAGGGGTCTATTCGTATCATTCTAATATATTCTGCGTGTAACTCACATTTACATTAGTCAGATTAATTACATCAATTGTGATATATTTTCACATTATAAATCCCATACAAATATCTCAATTATTCGTATTCACAATTTAACAATGAGTCAGTTATAAGTATAAGTATATCATTTCCAGCATAAATATATAAATATGGAACCCATAGGCTAAGTTACGGTGCACTCATACTCTGCTATCGAATCCCGGTACATCATGTACATAAGGACTACGTGTTCCGAATCACTCAGGAACCGTTTTAATAAATAAAATCACACATATTGGAAGCGAACATAGTTCACATACCCATGGATCATGCACATACCTATGCTTCCATGGTCAACTGACTTATTAACTCACAAATAATCCATTCACAACCCTATGTCCTTAAGGTACCAATTTGTAATATCCCGTATTTTTATGGCTTTTAAATTTAGGGATTAATTAAATTTAATTGAGATAATTAATTTAACTTTAATTCAGAATGTTGTTTTAAATATTTACTAGCGTGACGAGAGTTAGTAATTATTGGAAATTTGTTATTTGTTGAATGTTACTGGATGAGTATAGTAATATATGAGATTTATTTTTATAAAATTGTCACGTGTGAATAAAATGGCAATTATGGAAATTTAAGGCGGGACGCGCCCGTGTCGTGTTGGAACTAAATGTTGATTAATAAAAGTGAATAAATTATAAGTTGCTCGTATGGTCGTTTTGAGTGCACCAAAGTGTCCGGAAGGGTTGAGATCGTCAGAAAAGTGTACCCGGGGGTTTAGTTTGAGTCTCGGGGAGTTTTTAGGCTTTATTAGCACCCTGGGAGGGCGTTTTGGACATTTCGTAATTATGGGTAATTAAACCCACGAATTTGCAAGGGTTATATCAGATGTTAAGTGTCATCTTTTAGGGTTAACACAACCTAAAACTAATGACGGCCATTGGAGAGGAAGAGGAGAAGCTCTCTAAGGAGTTCTAGACCAAGAACACCTTCGATTTCACCGCCGTCACCGCCAAATCGTAGATCGCACGAAGTGGATCACAACCACACCTTTTTCTTCCACAAATCAGAGACTAAATTTTGAGGCAAGTATCTATCTTTCTTTTATCAAGTTAATGCATCCTTTTATATTAGTCTTAGGTTGATTAGAATTAGTGTTCTTGAAGAAAAATGTTAATTGGAGATACAAATTGCATGTTATGATGATAGAGATCTTATTTTTGGAAATCCATTTCACATGTAGAGGTTGAGTCCTGAATTTCCATGGTATTAGAGATAGAAAATATGGAAAAAGAATGAAAGAAATCAAGTTAAAGGAAATATTAGGGTTCATGAGAATTATATAGAGTTTGGCCCTTTTAACCCATGATTCTTGATGAAAATTTGCATGTGTTACGTAAGAGATTGTTTATATGGGTATACAACACTTATAGTATAATTGGTTGGAAGTTTGGGATTGTAATATGATTATTTGGAGGAGTTTGGGGTAACAATTCCGTAACTGGTATTCTGCAGTTTCGCCATAACTGCTTGATCGATCGATCGAGCCCAGAGCATCGATCGATCGAAGGTTCGATCGATCGACCCTCCTGGGAAAACTGCATATTTGCTCGTGTTAGCTTAATCCGATTTTATGCGTAGTAAACCTTGATTAGGGTTGCTAGAATATAATGGAACATAAAGAGGACCAGTAGGGTCAAGAGAAATCTCATAAAATGGAACTTTAATGTGAAGGGAAATAAAGGGTAAACGGGGAGACTTTCAGACTTAAGAAATCATACGTGCGTTGATTAAATAATCGAAACATCTAATAAGTTGGATTAGAAGGCGAGAAAGGGGCCTACTGAAATTGTACTTAGATAAAGAGAAGACTTCGAGTGACGAGAAGTGAGTTTAGAATAAATTAATTATGAGAATAAAAGGAATGAGGCCGTTATACGATATAATTGAGTAAAATGTGTAATAACGGATAATTATAATTTAGGGTCGTGAGCGCACCTAAGTGAGAATGTATATGTGAATGCATATTTATATATGACGATGTGATTGTGCATATATTATTTCTGTGTAAAAATCGTACCCGGGCTACTTGCTATCACGGGGGGTTTCCGCGCTGGGACAGTCTTATCTCTATGTGCCTTTACGGGGGATATTGACTTGTACCCTACAGCATAAGATTCCTAGGTACAGGCTATCGTATCGATAGTCACGGTCCTAAGAGATGCGAGGGTATGCGCTGACCTCTTGGACTTGGAACTATGTTCTCCTCCATTTGTTTGTGTTTTGTGTTAATACAATTTGAGAGTGATTCCGAACTAGTATTTCCCTTAGTTTGTGTGATACGGGGACTTGATAGCAGAGTATGCCAGCCCCATAGTTTTTATGTGGGGTGCCGTTAGTATATATATAATTTATGAGTGATTGGTTTATACATACTTATATATTGAAGTCTAGCACCGCAGTTTTTATGTGGGGTGCTGTTTGTATATGTATTATACGTGTAACTATATGAGAACTTTCTACTGAGTAAAATAGTAGTTAAGTAAAGTATGAAATTCCTCAACTTCACTGTAAGTATTCGGAAACGTTATAACAATACAGAATTATTCTAAATAACGTAAGAAATCTTGAAGAGATAGATTTTTCTAAAGTGAATATCATAACCTTAATTTCACAGGTTAAGACTTATGGAGAATAAGTTAGAAAGATACATGGGGTTCATTAGTATGATAGACGTGCACACTAGATGAGAGGTGAGAATTCTCAAGAGAGTGTCGCATACTAATATGATTGTTGCATTAACCGGTAAGCGTTTTAAATACTTGCTAAACTATTTTAAAACTATTTTACATTCGGGATGTGACCCGTTTGTTGTTATCTCTTCTCTCTTGTGTGTATATATATATATATATATATATATATATATGTATTGCAGGTGCCTAGCCACAGGGGCATCTTACTTAGGATTCTTTGGATGGAACGCACTGTGACCTTTGTGGGAGTTGTAGGCCATTGCTTAGACGACCTCATTGTTGACTCTACTCCTAGTTCAGCTTTATCCAGCGGGGGCATGTGTCTCCCTTTTTCATTATTTAGTTGGTATTGTCAGAGATTGTAATTCTTTTAAATTTTAGTATCTTTATTTCGGGATTTGTTACTGGCAGGTTGTTTTCCTTTAGTGTTTTAAATGTTGAGATTTATGATTTATGGTTAAAATCTTGAATGTTCATTTATATTCTCATACTTAATGTGTGACTCTCAAAAATGTTAATGGTTAAAGGTTTTACAATCGGATTTAATAAAATGGAAATAAGGTTTTAAATGATTTTGACACTTAGCTTAATTATTTAGGGTGTTTAATTGGAAAAGTTATTTTTGCGACAATGATGCTAAGCATGAACCAGCTGTTCAGCTTGATTTTAATTTAATAAAGGAGTGATCGCCTGGTTTTTAATTAGGCGGGGTGTCACACAATTTAAATCGCCCCATAGGCACACAAAGATCAGATGGTACTATTTCGAAAGTCGACCTCCCGTGATAGCAAATATGGTAGGTATGTCATACACACAATAGTCCATATACTAAGCATCCACACAACTTAGGTAATTATTACATTATTAAAGGTATATATTCAGCCCTATACCATCAGTCTTTTTCGTATGCTATTATCATCCCAATTTATATATAATATTTTTTTCCGATAAATCTCACGTCATATAGTTTTGAGTACTTAATCCTATCCCGAAAAGGTTACTAAGTCTCCTACGTATCCCATATGTCAATTCAGTACTTCGAGGTCCATATTTCCATTTTTAATCCCAACTGATCCCTCATACGAATTTAAGTCATGCTCTAGCAACTTATAATGCTAAATTACTCATCGGACACTCGTAAGTTCAACGCTACGTTCAAAACTAATTCTAATATGTTCGCGCTTCACTTACATCCTTACTGGTCTCCCCAAACTCCTAATGTATTCACATAATCCCCACCTACAACTTTCAATGGCTGAAAATCGCTTAAATCCAAAAAGGGAAAAGATCACAATTTATGGGGAGGTCGATTGATCGACCTATGAATGTCGATCTATCGAGCCCAGTCGATCGATCGATCAAGCAGGTGCAGGTCTGGGGTTTCTTCATTTTCATTCCTAGTTTTGTCCCAATTGTTTCATTACAAGATGTTAAATCCTAAAGTAAATATATTGGGTAATCATACAACCTATGTACATGATTCTTAAAGTTCCAGAATTCTTAAATCATCATCAATTAGTCTTTTCTTGGATCAAATCATCCTATTATCATGAAAAACCCTATTTTTCAATTTTCTTCAAGAATCATCATACATATCCTCATAAATTCATAATTAACTATTCATGGTTTATGATTTCATTAATGAGATACTTCCAGAATCAAACTACATATAAATTCCTACCCAGAATTAAGGTTTCATCTCCAAGTTTCATGAGTATCGGTATTTTCATGGTTATCATCAAATCCTACACTATCATGGATAGATTATTTGCTAAATCTTAGTGGATTAAATCACTTGCCTGGAAATTTGATCTGCTGATCCTTTGATGCCGATAAGGGTTGGTTCTCTTTCTCTTTTCGATCACAAATCGGGCGATAGTGGTGGTGTGTGGTGGTTATGGCCTTGGAAACTCCCTTCGAACTTCTCCTCTCTTCTCACGTTGCCAACTACTTGGTTTTGAAAGATAATGGCCCTAAGGTTGGCTGATAAATACAGCCTAAATTTTGGGGGTTAATATTCCCTAAAAGCCAAAATGACTAAAATACCCTCCCGATTTAACGGTTTGGCCTAAAAATTTCCCGGGACCCAAACTAAACCCCCGGCTAGTGTTTTCTGACTATCTCGACCCTTACAGACATGTTTACAAACTCCAAATGACCATATGGGTGATACAAAAAAATTACTTTTAAACTCATTAAATTGGGTCCTGACACGATTGACACGCGCGTCCCAACTTAATTACCGAAACTGTCGTATTTTTAGCTCCCGACAATTTTAATAAATTCAATAATCACATATTACCATAATCACTAAGTAATATTCAACATTATCATCATAATAAAATAATAACTCTCATCTCGCTAGTTATTTAAATCCCAATTAATTTCCAATTAATTATCCTAAATTAATTTAATTAATCCCATAATTAGAAGTAATTTCATTTAATTAATTTCATAATTAAAAGCCATAAAGATACGGGGTATTATAAACACTGGAGTTCCTCTATGTTCGATGCTTAGAAAAGACCTTAGTTTGAAGATAAATAACCTTCTTAGGGTAGTTAATGCCCGTCACACTATAAAACACCTCAAGAACAATTTACAACAATCCGAGGGTAGTTTTCAAACTCCAACCTTCCAGTGGAGAGTTTGTGACCAGTTCAGTAGGTAGGTAAAAAGGACAATCTTGTTTCACCTACCACTCAAGCCCATTTGCATTGAAAGCTCCTAACAACATTTAATTCACTCAGTAACTACCTTACACCACTTGTAAAACCTTTAGCCAACACTCCAACACATTGTTGACACCGTCATACGGTAAAATAAATTACACCCATGGTGTGACAGTCCACTCAGTCTCTTATCAAGAGTTTGCATATATAGTGGAGGTTGGAAGGTTAAGGGCATGTTCAAGTCATCATACTTTTGGATAATCAAGAGTTTTAGCATTCATAAGTGTTTACTCATTGTTTTATACTCTCTTAACCCACTATTATGAGGTTACATCTATACTTTGGATCCTATCCAGTTACTGTAAACCTTTTATTCTTTGTTGATCCCTAAAACAGTACTTAGGAACCCTTAGATAAGTCCATTAATTACTTCATATGGTCTTCTGGATTGTTGAAAGAGGCCGTAAGGACCTCTGACTCCCTTGGATAAAGCCCAAGAGTTCTAATAGATTGTCTTTTATGATCTAATCAACACTAAAACACCCTTTGACGGTGGGCGTGGGATCCTCAACTGAGGTTCGAACAACTTTAAATACTTGTCTTTCCCATTGAGATTCCTTATTTTTTCATATCTGAGGTTTAAAGGGGATCACCCAGTAGGTCTGAGCTCATTTACTATTTCGTGACCCACTAGATGTTATTAGGCCAGAACTACATATATTGTGCACTATCGAGCCTACTTATGGAGGAAACATGTCATGAGCAAGCATGGAACTAAAGATTACGTCAAATTGACCAAATATCCCCGGGAGGTTTCCCTGTGTACTATGATAGATATATAACATCTGCAAGAGGAAAAATTATTCTATCTTTTGTTCACTTATTATTTCCAATATATTACTACTTGAGGGTAAGGAAATTTCTTAAGGGGGATATGGGATGATGAAGAAAAATTATAATTATGTGATATTATAACATAGTTTTTATTGCAATGAAATAATAATAGATAACATATGGCATGAAGTATATACATTACATCTTAGTGACATATTAGCTAAACTTGGTATGCATTCCTCTGTAATTACATGAATCATGTTTACATTGATTATATCTTCTATTCATCTTATTAATCTTTTTCCCTTTCCAATTATTGGTGCGTTAGTAACTTGATGTACTTTTGTTTCATATGTCAATTTATATTTCATATTTATCATTCTTGATAACTCATGTGTGATTTTCTTGTCTTCTTTATTTTCTTTTGGGTAATCTCTTCAATAAATTGGAAAGGTTATGTTTGTGAGAATACTTTGTTTTGGTTTTCAAAACACTACACCACTAATCGAGAATGGTCATAGCATAATGGTCACGGCCTAGGACCGCGACCGCCTTCATAATCGATATGACTTAAACTATGACCAAGCATAGGGTTGACATCCAATGGACACTATCACAACCTTATACCATGACCATGGGGGTCACGGCCATGGTCTGTGACCACCCCACGACTAACTCGGTGCCAAACTTGAGCCAAAAGTCCCACTAACATTGGTCAAGTTCATGACAAAGTTTATGTTTTCGGTTAAGTGTGGTCATGGACCAAGGCCGTGAACATTTTGAAATAGTCATAGTGTTAGTCACGACCCTTGGTCATGACCACACTTCCCTGACCAATTATTTTATACAAACCACACAACATGGTCACGCTTCAAGACCGTGACCATATTTCCACCATGGAAAAAACTAAATGGTCACAACATTGTAGTCACAGACTAGGGTCGTAATCGTATACTTTAGATATTGGCAACTATGGTTTTTCTCCATTTTCACGTGATTTCCTCTCTCTCTACACTTCTCTCTCTCTCTCTCTCTCTCTCTCTCTCTCTCTAGACTACCCTATTTCCCTCTCTTTAGCGATATCTCTAGTGACCTTGTATCTTTACACTGCCCCTCTCTATTTCTCTTTCTTTCTATAGCTTAGGTTCACTGCCTCTCTCTCTCTCTCTCTCTCTCTCTCTCTATATATATATATATATATATATATATATATATATATATATATATATATATATATATATATATATCTATATATATATATATATATATATATATATGTGTGTGTGTGTGTGTGTGTGTGTGTGTGTGTGTGTGTGTGTGTGCGTGTATATGTGTATGTGTGTGTATGTATATGTATTTATGTGTATGTGTATATGCATGTATGAATGGTTAAAATACCTAAATGCCCTAGTATTGGAAATTAGGAACTTAGGAACTCAATTTGGAAATTAGGAAATTAGAAACTCAATTAGGAATTCACATACTAATTCAATTAGTAAATTAGGAAATAAATTGGGCTCAATTAGGAAATTAGGAAATACACATACTAATCCAATTAATAAATTAGGAACTCAATTAGGAAATTAAAAAACACATACACTAATTAGAAACTCAATTAGGAAATTGGGAAATACACATACTAATTCAATTAGGAAATTAGGAACTCAATTAGGAATTTTTTTCCCACTGACAAAGTGGAAGTTATTCGGTTCTACAATTTGTTTATAAAGTTTAAACTCATTTGACAACATTGCTCTTACTGACATTGAACTATCCTATTTTAAGTCTAACCACTTAAAAGGGTTTTGACTAAATCAAACACATACACATGCATACACACACATAATACACATACATATACATGCATACACATACATACACATACATACACATACATACACACAAATACATACACATACACATACATACACACAAATACATACACATACACATACATACACACATACTAAATAATGTTTGTGGTTTGGTGTGAATGTGTGGAACTGTGAAATACTAAATTTTGAAACATTCACACCATTGAATGGTAAAAAGGCAAAATTAATTGAGAAGGAGTTGAACTCACTAGTGAAATATTGCTCAGGATTCTTAATGACTCTTAAATATTGTAGTATAGTTTCAACTCAAAGTCAAATTAAATTTATATATCTTATATTAGCAGTCATATACATTTTACCTTCCTCATAATTTTGAGACCCTATCTTTATAGAATCCTAAGTCATCATGTCTCATTTGAATACCCTCAATCTCCTTTTTCTCTTTGACATATAACTATGATATGAGGATATTGATCAACACATAATAAGAGAAGTGGAGGTAGGTAGTGGTTTGAAAGTTATTAATGAAATGGACCAAAAAATTGGTTATGTGCATATTCACACACATGGTTCCAATTTACATATGTTCGCATAGGACTCATATGTTAAAATAAGATAATTTAAATTTGATCGGTTGAAAAATAATAAATAATTAACGATTAATTAGGGCCATTATTTTTAGGACTCATATTCACACCCTTATATATTTTTCTCATAAAAATGAGGCACGATGATAATCACAGGCAACTAGAGTATGGGACATGGCAATTGAACAGTACTTACACCTCTTTTATTAGTTCTCACCATTTAAAGGGTACTCCTATTTACAAGTATGGGAATAAGAATATCGAACACTTTTAATACATTACAAATCGTGGAGTTGATATCTAGTAAAAGTACATGTTTGATCGTATTCTATTTTCCCTACCAAAAATATTGGATGAGGCTACATAGAATATATTCCGCGGACATAATCCTAATGTATCCCTGACGTTTCTTATGGTATTATAGAAGGAAAAAAAACATTCACCCATTATGGATACAACTGCATACATTGAGCATTGATCAAGACTATGATATCTATTGACATATGCATGTTAAATTGAATCTTGCTAATAATTTGAAGAAGAAAGGATTCTGAGTTTATGTCACGGACATTCATACATCAATCATAGGTACGCTTCCTCCTAGTTGGCCACGTGCCAAAATCCATTGATTTTTGAAAAGTAATATCGAATGGATGTATATCAAACACATTGAACGTATTTTAAAATCTTATTATGAGAAGGCGTATATATATAGTCATAAACATGATTATTTAGTTATAAACATGTTAGTATAATGATTTTATCGCTTCTTGTTATTTTTATTATAGATAATGTCGAGCAACAAGGGAAAGAATGTACTTAGTGATGAGGTGAGACCCCAACTAGGATTCTCATCTCCTTCACCCCAACAAGAATTCTCATCAACATATGGTGAATAATTCTCAACTCCACTATTATTTATGTCCACTACTCCTTGGACGAGTAGGCAATAAACCCATGTTACTCCAGTGCACTCACCCACAAATGCCAACACCTTTCGAGTAAATGAGAAAAAGCCTAATGGGTTATCCCTTCTTGGGAATAATCATATTGGCAATAAAAATGGCTTTTAGATAACTAAATCCCATTGTTTCTCTCTTAGGAAAGTGAATGTGGTAGTCAGGGTAGCAGTTAACTAGAACATAGTTAATAAAGCCATAAAGGATGACATTTATAACCAATTTTGTAAGAATTTTTCATTCCCCGACCGTTCAAAGAAAAAGGTTCTTTCCTGAGTTTCTGAACAGCTAAGAACATAATAGAGAAATCTTCCGCCAAGAAATTTCCCTAAGGGGGTTTCGAGCCTTGATTTTTTGGCTTTCAGAGACAGAGTCCCTTTTAATATTAAAATGTTGGTCGATCAGTGGAACCGCTTTTTAAAAAATGAGGTGATGGACAAAGAGCTATTCTAGAGGCAGAAAATAGACAAAATATAGTGAAAAAGTTAATATCGAAAGCCTAGGATCCAAATAGTATGAAAATTTTAAGAGTGAATGATCAAATAGGACAAAGGGCGATCCAGATGCCAATAAAGTACCTAATCGGGACAACTTGTATATGCATCCCCAACGAAAATAAAGATAATAAGTTGCAACCACACTTAGATCAGACTCTGGCGAGTATGACAAATTATTTATTTATATATATACATGTTATATAAAATAATATCAAAATGATAAAACTAATTATAATTTCACAGCATAGGAATCAATTGAGGCCATTAGCAGTCAGTCTGGTTCGAGCCCTTATAATGACATTGAAAATGATTCCCTTACTCGGGCCTTTTGAACTGACAAAATAGGGAGGACGATAGATGTCGAATCATATATGCCAAAAATCAAATTGTAGAACACAGCATCCCTACGCACTATCTTTGGTTAAGAATCGTATCTCGAGCCAAGAGGAAAGTTGGTCTAAGACATATGGGGATAAAATTAATCTGGGAGTCTTGACGAGTGAAATTGGGAACCTTATCTCCTTATTTACTCAAGGTTTTTGTCCCTCGATGCCTCCTCAAGGTTTCCCCTACCTTCCGTCTCAAGGTTTCCCCTAGTCTCCCTCTCAAGGTTTAACCTCCCAAATGTTGTCTCCTTCAAAATTCCCATCCAAAATTCTGACTCCTTCAACATTACGCTCCTCAGTGCCTCCACCTTCCACAGTCCCTAGATCATCTTCACCCACTCATGGTTACTATGGCGAGTAGTATTGTTTATAGGGCTTAACCAAAAGTAGGATTATTTGTAGAGTGCACACTCGTTTACTTATTTGTTTGAACTCGATATGTAATCACACTTTACATATGGATATGGCTAAGATAATGGTTAATTAAATATACAATAGATGGGGAGAAATGCATGTGCACGTTGATAGTGGAGAATGGTGTGCACTGAAATAGGATGAAAATTAATTTATCACTTGGCCAGATTATTTGTTGGTCAAGCCTAGGCCATGAACAATGTTTGACAATTTTTAATATTTGAGATAAAGTTGTAATCATATTTTATTTATTTAAGTTATTTTAATTTGTTTAATTTGAGTTTAGGTTGTGTTGAATAATTTGATTGAATTATGAATTATGCTTTCTTATATACAATATGACCTTTTTTTCAACCTATTAATATTAATGAGTTGAATTTTAAAGATTATTTAACGGAATTCCCACAATACAAAGAGTGCCAGGGAGAGTAATCGAATATCTGATAATCATGTAAAGAACAATCAAGAATTTGTTAAATAGGCTTACAGAAATCTTAAGAATTGATAAGATTTTGTATTCGTGCACTCGTTGTATGAACAGAAAAGATAAGTCTTTAGAAGACGTTGAGTTGCATTTACTAAAGTGGAAAATTTGGCAAGACTATAAGATATAGACATAACATGGTGAAAAGAATCTACCTTATGTTCTGAAAGAATTACCGGTACTCGACCTCATAACGAAATCCCACCAAGTGGAAGTGGTACATGATTCGCTAACACATCATTATTTTAGCGACCTAATTGATTATGCTTACGGAGTCCACTACCATAAAAAAAACATCAATATATGGATACAAATAATGTGAATTATGAACAAGCCAATGAACAAGGTAATGCTGAATTACTTGAAGATTGAGAATACATATGGTCGAAAGCCGACGTGGCTAGACCATTGTATAAAAATTACGATGAATATCACTTGGAATTATATGCAATGATTGTTTTCATAATTTGATAGTCAATTTGGTTTGTCGGGAAACAGCATAACTAAAATTCTTAAGTGGGTTAAAGACATTCTCCCAAAAGAGAACACATTACCAGACAATTGTCCTAGCATGAAGAATAACTTGAAGGTTTTGGGTTTGAATTACAAATATATTCATACATTCACATATGATTGCATATTTTATTCCAATGAGCATGAATAGAAGAATGAGTGTCATGTATGCATTGAACCTATATATGTGTCTTGTGAGGTTGGAAAAAATAAGAATATAAAATATCACAACTGATCGCAAGTTACACAAAAGGTTTTGAAGTATTTTCCTATCGGGAAATAGTTAAAATGGTTTTTCACTATACTTTGGATATCAGATGCCATGACATGGCACGCTTGATGAAAGGTGGGTGGGAATCTCATGCACCATATGGTTGATTCACTCATCTAGTAAATTTCAAACGCATGACACCTTGAATTTATAAAAGAACCACGTAATTTCAACAGATGAGTTTAATCCTTTTGATAATTTAAGTAATAATCAAAGTTATTGACCAGTACTCATGAAGCCTTAAGTCTCCCTCTAAAATTGTGAATGAAAAAGGATTTCACAATATTATCTTTATTGATACTCAGGCCGAAAGCTGTCGATGATGATATTGATATATTCTTAGCCCCATCAATAGAAGAACTTAAAGAGTTGTAAGATAAAGGCATGTTGGTATTTGACTCTCATGAGAATGAAGATTTCACACATAATGCAAGGATGATGTGGGAGATCCATGACCTTCCTTTTTATGGGATCTTATCCGGTTGTAATGTTTATAGTTATTATGGATGTCCCATATGTGGCAAGTAAATTGAAGCGCTTATCTAAATCATAGTGGTAATATGAGTTATATGGGTTATCGTAGATTTCGACCGACTAGTCACCTTTTTTGGAATGATAAGTCTAACTTCTTACCTTTCGATCATGAGCGTATGATGGAACCTACTTGGCTTTCTGGTTAGAAGATTGAGGAGAAGGCAAAGGTGAAGGCTGTTATTGTGAGGAATACGTGTGTAAGAAAGCTCCCTCAATTTGTAAACATAAAGTATAAAGCTAGGGAGGATCTAAAAAACCCAGGTAAAATAAAGGGAGGATCGTACAATAGGAAGATTTTCTATCCATTTGGATACTTTCATTTTGACTACTAGTGATAAAAAGGTCCTCTTAGAAACATTTTCAGCTTGAAGTCTTCGACTGGTTATTATGGTAATTTCCCTAGGGTAGTATGCTACAAAACAAATTACCGGAAATAGTTTAAGTCTCATGAATGGCACATCATCGTTCAATTAATCTCTTTGCTCTTTAGTCATTGCTTCTCCTAACACAAATATCTTCATCAGGCAATTATGCAAATAAGTATGTGCTTTCCCTAATTTGTGCAAAATTGGCAAACAGAAAGAACATTAAAGATGCGAAATCAAATTTAACTAAGTCAATTTATGTATTAGGGAAATATTTTCCTTCGTCATCAGGATCCACTTGCTTATGCAATTATGCGATGAGGATTTTTTGCATGGTCCCGTTAGGTATCAATGGATATTTCCTTTCGAGCGCTTGATGAAAACCTTTAAATATTATGTTAAGAATATATGATATATTAGAGGGTCAATTGCTAAAGAATACGTAACTATGGAATCATCGTTATATGCTTAGGGACATATGCTAGAACAAGATCTGATGAGGATTAATCCTCGTGGACAACGAGTGATTAAGGAACCTGACGAGTTTGAGGATGAATCGCATAATCGATGAGTCTTTATTTGTTCCTTTTATAATGTAAATAAGGTATTCTACCTGAAGTGCGTAAATGATGTCAACTGGTCTATTGTTGTGCATGCACTAAAGGGTATGACTACTCAAGCAGATGCATTAAAGTCTCCTAAAGAGTTCCAGCCTACTCTTGATGAAAATCGTGATTTGAAGGATCTCTTAGTTGATTCAGATGAAGACTGAGTATCAAAATATTATTTTACCATTGGCAATCGTACTTCTATCCTATTATTATTATTAGCCGTTGGCAATCCGATTTGTATCTAGATTGCATCATATTGTGATATTGACGCTATATTAGGGTTTTAGTTTGATTTATGAATGTTTAGATTGATTTATGAATGTTTAGTTTGATTTATTAATTCTTATTTTGATTATAAAACTTAAAATATCCCCGTAAAGGGAACAAACACCTTGCACAAAACCAACGTAACTCGTAGAAAATGACCTCAATGTCACGGGATGCTCGGTTTAAGAATACGAATAAAATTTGTAACTAACTAGACTTAGGGTTAAAAACATGCCGCTAGAGGGGGGAACCCAAAGCACCCCGAAAATAGCCCTGTAAAAGGAACAGACATATCGCATAATCCAAAATCATGGCCATATTTTTATTTGTTTTAAAAAAAATTAACGATCACGACTTTGGGCCGTGACCAGTTTTCAACACTGTCCCACAAAATAGTCAAGGACAATGTCTGTGACCATTATCCGTGACAAACATTAAACATTAGTCCACCAATGTTCATGGCCCGAGTATGTGACACCCAGTCATAACCCAAGCCAGTGATAACATAGCCATATGTTATCCCATGGAGGAGGTCATGACCCTCAGTTTGGGTCACAGATAAATTTCGTGACCACCTCTTTGGGTCACGAAAAAACTGATCATGGACCTCAGCCGTGACCCAAAAACATAGTCATGGCTAAGATTTGTGACCATTCCCGATTTTTGGTGTAGTAAAAAATAAGTTTTAGGATTGTCACATCTAGTTGATCTTTTATTAATCCATGAATGTTATGTTCTTATGCATATTAAAAATGTTTTCATTTTACCTTGGATATATTATTTGTTTGTGATTATTATGCTTGGATTTTACCCAGTCTTTTACTTAGGCTTTATATGCTCTATTAACCTTAACCTTCTTTTTCTTTAGCTTAATTATCTTAGGATTTCATAGGTTATTTTCTTGGTAATTTGAGGTTGTTGGAAAATGTTTACGATTATGTGATTCTTATATATCTTTTCATCATATGCCATGCTTGTTTTGCACTACACCAAATCTGCCGGATTGTCACAGTCATTGACCGTGACAAGTCCAACTTGTCAAGGTCAATGATCGTGACAAGTTTGGGGGTGACAACTTTTGTTGTCAAGGACTTGTCATGGCCATTGATCGTGACAAGTTCGTTAGACTTGTCGCGGTCATGTCACAATTATTGACCAAAACAGGGTTTGTCATGATTAATAACCGTGACAAATTAGTGACCATTTAAAAAAATTGTCACGATCATTGATCGTGACAAGTCCGTGATAAATAATTTTTGTCACGAACTTGTCACGGTCAATGATCGTGACAATTCTGGGCAGAATTGAAAAAAAATCTGCTGGGCTGTATGACAACTGCCACTTCCCAGTAGTATATTTGTACCTGTTATAGCAACGTTGTACATGTTCAAACATCATATATACAAATAAAATAGAGATAATGAAAATATACATTCAAAACAATATGCATCACGATATAATCCAAATATAATTCAAATGTAACAACTTAAAACAATTCAAATTTAACAACTTAAAATAATAAAAAAACAATTCAAATAATATCACTACATGTCTGGGGTAGGTTTGAGGAGGTGGATAGGTCACACGATATACTAATTGATACACCCTTGAATATGCATCATGCTGCATTGTTCGCGCAACCACAACGGGTAGTTCTCCTTCCCAGTTATCACATGCATGACGAGCACCTTGGCCTCGATGTCTGGAAGCACACGGCTGTGAACTAGCATAGCCTGGACGGTATTCGGGTCCCTCAACCCCCTCCCTATCTGCTCGCCATCAAATATGTCGTGTATAAACACGCTTGGTCAACCAAGTGTCGTAATAGGTCGGTCGAAGGGAGCCAAATATGGGACTGGATCATCAGATTCTGCACGTTTCGGTGATGAAGCAACGGCCTCCATGTCCTCATCCTCCTCCACCTCCTCCTCCTTCCCTTTCCCCTTACCGATTCCGCCCAACGAACTCTTCATGAATGAGAACATATCGTAGACCGTCTCCTCTAAACGGGACAGCTTCGCGTCATGCAAATTCACCATTTGAGCCAACCCGATGTTTCTTATCTCCAATCCAATGATCCTAGATTTGGACACCCGCGAGCTGACCCCCTTGTACTCCCCTTGTGATCAGTGCCTATCGCTTGGCTGAGTGCGTCTATGGACAAAAATGCCTTGTCAGCATCAGAGTGATTCCTTAAGCTTTTCCTGAAATGACAAAAAGCATACGATTAGTTAAATAAGTAAATAAAAAAATTATAACGTAATTAACAAAAAGTAACCTATCGGATTAATTACAATCATGGACTCGACAATCGGGGACACCTCCTTATCATTCCCCTTCTTCGTCTGAATAGCCACATAAGCAACGAGCTTATGTCGCCTACCCCTAGGGCCACTACCCATCCCCTAAAATAAAATAATGCAAAATTAATATCGGGCCCGCAAAGTAAAATAATGCAGAATAACATATTTATATAATTATAAAAAAATAAAATCTTAGCATCATCCTATGCTCCACCTCGGCGTAAGACGTCCGGCCGGAGTAGTGCACGTCCATCTTTTTCGCCCGATTTTCCCTCCCCGATTAGCGAGATGCCAATTGTTGCTCCTCGATCTCATTGTCAATGAACATTTTCCAACGTCTCCTTCATCGGGACGGACTCACACATTCGGATAATGGAGTCTCAGAACTTCCCAAAGTACCGGGACAGACTCGCAAATTTTTCTTCCACGTCTTCTGTTGCTCCCTCAATTGCTCCAAGATGAAATTGCGTAGTTCTAGAGCTAGGCTGAATTTTTCTTGTCCAACAAATACAATGTTAGTTGCAAATAAATATAAATATAAATATAAATTGAAATTGAAATTAAAATTAAAATAGAAATTGAAATTGAAATTGAAATATTCACATAAATATAAATATAAATACATTACCTGTAGTGCCGGTCAAATAGCTAACTTGAGCTCATTTGGCACCTCCCTCAAACTAGTGTACCCCGGGCTGATGATCGTCTTTACCATCTCGAGGGATCTCGCTAATATCCCCGTCTTGTTCTCGACGGCCATCCCTAATTTGCCCCATTTAGGGAGACTAGGGTCTGAGGTGCCCTCGTCGCCTCCTCTACCACCGAGCCTAGAGGACATCAACATAATCAGCATTATCATCCTCTCCTTAATACCTGAAGGAGACATTTTCTGTTAAAAAAATGTTGTTTTTAGTACAAATCCAAATGAATTAGGACAAGACATGCAAATATGTAGAATTACTAGAAATCCAAATGAATTATTACTGTTTAACACCTCAATTCTGAATTCCAAAACAACAACATCTACCTCATAATATGTAAAATTACTAAAAATATGAAATATCCCCATCCCCATCCCCACCCATACTGCCCACACACATGCAAACTACACACACATTATCCCCCCCCACACCCCACACACACATACATATACAAAGGAAAGAGTGAAAGATAAAAATAGTGAAAATGATAAAGTGCAAATCAATTAACAAAGACAGGATCGAAAATTCAGGTCTCCTACACTGTGAAAGAGGGAGGTTGAGTGGAGCTAGGATCACTGGCCATACACTCCGATTGGTGCTTAGATTTCCAAATGTATTGAAACTATCTGTTGATATATCCAAACGAATGTTGCGCTGTTCTCGAGCAAAATCGGGATACTCATAATTCATCCTCATCTAAGCTATAGAATCAATAGGATGGAGCATGAGATTACTCCCTAGTTCTGCCCTAGCATGCCAAGTCATTGCCTCCGCTATCCATGGTATTGTGAAAAATTGCTTTAATCTAGGCCCAACAGGGAAATATTTCATCACTTTTTGAGGCACTTTTGATCTAGTGCCTTTCTTGCCAGTAGATTGGACATATCTAGGTTCATCGCATACCGGACAACGATTGATATTTTCATACTCCTTTAGGTATAGTATGCAGTCATACACACAAGCATGAATCTATTTCTACTTCATTACCAAACCTTTCAAAATGTTATTCATAACAAGATAGCTATTTGGAAGAGTATTCTACTTGGGTAGTAAGCCCTTCACCCAATTCAGAGTTCATGTCACGCTATTGCCAGACAAACCGTACTGCATCTTCAAACTGTGCAAACTAACCATGGTATGTAAAGTTGTTTGATCTTTCTCACGTCCAGAGTATAATGGTTGGGTCTCCTTAAATTTTAAACTTTGTTAGTCATTATCAAGGTTTATCATGATATCTTTACGACCACCTGAACCTTGTACATCATCAGTGACCTCATTCTCCTCCGCTTCATAAACTCCGTACGCATCATCAACTAAATCATCTAACATATTATGATCTACCTCGTCTCCTTCTACATCTATCCTACTTATTGAAGGTTATTATGAAGGTTGTTCGGGGATAAAAGGAGCTTTCAATTCACCGTGAAAACTCCAAAATCGATAATTATCTTGCATACCCCATCTTAACAAATGTAGTTCAACTATTTTCCACTCAAACACCTTACCATTCTTACACCTAGCACACGGACACAGAAACTCTTCATCATTATGACATCTCTTTGCGTATTTTACAAATTCATTAGCACCTCTGCGAAACACATCTCCCATTCTATTTGTCTCACTCATCCACTCTTTTTATGTAGGCTATCCCATCATAACTACTACAACTAATCACCTATTAAAGGTAAGAAGCCTATATTCCTGTATTAGTATAAACAAAACTTAGATTTATAGTATGTTTCATTTAATTATGTCTTATTTATATTCGATTTTTAAATTTCAAATTCATATTCAATTTATAATAGAAATTTCTATTTCCTCCATCTCCTCTAAAGGGTGAGTGGTCCTATCCCATTCAAGACCGCATATTTCTATAATATACTTAACAGCTCATGCACACTTTTACGTTTTGAGAAAAATTTGGCAGCATAACCCCATAGTTATCCACGTACACGACGTAGATTGGCAAGTGTGAGTGTTACTTCAATTGATCAATTGAAACAACACTCACACTTGTCAATCTAGTATGTACCCAGAGAACATTAGGATACGATTGCACAACTTCCTCCAAAAGTAACAACTTTAATCCACTAAGAATATTATTATATAGAAATTATGCAGTCCCAAACTGTCCAAACGGGACAATTCTAGAGATCTCATTACAGGGGTAATGACTCTCGAACGGGTATAAGGGCTATTGAATTCATACGCATAAGAACTAGAAGACTAGTATTTATGCGCATTAAATGTAATTTCAAGTATGTTTCATTTAATTATCATATTATATATATATTGTTCATGATACAAAGTAATTTAAAAAAAAGTTAAAAAATCCCACACCCATATGGACAATAATCGAGTGGGCATGCCACATCTAAAATTATCCAACCGAAAATCGATCCACTATAATCCAACCGCAATAACAACAACAAATGTGTATCCCGTACTCCTTATAACAATTAAACTAACAATTAAAGTATACAATTATTAATTTATTAATTTACAATGACGGGCAATCCTACTTACATATGAAAGGGGCACAAATTATTAATTTACTAAAAAAATTAATAATCAATCAATATTTAATCAATCAATTCCTTTACAAGGGGCACTACTTGCATATGAGGGGAAACATCTAATAAACCAATCAAAATTTTATAAAAAAATTTGCAAGCCCCACCCCCTCCCCCACCATACACACACACACACGCCGCCCCACCCCTTGCCCACCCCCATCCCTGCCCCCTCCCCCCATTGCCACTGCCACTTCCCAACACACACACACACGCGCGCATATATACCCCCTCCCCATCCCCACCCCACCCCTCCACCCTCCCCTCACCACACACACACACACATGCACATTTAGACACACATATATACACACGCACATATGCACACATATATATACAAATGGAAGTGAAATAGAGAGAGAAATGTACCAAAATCGTACAGAGAGAGAGCAGTCGCTTAGAGAGAGAAAGAGGGAGGGAAACCAAAACGGTGGAAAAAAAAAAGAGGGGAGGGTTTTATTACTGTGAACATTGTCACGGACATGTCACGGTCCTTGACTGTGATAACTTTAATATATTATCACGATCATTGTCCGTGACAACATATCTTGTCACGGACTTGTCACGGTCAATGACCGTGACAAGCCTTTGTCATGGCCTTGTCACGGTCAATGACCGTGACAAAAAATGTGACAACCCGAATATAATTATGATAAATTATGTTTAAATCATGATTAGATTATGTGATATGGATAATATGTTATTAGTAAATGTAATGTTAAGTCATTATATTTAGTCTAATCCTAGCTTCATAAAGCATGAAAAATGAATTAGTTACCAATGTGGGATTTTGAAGTTTTCGGTAGGAATGCTCATGTTTTAAGGCTAGTTTTGACCTTTATAAAATAATAATTGACTTGAGGTGAAATCTATATATTTGTAGACAAGTGGGTTAGGGTTGTAACACAACAAATGGTGTGTTAAACGGAGGTCCGAGTAAGAAGTTATACCGAAATTACTAACGAAGGGCAAATCTATCCATTCGTTTAAGTGGAAATTTGTCCTTTATGCCCAATAAGTGTCTTAAATTGATTGGTTGGAGGTGGAGGTTGTCTTTGGCCGACTTCAAACCCTTAGAACTATCTCCTTATTCATCCAAATTCATCCATGAGAGATTTTAAGCTTAAAGAAAGAGAATTAGGAAGTTAGGAAGAAAAAGTGAGGAGAAAATTGGAAAAAAATCCGTAGAAATTACGTAAAAGTCCCAAAGGTAATCCTAAACACAAATCTTATTATTTTTATTATATTACCATTTTAGATGATAGAAATCAACATTTGTTTATTAAACTTTCAGTCCTTCATATATGTGTATGGTTAGATGAAAGTTTAAGTTAAGTTGAATGTACAAAACCCTAAAATTGCTTTGTTTAGAAACTTTGTTTATTCAAACTTCCATATATTTTTGTATGATTACTGAAATTAACTGATTCCAATTGGAGATTAACCTGGACTCATGTATGTATGACATATCCAAAAAATATGTGAAAATACCAATAAATGAGTCTTTGGTGAGAGTTTTAATTTCGGGTATGAAATCTGCCCTAAGGGTGAAAGTATGCCCGCCATGTATTTGATGTTTTGCTTGACATAGCAAATGAACTCTGAAAATTATGAAATTTTAATCTTGTATTGTTAAATATGTTTACTGATGTTAGGTGAAATATCATATAAATTTATAATGTAGAAAAATTATGGAAATTCCTGGAAGTTGAATGAACGATAAAAGAGCCTATAGGGCAGATTTGCTATGTGGTAAAGAAATGGGCATATCTTGCTCTAGGAGACTTGAAATGATGTACCGTATTTTGTATTGAAATACTAATATGACAAGGATTGAATTACCAAGAATAAATGAATTTATATAATTTGTATATGATTTGGATATGTTAAATATATTAACATGGATTTGGATGGAACTTCACTTGTGATAAATGATTTGAATGGAATCATGTGATGTTTGTGGATTGAATTATTTTTAAATCATTCTTTGGACTGTTGATATTCTTATTATGATACTAATATTGTAAGAATGATAGGAAGGGAAGAAGAGTTGATTGAACAAGTACCAAATAAAGGCAAGGGAAAAGGTAGTTAAACTATCAAGGTGAGTGTACTTATGATTTGTTTCATATATAACTATGAATATAGCTCTAAGAGAGGATTTGTTTGAATACTTCGATATTCAGGATTTGTTTGGATATTAAAATATCCAGGATTTTTTTGGGTCTCATGATCCAGGATTGGTTTGAAAACTTCGGTATTCTGGATTTGTTTGGATATTCAAATATCCAGGATTTGTTATTGCCAATGGGAAGAATTATTTGGATCTTATGATCCAGGATTTGTTATTGCTAACAGGCAGAATTATTTGGGTCTTATGATCCAGGATTTGTTATTGCCAACGGGCAGAATTATTTGGATCTTATGATCCATGATTTTTTATTGCCAATGGGCAGGATTGTTTGGATTTTATATCCACATATTCGATATATAATTGTTATTCCATTGCAGGGAAGGATTACCTCACTAAGCTTAATGCTTACGATTTATAATTTAATAATTTCACGTTTGTACGCTGCCAGCTAGGATAATATATGACCGGTAACTTTGAGAGTTGCACCGTTAGAAGATCTGGGGTTTAAGTATGAAGATTTAATCGTTGTCACACTGAATATTTTAATATACTCACACATTGAATATATTTATTTTGTATGGATTGAGTTGATCATAGTTAATCATAGTATTGTATAATCTCTAATTATGACTCTGATGTTGAGTTCGTTATGGCACAAGAACAATATTATGTTCATTATGCAGAAAAATATTGATAAATGAATTAAATTTTCAATGGGCTCGAGAGTATGATCCAATTATTCTAATAACAAATGATTAGTATGGATATTGGGTTTAGGGTGTGACAATTAGTGGTATCAGAGCATGGTTATTAATTCTGGACGTGTGTGGCAGTTAGATGGCAGTATTGAGTTGATTTTATATTTATGAATTGTTTATGTACTAACCAATAGTTTAGTAGTATAAACTGTTTATATTGGTTGTTAGAACTTTGTTGTATTATAGATAATTCCAGATGGAACCTGGGAAGGGACAACATAGAGAAGAGGGAGTGGCTTCTCGTGCAGAGAATACTGAAGTAGAGCAGAGTGTTGTTGGAAGGGATAGAGAGCAAGAACAGCCTACAGAGATGCAAATAATGGCACAAGCAATGATGAGGATGGCAGAGCAACAAGAAAGAAATATGGCGCAAATGGCAGAACAACAGGCTAGATATCTAGAATCAATGATTGTGGCCAGGATTGAGAAAGAGGCAAGGAAGGAAATGAAAGATTCCATGTATGAGAAGTTTTTGAAGTTGAATCCTCCATAATATTCAGGGTTAGTTGAACCTACAGAAGCTGAGATGTGGGTCAGAGGTCTAAAAACTATCTTTGCAGTTATGAAGGTTCCAGATAACCAGAAAGTGCATCTAGCTGTGTTTAAGCTCAAAGGAGAGGCGAAATATTGGTGGGAAGCCAGCAACCATTTGGTGCCCAGGATGGAAGGTACTGATGTTATTACTTGGGCTGAATTTATTAAAGCTTTGTATGTTAAGTATTTCCCCAAGGTTTATTGGAGGGAGAAGATGAGGGCGTTTATAAATTTAACCCAAGGGAACATGTCTGTGAGGGAGTATGATGCTAAATTTACCGCTTTGTCTAGATTTGTTACTAAGTATGTGTAGGATGAAGAAGATAAATGTAGTAAGTTTCAAGATGGACTAATTTGGCCTATTCAAAATAGAGTGGCCACTTATGAGTTAGAAGATTATGCTTCTCTGGTAAATAAAGCCACGATAGCCGAAAGGCAAATGAACCAAGGGGTGGTGAGTAGAGATAGTTTTAAGAATATTAGATTCGACGCATCTCACTCTAAGGGAGGTGAGGGTGGAAGTGTTAAGATGGAACCTCATAAATTTCAGAGAGGTGGTGGAAATAGTGATAGAGGTCAGGGGAGATTGGGCAGAGATACCAGGGGTGGAGGATCTTTTGGTTCATCCAGAAAGTCAAGGAGAGGTGAGGCCCCAATAGGAGGTGTTACATGTTTCTTTTGTAAAGAGGAAGGTCATTATAAATCTAAGTGTCCTAAGCTTAAGGGATTGGAATGCTACCATTGTCATCAAGTGGGGCATATTAAGAAGAATTGTCCGCAATTGGCAGAGACTCCAGCAGCACATAGTGAAGTAGCAAGAAGAATGTTATCTCCAGGTAGTGCAGTGAAAAGTATGGGCAGAGGACAAGCTGTTAGTTCCAGGCCAGGTGGACGAGTTTTTATAATGAAAGAAGCTCAGATTACTCCAGATGTGGTGACAGGTACACTTTAGGTTACTGATAGAAGTGTTTATGTTCTGATTGATCCTGGTTCCAAACATTCTTTTGTGTCATATGCATTTTCCATATATCTGAATAGACCATGTACTCATTTAGAGGCGGGGTTGGGTATTTCCATGCCAATGGGGGATATGATTGTAATTGAATATGTTTTTCATGATTGTGTTTTGACTGTGGGGGTTAGAGATACAGTTATAGACTTACTTCCATTGGGTATCTTTGATTTTGACATAATTTTGGGAATGGATTGGTTATCCAAATATCATGCATCCATGGATTGTTTCCGTAAGGAAGTTATTTTTAAATTACCTGGTGAGTCTGAATTTAAATTTGTGGGGGAAAGGAAAATTGTTCCTAGTTGCATTATTTCTGCCATTCAGGCAAGGAAATTATTGAGTAAGGGTTGTGAGGGTTTTATTACATATGTTCTTGACACTGTGAAGGGGGTTTTACAATTAGTTGATGTTCCTATAGTACGAGATTTTCCAGAAGTGTTTCCTAGAGAATTGCCTGGATTACCGCCAGAGAGAGAAGTCGAATTTAGTATTGAATTAGCACCGGGAACAACCCCTATTTATATGGCACCGTATAGAATGTCACCTATTGAATTAAAAGAACTCAAGATTCAGTTACAGGATTTACTTAATAGAGGGTTCATACAGCCAAGTGTATCTCCATGGGGTGCACCGATTTTATTTGTGAAAAATAAAGATGGCACTATGCGGTTGTGTATTGACTATAGGCAACTGAATAAAGTTATAATTAAGAACAACTATCCTTTACCTCATATAGGTGATTTCTTTTATCAGTTACAGGGTACTAAAGTGTTTTCAAAGATAGACTTGCAATCAGGTTATCATCAGTTGAGGGTGAAGGGGAGTGATATTTCTAAAACTGCTTTTCGTACTCGGTATGGTCATTTTGAATTTCGGGTGATGCCTTTTGGGGTGACTAATGCTCCAGCTGTATTTATGGATCTTATGAACCGGGTACTACATCCTTTTGTTGATTCATTTGTGATAATTTTTATCGATGATATTCTGATTTATTCACGTGATATGGTTGAACATGAAAAGCATCTCAGAACTATTTTGAATGTGTTGAAAGATAAGCAATTGTATGCTAAGTTTAGCAAATGTGAATTTTGTCTATCAAAAGTTGTATTTTTAGGCCATGTTATTTCTGGAGATGGTATGTGTGTTGATCCCAAGAAGGTGGAAGTTATTGTGAAATGGGAGAGGCCCAATAATGTCACTGAGGTGAGAAGTTTTCTAGGTTTACCTGGGTATAATAGAAGGTTTATTAAGGTATTTTCTTCAATTGCCTTGCCAATGACTAAATTGACCCGTAAAGATATTAAGTTTGAATAGAATTCTGATTGTGAAAATGGTTTTGAAGAATTGAAGAAGAGGTTGGTAACTGCACCTGTTCTTACTATTCCACGTGGTGGAGATGGTTTTGTTATTTATACCGATGCTTCACATCAGGGGTAGGGTTGTGTTTTTATGCGGCATGGTAAAGTTATTTCTTATGCTTCTAGGCAGTTGCGTACACATGAACGTAATAATCCTACACATGATTTGGAACTTGATGCTATTGTGTTTTCTTTGAAATTGTGGTGTCATTATCTATATGGTGAGGTATGTGAAATTTTTACTAACCATCAAAGCCTTAAGTATTTATTTACTCAAAAGGAGATGAATTTGAGGCAAAGCCGATGGATGGAGTTAATTAAAGATTATGATTGTACAATTCACTACCATCCGGGGAAGGCGAATGTAGTTGCAGATGCTTTGAGTAGAAAAGCTTCGGGCAGGTTATCTTGTATTCAGTGTGCTAGAGTTTCTCATATTATGGAGTTGAGATTGATGGGAGTGGATTTGCAACTAGCAGATGGGGACAGATTCTTTGCTCATGTAAGCGTGAGGCCTTTATTAACTACTCGTATTCATGATTTGCAACGTCAGGATCCTTTTCTTGAGAAAAAATGGCAAGATGTCCGAGATGGTAAGTCTGATGATTTTTGTATTGTTAATGATGGTAATTTATTATACAATCAACGGTTATATGTGCCTAATGTGGGTGAATTGAAAGAGGAAATTTTAACTGAGGCTCATAATTCCATTTATACTATGCATCCTGGTAGTACTAAAATGTATAGGGATTTAAAGGAGCATTATTGGTGGAATAATATGAAGAAGGAAATAGTTGATTTTGTTATTAGGTGCCTTATATGTCAGCAAGTGAAAGTGGAGCATCAGAAACCTACTAGTCTGCTTCATCCATTGCCAATACCGGAATGTAAATGGGATCATGTAACGATGGATTTTGTGGTTGGGCTTCCTCGATCTCAGAAGGGCTCAAATTTGATTTGGGTAGTGGTGGATAGATTGACGAAGTCCATTCATTTTCTAGCAGTCAAGACTATGTATACAATTGATAGGTATGCTAGATTGTATGTTAATGAAATTATTCGATTGCATGGAGCACCGGTATCTATTGTTTCAGATAAAGACCCTACTTTTACATCCAGATTTTGGGATAGCTTGCAGTGTGCTATGGGTACTAACTTGAAGTTTATTACGGCTTTTCATCCTCAGATAGATGGGAAGTCTGAAAGGATAATACAGATTTTGGAAGATATGCTTAGAGCTTGTGTGCTTGATTTCAAAGGTAATTGGGACGAATATTTGCCTTTGATAGAATTTGCATAAAACAACAGTTTTCAGTCTAGTATTGGTATGGCTCCATATGAAGCATTGTACGATAGATGATGTCGTACACCGATTTGTTGGGGTGAAGTTGGTGAAAGTAATATAGAGGGTCCAGAATTGATTGAAGTCACCACTGAAAAAGTGAAGATTATTCAAGATAGAATGAGAATAGATCAAAGCAGACAAAAAAGTTATGCGGATAAACGATGAAAAGATTTGGAATTCCAAAAAGGGGATTATGTGTTTCTTCGGATATCTCCATGGAAAGGAGTTATGAGGTTTGGAAAGAAAGGTAAATTAAGTCCACGACACATTGGACCTTATGAAATCCTTGAAAAATTCGGGATGGTTGCCTACAAGTTAGCATTACCACCAGAGTTAGCTCGGTTACATGATGTTTTCCATGTTTCTATGTTAAGAAAGTATGTAGAGGATCCTTCACATGTGTTGGTGGACCAGCCTATCGAGTTAAAGGAAGACTTGAGTTATATGGAAGAACCACTTGCTATCGTGGATTGGAAGGAACAAATATTGAGATCGAAAGTGATCCCACTTGTGAAAGTTGTGTGGAGAAGGAATTCCATGGAAGAGGCTACATGGGAGAGAGAGGATGCCATGAATATTAATTATCCGTATTTGTTTGATTCATAGAACCAAGGTATGTCAATTCCGGGGACGAAATTTCCTAACAGGGGGAGAATTGTGACAACCCGAATATAATTATGATAAATTATCTTTAAATCATGATTAGATTATGTGATATGGATAATATGTTATTAGTACATATAATGTTAAGTCATTATATTTAGTATAATCCTAGTTTCATAAAGCATGAAAAATGAATTAGTTACTAATGTGGGATTTTGAAGTTTTCGGTAGGAATGCTCATGTTTTAAGGCTAGTTTTGACCTTTATAAAATAATAATTGACTTGAGGTGAAATCTATATATTTGTAGACAGGTGAGTTAGGGTTGTAACACAACAAATGGTGTGTTAAACGGAGGTCCGAGTAAGAATTTATACCGAAATTACTAACGAAGGGAAAATATGTCCATTCATTTAAGTGGAAATTTGTCCTTTATGCCCAATAAGTGTCTTAAATTGATTGGTTGGAGGTGGAGGTTGGATTTGGATGACTTCAAACCCTTAGAACTATCTCCTTATTCATCCAAATTTAGCCATGAGAGATTTGAAGCTTAAACAAAGAGAATTAGGAAGAAAAAGTGAGGAGAAAAATGGAGAAAAATCCGTAGAAATTACGTAAAAGTCCCAAAGGTAATCCTAACCACAAATCTTGATATTTTTATTATATTACTGTTTCAGATGATAGAAATCATCATTTTTTTATTAAAATTTCAGTCCTTGATATATGTGTGTGGTTAGATGAAGGTTTAAGTTAAGTTGAATGTACAAAACCCTAAAATTGCTTTGTTTAGAAACTTTGTTTATTCAAACTTCCATATATTTTTGTATGATTACTGAAATTAACTGATTCCAATTTGAAATTAACCTGGACTCATATATGTATGACATATCCGAAAAATATGTGAAAATTCCAATAAATGAGTCTTTGGTGAGAGTTTTAAGTTCGGGTATGAAATCTTCCCTAAGGGTGAAAGTATGCCTGCCATGTGTTTGATGGTTTGCTTGACATAGAAAATGAACTCTGAAAATTATCAAATTTTAATCTTGTATTTTCAAATATTTTTAATGATGTTGGGTGAAATATCATATAAATTTATGATTTAGAAAAATTATGGAAATTCTTGGAAGTTGAATTAATGATAAAAGAGCCTATAGGGCAGATTTGCTATGTGGTAAAGAAATGGGCATATCTTGCTCTAAGAGACTTGAAATGATGTACCATATTCTATATTGGAATACTAATATGACAAGGATTGAATTACCAAGAATAAATGAATTTATATAATTTGTCTATGATTTGGATATGTTAAATATATTAACATGGATTTGGATGGAACTTCACTTGTGATAAATGATTTGAATGGAATCATGTGATGATTATGGATTGAATTATGTTTAAATCATTCTTTGGATTATTTATATTCTTATGATGATACTAATATTGTAAGAATGATAGGAAGGGAAGAATAGTTGATTGAACAAGTACCGGATAAAGGCAAGGGAAAAGGTAGTTAAACTATCAAGGTGAGTGTACTTATGATTTTTTTCATATATAAATATGAATATAGCTCTAAGAGAGGATTTGTTTGAATACTTCGGTATTCAGGATTTGTTTGGATATTAAAATATCCAGGATTTTTTTGGGTCTCATGATCCAGGATTGGTTTGAAAACTTCGGTATTCAGGAAATGTTTGGATATTCAAATATCCAGGATTTGTTATTGCCAATGGGAAGAATTATTTGGATCTTATGATTCAGGATTTGTTATTGGCAACGGGCATAATTATTTAGATCTTATGATCCATGATTTGTTATTGCCAACGGGCAGAATTATTTGGGTCTTATGATCCAGGATTTGTTGTTGCCAACGGGCAGAATTATTTGTATCTTATGATCCATGATTTGTTATTGCCAATGGGCAGGATTGTTTGGATTTTATATCCACATATTCGATATATAATTGTTATTCCATTGCGGGGAAGGAGTACCTCGCTAAGCTTAATGCTTACGGTTTATAATTTAATAATTTCAGGTTTGTACGCTGCCAGCTAGGATAATATATGACCGGTAACTTTAAGAGTTGCACCGTTAGAAGATCTGGGGTTTAAGTATGGAGATTTTATCGTTGTCACACTGAAGATTTTAATATACTCACACATTGTATATATTTATTTAGTATGGATTGAGTTGATCATAGTTAATCATCGTATTGTATAATCTCTAATTATGACTCTGATGTTGACTTCGTTATGGCACATGAACAATATTATGTTCATTATGCAGAAAAATATTGATAAATGAATTAAATTTTTAATGGGCTCGAGATTATGATCTAATTATTCTAATAACAAATGATTAGTATGGATATTGGGTTTGGGGTGTGACAAAAAATGCGTGTTTTTTTGTCACGATCAATGACCGTGACAAGGCTGGCCATCTGAAGGGTGCCAATTTATCATTTTTGGTGTAGTGTTGGTTGTACATATCTTACATAAAAACATTCAAAAATATTATTTTGGTATAATTATATTTTTGCCTTTTAAAAGATATACTACATGACATTTTTCATATATCAGAATAACTAATTTGATCATTTTTTTTTAGTTTTTTGGCGAATATGACATGTGCTTCATAAGATGAATTTGATTTTATTCTAAGTCATATAAATTTTGAAATAATTTATACCTTGAGAATACATCACCATATCTTTTTTCACTTTACACGGGACTACATATTTAGTTAATGCAACTTAATGAAGAATGCCATAGATTTTATATTATTTTACAAAACATTCAAAGCTTCAAAAAAAATTTGAGTGTGTCTAACTCCTATATGTATATGTGATAATTTTCATTCATGATTTGAAGATTGTTGAAAACTGTTATGCTATCTAAAAATTCATGAGGGCAGATGTGGTTAGGGCTACAACTTTGATTGGATGATGCTACCTTTAAAAATTGGAAATGGTATCTCATCTTAATGCTTGAGTAAAAGCCTCGACATGCCAAATAATTTGAACATTCTAATGTCTCAAAATTTCCATATATCTAAAATTGGGTAACACCAAAGATATGAGAAAAAAGTTTTTAACTAATTTCTAATTGAGGGGGGAAGTGGTAGTTGAAAATGATCATAAATAGGGTGCTGGAGATTTCACTTGAGTGTAAGCTTTACGTTCTTTATTTTATGATTCATTATCTCAATTGAACTTTATATTGAACCTTTCTCTCAATTGTGTTCATTTTTTTTACGCAATTAAGCTATGATCTTATGTTCTTCGTTAAATCTCTCATAATGTTATTATCCTTTAATGGATAATCCTTTCTTAATTATGAACATTGGAATTGGTACTTGAACTTTGATAAGTGTGATAATATTGCTTATATTTTTACTTATCAAAATGGTTTTTTGTGTTGTTCCCTTATTATATAAATGTTGATTATGACAGGTAAACCCCTTTATTTGAGATAAGTTTCTAGAAGCACAATTTATCTCATTTGCTTTGTATCGTATTCTCTTTTTCCACCATGTAATATATCTTGCACATTTCTTAAAAGATTTATTTTGACATTCATAATTGGGGATATCACCTTTATTGAGTGATAATTTTTCATTGGTAAATACTTAACCTTGCGTAGTCTCAATTGGCTTTGTACTTGATGTCTCTTATTCATGCTCTTAGAGTATGTTTTGTTGCCATTTTCCTTAATATTGATACAAAATTTTCATAGATGTTGATATCATAGTTTTTGCTTTAATATACAAATGTTACAATATCCAAATGTGTTTGATATTAACTTGTTTTGATCTTATTATATCTAATTATATCCTATATACTTTATGGTTGTTATCCATAATATTACGCATACTTAACTATGTAACTTTGTGGACATATTTCATAAATACTTACCTTCTCATGTCCTTAAGTGCCTAGAAATGGTGTTTACATATTTTAAGATGTTGGATTGGTCTACAAATCGTTTTTTACCAATATCTTGTATATCATATGCTCATAATCCATTTGTGCTTTACCTTGTCTTTAATAAATTCCGAGTATTACCTCCTAAAATCTTGATGATGGTTTACATATACTTGACTTGATATGTTATTATTGATCTCTTAAGCTTTTATATCGTATATAATATGATTCATATCTTATATTACTACATGCGCTTATTGTGCTCACTAAGCACTTCCTTCACATCTTAAAACTTAGTTTCTTTAGTCATCACACACACACACACGAACACACACACACACACACACACACACACACACACACACACATATATATATATATATATATATATATAAAAGTTACAAAACTTATGTATGTCATAAGATTCAACTATGACATCATAAGATGAATTTTGTTTACACTTCCTATTTCGCCCTTGAAAATTTTCAATTCCCCATTTTTTCTATCTCCACACTTATTCCCACTCTTCTACTTTAATTGAAATAGAAGGGATTTTTTAATAAATTACTTCTCTTTGTACTATCTCACCCACCCTCATGACAATACACACTCTCCTCCTCAAACTCTCAAAATTAGAACCCACCCCACAAACCCGAAACCCTCTCTTTCTCAAACTCATAGCGCCATTTTCTCTCACTTCTCCACTTTTAAGGTAATATCTCTCTTCTCTCTCTCTCTCCCTCTCTCTATCTCTCTCTCTCTCTCTCTCTCTCTCTCTCACTCCATCTTCTCTTCTCCATAAGGTAAATTGTTTATTTTGTTCAGGTTTGGTTTTGAAGATCTAATGGTTTGTTTGTGTTTTGCCTTTTGGTTTATGTTTTTTTACAGATCAAAACCTAATTGAGTACGACTTCTATTCTCTTTATTTTTTGGGGACATTCTAATGTTCTGTAAAACCTAATTTTTAGGGTTTTTCGAAATCATGTTTGATCTTTGGGCTTTAACAGATTCTTTTGTTGTGAAAATTCTTTGGGCTTTAACATATAATAGATCTAAAGACTTAGAACCATTTGTTACAAAGTTTTGTTTTTTAGGATTTTTTTGAAATTTAGTGTGTTTGAAATTTGATTTGGGGATTTTCTTGAAATTTAGAATTTACCATGAGGGTTGATGATGGAGGTTCAAACTGCAGTGCTCACGAGATCGATTAAAGGTATTACGTTTTTTATAATTTTTATTTTCTATTATTAATCAAGGCCTCTTAGATTAACATGATTAAAAGATCCATCTACCAGTGCTTATGTGATGTTTGCATTTGTCATGTGATACTATTGTAGTAGGTGAGGTTGCTATAAAGGTTATTTGAATTTTTTTTTTCTTTGGGACTTTGAGCTAAATTTTCTACGTATTTAGAACTTTGTTTATTAATCTTTCTACTTAAAATTTATAGTTCTCACTACACGCATGCACGATACACCAGCACATTGAACACACTGCAACACCAACTTGATAATTTATATTTCTCATGAAATTCATAATAAATTCTCGAATAAAACTTTTAATGAGAATGAAACTTTGAATGTGGATACTAGGATAATATATATCATCAATTGTTGCACTTGATTGATTCAATATTTGATTGCATATCATCAAATGTATTAATTCCATTTTTCTGAAATAATTAGGCAGAGAAAGTTAATCGACTGAAAGAAAATGATAAGATTTCTAATTATTGTTTCGTTTTGTTACATTATGGCACTTTGTGTTATTAGATTTCTAATGTATTATTTATTTTCTAAGATTTATAACCATGAATGTATTGTTTAGTTTTGTTAATTAGAAACGCATTCGTGTCTCAGTTGATATAGGGCTTTAAAAATTCCTCCAATGATTTCCCGTTGTACAATCTTTGTCCAGAGGAATGAACACTATTTTAAGGCATGTATTCTCTCTTTTATAACTCATAATATTGGTATGAGTTATCTAATTTCGGAGCTTCATCCATTATGAAGGATTCTCCAGGAAACTCTCCCAAATCTACTTACAAGTACTGAAGGCATTTCATTTGGGCTCGAGAAGAGGGGATATTTTTGGTGTTTGACCCGAAGAATAAATATTTATAAAGGTTGGTATATGTACTTACAAGTATTGTTTTCATTTACGTTTCCTTAGTCATTTTCTATACATTAATGGAAATAAGGGTGATCGACATCTTAACGATAGGTCAGATACAATCAGTAGACGGAATTGTGTATGAGGCACTTTAGGGCTGGAATGAGTCATAAAAGAACCAATTAATTTCAAATATTAATCCTCATATATATGCATGGTTAATTCTTAGCTTTGGATGTTATGCATTTTGTACATAGACATTTACTTTGTGTGAATGCTATTCTTGATTTTGAACAGCCAGGGGATAGTGAATTTACAACTCACAACGAGATTGGTCACAATATGGACTAAAGAGTTGGAAACCGCAATTGGGTAACACCCATGTTTTATCCATAAATATTTTGAAGTGAATATTAGTTGGAAATTACCTTCATAGGTTCTTGGCTCATGCATTGTTTTATTTATGGCATTACCTATAGTAAAACAATGCAGGAGCCAAGAACATATGGCATTTGTTGTATGACTTTTAGAGTGTAGGCTCCAATTCATTACACTGTTGGAATTGAGTGTACACATATTTGTGAATATAGAAAGTTAATAGTGTTTACCCATAATTTCATTTGAAGTCTCCAACATAAAAGGCTACTTGGGAAAATACAACATCATGTTCTGGACTCCTTGGTTGATTGGAATTATCAAGTATGCTACTATAGCTTTGAAAGTCGATGATCCGATTGTATGTGGATTAGAGTGGATGAATTTCAACTTTTTTAATCAGTTCTAATTTGTCTTCTTCAGGTGATGTAAAGTTTAAAGTTTAAACTTTAATTTGAATTTAGTAATCTCTATGTTTCCAGCTGATGCTACTACATACAAGTACCATCTTTGCGATTACCTCATGGATTTAAGATCTAATTTTCATTTTTCTTCTCATTCTTTTTTTTTCTTCACAATTTTCTCCATACAAGCATGTGCTTTTGTTTTCTTCACAGTCAAATCAGGATGCCGCATTCAAAAAGGGTGGAATGGATTCAATGCCAAGGTATGGACCTAAAAAGCCTAATTAATTTATCCAGACCACTTGATTTATTCACCGGATGTCCTTGAGAAATCTGATATTATTATCTTGAGTTTTTGTTTCTGTAATTGAAACACTACATAGCCACTGCAGGTGGGACCTCATATGTGTATAGGCTTTGAGTAGTGGAGATGTTTTATGCATGGTTGTATATATATATATAGTAGCCAGTTGGAAAAGGATAAAAAATAGGACTAACTAAATTGGTCTATAACAATTTAGTTATTTACTCTTTAACTTTATTTTCATATAAAACTTGATTCAAGGAATTAAACCATTTATAAATTAATAATTTAGCACACAAGCATTTTGGATTTTTTTTACTATCAGCAGTTGCACATCTCATATGATTGAGTGGTTAGTAGGATTTCTGCAATTTGATTTACCTTTTCTTTCTCTGGATTGAATGGTTAGTAGGATTTCATATTACATGTTGTTTCAATATAAATCACGATCTATTGAAAACATAAAATGAGCTAGAAGCTAGTTATTAATGTAATTATTCTTTTATGATGTTTAAGCAGACAAGATATATTCTCCGGAAGCTAAACCTGCTTTAATAGATGATGAAAAGATTGCTCCAGCGGAGAAGAAAATTTCATCCGAATCAACCTCCATGGAGACTCCGACCTCTTTGCCAGGAATTGGATTTCCTCCTGCTAATACATTTGATTTCTTATGGTTGGTGTACTTAATGACCTAATCATCAAGGAACTAGCGGAACAAATAGCAAAAAAAGATGGCAGAGCAACTTCAAAAGACTTTTTGAAGGTGCCCCAATTGAATATGGTATTCCACAATTTGATGCACAACAATACTATTATGTCACGCAATAAGTTATGACAATGGTTGAGCACCTTGGAAGTGCATTAATCCAGGATCCAGCTATGTCCCAAATGTTGGTGAGTTTGGCTAATCCATCGCAAAAAGACTAGCCAGAAGAACGGATGTCATGCATTAAAGAAGATCCATCTTTGAAACCTATTTTAGAAGAGATAGAAATTAGAGGTCCAGCTGCGATGATGAGGTTTATTTCATGTCTACATGATTCAATGTATCCGCTTTAGTATAGTGTTTTTTAATGGATGTCTATGTGATTCAATTGTAATGGACATGTTTTCTGGGAACTATTAGAATGGACCATACCGGTTACAGTCTCATAAATAGTGAGAATTCATAATCTCCCCCGATTAAAAAATCTACATTACCAAATGTGAACACATCGAAACACAGTTACACTTTCACACGAAAAAATACAAGATTTCCTCTCAATCATCTCATTTTATTATCGGTTGTGTTCTTTTCAAGTCTGATAATGTGTCTATTAAGATTTTTTTGTAGTTGTTGTGACAGTTTTAGTTTAGATATTAGGGTTTGGTTTTATTATTGATCTCATTTTGTTTGTTGTTCATTGTCCTGGTGTTCCCATGAAGATTCAACAATTTGGTACATTCGATGTGATGTCGGGACCGTGCACTGTAACAACCCGCGTAATTTTTGGGGTATTTTCAAAATAAAGAGGAAAAATAAATTTTGAGATAAAATTATTTTTATTGCTCAAACTTGTTGGTTATTATTTTTAAAGGAGAGAATTTCAAATCGTTTCGAAAACGAAGTTAAAACGGATTTATATTGATTTTATAATATTTTGCCTTATAGGCATTTTTTAGGTGAACAACCAGTTTTCCTGGGCAATCAATCGATCGACGCCTGGGGGTCGATCGATCGACCTCAGCAGAAAACGTGCGCAGCAAGAAATTTTTAGATTTTGATTTGTTTACAACTCTTTTGGTTTTGCCTTATAAAATAAGGTCGTGGTGACCCTTATTTTTAGAGCGCGGATGTTGTAATTTATTCGAGAGAATTGTTGTATTTATTTAAAGAGATTTGAGATTAGTGGTTTCTCTTTTGTTGTTGTGGGATTTATATGCTCTGTACCTTATTATATTGTGAATTACTTTAGTTTTATCGACAGTAGTGCTCCGTTCGCTCTCCCCGGGTGGGTGGGGTGTTACAATTGAGCGAAGGAATTTGTATGCTTTATCATCTTCTTATAAAGACGATCAATATTTATAAAATCAGAGGATGAACTTGAGTATATAGGTCGTCTTGACCCTGTTAATGATTTTTATATGCTAAGGATGGAGCTTCCTATGATTCGAGAGGCACGTTTACGTGTCTTAATTCTTTACGCCATATTTTTGAAAGAATCTACCAGTTTTGTCCTATTGAGATTGGTGAAATAATGAGTAGGGAGTGTCATGGAAATATAGAGAAGCCAAGTGAGCTCGAGATGATATGCATACACGCGAGGAAGATATTAGAAGAGAGTGAGGCTTGGTATCATGAGTAAAATAAGGAAGAAACTTTGTTTGATATGGAGTGTGATGATGATGAGTTGAATGTGAAGCCAAATATAGAAGAAAGGCTAGCAAAAAAACCGTCTTCCTATTTTGAATGTTCAGTAAGGGTAGAGGGTTTTAATAAATTTCCATGGAGTGAAAGTTTTGTAAAGGTGGGTTAAATGAGTGAAGAGGAATGGGTGGTGTTCCTTGAGAATTTCCAGAAGCTTTTGTGCCCATATTTTGTTGGTTGAAAATTAGGGAGTTTCTGGTTCAAGGAAAAGACATAATCCGTTAAACTTTAAAAGTTTAATGAAAACAGTGAATACAAAGTGGGAATACATTTTTATCAAATGATGGAAAAAAAATGAAGACAATCAATACGATATTGGGATTGGCGAATAAAATCCAAAAAGGGTGTAATCAAGATGCGGTATTCAAATTATTGGCGACATGGACACAATCATATATTTGGATTGCGTACATTTATTTTATTTGATTTCAATTTTAATTTGTAGTTATGACTTTAAAAAGTAAACATTGAATATAGATCCCTCTTTTACGCGTATGTTCTGGGGATTGAATATTGTTATTGTTGGAATACTTTTTATTACTCAAACTGGGACGATAATCCTATAAACAACAGAGACTCTGTCCAAGTTTTCTAAATTGTTTACACATTTTTTTTGCAAACTACAAGTGTACGACTTAAATTACTATTTCATGGCTATTATATTATTTATATGAAATTGATAGCGGGCGTGAGAGGTGTGCGCGCGTAAAGTGCACAGTCGTTGTTTTCAGTCTCGCCGCGACTATACAAACAAACCTAAATTATGACTACACTCAACTGGTGAGTATAGAGGTAAGTCAGGTATCGAAAATCCACAGGGACGAGTTGCTAGAATTTATAAGATTTAGTATTCCGAAATAAAAAGAGAAAAATGTGATTACAAACTAAAAAGGAAAATATGCATAAAAGGGAAATGTTAATCTAGGCAAGTGTATTGAAACTAGATTATGAAAGCGAGTAAAACTATAGGTTGCATCGAATATCCCTCACCCGGGTTAATTTGTATAAAATGGTTACATGGGTCGACGAGTTATTACAAATGCGTCTCGTTTCGATAGTTAATTAAATCAAGGGTTGTTACGCCCCTGAATCCTCATAAAAGACTAATAAGATTTTGGCATAAAAAAATATCCCGGAAATTACCCACGAAAGGTCGTAAGCACGGGACATACGTGATATGCCCCGTCAAATCTCCTAGGTGCAATAACTAGGACAACACATCCGAAATAAACCCGTAAACACCATAACCAAAGCCAAGCAACGCGTTACCCCAAGTGAGTTTCATTAAAACACAACCTAATTTAAATTACTCAGAAAGCATCGTAAAAACGCGATAAATAAACGCAATAAAGAAACACGATAAAACTACACTAGAAAGCACGGTAAGAAAGCACGTAAACCTAATTAGAAAGCATGTAAATTACACTACAAAGTAAGAAATGAAGAAATACAACTATATTAAATGGCAAGGGAGATGAATAGTCAACATACAATCCAAATGGGGTGTCAAACCAAAGAGAAATGAAGAAGAACTAACCGAATCACCCAAACCCTAAGTTATTCTAACCCAAAATCGTGTCTAAAATCGTCCACCCTGTTATTACAACAAAATTGGGTATTTATGCTAAGTTGGAATTAACTTAGAAAAGAAAAGAGAAAAGAAAAGAAAAGGGAAAAATATCTGCAGAAACAGGTCGATCGATCAAGGCCAAAATTTCAACTGCTGATGAGGATCGATCGATCGACCAAAATCTTCGATCGATCGATCAAGCAAGGAAGATTCTAGGCAGCTCAAGGCATTCTTGTTTTCTTTCTTTTCTCCTCCTCTTTTGATTTCAATGCTTTTCCCTCTGCTGAAATTGCCGTAACTGCATCATACGAACTCAAAATCGCCCACCGCTTACGGCCACTGGAAGCTAGCGAAGAGGGATACAACTTTCGTGAAATGTCGGGCCAAGTACCCAACCTGTGAAAAGACTAAAATGCCCTTGAACGTGAGATTGCATACGAAACATCACCGGAATTTGTCTGAACTTCATACTTAGCATCCAATTACCTATAAAAGCTCAATTAACCCCTGCAAAACATGTTAACGTAGAAATCCGAGGTTTTCTGGTTAACGAGCATAAATATAGGGAATAAGATACCCGAGGGGGCTAAAATGCGTAGGTTCGGAGGATGAAATACACAATATTTGTGTATCATCACACCCCCTAACTTACACATTGCAAGTCCCTAGCAATGAAATAGGATGCAATAAGAACTACAATCAAATCAAAAGCAGGAGAGAGTACAAAAGTATGGTATAAAAGCCAATAAAAGATAAGGCCACTTTTGCGGGCGAACGATTGCATTTAGCATATGCAATAAGCCGTTAAACCCCTAGGTCACCCTAGTGGACGAGTGTCGTCTCGTGAGGTTTTTCAGGGATGATACCCATCAACATCATATGGTTTCCTCAAAATATGCCGAAACCAACATGCGACAAGCCCAATAAAAGCGAAAAAGATTTTATATTCATTATTAGCAAAATGAAAGAATTCACACAAAAGTCTGAATCATTAACATTATAGAATGCACCTCATAGAATTGAAACCTTAAATGTGGGAGGGGAGCGAGCACATGAAAAGTGTGATTTGGTGAAAAACTTATATAAACCGGATAAACATTAAAGCAAGCATATAATCAATCCTCACGGGCATTACACTCATCAAGCGAATTCACTCGAAACAGGGAGGTAACACATGGAACATGCAGGCAAAAGAGTAAATGTAAATGGAAACTAGACCGCACACATGTCAAAAATGAAGAACGCTATATATAAACTTAAAAATTGTAATCTCAATGAAAGGATACCGCACACTAAAAGTGGCAAAATGCATTTTCATAGATTATCAAAACTATTAAGACTTTTAAATTACATCAACGTAAGATCACATAGGACTTTAATAGGCTTATAATGTAGTCTAGGCTAGGGTATGAAATGAAGGAATGTATGTATGGATTCAAAGTGTTCGGAATGAAAACTCGGGATAATGGGAAAATGTGAGAAATATCAAAATTGGAAAACAAGTTCCAAAACGGCGTTAGATATATCATCGGGGAGAGTAATCAAAGCTTATTGCACTATATACAACATTTACAAACTTCTCTTTCATTTCTTTTCTTCTTTTTCTCATTTTTTCTTTTGTTTTCTTTTTCTTTTTGCTTTCTCTTTTTCATCACTTTTTTCACTACAAACTTTCTTTACTTTTCAAACTCTCACATGCCTAAATTGCAACCGACATCACAACCATATCATTCAATCCCAAGTAACATTCCAAACAAAGGTGAGGAAAGTGTATATATGGTATAAAACTCCAATTTAGAGTTGGTTATGGGATTGGGGTTATGAAATGAAAGGCTATATTTAGGCTCAAAAGGGTTAACGAGGGTAAACATATAAGGGTGAGGTCAAGGCTACTATGGGTGATATAACAAAGATGGCCTATGATCATTTCCAAAAGTTTATGCAATTCTCGAATCAAAACAATATATGAAAATCATGCTCAAGTAACACATTTCAAGTATGAACTCAATTAATGAACGATCAAATGAAAGAATAGTGAGATTACCAACGAATTCAACGTTTTCAATGAGAAAAGAATAGTGTATACACTCACAAACGACAAAAGGTACAAAGCTTACTCGGTGTAAGTATATCCAATGCAACAAAAGATTACAGAGTTATAAAAATCTTAAACCAAATCAATATAGCCATAAAAGTGCCTGTGCTCATGGGATTAAATTTTAATTCATGAAGTTATTCATAATATCAATAAGTGAGACTAAAGTCTAACAACTTCTAAAATCGAGAACATGCACCATTGGGTTGTCTATTGGATCGGGCAATTATTGACATTTATCATCGGAAACAAAGGCAAAATGCCAAAAAAGGATAAAAAAGAAAGAAAAACTTTTTGAAAATTTTGAATTTTTATAAGAAAAACATACTAAGTAACTAACATGTGAGAAAAAACATGGACTAACATGTGAAATGGATAGAATATCCCACACCCCCTAACTTAAAACTTGACATTGTCCTCAATGTGAATTAAGAACCAAGTTAAGAGAGAAAAAGAGCGATATTACCCAAAATTGGAGCGATCCCCATTAGAACAAGTCCAAAGAATCTACAAAACAAGTTAGTACCGAGCATAGCAAAAACAAATAACAAAAAGTTAACTAATTACACTAGAATAAAATAAAAAGAAAGAAAGAATAAAAAGATAAATATATACAACCTACTATTTAGGCTTCACACTAACTATACACTAGAAGTCTAAATAGCTGAGGGTCCACCGTGAAAATGATTTGACTTTGGAGGATAACCGGTGTACCCTCACATACAAGCATGCCTTCCAAAAAATATGGATTCCGTTTTAAAAATGGAAGGCATGTGTAAGGATTGAATGGGTGACAAAAAAAAGTGGGGACCGAGAAAAACCGAATATCCTCACAAAGATTTTGAAATTGGAATGGGAGGAGGCGCACATAAAGGCAAAGATGTGATCGTGGATGGCGACTCGAGCAAGTACTCCTCATCGGCGATATGGTTTAAAACATTAAAGTTTGAAACCGAATCATCGGGTACTTGTGATGGTGGGATAATAGAGAATGAAAATGGGGATCAAAGAAATTCAAACTCATGAGATGAATCATCATCGCATGAAGTTTGAGTTTCGAATGAAATAATATCATTTTCAATGAACTGTTCTTCTTTGGGGACCAAAGAAGAAATCATTTCATTACAAATAGATATTAAGTCATTATCATCCTAACTTTAAGTATCTATTACGAGATGGGCAAAGTCAATAATGGTTTGTTCCAAAGTAGGTACAAGTACCTCATTTGGTTCAAAACAATCCTCGACCTCGAAAATCTCGGAAGCAAAATCATCGTCAGACTCGAATAATAAATCCATCTCATGTTCCCACAAACGATTTTCTTCCCGATAACGAGTTTCAATTTTCTCATTTTCATACATACGCAAGCCCTCACCGAATGTCATGGGTCGAGGTGCGGATGCATGAAAATGGGAACTTTGAAAATTACCATCGGACTTAAACGAAAACTCGTTATCATAGGAATTTTGAAAACTATTCGAATTCATTTGAAAATTCCTATTATAAGGAGGTAAAGGCCCAAAATCATTATCATCATCATCAAAATTCCAATAACCTAAGTTTTGACTTTCGTTATACTCGCCCAAAGTCATATTTGAATTTGTTATACTTTAGGATTATAAGTATTCATAGAAAGTCATTGGCTTGCGAGAATTTTGAGAATTGTAACAATGATTACCGAAAGAATTGGAATAAGACATGATTACCCCAAAAATGGCTCGAAGTGGCGGATTCCACAAAGTAAGTGCGCGCGGGAAAAATTGGAGCGTTTCTAAGTGCTCAAATGTGGAAGTCCTGCAAAATATTAGCAAATAATACAAATCGAAAGAAAATACTATGAAATACTAAATCAAATAAAGTATAAAACAAACAAGTCCCCGGCAACGATGCCATTTTGATAGCGAGCGCGAGAGGTGTGCGCGTGTAAAGTGCACAGTTGTTGTCTTCTGTCTCGCCACGACTATACAAACAAACCTAAATTATGACTACACTCAACTAGTGAGTATAGCGGTAAGTCGGTTATCGAAAATCCATAGGGATGAGTTGCTTGAATTTATAAGATTTAGTATTCCGAAATAAAAAGAGAAAAAGGTGATTACAAACTAAAAAGGAAAAGATGCATAAAAGGGAAATGTTTATCTAGGCAAGTGTATTGAAACTAGATTCTGAAAGCGAGTAAAACTATAGGTAGAGTCGAATATCCCTCACCCCGGTTAATTTGTATAAAATGATTACATGGGTCGACGAGTTATTACAAATGCGTCTCGTTTCGACAGTTAATTAAATCAAGGGTTGTTACGCCCCTAAATCCTCATAAAAGACTAATAAGATTTTGGCGTCAACAAATATCCCAGAAATTGCGCACAAAAGGTTGTAAGCACGAGACATACGTTATGTGCCCCATCAAATCTCCTAGGCGCAATAACTAGGACAACACACCCGAAATAAACTCGTAAACACCATCACCAAAGCCAAGCAACGCGTTAACCCGAGTGAGTTCCATTAAAACACAACCTAATTTAAATTACTCAGAAAGCATCGTAAAAATGCGGTAAATAAACGCAATAAAGATTCGCGATATAACTACACTAGAAAGCACGGGAAGAAAACACGCAAACTTAATTAGAAAGCATGTAAATTACACTACAAAGCAAGAAATGAATAAATACAACTATATTAAATGGTAGGGGAGATGAATAGTCAACATACAATCTAAATGGGGTGTCAAACCAAAGAGAAATGAAGAAGAACTAACCAAATCACCCAAACCCTAAGTTATTCTAACCTAAAATCGTGTCTAAAATCGTCCACCCTGTTATTACAACAAAATTGGGTATTTATACTAAGTTGGAATTACCTTAGAAAAGAAAAGAGAAAAGAAAAGAAAAGGGAAAAATATCTGCAGAAACAGGGGATCGATCGATCGACCCCTTTGGTCGATCGATCGATCAAGGTAAAACTTTTAACTACCGATGAGGATCGATCAATCGACCAAAATCGTTGATCGATCGATCAAGCAGGGAAGATTCTAGGCATCTTACTGCATTCTTCTTTTCTTCCTTTTCTCCTCTTCTTTTGATTTCAATGCTTTTCCCTCCGCTAAAATCGCCGTAACTTCATCATAAGAACTCAGAATCACGCACCGTTCGTGGCCACGTGAAGATAGCGAGGAGGGATACACCTTCAGTGAAATGTTGGGCCAGGTACCCAAGCTGTGAAAAGATTAAAATTCCCTTGAACGTGCGATTGGGTACGAAACTTCACGAAAATGCGTCCGAACTTCATACTTAGCATCCAATTACCTATAAAAGCTCAATTAACCCCTGCAAAACATGTTAACGTAGAAATCCGAGGTTTTCTGGTTAACGAGCATAAATATAGGGAATAAGATACCCGAGGGGGCTAAAATGCGTAGGTTCGAAGGATGAAATACGCAATATTTGCGTATCATCAGAAATCCTTGACGGACTATTAATATTATTGTTGGATTATTTATTATTTTTTAAATATGATGGATAGTTCTATAAAATAGTAAAATTTGCCAAATTTTAAAAAACGTTTTAACATTTGTGTTGTAAAAATATTTATGATTTAAATTATTTACACATTTGTGTCGTAAGAAAAACCGACTTGAATTGTTCACACATTCAATACTTTGGACGAACTATTGATATTAATTTGAGGTCGTGGATGGACTATTGATATTGTTGATGTAGTATTTTTATTACTTAAATAGTGTGGAGATTTCTATAAATAAAGGAAGTTATTCCAAAAAAAATTGGGTTGTTTGTGCTTATTTTTATGGTGCAATCAATGACGTACACTTTCAAAAATTTACGTCGTGCCTTCAGGAATCGGCATACCCTAGTATATGTGTGTGTGTGTGTGTGTGTGTGTGTGTGTGTGTGTGTGTGTGTGTGTTCCTTATGTCCATTTTATTGTATTTATTGGTCACATTATCTTTCCTAGCGGAGAGAAAGTTGTGTCATGGGAGAAACGACTTGACTAAGGAAAACTTAATTTGTGACAAAAGAAAGTTAGCCATAAGAAACGAAAAGAGGAAATTTGTAAGTTATATAACTCTAGAGTTATATTAGAGAGAGTTTTGTATATGATAAATAGATTATTTGGATTTTGGTGACACGTATATTTGAACATGCGACTGAGTTATTTTTCATGACTTGTATATATTATTATCATATGATCCTATCGTATCTTAACTTCCATATAAATTAGATAAAGTGATATATAAATTTTAATCTTTAGATTATCTTCAATTAATTCACTTCAATAAATACTTATTCATCATGGTCTTAATGTCGCTAGTTTTTTACTATAGTGTCCTTTCCTTTGTCCATTCCATGACAAAAAGGGGGAGGATTATTATCCTTCCTATGAAAGCAATGTTGACAAAATGTTTCCTTCGTATGAGGAATATTTCCTTGGAAATAATTTTCTTTGGGGAGAGACTACTTAAGGGCGATAAAGTTCCCTAAGGAAAATATAGGATGATCAAGAAAAACTATAATTATATTATATTAAGACATATCTTATATTATAATGAAATGCTCCACTTAAATAATGAAGTTTAGACATTACATCTTATTAAGATATTAGCTAAGCTTGGCCTTAATTCCATTATAATTAGATGAACCATGCTTACATTCATTATATACTTTATTCATCTTATTACTCTTGTTCTCTTATCAATTATTGGTGCATTGGTATACTGATGCCTTTGTAGTGCTTGATTGTAAAACATATTACAAGAGTAATGAATGGGTTCGTTGTTGCTATCCTTGTATGCCTTTGGTTGGGCGACTCGTGTCATAGTGGATAGATTAGATTAATTTATTTCCAAAATCTTGTTTACGTGTTTTGTCACGGAATAGACAAACAGGACGATTGTAAGAGTGCAAGTATTCTCAAAATATACATATTATCAGATTGTCTTAGCCCATTCCAAAACACATTGAGTCATACTCTAAGTTGTCCTAAAAAGCATCATGTTTAAGACTACAAGATTGGACGTCTTCGTCTTCATTCGAAAAGCTACCTCATGCCATAACCAATGAGATAGTCACTTTAGGATAAAGGTAAAGGACTTAGAGTGACTAGTTTTAACACCCTTATTTTAATATAACTTAAATTATTATTTTTTTTAAATTAGAAATTGTGGCCAAACTTGTGTGCAAATTGGTTTAGACAATTTGAATAAATGCAATATACTTTTGTTATAGAAAAACTAGGTTTATAAAAATTACATTATTTTGTATGTATTTTAAATATGAGTATTTTGGGATGTGAAGAAACATGTTTGGAGTGTTTGTTAGAATTCTTTCAAACTTTTAGATGACAAATATTGGTTCGAAATCTATGGATTACGTCATGACCTTTTGTATGTATCCTACATGGGACAGCTGATTTTTCCAATAGGGGGTTCTAGTGGTCTTCAACAACCAAAATCAAAAGTACTTTCCTCATGAATGTCCTTGTTTAGAAGAACATTATTAATTTTAATCATGCTTTAAAGAGTCAAAATGATATAATTAGTGGACAGGAATAATATTTTATGCCCTTAGAAATGTTCTAACAACAATATTGCTAAAGTCAAACTGAGTTATATAATTAATCTTTATATAAAACTTTATATAAAGAAAACATTTTTTACTAATTCTAAGCTGACTAATAAATGCGACACATATTGGAGCGATAGCTGTGTCTAGGTTCCACTGTTGTTAGACTCAAACACGAATCTAGTTGATCTAGCTAATCTTTTGATAAACCATAAATGTTTTGTTATTATTCATATTAAAAATGTTTTCATTTTACCTTGGATATATATTCTTTGTTTGTGATTATTATCCTTGGATTTTACCTAGTCTTGTACTTAGGTTTTATATGCTCTATTAACCTTAACCTTGTTTTTCTTTAGATTAAGTATCTTGGGACTTCATAGGTTATTTTCTTCGTAATTTGATATTTTTGGAGAATGTTTACGATTATGTGATTCTTGTATATCTTTTCATCATGTATTATGCTCGTTTTGGTTGTACATATCTTACATTGAAAAATTCAAAAAAAAATAGCCTAATAACATTTTTGCCTTTTAGATGATATACTACAAGACATATTGTCGTATATCAAAATGACTAATTTGATCATTTTTTCTTCTTTTGGTAGAATATGACATGTGCTTCATGAGATGAACTTGATTTTATTCCAAGTCATATAAACTTTGAACAAATTTATACCTTGAGAATACATTATCATATCATATTGAACTTTACACTGCACTACACATTTAATTAATGCCATTTTATGAGGAATGACATCGATATTAGATTTTTTACAAAATGTTTAAAGATTTAAAAGAGTTGTGAAAGTGTGTCTAACTCCTGTATGTATATGTGAGAATTTATGTTCATGATTTAGAGAATCTTGAAAACTGTTATTGTGGCCATCCCCGATCCTCGCGGCGGGTGGGATGAAGAAGAGGGGGTCTTCATGTCAAGAGGATCTTGGTCCCGCGCATCCCTCTCATGAGCACTTAGACCGGCGTCGGTGATGAGGTGAAAAATGTAGAGAGATGGAGTCGCCAATCTATTTTACTCAAAACAGAAAAAAGAAAAGGGATCCATACCGAAGGATAGCATCCAAAGGCATACTAATACATACGAAACCAAAATGATTCGAAAAGGGTCCAGAGTCTAAGTTACGAAATGGGAAGGTGTTAGGCACCCATTCTGCCCTTACGGTCTCTCATGGCTTGTTGCTATTTTACTTTATTTCCCCATGATATGTGTGCATGTGTATATGTAGTGAAGATAGGAATCATCGACTTGTATCATGGAAGAGATGAAGCGAGTCATCTGTGGGAATGTTCCTAAAAGATAATACTAGAAAATAGGATTGATGCGATTATCCTAGCGTTGATCATTATAACGGGAAGATAACGCATACGGAATAATACACCACTAAGAACAAATATATGTATATTTAAACAAATAGATTTTAGGAGAATTAACTTAAAGAGTATAAAAAGATAGAAAATGGGAGAAAAGTAGGAATAGGACTCGAGTCTCGGGTTTTACCTCGAGACACCTACGTAGCCTATAGAGGCATAAAAGTCCACGTAGTTCGTATGCAAAATGAGGGGTAAGATTTATCCCATAAATCCAACCGGGGACTTCTCTTATATGTGTGTGTGTGTGTGTGTGTAAAAAAATGTTTTAGTTGTTAAAAAAGTGTGAGAAAAGTTTGAGAATTCCCTTTTGGAATTTATGAGCAAACCCGCTTTTTTTGTTTTTAATTTGGGTTTTATTTATATGAAAATAAGAGATGTGAAATAATACTAAATAAAATGTGTATTAGGATATGTGATATGGAGAGAAAAAAAGTGCTAAGTAATAAAACAAGTTAATGCGAATTTATGAGAATTTGAAGACAGTTGAGAAAATTGGACCTTCTTGAAGATCTTGAGCTTGATCTTGAATCTTAGAGACCAACCCTTACACTTGGATGATGATGAAGGGTAGTTAATTCACAAAGTTTGATGAAAAAGATGATGAAGTGTGAAGGATGTAAAGGGATTTGGATGTGGAAATCAAGCTGACTTCGAGAGGGGTTTTCTGAGCTCGCTGAGAGTGATGGATTTCAGATCTTATTCCATTTCGAATGAGGTCAGGACCTCATTTTTATAGGCCCAGGGCATTGCTGATCGTCATAGTCATGGTCCTGCCAATCGTCAGGCAAACTACCGATAGGCAGGGTTTGAAACCTGCCGTCTGGTAGTCTCTTTCAGGTTCCTTCGAAAAATTGGTCGTAGAGAGCAAACCGTTGATCCGAATCATGCATAGGGAAAATAGTTGGAAAGGTAATTCATATACCTTAGAAAGTAATTGGGACTGTTCTCGAGTCCAGGAGTTGACTTTGGGTCAAATGTGGCTTGGAAGTGATCATCGGTCCTTTGGACAGGGGATTGTCGGACACAAACGGATCGTTCGTCCGCATGGTAAATCAGAATTGCCCACGGGATGGACCGTTGGAAAGGTTAGGAGATGTACTTTGACATTCCAAAGATCTTGACTCAGTTTGTGAAGTTGACTTTAGTCAACCGAGGCCTGGAGGCGTTTGATAACCTTTTAGAGTAAAACAGATCGTTCGTCCATAGCGTAAGTCAGAATCGCGCACGGGGAGGACCGTTAGAAAGGGGTTTCAGTGCCCTTTAAAGATTAATTCAGTCTCAGACGAGATAAAGAATTGAATTTCATCAAATGGATCCCGAGAGCGTTCATTGGCCTCCTGGTCAAGTTTTGGGCCAAAACGGGTCGTTCATCCGCACCGTAAGTTAGAATCGCGCACAGGACGGACCGTTGGAAAGGGATTTTAGTGTGCTTTGGAAATTCATTCAATCTCAGTCAAGCTAAAGAGTTTATTTTTTATCAAACGGAGCTTGGGAGTTCCCGATGGCCTCTAGGTCAGTACTCGTGGTATGACTTAGGTTTGTAGCGACGAAGGGAGAAGATAGGGACCTAAGGAGAGTTTAGGGGGTACTAGAATGCGGTGTCTACAAATCCCCTCGACGGGTGAGTTTAGGATAAATGATAGCCATCGAATAGACAGTGCATGATGCCTTTGAAAGAGTATGACCAATTCAGAGGGTCGAGGCTGATTCTGAGGGCTTGAAGATGAGGTTGACCGATTCTATGGGTTGAAACCAATTCTGAGGGCTTAAATTAAGATGTTCAATTCTGCGGGTCAAAGCCAATTCTAAGGGCTTAAGTTGAGATGAACAATTCTGCGGGCCAAAGCCAATTCTGAGGACTTAAGTTGAGATGACCAATTCAGTAGGTCGAAGCAATTTTGAGGGCTTAAGTTGAGATGACTAATTATGCGGGTCGAAGCCAATTCTGTGGGTCGAAGCTAATTCTGAGGGATTAAGTTTAGATGGCCAATTCAGTGGGTTGAAGCCAATTCTGAGGGCTTAATTTCAGATGAACAATTCTACGGGTCAAAGCCAATTCTGATGGCTTAAGTTGAGATGACCAATTATGTGGGTCGAAGCCAATTCTGAGGGCTTGAGATGAGATGACAAATTCTGCTGGTCGAAGATAATTCTAAGGGCTTAAGGTGAGATGTTCTCGGGTAACACTGTCGGGGAAATTATCTCGTGATTTTTTATTTGAGCTGGGGAGCCGATTGCTGGGGAAATTCTCGTATCTTTTGGAGACTTTGCAGAGGAATAGCCAATCTGATGCTATAAATTCCATTGGGGACGTGATTAGGTGGTCCAGGGTTTGGAGTTATTTCTCGAGGAAATTTGAGACCTTTGGGGAATAGGAGATGATCCTGAAGTTTGGGATAGTTTAGAGGTCCTCTAGGGACGTTACCGGGAGGAGATTCACTTAGCTTTTGACAGTTTTCCCTGGGCAAATAGGGGTTTCTCTTGAGGGAGTGTGAAATTTTCTTGGTGAAAACGTTCTAAATCCCCCTTGGGATTTTTAGGAATTTTCTAAGGCTTTTTCAGGGCTTTCTGGTATTTTTTGGGGAGTTTCTGTACGAAAACTTAAGGGGGGTGCCAGTTGGCTTGGTGTGGAGGGTTCCATTCGACAGTGGTACAGACTTTTGGACTGCCTCGAGAAGATAAAGGGGTAGTTCCAATCGGTATGTGGGGGTGCAGTGCTGATCAGCATGACCCTTGGCTTCCTATAAAAAGGGGAGGGTTCCCTCATTTTTCACTGCTTTTTCCTTCTCTCTTTCTGCTATTTTCTTCTGCAAATCGTTCTAGCATTCTATAATCTAAAAAAATGGCTACTTTCATGAGCACTGTGGTACACAGGGAGTGGTTGGCTATTGACGACAGGGTGAATGTGGAGTGGAAGGCTAGGGCGCCTCTTGCTTTGGGGAGTGATAACTATTTTTATGCATTTGAGCCAACTACGGATGAGCGGACATTGCTGCGGGAGTCGTCATGTCATCGTTCTTCTAGGGTGGTGAACACTAGTAGTTATATAAGTAAACAAATGACCTTTGCCATTCTTTTTTGGTGATTTCCTTTTTTTTTGGATTTTGACAAGGTTTTTCTTCAATAGTCTGATGTTTCTTTCTTGACTATGCGTGCTCGCGGGATGATGGGCTTATGGATGTATGGTAGCACCTTCCGCCTATGGTGCATTGGGTAGCATCGCCAGCAGGCTTTGGAAGGCTGGCGTCTGTGCTGGATGAGATGACTCGTTCGACGACGGTCTTATGCGCTCTAGGGGAGAGGTGGTGGGACACTACCCATACCTTCAATTTTGGTTTTTGGGGAGATGACTGTGACTCCCATGGATTATGATGGAGAGCATATAGAGGTGGATCGCTCTTTACGGGTGAGGCCGGAGGCGGTGCGGACGGCGCTAGGTGATGTGGGGAGGATAGTGTTTGGGGGATCTATTCGTTTGTCGCTGCTGAGGGATGTTTTACTAAGTAGGGTGATTTATGTGGAGGATGGGCTAAAGGTGAGGCAGATGGACCGATTGTTTATATTGCTAGTGTTGGGAGGATTTCTGGTGGCATCGAGCGGTGACATCATCCACTTATGGTTTTTTCCATACTTGAGGATGTTTTCGAACATCCCTCTCTATGATTAGGGGATCTTGACTTTCGCGACCCTTTATTTTTCTTTAGATGCATTTAGCCGGTGCAGCTGACAGAATTTTACTGGATCCACTTATCTTCTTGAGGTATTCTTTAATTTGAGCATTTTCTTTTCATGCATTTGCATTTATCTTGTGCGTCCCTTTTTGACCGCGGATTCTTGTCTTTGACAAACGTGGTTCTATGAGCTGATTTTTCTGAAGGATGAGACTGTTGGGGACTTTTGCCGATTGTATCGATGGTGGAAGACTAATCGGCAGTCGAGGAAGTCTTTCTCTCTAGAGGGGGTGCATTAAGTCTTGAATGGCTTAACCAGTGATAGGGTAATATTTTTTTCTTCTTCAGTCCTGGTCTTTCTGTGCTCTAATTATGTATTTGACTTATATCTTCTGGGGATTTTTTAGGGGACCTTTTACCCTTAGGACACGGGGTTGACTGGGGTGAATGCATAGATGAGGCATTTGCTGGCGCATGAGTTTGGCCACTGTTGGTATTTCGGAGAGAGGGTGGTTTGGTAGATTTCTGAGGAGGAGGTGGTGGTGCCTCCTGCGAGACCCCCTATGTCTATGAGGCGAGAGCAGATGTTGCCATAAGATGCGAGGATTGCGGCGATGATTAACGAGTCCTATCTATTGTATACCGACACAGCTGTACCATATGATTATATGAACTTCGTGACGAGCTGGCTGATGCCCAGCATATATGATGCGCTTCCCTTCCCTCCCGCGGGTTCGAGTCGGCCAGTGGGGTCCTCCCACAGTGGTGGTGGTCCGTCGACATCTATAGCGACGGTGACTTAGGAGGTTCCCTTTGTGCGGTGGCATACCCCTTCATACAACATTTTGCGGGCTGATGGAGGGATGGTGCCTATATTTCATCATTCTCATGTGATGGACCCAGAGGAGTTGGGCTTGAAAGAGGAGGTTCTTCATCCTTTGGTATATCTTTATGTTCTTCTCTTCTCCTTCTTTTTGGTTTCTTTTGATTTTTTCAGCTTGATACTGATTTTGCTTTTTATTGTAGTAAGTTTGGGTATCCACCACTTGGCTGAGGGCATTAGAGACTGGATATCTTCGGTGACTGCCCATATGCGGGATGCGATCCATGTTCCTTCTTGCTTGGGGCGGTCTGCCTTATCCTGGGAGGGGTCTGGTTCATGTAGTGGTGTTGCATTATCTCGTAGCAGGGGAAAGAGAGCGCATCGTAGGGGTGGGAGTTCTTAGAGAGAGATGTGAAGGTTAGGTGTGTGTGTGTGTGTGTGAGAGAGAGAGAGAGAGAGAGAGAGAGAAAGAGAATATGGATTCGGGCTAAGTCCCGCTTTTTTTCTATTTTTATTTATTTTCTTGCAAAATGATGTAACACAGAAACATATCTATGCAATGCAATGGAGTTTTTTAGTTACCTTTTGTTAGTAATGAATGGATGAATGCATATGAGCCTTTCACTTTGCTGCTGAGACCGTAAAAAGAAATATTTTTTGGATTTGAAGGAAAGTTTTATTTAAAATGAGAATTTATATAAAAATGGAAGGGAATTTTGAAATTATGTTGAGAATATCAATTTATTTTTATTGAGTTTTCTGATTTTGACAAAAGAGGAAAAAGGTAAGTTTCTAAAAATAGGAGGGTTTTCAAGTATAAAAAGGGCTAAGGTTGGAGTGCTTTCATCACACCTTCACATCCTAACTTTCTTATTATGTGGGATGGCTCTCCTTGGTAATGTTGAGTTTGCCAACAACCTCGAGACTTTAGAGGCGATGTGTTCCTATAACGTCGACTACGATGCTTTCAACATGCGTTGAGTCTTTTTATGGTGTAATCGGCGCATAGAATGGAACATGATGATGGCGGTGGTACAATTTTCGTACCTCGAAGACCATTTATTCCTCTTTAGCTTGGAAGAAGTCTGTCCGACTTATGAGGAATTTTCTGCTATGTTGGGAGTAAATTCTATTATGGCGGATGCTATGCTTCAGTTTTCCCGATCTCCTAGAGAGTTGTTGGTTGTACTTCTTCGTGTCTCGCCCTTAGCGGGTAGATACTTGGTTACTGAAGGAATGATTTATCTTCTGGCGGTGCTACGGTTTATGAATTTGTAGGAGGTTGGTGATGCTGGATATGCCGGAGCCATCGTTCTGGGCTTGGTTTCAAAATTACTGCTGGTGACTAGGGAATTGCTGGTGGATCGACAACTTGCAGCCATCACTTCATGGATGTCATACCGTCACAATCCTGTGGAATTCATACTGGCAGAGACTTTGAATGGCCTAGATTCCTGGCGAGAAGGTAGTTTATACTTTCTGAGGGGTAGCCCTGTGATGTTGTTCATGTGGTTGTCTGAAAGACTTCTCCTAGTGACTCCTCCAGAATACCCTTTGTCGATTGTACCCAACTTCTTTTCGCTCCATTTCATCAGTGTTGGCCTGGATATTGAGAGATGGGAGAACTTGTTTGTGGAGCATAGGGTTCTAAATCTGTGTTGGTCAGTGCCTTGGTGGGAACAGTTGCTGCCTATTTTAGAGCTGGGGGAATACCCGTATGTCCGACTGTTTGGTCTCACACAGACCTATTTCTATTTCCCTTGGCGACTTTTGCGCCAATTTGGCTGGGAGAAGCTCGTGCCACCTCGGACACAAGATTTATTTCTGGTAGAAGATCTGATAGAGAGTCTACGCATGCGGCTTGGATCTTTGTGGGAGAGTCGGTGTCCGTCGTCCCGTCCTTCTTATTCTGTTGGGAGAGTTTGGCACATCCCTGGGGTTTATATGATGTGGTTGTGGAAAGGAGTGGTCAGTAAGATGTTGGTAGTGGGGACTGGACAAAGGTGGCTTGTCTTATCCGATACCATGGAGGGAGGTGTTGTAGTTTTTCCAAGGATGACTCGAGCTTATAGGTCCATGGAGAGTCTGCGGCACTCTATTCAGATAGGGAAAGCTTGTGGACCCCAGGATGTAGATGATGATGGAGCGGGCTCCTCTGGTAGATGTGGGTAGGATTCTTGGAGAGTTTGTTTTTTGTAATGGGGAATAAATTTGGGGAGTTTATTTGGTTTTTTAGGAAGGTATGGGAAGGGAGTTATCTGTTCCTTTTCTTATGTAATTGTACCGTAATTTCTTATTAGTGAAATAAATAAGTTTTTGATCATCTAGTTGTGCCTTTTGATGAATTTTGTATTTTGAATTATATATACCGATCGCTAAGGAATGCATAATCTTTTGTTCAAATATATGTTAGAATGAACTATCGTTCTCGGAGATAAGAAAAGAATAGTTTTTTTGTGAAAAAGAAAGGGTCGTTCTCATGTAAGATGTATGAGCTGTCTACGTACCTCTGGGGGGTTTTGAAAGTTTTTAATTTTTCTAAAAATGGTTTTTTTGCAGAGGATCAGGCCCACGTATTTCTGGGTAGAGGGAATGAATTTTTATTATTATTATATATATATATATATATATATATATTAGAATAGAAGGGACATGAGAAAAGCCGTCGTGCGCTGAGATTTCGGACTAGGGGTAAAATTTCTTGAGATGGTCCAAGTTGAATGGACGAGCCATTTCTTCTCCATCTAGGTCGGTGAGCATGGTGGCATTGCCGGACAAGATTTTCTTTACAATGAATGGGCCGCTCCAATTGGGCTTGAATTTCCCTCTGGGGTCCCAGATGGGCTCTACTATTTCTTTGAGGGCTAAATCCCCCTCTCGAACACCGCAGTCCTTGACTCTCTTATTAAATGAGCGCGCTATTCGGCAATGGTACCGTTGTATGTGATACATCTCTTTAAGTCTCCTCTCGTCCAAGAGTGATAGCTCATCGAGACGGCTTTGATGCGAGTACTCCTCACTGACTTGGCTTTCGAGTATGACACGAAGTGACGGGGTTTTTAGCTCCACGAGTAGGACTGCTTCCCTGCCGTAGACTAGAGAGTAAAGGGTAGCCCCAATCGAGGTTCGATAGCCCCATAGGGCGTATGGGATTAGGTCGTCCCAATCTCGACAACTTTCGTTCATCTTACTGATAATGTCTTTGAGGTTGGTCGGTGGGGGGAAGATTTTTGTCTCTGAATCCCATACTCGTTTACCACTTCTATGACTTTTTCCTCGAAATGCAACCCGTTATCTGACCCTAACTCGTGTGGGACCCCATATCGGCAGATGATGTTTTTCTTGATGAATTGGGACACTTTCTTGACATTCAGGGTTGTGTATGGCTCGGCTTCAACCCATTTGGTGAAGTAATCAATGGAAACTAGGATGAACTCATGCCCGTTAGACGCCTTGGGTGTGACTTTCCCTATGATGTCGATACCCCAGGTGAAGAACGGTCAGGGAGAAGTCATGTTGTATAATTCTCGCGGAGACAGGTGTTAAAGGTTGGAAAACTGTTGCCATTTGAGTCATTTTTGGACATAGGCGGTGCAATCCTGGATCATAGTGGTCCATTAGTAGCCTTATCGGATGATCTTCTTGGCAAGCATGTGACCGTTCATGTGGGGACCCCATTCCTCACTGTGGATTTTTCTGCATTGCCCCTTTAATGTTATCCCGTGCGATGAAGTGTAACTGGGTTCCATCGAAGTTTCTCTTGAATAGTGCTTTGTGATAGATGATGTATTGGGTGGACAGTCTTCAGAGGGATGCTCAGTATTTCTTGTTAGAACCCTCGGGATACCTACAATGCATGAGGAGGTGCCAGATATCATAGTATCAGCAATTAGCTTACTCAGGATCTTCTTTGTTAATGAGATCAATGTGGTAGAAATGGGTTGGTTTATCTTGCTTTTGAATTATGAAGGGATCTATTGTTTTTCCTTCGGGCATGTCGACCATGGATTCTAGGGTAGAAAGGGCATCGGTTAGGTTATTATTTACTGGACGTAGGTAATGGAAGGTGATATCTTGGAATTGGGAGGTTAGTTCTTCTATGAGGGTATGGAAGGGTTGGAGTTTCTCGTCCTTGACTTTCCATTTTTTGAGCACCTAACCAATGATGAGGGAAGAATCTCCATAGACATCTAGGCAATGAATTACTTTCTTGAGAGAAACTTTGAGGCCTACTGTACATGCCTCGTATTCAGTCATGTTATTGGTGCAGGGGAAATATAATTTTATTGCGATGGGAGTATGGGAGTCATCTGGGGCGATCAGAAGTTTCCCAATGCCATATCCCTTTTTTTTGCAGCGCCGTCAAAGAACATTTGCCATCGAAGGTTATCTTGAGCAGCGTAGAGGATGTTTTCATCTGGGAATTCGGAGATCCTGTTGTCAGCTTCTTCCTTTGGGAAGTTAGCAAGGTAGCTAGAGATGGATCTTCCTTTCATGTCTTTCTGTGTGATGTACACGATATCAAACTTGTCTAGGAACATCAACCATCGAGCCATTCGGCTAAATAAGACAGGTTTCTCAAGCTGGTGCCTGATGGGATCCATTCGGGATACAAGTTTGATGGGAAAGGCTAGAAAATAGTGTCACAACTTTTAGGTGACCCAAACAAGTGCGACACATGCCTTTTCTAAAGCAGTGTAGTTAACTTCATACCCATCCAATTTGCTACTGGCGTAATAGATGGCTCTTTCTTTGCGGTAATCTTTAAAGTTTTGGGCTAGCAAAGCCCCAACTGCAATGTTAGTTATGGTTAGGCATAGAAGTAAGAGGAGACCAGACTGTGGTGTTATGACTACCGGAGGTTGGGTCAGATATTATTTGATTTGGTCAAAACCTTCTTATCAAGCCTCATTCCAAACTTTAGTTGAATCCTTTCGGAGGAGTTTGAAAATCGATTCACAGATGGAGGTTAGTTGGGTGATGAACCGGCTGATGTATTGTAATTTCCCAAGGAAACCCCGAACTTCTTTCTCCATTCAGGGAGGTGGCATCTCAAGTATGGCTTTTAGTTTGGCAAGATCTACTTCTATCCCTTTCTCACTTACCATGAATCCCAAGAGTTTTCCTTTTGTAATGTCGAAGAAACATTTCTGTGGATTGAGTCTCATTTGATATCATCGCAATCGTTCAAAGAAATTTCGGAGAGCAGGAACATAACCTTCTCTAGTTTTGGATTTAATAATCATATCATCCACATAGACTTCGACTTCTTTGTGAATCGGATCATATAGGATGGTTGTGGAAGCTCTCAGATAGCCCCAGCATTCTTGAGACCAAATGTCATAACAGTGTAGAAAAAGGTTCCACACGGTGTGATGAATGCAATTTTTTCTTGGTGATCTAGGTGCATTTTGATTTGGTTATATCCGACAAACCCGTCGACGAATAGCTTGAGAGCATGATTGGATGTGTTTTCCACGATCATGTTGATATTGGGTAGCGGGTAATCATCCTTCGGAGAGGCTTTGTTCAAGTCCCGGTAGTCTACACACATCCGAACTTTCCCTCCATATTTCGGCACAGGCACTATTTTGGCTAGCCATGTGGGATATTCGATCACACGAATGAAACCCACGTTCAGTTGTTTGGCCACTTCTTATTTGACTTTGAGCGACCATTTGGTGCGGAGCTTTCTCAGCTTTTGTTTAATTGGCTTGTAACCTGGGAGAGTGGGGATCTCATGTTGAGCTATTTCGAGATCAATGCCGGGCATATCGTCATAGGACCACACGAAGACATCCACGAATTCTTTCAGTAATTCTTCAAGTTATGCACGCGCATACTTGTCAAGGGAAGCCCCTATCCTAATCTCTCGCAGTTAGCTACAAGAACCAAGGTTAATAATAACAGTTTCTTCTTCATTAACTTGAACGCGGTCATGTTGTTTGTTATTAACTTTATTTAGATCAGTTAAGAATTGTTCATTTGCAAAATCATCATCATCAAAAGTTTGATTAGAATACAAACAGTTAATGTAAGTCACAGCAAGATACTCAAAATCTTCATTTATTTAATTAATAGGAATAATAGCATTGAGAACCTCATCAAAGGAGGTCTCGATTACATTTGAGAAATGATAGACAATAGAGAAGAAATGGGGTAAACATTGGGGTTAGATGGGATTTCAACAGGTAGAACTGGCGCTGCATGCCAGTTGAGGAGAGGTGTATCGGTAGCTTTAATCAGGTGGGATAGATCTAGTGATGTAGTGCTTGAATGAAACATGCAGAGTGTCAGCCCCAGTGTTTGTAAAATGAAGATATCTTTGGAGTCACTTCCCTCGGAATCTTCAAGATCTCTAATGAGCGATTGTACACGGTGTTGGGAACTTTCGGCCCATGGGTTGCTGTCTTGGAAAAAGATCTCCATTCTAGGCTTCATCTTTTTATCTGTATAGTCATACCATAGCTCTGGGAAGCCACAAAAGGGGAAGTCTTCTCCCTCTTTGATGAATCGTCCATTCAAGCTGGATGCAGTTTAGTCTTATCTTTGGTCGAGACTAGGGGATCATTATGAGCTCTTGTTCTGATGGTTGATACCCCAAACCACAAGGAGGGAAATATTTTTTTACCACAATGGGCTCAAGTATCCCTTGATGTCTTTGCCCTAGCCTCAGTCCGGGCATGAAGTGCATGTTTCTGAACATTTGAATCACATTTACATTGCCATGAGGGTCGTATTCCGGACAAACCCTTTCTTTGAAATTATCCCCTATCGGGAGTAGAAGTGGTTCAACTCGGAATCCTGATAGGAGCATATAGTTTCACCCGTGTTGTATCTCAAAGATTGGATTGCTGGTACTTGCACCTTCGTTATTATTGTCGTCACCCAAAATGGTGATGACTCGTCCGTAGGTGAAGAACTTCAATTTCTGATGGAGTGAGGAAGACACACCCTTGATACTGTGGAGCCAAGGTCGTCCGAGCAATAGGTTGAAACAAGCTGGGATGTCAATAACTTGGAATTCAACGATAGGGTTTATAGGGTCAGTCCCTATTATAAGTTTTATGGATCCCATCACTTCTCGATGAGTATTATCATAGGCATGTAAACCAGCGAAGGTTTGAGAGCGGTCACTTTCCTTCAGTCTTAAGCAGTTGAAGGTTCTTAATGGGTAGACATTCAAGGCGGATCCATTAATGACAAGAGAGAGTGATACGATCTTCCCCATAACCTCTACGGAGATGTTGAGTGCATGATTGTGGTTTGGCCCAATTCTGGGGATTTTTTCTTCGAAAAAGGATAGCATTCAGGTAGAGGTCAAGGATCTAACTAAATTTACCGCTTCTTCTGGTGTGGTAGAAGGAGGAACTGTGGGTCTAGTGAGCACCTTGATCAAAGCATTTATGTGCAGCCGGGAAGACATGAAAAGCCCCCATATAGTGATATTAGCTTGATTTTTCTTCAGTTGATTAAGAATCTTGCTTTCCTTGAGGGTCATTTCTGGTATAGGATGGTTTTTAACGCCCTTCCCTTTGTCATTGGCTGGTAGTGATCTTGAGATCTGGTAATGCCTCCTCGATCTCTTCATGTGATTTACTGAAGAAGGGAAGAACATGAACCCTGTTTCTTCATTGATCTTGGGTTGTTCTGACACTTTGTTTATTTCTCTGAGGAGTTCTTTAAATGATATCATCCCACACATGTTGGCTATCGGAAAGTTTTATCGGACTCTTGCTCTTCATTCGAATCTTCAAATTCATCCCCCCATCCGATGGCAACAATTATGTCTTTCCATGTAAGGTCAATGCATTCCATAACTTCAATGGCATCTTCTTATAGGTCCTCCCATTTTACTGGGAGATGTAAGGGTAAAGGGACCAGGTGCCCTTGCAGCTTCAGAGTATCAAGTAATTCGGTCATACTACAAATATTATTAGTTTGCCTGAATAATTCACCAATGATCTAGACAACATCATCTAGGTTGACTTCATCGATCGATACTACCCAACTATCTGACTCTCGGTCCTATTTTCGCGCTTCCAAGAATAGCGTACTGAACCTTTGGCAATTAATGATCATCTGTGAGGGAAATTTCAGCCCAAATTCAAGGAGTTGGTTTAACACTTCTAATAATTCAATAATGATCACCTTTAGCGAACAACGATGCATTCTCTGGTAAGGAGTGACAGTGCCTGATTAGTAAGGCTAGCTAACAGGGTGTAGGAGGAAGTATGGGTAGGTTTGGAGAGGTTTGGGAGAGTATATGGGTGTGATTTGAGTTGAGGGATCAAAATTTGGGTTTTCTTTTAGGAATATAGCATTGGTATGATTTTGGAGTGGGTTGTGATTAGTGTTTGGCTTAGGATTGGTTGGTGGGGCAATGATACCCCGGTCAATTAAACCTTGGATTATGTTTCGAAGGCGAAAGCATTGGTCGGTGGTATGGCCAGCAGTTCGGTGAAAGGCGCAATGAGCATCTTCCTTGAAGTTTCTTGAGAGAGGATTTGGTAATGGACGGGGATCCATGGGTTTGATAAGGTTTCGGCTTAACAGGGCCTGATAAAATTTAGAGAGGTGAGCATGGATCTCGGTGTATTCCTTTTGGACTGTGACAAAGTGGATTTCTGGTGCCCACGAGGTGGTTGGTTACAAGATGTTATTGATGGTCGAAACTGGAGCAGTGACAGGTTTGTCATTTTTTCTGGGGGTGAACTGTACGGACACTTTCTTTAGTTCAACTTCTGTTTTAGCAAGACCTTCCTCGATTTCTACTCCTGCTTCTCTGATAGCTCAGAAGTGGGGATAGTATTGTCCTTCCATTATTTTTCGGACATGGGGTAAGTAGTTTTTCTTCACTATGTTGACGTGTTCTACCTCGAATGGCCTATTGGTCATGGTGGCTGCTTTTTCCCTCCATTGGGCTACGAAGTTATTGACTGATTCCCCAGAGTTCTGCTTGAGTATCTCTAAATCATGACGGGTAACCTCAAGCTATTCATTTTATTTATACTGTGACATTAATTCTCGAGCTACATCCTCCCAACTACGGATTCTGAACTCCTTGAGAGACAAAAACCATCGGAGGGTGCTATCCTTCAAAGTTTGCTGAAATAATTGGGCCATCACTTCTTGAAAAGCCCCTAGGAGAGTCGTAGAACGGTGATAACTTCAAAGATGAACAATCGGGGGTCCACCTCCTCCAAATTTTTCAATATTTGGCATCTTGAACTTCTCGGGCAACCTCGCCCAATGATAAGGAGACATGTGGGTGTAGTCCATGTAATTTCCAGTGATTTTGACCTGGTTGAACTTCTTAATTAGAATTTTAAGATCTTTTTTGACTTTGTTCCACTCTTCCTCTTTTGGATCAATGATTATAGGCAAGTTAGGCCCATGCTGGGCAAGGTTCGGAATAGGAAGCTGAGCAGGTGGAGGCCTATTAGCAGGAGGGGCGCGTGGAGCGTGATGATACTCTTTGAAAACCCAGATAGTCTAGGGTGGACCCATAGCACGAGGAAATAGGGCCTCGAGCTCTTGAGGAATAGGAACCTGGCTTCTTTGCATCTCTTAGACCTCAGTCTGGAGGTTGTCAATTTTGGACACGAGTTGAGCTAAGATTGCCGTCAGATCTAGCTGCACAACTGGTGCTTGATCTGTGTTCTCCATGGAAAATGGATGGATACCGGACTCGGAAGTAGAAGGGGAACGGAAGGAACTCTGGGGTGATTTGACTAAAGACCGAAGCCAATAAGGAGCCAAGCCAAGGGCGTGCGATCGACCTAAGAATGCGTAAAATGGGATTTATTTTTGACAAAAAAAGGATGAAAATATTTTTGACATTTTTTCTTTTTGAGATTGAAAGACAAAATATTTTTGGATTTTTGATAAAGAAAGGAGAAATGTTTTTGAATTTTTGATAAAGAAGGAGAAATGTTTTTGGATTTTTGATAAAGAAGGGAGAAATGTTTTTTGGATTTTTGATAAAGAAGGGAGGAATGTTTTTGGGAGACGAGTTTCAGCATGATTATTATAATTATTATGTTCTCACTTGTATTAAATTCTCTTAAATGCAAAAATGAAATGTTGGATGGGACTCGATCCTATAAAAGTTGGGTTTGTGACATATGCAAAGATATGGATGGACTTGTAAACAGGCTCACGGGAAGGTCCCATTTTAAAAATTTGGGCGGTAAGCCGACCCAGAATTTTGGTAGAGTTTCGGTTCAAAACCAAAAATCTAACATATGTGTCTTAGGATTGACACCTATATGTAGGTATGCAGTTGGTTGGGTGAATCCGAAAGGTTTCCCCTTTGGCGTGGCTTCCACGATATACGTCTTGATTTTGAGGGAAATCGGTATGTGTGGACAAGCCATTTGATATACTTGAGTGTATGTGAATTGTCTCACTATATACATCATGGGGACGGTACGTGTGAAATAGAATTCGATATACTCGGCGTACGTGAATGAGTTCCCTACGATATAACTCCCATTATGACTTCGATCAAGCGGTACGATGTGGGGGAACCGTTCGATATACGTCGAAGGTACTTGTCCAATGGAAGGTGAGAGTCATATCTCTTAGGCTAACTGTGCCCTGTCGGACTAGCACCCATCACGAAGTGACTCTATAGTTACCAGACAAAATTTGGTAAATCACAATGCTCTTTGGTGATGTCGTGTGAATCATGCATGATTCTCTTATTAGTATCTTATGATGAGAGTATCTTTCTTGATCATGCCAAACAGGGAGCAAAGTACAAGTACCAATGGTATACCAAGTATGGATGGGTGATGCATGCAACATGTAGATATATGTGATCCTAGGTGCACGTGGTGTGAAGTGTATATGGAGAATCTTCTACAAGTGTGTGAATAGAAGAATAAGCATGAGGTACACATGAATAGTAAAGGGGGGCATGATAAATAGGGGAGAATATAAGAAAATATAAAACCTATGTAAATAAAGTCTAGCCCTCAAAATAAGTGTTCCCCAGCGGAGTTGCCACTGTGGCCATCCACGATCCTCGCAGTGGGAGGGATAAAGAAGAGGGTGTCTTTATGTCGAGAGGATCTTGGTCCCGTACTTCCCTCTCAGGAGCGCTTCGGCTGGCATCGGTGATGAGGTGAAAAATGTACAGTGATGGAGTCGCCAGTCTATTTTACTCAAAACAGACAAAAGAAAAGGGAGCCATCCCGAAGCACAGCATCCAAAGGCATACTGATACATATGAAACCAAAATGATTCGAAAAGGGTCCGTAGGCTAAGTTACAAAATGGGAAGGTGTTAGGCACACATTCCGCCCTTACGGTCTCTCATGGATTGTTACTATTTTCTTTTATTTCCCCGTGATATGTGTGCATGTGTATATATAGTGGAGATAGGAATCATCGACTTGTATCATGGAATAGATGAAGTGAGTCATCCGTAGGAATGTTCCTAAAAGATAAAGGTGTGAGAAAAGTGCTTTAGTTATCCCATAAATCCAACCGGGGACTTCTTTTATATGTGTGTGTGTGTGTAAAAAAGTGCTTTAGTTGTAAAAAAAGGTGTGAGAAAAGTTTGAGAATTCCCGTTTCGAATTTATGAGCAAACCCGCTTTTTTTTTTCTTTGGGTTTTATTTATATGAAAATAAGAGATGTGCAATAATACTAAATAAAAAGTATATTAGGATATGTGATATGGAGATAATAAAAGTGCTAAGTAATAAAACAAGTTAATGCGAATTTAGGAGAATTTGAAGAGAGTTGAGAAAATTGGACCTTCTTGAAGATCTTGAGCTTGATCTTGAATGTTGGAGAGCGACCCTTACACTTGGATGATGATGAAGGATAGTTAATTCACCAAGTTTGATGAAAAAGAAGATGAAAGGTGAAGGTTGGAAAGGAATTTGGATGTGGAAAACACGCTGCCTTCGAGAGGGATTTTCTGAGCTCGCTGAGAGTGATGGATTTTAGATCTTATTCCACTTGCAATGAGGTCAGGCCCTCCTTTTTATAGGCCTAGGGCCTTGTCGATCGTCATAGTCATGATCCTTCCAATCGAAAGGTGTTTTTAGGCATAGTACCCATAGGCAGGGTTTGTAACCTACCGTTTGGCAGTCTTTTTCAGGTTCCTTTGAAAAATCGGTCGTAGAGAGAAAACCATTGATACAAATTGTGCACAGGGTGAACAATTGTAAAAGTAATTCAGAGACCTTAGAAATTCCTATAGACTACTCACGGGTCCGGGAGTTTACTTTGGGTCAAATGTGGCTGGGAAGCACTCGTTGGTCCTTTGGACGGGGGATTGTCAGACGCAAACAGATCGTTCGTCCGCATTGTAAGTCATAATTGAGCACGGGACAGACCGTTGGAAAGTTTAGGAGATGTTTTTTGACATTCTAAAGATCTTAACTCAGTTTGGAAAGTTGACTTCAGCCATTCGGGGCCTGGAATCGTTTGATGACCTTTCAGAGTAAAATGGATCGTTCGTCCGTACCATAAGTCAGAATCGCACATGGGATAGACCATTGGAAAGGGGTTTTAGTGACTTTTGAAGATTCATTTAGTCTCAGTTGATCTGAAGAGTTGACTTTGGTCAAATGGAGCCCGAGAGTGTCCGGTGGCCTCCTGATCAAGTTTTGGGGGAAAATAGGTCGTTCGTCGGCACCGCAAGTCAGAATCATGCATGGGATGGACCGTTGGAAAGGGGTTTCAGTGACCTTTGGAAATTCTTTTAATCTCAGTCCAGATGAAGAGTTTGATTTTTGGTCAAACGGATCTTGGGAGTGCCCGATGGCCTCTAGGTTAGTACTCGGGGTATGACTTAGGTTTGTAGCGATGAAGGGAGGTGCTAGGGACCTAAGGAGAGTTTAGGGGGTACTAAAATGGAGTGTCTATAGTTATGCTATCTTAAAAATCTCAGGGTAGATGTGGTTAGGGATACAACTTTGATTGGATGATGCCACATTTGAAAATTATAAATAGTATCCCATTTTAATGCATGAGTGAAAGCCGCCACATTCAAAACAATTTGAGCATTCCAATGTCTTAAATATTTTCATATATCTAAAATTGGGTAATACCAAAGATATGAGAAAAAAAAATTTAACCAATTTCTAATTTAGGGGAGAAAGTGATAGTTGAAAATGATCATAAATAGGATGTTGTAGATTTCACTTGAGTGTAAGCTTTGGGTTCTTTTATGATTCATTGTCTTAAATAAACTTTATATTGGACCTTTATCTCAATGCTGTTCAATTTTTTTTTGTTTTACATATTCGAGATATTATCGTGTATTCTAGGTTAAAGCTCTCATAATGTTATTAGCCTTTAATGGATAATCCTTTCTTGATTATGAACATTTGACATAGTGCTTGAATTTGATAAGTGTGATAATATTGCTTATATTTTTAGTTATCAAAATGGGTCTTGGTGTTGATCTCTTATTGTATAAACGTTGATTATAACATGTAAAACCCTTTGTTTGAGATAAGTTTCTAGAAGCTCAATTTATATCATTTACTTTGCATTTTATTCTCTTTCCCCATGTAGTATATCTTCCACATTTGTTATAAGATTTATTTCGACATGCATTATTAGGGATATCAAATTAATTGAGTGACAATTTTTTTTTAGACACTTGCTCTTGTATAGTCTTAATTGGCTTTATACTTGATATCGCTTATTCATGTTCTCAGAGCATGTTGTGTTATCGTTGGTCTTGATATTGATACAAATTTTCATACATGTTGAAATCATCATTCTTCCATTAGGATATAAATGCTACATTATCCAAATGTATTTTATCTTAACTTGTTTTGATCTTATCTGATAAGTGTCATACACCGAAATTTGAAAATATGAGAATTTAATTATCTAGGGAGAAATAGAATTATTATATTGGAAAATTTTAGATTTTTATTTTTTTAAATCTTGAATGATGAATTAGAGTACACGGTTGATCCGGCATGGGTCGAGATAGTCAAAATGACTGGCCGAAATTTATATTTGGGTTCCAAAATATTTTGGACCTAGTATGACTTGAAAATGAGTAAACGAGTCATTTAAAGTGTGTATTATCATTTAATTTGGGTATTATTAGAATGGTCTTATTAGGCTTATGAGACAAGCCAATCTCATTTGAGAGAAAGAAGAGAAAAGAGGAGAAAATCATGGAATCTTTGGATTTTCGACTCAAATACATGGATTGAAGGAAGATTCAACCTCCACAACTTTGGGGCAAGTGATGTGTGTGTGAGTTATCTCATAATTTTTATTGGTAATTTATTTGATTTGAGCTTTTATTGTTAAACCCTAAGATTTTATGAGAAAATCTTGTATTTAGGATAATATTTGAGGTTTAGATGAGAAAAATGGTGGGGATAATTTATGTGTTGTGTTTTGATGATTAGCATATTGTTAGAGTGAGGTAGATTTGGGTTTTAGAACTGTGGGGTAAATTTTGTGAAGAGTATAAGTAAGGTTTTGGGTTTAAATCTCATAGGATCAAATTGCACAGGATTGGACCGGTCCGTTTTTAGGAGACACCTGATCGGTCCATCTGTTAAAGGTTTTTTGTTAAATTTTAGGAACCGGAGTGGTTCATTTTTTAGGACCCCCGGTTCGATTCAGTCACTACTTTTGTCCAACTTCTATTTTACCCCTTTTTAATTGGTTTTATTTCTAAGGGACCCTCCAATAGAGTGTAGTAAACATGTTTGAGAGATATTTTGAGGGTTCATAATTGGATATAAAAGAGGGGCCACTTTGGCGGCAATAATGAAGGTATTTATAAGAGCAAATTGTATTGTTTTCTTTGGTAAATCCTCCAAGGAATGAGAATTCTCTCGAGGATGGTTACGAGCTACTATGGAGGTGTATTTGTGAGTTTCACATGCCGGAATCTTTCATAAATTCTTCGAGCAGTAGGAATTTACATAACGACAATTATGGACTAGGTGAGAGAGAAATATTGTGTCCAAGTGATGATTAAATTGGGCGATTAGTCATATCTTAGGTGTAGTAAGTTTCAAGTGAGGTATTGTATAGTAAAATGAAATTAGAAGGTATGCGAGAGTTTTTTGGTTGGTATAATGAGAGTTACATACGTATAGATGGATTCTTTACTTTTACATACGGACATGAGATCGTATGTATATTGTATATATTTATTGTGAGAATTAATATACCTAGTGTGATGGTTTGTATATATGATGTGATTGAATATATATCTTGTGTATATGATACATATATATATATATATATATATATATATATATATATATATATATATATATATAATATGAAGCATGCCCTATAATGCTATCATTGAAACTTGGGCGATGTGGGTGAATCTCCTTGGCTTGAGGAGCAGGGAGAGTGTAGTTCCCAAGTCATAGCATCCATAGTTTATATTGCGTGATTTTTATTAAGGGTGAGACTTGGTGGGTATGTTTCGTTCTCATTTTTGGGGAGGAACTATGGTCGCTTCCCATACGTTGTGTTAAGGTTATTACCAGGTCACTGCGAGCTATTCTGACTGTTGGTAACCCAAGGACATGTGAGCGATCCCTTGGAAGATGATAACATTATAGAAACTAATATTATACATATATTATGTGTGTTATGTATGTGTAATTGTAGGAGAATGATAAATTATGTATAATATGTGTGTGTAATATTATACAAGCTCTATAGATAGTGTGTGATATCTTAATATTATAACTAGAGTAGTTATGAAAATATGTATTATGTTTTGTTCTTTCGGACATGAGAGTGGATGAGTATACTCTTATGCTGATAGACGGGATGTAAGCGGTTTGTACAATGGACTCAGGGCCTAACAGATTTCCACGACGGACAATGTTAGGTGGTAGTGTATCGGGGGGTTCCTTATTTGGATTTTTCTTTGCAAGTCATCCCATACACAAAACATAGCGTAACATTGGGCATGGGGAGATGTTTGGCCCTTATTTATTGGGTATATGTATTAGTGGGGGTATATTACTAGCATTAAAGATGACGTGTTATATCGTATGCTGATAACTTGTGAAAGTTAAGAATTAAGAAATCGATAGATTATTTAGTTATATTAGTTTATAAGTTTGGGTCAAAAATTTAGGTGACGATAGAACTAATATATGTTAGAGTTAATGGTCTATGAGAATGAGGCTTAGGCATAGATTTAAGTGGAATTATCCTTAAAATGTTCTGGGTAGCTTAGTTAAAGTTCACACTTATGTGCGCGCTATAGATGAGGGGTGAGGTTGAATCACAAGAGAGTACGACACCACTTTAATAATGAAATCGTGCATTCATAATTATTATGCATTTTAACTCACTTGCTAAAACTATTTTCAAACCTTAGGCTCTGACCCGTTTATATCTTTTCTCTTGCTATACATATATTGTTATTTTAAGTATCCCTCCGCAAGGACGCCAATGATTCCTATTTTATCCAAAGTCATTAGAGCTATAGCCTTTTGCAGATGCGGAATGTTACAGGATTTTGTTGTAGCCGCTTCCTGTTTTTGTACATCTACTTTAAGATCCACTTTGTGTATCGGCTATGTCTACCCAGGGTTTGTTTATGTAGATCTTTTATGATTTTATCATCTGGATGTTATATTATCTATCACCCAATTGCATATTCGAGTTTATTCTTTTGTTGTACTCGTGTATATATTATCATGTTTGGTAGTCTTATTGGTTGTTGGTTTGTAGTTCTTTGGTTGTTGATTTATAGTTTTGGCATCCGCTTTAATTTCTATTAGGTGGTTAGTTAGATTTTTAGTCCGTGTAGCAGGGATGCTAAGAATGATCCACTTGAGATTACTGCTTTATCTTGGTATAGGGTTGGCCAGCCGTTATTAATTTAAGTGGGGTATCACAAGTGGTATTAGAGCATTAGGTTATAGTGTCTTAGGATCTGTGCGGGTTTTCTATGTTCTTTCATAATCTTTCTTAATTTAGAGCACTATTATTAGAATTGTTGTGTTCATATTGCGTTTACGATATTCTGCGATTCCAAATTGTGTGAATTGTGTGCTGATAAAGTTCGCTCTTATTTCAGATGCTGTCGAAAAGAGATCGTCCGACTAGAGTGATTAGAAGGGCAGAGAATGTGGGACCCCAAGAGCCCCAGGGGACTATGACTGCAACGAAGGTTGCCAATATCGTGGCTCAAGCAGTCAATGCATCCATGAATGCCATGGATCAACAATTTCCTCAGGCTCGTCAACAGCTTGTAGCACTAGTAGCTCAAGATTACATGGGGTTGTCTGGGTGGGAGAGAGAGCTAGAGAATATTTTCAGAATGGTCACCCTCCAGAGTTTCAAGGGGGATAAGATGTGGTCATAGCAAGTCAGTGGAAGAAGGATATTCAACGTCAACATCGTATGGTGGAATGCAGTGATATTCAGAAATAAATACTTTCCACCTTTAAATTAGAGGGTGCGACTCTCTAGTGGTGGGAGTTGGTTATAATGTCAGAGCAGAGGGATTCGATGTCTATATAATATTTTTGGGTTCGATTTGATCGTAAGTATTTCCCTTCGGAAATTCAGACTGAGATGAGGAGAAGATTGTTAGAGGTGAAGCAGGGAGATAGGACGATGTCAGAGTATGAAGAGGAATTTACCCCGTTGGTGAACTTTGTGCCCGACGAGGTAAATACGGAGGAGAAGCATATATCAAAGTTTTTGGTTGGTTTAGATTGGAAAATTCGTCATCATCTATTGGGGAACCTGACATTACTGACTTTTATCGATGTGATGAATGCAACATTGTTACATTGTCAGGACCACTGTCTTCATTTAAAAGGGAAGAAGGAGTCTGGGGACCTAGACGTGGCAAATAAGTTGGGAGAAGGTGGTGCCAGTGGGTCACAATCATCACAACAGGCGAGAGATAGGCAGAAGGAGTAGGATCTGCATGCAGGGGCTTCAAGAAAGAGGCGTCGTTCAAGAGGTTATAGATTGGATGGTAGTGGCTCTCGAAAAGATTATCAAGGGACACAACAGCATTTTGTTCTTCAAGGTGGTCAGAAAGGATTTTTTGGGAGATATTTCTTCTGTGGGGAGATAGGCCATAGGAATAGAGACTACCCTGAGACAGGTAGAGGGAAACTTTTTGAAGAGGTTTTGGATGCACAACCCTAACAGCAATTCATGGGCGGGTTCGGACAGAAGAACTTTGATCAGGAACCCATTGTTAAGGCAAGGCAATTAGATTATGGAGGTAATATGTCAATTATTTTTCCTATGTGTATAGGGTATGTGTTGATTTATTTTGGGAGTGTCGCGTGTAAGAAGGTTATCTCTAGAATTCGGGAGTGGGTCGAATTTAGTGCGTGGTTCATTGTTATAACCCGATTGTTAATATATGACTGCCTTGAGGAGGTTAGGAGTAGCACTTAGATGGTATATTTTGGGAGAATAGATTGTTTTGAGATGTGTTAGTAGAATTATCATTTTTTCAGAGTGCAACTATTAAGCCTTGTTGAGTGGTAACAAAAAGAGTATCATTTTGTTGCTTGGCAAGATTTATAAAATTGTTGGATCCCAGTTGTGAACGTATCCATCTTGAGATGATATTTTGAGATGGTGTAATGGGTTTTTATTGATGAGATTCAGGGTTTAGCGGGTTCATTGTTAAGCATAGAGTTTTAGCTCATAGTTGGGTTGTGTGTTGAGAATTTAATGTTGATAAGAACATCGTATAGATTGATGCCTTGTGGTGTGGGTGGATTGTTAAATTTGTGTGTGTCTGAATACACAAAACTATTTCCTATATTATTAATCTAGGTCTATAGGGCCATATATATATTGATTTAAAAAACTTTTACAACTTTAGCCCTGGTCTGACCAATCTCAATCCCTAACAGAGTTGCACAGCAGTGTATTGGGAGGGTTTCTTGTTTGGATTTCGCTTGCGAGACCTCCGCCACATGAAAGTAGTGAATGTCGGGAATTAAGAAACGTTAGATCTTTGGACATTTTCAAAATTATTATTATTTTTACTATGTATGATTTATTGGATTAAATTATTGAGAGTTAGTGTATCCCTAGAGTGACACGGGACTGAGTTTAATTCTCGGGTTGGTGCCTTGGTTATTTCAGTCAAATAGTTGTAACGTTGAGTGGAAGTTATGTTGTAATTTAAGGCTAGTGGAGCCGAGTAATGTTTGTGAAATTGAGCATGTTTATAGGGTGTATGGGCACCCTATTTATATATTGTTATTATGAATTCACTTTTGGGAAGTGAATAGATAAGAATCGCTATCTTGGGTGTAAGATGTGATCTTTGTACATATAAATTTATCCAAATTTCGAGGACGAAATTTTTATAAGGAGGGGAGAATGTCACACCCCGAAATTTGAAAATATGAGAATTTAATTATATTGGGTGAAATAGAATTATTATATTGGGGGAATTTAGATTTTTATTTTTCAGAATCTCGAATGATGAATTAGAGTACACGGTTGATCCAGGACGGGTCGAGATAGTCAGAATGACTGCCCGAAAGTTTTATATGGGTTCCGGAATATTTTGGACCTAGCATGACTCGAAAATAAGAAAATGAGTCATTTAAAGTGTGTATTATCATTTAAGTTGGGTATTATTAGAAATGGTCTTATTAGGCTTACGAAACAAACCAATCTCATTTGAGAGAAAAGAGAAAACCCTTGAGGGAATATTACATCATTCTTATATCCATGTTCCAGGGACAGGTGTCTTCATCCTATTGGGAGTTTCCTCGTGCACATGCTGATTACATGCTTAGGGGTACATTACACCCCCAAGCCCTATATATACACTTCATCTTATCCATGATAAGGGATCGATCTCTCTTAATTAAAAACCCTAACATAACTTTGTCCAATTATATACATAAGAGAGATAGAGCTTTGAGTGTTGTATCCATAGCCATTAGTGCCCTTGTTTAGTGGATTTCTCACACACTTACACAGTGGATGTAGGCCTAATTATCTTAACCACTTTAAATCATTGAGTTCATCTCCTTATCCTCATCTCCTTATCTCGTATATACATATATCCATCTCCATTATTGTGTTGTGATTGAGCTTAAGCTATTCATAATCTCATCTTAATCTGGTGGTGCTGATTACAGCATCATCAGATAACATGTCAGTCTACTTCTTAGTTAATATCTTTGTTTATAGTAAAATGGCACAAAAGTGCAAGGATAGCTGAATCAATATGAAACATGATACTGTTATTAAATGAGAATGGTTAAAATTGATCCTTAGTTAAATTTAAATACTGATGATAAATTCAAATATTGATGATGTGTAACAAAATATGTAGTATGGAAGTATAATAACATGCACACACTAAGAGTAAATAGGAGTTATCACATAGTGATATCAATAGCAGTATGCCAAATATGCAATTTATACTATTGAAAAGGTAGGAAAACCCTACATCCTCGGTATTCGGTTGGCTTTATATCACAATAGGATATTGTGAAGAGCTGGTGCTTGATTTTCTATATACAATGTTTGGGTATGTAAGTATTTGGGATTTGGTCAGTCAATTTTGTACTAAAACTGTATCTTTTAAAGTTTTAGGGGTTTATTTACAAATATCTTAGGACTTTAAAATACTAGACTTAAAATCATTATTGAACTTTGGTGAAAGATACTTTTTTTCTTAAAGTATTTTGAAGTATTCATAGATAAAATTTGGGGATCAAATTCATAAGTTAAAAATGTTTGGATGGGTCAATTTGTAAATTTGGAAAAATATTCTTATGTTAAAATATCAATTTTTCATAACTTAAGCTAGGGATATCCAAACATGGCCTTACCTTATAGCATTTTAACAAAACAAAATTAATAAAAAATTTGGAAAAAAATTAGAAATTTCTGATTGGCCACGCGCGTGGTCAAAGTTCTTATTGGAAGTCTTCATTTTCAACCTCTCGACTTTGACTTCTAAGGTTTCGTATTTTTTACCTCGATTTTTCCTTTATTGTTATACCATTTGAGATGATTTCTTAACCAACTTAGCCTAATTTTTCATGAGGAATCCAAATATATAGGTTTTGTGGATTGCGGTTCAGTGTAGCTCAAGATTCAAAACAGTCTTTTTAATAAAAAAAAATGACCTGACATTCGTGGATTTTTAGATTATCGCAAGGTTTCTTATTAACTTGGGTTGGTTTCTGCTATATATAGGAGTGGTTTGGTTTTGTTTTCAATGATTAAGATGGATTATACATGGAGAATTTTAAATTTTTAGGTTTTGAGTTCAAAATACACATTTGATCGATTTGAGCTCTATATACATATTCATAGCTTTTAACCATTACACTCGAGATCCTTAAGTTATAATGAAATTATATATATATATATAACTTGAAACCAAAATTTAGAGCAGTGTATCAAGATTCACCATTAAAGCTTTAGCTTTAATGGTGTTTCTTCATCTTTCTTTTATACTAAGCTATTCTACTCTTAAAAGCTTGCATATTATGATTGTTCTAACTATATTAACTACAAACAGAGAGAGAAATCAGAGAAAAGAGGATCAATGCTTGGAAGATTTGGATTTTTTACTCAAATACATGGATTCGAGGAAGATTCAACCTCTACAACTTTGAGGCAAGTGAATAAACTTGCTAAATAATTTTTTGTGTGAGTTATCTCATAATTTTTGTTGGTAATTTAGTTGATTTGACCTTTTATGGTTAAACCCTAAGACTTGATGAGAAAATATTGTATTTAGGGTAATATTTGTGGTTTAGATGAGAAAAATGGTGGGGAAAATTTATGTGTTGTGTTTTGATGATTATGATATTGTTAAAGTGAGGTAGATTTGGGTTTCAGAAGTGTGGGGTAAATCTTGTGAAGAGTAGAAGTAAGGTTTTGGGTATAAATCTCATAGGATTAAATTGCACGGGATCGGACCGGTCCATTTTAAGGAGACCCTTGTGTCCATCCCCGATCCTCGTCCGTGCGCGGACGGGAGCATGGAGGAAAGGATCCTTCGGGTCCCGCGCGTCCTTCTCGGGAGCGCTTCGGCCGGCGTCGTTTGTGGTGTGAAAAATGTAGAGAGATTCAGAGTCGCCAGTCTATTTTACTCAAAACAGACAAAAGAAAAAGGGGAAGCCACCCCTAAGAGTGGCATCCAAAGACATACTGGTGCATGCGAAACCAAGATGATTCGAGAAGGGTTCGGAGGCTTAGTTACGAAATGGGAAGGTGTTAGGCACCCATTCCGCCCTTTCGGTCTCTCATGGATATTTGCTATTTTTCTTTATGTTTCCCCCCGTGATATGTGTGCATGTGTATATATAGAATGGAGGTTGGAATCCTCGACTAGTATCATGGAAAAGATAAAGCGAGTCATCCGCAGGAAGATATAAAAGTAAGATTAGAAAAATAAGATTTACGCGATTACCCCTATGTTGATCATTATAAGGGAACGATAACGCATATGGAGTAATGCGTCACTAAGAACAAGTATATATCTATAATATAAGAGAAATGGATTTAGAGAAAATAGAAAATGAGAGAAAAGATGAGGAAAGGACTCGAGTCTCGGGTTTTACCCCGAAACGCCTACGTAGCCTATAAAGGCATCAAAGTCCACGTCGTTCGCATACAAAGCAAAAGGGGTGGGGTTTATCCCATAAATCCAAATGTGGGATCTCTTATTTATAAGTGTGTGTGTGTGTGTGTGTGTGTGTGTGTGTGTAGAAAAAGTGTATTTAGTTGTGAGAAAGGTGTGGAAAAAGTGTAAGAATCCCTACTTGGAATTTATGAGTAAACACTCTTTTTCTTGTTTTGGGGGTTTTTATTTATATGAAAATAAGAGTTGTGAAATAATACTAAATAAAAAGGTATATTAGGATGTGTGAGATGAGATAATAAGAGTGCTAAGTAAGAAAACAAGTTATTGGGAATTCAAGAGAATTTAAGAGAGAGTTTGAGAAAATTGGACCTTCTTGAAGATCTTGAGCTTGATCTTGAATGTTGGAGAGAAGCCCTTCAGCTTGGATGATGATGTAGAATGGTTAATTCACCAAGTTTGATGAAAAGGATGATGAAAAATGGAAGTAAAAAAGGGATTTGGAAGTTGAAATCACGCTGCCTTCGAGAGAGGTTTTTGGGATTCGTTCAGGGAGATTTTTATCAGATCTGGGCTCTCTTGCAAATGAGGTGAAGGCCTCTTTTTTATAGGCCCAGGTGAGTGCCGATCGGCATAGAGCCCTTCCTGCCTATCGGTAGGCAGGTGCCGATAAGCAGGTTCTGGAACCTGTCATTTGGTAGTGTGCTTCAGGCTTTTTTAGAAAATCGACCGCCGAGGGAAAACCGTTGGAAAGATAATTCAGAAACCTTCGAAAATCCTTTGGACCGCTCCCGGGTTTGGGAGTTGACTTTGGGTCAAATACGGCTCGGAAGAGTTTGTCGGTCCATTAGACGGGGAATCGTACGAACGCAAATGGATCGTTCGTCCGCATGGTAAGTCTGAATCGCGCACGAGGCATACCGTTGGAAAATTTAGGAGATGTACTTCAACATTCCAAAGATTTTGACGCGGTTTGGAGAGTTTACTTTGGTCAATCGGCCCCAGGAAGCATTCGGTGGCCTCCCGGAGTCAAACGAATTGTTCGTCCGCCTGAAAAGTCAGAATCGCTCACGGGGCGAACCGTTGGAAAGGGTATTCAGTTCCCTTCGAAGATTCATTCAGACTCGGTCGAGCTGAACAGTTGACAAAGGTCAAATAGAGCCCGGGAGCGCCCGGTGGCCTCTGGGTCAGGTTTCGGACGCAAACGGCTCGTTCGTACGCATGGTAAGTCGGAATCGTGCACGAGGTGGACCTTTGGAAAGGGTATTTAGTGCCCTTCGAAGATTCATTGAGTCTCGATCAAGACGAAGAGTTTGATTTTTGGGTCAAACTGAGTCGGGGGGTGCCCGATGGCTTCCAGGTTAGTACTCGGGATGTGACCTGGGTTTGTAGTGATGACGGGAGGTACTAGGGACCTAAGGAGAGTTAGGGGGTAACAGAATGGGGTGTCTATAGAGCCCCTCGACGGATGAGTTTGGAACAAATGATGACCGTCGAATAGACACCACATGATGCTTTTGAGGGAGTACGACCGATTCAAAGGGTCGAGGTCGATTCTGAGGACCTAAGGAGTGTGCTGGGGATTATCGATTCTATAGATCAAAGCCAAATCTGTGGACTTAGGGTAAATGCCTGATAGCTGAGGTCAATTTTGATCTATAGAGTGGTGACGATCGAGGACAGAGGTCAATTCTGACCTAACTAAGGTGACGATTCAAGGCCGGGGCCAATTCTGACCCAAGAGTGGTGATGACCAATGATCGAGGTCAATTTTGACCTAACTAAGGTGACAATCCAAGACCGGGGCCAATTGTGACCCAAGAGTGGTGACGACCGAGGACCGAGGTCAATTCTGACCTAACTAAGGTGACGATCCAAGACCAGGGCCAATTGTGACCCAAGAGTGGTGACGACCGAGGAATGAGGTCAATTCTTACCTAACTAAGGTGATGATCAAAGACCGGGGCCAATTGTGACCCAAGAGTGGTGACGACCAAGGACCGAGGTCAATTCTGACCTAACTAAGTTGACGATCTAAGACCAGGGCCAATTCTGACCCAAGAGTGGTGACAACCAAGGACCGAGGTCAATTCTGACCTAACTAAGGTGATGATCCAAGACCAGGGCCAATTTTTACCCAAGAGTGGTGACGACCGAGGATCGAGGTCAATTCTGACCTAACTAAGATGACGATCCAAGATAGGGGCCAATTGTGACCCAAGAGTGGTGACGACCGAAGATCGAGGTCAATTCTGACCTAACTAAGGTGATGATCCAAGACCGGGGACAATTATGACCCAAGAGTGGTGACGATCGAGGACCGAGGTAAATTTTGACCTACCTAAGGTGACGATCCAAGACCGGGGCCAATTGTGACCCAAGAGTGGTGATGACCGAGGACCGAGGTCAATTCTGACCTAACTAAGGTGACGCTCCAAGATCGGGGCCAATTCTGTCCCAAGAATGGTGACGACCGAGGACCAAGGTCAATTATGACCTAACTCAGGTGATGATCCAAGACCGAGGACAATTATGACCCAAGAGTGGTGACGATCGAGGACCGAGGTCAATTCTGACCTAACTCAGGTGACGATCCAAGACCTGGGCCAATTCTGACCCAAGAGTCCTGACGACCGAGGACCGAGGTCAATTTTGACCTAACTCAGGTGACGATCCAAGATCAGGGCCAATTCTGGCCTAAGAGTGGTGACGACCGAGGACCGAGGTTAATTCTGACCGAACTCAGGTGACGATCCAAGACCGGGGCCAATTATGACCCAAGAGTGGTGACGACCGAGGACCGAGGTCAATTCTGACCTAACTCAGGTGATGATCCAAGATCGGGGCCAATTGTGACCCAATAATTGTGACGACCGAGGACCGAGGTCAATTCTGACCTAACTTAGGTGACGATCCAAGATCGGGGCCAATTATGACCCAAGAGTGGTTGAGGATTAGATTTCAATTTTACTGGGGAAAGAGCTTTGTGATTCTGATCTGAGCTGGGGCGCTAATAGCTGGGGAAGCTTTTGGGAGACCTCGCAGGGGGGAACAACCTATTTTGGGTGTTGTAAGAGAATTTCGCTGGGGAAGTGATCAGGTGATCCTTAGGGATCCTCCGGAGATTTGTCGGGAGGAGTTTTCACTTGGTTTTTGAGGAATTCGCTGGGGAAGAGGAGTTCCGCTAGAGGGAATGCTAAATTTTCTTGGTGAAAAGGTTTTAAATCATTCCTGGGATTTTTGGGAATTCTTCGGGGATTTTTGGAGGCTTTCTGGTATTTTTTTGGAATTTTTGTATGAAATTTGAGGAGGGTGTCGGTCGGCATAGTATGAAGGGTGCCATTTGGCAATGGCACGGACTTTTGGGCTACCTCGGGAAGGCAAGGGGTCAGTGCCGATCGGTATGGTAGGGGGAGGTGCCAATCGGCATGGCGCTTGGCATCCTATATAAAGGGGCAAATCTTCTCATTTTTTCACAGCCTTTTATGCTTTCTCTCTCTCTGCAATTCTTCTGCAAATTATTCTAGCGTTTCAATCTTCAAGAAATGGCCGCCTTTGTGAGCACTGCAATCCACCGGGAGTGGTTGACCGTTTATGATTGGACGAATGTGAGAATTCCTTTGATGCGTTTGAGCCTGTCGCGGATGAGCGAACTTTACTGCGGGACCCATCACGTCATTGCTCTTCGAGAGTGATCCCCGGCGGTTATATAATTAACCTGACCTTTGGCATTCTTCTCTTTTTGGTGGTTTTTCTTGTTTGACATTTGATGAGGCTTTTCCTTTTTTTTCCAGTCTGATATTTCTTTGAAGAACATGCGTGCCCGTGGGACGACAGGGCTTAAGGATGTCTGGGAGCATCTCCCACCTGTGGTGCGTTGGATGGTATCATCAGCAGGTTTTGGGCGGTTGGCATCGGTGCTGGATGAGACGCCTCGTTCAACAGCGATCTTGTGCGCTTTGGGAGAGAGGTGGTGGGACACTACCCACACCATTCATTTTGGATTCGGGGAGATGACGGTGACTCCCATAGACGTGCAGCAGCTGCTGGGGCTGGATTGTGATGGAGAGCAGATAGAGGTGGATCGCTCTTTACGAGTGAGACCAGAGGCAGTGCGTGCCGCACTTGGTGATGTGGGGAGGATAGATTCTGGGGATTCTATTCGTTTGTCCTTGCTGAAGGATGTTCTGCTGGGCAGGGTGATTGATGTGGAGGACGGGTTGTAAGTGAGGCAGATGGCCCGATTATTCATTCTACTGGTGCTGGGAGGTTTCATAGTGGCGTCGAGCAGCGACGTCGTCCATTTGTGGTTTCTTCCGTACTTGAGGATGTTTTCAAACATCCCTTTCTATGATTGGGGGAGTCTGACCTTGGCGACCCTTTAATTTTCTCTGGATGCATTCAGTCGGTGCTGCCGACAGACCTTTACTGGGGCCACGTACCTTCTTGAGGTATTCTTCAATTTGTGCATTTCTTTTCATTCATTCGCATTTTCCTTTCATGCATTCGCATTTTCCTTATGCGTCTTTTTTATTGTGAATTCAGACGCGGTTCTATGAGGTGATTGGGTGCAATACCCCGCTGATTTCTTTGAAGGACAACACTTTTGGGGACTTCTGTCGCTTGTATCGATGGCGTAAGGCCAACCAACAGTCGAAGGGATCTCTTTCCCTGGAGGCGGTGCGTCAGGTCTTGAATGACCTGACCAGTGGTAGGGTAAGACTATTTCCATTTCAGTTTTAGTTTTTGCACCTTTTGATCTTGTATTGATTTATGCTCGCTTGGAGATTTTCAGGTGACCTTTTACCCATGGGGGGCAGCCATTCAGGATGTAGGTGTGACCGGGGTGAATGAACGGATGAGGCGTTTACTGGCGTATGAGTTCGTCCATTTCTGGTACCTTGGGGAGAGGGTGGTTCGTCAAATTACTGAGGAGGATGTGGTGGTGCCACCCGCGCAGCCTCCTACGTCTATGAGGCAGGAGCGACTGATGTTGGAGGATGAGAGGATCGCGGCGATGATTGGCGAGTCCTACGTGTTGTATACTGATACGACCGCGCCGTATGACTATATGGATTTTGTGACGAGCTGGTTGATGGCGCCCATCATATATGATGTGTTGCCTTTCCCTTCGGTGGGTTCGAGTCGCGTGGTGGGGTCTTCCCACAGCGGTGGTGGTCCTTCAGCCTCTGCGACGGCGACCTCGGAGGTCCTCTTTGTGCGGTTGCATACCCCTTCATACAACATTTGGCGGGCTAATGGAGGGATGGTGCCTATGCTGCACCGTCCTCATGCGATGGATCCGGAGGAGTTGGGTTTGACAGAGGAGGTTCTTTGACTTGTGGTATACCTTTATGTTCCTCTCTTTCTTTCTTTTCTATTTTGGTCATTTCTGCTTTGGTACTGATTTCTCTTTTTCTTGCAGCAAGTTCGGGTGTCGACCACTTGGCTCAGGGACATTAGAGACTGGATATCTTCGGTGACTACCCATATTCGGGATGCGGTTCCCATTCCTTCTTTCTTTGTGCCATCTGCCACATCTAGAGAGGACTCTGGCTCAGGTAATGGTGGTGCATCGTCTCGCTATAAGGGGAAGAGAGCGCGTCGAGGGGGTGGAAGCTCTTGAGAGAGAGAGGGGGAATGAAATGTGGGTTCGGGCTGAGTCCCGTTGTTTTTGTCTTTTATTTTCTTGTTTCCTGCAAAACTGATGTAACACAGAACACAAATATATGCATTGCAATGGGAGTTTTTTTATTATTATCTTTTATTAATGGTGAATGAATGCACGCACATGCACTTTTTATTTTGTTGTTGAGACCGTAAAAAAAGGAGTATTTTTGGAATTTTGGAAGGAAAGCTTTTATTTAAAAGGGGAATCCTATAAGGAGAAAACAGGATTCTTGAAATTCTTTTGAGAATATTAATTTATTTTTATTGAGTTTTCTAATTTGACAAAAGAGGAAAGGAGGAAATTTCCAAAAATGGGGGGTTACCGATCGGCAAGCACCCTGGCCTGCCTATTGTCAGTTTAGTCCAGTCCCATCATTTGAAGGCTTTGATCGGTACCCTCTTCAACCCTTGGTACCTTGTAGGGTAGGATTACCTCCGATTTTTGCAGGGATTATGTCCCTTGTGAGGGTTTTTCAAGTATAAAAAGGGGTAGGGGTGGAGTGTTTTCATCACACCTTTGCATTCTTATCTACTTTCCCACCATCTTTTAGTCTTGCAAGATGGCTCTCCCTGGTAGTATTGAGTTTGTCAATTACCTCGAAGCCTTGGAAGCTATGTGCTCTTATAATGTCGACTATAATGCCTTCAATATGGGTCGAGTCTCCTTGTGGCGCAATCGACCTTTTGAGTGGAATATGCTGATAGGGGCGGTATAATTCTGGTACCTCGAAGACCATGTATTCCGCTTTGGGTTGGAAGAAGTTTGTCCTACTTACGAGGAATTTTCTACCATACTGGGTGTGAATCCCCGTGTTACTACGGCTTTGCCCAAATTTTCTCGTTCTCCTAGGGATTTATTGGCCGGGCTTCTTCATATCTCGCCTTCGGCGGCCAGGTCATTGGTTACTGGAGGAATGATCTCCCTCCCAGTGGTGCTGTAGTCCGTGCATTTGCAAGAGGTAGGTGATGCTGGCTATGCTGGAGTCGTTATTTTGGGTCTGGTTTCAAAATTGTTACTGGTGACTGGAGAAGTGCGAGTGGACCCACAACTTGCAGCCATTACCTCATGGATGTCATATCGTCGCAATACTGCGGCAGTGATATTAGCGGAGACCCTGAATGGACTGGATGCCTGGAGAGACGGTCGCTCTGACTTTTTGAGGGGTATACCCGTGATGCTATTCATGTGGTTATCTGAAAGATTCCGCTTGTCGACTCCTCCAGAGTATCCCTTGTTGGTTGTACCTAACTTCTTTTCGCGCTACTTCATCCGCATGGGCCTGTATGTTGAGAACTGGGAGAATTGGTTTACGGAGCATGGGGCTCGTGGTCTATATTGGTCAGTGCCTTGGTGGGGACAATTGCAGCCCATTCTGGAGCTAGGAGAGTATTCATATGTGCGGCTGGTTGGTCTCAGACAGATCTCCTTTTATTTCCTCTGGCGGCTTTTGCGCCAATTCGATTGGGCACAGGTTGTGCCACCTCGGGCACCAAATTTCTTTCCGGTAGAAGATTTGACCGAGTGCCTGTGTCTATTGCTTGGGTCTCTGTGGGAACATCAACGTCCATCGACTCGTCCCTCTCAGCCTGTCGGGGAAGTTTTCCATGTTCCCAAAGATTATATGAAGTGGTTGTAGAGGAAAGTAGTCAGTAAGATGTTGGCACTGGAGACTAGATAAAGATGGTTTGTTTTATCTGACTCCATGGAAGGGGGTGGTGTGGTCTTTTCGAATATGGTTAAGGCTCATCGATCCATGGAGTGTTTACGGCACTCTATTCAGGCAAGGCAAACTTAGGGACCTCCGGATGTTGATGGTGAAGGTGCAGGTTCTTCTAGAAGCTGCGGGTAGGACTCTTGGAGAGTTTATTTATGTAATGGGGAAGTATCTGGGGATTTTATTTGGCTTTTATGGTAGTAGGGGGAAGGGAGTTATCCGTTCATTTTCTTATGTAATCCGTACTATAATTTCTTATTAATGAAATAAATAAGTTTCTGATCATCCAACTGTGCCTTTTGTTGAGTTTTTCATTTTTGAATTATCTATACTGATCGCTAAGGCATACATAATCCTTTTGTTCAAATAATTTTTAGAATGAACCGCCGCTCTCAGAGGTCAGAAAAGAATAGTATTTTGTGAAAAAAAAGGGTCCCGCTCATGTGAGGAGTATGAGCTGCCTACGTACCTCTGGGGTTTTTGAAAAGTTTTTATCTGTTTGAAAATGGTTTTTGTAGAGGATCATGCCCACGTAGTTCTGGGTAGATGGAAATGAAGAGTTTTTTTTTAGAATATAAGGGGGATGAGAAGAGTCGTAGCGCGCCGAGATTTCGGACTTAGGGGTAGAATTTCTTGAGACGATCCAGATTGACTGGACAAGCCATCTCTTCCCCATCCAGGTCAGTGAGAATGGCGGCACCGCTGGATAAGATTTTCTTCATGATGTACGGGCCGCTCCAATTAGGCTTGAATTTCCCTCTGGGGTCCCAGATGGGTTCTATTATCTCTTTGAGGGCTAACTCCCCTTCCCGGACACCGTGGTCCTTGACTCTCTTATTGAATGATCGCGCTATTCGGCGATGATACCCTTGTATATGGTAAAGAGCTTTTAATCTTCTTTCATCTATGAGGGTTTGCTCATCAAGACGGCTTTGGCACCAGTCTTCTTCACTAACCTTGCTTTCAAGAATAAAGTGTAGCGAGGGTATTTCCAGCTCCACGGGTAGGACTGTTTCCATGTCGTAGACCAGGGAGTAAGGGGTAGCCCCAATAGAGGTTCGGATTGAGGTTATATAGCTCCAGAGGGCATAGGGGATCCGGTCGGCCCAATCCCTATAACTTTCGATCATCTTACTGATGTTGGCCTTGAGGTTTTTATTGGCGGCCTCAACTTCACCATTGGTCTGAGGTCGATAGGGAGAAGATTTGTGTCTCTGAATCCCGTACTCGTTGACTACTTCTGTGACTTCTTCTTCGAAGTGTAACCCGTTATCTGACACTAGCTCATGCGGGACCCCATATCGGCAGATGATATTCTTCTTGAGGAATTTGGCCACTTTCTTGGCATTCAATACTGCGTATGACTCAGCCTCGACCCATTTGGTGAAGTAATCGATGGCAACCAGGATGAATTCATGTACGTTTGAAGCTTTTGGTGTAACCTTCTCTATGATGTCGATACCCCAGGTGGAGAACGGCTAGGGAGAGGTCATGTTATATAATTCTTGCGGAGGCAGGTGTTGAAGATTGGAGAATTGTTGGCATTTGAAGCATCTCTGGACATAGGCGGTGCAATCCTGGGTCATGGTGGTCCAGTAGTAGCCCTGTCGGATGATCTTCTTAGAAAGCATGTGACCATTCATGTGGGGTCCGCATTCCCTGCTGTGGATTTTTTGCATTGTTTTCTCAATCTCAGCCCCAGCGATACAGTGTAGATGAGTTCCATCGACGTTTCTCTTAAGTAGAGCTTTATGACAAATGATATACTGGGCGGCCAGTCTTCGGAGGGTCATTCGATCTTTCTTGTTGGAGCCCTACGGATACCTACCATGTTTGAGGAGGCACCATATATCATAGTACCAGTAATCGGCGAGTTCGGGATCTTCAGTGGAGACAAGCTCAATATGGTAGCAATGGGTTAGTTTGTCTTGCTTTTGAAATAGGAAGGGGGTCATTGGTATTCCTTCGGGCATGTCGACCATGGAGGCTAAGGTGGCGAGAGCATCAGCTAGGTTATTCTTTGCTCGGGGTAGGTAATGGAAGGTTATATCTCAGAATTGGGAGGCCAATTCTTCTAATTGGGCATGAAAAGGTTGGAGCTTTTCGTCCTTGACCTTCCACTTTCTGAGCACTTGATCGATGATGAGGGCAGAATCCTCGTAGACATCAAGGTGTTGAATACCCTTTTCGAGAGCAACTTTGAGGCCCACTGTGCATGCCTTGTATTCCGTCATGTTGTTGGTGTAATGGAAATTCAATTTTATGGCGATGGGAGTGTGGGAGTCATCTGGAGCGATCAGGAGTATCCCAATGCCATATCCCTTTTTGTTAGCAACTCCGTCAAAGAACATTCTCCGTCGAAGGCGATCTTGAGTGGTGCAGAGGATATTTTCATCCGGTAATTCGGAGATCTGGACATCTGCTTCTTTTATGGGATAATCGATGAGGTAGTCAGAGATGGCTCTTCCTTTAACATCTTTCTGTGTGACATACACGATGTCGAACTCGGTTAGGAGCATAAGCCATTGGGCCATTCGACTGGATAAGGCAGGTTTCTCAAGCAGGTATTTGATGGGATCCATTCGGGATACAAGTTTTATGGGGAAGTCGAGCATGTAGTGTCGCAACTTTTGGGTGACCCAGACAAGTCCGACACATGCTTTCTCCAAAGCGGTGTAGCTAACCTCATACCCGGCCAATTTGCAACTGGCGTAATAGATGGCTCTTTCTTTGCGGGAGTATTCAAGGTATTGGGATAGCAAAGCCCTAGCTGCAGTGTCGATTATACTTACGTATGGGGGCAAAGGGAGACCAGACTGTGGCGGCATGAGTACTGGAGGTTGGGTTAGGTATTGTTTGATTCGATCAAAAGCTTATTGGCAGGCCTCCTTCCAAACCTTGGTTGAATCCTTTCGGAGGAGCTTGAAGATTGGTTCACAGATGGAGGTTAGCTAGCTGATGAACCGGCTGATATATTGTAATTTCCCAAGAAAACCTCGGACTTCTTTCTCCGTTAGGGGTGGTGGCATCTCAAGTATGGCTTTTAGCTTTCCAGGATCTGCTTCTATCCCTTTTTTACTGACCGTGAATCCCAAAAGTTTTCCCTTTGTAACGCCGAAGACACACTTCTGTGGATTAAGTCGCATATGATACTGTCGCAGTCGTTCGAAGAACTTCCGGAGAGCGGGAATATGACCTTCTCTAGTTTTGGACTTGATAATCATATCATCCACATAAACCTAGACCTCTTTGTGAATCAAATCGTGCAGGATGGTTGTGGCAGCCCTTTGATAGGTAGCCCCAGCAATCTTGAGACCGAATGGCATAACGGTGTAGCAAAAGGTTCCCCATGGGGTGATGAATGCGTTTTTTTCCTGGTGGTCTGGGTGCATCTTGATTTGGTTGTATTCAGCAAATCCGTTGACAAATGACTTGAGAGCATGACTGGCTATGTTGTCCACGATCATGTCGATGTTGGGTAGCGGATAATCATCCTTTGGAGAAGCTTTGTTTAAATCTCGGTAGTCCACACACATTCGAACCTTGCCTCCTGATTTCGGTACATGTACAATATTGGCAAGCCATGTGGGATATTCGATCACCCGAATGAAGCCTACGTTTAACTGTTTGACCACCTCTTCTTTGACCTTGAGTGACCATTCGGTGCGGAGTTTTCTCAGTTTTTGTTTAACCGGCTTGTAATCTGGGAGAGTGGGGATCTCGTGATGAGCTATTTCAGGATCGATGTTGGGCATATCATCATAGGACCATGCGAAGACATCCACGAACTCCTTCAGTAATTCTTCAATTTGTACACACTCATGCTCGTCAAGGGTGGCCCCTATCCTAATCTCGCGCAGTTGGCTACTAGAACCGAGATTAATAACAACAGTCTTTTCTTCATTAACTTGAACGCGGTTATGTTGTTTATTATTAACCTTATTTAGATTAGTTAAGAATTGTTCATTTGCAAAATCATCATCATCAAAAGTTCGATTAGAATCTAAACAGTTAATGTAAGGCACAGCAAGATACTCAAAATCTTCGTTTATTTCATTGATAGGAAAAATAGCATTGAGAACCTCGTTAAAAGAGGTCTCGATTACATTTTCGCAAGGATAGACAACAGAAGAAGAAACAGGGTAAACATTGGGGTTAGGGGAGATTTCAAGAGGTAGAACTAGCACAGCATGCCAGTTGAGGAGAGGTGTATCAGCAGCTTTAATCAGACGGGATGGGTCCCTTGATGTAGTGCCTGAATGAACTATGAAAAGTGTCAGCCCTAGTGTCTGTAAATAGAAGGAATCTTCGGAATCACTTTCCTCAATATCTTTGGCATCTTTGATGAGTGGTTGTATGCGGTGTTGGAAACTTTCGGCCCACAAGTAGCTGTCTTGGAAAAAGATCTACATTCCAGGCTTCATCTTCTTGTCTGTGTGGTCATACCATTGTTCTGGAAAACTGAAAAAGGGGAAATCCTCTCCTTCTTTGATGAATCGTCCATTTAAGGAGTCTCTTGAGATATTCGGGACGTAGTCTAATCTTTTCTTCGATCGAGATTAGTGGATCATTATGAGCTCTTGTTCTGATGGTTGATACCCCAAGCCGCAAGTAGGGAAAGCTTTCTTCAGTTCGATGGGCTCAAGTATCCCCTGTTGCCTTTTTCCTACCCCAGTTCGGGCATGAAGTGCATGTTTCTGAACATCTGAATCACATTAACATTGCCATGAGGTCATATTCTGGACAAACCCTTTCTTTGAAACCGTCCCCTGTCGGGAGTAAGATTGTCTCAACTTGGAATCCTGATAGGAGAATATCATTTGATCCGTGTTGTATCTCAAGGATTGGATTGTTAGTGCCTGCACCCTCGACATTTTCGTTATCGCCCAAAATGGTGATGACTTGCTCGTTGGCGAAGAACTTTAATTTTTGATGGAGTGAGGAAGACACACCCTTGATATTGTGGAGCCAGGGGCGTCCGAGCAACAGGTTGAAACAAGTTGGGATGTCTATGACTTGGAATTCAACGATGGGGTTTATAGGGCCAACCCCTATTACAAGTTTTATAGATCCCATCACCTCACGACGGGTATTATCGTAGGCACGAACAGCGGCGGAGGTCGGAGCGAGGTCACTTTCTTTCAGGCCTAAACACTTGAAGGTTCTCAATGGGCAAACATTCAAGGAGGATCCGTTATCGACAAGAGAGAGTGGCACGGCCTTCCCCATAACTTCGACGGAGATATTGAGTGCATGATTGTGATTCGGCCCAATTCTGGGGATTTTTTCTTCAAAAAATTATAGCATTCGAGTAGAAGTCAAGGATCCGACCAGATTTACCGCCTCTTCTGGTGTGGTAGAGGGAGGAACTATGGGTCCAGTGAGTAATTTGATTAAAGAATTTCTGTGCAGTTGGGAAGACATGAAAAGCCCCCATAGAGTGATGTTAGCTTGAGTTTTCTTTAGTTGATCAAGGATCTTGCTCTCCTCAATGGTCTTCTCTGGCATAGGAAGGTTTTCAACGCCCTTCCCCTTATCATTTGCTGGTAGTGAGCTTGGAACTTGGTAATGTCTCCCTGATCTGGTCATGTGATTTACTTAAGAAGGAAAGAATATGAATCCCGTTTCCTCATCAATCTCAGGTTGTTCTACCACCCTGTTTATTTCATCAAGGAGCTCTTCAAATGATATCATCCCACATATGTCGGTTACTGGTCCAGATCTTCCTAAAGCTTGTTCTTCGCCTGAATCTTTGAATTCTTTCCCCCATCCGGTGGCAATAATTCTATCATTCCATGTAAAGTCGATGCATTTCACAACCTCAATGGCTTCTTCATACAAGTTATCCCATTCTGTGGGGATATATGTGATTGAAGGGACCAAGTTCCCTTGTAACTTCAAAGTGTCAAGTAACCCGGTGATACTACAAATGTTGTTGGTTTTCTTGAATAATTATGCCATAGTCTGGACAACATCATCTAAGCTGGCTTCGTCGGTTGGTATCACCCATTTGTCTGAATCTCAAGCCCATTTCCGTGCTTCCAAGAATAATGTACTGAATCTCTGGCAATCGATGACCATCTGTGAGGGCAATTTCAGCCCGAACTCTCGAAGTTGGTTTAACACCTCTGACAATTCCATGCTTCCATTTTTAGAACGGGTACGGACAGCGATGCATGCTCTGGTAAGGAGCGACAGTGCCTGATCAACGAGGCTAGTAGGGTGTATTAGGAAATATGGGCAAATTTGAAGAGGTTTAGGAGGGTATACGGATGTGATTTGGGTTGAGGGATCGAAATTTGGATTTTCTTCTAAAAAGATGGCATTGGTGTGATTCGGGAGTGGGTTGTGAGTAGTGTTTGGCTTAGGATTGGCTGGTGGGGCGATGGTACCTCGGTCAATGAGATCTTGGATTACATTCCGAAGGTGAAAACATTGGTCGGTGGTATAACCGTCAGTTTGGTGAAAGGCACAATGGGCGTCGGTCTTGAAGTTTCTCGGGAGTGGATTTGGCAATGGATGTGGATCCAAGGGTTTGATAAGGTTTCGGCTTAACAGGGCTTGGTAAACTTTGGAGAGGGGAGCATGGAGCTTAGTGTATTCCCTTTGGATGGTGGCAGGGCGGCTTTCTGGTGTCCATGATGTGGGTTGTTAAAATATGTTGTTGATGGTCGAGACGGTAGCACTGACAAGCTTGTCATACTTTCTAAGGGTGAACTGTCCGGACACCTTATTTGGTTCAATCTCTTCTTTAACGAGGCTTTCCTCAATTTCCACCCCAGCCTCTCTGAGAGCTCGGAAGTGGGGATAGTATTGTCCTCCCATCATTGCTCGGACATGGAGCAAGAAGTTTTTCTTCACTATGCTGACCTGTTCTTCCTCGGATGGCCGATTAGTCATGGTAGCTGCTTATTCCCTCCACCGGGTTATGAAGTTACTGACTGATTCCCCTGGGTTCTGTTTAATCAACTCCAAATCACGACGGGTGACCTCAAGCTCTTCGTTTTATTTGTACTGCGACATGAATTCTCGGGCTACATCCTCCCAGCTACGGATTCTGGATTCCTCAAGAGATAAGAACCATCAGAGGGCACTATCCTTCAAAGTTTGTTGAAACAGTTGGGCCGTCACTTCTTCTGAATCCCTTAGTAGAGTCATGGAACGATGATAACTGTGGAGATGAACAATCGAGGGTCCACTCCCTCCAAACTTCTCGATATTTGGCATCTTGAACTTCTCGGGTAACCTCGCTTTAGGATAAGGAGACATGTGGGTGTAGTCCATGTAATTCCTAAAGATCCTGACTTGGTCAAACTTCTTGGTGGGCATCTTGAGATCCTCTTTGACTTTATTCAACTCCTCCTCCTTCGGATCAGCGACCACAGGCAGATTAGCCATAGGCTGGGCAATGTTTGGCATTGGAAGCTGGGCAGGCGGTGGCCCATTGGCAGGAGGGGCACGTGGAGTGTGATGATATTCTTCCGAAACCCAGATAGGCTCGGGTGGACCCATAGCACGAGGTAACAGGGCCTCGGGCTCTTGAGGAATAGAAACTTGGTTTCGTTTCATTTCTCAGACCTCAGTTTGGAGGTTGTCAATCTTGGACACGAGCTGAGCTAGGACTGTCGGCAGGTCCAGTTTTATGACTGGCGCTTGATCTGTATTCTCCATAGAAGATGGATAGATTCTGAACTTGAAAGAAGTAGTAGAAGAATGGATGAAACTCTAGGGTGATTTGACTGGAGACCAAAGCCAATAGGGAGCCAGGCCAAGGGCTTGCAATCGACCTGAGAAGGCGTAGGACGAGATTTATTTTTGAGGAAAAAAAAAGAAGAAACTATTTTTGGATTTTTGATAAAGAAGGAAGAAATGTTTTTTATTTTTGATAAATAAGGGAGAAATGTTTTTGGATACGGAACTCAGCATGATTATTATGTTCTCACTTGTATTTAATTCTCCTAAATGCAATGTCGGACGGGACCCGAGCTTGAAAAAGTGGGGTTCTTAGTATATGCAAAGCTACGGGTTGGACTTGTAACCAGGCTCACAGACAGGGCCCTGTTTTAAAAATGCACAAAAATTGGGAGGCGGATCGACCCGGAATTTCGGCAGAGTTTCGGGTTGAAACCGGCAATCTAGAGTGCGTGTCCTAGGTTTGACACCTATATGCGGGTATGGAGTTGGTTGGGTGAATCGTCATGGGTTCCCCCTTTGGCATGACTTCCACGATATATGTCTTGCTCTTACGGGAAATCGGTACGTGTGGACAAGCCATTTGATATACCTGAGTGTAAGTGAATTGCCTCACTATATACCTCGCGGGGACGGTACGTGTGAGAGTGAATTCGATATACTCGACGTACGTGAATGAATTCCCTACAATATACCTCCCATCATGACTTCGGTCAAGCGGTACGATGCAGGGGAACCATTCGATATACGTCAAAGGTACTTGGCCAATGGAAGGTGAGAGTCATATCGCTTAGGCTAACTGCGACCTGCCGGATCAGCGCCCATCACGAAGTGACCCTCCAGTTACTGGGTAAAATTTGGTCAATAGCAATGCTCTTTGGTGATATCGTGTGAATCATGCATGATTCTCTTATTAGTATCTTATTATGAGAATGCCTTTCTTGATTATGCCAAACAAGGAGTAGAGTACAAGTACCCCAAAAGGCACACCAAGTATGGATGGGTGATGCGTACAACATGGGGAAATATGTGATCCTAGGTGCACGTGGTGTGAAGTGTACATGGAGAATTTTCTACAAGTGTGTGAACATAAGCATGAGCATGGGATACATATGGAAAAGGGAAACATGTGGATATGGGGGGAAACATAAACAAATATAGCATCCATGTAAATAGAGTCAAGCCCACAAAATACACATATATTCCCCAGTAGAGTCGCCACTGTGTCCATCCCTGATCCTCATCCGTGCGTGGGCGGGCGCGTGGAGGAAAGGATCCTTCGGGTCCCGCGTGTCCCTCTCGGGAGCGCTTCGGTCGGCATCGTTTGTGGTGTGAAAAATATAGAGAGATTCAGAGTCGCCAGTATATTTTACTCAAAATAGACAAAAGAAAAAGGGGAAGCCACTCCGAAGAGTTGCATCCAAAGACATACTGGTGCATGCGAAACCAAGATGATTCGAGAAGAGTTCGGAGGCTTAGTTACGAAATGGGAAGGTGTTAGGCACCCATTCCGCCCTTTCGGTCTCTCATGGATATTTGTTATTTTCCTTTATGTTTCCCCCCGTGATATGTGTGCATGTGTATATATATAGAATGGAGGTAGGAATCCTCGACTTGTATCATGGAAAAGATAAAGCGAGTCATCCGTAGGAAGATATAAAAGTAAGATTAGAAAAATAAGATTTACGCGATTACCCCTACGTTGATCGTTATAAGGGAACGATAATGCATATGGAGTAATGCGTCACTAAGGACAAGTATATATCTATAATAAAAGAGAAATGGATTTAGGGAAAATAGAAAATAAGAGAAAAGGTGAGGAAAGGACTCGAGTCTCGGGTTTTATCCCGAAACGCCTACGTAGCCTATAAAGGCATCAAAGTCCACATAGCTCGCATACAAAGCAAAAGGGGTGGGGTATATCCCATAAATCCAAATGTGGGATCTCTTATTTATAAGAGTGTGTGTGTGTGTGTGTGTGTGTGTGTGTAGAAAAAGTGTATTTAGTTGTGAGAAAGGTGTGGAAAAAGTGTAAGAATCCCTACTTGGAATTTATGAGTAAACCCTCTTTTTCTTGTTTTGGGGGTTTTTATTTATATGAAAATAAGAGATGTGCAATAATAATAAATAAAAAAGTATATTAGGATGTGTGAGACGAGATAATAAGAGTGCTAAGTAAGAAAACAAGTTATTGGGAATTCAAGAGAATTTAAGAGAGAGTTTGAGAAAATTGGACCTTCTTGAAGATCTTGAGGTTGATCTTGAATGTTGGAGAGCATCCCTTCAGCTTGGATGATGATGGAGAATGGTTAATTCACCAAGTTTGATTAAAAGGATGATGAAAAGTGGAAGTAAAAAAGGGATTTGGAAGTTGAAATCACGCTGCCTTCGAGAGAGGTTTCTGGGATTCGTTCAGGGAGATTTTTATCAGATCTGGGCTCTCTTACAAATGAGGTGAAGGCCTCTTTTTTATAGGCCCGGGTGAGTGCCGATCGGCATAGATCCCTTCCTGCCTATCGACAAGCAGGTGCCGATAGGCAGGTTCTGGAACCTGCCGATAGGCAGGTTCTGGAACCTGCCGTTTGGTAGTGTGTTTTGGGCTTTTTTGGAAAATTGGCCGCCGAGGGCAAACCGTTGGTCAGAATCGCATACGGGGCATACCGTTGGAAAGATAATTCAGATACCTTAGAAAGTCCTTTGGACCGCTCCCGGGTTTGAGAGTTGACTTTGGGTCAAATATGGCTCGGAAGCGTTTGTCGGTCCATTGGACTGGAAATCGTGCGGACGTAAACGGATCGTTCGTACGCATGGTAAGTCCGAATCGCGCACGGGGCATACCGTTGGAAATATTAGGAGATGTACTTCAACATTCCAAAGAGTTTGACCCAGTTTGGAGAGTTGACTTTGGTCAACAGGCCCGGGAAGCATTTGGTGGCCTCCCGGAGTCAAACGGATCGTTCGTCCGCCTGGAAAGTCAGAATCGCGCACGGGGTGGACCGTTGGAAAGGGTATTTAGTTCCCTTCAAAGATTCATTCATCCTCGGTCGAGCTGAAGAGTTGACAAAGGTCAAATAGAGCCCGGGAGCGCCCAGTGGCCTCTACGTCAGGTTTTGGACGCAAACGGTTCGTTCGTCCGCATGGTAAGTTGGAATCGCGCACGGGGTGGACTGTTGGAAAGGGTATTCAGTGACCTTCTAAGATTCATTAAGTCTCGATCAAGATGAAGAGTTTGATTTTTGGGTCAAACTGAGCCAGGGGGGTGCCTGATGGCTTCCAGGTCAGTACTCGGGACGTGACCTGGGTTTGTAGTGATGACGGGAGGTACTAGGGACCTAAGGAGAGTTAGGGGGTAACAAAATGGGGTGTCTACAACCCTGAATCAGTCCGACTGTTAAAGGTTTCCTGTTAAATTTTAGGAACTGGACTACTTCATTTTTTAGGACCCCCGGTCTGGTCCAGTCACTGCTTTTGACCAGCTCCTGTTTTACCCCTTTTTAATTGATTTTATTGCTAAGGGACCCTCCAATAGAGTGTAGTAAACATATTTGAGAGATATTTTGAGGGTTCATAATTGGATGTAAAAGAGAGGCCACTTTGGGGGTAATAATGGAGGTATTTATAAGAGAAAATTGTATTGTTTTCTTTGGTAAATCCTCCAAGGAATGAGGATTCTCTCGAGGATGGTTATAGGTTACTATGGAGGCATATTTTTGGAGTTTCACATGCCGAAATCTTTAATAAATTCTTCGAGAAGTAGGAATTTACTTAATGCCAATTATGGACTAGGTGAGAAAGAAATAATGTGTCCTTAGTGATGATTAAATTTGGCGATCAGTATAATACCCCGTATTTTTGGGGGATTTTATTTTTATTATGGAATTGTGATTTAATTATGGAATTGGGATTAATTAACTTGAATGGATAAATTTATTTTATAATTAATCCAGATTTTATTGTAATAATTACTAGTGTGACGAGAGTTAGTATTTATTGGCGATAATTATGTTGAATATTACTTAACGAGTAAAGTAATGTACGAGTATGAAAATATTATTATGGACGATAGTGAAAAATACGGCAGTTGTAATACACTTAGTTGGGACACGCATGTGGGTCGCGTCGATATTATTTTATTGGGTTAAAAAGATAATTTATTTTTAAATATCTCAGATGGGAATTTTGAGTGCGCCAATGTGTCCGGATGGGTTGACATAGTCAAAAAACACTACTCGCGTGTCTTATTTGGATTCCGGGGCATTTTAGCCCAAAACAACACCCCGAAGGGGTATTTTGATCTTTTGGGATTTTTGGGAATTAAAATAGATGAAAATTAGGAATTAAATTAGAGAAAGAACGTGGGCATTAGGTTATCTGATAGTTTCCAAACTTACTTGAGAGAGAGAGAGAGAGAGAGAACCAAAGAGGGAGAAGAAGAATTCCATAGGTGCTTTAGGCTAAGGATTCAAGTTCTTCCACCAAAAATCACATCAATGCGTAGATCGCGAGGAGAGGGTCACCCCCATACCAATTCCGTTCAACAATTCATAAGTTCACGAGAAGGAAAGTGTTTATCTTGCTGAATTGTTGAGCATATGTGTTTCATGTCATCCTTAGTTGATGAGATAACCATGATACTATGAATTTGAGACTGATTTGTCAATGAATTTCAAATTTTGAAGATAGGTTTGCATGTAGATGAATAACCCTATTCTAGTAATGATAATTCTAGACAGTTTTAGTTTAAAATCATGAAATGAAATTGGGAGTTTAATGATTATTAATGGTGGGTTCATTATTAAGGGACTTTTAAAGATTTAGGAATTTGTTTAGATTCCATTTTATTATGTAAGGATATGTCATTTAAATTATGTTAGAAAGTACCCTATTGTGATTAGGAATAGTTTAGAATCATTGATTGGGAGTTGGAATGAGTTTGAGACGAATTTGGATGAGGAAAAGATTGGAAAAAAGAATTTCGGAAGAAAAGGGATCATCTCACAATTTTCGTTCGAAGGGCCTCGTTCGAACGAGAATTCCAATGATCATTCTAATAAGATTTCTGAGTTCGTTCGAAGTTATAAGTTCTTTCGAACGACCTCGTTTAAATGAGAATCTTGGACTTCTAACGAGATTCCAGAATGTTTATTTATGACCCGGTCAAGTTAGAATCCTTCTAGATTGGTCCAAGTGAGAGAAAGTAACCTATGCTATCATCGAATGACTTAAATTCCTAGTTAGTAGTGAGTTTAGAGAGTGACTATTCAAGGGGCTATAGTAGGGTAATAGTGCCTTAGAGAGAATGTACTTGTTAGAGAGATAAGTTTTATGGTTGAAACATTGTGAGTAGTAGAGACGATATTGCTACAAATAAACTCGTGGATTTTGGTTACGTTAATTCCTATTATATATAATAAGTTGTGTGTATACTTATTGACTGAACTATTATGTGTACAACATATCTACGCTGCTTGCTATCTAGCGGAGGTTGTGCGTTGTAGACAATCATGCCTTGAGGAGCCTTCGGGTTGGATATTGGTTTGTACCACTAGAGCTTATAACCTAGGTACGGACTATCTGTGAGTACGATAGTTATGACGGTCATATAGGTGCGTAGGTATATGCATAGCCCATTGTATTGGGACTATGTTTGCCTCCAATATATGTGTTTTGTTTTGATGGTTCGCGAGATACTGAACCTTTTGTCCTTTATGCAATGTGCAATACAACAAGACATGATAGCAGAGTATGCAGGCACCGCAGATGTGTCTCGGGGTGCAATATTGTATATATATAAGATAGAATGTATATGTGTATATATAAAATGATGTTTACTTTGTCAATTAAGTAGGTGGGATTAATAATGAAATTTGAAATGAATTTAGTAGCGAACACTTAATTATATTAAATTGGAAGTGTCTGTTTATGCTAAAAAGTGGAATTATTTAGATGTATTATTTTGCGAGAGGAAATCCATGGGAACGATGTCGGATTATGATTAGTTATTAGACAAGAAGGACTAGTTAGTATGGGATTAGAAGTAGTGGGATTTGTATATGCGCTAGGTGTGCACATTAGATGAGAGATGAGTATCTCAAGTGGGTTCGATAACTTAACATGAAAAATATATGTTCTAATAAATCATTTTAAGCACTTGCAGAATTTTAAACTGTTTTCAACTCGGGCTCTGACCCATTTTTTTTGTAAATCTCTTTTCTTGACAAATTATTTTAGGTTTTTAGCCACAGGTACACCAAGCTTAGGAGTTGCACTCATTCAATGAGTTGAAACTGCTTTGGAGGCTACAGGACCTTTGTATTATACACCCCTGAGTCTATCATTCCTTACTTTTGAGTTGTTTACATCAATTGGACATGTCGTCCCTTCTTATTCTTATATTTAGAGATTTGAGACTTAATCCATTACTCTTCCCAGTTGTTGATTTTATTTAGTTGGATTACTGTATTGGATTTTTTACTGGAAGTGCTTACTCCAACTCCTTTATATAAATTAAATGGTGAATGTTTAGATATTTCCTTAAATAGTTTATATTAATTGAAAAGATAAAATTTTGGCATCAACCTTTTTGAATATTAGGTGGTTAGTATTTTATAACAAGTTTTTGATAGTGATGCATAATCTGAACCAACTGGATATTCTGGTTTTAATTAATAAAGGACTGATGACCCGTTATTTAATTAAGCGGGGTGTCTCAGGTCGTATCAGAGCATCAGGTTCTAGAGTCCTTAGGATATGTACGGCTTACTATGTTTTTTGTGCCGCTATCTTTGCTGTAGAGCCCTATATTTAGGATTGTTGTATTCATTAATTGCGCATTTTACATCTCCAACTATTTGAGATATTTACTGTGGACTTATAAAGCTTATCTCTCATTTCAGATGCCTCCCAGATGTGCATAACGAGCTAATAGGGATGCCCAGCCCGAGCCTCAGCCAGCTTCGGCCCAGGGTACAATGAATGCTACAAAAGTTACCGCTATTATAGCATAAACGGTGAATGCAACATTAGTCGTGGTACGGCATGCTCCACCACTAGCGCCAGCACTGGCTCCAGCACTGGTTCACACTTTCCCTTATGCTTGGGAGCGCATCATACATGCCTTTCAGAAGGCACACCCATCAGAGTTCACTGGGAGTTCAGATGTAGTAAAGGAGAGCCACTGGAAGAAGGATATACAGAGACATCTGAGGATGTATGAGTGAATAGATGTACAAAAGTAGATTTTGGCTACTTTTAAGTTGGTGGGGGAAGCATTACAGTTGTGGGAGTCCATCACCACTATGGAGGATAGAGACAACATAACGATCCGAGAGTTCTGGGTGCGATTTGACTGAAAGTACTTCCCTTCTGCAGTGTAGATCGAGATGAGAAGAAAGCGGTTAAACCTAAAGTAGGAAGGGAAGATAGTTGTTGAGTATGAGGAGGATTTTACTGATCTTCTTAATATTATCCCCTATGAGATACCGACAAAGGAGAAGAAAATTCAGAGATTCATGGATGGATTAACTTGGAGGATTCTTCAGTATCTGCTAAGGAATCTTTCATTAGCAATTATTCTTATTCAGTTAATGTTGCACTACTACATTGCCAGGACCACCGCTTCCACCAGCAAGGAAGTAAATGAGTTGGGGAGTCCATCCAGTAGGGTCGAACAAGTGGTAGTAGTGATAGTGGGGCACCTACAACTCAGGCACAGGTCCGTCATAGGGAGCAGAGTTTCCAACAGGGGGAACCTGCTAAGGGCTTTCGCTCCGAAGATTTTTAACAGGGGCAGGGAGGCTTTAGGCAATACCATCAGGGCCAGGACAGGGATGATAACGGCCATCAGGGCCGAGGGCAGTAGGGACAGAGGGGAGGACACTTTCTAGGGAGATATTTTACTTGTGACAACATTAGCCACAAACATCAGGATTATCCTCAGAGGGGTAGAGCCCCGTAGTAGCAGCAGTAGCAGGGCACACGTAAGGAGCCCCATCGACCGTTATTTCCAGCTGCCCTCCCAGCATCGCCCTAGATTCCAGCCATTCTAGCAGTTTCGATACAACAGGGATAGTTACAGTACGGGTGTGTCTATAATGTCCATCAGGACCTAAGTTCATCAGGCGCCACCCGCTGTTGAGGGTACGTTTCCTATACATGGGACTATAGGGTGAATTTTATTTGACACGGGGGCATCACACTTATTTATAGCTATTAGCTTTGCACAGGCCATAGGTTTGTTAGACACAGTAGAGAGTACAATGACTTGTGTAGACTCACCGCTAGGGAAGGGGTCATTGATTTTCTTTATATATCGGGGAGTAGGTATAGGTATTGGGAGTTTGATTTTGCCAGCAGATATGCTAGTCTTAGATATACACGAGCATGATGCCATTATTGGCATGGCTTGGCTTGCTGCTTATAGAGACATAATAGACTATTTTAGTAGGAGAATTATCTTTGATATACCGAGACAGGAGATGTTCCTAGTGGCAATGCCTTGTCCTAGCGGAGGATCGTCCACCCATTTGTATTACATAGAGGAGGAGACCTCTAAGGGGATAGTGATCCCCATTGATTTTATTCCCATAGTTTTTGAGTTTTTCGATGTATTCCAGGATATACCGGGACTATAACCTAGTCAAGAGATAGATTTCATTATAGACTTGATACCGGGAACTTGGCTGATAGCTCGTTCACCCTATTGTGTGGATCTAGTTGAGATGAGAGAGTTACGGGACCAGATTGAGCAGTTATTGGGACAGGGCTTCATTAGTAGGAGTACCTCGCCTTAGGGTTCTCCAGTGTTGTTCGTAAAGAAGAGAGATGGATCGTTAATGTTGTGTGTGGATTATCGAGAGGTAAACAAAGTCACGATATGGAATAAGTATCCGTTGCCCCGAATCAATGACTTGTTCGACCAATTGAGAGGAGTTGCCTTCTTCTCAAAGATAGTTTTGAGATCGTGATATCACAGCTAAGGATTAGGTAGAGGGGTGTGTCGAAGACTACTTTCCTGATGAGATATGGGTCCTACGAGTTTTGAGTAATTCCATTTGGACTAACGAATACTCCATCCGTTTTCATGGACTTAATGAACAGGGTGTTTAGAGAGTTTTTAGATCAGTTTTTCATCGTCTCCATTGATGACATTCTAATTTATTCACGAACTGAGGAAGAGCATGCCGAGAATCAGAGGATGGTTTTATAGACTCTATATGAGCATGAGTTATATGTGAAATATGAGAAATGTGGGTTCTGGCTGAGAGAGGTTCAATTCTTGGGGTACATCATTTCTATGGAAGGGATATCAGTAGATCCGGGGAAGGTGTTAGCAGTGAGGGAGTGGGGACAACCCATGACATCGACTGAGATATGTAGCTTCTTAGGGCTGGAACGATACTACAGGCGATTCATTCAAGAATTCTCGAAGATAGCGGGTCCATTGATAAACCTGACTCGCAAAGGGGTACCATTTATATGGGATGATACCTGCTAGTTGGCTTTAGACAAGATGAAGGACAAGCTGAATTCAGCACCAGTCCTAGCCCTACCTAGGACATGGATGGAATACTTGGTGTACACGGATGCGTCCTTGTCAGGACTTGAGAGTGTGCTTCAGCAGGAGGATAAGGCAATTGCTTATGCTTCCCGTAAGCTTAAGCCTCATGAGAGGAATTACCCCACCCATGACTTGGAGTTAGAAGCAGTCATGTTTGCATTGCGGATATGGAGGCATTATCTCTTGGGGGAGAAATTTTGCCTGTTCACGGATCACAAATCCATGTAGTATTTGTTCACGCAGCGGGAGCTGAATATGCATCAGCAGAGGTGAATTGAATTTATGAAGGACTACCAGTTCGACATCCATTACCACCCAGGGAAGGCTAATGTGTTAGAAGACACGTTAAGCCTAGGCCAACAGGTGAGTTAACCGAGGTGTGGAAGGCAAAATGGAAAGAATTTGGGCATCAGGATGCATTTTCCCACTCATTTATGTTGGTGATGACGGTTACACTCGAGATAGTTACTAGGGTGATACAGGCTCGGGCAGCGGATTCCTTCTGTGAGGATTGGATTATCCAGCTTTTAGCCAAGGGAGTAGAGTCTTTGTCCGTGAGCTCAGATGGGGGTTTACGCTTTAATAGAAGACTAGTAGTCCTAGAGGGGGAGGAGTTGTGGCATGAAGTGATGACAGAGTCGCACGGTTCACGGTTTGCAGTACATACCTAAGGGGATTAAATGTACCAGGATATGAGGAGACGGTATTGGTGGACAGGAATGAAGAAAGACATCGTCGAGTTTATTTTGAGGTGTGCCACTTGTTAGTTGGTGAAGACATACCATCAGAGAATGGGAGGACTACTACAGCCATTAGAGATCCCTATTTGGAAATGGGAGAGTATTTCCATGGATTTCATTATATGGCTACCTACATTTTAGAGAGATCATGATTCCATGTGGGTGATTATGGATCGATTGATCAAGGTAGCTCATTTTTTGCCAGTTCGGACAGACTACACTATGGGGAAGTATGCTCAGATCTTCATTGCCGAGATAGTGAGACTCCACGGGGTTCCCCTTGATATTGTGTCCGACCAGGATAAGATTTTTGTGTCCAAATTTTGGGAGAGTTTCCAGCAGGCTATGGGCACGGAGTTACTGTTGAGTTCGGCCTATCACCCACAGATGGATGGGTAAATAAGCGAACAAACCAGATGTTGGAGGATATGTTGCGGATGTGTTTCCTAGATTTTAGCGGGGGATGGGAGCAGTACCTTCCATTTGTGGAGTTTTCTTGTAATATCTCCTACCATTTTAATATTTGCATGGATCCATTTGAGGCGTTATATGTCAGACCTTCTCGTTCTCCAGCATATTAGCTATATGTGGGGGGCAACAAGTTACTTAGGTCGGAGGTGATTCAGGACACCTTGGCTAAGATTGATTTGATACGCAGTCGCATTCGAGTTGCTCAAGATAGGAACAAGAACTATGTCAATGCCAAGAGGTTCTTTAGGGAATTTGGTGTGGGGGATCAGGTGTTGTTAAGAGTATCTCCTATGAAGGGGGTAATGCGGTTTGGAAAGAAAGAGAATTTGGCATCGAGATATGTTGGGCCATTCCCTATTATTGAGCAGATTGGGCCAGTAGCTTATCCACTTGTCTTACCGTAACACCTGTATAAGATTCATGACGTGTTCCACGTCTCTTCACAGAGCAGATACCTTCAGGATGATTTGGCCCACACCTATATTGCATTGGAGTAGATTGATCTTCACCCTGATAGTTCCTACGAGGAGGGACTAATGGCAATTCTAGACTGTAGTGAGAGGAAACTGAGGTCAAAGGTTGTGCCATTAGTACGAGTACAGTGGTAGCATCATAATGTAGAGGAGTCTACCTAGGAGTGTGAGGATGACATGCGGGACAAATATCCAGAGCTATTCCTACCAGGTATACCTTTATTTGGATCTTTTCTGAATTTCGGGATGAAATTCTATTATTATGGGGTAAGTATGTAATACCCCATATTTTGTGGGATTTTATTTTTATTATGGAATTGTGATTTAATTATGGAATTGGGATTAAATAACTTAAATGGAGAAATTTATTTTATAATTAATCCAGATTTCATTGTAATAATTACTAGCGTGACGAGAGTTAGTATTTATTGGCGATAATTATGTTGAATATTAGTTAGGGAGTAAAGTAATGTATGAATACAAAAATATTATTATGGACGGGAGTGAAAAATATGGAAGTTGTAATACACTTAGTTGGGACCCACATGTGAGTCGTGTTGGTATTACTTTATTGGGTTAAAAAGATAATTTATTTTTATGTATCTTGGATGGCCATTTTGAGTGCGCTAGTGTGTCCGGAAGGATCGAGATAGTCAGAAAACACTACTCGCGTGTTTTACTAGGATTTCGGGGCATTTTAGCCCAAAACGATACCTCGGGGAGGTATTTTGGTCTTTTGAGATTTTTGGAATTAAAATAGACAAAAATTACGAATTAAATTAGAGAAAGAACGTGGGCATTATGTTATCTGACAATTTCTAAACTTACGTGAGAGAGAGAGAGAGAGAGAGAGAGAGAGAGAGAGAGAGAGAGAGAGAGAACCAAAGAGGGAGAAGAAGAACTCCAAAGGTGCTTTGTGCTAAGGATTCAAGTTCTTCCACTAGAAATCACATCAACGCGTAGATCGCAAGGAGAGGATCACCCCCATACCAATTCCGTTCAATAATTTTGACGTTCACGAGAAGGTAAGTGTTTATCTTGCTGAATTGTTGAGCAGATGTGTTTCAAGTTAACCTTAGTTGATGAGATAACCATGATACTATGAATTTGAGACTAATTTTTCAATGAATTTAGAAATTTGAAGATAAGTTTGCATGTAGATGAATAACCCTATTCTAGTAATGATAATTCTGGACATTTTTAGGTTAAAATCACGAAATAAAATTGGGAGTTGAATGATTATTAATTGTGGGTTCATTATTAAGGGACTTTTAAAGATTTAGGAATTTGTTTAGATTCCATTTGATTATGTAAGGATTTATCATTTAAATTATATTAGAAAGTACCCTATTGTGATTAAGAATAACTTAGAATCATTGATTGGGAGATGGGATGAGTTTGAGACGAATTTGGATGAGGAAAATATTGGAAAAACGAATTTAGGAAGAAAAAGGGTGATCTCAGAATTTTCATTCGAAGACCTGCCCAGGTCGTTCGAATGACCTCGTTTGAATGATAATTCCAACGACCATTCTAACGATATTTCTGAGTTCATTCGATGCGAGAATTTCGTTGGAACGACCTCGTTCAAACGATATTCCTGAACTTCTAACGAGATTCCATAATGCTTATTTATGACTGGATAAAATTATAATCCTTCTAGGTTGGTCCAAGTGAGATAAAGTAACCTACGCTATCATCGAATGACTTAAATTCCTAGTTAGTAGTGAGTTGACAGCGTGAGTATTCAAGGGGATATAGCGGGGTAATAGTGCCTTAGAGAGAATGTACTTGTTAGAGAGATAAGTTGTATTGTTGAAACATTGTGAGTAGTAGAGACAATAATGCTACATATAAACTCGTGGATTTGGGTTACGTGAATTCTTATTGTATATAATAAGTTGTGTGTATACTTATTGATTGAACTATTATGTGTACAACATACCTACACTGCTTGCTATCAAGCAGAGGTTGCGCGTTGTGGACAATCATGCCTTGAGGAGCCTTCGGGTGGGATATTGGTTTGTACCACTAGAGTATAGAACCTAAGTACGGGATATCTGTAAGTACGATAGTGATGACGGTCGTATGGGTGCATAGGTATGTGCGTAACCCCTCGGATTGGGACTATGTTCGCCTCCAATATATGTGTTTTGTTTTGATGGTTCGCGAGAGACTGAACCTTTAGTCCTTTATGCAATGAGCGATGCAAGAGGACATGATAGCAGAGTATGAAGGTACCGCAGCTGTGTCTCGGGGTTCAATGTTGTATATATATAAGATATAGTGTATATGTGTATATTTGAAACGATATTTACTGTGTGAATTAAGTAGGTGGGATTATTAATGAAATTTGAAATGAATTTAGGAGCAAACACTTAATTATATTAAATTGGAAGTGTCTGGTTATGCTAAAAAGAGGAATTGTTTAGATGTATTATTTTGTGAGAGGAAATCCATGGGAATGATGTCGGATTATGATTAATTATTAGACTGGAAGGACTTGTTAATATGGGAATAGAACTAGTGGGATTTGTATATGCACTAGGTCTGCACATTAGATGAGAGGTGAGCATCTCAAGTGAGTTCGATAACTTAACATGAAAAATATATGTGCTAAGAAATCATTTTAAGCACTTGCTGATTTTTAAACTGTTTTCAACTCGGGCTCTGATCCATTTTTTTGTAAATCTATTTTCTTGTCAAATTATTTTAGGTGCTCAGCTACAGGTACACCAGGCTTAGGAGTTCCACTCATTCAACGAGTTGATGCTGCTGTGGAGGCTATAGGACCTTGGTAGTAGACGCCTCTGAGTCTATCATTCCTTACTTTTGAGTTGTTTACATTAGTTGGACATGTCGTCCCTTCTTATTCTTATATTTCGAGATTTGAGACTTAATTCATTACTCTTCTCGGTTGTTGATTTTATTTAGTTGGATTAATGTATTGGATTTTTTACTAGAAGTGTTTACTCCAACTCCTCTATATTATGTCAGTTATTTCGTTTCTTATGAATTTAATTAAATGGTGAATGTTTATATATTTCCTTAAATAGTTTATATTAATTGAAAAGATAAAATTTGGACATCAACCTTTTTGAATATTAGGTGGTTAGTATTTTATAACAAGTTTTCGACAGGGATGCATAATCTGAACAAATTGGATATTCTGATTTTAATTAATAAAGGACTAATGGCCTGGTATTTAATTAGGCGGGGTGTCATAATTAGTCATATTTTAGGTGTAATGGATTAGTAAGTTTCAAGTGAGGGATTTTATAGTAAAATGAATTTGGAAGGTATGCGAGAGTGTATTGGTTGGTATAATGAGAGTTACATACGTATAGCTGGATTCTTTACTTTTACATACGGACATGAGATCGTATGTATATTACATATATTTATGGTGAGAATTAATATACCTTGTGTGATGGTTTGTATATATGATGTGATTGAATATATATCTTGTGTATATGATATATATATATATATATAATGTGAAGCATGCCCTCTAATGCTATCATTGAAAGTTGGGCAATGTGGGTGAATCTCCCTGGCTTGAGGAGCAGGGAGAGTATAGTTCCCAAGTCATAGCATCCATAGTTTATATTGCGTGATTTTTATTAAGGGTGAGACTTGGTGGGTATGTTTCGTTCTCATTTTCGGGGAGGAACTATGGTCGCTTCCCATACGTTGTGTTTAGGTTATTACCAAGTCAGTGCGAGCTATTCTGACTGTTGGTAACCCAAGGACATGTGAGAGATCCCTTGGAAGATGATAGCATTATAGAAACCATTAGTACACATATATTATGTGTGTTATGTATGTGTACATGTTGGAGAATAATAAATTATGTATAATACCTATGTGTAATATTATAAAACCTTTATAGATAGTGTGTGATATCTTAATATTATAACTAGAGTAGTTATGAAAATATGTATTATGTTTTGTTCTTTCTGACATGAGAGTGGATGAGTATACTCTTATGCCGATAGATGGGATGTAAGCGGTTTTTACTATGGACTCAGGGCCTAACGGATTTCCACGACTGAAAATGTTAGGTGGTAGTGTATGGTGGGGGTTCCTTATTTGGATTTCATTTTGCGAGATGTCCCACGCATGAAACATAGCGTAACGTTGGGCGTGGGGAGATGTTTGGTCCTTAGTTCTTGGTTATATGTATTAGTGGGGGTATATTACTTGCATTAAAGATGACGTGTTATATATTATGCTAATAACTTGTGAAAGTTAAGAATTAGGAAATTGATAGAATATTATTGAGTTATATTAGTGTATAGGTTGGGTGAAAATTTAGGTGACGATGATGTTAGATTTAATGGTCTACGCGAATGAGGCTTAGGCGTATATTTAAGAGGATTTATCTTTAGAATGTGTTGGGTAGCTTAGTTGAAGTTCACACTTAGGTTAGGTGCGCGCTATAGATGAGGGGTGAGGTTGAATCCTAAGAGAGTGCGACACCACTTTAATTATGAAATGGTGCATTCATAATTATTATGCATTGTAACTCACTTGCTAAAACTATTTTCAAACCTCGGGTTCTGACCCGCTTATATCTTTTCTCGTGATATACATATATTGTTATTTTAGGTGTCCCACTCCAATGACTCCTATTCTATCCAGAGCCCTTGGAGCTATAGCAAATGCGGGATGTTACAGGATTTTGTTGTAGCCTCTTCCTGTTTTTGTACGTCTAGTTTAAGATCCAATTTGTATATCGATTATGTCTACCTGGGGTTTGTTTATGTAGATCTTTTATGATTTTATCATCTGGATGTTGTAATGTCTGTGGCCCGACATCATATTCGGGTTTATTCTTTTGTTGTACTCATGTATATATTATCATGTTTGGTAGTCTTATTGTTTCTTGGTTTGTAGTTATTTGGTTGTTGATTTAAATTTTTGGCATCTGCATTAATTTCTATTAGGTGGTTAATTATATTTTTAGTATATGCGGCTAGGATGCTAATAATGATCCACTTGAGATTCTTGTTTTATCTTGATATAGGGTTGGCCACCCTTTATTAATTTAAGCGGGGTGTCACAATAAGATGCTAGATTTAAATGTTTTATATCTTAATATATCCTATATCCTTAATGGTTGTTATTCATGATATTACACATACTTAACTATTTGATGTTGTGGACATATTTAATATATACTTACCTTGTCATATCCTTAGGTGTCTAGAAATTGTGTTTCAATATTTTAAGTTTTAGTATTGGTCTACAAATCGGTTTTTACCATACTGTTTTATATCCTATGTTCATAACTCATTTTTGTTTTACCTTGTGTTTAGTATATTGTGTGTATTCCCTCCTAAAATCTTGGTGATGGTTTCCATATACTTGGTTGTTATGTTATTATTGATCTCTTGTGCCTTTATATAGTATATTATATGATTCTTATCTTATGTTACTACATGTGCTTATTGTGTTGTGTTCCTTATGTTCATTTTCTTGTATTTATTGGTCACATCATCTTTCTTAGCAGAGAATAAGTTGTATCATGGGAGAGAAGACTTGATTAAGGAAGAATTAATTTGTGACAAAAAGAAAGTTAGATATAAGAAAAAAAAAGATGAAATTTGTAAGTTAGATAATTATAGAGTTATATTAGGGAGAGATTTGTATATGATAAATAGATTATTTGGATTTTGGTGACATATATATTTGGACACGCTTTTGAGTGAGTTATGTTTGATGACTTATATACAATGTTATCATATGATCATATCATATCTTAACTTCCATATCAATTACATAAAGTGATATATAAATTTCAATCCTTAGATTAACTTTAATTAATTCACTTTAATAAAGATTAATTCATCATGTTCTTAGTGTTTCTAGTTCTTAATCATAGTTTCCTTGCCTTTCTCCATTCCATGACAAAAGGGGGGAGAATGATTCTCCTTCTTATGAAAGGAATGTTGACAAAATGTTACATTCCTATGAGAAATATTTCCCTGGAGATAATTTTCTTTGGTGAGAGACTTAGTTAGGGTGGAGAAAATTCTCTAAAGGAAAGATATGATGATTGAGAGAGTATAATTATGTGATATTATGTCATAGTTTATATTGAAATGAAATGATAATAGATAACCTATAGAATGCAGTGTATACATTACATCTTATTGAGATATCAGCTAAACTTAGCATACGTTCCTTTGTAATTAGATGAACCATGCTTAGAGTCCTTATATCTTTTATTCACCTTATTACTCTTGTTCTCTTATAAATTATTGGTGCATTGGTATATTGATGTCTTTGTTGTATTTGACAGTAAATAAAAGTTATAAGAGTAACGAATGGTTTTGTCCTGGCTATCCTTGTATGGCTTTGGTTGGGCGAGTTGTGTTATAGGTGATAGATTTGATTCATTTATTTGTAAACTCTTATTTATGTGTTTTGTCACGGAATAGACTAATAGGAAGATTGTAAGAGTGAAAGTATGATCCAAAGCTCCATACGATTAGATTTTCTTATCCTGTTCCAAAACACATTGGGTCATAGGCTAAGTTGTCCCGCAAAGCTTCATGTTCAAGACTATAAGATCGAACTTCTTCGTATTCATCCAAAAAGCTACCTCATGCACTAACCAATGAGATAGTTACTTTAGGATAAATGTAAAGGACTTAGAGTGACTAGTTTCAATACCCTCTTTTAACATAACTTTTTTTCTAATTGAAAATTGTGTTCAAACTTATTTGTGAGCTTGTATGGACAATTGAAATAAATACAATATGAAATTTACTTTTCTTATAGAAAAATTATGTTCATAAAAATTTCATTCTTTTGTGTGTTTTTTAAGTATGAATATTTTGGGAGTGAACAAAAATATTTGGAGTGTTTGTCAAAATTCTTTCAAACTTTTGGAAGAAAAATATAGGTTCGAAATCTCTGGATAAAGTCGTGACCTTCCGCTTGTATCATTCTTGGGACTACTGATTTTCCGCACCAATAGGGGGTTCGTGTGGTCTTTAACAACCAAAATCCAAAGTATTTTCCTCGTGAATGTGCTTGTTTGGAAGAACATCATTAATTTAAATCATGCTTTGAACCGTCAAAATCATAAAATTAGTGGACTAAAATGATATTTTATGCCCTTAGAAATGGTCTAACAACAATATTGCTGAAGTTAAACTCTGATATATAACTAATCTTTATATAAAAGCAAACCATTTTCTTTTAAATAATTCTAAGATGACTGATAAATGCGACATGTATTGGTGCGAAACATTGACATGTTACGCTCACATTGGCCTGAGTCTAGACTCCATTACTATGATATGTTAGTTTGTCACATCAAATGTGTCGCGTTTGTGAGTTACCGTGGAAATACTCTTTTTTTTGTCATTTGCCTGTTAACATCCGGTAATTTGTTTAGTTTATAGTTTGTCACCTAATCTTTTTGTTCATGTAAATTTGGCATTCATTTTGGATGAAAACCATTTGGTCAACATAGTTAATCGTTAACTCTATCCATTTTTTGTTATAATTAAAAAATATCCCTTGTTTTTAACAAAACAATAAATTACTCTTAACCCTCAACCATTTTTAATAACAAATAGACTTTTTCTTTTGAATGTAAATCTTTAAGACATTCATATTCACACACACACACACACACACACACACATACACACACACACACACAGAGTCCCCTATAAGGACTCATTATTATGTAGACTCCGATACATATAATTTATTTTTAAATAGTAAAAGAAATGAATTTTTTTATGAAACTTTATGGATATGATCTCTAAATTTAGGAGATCATCTCCAATTTTTTTCATCAAAAAAATTCAATCAAAAAGTGGGTGAGATGAAGTGATATGCAAAAAAAGGTGTAAATATGCATTTTCAACCGTTAAATTGAATTTTTTGATAAAATTTTTTTGGAGATGATCTCCTCACTATGGCGATCATATTTATGAAGTTTCATAAAAAAAATTATTTTTTAACTATTTTAAGAAAATCGTCCGCACGGAGCCCGCACTTCAGACGCTCTCTCTCTCTCTCTCTCTCTATCTATCTATCTATATATATATATATATATATATATATATATATATATATATATGTATATATATATATGTATATATATACACACACACACAGAGAGAGAGTCTCCTGTAAGGACTCCTTATAGTGTAGACTTCAGTACATACCATTTTTTTTAAATAGTAAAAAAAAAAAAAAAATTTATGAAACTTTGTGGATATAATCTCCACAGTGAAGAGATCATCTCAATTTTTTCACAATTTGTGTAATAAAAAAATTCAATCAAAAAGTGAGTGAGATGAGGTGATATACAAAAAATGGTATAACACATGCATTTTCGACCGTTAAATTGAATTTTTTGATAAAAAAAAATTATAGATGATATCCTCACTATGGAGATCATATCTATGAAGCTTCATAAAAAAATTTATTTTTTTATTATTTTAAGAAAATGACCCGCACGAAGTCTGCACCTTAGACGACCTCTGTGTGTGTGTGTGTGTGTATAATAAAGTATATTGATATTTAAAAAATACTATTTAGTGAAAAATGGTTTATTTAATGAAATATTATTTTTTATATAAAAACATTTATCTCATTTTTGTCCCTTTTTTGGCAATTCCGCCCTCGACCTCTCATTTTTGTCTCAATTTAGTCTCTCTGTTAACTATTTTGGATACATTTGGCTATTTACCCCATTTTATTGAAAAATAATAAAATGGTTGTCATAAAAGTTCAAAAATAAACTATGTTTTTATTATCATTTGGGGATAAAAAAATAGGGTGCTAAAAAATTTATAAAATAAACTAATTTTTTTAATATTAATTGGGGATAAGAAATAGTTTTTTATCAGAGACTAATAACAAAAAAACTTTTTTTTTTATTTAATCCGAATAATTTTAAATTTTTGAACCGAAAAAATGGTGATAATCCCGAAATAGTTTTTTTCTTTTATTTCCAGTATTTATATTATAATTGTTTTTTGATTTTTTAATAGAAAAATGATTAACGTTTCTAAAACATTTTTTATATGAAAGAGAAGGAAAAACGGTAAAAATACTCACTTTCGGATATTTTACATTCTTATTCCATTTTCTTTATTAAAAAAAATCAAATGTGTATTATAAAATTTGACAAAATAAATAATTTTATCTCCTTTTTATAAAAAAAAATGGGGTCATTTAGTGTTTGAGATACATTTATTTATACTAATTGGGGTTGGGGTACATTAGTTTCCGTTAATAGTTCATTGGGGTCCAAAACTACCGAAAAAGGTCAGTTGACTCACTTAACCATTAGTTGACCAATTTTTTTAACTAAAAAGACCACTTTATACCCGAATACATTAATATATATATATAAACTTTTTTATATATATAAATTGTTTTTATATGTATAACTGTTTTTTACATATAAACTGATTTTTATATATATAAATTGTTTATAACATAATTTTATAATGTTTTACATAAAAAAAATATTCATTTATAAAATATATATTTTATAATAATGTTTGTTTTTAATGGTTCGATAACTTTTTTAAAATAAATTTTTTTATAAACATTTTAAAAATGATTAGAAAACAGTTTAAAAATATAACTGTTTAAAAATGATTTTCAACATAACAAAAGTTATCCACACAATAAATAAAATCAATTAAAAAAATTTGTTTAGAATGTTGAAAAAAAATTAAAAAACTATTTATATTGTTTAATAATGATTTTTAGTTTAAATAACTGTTTATCAAATGATTTTAAGGAAAATATTTCAAAAGGATTTTCAGTTAAAAATATTATTTCCAGAGAAAAAAAGTTTTCTACCAAGAAAATATATTCCCAAGAAAAAAAATCCAACAAAAGAAATGATAATAAATTCCATCTACAAAAAAAATTGAGTTTCAACAAAAGAAAATATATTTTCGAGAAAAAAATATTTTTCACAAAAAAAATTATTTTCAACAAAAGAAACTTATAATCAAAAGATTTACAGCTAAAAAAACCTCCGGCCAAAAGGATTTTTAGCTACAAAAAACCTCTAGAAAAAGAAAAAAAAAATTTCCACCCAACAAAAGAAACCTCCGAGGAACAAAATCCAGGTAACCAAAGAAACCTATGGGGAACGATTTTCAACAAAAGAAAAAATATCCACCTAACAAAAAATCCAAACGTCCAATCCAAACCTCGATCCAAACTCTAAATCGAAATGATCCGAACTCTGACCAACAAAATGATTTAAAAAAAAAGCACAACAAACCTCCTATCCGAACGTCTGGCCAACAAACCTTCAGGGACTAAACTTCCAGTTGTGAGAGAGAATTTGGGATTACTCTAGCTATGAGAGACCTCCGGCTGTGAAAGAGAGTGTGAGAGATAGGATTTGAGGGTTTAAATGGTATAAGGGTATTTAGACATAAGGGTACTTAGGGTCGTTAATGAAAAAAGGTACAACAGTCAATTGTTAATCAAATCGTTAAAACAACACCCAACCAACTATAATGGAAACTAACGTACCCGAAGCCCCAATTATGATAAACAAATGTACCCCAAACAGTAAATGACCCCCAAAAAACTCTTAATTTTTTTTATACAGAAAATGGTTACAATCCCAAAATAGTTTTTCTTTTATTTTCACTTTTTCTATTAAAAAGCTGTTTTTAGATATTTTTAATAGAAAAATGATAAACATTCCCCAAACATTTTTTTCTTTTTTGATAGATTTTCTATAAAAGTAGAGAAAAAATGGCAAAAATATTCACTCATATTTTTTAAAATTCATATTTCATTTTCTTTATTAAAAAAATCAAATGACTGTTATAACATTTGGCAAAAAAAATTTTATAAAAAAGGGTATAAAATTTATTTATTTTTTATCAAATTTTATAACATCCATTTGATTTTTTTAACAAATAAAAAGGAAACATGAATTATATTAAAAATAGATATTTTACCCTTTTTTCTTTGCTTTAATAGAATTTTTTTTGGAAATGTTTATCGTTTTCTATTAAAAATATCTAAAAATAATTTTTAATAGAAATTTGAAAATATAAGAAAACCCCGTTTATGGGATTGTTATCGTTTTTTCAGTTAAACAACTGGGATAAAATAAAATAAAAATCTATTGTTATTCTCGGATAAAAAAAGATTTTTTTATCTCAAAATAAAGATAATAAAATAGTTTATTTTTTTATAATACCTATTTTATTGTTTGTCAATAAAAAGGGGTAAAATAGTCAAATAAATCCAAAATAGTTAATAGATAGATTAAATTGTGATAAAATGAGAGATTAAAGACGAAATTAAAACAAAACAAAAAAAGGACAGAGACAAAATTAAGATAAATGAAAAGGTGGAGTACTAATAGAATGGTTTACTCCTATAAATTGCTTGATGTGACACCCCGCTTATTAAAATAAGAGGTGGCCAGCCCGATACTCCAATAATTACAGGAATCATAGATGGTCCATTCTTAGCATCACGGTAATACAATAAGTATATGAGATAACCACCAATTATTTTAGAAAACGGATTGTCAAAATTATTATTTGTAAGTTAAAGAAAAACATTTATACAATCCAATTGAAAAGAAGGTGGATGCAAACAAAGACAGATATTAAGTCGGCTATATACAACAAAATAACCGAATAAACTGTCGGTTAACAGACATATACGACAGGGTTACACCGAATATTAAAGTACAATATCACATATATACTACAAGTACAAAACTTGGGCAACACGCCCGAAAGTGAAGTCGATCATAACTAGAATACAAAAAGATGGAAGCATCTATATCAAAATATCCCGTAACATCCGCAAGGTGTTACAGCTCCAAGACATTGGGATAGAAAAGTCAATACGGGCGTCCTTGTGGCGGAGCACCTAGGCAAATATAAGATTCATGCAAAACAAAGAGATATAAACGGGTCAGGGCCCGATTTGATATGATCACCGTGTGAATAATGTGCATAACAGTTATGAACAATTAAATCATCAAGAATAAGCTTGTTTCGTTCACCATAAGTAATGATAAGGAATCTAATTTCTCGACCTAAAAGCATAACCTAATGCAATATCAATAAGAATGATCACAATTAAAATATGCCGGAGAATATTGATAATATACTACTTAAAGAGATTCCATTTTACACAATTTCATTTTCAAAGTAATTTATTTCTTAAAGTGTCGTACAATCAATAAGATTCCACTTTAATGAGAATAGTTATATTACACAACATATAACGATTCTAAGACCGTCCTTCCAAGTTTCCCCACTAGACGCGCCCGTAAATAGTTATTATCTTCCAGGGCCTATCACCAAGACATCCTGGGCATCCTGCATCGCGTGGCGTCAGGAAGCGGCCATATACCTTCGACAGTGAGTTATAACCACACCCGAAATTACCTCACTTCGAACTATAATCATACAATATAAATCATAATCAATCCTATGGCCGAGGACTATATTCACCCTCCATTCACTAGCCAGGGGACTTCACCTCATGCACGTAACTTCCCCTATGATAGCATTTAGAGAGTTGTGTATATACAATTTATCATTCACAATTTGATCTCATTTTAAAATATACATTACGTTTTATCCGGAGCCATAAGCGTTTAATGCCATCACGATAAATCTCAATGTTTAATTATCTCCAATACAAATCTCCATGAATTAACATTCATTCCTCAAACCATAATGTATGATATTACTTCAACCCAATTCTAGAACTCCACATTAAATCAATATATTTCCCTTTAGACCTAAACTAACTCATTTTATAAAAGAATTATTTATCTACGTCTAATTTAATTAACTAAATTAATTCCCAATCTAAGTCCCAACTCTCATTTCTAACTTAGGTTCTTAGATACCTTTCTACTAGACTATAATACTCTAGTTTTACTTCATTCAAGAAGGTTCCTAAGTCCCTATCTTAAAAGAAAGAAGATAGAAGAAACTAAGCATTTAAGGGTGAAAAATAAGGGACCGGTCGACCGGTCATGGGACCACGGTCGACCGCGCCTCTTTAGTTTTGCCTAGAAAGGAAAGCAGTAAGTTCATTTTGGAAGGCCCGGTTGACCGGTCCTGGGACCGCGGTCGACCGCGCTCTGAATTTATACTTATCAAAGAAAGCAGTATGCCTCCCCCTTAAGGCCCGATCGACCGGTCCTGGGACCGCGGTCGATCGCGCCTGTCAGATGCACGATTCACTCTTCTTTTCCAATGCTAGATCCGAAACCTCAACCCTTTATTCTTATAATTCTTTCATTCTCATCAACTAAGAACACAACCATAACCTCTCTACACCACAACAAATTCTCATGACCAACTTAAATCATACAAACAACAAGATCCAAGGGTTAAACATCAATATTTATCAAAATCTACTATTTGTTCTAATTTTTCAACTACGCAACAAATTATTCACATTAAATCATATAGTAGCAAGTAAGAAATTTTCCTTAAACTCAAATCTCAAATTCCTTTCCGGTAGAAGCAAGATCAAACCCAATTTCTTCTTCTTTTCTTCTTCTTTCTCTTCTTTTCCCCAAATTCTCTTTCTCCCTCTTTCTTTCTAGGTTTAGGAAGCATACACTTGAGAAATAAGAGGGGTGCAAGACTTAATCGTGCCTTTAGAATTAATTTCCATCTTTAAATGTTAATACACCATTAAAATGACTCATAACTACATAATTAAGTCATAACCTGTTAAAAGTGCCCGGAACCCAAAAATATAATATGGCACTTATTTTGACTATCTCGACTATTTCGGGACTAACGCGCCCTCTAAATTGGCATCCGGGATAATATAAATCATTTCAAGTTCCAACTTCATTCAATCCATAAATGTCGTTTAAAGCACAAAGACAGCATGAATCATAACATAATGCTATTTACATTCACATAACAGTAAATATGCAAAATTTAGTAAATATTATCTTTTAATTCACTTAAAACAATATTTACCCCATTATCCAATATTTTATATAATTACCTCTCATGGAAAATTTAATATAAAATCAATTACTCAAAAGTAAGGGTTATTACATACTCCCTCCCCCCCCCCCCCCCCCCTATAAGGAAATTTTTCCCTCAAAATTAGGCGTACCTTGCAAAAAGAGATGTGGATACTTTTCTCGCATATCTTCCTCACGCTCCCATGTTGACTCCTCGACATTGTGATGACCCCATTGGACCTGAACTAAGGGCACCACTCTAGATCTTAACCTACGCTCCTCGTGATCTAAGATTGCAACTGGTTGTTCCTCTTATGAAATATCGGGCTATAATTCGATATCATCCAAAGGAATGTGCCAGTGAGCTCCTTCACAGCTCTTGTACTTTTTCAAGGATGACACAAACACATCATGAATCTGTTGTAAGTGTTCCGGTAAGGAAAGTTGATAAGCTACTGGGACTACTTTAATAATAATGGGTAAAGGGCCTACGTAACACTGCGCAAGCTTTCCTTTTTTCCCAAATCGCTTTATACCCTTCATTGGCGATACTCGCACTAAAACTTGATTTCTAACCTCCAATTCGACATGCTTTCTATTCGCATCAGCATAACTCTTTTGATAGTCTTGAGCTATTAGGATGCGATTGTGAATAAGTTCAATCTTTGAAGAAGTATCTTGGATCATTTCAGGTCTAAGAAATTTATTATCTCCTACTCCTAACCAACAAGTAGGTGGTCTACACGGTCAACCATATAATGCTTCATAGGGTGCCATCCCAATAGTGAATTGGTACGAATTATTATAAGCAAATTCGACCAAGGGAAGGTATTGTTCCCAACCTCTTCTGAAATCAAGCACACACATTCTGAGCATATCCTCCAACATTTGGTTGACTCTTTATGTCTGCCCATCTGTTTGAGGGTGGTAGGAGGTACTCAACTTCAATTCGGTTCTTATAGCTTCTTGGTAACTTCGCCAAAAATGGGAAACAAAAATTGTGTCTCGATCGGAGACTATATTAATGGGCACCCCATGGAGTCTAACAATCTCCGCGATAAATATTCGAGCATAACGAGCAGTATTGTAGTCTGTACGTACCGATAAGAAATGGGTTGACTTAGTTAAGCGATCAACGATAACCCAAATAGAATCATGACCTCTTTGTGACGTTGGTAATCCCGTGATGAAAATCCATCGAGATGCTTTCCCACTTCCATACCGATATTTCCAAGGGTTGTAAATATCCCGTCGGTCGTTGATTATCTACCTTCACCAGTTGACAAGTAGTGCATTGGGAAACAAATTCAAAAATGTCCCGTTTCATACCCGCCCACCAGAATTGACGACGCATGTCTTGGTACATTTTTTCCCCACTAGGATGTACCGAAAATTTGTACCCATGATATTCTGTCATTACGGCTCGTCTTAAATCCCCTTCGTCCGAGACAACAAGTCTCTCATGGAAACGTAACCCACCCTCAGAACTTATAGAGTAGGATTCCGCTCCCTCGGTTAACAATTGGTGTATACGGCCCTGACAACTTTTGTCCCTTCCTTGAGCTTCCACAACCCTTGCCACTATAGTAGGAGTAATGGTCAACACCAATATAAATGCCCTAGCAATAGTGTCCTCTTGGCCGAGCTCCTTCCATTTATCCTTCCATACCATGGCTAACTCCCCTTTGGGTTTCCGACTCAACGCATCCGCCACTACATTAGCCTTACCCGGGTGATAATGAATATCGAATTGGTAGTCCTTCACAAACTCTAACCACCGACGTTGTCACATATTCAAATACTTATGTGAAAATAAATATTGCAACAATTTGTGGTCCGAGAAAATACTAAATTTCTCTCTAGTAGGTACTGTCTCCAAATCTTCAAGGCAAAAACCACTGCAGCAAGTTCCAAATCATGAACTAGATAATTCTTCTCATGGGGATTTATTTTGTGAGAAGCATAAGTAATAGCCCGATGCTCTTGTTGTAACACACCTCCCAACCCTTGCAGAGATGCGTCTGTAAAGACCAAATATTCCAACCTCGGTCTTGGTAACACAAGTACTGGAGCGGAAGTCAACTTATCTTTCAACTCATCAAAAGCTAGCTGACAAGAATCATCCCAAACAAACCTCACCCTCTTCCGAGTTAGATTTATCAAAGGGCTAGCAATCTTAGAAAAACCCTTGATAAATCTGCGGTAATAGCCGACCAAACCCAAAAAACTGCGAATCTCAATAGGTGTCGTGGGGTGACCCCATTCCCTCACCACAACAGCTTTACTCGGGTCTACCGAAATACCCTGAGTTGTCACAATGTGACCCAGAAACTATACTTCCTGCAACTAGAAACCACACTTCTCAAACTTTGCATACAATTGACGATCCCTCAACGTCTGCAGGACCAACCATAAATGCGTAGCATGCTCGGCTTCCGTTTGAGAATACACTAAGATGTCATCAATAAACACGATAACAAACTAGTCTGGGAAGTCTCAAAACACTATATTTATAAGGTCCATAAACACTATAGGAGCATTTGTTAGCCCGAAGGGCATAAATAGAAATTCATAAGACCCATATCTCGTTAGGAACGCAGTTTTGGACACGTCATGTTCTCGTATCCGCAGCTGGTGATACCCAATCCTCAAGTCTATTTTAGATAAGTACTACGCTCCCCTAAGTTGATCGAATAAATCATCAATCCGAGGTAGTGGGTATTTGTTCCTGATGGTAACTTTATTCAACTCCCTTTAATTTACGCACAATTATAGAGAACCATCTCTTTTCTTCACAAACAATACAGGAGCTCCCCACGGTGACGTACTATGCCTAATAAACCCATATTCTAACAACTTCTGAATCTGATCTCTTAACTCCCTCATTTCAACAGGAGCGATACGGTACGGAACTCTATCATTCAGTCACGGTCCCAGTGCTAAATCAATCACAAACTTAATCTCCCTACTTGGAGGTAAACTCGTTATCTCCTGAAAAACATCTTCGAAGTCTCTAACAATAGGAATCGATTCTAAGGAAACTACTACATCATGAGAAGCCTCCTTCGCAATACAATACAAATAAGTGATAGAACCTCCCTCTGAACGAGGCAGAGCAACTAAAAACATCTCTTGCCCCAAAATGGCAAAGACTATACTTTTCCCATAGCAATTTACTAATGCGCGATACTTTACTAGCCAATCCATACCTAGGATTACATCATACCTGACCATATCAAGGACGAGCAAATTGGCCTCAAAACACAAGTTACCAAGATTTATTTCTACTCGTTTACAAACAAAGAAAATGAGCGAACCATCACCCATAGAAGATTCGACAATAGTGAAAGTACTCTCCACAGATTTAATTAGCTCCGTCGATTGAGCAAAAATCTGAGAAATAAACGAGTGTGTCGCACCCGTATCAAACAATACATGACCCATATGCCCTTGGATAGAAAACTTACCCTCAATAGCTGGTGGCACGGGCGGACCTGGAGGAAGCATAGCATCCTGTATGTGGTAAACACGCCCATACTGTGGTTGTCCCTATTTTGGAGGGACGACTGGATTGGGCCATTGTGGTGGTAGTTGTGCCTGCTGATACTGTTGAATTCTAGGAAACTGTCCCCCAATCAACTGCGAACACGACTTCCTATAATAACCCGGCTCCCCGTATTGAAAGAAAGGACCCACCATATTTTCCTGATTACGGCCCCTGTTATTTCTGAACTGCCCAAAGCCTTGGCCCAGATGGCCTCGACCCCCATTATTACCCCGGCGTGCCTGACTTACCTGATGCTCTTGCTGGTCAACTTGACCGTACCTGAAATTACTGCCACTGAAATTAAATCCCCTGAAACGCTGCCTTTTGGACAAATCCCCTTATTGGGCGTCCCTTTCCTTTTGCTTACCTCCTGAAGATTGGGACGAGGGTAGTGCTCCCCCTCCTGCACCATTGCCTCCTGTCTTACTCGCATTCCCCACAACTGAAATTTTCTTACTACCTTGAACATGCAACCGATGATCTTGACAATGAAGTAACGCGACATTCATCACATCCCCGAAAGTTTGTAAAGATGGATTGCCCAGCAAGTATTGTCGTATCCTCCAATGTAAGACTCTAATGAACTTTGATATTCTCCTTTCCTCCGGAGTTACCTCATCCGGCACAAAACTAGCCAAAAGAGTGAATTTTTCCTCATACTCTTCCACCGAACATTCACCTTGAACTACATCTTGAAGTTTTCTCCTCATTTCCCTTTGGACTGCGGGAGGAAAATACTTTCGATCAAACAAAACCCAAAAGTCAGTTATAATCATGGTATCTCTTTTCTCTGGCGTGGTCATCGACTCCCACCAGTGTAATGCTGCTCCAACTAATTTAAAAGTAGCAAGGATTTGCTTCCGTTCCTCACTACAGTCTACCGTAGGAAGATGGCGCTGCATATCCTTTTTCCATTGGTTAGCTACGATCACGTCGGAACCACCCTGAAATTTTGGGAGATGACCCTTTAAAAAGGATTCCCTCACTCTTTCCCATGGAGAAGGTCCCACAGGGACTTGTTCCTCCTGAGCTCGTAGTTGTTGGGCTTGGGGAAATTGCTGAATGACGGCAGTCATCATTGCATTAACTGTCTGGGCCATGATATTGGCTACTTCAGTGGCATTTATTGTTCCTTGTTGTTGTGGTAGAGGACCTACATCATCTTCTACAACTCTATTTCTTCTCGCAGGGCGACCTATCTTAGGTGGCATCTGAGACGAAGAAACAACAGAATTAGAATACTATTAAGAACAATTTATATTGCAGAAGATCGAAACCATACAAAACAAAACAGTCTTAACAATAGGGATCTATATCAAAGAATGCTACGTTAGAATGTAACAAGTCCGTATAGATCCTAAAGACTCTAGAACATGATGCTCTGATACCATCTGTGACACCCCGCTTATTAAAATAAGAGGTGGACAACCCGATACTCCAATAATTACAGGAATCATAGATGGTCCATTCTTAGCATCACAGTAATACAATAAGTATACGAGATAACCACCAATTATTTGAGAAAACGGATTGTCAAAATTTTTATTTGTAAGTTAAAGAAAAACATTTATACAATCCAATTGAAAAGAAGGTGGATACAAATAAAGACAGATATTAAGTCAATAACTATATACAAAAAATAACCGAATAAACTATCGGTTAACAGACATATATAACAGGGTTACACCGAGTACTAAAGTACAATACACATATATATTACACGTACAAAACTTGGGCAAAACTCCCGAAAGTGCAGCAGATCATAACTATAATACAAAAAGATGGAAGTGTCTATATCAAAATATCTCGTAACATCCGCAAGGTGTTACAGCTCCAAGACACTGGGATAGAAAAGTCAATACGGGCGTCCTTGCGGCGGAGCACCTGGGCGAATATAAGATTCACGAAAATAAAGAGATATAAACGGGTCAGGGCCCGATTTGATATGATCACCATGTGAATAACATGCATGACAGTTATGAACAATTAAATCATCGAGAATAAGCTTGTTTCGTTCACCATAAGTAATGATAAGGAATCTAATTTCTCAATCTAAAAGTATAACCTAACGCAATATCAATAACAATGATCACAATTCAAATATGCCAAAGAATATTGATAATATACTACTTAAAGAGATTCCATTTTACACAATTTCATTTCACCATTCCTTTTCTCATTAGGAAACGTATTCAAAGCAATTTATTTCTTAAAGTGTCGTACAATCAATAAGATTCCACTTTAATGAGAATAGTTATATTACACAACATATAACGTATCTAAGACCGTACTTCCAAGTTTCCCCACTCGACGCGCCCCTAAATATCTATTATCTTCCAAGGCCTATCACCAAGATAACCTGGGCATCCTACATCGCGTGACGTCGGGAAGCGTCCATATACCTTCGACAGTGAGTTATAACCACACCCGAAATTACCTCACTTCGAACTATAATCACACAATATAAATCATAATCGGTCATATGGCCGAGGATTATATTCACCCTCCATTCACTAGCCAGGGGACTTCACCTCATGCGCGTAACTTCCCCCATGATAGCATTTAGAGAGCTATGTATATACAATTTATTATTCACAATTTGATCTCATTTTAAAATATACATTACGTTTTATCCGGAGCCATAAGCGTTTAATGCCATCATTATAAATCTCAATGTTTAATTATCTCCAATACAAATCTTCATGAATTAACATTCGTTCCTCAAACCATAATGTATGATATTACTTCAACCCAATTCTAGAACTCCACATTAAATCACTATATTTCCCTCTAGACCTAAACTAACTCATTTTATAAAAGAATCATTTATCTACGTCTAATTTAATTAACTAAATTAATTCCCAATCTAAGTCCCAACTCTCATTTCTAACTTAGGTTCTTAGATACCTTTCTACTAGACTATAATACTCTAGTTTTACTCCATTCAAAAAGGTTCCTAAGTCCCTATCTTAAAAGAAAGAAGCTAGAAGAAACTAAGCATTTAAGGGTGAAAAACAGGGGACCGATCGACCAGTCATGGGATCGCGGTCGACCACGCCTCTTTGGTTTTGCCTAGAAAGGAAAGCAGTAAGTTCATTTTGGAAGGCCCGGTCTATCGGTCCTGGGACCGCGGTCGACCGCGCTATGAATTTATACTTATCGAAGAAAGTAGTATGCCTCCCTCTTAAGGCCCTGTCGACTGATCCTGGGATCGCGGTCGACCGCGCCTGTCCGACCCACGATTTTCTCTTCTTCTCCAATGCTAGATCCGAAACCTCAACCCTTTATTCTTACAATTCTTTCATTCTCATCAACTAACAACACAACCACAACCTCTCTACACTTCAACAAACTCTCATGACCAACTTAAATCATACTAACAACAAGATCCAAGGGTTAAACATCAATATTTATCAAAACCTACTATTTGTTCTAATTTTCCAACTACACAACTATCACAACAAATTATTCACATTAAATCATATACTAACAAGTAAAAAACTTGCCTTAAGCTGAAATATCGAATTCCTTTCCGGTAGAAGCAAGATCAAACCCAATTTCTTCTTTTCTTCTTCTTTCTCTTCTTTTCCCCAAATTCTCTTTCTCTCTCTTTCTTTCTAGGTTTAGGAAGCATACACTTGAGAAATAAGAGGGGTGAAAGACTTAATCGTGCCTTTAGCATTAATTCCCATCTTTAAATGTTAATACACTATTAAAATGACTCATAAGTATATAATTAAGTCATAACCTGTTAAAAGTGCACGGAACCCAAAAATACAATATGACACTTATTTTGACTGTCTCGACTATTTCGGGACTAAATGCGCCGTCTAAATTGACATTAGGAATAATATAAATCATTTCAAGTTCCAACTTCATTTTTAATCATAAATGTCGTTTAAAGCACAACGACACCATAAATCATAACATAATGCTATTTACATTCACATAACAGTAAATATGCAAAATTTAGTAAATATTATCTTTTAATTCACTTAAAACAATATTTACCCCATTATCCAATATTTTATATAATTACCTCTCATGGCAAATTTAATATAAAATCAATACTCAAAAGTAAGGGTTATTACACTAGCATAGCACCACGATAACATTCAGTCTTCTTCTTCGAACGGAATGAAAAAGACCCCAATGGTGTTACTCCGTCATTCCACTCCACCCTAAACATTTGAAATATATGATGTAACCAGCCAACCTCCCTTAGAGTTTTAGAGGTAATTATGTAACCAGCCAATCTCCTCACAACCACCATGCAGAACTTTGATAAATGGGTTGTTGGAGAATCAATCAAGGTGTCAAAAAGATATGTATAAGAAAATAAAGTAGAATAATTAGGTACCGACCTTCTCTAAAAAAATACCTCCGAAAATAAAGACATTTTTTTAACTTTTAATGAAAAACAATTTAGAGCAAATGACCCTAAATAAAACTAAAAAAAAAAAAACAGTTGTTTTATTGAAAGTTAAAAGACTATTTAAAAAAAAACTGTTTTTCAAATAGAAACTATTTCTTTATGAGATGAACTGTTTTTTAATTAAAAAGTGTCGTTTTAAATATTAATGTATTTTATTGTAAATATCTCTCTCGCTTATATATATATGAATGTGTTAAAAGATTTTTAGAAAAAAAAAAGACTATTTGGTATTAAAAAAATAGTTGAGGGTTTAGGGTAATATATTGTTTTCTTGCTAGAATGATATTTTCGAATTATACCAAACAATGATTAAATTTAACGATGAACTTGGTTGTTCAAGCGATTTCCATCCAAAATATGTGTCAAATCCATATGAACAAAATGATTAGTTACCAAACTCTAATTAGGCATATTAAGAGTTCACAAAGTCCAAATGACACTTGTTTTTTTGGTAATTAAAGAAAACTTTATTGGTGACAGCTATACAGAAACTATGTAAGCTTACCTAGAGTCAATTATGATGATGCAAAAGAGAATCTGAAAGGGCATATCTGACACTTTGCAAAAAAAAGTCGCTGCAAAGGCAGCTACAAAAGTAGTGAACACCAACTTGAACAGTCTACTGCTGTAAATAACATGGGGATCGTAGTCATAACGTCCCACTCTGCAAAGTGCAAACCCTTAAATGAAAAAATTTAGCCTGCGTAAATAAAGAAGGGGACTACTCAATCCCTGTACATAAATAGGCTTTTTCTTATCTCGAACTCATCCCTGTAAATGGTACATCATCAAGTAAAATTAGATGACTCTGAAGTTGACTTCTCCAAATCTTTGCTACGGACACTGTTCTGCATTAGAATTCAGAAAAATTTCGATTTACTCTTGTCATAAATATTGGTTTCATAGTTCAGAACACAACGTTAAAAATAAGATCCAGTGATAATAAGGATCTTGTCGATATGACTTCCGTGTGTGTTGTATACATGGTGTTTTTGTAATATAAATATGAATTTCTTTTATGCATATACTTTATGTTCGTGCATATACACTAATTTGGTAGGGATGATTTGTGAGCACTATTAAAATCCGTTATATGCACTTATATTGTGTTTATTTCGAATTATTATAGTATATATAGCTAAAATTGACAGAACTCATAGTCGACATTTGTCGATTGCTCACGACGTCACGTGTACAATTTTAATGACCGTCATTAATTAACAAATTAACTTAACCCCCTAAAATCTTTGTATTTTCCACTTTTCTTTACCCCTGCAATACCCAAAGTGTTGTTCCCTTCCCACATTCCCTCATGTTCACCTTCCACTTTTCATTGTATTTATTTAAATTGTTACCATCTTTGTTTTGCCTGACTTTTCACTTTTCCTACTATACTATTAAGTTCTAGCAGAATTTTTCTCTACCCAATCCCCATTTAAACCCCTCCCCATTAAATCAACTTGTTAATTTTACACAGTCAAAGGTTCCACTCCCTCTCTAATCGGAGTATCTCAATGATTCAAGTCTCGGCCTTTTTTCGTAACTTCTCTCCACCCGCACCTTTCCATATGCTCTTCTAAAGTAAGCTTAATACCCCCCCCCCCCCCCCCCCCCTAATTATGTATGTATGTATGTATGTGTCCCAGTACTCTAGAGAATGTGTGAGGCCTTGCCATTTCACCTTTGACAATCTGAATATATACAACTCTGGAAGGCACATGTCTTAATCGGTTTGAAATTTCTTGCATTGTTATTTTAATGACTGTTAATGGGCCATAAAATTGTAGAGATGCTTCTTAATTTCTAGAACCTCACTATGTCTCCTTTGGAATTGACGTTTCGGTTATCGTTTATGTAAGTTTGATTCTCGAGCAATATGATAATGCTTTATTGTAATGTTAATGATACCTACTTTGTAATGTAATATTTTTCTACCTGCTTTTATTGTTGTATTTTTTCCTTTAATTATACTTTTATTATGTCAGAATCTGCAGTTGCTAATGCATATAAAATGTATGTATTAATGACGACATTTGGAATGAAAGAAAAAATGGAAATATAAGGTTACAAGTGATGAAAGGATCTTTAAAGATTTCCATATGATTCTTTTTTTTAAAAAAAGGATTGCATATGATTAAACAATTTCAAGCAACAAATTTTGTGGGGCATTGCAATTTACAGCTGCGTGCTTTGAATTTATTCCGTTGTTATTTTTATGTTTTTTACTTTTACTCAAATAGCGACATATCGTATATGACTTTTCTATAAGATTGTGAAGAATCCAGCCACAACCTTTATTGGTTTCAAAGCCATCAATCGTCAGTTTTGCGTCTGAAAGTCATTAAGTTAACCTGTAGTAAAGCTTCATAGTTGCACAATTTTTATATGCAGAATTTTTCAGCTTTAAATGATGATTATTTTAATCTTTATTTGTTGGTTGTTTTAGTGAAGCCTATGAAAATATTACTTTAAAATTGGAATGATATATGTGTAGTTTACAACATTTATGTATCAAATTAGGATAAAAATACTATATGCGCCCGCGCACCGCGCGGGTTGCATGCTAGTATTCATTATAAAATCGTGTGTTACGAGTCACCTTAACAACCCAAATCTGTTAATTAAGTGTGTGTTCTGTTAATTAATAGAGTGAAGATTATCCACCCCTAATCACATATATTTCTAACATTATTTAGTGATTTTAAATAATAACTTAAAATTATTTTATGTGTAATGTTTATTGAACATTATTTTTTTTTCAAAAATTGAAATTACCAACTACAAGGGCGAGGTATGGTCACGGGGCTGAACCTTATGAAAAAAAACACTGAACACCAAATTTATCTAAATAAAATTTAAAAGGGTGTTGGATGTATATTTATAAAGTTGAGGTAAAAAATCTAATATATAACGTCCCATATGTCAAGTTTAACTTGATAAAATTTAAGTATTGATTTCACTATAACCTACTATTGGTTCTATATTATTTATCGAAAGCAAGGATTATGATTTATTGTGTATCCGTTTTCTTTTAGGCCCCATTTCATTTGTCGAATAAAAGAATGAGATAAGAAAATAATTATTTATTCCTAACGGGATAAAATAATCTCACATGTTAGATAGGTTGGTTTAATTCCACAACTTACTTGAGATGCTTATCTAACCTTAAATATCATCTCATCTAACACGGACCATGGAATACAATAAAATTATATTATCCACCACCCTACCCGATTTTTCCCATCAAATGTGGTCTTAAGTTTCTGGCCCTTTATTATTTTTATTATTTTATTTTTTATATAAATTTTTTTATTACAATTCACCGGTGTCAATTACTCAATTATTCATTATTATTTCACCCATAATTACTTAAAAACAATCTAATTTTTCATTGTAAATTTTGTTGTTTATCAGGTTAAAAAAAGTAAATTCACTAAATAAATAATAATTACAAGTAAATAAGTAAACAGAATTACAGTAAGTGCAAATAAAGGGAAAGAAAATCGAGAACATATAGTCCGTGGTTGAAACAATCACTTGAATATTTCTAATTGAGTCGAAAGTTGAACTATCTCTCCTTAAGAAATAATACGCCCCCGCTACGGTCCTAATGACAAATTCAACGGGCGTCTACCTCCCAGGATGAAACGAGCATCGATTGTCGCAAGAAGCACTTCAGTGCGAAAGTCTCAAGAACCAACAATGACGAATTTCTCTGAAACATGACGAAGGGAGCAAAAGACAAGAGTAGGGAATTCAGATAGATTTTCTGGTGTCTAAAATGGACTACAGAGGGTCCATTATAAAGTTGCAAGTCTATATCTTTTCCCACCAAAAGATGTGACTATTTGAATAGTTACATCTCTTGTTTCAAAGGCAGCGTTTTTAATAAACGTGTAAATAATTAAATAATTAATGAATTTGTTTGGGGAAAACAAATTTGTTTTTTAAAGCCCAAAGGTCAATTTATTTTTTTTCCAAAAAATTAATACTTGGTCAAGAAAAATCCACGTGCACCAAGGTATCCAAGCCTTAGTCCACCCAACACATGCACATTGTAGACCATCTCCCTTTCAAAGATTTGGGATATGACAAAGGCATCCAAGCCTTAGTTTCATAAGTTGGGTATATTAACCCAAAGTTATCCCACCACTTTTCTAATGTGAGACAAACCTACTTAACTATACCAACTAACTTAAACTAATAGGTCTCTTTAAATCAAAATTTCTCATTCATTACATTATTATTTTGAACAACTGAGTGACATATGTGCCCCATGTAAAATTGACTCCAAAGTTTGACCAAATGAGGTGAACATTATATCAAAATATCCAACGATCCCCCATATGAATGAAATTTTGCAAGAGTCAAATGAATATAGACTGAAACAGAGAGATTTTCTAGGAAAAACACTGCATCAAAAAATATATCTTGTGGATTTGAATCTTTCATAGTGAGATATTATCAAGCTTACTAGTCAATCAATGAGCATGATGTCTTGAATTGATCGACTGTTTGTGTAAACTGAGAAGATAGTATTCACATAATGTCTTTACAACCTTATTGGTTCTCATTATTGTGTCCATTTTGGCCTTGAACACCTTTGATTTCATGAGTGTGCTAGAGAAATAGCCTTCATTATTCTCGTAGAAGCGACCCCTTCTCACTCACATAGGTGATTTCTATTAAGAGTCTCATCTAATACCCTACTTGACCTATTAAAAACATTGTTTATCCTCATACACATGATAATTTGTTCATTGACTCATCTTTCAAATGGGAGGAATCAATTAAAGTATTATTTCTCAATGATAATTGAGTCGTCATAATTAGGTTGTCCCTTTGAATCTATTTTTTGGGATCTCTAGTAATATAGGTTGGGTTTCCATTAAGACGAATCTTTAGAACTTAACAGGCTTTAGGCCCATTCCACGTGATGAACTTGCAACTTTCTTTCTAGGTATACCTATAGTTAGTGGATCCGTAATATTTTCCTTTGACTTTACATAATCAACATAAATAATTCTATTTGAGATCAATTGTCTAATGGTTGGGTGTCGATGTCATATATGTCGTGACTTACTGTTATAGTTACTATTTTCATCCCTAAAATTTGTCGATTAACTGTCACAATGTATTATGACATGTGGAATGAACTTTGACAAAATTAGAATATCCTCTAAGAACATTTGTGCTATTCAGCTTCTTTCGCAGCTTTGCCTAAATCAATAAATTCAGATTCCATAGTGGATCATACAATGCACATTTACTTCAAGGATTTCCATATTGCGGTTTCACCTCCAAGAGTAAATACATAAACACTTGTGGATTTTGAATAATTTGAATCGGATATCCAATTTACTCGTGTAAGGACATAAATTTCCAATTGAGTCCCTGTATTGTTTTGACTTAATTTCGCAAATAAAACTGTGTTTGTACTATGTTATAGGGAGATTTTATTTTGTCACGATACCACTGGTCTATGACATATTGAAGAAATTAAAGACGTTGCGACAAAGCTTCAAAGAAGTAATCATGCCGAAGACTAATTGGTGTAAGTTTATTGCATTCCGAGATCACACAGGTATGAATGTGTATAATTAATGGTGCTCAAAATAATTTTTATAAAAGGATAAAGATGAAGTTTTATAAGGAAAATGTTTTAAAATGTTTTTAAAGTGTTTTAAATGTTTTACACTACATTTTATTAGAATAATATCGAAAAAGAGTTTGACTTAATTGGATATCTTTTGGAAGAAACGTTCTAAAGAAAAAGTCAAACTGACACGCATGTCGTTGAAACGACTGCTCGAATATTTCGAGCGAGATAGCCATATCGCACAAATGACTGGTCAATCTCGTTCGAGCGACACAGTTTTTGAGGTGGTTAAGTTTTCCTATTTAAAGCATGGTTTCATCATAATCAAAGAGGGGTGCAATCTGGAAAATAGTTTTCAATCCAGTACGAGTTTTGCATATGCTTTTCTAAGGTTTCAAAGCTTAAACACATCATTAGAGTTTACAAAGATCCAAGTTATCATTACTATATGTTTATGTGATCTTGCTACACCAAGAAGTTTTGTTATATACTTGAACATATGGGTTTTGCGATGCAGAAAAGAGAAGGACTTCTTGTTCGATATCGTAGACGTATCAAAGACATTTGGTGGATACTGAGACATACGTGGACGCGTGTGTTATGGACAGGTATCATGGAAGAAGGACTTTCTGCGTGGAAACTGTGAGAGGAGTGGTTGAAGATCAGAAGAGCGTCAAGACCCGTGGGGATCGAGTCGTTGAGTGAGTCTTTTATCTGTTCGTTGTAATTACACATTCATAGTGATTATCTGGCTTGGGTCGTCCGAGATTTTTTTCCCGTCTGGGGTTTTTCCTCGTACAACCCGTGTTGTGAGTATTCTTTACTTTAATTTACTTGCTTTAATCACTAGATGCATGTTTAGGATTAATCAAGATAAAATTGGTTTAAAGTAAAAATTGGTTTTTCATAACTTGGTTTGGTGCTGATTAAAAGTTGGATAATTTTTTCTGAAAATTGGTTTGATTTGAAACACACTCATGTAGGACCACTCTTTTCAAATTGGTATCAGAGCTAGAAAACATAATTTATTTATTGTGTGATTCCGTGTGTTTGTTTTATCTCGATGGATTCTCTAAGATTTGGGGATTTACATCATTTGAATTTAAAGTTTGCAAAATGTATTGAAGTTTTGGAGAAAGAAAATTCTTGTATTAAAAATACGATTGAATATTTGCAAACATTTCAAATTCAAAGAGATATTTGTCGTCAGAAGTTTGGTTCCTTGTTTAATGATTTTAATATGTTAAAATTGGGCAAAAAGGAGAGTGGTGATAGATTCCTCGTTTTAGAAAAAGAGTTAGAGGATTTGAGAAATTCTAAGGTTTGTGCCATTGAGGAAAATAATTCGATTAATGATTTTGTGGCACAAGAAAAGGCTCTTAGGGATAAGTTTTCTCGCATTGAGGGGGAGCGAGATAACCTTCTAGGGGTAATTGATAATTTAAATAAGGAGTCCTTAAAGTTTGAGGAGCTTAATTTTTTATTTGAGTCCAAAGTTTTGAAGTTTAAAAGTGTTTCAAATGACTCGAGTAGCTTGTGCAGTGATTGTAATGGCTCGTCTTATTCTAATGCTTTCGTTGCTAATTCCAAAACCATTACTTATTTTAGAGGATCAATCACATCCGAGGGTGTTATAAAAGGTCAACCTGAAGGTCTCGTTCCTTGTCGAGTTTACACATGTTCGCATTGTGGTAGGAAAGGTGACCTTAGGAGTTTTTGTTATGATCTTAAAAAGTACCCGAAGAAGTTTAAACGTAGTGTCCCGATGATTCCCAAAACCCGTTTTGTTAGGTATACATAGGTTTGGGTTAGGAAATCCGTTTTGGAGATGCTAAATGCTAGATTGGTCGTTTCTCACATGGTTGCACATGATTCATCACATGCTATTTCTTATGGATAGTAGCTTGCGTGACATTATTTGTCATATGCTAGTTTTGCTTCATGATATATTCTTACTAGTGTTATGACATGTTTATCTCTTTGTATTATATATTTCATTTGTTTGAGTCTTATTTGAAAAATTCAAAAAGATTTTGTTTTTGATAAATTTTTTGAAAAACTGAAAAAGATTTTTCTTTTATTTGAGTCAAAATATGTTTGAAAAGACAAAAAAAAATTGATTTTTGTTTTTGAGTTTACATGTTTGATGTGGCATATTGGTGTTCTTGGACCCCCATCGTTTCATTGTCCATGTGGCTAGGACATTTGGTCATTATTATCGATGCTTAGAATGATCTTAACCATTGTTCAAATGGGGTTGTTTCGAAGTTGATATGAATTTTGATTTGACTTTGTATATATGCCAACATTGTACACTTGCATGAGTTTCTATGGATGTTTGACTTCTCTTGCATATTTGAATTTAGTGAGGCGTTCTTATCTCAATCTTATCATCTATGTGTAAGTATACCTAAGGATAAGTGTGCATGTAAGAACCATTTACCGTGAGGATTTGAATTGGTACCTAATTGAAAAATGATGAGTGATTCATGGGAAAGGGCTACGAGAGTTCAAAATTAACTCGTCGTGAAAGCCACTGTTTAAAAGAGCCTAAAAGAAATGCTAAGAAAAGGGTCAATAAGATTTTCTCTAAGTTGAGAATGCTAGAAACCTCAAAAGAACTTGAAAAACATATATAATTATGAGGGATTTTGGTTGGAGAAAATTTAAACGGGTTTGCACAACTAATCCTAATGTTGAAACATTGCAATTTGACGCTATTGGTTGTATAATCGTCAAAATTTTGGATTTGTGTTCATGTAGAATGTTTAGTTCATTAAGCTCACACTTAATTGTCATATGGCTATGATAAAGTTTGATGATTTATCATTATCAATTAAAGCTTCTTGATATTTTCAATGTGTTGGAATTGTGACTCATTTGTTGTAGTTTCACGCTCATACATTCCATGTCCATGTTTGAGCACATAAGTACTATGTTTTCATGTAACTCGCATTGTTAGTTTTTATGCGTTTTGGGTAAAAAGCTTACTGTTTTAGCACTGTTTTGTTGCAGTCAACCCCTTCCTAGCATTTTTTTCTAGAAATTTTTTCACTGGGAAAAAATTTATGATATTTCTGGGAATTTGGGAAAGTTTGGCCTATCGCGAGAAGTCGTTCAAACGACATCTCCATGTCTCGAGAAGACTTGTTCGAGCTACGTCCTCATCTCGTTTGAGCGATGTCCCTGGCTCGTTAGAACGACGGTCTGGGAATTTGCTTCTTTTTATTTGCAGTCCACTGGTTTATTTTATGATATTTTTGTTACTGCTGAAAGCTTTCTGGACTAACTAGTTTATATTATTTCAAAATTGATATTTTGCATATGCTTCCATTTATCACACCTGATTAGATTGCTATATTATTTGTGTGATTCATTTGTTTACTAGCTACTGATTTGTCATTACTTGATCATATCTAGCTGGTTGTTTCATGATTATCTAGCGATTTTTAATTGGTATATCTTCACGCTAGATACTTGTTAATTGGATTATTTTTTTATCGGATTGTCTATCGGAGACAAAAAGGTGGAGAGATGTATGTGATGTAGGTGGAGATTTGTTGAGCATGTTTATTGAGAGTTGACTTACATGCTGTTTGATTACATAGTTTACAAATTGGTATCATATTGTTGCTCAATTGTTTAACATATGATTTTTCAGAGTTTATTCATAATGGTATCTATTATAAAATTGGTATCATTTGGATATATATATTGGTTTCATTTGTTCAACCATACTTCTCTAGGTATTTGTTTGTCTGTTTCATGTGTGCAGGTATGCTTCAGTGATTCGAGATTTCAAGTTTACATCACATTCAGACAGTTCATGCTTGCCGGTGCTAAATATACTAGTCCGTGTCCTGTAATTTTTTACTTTGGGTTTATGGGATGGGATTTAGGCATCATATGGCTTGACGGCCCGGCTTAGGAATTTCACTGGTTTAGTTTTGTTCTGGAATAGTCAAAGGGGAAGATTTGTAAGGACATAAATTTCCAATTGAGTCCCTGTATTATTTTGACTTAATTCCGCGAACAAAACTGTGTTTGTAATATGTCATAGGGATATTTTATTTTGTCATGATACCACTTGGTCTATGACGTATTGAAAAAATTGAAGACGTTGCGGCAAATCTTCAAAGAATTAATCATGAGGAAGTTTAATTGGTGCAAGTTTATTTGTCTTCAAGTTTATTGCATTCCGAGATCACACATGTATGAATGCGTATAATTAATAGTGCTCGGAATAATTTTTATAAAAGGATAAGGATGAATTTTTATAACGAAAATGTTATAAAATGTTTTAAAATGTTTTTAAAAGTGTTTTAAATGTTTTACACTACGTTTTATTCGGATAAGATCGAAAAAGAGTTTGACTTAATTGTATCTCTTTTGTAAGAAATGTTTTAAAGAAAAAGTCAAACTGACACGCGCGTCGTTCAAATGACAGCTCGGATCGTTCGAGCGAGACAACCATGTCGCGTGAACGACTGGTCAATCTTGTTTGAGCGACATAATTTTCGAGGTGGTTAAGTTTTCCTATTTAAGGCATGGTTTTGTCAAAATTAAAGAGGGATGCAATCTGGAAAACAATTTTCAATCCAGTACGAGTTTTGCACATGTTTTTCTAAGGTTTCAAAACTTAAACACATCCTTAGAGTTTGCAAAGTTCCGAGTTATCATTACTATATGTTTATGTAATCTTTCTACACCAAGAAGGTTTGTTCTATACTTGAACATCTGGGTTTTATGATGAAAAAAAGAGAAGGACTTCCTGTTTGACATCATAGACCTATAAAAGCCATTCGGTGGACACCGAGACATACGTGGACGCGTGTGTTGTGGACATGTATCGTGGAAGAAGGACTTTCTGCGTGGGCACTGTGATAGGACTAGTTGAAGATAAGAAGAGCATCAAGACCCATGGGGATTGAGTCGTTGAGTGATTCTTTTGTCTATTCATTGTAATTCCACATTCATAGTGATTGTCTGGTTTGGGCCGTCCGAGATTTTTTTCCCGTCTTGGGTGTACATCCTGCGTTGTGAATATTCTTTACTTTAATTTACTTGCTTTAATCACTAGATGCATGTTTAGGATTAATCAAGATAAAATTAGTTTTTCACAACTTGATTTGGTGCTAGTTAAAAGTTGGATAATTTTTGGTGAAAATTAGTTTGATTTGAAACACACTCGTGTAGGACCACTCTTTTCAACTCGCTATAGTCTTCAAGTACAGTTGGATATCCTTCGTAGTGAAACTCATTCTTCAAAGAGTATTGTATGTTTGAAAGAACTCTTATCAAGGATTTCCAATGATCTTTTCTAGGATTACTCGTATATTGACAAAGCTTACTAACAGAGTATGATATATCTAGTGGAGTACAGTTTGATAAATACATCAAACTTACAATAACACGGGAATACTTTAATTGAGATATATTTTCGTCGTTAATTCTAAATAGGTGATGATTTGGATCTACCGGTGTCCTCACTGGAGTTTGATCAAATTTATTATACTTTTAAAGCATCTTCTCAATGAAATATGATTGAGATAAGATAATTCCTTGAGGGGTTCTAGTGATTTTAATTTACATCATCTAGTTCCAAGTCCTTCATTTCAAATATACTAATGAACATTTGTTTAGTATCATTAATAACATTATTATTATTACCAATTATTAGCATATCGTTTACATATAGAGAAATAATCACATGTCCCCCTTGAGTGCTCTTAACATAAACACATTTTTCGCACTCATTTATTTTGAAGCCAATGGACTTCATGACATTATCAAATTTTTTGTGCCATTGTTTAGGTACTTGTTTCAATCCATATAGCGACTTCAAAATTTTACATACTTTCCTTTCATTTTTAGGGGACTTAAAACCATCCGGTTGTTCCAGGTATATTTCTTCATCTAATTCACCATTTAAAAATTCCATCTTGACGTCCATTTGGTGCATTTCCAATTTATGTATTGTCACAATTGTAATTAATATTCTAATGGATGTAATCCTCATAACAGGTGAATAAGTGTTAAAATAATGAATTACCTCCTTTTGCTTATAACGTTTAGCCACAAGTCTAGCCTTATATTTATCATTGGTTCCATCAACTTTCATTTTTCATTTGAAGATCCATTTACACCGTAATGGTTTTGTCACCGGTGGTTAGTCCAAAAGTTCCCATATATGATTTTGCAGAATGGATTCAATTTCAATAGTAATAGATTTTTTCTAATATGAAGCTTTCAGAGTGGATAGAGCTGCCTTTACAATTTGAGGTTCACTTTCTAACATATAAATTAGAAAATCCGAATCGAAATATTTTAAAAGCTTAGCCTTTTTTCTATGTCTAGGTTCCTTCTAAATAACATTTTGAGGCTAACTATTTGTAACTTCAACTGTTCTTTTGTTAGAATTTGTTTCTTGTGTATTATTATGAGAAAAGATATTTTCAAAGAATGATGCATTCCTGGATTCTATAGCTCTATTTTTATGAGTTTCAGTAATGTCGGACTTATTCACATTGAATCGATATGCACTACTAATATTTGCATAACTAATGAATATGCAATCAATATTTTTGGGACCAATTTACACCTTTTTAGGTTCAGGAATGAGTACTTTTGCAAGACACACCCATATTTTTAAGTATTTGCGGGAAGGCTTGCACCCTTTCCACAATTCATAAGGTATCTTATTTGTTTTCTTATGAATAAATTTATCGAGACGTAGTTAGCGAAAAGAAATGCTTCCTCCATATGTTTTGGGGAAAACCCAAACTTATTAACATTGTATTCATCATTTCTTTTAAAGTTTGATTTTTTTGGTTCTGTAATCCCATTGGATTGAGGAGAGTAAGGAGAGGTAGTTCGGTGAATCATTTCCATTCTCTAAACATATTTCTTTAAAAGGTGATTCGTATTCACCACATCCATCGCTTCTTAATTATTTAATCTTTTTACTAAGTTGTTTCTCAACTTGTATCTTGTATTTCTTACAAGCTTCAATTTCTTCATCTTTGCTTCTTCATAAATAGATGTAACAATATCTAGTGCAACCATTGATAAAGGTAATAAAGTACCTTTTTCCACGCCTAGTTTGAAGAAATTGGAAATCACATATATATCGATGTGAACTAATTCTAATGGTTCACTATTTCTATCAATGGAATGAAAAGGTGACTTAGTTAATTTAGCTTCTACACACGTTTCACATTTATGATTTGATTTAATGTTAAATTTTAGAATTAATTCTAAATTAATTAATTTACTCAAAGTATGATAATTAACATGTCCTAATCTACCATGACACATATGCATAGACTCATGCATATAAGCAAAAGATATCATGTTATTTTCATAGATACCTTTAGGTACAACAGTCATGATGTTCATTTTTAACATCCTGTCACACAAATATCATTTCCCTACGTACATTCCATCCTTACTTAAAACAAATTTGTCCCCCACAAAGATAAACTTAAACCCTTTCTTTCTTAGCACGGGACTAGAGATAAGGTTCTTCTAAATGTCGGGCACATGCAATACATCGTTGAGCAGGAGATGCTTTCCCGAAGACATTTTCAACACGACTTTGCCTTAACCTTCAACCTTATTGGTGGAGGATTTTCCCATGAATAGTTGTTCTCTATTTGCAATTGGTTGGTAGGTTGTGAAAATACTTTTGGCGGAACATACATGACATGTAGCGTTGGTATCAACCCACCACTCTTTTGTGTTACCCACCAAATTTACTTCAGGTACAACTGAGGAGAAAGACATATTGGAAACATCATCAGATAATGCATCAACTTCTGTCATGTTGTCTTGTGATGCTTTCTTCTTGAAGTTCTCTTTCTTTTTCGACTTACGAGAATCCTTGGCCCTATGACCTTCTTTGTTGTAATTACAACATTTTCATTCAAGCTTCCTATTAACACTGACTTGCTGACTTGTGCCTTGACTTTTGTGCTTCCTCTTTTTATTGAATTTGTGCCCATCCTCAACAATATTAGCTTTTACAGACATAAAATGGTTACCATTTTATTTTCACATTTACGGTTATCTTCTTATATCTTTAACTAAACAATTAAATCTTTAAGTCCCACTTCTTTTCATTTATGCTTCAAATAAATTTTGAAATCTTTACAAGATGGGGGTAATTTTTCAATTACATCAGTAACTTTAAAAGTTTCACTTATGCCCATATTTTTAGCAATTATTTCATGAAAAATGAATTGAAGCTCTTAGACATGGTTCATGACAGTCTTTGAATCCAAAATTGTATACTCGAGAAATCTACTGACCATGAATTTCTTCATGTGGGCATCCTCGATTTTATAATTTTTATCCAAAGACTTCCATAACAATTTAGCGATTTTGATTAGACTATACACATTATAGAGTGTATTATCCAATCTTTTAAGGATATATTTTTTAAAAATGAAATCTGAATGCTTACATTCTTCTATGGTTAGCAAAGTTGTCTTATACGTTTCATTTTCATTAATCATGGGAGCATCCTCATTAATAAACATCACAAGATTAATGATAGTTAAATAGAACAACATCTTTACTTGCCAATGTCTTAAATCAGTACCATTAAATTCGAGTTTTTCTCCATGGGTTAAATGTGTAAGAATGGTAGTAGGAACACTAACCAAAAAACTAGTGTGAGGAACACATGACACATTTTTTGAGGATTCAGTAGCCATTGTTCTATTATAAAATAACACATAAATAACTTATGAAATGCACCGAATATGTAAATTACAAAAATAAGTTTATACAAGAAAATAGATAAACTAAACATGTTTTTGTATATATTAAAACATGTAAAAGTTAACAAATTAAATTACAGTTTTAAAAAATTCAATATTTTAAAAACAATTTATTTAGTGAGAAACAACATGAAAAAAAAGAAATATTCTGTCTTAACATCGTTTTTATCGCATAAAAAAAATTAAATTCACTAAATAAACAGTAATTTAAATTAAATAAGTAAACATAATTTCAATAAGTACACATAAAATGAAATAAAATAGAGACCGTAGAGTATGTGATTGAAACCATAACTTGCAAAATTTTGACTGAGTCGAAAGTTTAATTATCTCTCCTTGAGACAGAATACCCCATCGCTAAGGTGCTGATCAAAATTCAACGGGCGTTTACCTCTCAGGATGAAACAACCACCGACTGTGGTAAAAAGCACTTCAGTGCGTCAGTCCCACAAGTCAACTCTGACAAATTTCTCTCAAACAGGATGAGGGGAGAAAAAGACAAGAGTAGGAAATTTGGGTAGATTTTCAGGTGTCTAAAATGGACTTCAAAGGTTCCATTATATAGTTGGTGAAGGGGTGCAAGTCTGTGTCTTTTTCTACCAAAGGATGTAACTGTCCGAACAATTACATCTCTTTGTCTAAAAGGACAACATTTTTATTAACGTGTAAAAAATTAAATAATTAATTATTTCTTTTTAGAAAAAAAAAATTTTGCCCAATTTTTTTAAAATCCCAATGAAGTTTTTGCCCATGAGCCGAGCACGGTCAGATGGCAACGGCGTGCGTGTGGGCTTAAGTCCCACCCCTAACATATGCATACTATAATCCATCTCGACTTCAAAGCGTTGGGATACTCCAAAGGCATCTAAGCCTCAGTCCAATAAGTTGAATATATTAACCCCAAGTTGTCACATCCCTTTTCTAATGCAGGATAAACCCACTTAACTAAATTAGATCAACTAGCTTAAACTCAAATGGGTCACTTTAAGTCCAAATTTTTCATTCACTACTTCATTATTTTGAACAAATGAGTATATCAAAGTAATCTCCTTTCGACAAGGAACACATTAGTACTAAGGTGCATCATTTTTGGCATATGTGCCCCATATAAAATTGACTCCAAAATTAGACCAAATGAGATGAACATTATATCAAAATATCCAACAAATTTTTCTTGGCTTACTAATTGTTATATAATTATTATTTTGCATAGGAAATCACACGAGGGTAGGGTACTTGAAAATAAGTACGAGAAAATAAAATAAGTGCAAAGTGGATAACAATATTTAGGTTGTTCAATATTTCATTGGACTAGTTCCATAGCGTAATAATGCAACATTTTCACAAAAATGTGAGAGAAATACCTGAGAAAACCTTTCGAACTTCTAAGCACTCCTTTTACACACTGGAATCCACCCTTTATATAATTAGAGGTTATAAGCCATATCTTCATAGAGTTATGTTAATAGGGATTGGTTTTCGAGAATCATTTTAAACATTTAAGCACCAAATGATCAAAATGCCTCTATCCATATATGATTTGACCAAACATAATATTTTAGCAAAAAATCTATTATTTATTTAAAAAAAACCATATTATTCTTAAAATAAAACAAAAAACATAATATTTTGAATATAAAAAATCTAATATTCTATAAAATTAAAATTTTAATATTAAGAAAATATTAATATCATTTTTTATTTAAAGAAAATGAAACTATTTATTAAAAAACTGATTATGTTTTTTTTATTAAAATGGACGTCAATAAAAAACTCTTTTGTTATTTATTTAAAAAATGGATGTTCTTTTTATCAAAAGAAGTTGACGTTAATTATATTAAACAAAAATACTCAACATCATTTTTTTAATAAAAACAAGATGAAAATGTTATTATAAACTATATTTTCTGAAAAACTTTGTTCCTTATACACATAGTTTATAATAGACTTTAATATGTTACTAATTTTTACTTTAAACTTTAAAACTGTATTTTAATATATTTCTAATTACTAATAAAAAATTAATAATGTACTAAAATCAAAACTTAGTTTATATATATAGTTTTTTAAAATGTTATGTTTTCTAAATAAATTTAAAAAAAAATTGTTTATAATCAACGTTTAGTCGAGTTTTTATTAAAAAAAAATGATGTCCAGTTTTTTTTTAATATAATTAACGTCAACTTTTTTTTTAATAAAAAGCGTCCAGTTTTTAAATAAATATATATATAGTTTTTTAAAATGTTATCTTTTCTAAATAAATTTAAAAAATAAAGTTTCAAAAAAATATAGTTTATAATCAACGTTTAGTCGAGTTTGTTTTAAAAAAAAATGATGTCTAGTTTTTTTGTTTAATATAATTAACTTCAACTTTTTTTTTAATAAAAAGCGTCCAGTTTTTAAATTAATGATGAAACTATTTTTTATTATTGTCCATTTTAATTAAAAATATTAATAATCTTTTTATACATAACATAATTTATTCAAATAAAAAACTCACTTCTAATATTTTTTATATTTTAAGAATATTAATTTTTTTTAATTTTTCAGAATACTAGGATTTTTAATATTCAAAATATTATGTTTTTATTTTTATTTTCAAAATATTTCATTCTTTAAAATAAATAATAGATGTTTTGTCTAAATATTTTGTAATACCCCGTACATTTATGATTATTTAATTTTTGTGTGCTTGTAATTATTAATTTAATTGGGAAAAATTAAATTGGGTTTCGATAAATATTAAATAGTGAGATAAATGATTCATGTTTCTTATTAGTACTGTTTACTTACATGTGATAAGTAAATAGATATATGATTTGTTATATGTCGCATATGAGTGGAAGAGACATTTTATTATTATATGTCGCTAGAGTGTTACATCGGGGAGTCGGTATAATTTATGGACGACGCGTATGGTACACATGTCTGGCCCGATTAATGAGATGTTAGAAAATTTGGAGTTAAATGACTCGGATGACCTTTTGAGTGCACTGGTGATCGAGGAAGGATCAAAATAGTTCATAATAGGTACCCGGGTGTTATGATTGGGTTCTGTTTTTTTTTACATAGCGATACCTATAAGAGGGTTGGATGGCCTTTTTACACCTAGGGTTAAATTAAAAAATGAGATTAGGGTGAATTAAGGAGCTATTTAAATATAGGGAATGTGTATAGTAGCCCACGCTTGACATTCTTCTTATTGAGTTATAAAGAATGTTCAAGAGAAGAGAAAAAATAGGTGAAAAATGAGATAAAGAGACTTGGAGAAGAGAAGAGAGGGACTCATCTCCGGATTAAATGAATCATCAACGTAGAGAACTTCAGATCTAAATCCACAAAAGTAAGTAGTTACTTGCTTGAAATTGCACCTTTATATAGTTAATCACTTTCATACATAATTGGCATAAAAATCAAGGATTTAAAGATGAAAGGTTGAAATTTTGATTTAATTTATTAAGAGATGTAGGTTGAAATTAATCTTTGATTTGAATTGATTATCAGTTAATGTTGATCAAATAGAAATTTCAAAATTTAATTTGGATTTACCATGATGAACATGTGGAACCATGATAGGCTGTTTGAATTGATGAAAGTGCAAAGAGAGAAAATTATGGGATTGATAAATTAAAAATTTGATTCAGAATTCGACGGTTTTAATTGGGGATTCGAGGTAAATTGTTTGTTAGAATACTTCTTGGATGTTAGAGTTATGGTGAGGTATGTTAATTTTATGTTTGGTGTGTTTTGGGACCTCCATTGAAGGGCTTGGAAGTGAAAAACTCAAGGAAGAATATGATAGGCAACCCACCAAATTGAACCGGTTCACTGGGGGAGAGAATCTGTTTTGCTCAAATAAACCGGTTCGGTCTACCAGTGAGCTGGTTTGGTTTGCTATCTTGTTCAGTTTTTATTCATGTGTTGTTTTGATCCATTAGAGACTAGGGAATGATTATAGGGGCTTCCGGGGTATTGTGAGATTACTAGGGGATACTTTCCGAGTTTGGTATGTGTGAAAGGCCAATGAATAACTGGTTCAGGTGAGGAGAATCGAGAATTCAAATGAGTGATTATTTATGTATTAATCGGGATGTGGATTCGAACTTCGGGATTGGGAGATCAGTGTGCTATAGGATATTTATACGAGTCGATACTTTATATATATACATATTTGAGTGATGTGTATGTGTGTGTGTGTATATATATATATATATATATATGATACTTGTTATATTGAATATACCTACTCAATATTTCTATCGTAGGAGATTACGCATAGTGGGCAATCCAAACTGGCATTGACCAGCAAGTGTCAGATTGATTACCCGGGTCATATTAATGTTGGATAACCATTATCCATGTATGAGGATAGGTTTCGGTTTGGATAACGTTTGGGTGTCGTGTGGTATGGTTGAAACCCCCAAACATATGTTATTATCGACTCTATTGTATGTATTTACATTTGGGTTCGGTGGTGAGATTTTGACCCGGTGGCTCAGTGTGATGCATGCGTTATGCTTTGAGTCTGATAGAACACGAGGGATGTATCCGCGAAGTCCATTCTCCAGGGATACAATTATATGTATATAGCGAGTGATATATCTGTATGTTTGAATGATATAGTCCATATATCAACTTATAACACAAGTGTAGCTATGTTATATTTATTGCGTGAATATTTATCTATCGTAAGTGTGCCACTATAATATTATTTATGAACATAGACCTAAAGAAGGTAGTTATACTTAGCTAATAGAGAGTATTAGAGGGATTGGGCTTAGACAATAGTTATATGTCTTAGTCGAACTGGGTAGTTTAAGTAGGATAATAAATGAGCACGTTAGATGCGCACTATAGTTGAGGGTGAGGTTTTATCTCATGTGAATGCGATCGGTTAATTATGAAAGTAATACACTACAAGTTTATCGATTTAAAATAATTCATTACGTGTAAAATATTCTCAACTTTTTCAGGCCTTGACCCACGAGTAATTTTTTTTCTTATTTTCCTTTTTAAAATCGTAGGTGTGCAGTAGCAGCAGTCAGAACCGCAGGAATAGATCCTTTTCTTGCCATTGCGATAACTGTGGATGCTACAAGAATTGACTTAGCTGCCCCAGATTATTCTATCTAGATAGGATCTTTACTATTCCAGTACTTTATTTTGGGCGTGTCGCCTGTAGTTGAGATGGGAGTTTATTTATGTTAGGATATTTTTCAGTACTCAGTTCTTATTCAGTTTTATCCAGTGGATGTTACTATTTCATGACCGGTCGTTTATTTGCTTCACTTTTATTTATTTATTTATTTATGCTTGGTGATTTATTTGTTCATTTTAGTGTATGGATTTATTCATATTTTTCTAGATTGTTGTTGCAATAGTGATACTAATAATGAAACCATACTGAGATTCCTGTTTTATTTTGTTAAAAGAGTGGCCAACAAATATTAGAATAGGCGGGTTGTCACAATTGATATCAGAGCATCAGGTTCTGGTATCCTTAGGATCTTTGCGAACTTACTACATTATCAGTATTGCATTTCTTTAATATGATGCCATTTATTTAGGATCATTGTTTTATACTACGCATTTACATTCTTCTGCTATTATTTATGATTGAAGTATATCTCATACTATTTCGGTTTGGTTTCATATGATAAATGCTAGAAAAGGTAGACCAACACATGCCGCGAGGAGGGCCATAAAGCAAGAGGCTTAATCGGACCCACAGGCTACTCAAGGGTCTGTGACCGCAGTAGAGGTCGCGGCTATTATCGCACAGGCGGTTAATGCCTCAATGACCATCCTAAAAAAGCATTTTCCCTAGGTACATTCAAACCCTCTAGTGGTAGCAACAACTCAAGCTTAACCAGTGCCGTCAGTTTGGGAGAGAGTCAGGAAGGACTTCTAGAAGGTCCATCCTCCGAAGTTCCAGGGAAATTCGGATGTTGTAGCAGATAGCCACTGAAAGAAGGATTTCCAAAGGCATTTGTATATGGTTGAGTGAAACGATACTCAAAAGCACATACTATCTACATTCAATATAGTTGGGGAACATATAGATGAGAGGGATATGATAACTATCTAGGAGTTCTAGGTGCAGTTCGACCGTAAGTTCTTTTCATCAGAAGTTTAGACAGATATGATGAGGAGATTCTTAGATATCTCATAGGATCATCGAACCATGGCCGATTATGAGGAGAAGTTCACCCACCTAGCGAACTTTGTTCCAGATGAGGTGAACACTAAGGAAAAAGGGGTCCTCAAGTTTATAGATGGGCTTACTTGGCGGATTCACAAACATTTATTGGGGAACCCATCGTGGCGTACTTATATTGAGGTCACTAACGCCACATTCCTCCACTTCTAGGACCATCACTTCCATATGAGGGGAACATAGAGAGTCTAGACAGTAGGGTAAGACTGGTGATAACGGTGCCAGTTGGATGCTGCAGTAGCATGGGATACAACAGGAGCGGGTTCCTAGCATGGGGACTTTGCTAATAAATTTATTCGAGTAACGATATATTCAGGTAAGGCTCGTAGGGCCATCAGGGCTAGGGAAACCAGACCAAAGTCCAGTAGGGCCGGGGTTATTAGTCCAGAAGGGACAAAGACAGGGGAAACCTCGTCAGGGCAAGTAGGGCTAGATGTAGACAGAATTTATAAAGAGGTGCTTCGTATGTAGGGATTAAGGCCATATGCTGCATGTATGCCCTAATAGAGCTAGGGGTCGGCAGTAGGATGCTTGACCGGGGTAGTAGTTATAGAAGCTTCTAGCCCGATCAGTAGTTTTAGTGTTACCGCCTTCACAGTGGTAGGGGCAGTTTGAACGTGCGTATCACATCTGAGGTCCAGTGTTACCTCTAACACGACCAATGATTAAGGGTATATATTTTCTATCCATGGGCACATAGGGCGAGTTTTGTTTGACATGGGAGCGTTACACTCGTTTATTAGCACTAGATTCACACGTGCGATGGACTTAGTAAATTTAGCCCGAGACATCAATATGACCATAGATTCACCATTGGGTGGTAAGAATCTTATTTTTCCATCTATAGGGGAGCGGGTGTGAACATTGAGAGGTTATGCTTAGTAGCGGATCTACTCATTTTAGATTTGTATGAGTATGATATAATTTATGGATACGGAATGATTAATGATGAATAGAGTGATGGCAGACTATTATAATAGGACTATCGTGTTTGCTATATCTAGGATGGACATGTTTCTTATGGAAATGCCTTGTCCGAAGGGAGGGTCGAGCACGTATTTTTACTACATTGAGGATGAGACTTATAAGGGTATAATCATCTCTTTAGATTTTATCCCTATTGTTAGGGACTAAGGTGATGTGTTTCAGGAGATTTTGGGGTTACCGTTGAGTTGAGAGATTGAGTTTGTGATCGACATAGCACATGGGACTACACTAATTTCATGAGTGCCATATCATATGGCTCCTTTAGAGATGTGACAGTTGAGGGATTAGATTCAATAGCTATTGGTGAAGTTTTTGATACACATGAGTACGTAAATATTGGGGTGCCCCAGTTCTATTTGTTAAGAAGAAGGATGGGTTATTGAGATTGTGTATCTACTCCCAGCAGTTGAAGAAGGTCACAATTCGAGTATACGTTGTTGCGTATCAATGAATTGTTCGATTGGATGAGAGGAGAAGACTACTTCTCTAAGATTGATTTGAGGTTGGGGTACCATCAGTTACGTATCACGGACAATGATGTCTCTAAAACTGCATTTTTCACAAGGTAGGAGTCTTATGAGTTTTGGATATGCCTTTAGGGCTGACTAATGTGCTAGTGTTTTTCATGGATCTCATGAAAAGGGTGCTCAGGGATTTTCTGGATCAGTTTTTCATTATTTTCATAGATAACATCTTGATTTATTCTCGAACATGAGGCGGGCATGTATAACATTTACACATGGTTCTTTAGAATTTGTGGGACCACCAGTTGTATGCCAAGTTCGAAAAGTGTGAATTCTGGTTATGGGAGGTGAATTTCTTGGGTCACATAGTCCCTGAGAGAGGGATTTCTATAGATCTGAGTCGGGTGTCAATGGTAAGGGAGTGGGTCCAGCCCACGACACCAACGAAGGTGCGTAATTTTTTTGGGGTTAGTAAGGTATTAGAGGATTTTCGAAGATTATTGGTCCCTTGAAGAATTTGACTCGTACAAGGGTGACTTTTACATGGTATGACCATTATTAGTTAGCTTTCGATGTGTTAAAGAGCAAGTTTACTTCTACTCACACTACCTAGGGGAGGAGTGGAGTGCTTTTTATTTATCGATGCATCCTTACAGGGACTTGGGGGAGTTCTGCAGTAGGATAAGTGGGATATATCTTATGCATCTCTCAATCTTAAACCCTATAAAAAGAAGTATCTCACATATGAATTGGAGTTAGTGACAGTCATTTTTCTTTGAGGTTTTGGAGGCACTATCTATTAGGGAGAAGTTCAAGTTGTTCATGGACCAAAAGTCACTTCAGTATCTTTTCACACAGAAGGAGTTGGATAGGAGATAGTGTAGGTGTCTTGAGTTGCTGAAGGATTATAAGTTTAACATATAGCATCATCTGAGAAAGGCTAAAGTAGTGGCAGAAGCGTTGAGCCATATGTCGGTAGGGAAGCAGTATGGAGGGCAAAGTGGGCTGAGCTTCTTTAGGTAGATGAGGGTAGATGAAGTATTCTGGGTATATATAGTAAATGTTGGCCGTGCTCTCAAACTGGGGGCCCGTGATTATCCAACAGCCAAAAACAAACAACAAGACAACAACCAATAATTATCCAATACTCCTTCTAACATACTATCTAACAATAAGTCAATAATCAATAATTATCCAACAACCAAATCAAACAAAACCAATAATTGTCCCGTACTCCTTCTATCATCTAAAAGATTTTAAAAATAATGCATATCAATTATATAATTTAACTTCATTTTATGAAGAGTGCATCAATGAAACTAATCAACAAATGTATATGTATAGGAACACATGAAAATAGAGCTGGGTCAATTTGATCCAATCAAAAATTTAATGACTCTATTCTCAAACCGAGTACCTTGTGAAAGTAACTAAAAATTCGACTGAACATAACATATTATCGAAAGTTAACTTACATAAATCATATTAAGCATTGATAAAAGTAACTAAACATTCATACATCAAAGTAAAGCCCTAATACAGTGTCAATATCATAATATGATACAAATAAGAATGACAAGGATAAAATAATATTTCGATACTCAATATTTCTCTAAATCAAATAAAAGATCCTTCAAATTAAGGTTGTCATCAAGAGATGACTGGAACTCTTTTGGAGCCTTTAATGCATCCATTTGAGAAGTCATACCATTTGGTGCATGCACAATAATAGACCAATTTCCATCGTTTATGCACTTCGAGAAGAATACTTTCTTTACGTTTTGAAAGGCACAAATAAAAGGCTTGTCGACTATGTGACCTTTATGCTTCAGCTTTGATAAATATACTATAATAAGTTTGGAGTCAGGATCAACTTTGCAAGCATTCATATTATCCTCCACCTTTACCTAATCACATTAGAATATATTTTTTTATGAAATCTGAGTAATCAAGTTGTAGGATTTGTTGGATTATCCAATACTAGGTTATCATCATATTCTTTGGACATTTATCGCTTTTGCTAGAGATACAGGGGGTGAAGGCTGAAATTGATATTCCACTATTTTGCATTAAAAGATTTTCCTCATATGGATATGAAATGAAATCAAAACCATTGGTGCTGAATTTCTTAAACTCTTTTGCGTAAAAAGTAAGACCTTTTCTAGGCGTGTAAGCCTGGAAGAGACATCACCTCTTTTTAAAAGCTACATTTATTAATGAATTTGTATTATGGCAAGTTTTTATCATACACGAATAAATAATCGCACATATGAGATGTTAAATTTACCTCTTTTGATACCCATGCCCTAAAATCAGTTGTCATGCAATTTCTCCTTTGATTTTGGGCAATTTCGTTCTCATACTTTCTATGTGTAAGTTGTAGAGTTTAGATCATCAAATATAAAATACATATAATCAAAGAAGAATAATTCAGTAGATACTTTCTCTCTCCAATCTTTGACTTCATGCTGCGATTCGAAGACATAACGAGTTGCTTGATCGTATTGTATATTTGTGAGTTTCACCTCTTTAGGGTTCCTAAATGGTAATTCATCCTCCAACTCGTCAGGTTCCTCGATCACTACTCCTCTACGAGGATTGAACCTCCTCACCTCTTGTTCTGGCATATATATTCCCTAGCGTATAATAATGATTCCACAATTACGTATTCTTGATCAATTGACCCTCTAATATACTGTGTATTCTTCACATAATCTTTGAAGGTTTTCATCAAGCGCTCAAAAGTATACATCCATAGATACCTAATGGGACCACATAATAAATCTTTATTTCATAAATGCACAAGTAAGTGTATGTTGATATTGAAGAACAACAGAGGAAAATATTTCTCTAATACACAAACTACCTCGGCTAAAGTTGATTTTATAGCTTTAATGTGCCTTATGTTTACCACTTTTGCACAAAGTATGGTAAAACACAAACTGATTTGCATAATTTTCTGACAGAGATCTTTGTGTTTAGAGAAGTAATGACAAAATAATAGAGTCATTAATTGGGTGATTAAATGCCAGTCGTGAGACTTGCACTGTTTTAAGTTTTCTTGGTAGCTTACTGCCCTACGTAAATTATCATAATAAACCGTTGGAGTCTTCAAGTTGAACAACGTGTCTAAGAGGATCTTCTTCTCACTAGTTTTCAAAGTGAAAGTAGTTAGAGTGGTAGAAATTCTTCCTGTTGTAGGATCATTTTTTAACCGTAGTTTCTTCTTTATCTTCATATATTGTACATATCTATGGGCACGCTCTCCATCTTTGGAATGAGATCCACCTAGACATGTTCCTATCAGATGTTCTGCAACATTCTTATTTTTGTGCATCACATCAATTACATGCCTTACAGGATGATCTTTCCAATACGGTAAATAAAAAAATTAATCGCCTGGACCATGGTTTTGCTTTACTAGGGTCATTAGTATCCCCCCTTTCTTTATGCTTCAGGTTTACAAACTTGGGGTGTTTGCCTACATACCTATTCCCCACAGTCGTAGTTGCAGCCACTGCCTTTTCCTTGATCTGTTGACTAGAAAGTCGAGCAGGCGGCATCCGGTGGTCGTGACCAATAGGATAAAAGTTAGGCTTGTCATTCCTGAAAGGATGGTAGGTCAGCAAAAACCTACGATGATCCGTGTAACTCATATTAATAATATGTTGTACCCAACTGGCTTCAATTTTCTCTTCACATATGGGAAATCCATAATAACCATGAACATTACAACCGGGTAAGGTCCCATAAACAAGAAGGTCATGGATCACCCACATCACAGTTGATTTACATGTGAACTCTTAACCCTTGTGAGAGTCGAACGCCGTCACGCCTTTATCCCAAAACTCTTTAAGTTCTTGATTATTGGGGTTAAAAATATATTAATATCATCGCTTGGAGCCTTCAGTCGGGTATTAATAAAGGTAACAATGTGAACTCCTTTTTTTTGCACAGTGTCGGAGGGAGACGTAAAGGCACCATGAGAACTAGCCAATAACTCAGACTAGTACTTAAAATATTGAAGGGGTTAAACCCATCAGTTGAGATTGCAAGACGAACGTTGTGAGGTTCTTTTGTAAATTTATAGTATTGTGCATTTAAAATTTTCCAGATGAGTGAATCAACTGGATGATGCATCAAATTCCCACCCACCTCGTATGAAGCATTCCATGTCATGGCCTCCTTTATCCATGGTACAATAAAAAACAGTTTTAACCGTGTCCCAAGTGTAAAATACTTCAAAACCTTTTATGGGACTTGCGAGACCTTTTAATATTTTGCAGGTTTGTCCTTTACCTTTTCACGAACGAAATATCTAGGCTCATCGCATACTGGACATTCATCCTTTTCTCTATTCTCGTTGTGGTACAATATGAAATCATACTTGCTTGCATGAATAGATTTGTATTTCAATCACAAACCCTTCAAGATCTTCTTCATGGTAGGATAATTGTCTGGTAACGTGTACTCTTTTAGGAGAATTTCTTTAACCTACTTAAGAATTCCACATAAGAATTTCTTTAACCCTTCAAGAATTTATGTAACAGAACATAAAAGTTTGGAAACTTATTTTTAATACCTATAATTGCATGTCCTAAGCAGAGGGTTTGATGTCTTCATTTTTCTTACTCCTTTGGATGTCTGTAATGAAAAAATTAAAAAACAATGCAGTCGCACAAATTGGTAAGAAAATAAGAAAAAAAATCACAAAGTAGAAAGAAAACAATGATATTCAAAAGTCTCGGGCTTCAATTCAAACTAAAATAGTACTTCTAAATGAGGTAATGTATCAAGTGAGTTAATAGTTTTTAGAAAATCATTGAATCACCATTGTACTACTACCCTATAACCAATAATGAGGCTATAACTTGCCACTAACAATGACCCTAAGTATGTTAACGTTAAAAAAGATTATAAATAGGATTTGTGGATATCTATCAAAACCAAAATAGTTTTTTAAACTCAATTTATGTGACTGTATATTGAACTCAAAATGTCAAAGTTTAAGTATAAATCTTCTAACCCAAATAAGTAAAAACAATTCTATACATAATAACAAGTAATACAACGAATATCAACTTGAATATAGTATACAGTTAAATTTTATATTCACATACTTGGAAGAATAAATATTATATATATGACTTGGAAGAAACATAATCCAACGATAATAACCCAATTTAATAGTAACATGTGCTTTCATTGCTTCTTAAGAAGAAAAACTCTCATCACTTAAACCCCTGTTTTCTCCCTTTAAGAGCCTTAATTGACTAAAAAAATGAGAACTTTATCAAGAATTTGTGTGCTTGAAAAAAAATCACATCGCATTAAGGAAATAACCGAAGGTAGTATGATTTTAAGTCAATTAGCGATTACCTTTGCAATAATCTTGTAAAAGTCATTACAAAGATAAATGTGTCTAAATTCGAAGGATACCTTGGTGGTTAACATTCATATCATTTTGAATAGGGCTACCTTAATTTCATCATTTGACAATGGCACCATCGGGTTAGCATTCATATTATTTGTAACTAAGTGGGGTACTTTTTAAAAAATATATTGAAGATATGAATGCTAACTTGATAGTTCCTTCTATCCTCGGGAGTATATAATAAAATTACTATGGGCATGAGAAGTTGATAGTAAGGCGTGCAATAATTGAAAAAGTTTTCAAATAGATGAAAGAAAGTTTTAAATCTCGCATGCCTAGTCAAAATGCAGGTTGATAAAATAAATGACTAACAATTGAAAAAGGGGAAATTATCCTCAAGTAGTATCTTGATAAAATGTAAAGCGACATTTACGAAATCATATCAAGCTAAGAATATAAAATAAAATGGGGAAAATTTTCACGTTCTTTTAAAAATTGAAAATTTAGTTAACAGTATAAAATTTCAACTGCTATCCCACAATGAACATATCATTTTTAGAAACATTAGATGGTCTAAAATAAAAGATAAAAAATATGTAGAAATAAACATATCTCTTCTGTAAGTTTATATATTTCGTATAACTATTTTTCCAAACACTTGGGGTCATATGTAGAGCATCCCCACAATGAATTCATACAAAACAACATCAGGAACCAATAAAGGAGCAACCCAACATCGGCATCCAACATCAACAATCAAAAGTAATGAAGAAACTTTACCATCATGGAAAGAAAATAAAGAGGGAGATAGCACCTAAAATCAAAATAACCCAACTCAATAGTGGATCCTTTCATGTTTAAAATCAATAGGAAAAATTAAAAGAGAATGAATGATTGCTGATTAAAGGGAAATATATAACATAATTTACCTTTTTTCTCTAAAAAATTTTCCCTAATTTTCGAACCGCCGTAACCTAAAATAAGTGAGCAAATATAAATCAAAACATATATTAGTAATTCAAATATAACTCATGTCTTGCCTACGCACTTAACACAAAGCAATTGGAAAGAAAATTTGAGTATTTATAGGCGCAAATTGGAGTAGGGTATAGTTTTTACCATTATTTATACATAGTCGAATATATAACTTGTGTAGTAGTTATTTTATGGCCAACCCAAAAGATCCAAGCTCACCTGCACATTGCACAAATAAATTAAAAAAATAGTGACTCAGATAAACTTAAAAAATGTACTTAATTGTCAAATAAAATTAAATGAATGTAAAACAAAAATATATTATTGCCAATGGATTCTCCAAGTCACAATATAAGTTTTTTTACCAACCTAAATAATATGCTTAGAAATGTATTTAACAATTAAAAATATTGCCTCAAATGCACAAAATCAATTTTGATCTAGAACAAAACTTCCCATCACTACATGAAAAAATAATCAGGTGACCTGCAAAAGAAAAAATAAATAGACACACAATAAAAATGAAAAGGAGTATACTTGTTTAAGGTGTTCAAGTATAATCAGGTCACCCGCAAAGGAAAAAATAACAAAGTATAAAAAATAATTAGACCCGAAAACATAAACATACATATAAATAGATCTAAAACAAAAGGAACAAAATCTAAATAGATCTTAACTGAAATAAAAATGAACAAAGCTTAAAATTTATCAATTGGTCGTAACCAAAATCAAAATGAATGTGCGTGAGAGAGAGAGAGAGAGGTGGATTATATTTTCAAAGCCCTAAATCGCCCCATATTTTTAGATCAACAAAAGAAATGACAAAACAATTATGAGATTAGGAAAATAAGAGTGCGCGTGTGTGTGCATGTGCATGTGTATTGTAAGAGAATGAGGAAAATTACATGTATTGTGCGTTAGAGAGAGGTGGAGGTATATGCATGGGAGAGGGAGGGGGGACATCGGGTGAGTCAAGGATCCCGGTGAGGGTAGGGTTTGTGGGGGGTTTGTGTTAGGGGTTCACCTGTGTTTTCTTAAAAAATAAGTCTCATATTATGACATGACATAATGTGAGTCTATTTGATCGCAGCAGGAGGACAAATCACACCCATTGAATTGTTTGAATAGTAAAACACCCTTCACCCATGTTATATAGATATTTGGCAATGGTGAACACCTTTTATTGATTTATCTCTTTCTTTTCTTGGACATAGAATAGAAAGTTAAAGTCATATTAAAATATTGTTCTTTGTTAAAGATGATCCTCTGCCTTATCTTTAACACTTCCCGTATATTTCTACTTAAATTTCAGGGAGTCGATACTGAGCTAAAGTTACTTGTCATCTGTCAAGTTATTATTTATGGAACATTTTTCCTCCTGCATTTATTTATAACTAAATGATAGAATAATGAATTTTTTAAAGGGTCAATTACTGTATAGTCCCCAACATAAATACATATTTTGTAAAAAAGACACTTATTTTTAGCTTAACCCATTTAGTCCCTCAAACACCCATTTACCCAATATTCTCTAATTTTTAAAAGTCTCTGCTAGCATACCACCTCCACACCTCCCCCCATCCCCCACTATCGGATCTCCAACAACCCTCACCAGAGCTTCGATGACTACCCAATATCCTCTTTTTTTAAAGGTCCGTGCTAGCAGCACCCCTTCACCACCTCCCTCCACCTCACTTGTAACACCCGCTCCGTGATTTTGACTGTACTCGTGCGATTTGGTAACTTGGTATGACCCATTCAGACTTTATGTAACACCTCGTATTTTCGAAGATTTAAATAATTATGTGATTTATTATTATTGTTGGATTAATTAAATTAAAATGTGACAATTAATTATTATTTCAGATTAAAATTGAATATTTAGTAGCATGACAAGAAGTTAGTAATTATGAATATTATCGTGAGAATAAGTAATATGGAATGACGATTTTATATAACTTGTCGTGAGAGAGGAATACGACATTTTGGTATATTAAATTGGGATGCGCGTGTGAGTCGTGTCAGGACTAATTAAGTGGAATAAAAAGGTAAATTATTTTAAGTAACTCGTATGACCATTTTGAGTGCGCCGTTGAGTCTGTAGGGGTCGAGATATTCAGAAAACTCTACCCAGGTATTTTATTTGGACTCTAGGATATTTTGAGGCCAAGCTGGCACCCTGTAGGGGTAGTTTTGTAATTTGGATTTTTAGAGAAATTAAATGGACGAAAATTGGAGAAATATTATACCATCTAATTGGGGACAGTTAGGTTTATGATACACCAAAATCAAGAGAGAGCCACAGTGGGTGAGAGAGAGCAAATTGCAAAGAAGGAGAGCCAATTTACACCACCTTGCACAACCACCACCACCATCGTGTAGATCGGAACGTGAGGAGCGTATCCATACCAACAACACCAACGGATCAGACCTTCGAAATAGAGGCAAGTGTTTATTACTTGCTTTTCTTTAGCAATAACCATATTATGTTAGTATAGGGATGATATAAACATGTATTGTTCATAAAAGTGATAATATTTTTTTGGAGATTTAGGATGTATGATTTGAATCTGAGATTAATTAGATTGAACCCTTCATAGATGCGGAATAGAAATCACTTTTTGATGGACTTATGTGAAGAAAGAATATGTAAATCATGTGTTCTTGAATAAGAATTTGAAGAACTAGGGTTTTAATAATTAATTTGGCAATATCATATTTCTTTGATGATTCGTAATGATTTGATGATTTTAGGATGTTAGAATCCATGTATAATTGTTAGCATTCAATTTGGGATTGATTGGTTGGAGTTTGGGATGATAATTTAGAGCTTTTAGGGTTGAAAAATGATGAATAACAGAGCTGTCAAAAGGTTGAAGATGGGACAGTGCAGCTCGCGCGAAGTCGCTCGAAGGAAATTGTTCGAGTGAGACCTGCATCTCGCGCGTAGTTATTCGAGTGACATAGCTATGTCACGCAAAGCAGGATCAAGTGACACGTGTAATGGTTCGAGAGAGAATCATTTTGGTTCGAGCGAGATCCATTCTACTTCAAGCGACATTTTTGATTTTAGTAAAATTTTTATTTTTTCCTCTATTTAAATAAATAGCCAAATTAAGTGAGGAAATGCACTGTTCATGTGACAACCCGCCTACTAAAATAAGAGGTGGCCGGCCCGATACTCTAATAATCACAGGAATCATAGATGGTCCATTCTTAGTCAATGTCGTTAAAATAATAGTACGAGATAACCACCAATTATTTTAGAAAATGGATTGTCAAAATAAATTTTGTAAGTTAAAAGAAAAGCACTTAGACAACCCAATTTACATATAAGGTGGATATAAAAAAATCAACGGGTAATAGTATAACGAAATGCATAAAGTAATAACCGAATAAGCTATCGATTAACAGACTAATACAACCGGTTACACCGAATATTACAATTTAAATATCAGAATATAATAATGAGTACAAAGCATGGGCAACACTCCCGAATAAATAAACTGAACATAGCTAGAGTACAAAAGATAAAAGCGTCTATGACAAATATCCTACAACATCCGTAAAATGCTATAGCTCCAAGACAACTGGAATGGAAAGGTCAATACGTGTGTCCTTGCGGAGGAGCACCTGAACGGACAAGGAGATCATGCAAAACAAAGAGATATAGACGGGTCAGGGCCCAGTTTGATATGATCACCATGTGAATAAAATGCATGACAGTTATGAATATCTAATCATAATCATGAACTTAACTTTCTCTAGCAATTAATCATAAACTTTTTCACCCCTCAATCTATAAGCACAACCTAGCGCAATAACAACGATAATGCTCAATGTTCATATAAGCACGGGAGAACTCATCTACATTTACTCAAGGAGACATCATTTTAATTATTCACAACCTAAATGCACAGTTCCTTTTCTCTTTAGGAAAAACATATATGGCAATTCATTTTACAAAATGTTTACCAATTCAATTTCATTTCATAACTTTCCATTTCCCTTCTTACATCCAGGAAATGTATTTAAAGCTAATTTATTATCATAAAATGCTTTTTCATCTCATAACTTCCCATTTCCCTGCTTCCATTTAGGAAGTGTATTTAAATCAAATTTATTATCATAAAATTCTTTAACATCAATAATGTCCCACATTATTAGGGATAGTTATATTTTATATCATATAACGTTTCTAAGATCGCCCGTCCGGGTTTCCCCACTGTGCGCGCCCCTAAATGTCTATCATCTTCCAGGGCATATCAAATAAGAAAATCTGGGCATCCTACAACACGAGACGTCGAGAAGCGGCCATATACCAGCAAGTGAGTCATAATCACACCCGAAATTACCCCACATCACTAAAATAATCACATAGTATAATAATCGGTCATATGGACGAGGACTATATTCACCATGCATTCACTAGCCAGGGGACTTCATCTCATGCACGTACTTCCCTTATGATAGCGATTTAGAGAGGTGTGTTTAAAAAATTATCATTTACGAAAAATTATTTTTCCATCTTTGAAAACATTCACTTTTTTTCACAATCTCGAAATCATTTATACTAAGCCATTAAGTACCAAATTTTAGAATATGCATTTCTTATTCTTAAAGTCATATTTTATTAATAACCTAAGACCCGAAGTGCCAATATCCTCACACTAGTCTCCAAGATTCCCAAGGAAATACCATAAATCATCAAAGGAATTTACCACAATAATAGTCTCCCAAAAGTCCCAAACTTTTTCATTTCATGTTCGATAAAATCTCGGTTAACCTCCTATATCAAACGAGACGTTAACCTCTATAAACTATCCCTTGGGATAAGCCCAAATATCCCCATGCTAGCCTAGGACATTTGTCTACCCAACACAACCCTCTAGAATTCTTAATTTCTTCCCAAAGGAAGATTCCTAAGCTTTGAACCCGAAAGAAAAGACTCAAAACAAAACTACAAAAATCTCACAAAAATAGGGCTTCCGAATCGATTCGCCCTTGAATGCGAATCGATTCGCCCAAAAGTGAATCGATTCGATGAACAAAACCAACCTAATGCCTCAGTCCGAATTGATTCTACCTTAACCCGAATAGATTCAGTTTCCCAGACCTGTATCCTCCCCTATAGGCGAATCGATTCGCTTAGGGGGCGAATCGATTCGGCCCTACAAAATTGCCCAATTTGGGCTACGGGTTTAAGAACCCTAAATTTCCCAAAGCCTCAAATCTTCAATCTCTATCATCATCATCAACAACTAATTCTACCAAAACAATCGTACACAACTACTAACTCATATTCTCTCCTCCAATCAAATTAAACTACAAGATTAAGGGTTTAAACACCAAAGTCATCAAAAACCCACTTATGGTTAAAACTTCAAAAAACATAACTATAAATGCAATTTATCCACATTAATGTAACAACCCTCACTTTTGAAAGTCTATTTTATATTTATTTACTATGTGTAGTAATTAATTATAAAATGCTGGATGTAGAGTAAATATTAATTTAATGTGGGAAAGGTTAATATTTACTGAAATGTTGTATAATTACCTTGTGAGTAGGTAAAAAAATCCATGTGGTGATTTATGGTGTCATAAGATTTAAGATGACATTTTGGTTTAATATGAAATCGGAAATTAAAATGAGTTATAAAATTTCCAAATGATAATTTGGAGGGTGTAGTTAGTCCCGGTAGGTGCGAGACAATCAAAATAAGTGCCATATTGCATTTTGGTATTTCAGGCACTTTTGACTGGTTATAGCTTAAATGTGTAGTTGCGAGTATTATATCACGTATTGATCATTTAAGTGGACTATTGTAGACTTAAGCCACGTTTTATTTCCCCCAACCCTATTCCTATTCTTCCATTTCACATATGAGCCCTAGAGAGTGTAGAGAGAGGAAGAGAACTTTGGAGAAAAAGAGAGAGATTTGGAGATTCAAGCTTGGATTGTTGCCTCCACCAAATCTAATCTGAATTTGCAAGATCAAGGCAAGTTATCTACTTGCTACTATGTTATTTAAGGAGAGTAATTAGTGTTGATAGTTATGATATTGTTATGGTTTATCATTTTAGGGTTTTGTTAGATTTATGGGTATTAAACCCTTGGAAAGTGCTTTGGATGATAAATGTTGTAAATGATGGTAGTTATATGTATTTGTGGTGTATTAGTTCCATTAAATGATCTTGGTTTTGTTGGTTTTGGGTTTGAAGAAAATTTGGAGTTCAAGACTCCATAGCCAAACTTGGCATTTTCGCAGGGGCGAATCGATTCGGCCCCTGGGGCGAATCGATTCGCATAGAAGCAGTTTTCCTGGTCTGACTACCCGAATCAATTCGGATTAAGGACGAATCGATTTGGCATTTGCATAAAGTTGGGTTTGTTTTGCGAACCGATTCGCTTTCAGAGCGAATCGATTCGGCCCTTAGGGCGAATCGATTCGGTTCCTGTAGTTTTGAGTTATTTTCTTATTTAATTTTCAACCTTTTTCTTTAGGCTTAGGACCTAGTAACCTTCTTGCATGAAGTAAACTTAGAGTCTTAGAGTATTAGTTGAGTTTGGTCGCCACCCTAGACTAGAATTGGGTCATCTGGGGTTTATTCCGGGGATGTTTAAAGAAATGTTAAGGCATTACTTCTTTTATTCAAACTTTGGAGACTTTAGGGGCTTATCGGAGTTATATGAACTTTGGGAATTATAGAATCATAGTGATCATTTGGACACCAAGTCGGGACTTATAAATTGGAGGAATATTAATGATTATCTTCGATGATGATAGGTACGAATAAAATGAACCAAACTATTCAAAGGTAATAGGTTCGAATGAAAATGAACCAAACACATAGAGAATGAAAATGGAAATTGGTAATGAAAATTGAATATGAAAATGAGATTTAAAATGGTAAATGTTAATTTACTTAAAAATACCTCACTAAATATTATCATAAGGGAAGTCCGCGCGCGAGGTGATGCCCCTTGACAAATTAACGCAGGGTGGATATAGTCCTTGGTCATGTGAGCATTTGTTGATATATATTTTCTGCGATGGGTAAGAGATTTCGGGTGTGGTATTGACTACTCCGCAGGCATATGGCCGCTTCCCGACGTTGCGTTATGAGCCCAGGTTGTCTTATATGATATGCCCTGGAAGATGATAGTTATTTAGGGGCGCGCCCAGTGGGGAAACTCGGAGGGGCGGTCTTAGAATCGTTATATGTATAAGAATAAAACTTTTCTGCATCAAGTGGGAATTAATGGATATTAATGCCATAAAGAGCATGGATGCGTGCCACAAAGAGCATGTGATTGAGATATGTGCCATAAAGAGCACCTGATAGAAATTATATTCATGTTAAGGAATGGAAAGATAAAATGGAAATGATGATTAATAATGGAAGTTTTAATTAATGAAGTGAAATTATATCTTCTTGATTAAACCGAACAAAAGATTGTATTCCTGTTAAGGAATATGTGGAGGATATGGTAATTTGATTAAGGAGAAAAAGGTTTTTCAATTAAAGATGTTTACTTATAATTCTCTTGTGCAAATGATTTATATTTCATAATTAGTTAAATTGTCTTATAGTGTAATGTAAGTTTCACATGCTAGATTTTCATCCTTATCATTTCCGCATAACTGTTCATACCTATCATGCTTTTTATTCTTCTGGTGATCATATAAAACCCGACCCTGATCGGTTCATTTTCCTTGTTGTGTATATTATTGTATCCGCTCAGGTGCTCCACCGCAAGGACGCCCGATGTGATTATTCCTAATTCCTTTGCTTTTGACGGGCTGTAAGATTTTACGGACATTACAGGACGTTGTACTAGATGCTTTCATTTTTGTGTTCTAGATATGATCGGGTCTTAACTCGGGCATGTGGCCCAAACTTTTGTATTTTATTAATGAATGTATTACGTAAAATATCAAATTATTGTAATACGTTGTATGTAGTTGTGGACCGACAGCCTATTCGGTCCTCTTGTGTACACTCGTTTCAGATGTAATATATATACTCTTTTGGAATTCCACTTACTTATCAGACTAGGTTGTTTAATTTACTTTCTTAACTTGTTCTAAAATTTAATTCTAAACTTTTTGGCAACCCGTTTTCTGATTTATTGGGTGGTTTTCCCGTATACTCAGTTTATTGTTGTGATGCTGAGAATGATTTTCATCCATGATTCCTATTACATTTGAGTATCGGGATGGCCACCCCTTATCTCGGATCGCCGGTTTCCACAGATGGTATCAGAGCATCGAGTTTTAGAGTACTAGGATCTGTGCGGACTTTTCATGTTCTACCGTAGCGTTCTTTGATGTAGAACCTAATGTTAGGACTTCTTTGTTGCTTATATTTGCGATCATCTGCAAGATAGATTGATTTAAATAGTATTCTAATTCTATTGTTTCTTCATCTCAGATGCCGGCCAAGAGAGGTCGTCCAGCGAGACTTAATAGGGTTGTAGAAGAGGAGGTAGGTCCTCCACCGCAGCCACAAGGGACCATTAATGCTGCGGATGTAGCAAACATAGTGGCCCAAGCGGTTAACGCCGCCATGACCGCAGTGGTCCAATAATTGCCGCAGGTTCAATAATGGGCTCACAATGTTCAAGCTCCTACGGGACGTTCTCCGTGGGAAAGGGTTCGGGAGTCCTTTCTAAAGGGCAATCCCCCGGAATTCGAGGGAGGCATAAATATTATTAAAGCCAATCAATGGAAGAAATACATACAACGACACCTTCGAATGATAGAATGTAACGAGGAGAAGAAACAAGTCCTTGCACTTTTAAGCTTGTAGGATCTGCGTTACACTGGTGGGAGACGATGACCACACCAGAGCAGAGAGACACAATGACAATCACTGAGTTCTGGGCTTTGTTTGATTGTAAGTATTTTCCTCCCACAGTTCAGAGGCAGATGAAGTGGAAGTTACAAGATGTTGTGCAAGGAGAGAGATCTGTGGTGGAATATGAAAAGGAGTTCACCCAGTTGGCGAGTTTTGTACCGGATGAGGTGACTCCGAAAGATTGGAAGATCTCGAAGTTCATGGGAGGTCTAAACTGGAGAATCCGGCAACACCTGCTGGGTAACCCATCTTTACAAACTTTTGGTGGGGTTACGAATGCAGCCTTACTCCATTGCCAGGAGCATCGATTATATATGCAAAGTAGTAAGAAAGCTACCGTAGTGGAACAAGCAGGAAAGCCTGGAGGGCATGGGATTGGAGGAGGAACATTTCCCTCATCCCAATCTTCGGATAGTAAGCAAAAAGAGAGGGACCCTCAGCAAGGGGATTCATTTAGGAGACAGCGCTTTGGAGGGTTTATTGCGAGTGGCAATAACAATAGGCACAGACAGGGTGCTTCACAACTTGCAGGTCGGGGTGGTCAGGGAGGTTAAGGCCATCCGGGCTAGGGCATTACCCAGTTTAGAAATAACAGGGGTCGAGGTCAGGAGGTTATGAAGGGACGGTGCTTCCAATGTGGGGAGGCGGGTCATGACAAGATGGAGTGTCCTCAGAGGATTGGGGGTCAGTTTCCTAGGGCTCCGCAATAGCGATATGTTCAGATTCCACCTCAAGTACCTAATCCAGTTATTCCTCTGCAGCAGGGACAGCTACAGTATGGGCGTGTTTATAATATTTGGGAGGCTATGTTTCCTCCAGTTCCGCCGGCACCGCTCGCTATTGAGGGTAAGTTTTTAATTTAGAGGTACTTGAGTTGTGTGTTATTTGATGCGGGTGTTACACACTCATTTATTTTACGAGCTTTGCTCAGACTACAAATTTGATAAAATCTGTTAAGAGTATTCTTACTAGCGCTGAGTTTTCTATAGGTGATGGTTCGCTCATTTTTCCTTGTTTGTAAACTTATAGGAATTACTCTTGGTAACTGATGCTTTGAGGCCGATTTACTCGTCCTTGACAAGGTCGGGTATGATGTGATATTGGGTATGGATTGGTTAGTAAAGTATTATGCTATTGTATATTGCTTTGGTAAGAGCATAGTGTTTGCCGCTTCGGGGCAAGATATGTTTCTAGTGATTATGCCTCGCTTAGAAGGGGGTACTAACACATACTTATATTGTATTACGGAGGAGTTTTCTCGGGATGTAGTTGTTCCCCTAGATTCTATTCCAGTTGTTAGAGATTTCGATGATGTATTCCGAAAAATACGGGGTTATGCCTTGATAAGAAGGCTGCTTAAAAAGATGCATATATGTTATGGGGTAAATAATTATAAGATATAGAAGTAGAATATTATTAGTAGGGTTGAGAGTTAGAATCTTTTCGGTCCGGAACATGTGTCTTAGACCTTTATATCTTGATGACCGATAACGCGAGGTAGTAGTGTAACGGGAGGGTTCCTTGTCTGGATTTCGCTTTGGCGAGACGTCCCACGCATGAAACCGAGCAAATGTTGGAAGTTGAGAACGGTCTTGGGCACTAGGGATATACTTAGTATTAGGTGTATACAATTTAGATAGGATATATGTAGGTAGACCTTAGGATTATTTGTACATAAGGCCTTTAGGGCATGTGATGTTAGTTTAGGAAGGATGTCTGGAGTTGACCACGCATAGCTTGTGTGTTAACTCCAAGAGGGATTGGTTCCCTAGTAACAAGAAGTGGGGGATTTCGAGAAGTTTGGTAGGTAAGGCCGAAGGAGATGAGGCCTCTCGTAGTTAGAGGGTCACGGAGGCAACGAAAGGGTGAATTGACTCTCACTCCTGGGCCCATGTAGCTAAGCTCGAGGGTGGATTCGATTAATAAGTCTCTGCCACGATGGGGAGAAATAATACTAGAACATAGACCTATTGTTTATGCGCCTCATAAGTTTAAGCTTGTGGGAAGTATTATCCCTTGTTTGAAGGGAGGTACTACTTCCTGGGCAGAAATTTAGTCTGTCACGCGAGTAACAAGTCATTGCATGATGTTGTAGGAGGGACAAGGGTTGTTAAGACCACATATACAAGTTACTGACCGAGGGAACATAATCCTAATCTATTGGCTCTGAGGGTGGGGTGCGTTTCCATGGGAGACTTATTGTCTCGGATAAGAAGGGCAGTAATGGCAGAATCTCGCGGTTCTAAGTTTTCGGTGCATCCGAATAATGACAAAATGTGTCAAGATACGCGCCACCAGTATTGGTGTCCGGGCATGAAGAGGTTGTTGGACTGCATGGGGTGCCTTTGATTATAGTTTCCGACCGAGACAAGATTTTTGTTTCCCACTTTTGGCAAAGTTTCCAAGAGGCCATGGGAACCTAAATGAGGTTAAGCACTTCTTATCATCCTCAAACAGATGGCCAAACCGAAAGGGTAAACCAAATGTTGGAGGATATGCTCCTTATGTGTGTCCTTGACTTCAAGGGTAGTTAGGAATAATGTCTCCCATTAGTTGAATATGCTTATAATGATTCGTATCAATTCACTGTTGGGATGGCGCCTTATGAAGCCTTGTATGGTTGGCCTTGTGGTTCTCCCGCTTGTTGGTTAGAGGTGGGAGATAATAAGTTCCTTGGACCTGAAATGATCCGGGATACTTCTTCAAATCGAGTTCATCCGGAATCGCATTCGTATAGCCCAAGATTGATAAAAGAGTTATGCCTATGCGGGGAGAAGGCATGTGGAGATGGAGGTCGGAGACCAAGTGTTGGTGCGAGTGTTGCCTATGAAGGGCATTAAGCGTTTTGAGTAGAAGGGAAACTTGCACCGTGTTACGTTGGACCTTTTTCCTATTATCGCTAAGGTGGGTTCGGTAGCCTTTTGACTTGCTTTATCGAAACATTTGCAGGCAGTTTATGACATGTTCCATATCTCCTCTGTAAAGAAGTACAAGAGATGTGATGGTGCCCCTTTGGCACATTCTTTTCTAAGATATTGAGTTGCAACCCGACGTGCCTTATGAGGAGCAGTCGTTCGCTATTTTAGAGCGCGGAGAGTGACGATTGAGATCGCGTTTAGCATCTTTGTATTGGGTGCAATGTTTTCACCATAGTGTCGAGGAATCGACATGGGAGTGCGAGGATGACATGTGGGAAAAGTATCCGCATCTCTTCTTGCAATGTACGCTTGAATTTTGGGGACAAAATTCCCTCATAAGGGGGGGGGGGGGGGGGAGTATGTAACAACCCTCACTTTTGAGAGTCTATTTTATATTTATTTACTATGTGTAGTAATTAATTATAAAATGCTGTATGTAGAGTAAATATTAATTTAATGTGGGAAAGGTTAATATTTATTGAAATGTTGTATAATTACCTTGTGAGTAGGTAAAAATATCCATGTGGTGATTTATGGTGTCATAAGATTTAAGATGACATTTTGGTTTAATATGAAAACGGAATTTAAAATGAGTTATAAAATTTCCAAATGATAATTTGGAGGGTGTAGTTAGTTCCGGTAGGTGCGAGATAGTCAAAATAAGTGCCATATTGCATTTTGGTATTTCGGGCACTTTTGACTGGTTATAGCTTAAATGCGTAGTAGCGAGTATTATATCGCGTATTGATCATTTAAGTGGACTATTATAGACTTAAGACACGTTTTATTTCCCCCAACCCTATTCCTATTCTTCCATTTCGCATTTGAGCCCTAGAGAGAGTAGATAGAGGAAGAGAACTTTGGAGAAAAAGAGAGAGATTTGGAGATTCAAGCTTGGATTGTTGCCTCCACTAAATCAAATCTGAATTTGCAAGATCAAGGCAAGTTATCTACTTGCTACCATGTGATTTGAGGAGAGTAATTAGTGTTGATAGTTATGATATTGTTATGGTTTATCATTTTAGGGTTTTGTTAGATTTATGGGTATTAAACCCTTGGAAAGTGCTTTGGATGATAAATGTTGTAAATGATGGTAGTTATATGTATTTGTGGTGTATTAGTTCCATTAAATGATCTTGGTTTTGTTGGTTTTGGGTTTGAAGAAAATTTGGAGTTCAAGACTCCATAGCCAAACTTGGCATTTTCGCAGGGTCGAATCGATTCGGCCCCTGGGGCGAATCGATTCGCATAGAAGAAGTTTTCAAGGTCTGAGTACCCGAATCGATTCAGATTAAGGCCGAATCGATTCGGCATTTGCAGAAAATTGGGTTTGTTTTGCAAACTGATTCGCTTTCCGAGCGAATCGATTCGTCCCTTAGGGCGAATCGATTCGGTTCCTGTAGTTTTGAGTTCTTTTCTTTTTTAATTTTTAACCTTTTTCTTTAGGCTTATGACCTAGGAACCTTCTTGCATGAAGTAAACTTAGAGTCTTAGAGTATTAGTTGAGTTTGGTCGCCACCCTAGACTAGAATTGGGTCATCTGGGATTTATTTCGGGGATGTTTAAAGAAATGTTAAGGCATTACTTCTTTTATTCAAACTTTGGAGACTTTAGGGTCTTATCGGAGTTATATGAACTTTGGGAATTGTAGAATCATAGTGATCATTTGGAGACGAAGTCGGGACTTATAAATTCGAGGATTATTAATGATGATCTTCGATGATGATAGGTTCGAATAAAATGAACCAAACTATTCAAAGGTAATAGGTTCGAATGAAAATGAACCAAACACATGGAGAATGAAAATGGAAATTGGTAATGAAAATTGAATATGAAAATGAGATTTAAAATGGTAAATGTTAATTTACTTAAAAATACCACTCTAAATACTATCATAAGGGAAGTTCCCCGACAAATTAACGCAGGGTGGATATAGTCCTAGGTCATGTGAGCGTTTGTTGATATATATTTTCTGTGATGGATAGGAGATTCCAGTTGTGGTCTTGACTACCCCGCAGGCACATGGCCGCTTCCCGACGTTGCGTTATGAGTCCACGTTGTCTTATATGATAGGCCCTGGAAGATGATAGTTATTTAGGGGGGCGCCCAGTGGGGAAACTCGGAGGGGCGGTCTTAGAATCGTTATATGTATAAGAATATAACTTTTCTGCATCAAGTGGGGCTTGATGGATATTAATGCCATAAAGAGCATGGATACGTGCCACAAAGAGCATGTGATTGGGATATGTTCCATAAAGATCACCTGATAGAAATTATATTCCTGTTAAGGAATGTAAAGATAAAATGGAAATGATGATTAATGATGGAAGTTTTAATTAATGAAGTGAAATTATATCTTCTTGATTAAACCGAACAAAAGATTGTATTCCTGTTAAGGAATATGTGGAGGATATGGTAATTTGATTAAGGAGAAAAAGGTTTTTCAATTAAAGATGTTTACTTATAATTCTCTTGTGCAAATGATTTATATTTCATAATTAGTTAAATTGTCTTATAGTGTAATGCAAGTTTCACATGCTAGATAACATGCTAGATTTTCAACCTTATCATTTCCGCATAACTGTTCAAACCTATCATGCTTTTTATTCTTCTCGTGATCATTTAAAACCCGACCCTGATCGGTTCATTTTCCTTGTTGTGTATATTATTGTATCCGCTCAGGTGCTCCACCGCAAGGACGCCTGATGTGATTATTCCTAATTCCTTTTCTTTTGACGGGCTGTAAGATCTTGCGGCCATTACAGGACGTTGTACTAGACGCTTTCATTTTTGTGTTCTAGATATGATCGGGTCTTAACTCGGGCGTGTGGCCCAAACTTTTGTATTTGATTAATGAATGTATTACGTAAAATATCAAATTATTGTAATACGTTGTATGTAGTTGTGGACCAACAACCTATTAGGTCCTCTTGTGTACACTCGTTTCAGATGTAATATATATATACTCTTTTGGAATTTCACTTTCTTATCAGATTGGGTTGTTTAATTTACTTTCTTAACTTGTTCTAAAATTTAATTCTAAACTTTTAGACAACCCGTTTTCTAATTTATTGGGTGTTTTTCCCGTATACTCAGTTTATTATTGTGATGCTGAGAATGATATCCATCCATGATTCCTGTTACATTTGAGTATCGGGCTGGCCACTCCTTATCTCGGATCGCGAGTTATCACAATTAAATTTTGATCTAGCAAGTAAGAGACTTGCCTCAAGTTTGCAGTCTCGGGTTCTCTTCCCGAAGCAACAATTTCCAGCTCCAATCTTCAATCTCTCTCTCTCTCTCTTTTCTCCATTTTCTCCCAACTCTCTCTTCTCTCTCTCTCTCTTGGCTTATAACATAAGAATGGGAAATAAAAAGGGTTGGAAGACTTATACGGGCCTTAAACATAGATTCCCCTATTTTAAACGGTAATACACCATTAAAATGACTCGTAACTACATAATTGAGTCATAACCTGTTAAAAGTGCCCGAAACTCAAAAATACAACTTGGCACCTATTTTGACTATCTCGACTATTTCAAAACTAACCGCACCCTCTAAATTGGCATCCGGAGTAACCTATAATATTTTAGGGTCCAATGTCATTTTAATTCATTAATTATACTCAAATTTGAATATAAGTCATAACCGTCGCTTAAAGCACAACGACGCAATAAAACACAACATGATGCTATTTACCTTCTCATAACAGTAAATTGGATAAAACATAGTAAATATCATCCCTTAACTCACTTGAAATAATATTTACCCCAACTCTCTCTATTTCATAAAATTAGCCCATCAGGCAAAATAATATAAAATAGTCACTCAAAAGTCGGGGTTGTTACATACTCCCTCCCTTACAAAGGAATTTTGCCCTCAAAATTCAGGCGTACCATATAACCATATCAAAGTTGTACTTTTCTAAACTAGCGTCCTTTAATACTTGGCAAAATTCGTTGGCAGTGTGGCATCCCCATTGGACTTGTACTAAGGTCACCACTATCGATCTCAGTTCATCCTCCTCGTGCTTTAAAATAGCATCCGATTGTTCCGCATGCATTATCGATCCTACCTTCTCGATAAAGGAAGAAATGCCTTTATCGGGCCTACACTACCCTCTTCCTCGGGAATACTTAATCTCCTTCCTTCCATACAACATGACCTCTATTCACGTCGGCATAGCTCTTCAAAGTATGCCGCTCGATGAGCTCAATCGTCAAAGAAATACTCCTGGACTCTTCCAAGTCCAAAAAGTTTATCGCGTGTCGTTTCTACCCAACGAGCAGGCGAACTACTCAGCTGGCTGCACAAGTCCACACATGGTACCATACCTATAGTGAAACGGTATGAATTATTGTATGAAACTTCGATTCATAAAATCTACTGCCCCCATCCTTCTTTTATGTCAAACACGCATATTTGAGGTATGCCTTTCGACATTTGGTTAACTCTCTTTATTCGTTCAACCACTTACGGGTGGTAGGTTGTACCCAACTTCAATTTGGTTCCCATCACTTTCTGAAAACATTTCCAAAAACTTTGACACGAAAGTCTAGTCTCGGTCCAACACTATAATGATAGGCACCTCCTACAGTTCCATACTCCACCCTAAAGAGCTGGGCATACTCCTCCGTAAAATAGTCCACCCATATTGGCCGGAAAAAGCGGCGATTTGGTCAAATGATCAATAATTTCTCAATTAGGGTCATGACCATTGCGATGTCGGAAATTCGATGAAGATGCCCATGGATATACCCTTCCTCGTTCCACCATTACTCTCTTCACACTAGTAGGTGAAATGGTCAATCACAGACATGAATTGTCTTGCTATAACGTCCTCTTGGTTAGGCTTGTTTTACTTGGCTTTCCATACCTTCGCTAGTCTCCCCCACAGGTTTCCTACTCAGGGCATCCGCTACCCCATTCGCGTTCCCTTGATGATAATGAATATCTAATTGACAGTCCTTTATGAACTTTAAACACCAAATCTGTCACCCTGACAACATATCGCAACAACTTGTTGCTCGTGAAAAGACTAAATTTCCTGCCCAGGAAGTAGTGCCTCTATTTCTTTAAGGCGAATACTACCACTGCGAACTCTAAATCAAGCGTGGGATAATACTTCTCATGGGCTTAAGTTTGTGAGACGCATAAACAATGGTTCCATGCTCCAGTACTAATACTTCCCATTCCTGTTAAAGGCTCATTCGTTAATATCGAGAAATCCACTCTCGATCTTGACAACATGAGTGCAGGAATAAAAGTCAGCTCATCCTTTAACTCCCCGAAAGATAGGTTACCGAAGTAACGCTCTTTCTAAAATGGGCCTCATCTCCTTTAGCCTAACATTCTGAATCACTCGAGATCCCATACTTCTTCTATTTCTAGGGACCTAATCCTTCTTAGAGTTAACCCACAAACCTACTCGTGGTTAACTCCCTATAGTCCTTCCTAAGACAGCGTCACATACCCCCAAGGTCCTTACGTTCTAATAATCCTAAGGTCGATATACTACCTATTCAAGTCATATAAGTATTATACTAATTATATCCCTAGTGCCCAAGACCCTTCTCAATTTCCAACATTTGCTCAGTTTCATACGTGGGACGTCTCGTAGAGCGAAATCCAAATAAGGAACCCTCCCATTACACTACTTCCTCGCATCGTAGTACATCAAGATATAACGGTCTAAGACACATGTTCGGGATCGTTAAAATTCTAACTTGTAACCCTAGTTATACCTTTAACTTCTATATCCTACCCTTTCGGTGAAATGAAAATTTAACTAATAGGGCGCTTACTTTCTGTAAAGTGTTACAAATACTTTATCCCAATATATATATATACATACACCCTCTTAAATGGCCTTCTCATCAAGGCATAACTATAAGTCTCAATCTGACTTTCTTATCTAGGTCTCCCTCATTTGTACAAACTCCAGATTCATTTGTACCAAATTTTTTGAGTTAAAATCCAGACTTTTCCTATGATAGAGAGACAAGACTCTGATTTATAAATAGATTGTACATACCTAACAATACCTCTTTACGAAACTAAGTGTTGCACGAAGCTCATCATACGAAATTCACGATACATCTCGAAAGTTCAAAAATGTACCATGCTTTATAGAAGAAATAATGGTGGCCAAGCATGAGAATCGATATCGAGAATTTGGTAAAGAGATGTCTTACTTGTCAATAAGTAAAATTAGAACACCAACACCCAAGTGGACTTCTTCAACTCTTACCTATTCCTGAGTGGAAATGGGATCATATTGCCATGGATTTTGTCAGTGGACTACCCCGTACGTCCTAAGGACATAATTCAATTTGGGTAATAGTAGATCGAATCACTAAGTCAACCCATTTTTTTCCATTACAAACCAACAATTAATTCCATAAGCTTAAAAATTTATACATTCAAGAGATTAACCGATTGCATCGAATCCCTTTATCCATTGTATCAGATAAAGATCCTCATTTTATAGGAAAATTTTGGCTAGCATTATAAGATGAAATGGGTACCAAACTTCACTTAAGTACCGCATTCCACCCCCAAATGGATGGACAATCCGAACGTACAATTCAAACCTTAGAAGTTACGAGATTGTATGTTAGATATGTATAACCATTGGGATGTATATTTATCCCTTGTCAAATTTTCATATAACAACACCTATCAAACTAGTATTAAATCTACCCCATTTAAAGCTTTATATGGTAGACCTTGTAGATCCCCAGTATGTTGGATAGACTCCAAAGATTATAAACAGTTTTGACCCGAAATAATTTAAGAAACCACCGAGGCAATACAACAAATCCGAGAGAAATTGAAGACAACTTAAGATTGACAAAGATTTATACTGATCATTGCCAAAAACCATTGGAGTTTCAAGAAAATGAGCAGGTATTTCGAAAGTATCACCTATGAAAAGAATTTTACATTTCGAAAAGAAAGGAAAATTAACACCCCGATATATTGGACCTTTCACAATTTCTAAGAAAATTGGCTCCGTAGCCTATCAATTAGAGTTACCTGTGGAATTATCTAATATCCATAATGTGTTTTATGTACCACTGTTACGTTTGTATATATTAGACCCATCCCATACTATCACATGGCAAGATGATTCAGTTGAACCCAACTATGAATTTTAGGTATGTCCTATCCACATTCTTGATCACCAAGTGAAGTATCTGAGGATTAAATAAATCCCCACAGTTAAAGTACTTTTGGAACACCAGAATCAACAAAAAGATACACGGGAACCACAACAACCATCGAAGGATCAATAACTCGACTTAATTTAAGGTAAAATTACAGGACGAATTATTTTTTAGGTAGGTAGATTCTAAGAACCGAGAATTTTTAAACCTTAATATGACTTGCGACCTCGATTTTAACCCCCATACGTTGAGTAAAATCAAAAGTCTTCTAAAGAATAAATGACCTATGTTTCAAAACCTACAAGTTTGCTTATTAACTTTTCAACTTTGATGTTTCCATTTATTATAAAAAAAATCCCTAAAATTTCAAAATGAAATAAAAAGAGCTATATTGAACCCCTAAACCTCAACCCTACATCAAACTAAACCTTTAACCTTAATTTACATGAAATTATAGTTTCAACGCTAGAAAATTTCTAAAATTACCAAACTACCCCTAGAATTTATCAAAACACACTTTTATGGAAATAATTTCAATTACCTAAAGTATAGAGGATATAAAACCCAACCTTAATGTTACCTTAGCTTATTTAAAAAACCACATCAACAAATGAGGTTAAAATCCCATGGTAACACATGGTAAAACCTTAGGGAACCATGTGCACCCATTTGAAACCCATCCAAAACTCACTATAACTTCCTTCACATCCACCTCTTTTAGAAACCAATCAACTCTCCTTTCCAAGTAGTACAAATACCCCATGTTAGGCACAGTTAAAACTCATCCCACAGTTCATTCTCAAAGTTCAAAATTTCTTTCAATTTAGGTAACCCTTGATTTAATGCTTTAAATGCAATTCTTTCAATTCTACTAGTTTTCTTCGTAGTTAATACAGTTAGAACACTAGAAACATGCAAGCTTTTACATGTAATAATGCCTAAAATAGAAGAAATTAGTAGAACACCATTAAAGCTTAAGCTTTAATAGTGATATTCATTACAGTGACTCAATCTTTGATTTAAAGCCATGAATAGACTCCTTATAACCTAAGGATGTCAAGTGTAATGGTGAAACCCAATGAAAGTTCATACATAAGCCTAATCGATCGAAAGTGTTTTTAAAATAGAAAACCTGCAAACTCGAAATTCTCAATCTATAATCCATGAAAATCCTTGAAACCAAAACCAAGTTACTACCATACATAGAAGAAGCTCAACCCAATTCATAAGATACACTGCCATACTATATAAATCCCCGAATGTTAAGTCAAAATTTCCTAAAAACAAGCAGTTTTACAACTTAAGATATACTGAGATTCGAACCATGAAACTTATATATTTGAAATCCTCTAGAAAAATTTGGTTAGTTGGTTAAGAAATCATCTCCATTGGTATAACACGGAAGGAGAAAACCCTAGTCAAAATTTTAAACCCTATAAAGTAAACGTCGAGAGGAAGAAGATGAGGGTGCGTGGCCAATTTGAATAATCTGATTTTTTCCCAAAATTTTTATTTAATTTTTCTGATTAAAATGGTATAAGATAAGACCATGTTTGGATATTCATTGCTCAAGTTATGCAAAAATGAGGTTTTTACTTAAAGAAACCTTATTAAAATTACAAATTAACCCCTAGTAATTTTTTTAACTTTTGAATTCATACCCCAAACTTTTCCCGTATATACATAAAATTATTTTAAGATAAAAAACTCACTTGCACCAAAGTTCAAAATGAGTTTAAGATACTTATTTTAAAGTCCCAAAATAAATTACACTTATACCCCCGAAACATTATTAAAGATAGTTTTAAATAGAAAACTTACCGATTAACACCTAATACTTATATGCCCCACATTGTATAACAAAAAATAAAGTCTCAAATATTCCAGTGTGACCACAAGTCAACAGAATACCCAAAGCAAGTAGGTTTTTCCTACCTTTTCAGTATTATACTTTGCGTATTTAAAATACTACTATTAATATCACTATGTGATAGCCACATTGACTCTGAGTATGTGCATGTTGTTATACTTCCATACTATGTATTTTGTTATACATCATTAGTATTTGATTTATCACCAGTATTTAACTTAGAATCAAATTTTAACCCTTCTCACCTAATAACTAAGATCATGTACCATATTGATTCAGTTTACCCTTGCACTTTTATGCTATATTTTACCATAAGCATCAATATTAACTAGGAAGTAGGCTGGTATGTTATCCCATGAAACTTTCTACTTGTCCTATTGGTCTCATATGATTGAGAGCCCTGGTTATTGCTACATATGTATGAGTGACACTTTAATTGTCAGCATAATAGGTTACTTTTTCCCAATGGTTTTGGGATTATTTATGATAAAGTTCCACTGATGGCTTAATCACCTTTATATCCCTTAGTGAACTGGTGAGTATGGGATTTTTTTGTTCAAATTCCTTGATTTTCTTCAACCATGGTTCTAATTAAACTGAAAATGTGCCATATTTTCTTAAACGAATTAGTTACTATGAAATTATTAATGTCAAACATTTAATGTTCATAACCTGATAAGTATGGAATTATCATCTTATTATTGTCAGCCTTTTTAAACACTCGTTCTATACACATTCTAACTCTCATTTATATCTATATCATTGTTATAGAACTAAAAGAATCTACTTAGCATATTTATGCTAATTCCTTCCTTCTCTAAATGCGACATGATAAAGGAAATAGTATCTTTTCCCTACTAGAGACAGACACCGATCACCTGTTCGCATATGTGACAATATGGGCAGAGATTAGACCACATGGGAACAAGGAGTGGCATTTTTTCAAATTTTTATGTAATCGTGTGCACTAGAAACGTGTAATTCACCCCTGCAATGGTACCTCTTTAGGTAACATATTAATATGAATAAAAGGTTATGTTATTCCGACTTAACTTTAATTCATTGCTTTATGTGTACTTCTTGTTCATTCATACCAAAAAGCAGGGTGTGACATGTTATTAGTGGATTTTTGAGAGAAAATGGAGATGCCATTATGGAGTTTAAAGGGAGATTTTGATTGGGGATTTATGGATCTTTCATGGAGGCAAGCTTGTTGGAATTAGGCAACCTCTATAAAGACCTCTTAGGAGGTGGGAGGTTTCCATCTTCTTTTACATTTCATCCACCATTTTTGGACCTTCTTTGAGGTGAGAAACTCTACTCTTTAGCTTAAAAACTCTGTTTTCCATAATTTTATTCTTGTAGTTAGAGTTTGTAAGAGTAGAATGCATATATGATTTAAGAGGGTTATTTATTATGGTTTTATGTAAAATGATTTCTAAATGTTATTCAAGAGTTTTGAGTAAAATGATATATTTCAAGAAAGCTTAATGTTTGAAATAATATTTATCTTGTTGAAGATATTTTATGAACAAATGTCTCAAAATTTCTTGTAAAATTGGGATTTTAATAAAGATAGACATGTATTAAAGTTTTGAAGAAACAATAATGTACTTGGTCTCGAAAATTCAGTTTTTTGTAAGTATTAATAAAATTTCTTGAATAAATCATGTGTTAAGCTCATTATTTTGTATTTTTGGACTTGAAACCTCTCTTTCCATGTGTACAAACTTGTAGTATTTTGATGATTAGAACATAAACAAGTTTATTGATGGTTTTAAAGATTTTTAACATGAAAGAAATAAAATAGAAATTTCAGCCTTAAAATTGTGTAATAAAGTGTGGAAAATGTGATAAGTGTATGTTTCAAGGCTATATGTGATGATAAGGGAAAATGGTGCTTTCCTTGTAAAGTATTCTTAAAAATGGCAAATGACTTCATTGATAAAGAAAGTAATGAAATAAAGAGATTTCCAACTTGAAAAATATATTACTCCAAAGTGTCAAATAAGTGTTAACGAGTCAAAAACATTTAAGAGGATTAGTGTGTTAGTTAATAATGTTTTTGGAAAATAACATTTGAGAAAAAAGAGGAAAAGATAAGTTTGGAAATAAGTGGGTAAAATGGTAATTTTATGTAAAGTAGATTATTAAAAAGGGTGTTACACAAAGTGGTCAGAACAAAAGTAATTTTCGGAATAAAATTAATGCAAGTGTATAAAGGACAAGAAATAGTGATTTTCAAAGTGTAACACAAGGTGAGGTGAGATCCCTGGGTTTTGGCTTCGGCACATAAAAGTGAAATAACATGGGCATTTGATAAATGTTAAAACACATTAACACATACTCGGATGATACCAAGAAAGAATTAAGAAGGGCCCAAAGCGATAGGGTGAAAGACCCAAAAAACTGGCCAAAGCATATGGTAGCGTAGCGGACAGTGTGGAGCCCGTTAAAGTAAGCCTTTATTTGGAGGATTCCGAGAAAAAGATAATGAAAAGTTGAACATTTCAAGAGATTGGTTGTGTGGTGAATATAATAAAAGATATCTTAACTTGAATGGATTTTATAGATGTTTCGATTAAAATATAATGTGGATAAGTAATGTGAGAAGTTGACTAATGTCCATGAGATAAAAGAATGACAGAGTGAAGTGATTAAATGGGTAATTAAGAAACCTAAAGAGGTTTAACCCATAATTAACACAAGTATGTGTTTATGAAAGGTTTTCAATGAAAAACAAGTATTTTTTGACACGGTGCGTGCGTGTGTTAAAAGGTGATTTTCAAGGAAAATATTAAGGTAACTTTGGTGTAAAGAAATGGTAAATTTTGATAAAAGAAGTGCATTTCTTTAAAAAAAGTGTATTTTGTGTAAATTATTTAATTGGGTGCATTAAATAGGGAAATAAATGTCATGGCAAGTAAAAAGGGAATGTTTATAAAATTAATGAGAAGTAGTTAGAATAATCAATATTTTTGGAATAAAACGATTTAATTCATTTAATGTATATGTATGCATATGTTTATAGAGTAATTGCATGTGCGCGTAGGTAAACATGTTAGAGTTTTTTTTTCTTCCTTTCGATTCTATATTTCAATGTTATATTTTTCCATTAGTCATTCGACTCATTCCCTCCTCCTTTTTACGACAAGTTGTGTATAGTTCCGTATGTTAAGAATATAAGTAAGTATTCTTTTTATTTTTTGTTAGTAGCTCTGTATACTTGGATTCCGGGGACACATCCCATGGGTCCCTCACATAGATTGATTTAAATTGGAATCTCATGTTAAACAAGTGAGAGGCTAATTAATTAAAAATGGACTAGCAACATTATTTAGTTTGTCTCATCACACTTTACATCTAACGTTTGGGTCGGATCAGGTTGGCCACCGACAACCCATAAATCCGATTCGGGGCATCAAAAATGGTATTAGAGATTTAGGTTTAAGGTTCCTTTAGAGGGTGATGTTGTGAGGTCGGTAGTGGACCTTCCAACATCCGTATTGGTTTTGGGTCGATCACGCTAGACATGTGATGATTTTGATTCTTGTTCTCGATGATACAGTCTAGGAGATTAGCACGACATGAAATTTATTTCCATGTATTAAGTGGACAAGTTAGTTCTAGTAATAGTTCTTGACACTTTTGATAAGACGTGTTAGTCATTTGCGAGTGTCGGCGTAATCCATTAGCGAGAAAACTGCATTCTCCAGTGTGAGGTGCCTTTGTGTCAACCTTTAATGATGTGAGAGGCCTATTAAGATGTTAATAAAGGTAAATAATGTCCCTTGAATTAGGGACACGAGTTTTGGAAAGTCAACTATGGAGATTAGGTGACTAGAATGTCATGTCTAAGAGGTATCAATTATATGATAATGACACATTAAGTTACTTCGTTAGGTACTCACAAGTAGTTAATGATGTGATATTATGGGACGGACTTGATCCTTGGAGTAGTGTCATGTCGTGACCATTTGAAAATTCGGTAGGCATGTGGATCTGTGTTGGTTATTACTTGGGAATGTGTACTCGGGCCTTAGTTGAGAGGATACCATCATATAGGTGAGTGACTTGGTGATTGTCAAGTGAAAGTCGTATCTCATGAGTTATGATGAGAGTTATGGGCCATTGGTTGTAAACATGTTACATATGTAATAATGAGGAGTTGAATTGACATATGAGTGAACCTTAGGTAGACTTTTATGATGTGGTTTAAGAGAATATGATGCGACATTTGTGGAATATGATCCCTTGTAATTTCAGTAGTATGGACTTTGAGTATTATAGGTTGAACATGATGTCCTATGTCCTACCTAGATCATTAGTACTATCAGCTTGCAGTTCAATACGTTTTATGTGGCATTGGTCGTTTGAAAGGAAGTCTTTAGAGTATCCTTAGGACTTATTACATGCGGCGTCCTTAGGAATATAAATCAACTTATTGTGATGCCTTGAGGTGTTCAAAAGATTAAAGTTTGCCATGTATGGAGATTTGTAGGCTAGTTTCCTTGGGAGTATCTGATTATCGTGGGATGGATATAAAAAAATTAGTAGAGCATACCTGTTGTGAGGAAATCATAGGTAACGGAATCTTGTCGAGTTCATAGTGATGATTAAATTAAGGAATTCTCGATGTCTTTAGGGAAATAGATACGTTTGGTATTATGGAGTAAATGTGTTCCATCGATAGTCGTACTGAAGGTTATGTGGTGATCTAAGGTTATGGGCCTAGAGGAGTTGAATAGTGTAAGTCCTTGGTACTGCTGCTCGAATTAGCAGATATATGTGATGTAACCTTCTAAGGAAATTGAAACTTTGTGTCATACTTGGGTGTGATGCTCAGTTGTCATGGGATGAATAGTGTGGTAAGTGTTGTACTTGATTTCAATGAATATTAGGAAATGCATTGGAGACTTAGATCAATGATGTCATGTTCAAGACTTGAGAATATCACCCCATATAGGCTATCACAGTATCATTAGTGTATCGACATGTGTCGATAATATAAGTTAGAATAGCCCTACGAAGGAAGGGACTAGTTCTTAACATCTCTTGACAAATTGGTGTGGGTGAGGAGGTGTAGCTCTACATAATACTTACTACCCTTTGAGTGCTAATAACGACTGGTGTGTCCGTCATGTAGATTCAGTTTGAGTAGAATTTAGAGATAGGTGCAGTGACGACCTTATTATTTTGATGGTTAGACTAAGGTAAGTGTTTCACCAAATCGGGCATTGACTAATGAGAATTTTGCGATATAATCACTATACGATAAAGTAGATAGTAAGCTAAGTGTGTTAGGTTAGTCTTAATGTCATTTTTACTTGATAAATGCACAAGGTCGATATTGATAAAAGTGTTTGGCATTCATCGATAGGAACAATTCATGTTTATCGAGATGAAATGGGCAAGCATCACTCCTAAGTAAAGAAGTCCAACATTGATATCCCAAAGGATGATAGGCCTGTATTTTACTTTTATCTCGTGGAGGTGAATGGTTCATGATCCGATCATCACGATTGGTGACCCAAGCCAGGGTTGTATAGCTAGACTAGGATTTGATGATAACATCTAAGAGAATTTGTAGACTTCAAGTGTATGGCTTAGGTTAGCCTTTCATAAACAATATTCCATTATGTGCACATGGGATTCTTGATCTCGGAATGTTTTTTCATTATCACTAATTCATTGTCTTCTTTCAGTCTAGTAGGCAAGGACTGCATTCCCTTAGTTTCGATAGTTAAGGACTGTGTTCCCTAGTTGTGATAGCCAGGCATTGTATGATGTTGTAGTCACGGTGCAGTTTGGATCATTAAAGTGTGGTTGTTCCTGGCATGGTCAATGCTGCTTGGTAATTGTGTACGCCTTTGTTTAAAGTATTCTTTTTTTGATTACACAAATCTCTGTGTATGTGTGGCTGCACGTTCAGCCCCACAGTCTGCTCATAGTATCCGTTCTCCTTAAGCTTAGCGACCTTTTGGGTTGGCTGAACTGGAAATTAGCGGCTCTAGTCATAAAGATAAGGATTATGATTTGCGAACATCGTACACTACACCAAAATGCAGTTTTAGTAACACACAAATTTATTAATTACTAACACTATTATACTGTTACAATTACTAATAGTAATTTACCGTTACTAAATTAAAATATGTGTTACTAATGAGCTTTATCATATCAAATAATTAAGTAAAAATTAATTTTAATAACACCCCTCACAAAATAGAAGCGGGAGACTTCCCTCCTAATGAAAATCCTAAAAACGTTCTCTCCTTTCTCCCACCATTATGTTCTCTCAATCCTCACCTCTCTCTAAATTTTTTCATTTTTTGGGTTTCGGTTTGCTCCAAGCTAATATGGATTCAAGATCTCCCACTATGTGAAGATGTCGATAACTAATAATGTTGACATTTTTGTTCACATGTAATTAATTTTTTCACGAAAGCTCGAAAGTCATCAGTTCCCCGATTAAAGTGCACCATCGTTCATTCACATATCATTTTAATTGGAATCCATTCGTGATTGGTATGTGTTATAAACTCTAACATTTGGATTATATGCTTGGTTTGACCTATAATTTTGGGGTTTCAGTTTGATCCAAGTAGATTTCATTTACCCTATTTTATTTCCCCTCTAAGATTGTATGATTTGGAGATTCAGCTTATGTTTTTTGTTTTTGTAGATTTTGGTTGTTCCATTTCCCTCAATATTTAAAAACATTAGTAAATTTATACTCTCTCTCTCTCAATTGATTTAGGTCAGTGTTTGGTTTAGTTCAAGTCTTTATAGTTACGGTTTTTCATTCTTGAAGTTAGTTGTAAGTGAATATATTTTGGTTACAAGCACTTGTTATTGTTCATCACCATTACTATCATTTGGTGTTCATGTATAATTATCTCAAATGGCATATTTGATGTGATTGATAAAATGTCAAGGAGGGAGTTTGAACTTTTGCTGAATTGCCCATGTCTAAATGTTAATCCTTTTGTCCCAAGTTAAGCATCCCTATTCTATTTTTGCAATAATTAGTAATACACTTAATCAAAGGTCAAAATAAGTTTTGTCCACTATTAATCCACTTGGTCCATTGATTATGTCCAAAAAAAGAAAATTACACTCTTAGTTCGGGGAATATGGAGTACTTTGTTTTTGTTTTAGTGCATAAACAGTCATTTCATTTTTGGTAGATTATTTTACCAAATTATCTACACTTTTAAATGACGCTCATAACGAAAATTATCTTCAATTTGTTGTCATTAAGTTAAGAACAGAGGAGTTGGTCGCTAACTAGGCTAAATATGCTTATATCAAGGTAAATATTCTTTAATATTATATTAATTTTCTATCTTTTTGTTCTTTTCCACATTGTATATAACAATCTTTTGTATCAAAAACTTCACTCATCTAGTCATTTCATTTGTTTTCCCGATATCATGTATAAAACATAAAGATTCAATATCATTTCAGGTGATAATTATTGAAGCGTCATTTAAACTCTACCTAGTACATGAATTTGTTTGAAGTTTTCGATTGGATGGTTATTTTCAATAATAATAATAATAATATTTTTATTGTTGATTCATCTCAAGATCGTTATATAGTCCATGAATTGTTATTTGTTATCTGGAATTCGGTTGCCACATTGCCCTGGATATTTGGCTTAAATGTGTTACTTGGAAATGATAACTTGTAAAGAACAAGTAATAATTATGGACAGAGTATATAGTAACGAGGAACCATTGTAGTAGGATAGTGTTTCTCACTCGATGGGATGGATTTGATATTTCCCCATCATGAAAATGAGCTTGCCCAGATAGCAACGTGGGTTACTAGATCCATAACGGGTTTGTGACCTCAAACGATGAGAAAATGTTAAAATCACTCGGTAACTTTACAATTCGTGAGGCAATATGGTTCATATCATATCATATATGTTTTATGTGATTGATCCATTATGAGTATTCTGAATATTAATATTTACTTCTTCTGGTTTTTGTAGGTTATTAAACTGTATCACCTACTTGCATTGAAGCATTTCTTAATGAGCACACACTATAGATCTCCTGAGTATTACTCAATCTCACACATAAAGATTTCATTTAAGGATATATATATATATATATATATATATATATATATATATATATATATATATATATATATATATATATATATATATATATATATATATATATATTAGATAGAAAGCATGTCTAAGATCCAATAGCTTTGAATTGAAACATTTAAAGAATCTTATATCGAGGTAGCACTGGCAACTACAGATGGGAACCCATTAATAGTTGTTCCTCTCCAAGAGGTGTCGTCAGAATAAGAATTTATTGTCAATAATAATTATCCAACACGTCGGTTGAGCAGTTATTTTTCGTGCTGGATCTCTTTACCTACTTTGGAAGGATCAGTGAAAAGATAGCCTTAGTTGGAAAATCCAATCAATTGAAGAAAATAAGAAATGAATATTTGAGAGAGAGAGACATGATTTAAGGTTTGAAGGAAGTAAGAGAAATGAGAAGAGAGATAAAGAGCAATGGAATTAACGACAGCGGAGGAGGATTTAGGTCACGAATGGAGCATTACATGTACAACGGGGAGAAGAAACACGTCTTTGCTAGGATCGCCATCATTACTGTTATCCAATGTTTTAAATCGCAGTTGCATAGGTTGTCTCATTTTGGTTCTGAAATCGCGTCGCGCAAATAGCGTCGCGTATCGCGCAATCAATTTGTGCATTCCAAATTTTTAATTTGAAAAACATGTAACAAATACGAATAAATAAATAAGCTAAAACAATCACTCCAAATCATTTCAAATATAGTCATAAAGCCATAAAGTGCTACAACATTCCAAATAAAACACAAAAATAGGACCATATTCTTACAACAATCTCAAAGGCTTGAAGTTTTAAAAATAAATCAACACCAAATGAGGTTTTCCAAAAATTGTCAAACATAAAAAATAAAAAAATGAATTGTGTAAATTCTTAGCAAAGTTGGATCGGGGCTGCCAAACTGTGGAAAGAACAGTTTGGAGCACTGTTAATGAGGTTTTTTTGGGTTTTTTTTTAGATCGGGGATGTGAAAAGTGATTGAGGAAGGGTTTTGTTAAGTTGGGACTGTCAAAACTATAATAAGGAAGGGTTTTGTTTAGATCGGGGCTTTCACAAGTGAATAAGGAAGTGTCTGCATTTTTTTTTTGTTTTTTTAACCTTTGTACTTGCCAAAACGACGCCATTTTGGTAAGCCTGAGGGTTAAAAAAAACATGCATCGCGCAGCTACAGCGCAGATTTGAGCACGTCTGTGCACTTTTACGCTAAATCGCGCCAAATTACGCCTAATAGCGTACACAACAATAGCATCCCAGTTAGCAGACCCATTTGCATTGCATTTTCCAGTAGCAAAAGGAAATAGCGCGCTATTGTGTTTGCGATAACGAGCTACTTAAAACACTGCCGTTATCTTTGGCATCCCCTGGTATCTCATGAATCGAGGTTTCTCCGTTCAAATCACTACTATTTATCAATTCCTATAAATTTTGAACCACAATTAGCCTATAATCAAAATACATGTCTTATTTAATAAATTGAGTTCTACTTATTGGGATCTAATGAGGTCACCCATTTTTACCTACCTCTTTGTTGTCTACTGTACACCCATTAACATCTACCACGGAATTTTCTCGTAATCTTTATTTTTATTGCTTATTAATCAATACATTGTTTTAGATATTAGATGCAGTTCATGGTTTATCGATTATTTATGTCGTTTGTCTAGAATTTTCCTTTACATATGTATAAGGCCTTTGTCAACCATTGTAATCATTCTACATCATTTTTAATTTGTGTTTCTGATTATACACTTCCTCTTATATACATTAAGTGGTATCAGTGTGTGCTTGAGTATTGTATGTTAGGTTCATGATTTAGGGTGAGTACTCCAAACACCTTTTTATTCACAGTTTTTTTTGTCAGTTAACGTCCCAAAATTAGCGGACACAAGTGTAATTTCATTCTTTCGAGAATGGCCTTTCACCTTTTGATTTTCAATTCAGAAAAATAACCATCATTGAATTGACTGTTTATGCAATCCCGAAATTTAGTTGAATTTATGCTGTCATTGATTACTAAATGTTGTTCAATTGGTCTCTTCCTTGAATTTCTCGACCCTCACCGCCTCCTGCGATGAATCTGAAAACATTCCACACAAAGAAAATCCTATGTCAGTTGGTCTGGCCCGAATCGCGAATGCCGTAGCACTATATCCATCTACCTCTTTGATTGTTAACCCAATAGCAGTTGAATCCATTAGCACATCCCTGAATGACCCATCACCTAGTGTAGATTTCATCTGCATTATCCAGCTGGCCCCGAAATCCCCCACCCTTACACACATACGATGAGCTACTGCCTTATTCATTGAAGTGTGCAGGAAATCCGTTGTGACAAATTCATTGTGAAATAAGGGAGTTGCAGCGAGGATGGAAGTAATAGCAGTATTGATTTAGGAAAAATGAAGAGTTCATTTTGGAAAAATGTTCTTTTCTAATTGATTATTTGCATACAAACAAATAAACAAAATTGGTATCTATTTACCAATTTAGTGTCCGAAGATGACTCCACATAGTTTCCATGCCATGTCCTGTACTAGTTGCATTCTCAAATCATATATGATACAGTTGCATACTCTTCATTTGATGTTGCTCATATGAGAAATTCATCTTTAGAGTGGCAATAATTAGCGGTTCTTAAATAACAAAAAGGGAGATGGGAATCCAGGACACATACATTAGTGGTTCTCAAATTTCGGTCAGTTATTACACTCACATTACCTTTGAGAATGAACGAAGGAGATGGAAATTTTTTTCTAAATTTTCATTATTGTGATCTATTTTTTCATTATCTGCTTATGCCTATAACTAACTTATATGGTGCATTCCCAATCACTTGTTGCAATTTTTCTTCTTAAAATAGTTATTTTAGGGACCTTATGGTGCACGTAAAAGAACATAATCTTGTTGTCAAATTTACATAAGGACACGTTTTAATAAGTTATGAACCATATTATTGACTAAATCAATCTTAGGACATAATTATATTATGATTAAGCCTTTTGAAGTGGAAGATTTTAATCCCATGAAATAATTTCTTCCCCTATGGTTTGTGCTAATTAAAGGCCAAATTCGTGTTTTAACGACTTCCATCTTTATTTTAGGCCAAGCAACACCTTGCCCTGCTATGTTTGGGGGATATTTGGAGAAGGAAGGATTTGAGCTTGCATGCATGCATAAAGAATATCGTTATTGAATCCTTTCAATCTCCTTTGAAGAAATAAAATATGCAACCTCTTATGTTGTTGGGAATATTGTTGTTGGTAATCTATCGAAGTATTTTCCATTTATCCTGGACCAGATTGATAATCAGCAGAAGAAATAATATCTACTACTCCATTCTTTGAAGGATGTATGTTCTCTGAACCATAAAACCCATTCAATGCAACTTTTATAAATAAATAAAATTGGACTCCTCAATGCGGGTCATAGTGAGACAACCTGTGGATAAAGAAGAGTTTAGGGACTCTAGTGTTGAGAAAATACTTAATTTGATATTTAACCACTGTGAAAGTGAAGACGAGGGTGTTCTCAATGTGGTAGCTGAGTGCCTGGGGAAAATTGCCCTTATCAAACCTGCAAAACTTGATCCTGCACTTAAGGTAACGTCATTCGAAGAGAATATGGTTTGGCGCTTCTTATGACATTTGTTTTTATCATATCGTGAATCGTTCTATAATTTGTATTTTCGTGAGAGCAAACAACTGATTGTATATATATATATATATATATATATATATATATATATATATATATATATATATATATATATATATATATATATTTTGTAGGAGGGAATAACTAATTGGGATGCATTCACTAGAGCAATAGTTGTAATCGCTGTAAAATATTCCATAATTTAGCGGTCTGAGAAGATTGATGAGGTTATATACCCCGAGATCTCATCTTTCCTGATGATTATTAAGGATAATGATCAGGTAATTTGAGACAAATAATGTTTTAAAACCAGTTTATTTACTGCAACTTTATTTTATAGTGTTCTAACATCTCTGCATAAATTGATGACGGGTGAATAAAAAGGGTGTGCATGGAGTCTGTAGAATTTTCTTTGTTCTAATTCTTAGATGTTCTTACTTATAACTTTTTGATTATCTTATGTTTTATGCGTGTATGAATTATTGTGCATCATATTAGGCGTGCGACTGTCTTGGCCTTGAGTACCACTGCTCATAATAAGCCAAACATCATTAAGGGCCTTCTTCCTGAATTATTTCCGCTTCTTTATGATTAGAAAATTATCAAGGTAACTTTAGTCTTTAGCATGATGTTTCTTGTGAAATTCTGTTACTAAAGCCGTTTATTAAAAATAAACTATTTAAGTAACTCCGAGCTATTTTTTGAAGAAAATCTTTTCTTGAAAAAACAAAACTATTTGAACACAAGATGTCTTTAACAAAACAGTATGTACGAGATCTATTCAAGATTTGAATAAAAGGTTTATTAAACAGTTTTAAACAAGCTTTTAAACCCAGCACAACCAAGAATGAGATCAAAAGATGTAGGAAGATTAAGTACAAGATTTTTACGTGGTAAAACCTCACCAATTGAGGAAACATCCACGACTCCCTCTACAGAGTAAAACAAAAATCCACTATAAACAAATTTAACAGTTACAAACTATATAACAAACATGCATACAACTCAGACCTATATAAGTTTAGGAATGTACCCTCTGGTGTCCTTATAACTTCTCTGCTGTACTGATTGTTGATGTTGTCCTCTCAGTTTGTTAACTCCAATTTGTTCAAGCTCTTTATGTCGACTCTTTTTTCTCAAGATCTTATTACCAACACTTTTCGTGTTGTAGTGTGAAAGTGTTTGTGGAGGTGCTCTCTTACACATGCATGCACACACTCACACTTATTAAGTACAAACAGTCCTAGCAAATTACATATAAGTCTATATGCTGTGATTTTTCTTTTTCTATCTTCTCACAAAACTTTGAACTTGTTTGACCTTTAAATCAATCCCAGAATCCACGGATATCTTGCTTAGAAGACAGTTAAGATCTTAATCAATCTCAGAGTTTTGAAAAGATTTTTGAGATTGAAAACCTCCAAGTGTGATTCCAAACTAGGTCAAAGGTTTAGTTTTAAGAGAAATAGAATCAGAAAACATTTTTGTTGATTTCAAAGTTAAAAACATTTACAGAAAACGAATCAACTACATATTTCTCAAGCTGAGAATAAACATGCAAAATAAGTGTAATATATCATGAAAAACTCAGATCTGAAAATTTCTATATACAAGAACAACAGATCTAAGAAAATGATTAAGTTGGAAACAAGATCCAAAGAAGAAGAGGTTACAGCAACAAACCAACTCTTAAATCATCTTTTAAAACACTCAAACACTCAAGGTTGTGTTTGGTAAAGTATAGAGGTTTGAAGGTTTATATTTGGTTTGAACTGTGTAGACGATTTAGGGTTGGGGTTAGGGTTTCTAACTTTTTCTCTCTCTTCTGGTTTCTCTCTTCTCTCTCTACTCTCTCTTCCTTTTCTCTCAAAGGACGAAATGGCAAAAGTCTTCGAATGTTGAGAGTAAGAGCCTTTTTATAAGAGCCTGGGAAGGTTCGAGAATAAGGATTGAAATCAAGGGACCAGATTTAGTCAAGTTCAATTAACTTAGATCCAAGGGCATACGATATGCGGTGGTTAAAGCTCTCCTGATAGGTTCAAAGAGGATAACAGGGATTATGATGGAATACATGAAGAACGTTGATAAGAACGATCCAAGGGATGAAAATGATCACTCGATTTGTCTCAGCAAGGAAACACACTTCTCACCAATTAGAAGCTAACACATGTTGGCATACGAGGCGAGATAAAACGCGCGTCTAAAGTAATTACAATGTAAACCCTGAAGTCTCTGCCGCTTTTGGTTTCTACCCAAACCAACTTTGAGACAATTAAACCAACATTCTAAAATATCAGATTTACCCCATAACCTTTTAAAACCAAGTTTTATTAATAAAACCTTATTTTTAAAATGTTTTAAAAAATCCCAAAAAATATTTAAAAACAATATTGGGGATTTAAAAACACACAACATATGTACACACACTAATATGCAATATGACATGTAAATGATTCATTCTACTGTGTGTGAGTGTTGGTAATTAGGTCTAGGTCCCTTCAATCAAAGATGAAATAAAAATACAAGCTCTGAGGTTCTTTTGATTCTAGGTTAGACATAATTTTGTCACAATTTCCAAACTAGATGAACACTTATACAATATAGACTCAAGTGAGTCAAGATTATAAGGTGCTTCAATCTCCCCCTTTGGAAATATGAGACAAAATCTCCTTTGAGTCAACTAGGACTCGTAGGGCGACAAAAGATAAGAAAAACCTATTCCTGTAAAGATTCTATCTACCCAAATCCTAGAAAACAAAAGTACATAACTCAACTATTTACAATTGAATACCCTATAACATCTGTTGAGAAAAGCTGTACAAACACCTGCAATGAATCACTAGGATCAAGTTGTTTAGCATATATAAAGAATCATTAGAGACTCAAATTTCTCCCCCATTTTGTCTCAAATGGACAAAGGGAAAAACTTGGATAATCAGCAAATGTAATACTCAGCACAAACCATACCAATAGATTTACGCAAGGAAATGAATCTATTAGAATCTAGAGGTTCGGTGAACATATCTGCGAGTTGCAAATCAGTAGGAAGATAATTGATTTCTAATTCCTTAGTTTCAACCAATTCGCGTATAAAGTGATGTCTAATTTTTATGTGCTTTGTTCGCGAGTGTTGAACAAGGTTTTTAGAAATATTAATCGCACTTTGATTATCACAATAGAGATGCAATTGGTTTTCTTGAATACCATAATCACTTATCATTTGTTTAAGCCACATTAATTGAGCACAACAGCTGCCAACGGCTATGAATTCAGATTCGGCTGTCGAGAGTGATGTGCAGTTTTTTTTCTTACTACTCCATCCTACCAAGTTATTACCTATATAATAACATGCTCCCGGTGTGCTTTTACTATCATCAGTACACCCAGCCCAGTCAGCATCAGTGTACCGAATTATAGTGCTTGGTGTGTCATTAGTGTACCAAAGTCCTAGATTCAGAGTGCCTTTTACATATTTAATGATACGTTTAACATCATTCAAATGGCTCTCTTTAGGGATATTTTGATAACGAGCACATACACACACATCATACATAATATCAGGATGTGAGGCAGTAAGATATAGTAAGGTTCCTATCATACTACGATATAGAGTAGGATCTAAGGATTTTCCATTTTCATCTTTAGAAAGTTTTAACGTAGTACTCATGGGCGTTTTAGCATCTTTAGCACTCTCGAGGCCAAATTTCTTTACTATCTCTAAATCATACTTAGATTGCGATACAAATAATCCTTCTAAATTTTATTTGACTTAAAGGCCTAAGAAGAATTGTAACACCCCATAAGGGACATTTGAAATTCCTTATGCATAGTTTCAGAGAAGGATTTTACTTCTGAGGGAGAAGTTGATCCAAAGATAATATCGTCAACATAAAATTGAGCAATAATGATGTGTTTGTCAAAATGTTTGACAAAAAGAGTTTGATCATTTCCACCTCTTTTGAAACCTTTATCTAAGAGGAAACTGGAAAGACGCTCATACCAAGCTCTAGGTGCTTATTTAAGGCCATACAGAGCCTTTTTAAGAAGAAATACATGATTTGGATATTGAGGGTCAATGAACCCTTTAGGTTATTCTACATAGGTCTCTTCAGTCAATATTCCATTAAGGAATGCCGATTTGACATCCATTTGGTAAAGTGTAAAATGCATGTGGCAAGCTATAGCGAAGAGAAGACGAACAGATTCTAACCGAGTAACAGGAGCAAAGGTCTCGTTAAAATCTATTCCTTCAATTTGAGAGTATCCTTGAGCAACTAATCTAGCTTTATTTCTAATTATTATCCCATTTTCATCAGTCTTATTTTTAAAAATCCAACGTGTGCCAATAACCTTTTTATGATCAGGACGAGGAACAAGATACCAAACATTATGAATGACAAATTGAAAAAGTTCTTCCTGCATAGCAGAAATCCATTGAGAGTCATTCAATGCCTCATTTACATTCTTTGGTTCCACAAGGGAAATAAAACATGCATAATGTGCATAGTTTCTTAGTTCGGATCTTGTACGCACTGGCTCACTAGGGTTACCAACTACGTTATTTACGGGATGATCCTTAGAAACCCAGTTAGGTACTTCAGGTGTCTCAATTGGTAATGAATCATCTATTTCAGGAGAGTTATTTTCTAAAATGTTTGTAGGCTCTTCCTTAATAGTTGATTCACCAGTCTTACTCTCTACAGTAGTGTCACTCACAATTACATTTATGGATTCCATCAAGGTTTTAGTGCGAAGATTATACACTCGATAGGCTCTACTGTTAGGTGAGTATCCTAAAAATATAGCTTTATCTCCCCTACTCTCAAATTTGGATAAGTGTTCCCTATCTTTGCATACATAACAAGTGCTACCAAAAGTTCTAAGGTACTTAAGATTGGGCTTTTTCTTGTACCAAAGTTAGTAAGGGGTTTGTTTGGAATTCTTTCTAAGATAGACCCTATTTATGATGTGACATGAAGTACGAATAGATTCTACCCAAAAGTATTAAGGTAAATTCTTGGCATGTAACATAACACATGCCATCTCTTGAAGGGTACGATTCTTTCTTTCGACAATTCTATTTTGTTGAGGAGTCTTAGGAGCACTGAATTCATGTTTATAACCATTATAGTCACAGTATCCAATAATACCAGTGTCTTTGAATTCTCCACCTCTATCACTACGGATTCTATTTACTTAAGTGTCCTTTTCATTTTCAATCCGAAGAAGTATTTTTAAGAAAGTTTGAAAAGTGTCAGAATTTTGTTTTAAAAAGGCTACCCAAGTAAATCTGGTGAAGTCATCAACCATAACTAAAATATAACCGTGTCCACAAAGACTAATAGTTTGGGAGGGACCCATTAGGTCCATATGGATGAGATCTAAGGGATTAGAGGTAAGAACATCATTAACTTTCTTATGAGGTGCCTTAATAATTTTACCTTCCTGACAAGAACCACAGACAATATTATGAATGGGTTTGATTTTAGGAACTCCTCTAACTATTTCTTGAGAGGTCAATCTACTAAGGTTATTGTAATTTATATGACCCATTCTGTTATGCCATATCTCGTTGTCATCCATTCTGGCAACATTACAGATTTCAGATTTGTTCATGACAGTATAACAATTGTCAGAAGTCCTGAATCCTGTAATTATGCATTCACCTTTTTCATTTAAAATTTTGCAATTGTTCTTTGAAAAGGTAACAGTATGATCTGAGTCACAAAATTGCGATATACTAAGTAGATTTTCCTTAAGACCTTTAACTAGAAGGACATTTTCAAGAATAGGAAGTCCATCTTCTTGGAGAGTTCCCTTGCCTATGATTTGAGATGAAACTCCATCACCAAAAATGACTTTACCACCAGCAAAGATGGTTTTGTTTAAAAGTTTAGTTTCATCCCCAGTCATGTGCTTAGAACATCCAGAGTCTAAATACCAACCAGATGATGTGCGTTCAGCTTTTAGAGCAGTAACAACTATGTTACACTTCATCTAAGGTAATAGATCATCTTTTCTAACCCAAATTGCTCTAGTTTTCATTTTGCGCTTATTAGCTCTCAATTGATAAAATTTGCGAGCATTAGATTTTTGCTGAAAAATGTTTTGCGCATGATTTTGAATTTTATGAATAACATGAGCATTTGGTTTAGGAAAGTGCTTAGGAATCCTTCTAGGAAATGTTCTTTTAGGTTTGGTCTTTCTCTTTCTATAATTAGAGTTTTTATCTGGTTGTCTAGGAAGTATATAATTATTGCGGCTCCTTCTAGAATAGTTAAAGTTCTGATAGATATGAGGATTATAGACAGGTTTAACTAATCTCCTAGCATAGCAACCATCAAAAGAATGACCCAATATGTCGCAATAGGAGCAGTAAAGATTGCTCAAAATTGGGGTCTCCTTAGGAAAGTCTCTAAACAAAGGTTTTGAGAAGTTTTGAGGTTGAACTCTATTCCTAGGTGTAATAGTCTTGAATGCAGACTCACTCTTCCTAATAAAGGGGCAGACGTATTTAGCCTTAGGTGAACTTTCATGTTTAGAGAAACTTGATTCCCCAATGTTAAAATTTTGATGTTTTGAATCAAACTTAGTTTTTAGAGAATGAAAGTCTGGGCATGTTTCAATAGGCCTTTTGCCTCCTGACACAAACTTGATAGGTTCAAAAGATTTTGTTTGTGTCTTCAAATTGGGGCAAAACCCTATTCCAGTTCGATCATCAGAATTGTTTTTTGATTCAGCAACAAATTCATCAAAACAGTTTGAATTATTTTCAAATTTTGTAAATTTTTTGAAAACAGTTGCTGTCTTTTCTTTAGTTTGTTCCAATTCTAACAATGTCCCTTTGTACTTTTTCTCCAGAATTTCATTTGTTTCAGTCAAATTTCTGAGTTTTTCATCAAACATTTTAATTTCACTTTCATGAGTTAGACATTGGGTAGTATACTCTTCAGCATTCAGTTTAACCATTAGGCTTAGATCTTCTAACTTCTTAGTGAGATCTTTCACAATCTTTTCTAGTCTAGTGCTTTTCTTGAGAATTTTAGCATAGAGGGTGTGAATATCTGGGAGGTCTTCATTGTCCGAGTCAGTAAGTGTAGTGTGTGAAATGACCCCTAGGGCTTCATTCTTTATACTCACACACCCATTGACATCGTCATTATCGCTTTCCCTTTGACTCACACACCTCGAGGAACAGATAGCAATATTCTCAGTAATCAAAGCATCTAAACTAGTAACAGCAGTATTTGAAACATCAAAATTATAATTACTATATTCATCCTCATTAACAAACACAGGCATATCATCATTATAGATAATCTTGGCAAAGAAAGACATGCAAGGGTCAAAAACATCAGATGACTCAGGTTCCTCATTTTCAGATTCACTTGAATCATCCCATGTTTTGCAAATGTTGGCTCTAGTGTGTTTGTTTTGAGTGTTCAAGTTAACTCTACAGTCTTGTGCAATGTGTCCTAGTTTACCACATCTATAGCATTCAGTCTTCTTAAGGTCTCTGTTAGTTCTAGTGTGAGAGTCCTTGTGATTTTTGTCATGGCTTTTCTCATGAGGTCTGTGATTGAAAGGAGTTGGATGATTGGAATTGCCTTGTTTATTTGCCATGTAGTTTCTAAATTTAATGATTTTCTTAAACTGTTTTGACATTAAGGCAATCTGATTGTCCAAACTCTCTATATCGCATTCCTCATTAGAATAATCATTGGAATTATTAAACTCAGGCTTAATCAATTTAGAAGAGAAGCTTAGATTGGAACTAGTCTGTTTCCTATGGGACTGGGTTAATTGTTTCTTAAATTCCAGTTCCATTTCCACAGTTCTTAATTTACTACTGTGTAGTTCAGGAGTGAGATTAATATCACACATTTCCTCAATAGCATATCTTTTGTTATCAAATTTCTGTGGTAATGATCTCAGAATTTTAGATACAATTTCTTGTCTATCATAAGTTATCCCATTAGCATGCAGTTTGGTCACAATATTAGTCAGGTTCATATAGAAGTCATCAAATGACTCAGTCTCAGACATAATTAGGGAATTATACTGTTGAATGAGCATTTGAGTTTTAGCAGCCTTAACTCTAGTGTCACCTTCATGATATGTAACTAAAGTGTCCCAAGCTTCCTTAGAAGTGGTACAGGATGAGATTCCTTTGAACTCATGCTCATTTATAGACATAAATATAGCATTCTTTCCTTTGTTACTGTTGCGAGAAACTTGTTTCTCTTCTTGTGTGAACTCACTTAAAACTTTCTTAACCCTCTCATTACTTCCTTCAGTGGCTGGTTTTGTAGGAAAAGTGTAACCATTTTCAACAATGTCCCAGACATCATCTCCCAGAGTTCCTTGAATGAAAGCAATCATCCTTATTTTTCAATAAGCAAAATTGGTTCCATCAAAGATAGGAGGTCTGGTCAAGTTACCAAATCTTTCATTTTTCTCGTCCATATTTGATTTTCAGAAAACAATTTCAGAAACACAGGATCTCTTTAAAAGAAGTTTACCAAGCTCTGATACAAATTGAAATTCTACTACTAAAGCCGTTTATTAAAAATAAACTATTTAAGTAACTCCGAGCTGTTTTTTGAAGAAAATCTTTTCTTGAAAAAACAAAACTATTTGAACACAAGATGTCTTTAACAAAACAGTATGTACGAGATCTATTCAAGATTTGAATAACAGGTTTATTAAACAGTTTTAAACAAGCTTTTAAACCCAGCACAACCAAGAATGAGATGAGAAGATGTAGGAAGATTATGTACAAGATTTTTACGTGGTAAAACCTCACCAATTGAGGAAACATCCACGACTCCCTCTACGGAGTAAAATAAAAATCCACTATAAACAAATTTAACAGTTACAAACTATATAAAAAACATGCATACAACTCAAACCTATATAAGTTTAGGAATGTACCCTCTGGTGTCCTTATAACTTCTCTGCAGTACTGATTGTTGGTGTTGTCCTCTCAGTTTGTTAACTCCAATTTGTTCAAGCTCTTTACGTCGACTATTTTTTCTCAAGATCTTATTACCAACACTTTTCGTGTTGTAGTGTGAAAGTGTTTGTGGAGGTGCTCTCTAACACATGCATGCAAACACTCACACTTATTAAGTACAAACAGTCCTAGCAAATTACATATAAGTCTATATGCTGCGATTTTTCTTTTTCTCTCTTCTCACAAAACTTTGAACTTGTTTGACCTTTAAATCAATCCTAGAATCCACGGATATCTTACTTAGAAGACAGTCAAGATCTTAATCAATCTCAGAGTTTTGAAAATATTTTCGAGATTGAAAACCTCCAAGTGTGATTCCAAACTAGGTCAAAGGTTTAGTTTTAAGAGAACTAGAATCAGAAAACATTTTTGTTGATTTCAAAGTTAAAAAAATTTACAGAAAACGAATCAATAAAATATTTCTCAAGCTGAGAAAAAAACATGCACAATAAGTGTAATGTATCATGGAAAACTCAGATCTGAAAATTTCTATATACAAGAACAACAGATCTAAGAAAATGATTAAGTTGGAAACAAGATCCAAAGAAGAAGAGGTTACAGAAACAAACCAACTCTCAAATCATCCTTTAAAACACTCAAACACTCAAGGTTGTGTTTGGTAAAGTATAGAGGTTTGTAGGTTTATATTTGGTTTGAACTGTGTAGATGATTTAGGGTTAGTGTTAGGGTTTCTAACTCTTTCTCTCTCTTATGGTTTCTCTCTTCTCTCTCTACTCCCTCTCTCTTTTCTCTCAAAGGACGAAATGGTAAAAGTCTTCGAATGCTGAGAGTAGGAGCCTTTTTATAAGAGGCTGGGAAGGTTCGAGAATAAGGATTGAAATCAAGGGACCAGATTTATTCAAGTTCAATTGACTTAGATCCAAGGGCATACGATATGCGGTGGTTAAAGCTCTCCTGATAGGTTCAAAGAGGATCACAGGGATTATGATGGAAGACATGAAGAACGTTGATAAGAACGATCCAAGGGATGAAAATGATCACTCGATTTGTTTCAGCAAGGAAACACACTTCTCACCAATCAGAAGCTAACACATGTTGGCATATGAGGCGAGATAAAATGCGCGTCTAAAGTAATTACAATGTAAACCCTGAAGTATCTGCCGCTTTTGGTTTCTACCCAAACCAACTTTGAGACAATTAAACCAACATTCTAAAATAGCAGATTTACCCCATAACCTTTTAAAACCAAGTTTTATTAATAAAACCTTATTTTTAAAATGTTTTAAAAAATCCCAAAAAATATTTAAAAACAATATTGGGGATTTGAACACACACAACATATGTACACACACTAATATGCAATATGACATGTAAATGATTCATTCTACTGTGTGTGAGTGTTGGTAATTAGGTCTAGGTCCCTTCAATCAAAGATGAAATAGAAATGCAAGTTTTGAGGTTCTTTGGATTCTAGGTTAGACATAATTTTGTCACAATTTGCAAACTAGATGAACACTTATACAATATAGACTCAAGTGAGTCAAGAGTATAAGGTGATTCATCTTGATCATGAGGAATTGGAGATATATAATCATTTTATTTATGCAAATTCTTTATTGTATCGCAGTTCATTGATTCATCAACATCGTGGTCATTAGCCATGTCGACTCTGGAAAATCAACCACCACTGGTCACTTGATCTACAAGTTGGGGGTATTGATAAGCGTGTTATCGAGAGGTTCAAGAAGGAGGCTGCTGATATGGACAAGAGGTCATTGATGTACGTCTGGTTTCTTAACAAGCTTAAGGTTGTGGCATTGTGGAAATTCGAGACCACCAAGTACTACTACAGAGTCATTGATGTCCCTAGACACCATAACTTTATCAAGAACATGGTTACTGGTACCTCACAGGCCGAATGTGTTTTCCTCATTATTGAGTCAACCACTACAGGTTTTGAAGCTGGTATTTATAAGGATGGTCAAAATCGTGAACACGCTCTGCTTGCTTTCACCCTTGGTGTCAAGCAAATGATTTGTTGTTGTATCAAAGTTAGTATTGTAGTTCCATGTTTTTTAGACACATTGTTGCTGATTTTGTTATTTGTAAACCCATATTGATATATTTTTGTATATGTTTGTGTAGATGGACGTCACTACCGACATTAATACATGATTTTATTTATGGGAAAATCTTTTGTCTTACAATTATAGTGTAAAACTAAAGCATTTGTAGAGGGACTTGCGAGGCGAGAAATAGTAATAATATATCAATTAAAAATATTATTTTTTTCAAAAAATTTAAAATTAGTAACGGACCTATACCGTTACTAAATATTATATATATTTTTTGTTATAAATGTCTTATGAATGTTGGTAATGGTAAAAGTGTGTGAGGATTTGAATAAATTTGTAACACTTTAGTAACGGTAAAAAAGTGTTAGTAATTTGCTTCCACACACCTTTTTTCTAACGGTAAAAAATTGTTAGTAATTTTTTTTGTAACACTACAGTAGTGTTAATAATTGACTGTTTTGGTGTAGTGGTATGGTGATAGAACTTGAGGAAACATAGCACATAGTGTTGTTTTCCCCCCAGTGAGTGTATTTGCGTAATAATTAGGCGAGTGCTCCTTAGTGGGATGCCTAAAGTGATCCTAGGTTTCTAGAAGGATCCTGTAGGAGATATTAGTCAGACGTATGATTTGAAACTTAGTTAGTATAACCCTCAAAGTGAGTGAATAGAGATGTGAGGTTAGTGTCAAGTTTAAGTGAATTTGTGTGGTCAGGATGACCCGAGATTTCAAGGAGACTTAGGGTGTGTAGTCGTAAGAATTGAAATAATTTACGCTGATGGATGGGATGTTAGTTATGATTTAGTTTGCACTTGGGTGAGTGTCGATCAGTATGGAGTGTTTCTCCGATAGATGTGCCGGTATGCCTTGGGTGTTAGTAAAGAAATCTTAGGAGTTGATTGAGTATGATCATCGGGTAAGTGGGGACTCGAGGATTATTATGTGAATTTGGTGACTAGCCTGATGGTGAACATTAGAATGTGTCTCATGTTGAGTTCTTTGGTGACAGCTCTTATGAAAGAACGAATGGTGACTTATTAGTGATTGAGGATTTCGATGGCATGGTTTTTAAGGATTAATATGACTTAGAATAAAAATTGATAACCTCCAGGAACATGGGGAATTGATGGATTAAGGATTTTGAGGAAAAAATTCCCTAAGGAGGGAAGAATGTAAGATCATCCCTATAATTTTGACCGTACCCTTGTGATTTGGTAACTTGGTATGGCCCATTTGGACTTTAGACTTAGTAAAATGGATCATGGATCAAATTTGGTAATGTAGTAGCCCCGACGCGATTAAACTAGATTCTAGTGGCCTAAAGATTATAAAAAGAAATTAGGATGTCGTTCGAATGAGGTACTGATGTCGTTCAAAGGATATGTTCAAACGAGGTTTGAACGAAATTCTAATGAAAATACCTAAACAATTTCCCTCGCTCTCTGGAATCGTGTTGGAATGCCCAAGTTCGAACGAGGTGCACCGTCGTTTGAACGAGGGGTAGTTTCTCATTCGAACGAGTTGGATTCTTTGCCCTATTTTAGTCGACGATTTTCCCTCGTTTGAACTTCATTAGAATTATCTCTCGAATGAGGGGTGTTCTCAGTCGAACAAGGTCAAAAGTCATTCGAATAACTAGGGAAAAATTCAAAAAAAATATGCACATTTTTATATGGTGTCACGACGTGGATCATAGGATTAGATGATTTTTGAGCTCTCAGCGACTCAGATAAATAATGTTGGATAAAGGCTTGATGGACCAAAGGTTAAGGGGGTTGAGTTTGGGGAATTTTTAGGATTTCACTCTTAAGATTTTGAAAGTAGTAAAAATGAGTTTTGGCCCATTTAGGCATTCCAATCAGATTTGGTCTCTCTTTCTAGACCTTGGAGCTCCTCCACTCTCCACCACCCTAAAACCACCATTCCTCCACCCGAAACCTCCATAGATTAACCATTTTCTTCCATATTTAATCTTTTAAAAACCACCTACACCATTGTTGGGCAAAGTTATAGATTCAGAGATGTTATAATGGGATTTTGGAGAGAAGATAAAGAGTAAATTATGGAGTTTGAAGGGGGTTTTTTCTTATGGATTTATGAAGCTTTTACAGAGGCAAGTATGGTGGAGCTTGGCAACATGTTTAAGGCCACCTTAGGAGGTGTGAGGTTTCCATCTTCTTCTTCATTTACCGACCGTTTTTGGAACATCTTTGAGGTGGGAAACTCTACTCTTTCGCTTAAAAACTATATTTTCCATAGTATTGGTCTTGTAGTTAGAGTTTGGAATAGTAAAATGCATATATGATTTAGGAGGCTTATAGCTTGTGGATTTGTGTAAAATGGTTTATAAATAATTTTCAAGAGTTTTGAGTAAAATGATATATTTCGAGAAAGCTTGGTACTTAAACATTTTATGGAATAAATTTTTTGAAATAATATATATCTTGTTAGAGATATTTTATGAACAAATGTCTAAAACGTTTCTTGCACAATTGGGATTTTGATAAAGATAGATATTTATTAAAGTTTTGAAGAAACAAAAATGTTTTTGGTCTTGAAAGGGAGGGTTTTTTTAATTATTATGAAATTTATTGAATAAATCATGTGTTAAGCTCATTATTTTGGAATTTTGTTCTCACAACCTCTCTTTCCATGTGTACAAACTTGTAGCATTTTGATGATGATCATATGAACAAGTTTAGCGAAGGTTTTAATGACTTTTAACATGAAATAATAAAAATTTCAACCCTTAAAGTGTGTTAAAAAGTGTGGAAAAAGTGACAAGTGTATGTTTTCAAGACTACGTCCGATGATACGGGAAAATGGTGCTTTCTCATAAAGTAGTCTTAAAAATGCCAATGAATTCTTTGATAAAGAAACTTATGAAATAAAGCGATTTCAAACATGAAAAGTATGTTACTCTAAAGTGTCAAATAAGTGTTAATGATTTGAAAACATGTAAGAAGATTAGTGTGTAACATAGTAATGTTTTTTTGGAAATAACACTTGAGTAAATATAAGAAAGAACTAGTTTGGAAATAAATAGGTAAAATGGTAATTTTATGTAAAGTAGGACATTTTTATGAAATAAAAATGTTGGAAAGGGTGTTACCCAAAGTGGTCCTAATAAAAGTTCTTTTCGGAATAAAATCCACGCAAGTGTATAAAGGACAAGAAATAGCTATTTTCAAAGTGTAACACAATGTGGGATGAGATCCCTGGGTTTTGTCTTCGGTCGGTAAAAGTGTGATAATATGGACATTTGATAAATTTTAATACACATGAATATAGACTCGTATGAGACCTGGAAAGTTTTAAGAAGGGGGTTCCAGATCCCTAGGGTGAAAGACCTAAAACACTGGCCAGAGCATATGGTAACGTAGATGGCAGTGTGGATCCCGTTAAAGTACGCAGTTATTTGGAGGCTTCTGAGAAAAATATAATGAAAAATGGAACATGTCAAGAGATGGGTTGTATGGTGAATATAAGAAAAGATAACCTAACTTGAATGAAATTGTAAATGTTCCAGTTGAAAGAAGTAAATGTGAGAAATTAGCTAATATCCATAAAAAAACAAATGATAAAGTGAAGTGATTAAATGAATAATTAAGAAATATAAAGAGGTTTAACCAATAATTAATACAAGTATATGTTTATGAAAGGTTTTCAAGGAAAAACACGTATTTTTCGACACGGAATATGTGTGTGCTGAAAGGTGATTTTTAAGAAAAATATTAAAATTTTGTGTAAATAACTAGGAAATTTCGATAAAAGAATTGCCTTTCCCTAAACAAAGGGTATTTTGTGCAAAGTATTTAACCGGGAGAGTTAAATCGGGACATAAATGTCAAGGCAAGTAAAAAGGGATTCTTTTCAATATTAAGGTGAAGTAAAATAAGTAATGTTTTCGAAATAAAGCATGTCATTCATCAATGTATATGTACGTACATGTTTATGGAGTAATTGCATGTGCGTGTAGGTAAACTTGTTGGAGTCTCTTTTCTTCCGTTTGATTCCATATTGCATTGTTGTATTTTACCATTTGGTATTCAGTGCATTCATTACTTTTTGTTACGACATATTGTGTGCGGTTCCATATGTTGGGAACGTAACACAGGTAAGCAATCTTTTTATTTTACGTTAGTAGCTTTCTATGCTTAGATTTCAGGGACACTTCCAACGGGTCCCTCATGTTTCTTGCTTTAAATTGGAATACCATTTTAAACAAGTGAAAGGTTAATTAATTAAAACATGACTAGCAATATTATTTCGATTACCTCACACCTGATGCTCCTGTCGTACTTCACACCTGATGCTCGAGTCAGACCGAATTAACCATGGGTAACCCATAAATCTGGGACGAGGCATTACACACTTTTCGATTACCAAAGCTCCGATAGCCCTCATTGGAGGTCCAACAAGGACTGTCGGAGCTCCGACAGTGGGGTTGGGGGAGGGGGGAGGGGTTGGAGGGAGGTGGGTAAATAATTTTTTGCTTATACTTGTTTTGAGTATTTTTATGCGGTGAGGCAATTTTTAGAACAAAATAAAAAGTTTGGACGAATCATGCATTAATATTTATTTAAAGGACTAAATGGGTTAACGACCTTTTTAAGTTGAAAATGTAAACATTTCATCTCTCTTTGGAAAAAATATGCTCTCACGCGTTAAAACACGTTTAAAGATTATTGGCTATGTAATTTTGGCCCCTAAGGTCAATTCTTATAACGAAGACCTTATAACTACAAAATATTGGGGGCATTTATGCTTTAGTCCCTAATGTAAGGATATTTTAATAAAAATTTTATTTTCTTCAAACTTTATATTCCATTCCGAAATAATGTTTTTCATAGGGAGAAATGATATTTTAGGACTACTATGTTATAATTACACTGTTTAAATATAATTTAGTACTAAATGATTATTTTATAATTACAATATTACTTTAGCGACTTTGAAGACTATAATGTTTTCAAATGCAAACTAATAATTAAAAATTAAACACATGAGTTTTAATTAACATGACTAGGTTTTAGGGAAGGTTAAAACTTTGTTTTACAAATCATTACCTTTTTTTTATTGAATAGCAAAGTTAATATTTAGCGAATTTAACACATCTTATTTTGAAAATAGAAAAGTAACCAAATGTAATAAAAAATCTTGTTATTTTTGAATAAAAAATTATCCTTTAATACTGAAATTTTAACTTTGATACTACAGTTGTTTAAAGAGAGAACCCCTAAAGAAATCATGTATTTCTTATATTATTACATAACACCCCTCATCTCCACCCAAGCTGTTATAAAATGTAATTGAAAAGGAATCATTGATGAATTCTAGAGATCGTGAAATTAGTTAATCTATATAAACTGCAATTCCCCGACCCAGATTTAAGGGTTGATAAAGGATCAACCCGACCCAAACCACTAGTTAATCATGAAGTGTAACGAAATAACCTAAATAATTCTTCTAATACCATTTTGTTAATATTTAGCGTGACACTTATTAACACGCGAGTCAGATTTACAGTCATTATGTGATATGACCCAAGGGAAAATACCCCAAGGCCAAGTAAAAATTGCTACTAACATAAATCCAAGTAAATACTTACCTGTATAACACTCTCAAAATACGAAACTGCATGTAAAGCCGTAACAAAATGAGGGAGTGAGTTAAATTCCTAGTGGGAACTATACGATGCAGTACAAAAATGAACGACAAAAAGAATACTCACAAGCTACACTACATGCATGCGAAAGTACGTATGTATCTATGTATATATATACCTTTGAATATACATATCGCAATGTCTTAAACCATTTTATTCAAAAATATTATTTACTCCAATATACTTCCTTATTTTTACAAAATAGTCACTTTGTATCATTATCCGTAAAACGAACATATTCCTTCCCGTTAACTCACATCGTGAAACAAATGACATTTGTTAGGGAAAAACCTTACATTTAATTTCAAACGTTCATTAACTAAACATTTATTAACTGATGTTATAGTTACTAAACCATTTTATAGGACTTCCATTAAACATACGCACACACCGTGTTTAGAAAAATACTCATTTTCCTTTGAAAGCCTCATATTATACATGCGTGTGTTTATTTTGATGCAAACCACATTAGATAGCTTAAACATCATTTAGTCATCTTATTTAGCAATCCCATTTTACCACATGAACATTAAACATTTAATGTGTTATTCTTGCATTAATAAATCAATGAATCGATAAAATTCATTTATGCCTCTTTCATGAATATTCAATTCATCACTTAACATTTTCTTTAGGGATTTCACCAACACACACACCCATCACAACACACACACACCCATGGTTTCACGGAATTTCATGGTCTGATACCGAGCACCAAGTAAGCTACACTTGCTTTTGGGGTTTTCACCCTAAGGACAACATAGCCTTGCTTAATTATTTAACCCTACATCATCCAATATTATTATCTTACTAATGTGTTCAACATTTTCATAATGTTTACATTAATATTCCTTTTTTGGGCCGAAGCCAAAGCCTTCGACTTAACCGTCCATTTTTCCATTATTCATTTTAGGAAGAATCATTATATTCCATTAAAGTCCCTTTTTCACACATGTTGACTTTACACCGAAAATAATTTCCATTTAAGGACTTATTTCATTCTTTCTACATATGTGTCAAAACACTCTTTAACATTTTTGTTTCATGAAAAGGTTATATTTTAAGTAAATTGCCAATTTACCCAATTTACAAAATAATACATAACTTCACTCCTTATTCTGGTGTTATTTGAAAAAATACCCTTTTTAATCTTCAAACTTAACACGTAGGCATTTTAGTAACTATTACACTTTTCAACTTCTCACTTTGTAAAAAATCAAATTTTTGCACATTACTCCCTTTAATATATAAAATCACACTTTTAAGATATTAGAGTCTAAACACTTTATTTATGAGTTTTAACATTAAAAACCCATTTTAGTCAACATTTACACAATTGACACTTTGCATTTCAAACTTATTGTTACACACTTTAATTATGACATTTTGCATAAAAGCCCAATTTAGTCATTTTATTCGCACTTAGTCTTCTACACTTTCATTATTTACATTTTCACCCAAATTTACAAGAAGGCTACACTTTCACATATTTACACTTTTAACCTCGAAACTTAGTTTAACAAACTAAATAGTACACTTTGTAAACGAAACACCATTTGCTCATTTCATAATTAGTCATCAACATTAAAATCACTATATTAATCTCATAAAAAGGCATATACATACCAAGTGTTCTTCACATCAAAGAAATCATTTATTCACCTTAAAAGATGAGTTTCAAAAATGTTATTTCATAAAATATTTGTGAATAGTGGGCTGAGAATTATTCATTTTTATAACCCATTCAATCCTTCATTTTTAAGTGCCCATTTTCATAGAAAATTGTAAGAAAGATACTAATAAGTCTATTAGAATATTTAAAACCTTAATTAACATAGAATAACCTTTAAATATGTAAGAAAAATCAAGCTAAACATAGGTTTACTATAAGATCCATTTCAAAGATAGAAAATCCCATTTTCTTCTAAACTGTATCTTGAAATGATGTCATATTAAATCTTAAATCATGGATGACTATTTTTACACACCTAATATCAACAAGATGCAAAGTAATCATACTGATATCATCAACAACTTAACTTAGTAAGAGATAAGTATTTCTCACCTCCAAATGTCCTTAAATAATGGTAGAGAAGGTGGGTGACTCCTCCACCTCCAAAGGTGGCCCTAAATGGAGTTACAATAGCCGACTCTTGAAGCTCAAAATCCCCTTCTACAACTTCCAACTCTCATCAAAAGCTTCTCCAAGACTCTCCCTATAGGTTGTCCCAAAACTTCAAGGTGTTTTAACGGTGTTTGTGACCTCCACAATGGTGCTTTCATGGTGTAAAGATGGTGGGAAAGAAGAACTACGAATTTGGGGTGAAGGAAGAGCTCTTTCTTGCCCATGGTGATGACGAAAGGAGTGAGATGAAAACGACCAACTCACTTTCCCTCCCATTTCTCTTATTAAACAAAAAGGGTAAGATAGAATCCTATGAGCCCATGATCAAAACCTAGATCCTTCTAATTAAGTGAAAAACGCTTCTCAAGGCTCTTACATCTGATTTTTGTGCGGTGGATTGAGACAACACAAGACTAAACTCACATGTGACCCCCAACACCACCCAAAAATGGTGTTTTGCGTCACTTTTGGCACCCGTCCCCCCCCCCCCCCCCTCCCCATTATGTTTTTTGAAAATTTTAACTTAAGAATCATATTCCTTGCATAAAAAAAAAATCGTATTTACAATAGTGGCTTGGCCTCCCAGATTGTCCTTTACAGGGCGCGCAAGAATCAGGACCTCCGTACAATTTTTTTTTTCGATTTTTCTTCATCTGGTAATATTCTTTATATCTTTATGAGTCTAAATATATGATCGAAATATTTTTTTGACTTACCAATTGTGCTAAACAATTCACACAAAATTGGACTTTCGGAGTGTCGCTCACTGTTAGACAATTTGTACCCAGGTTCGCGTAGCGCTCGTTGCTCGTCTGAATCGCGTGCAACTTAACCTAAGTACTTAAAATAATTATACAAACTCAAAATAAAACTCATGAGATCCATGCAATGCAAAACTTTCTTGTTTAATCCATATTTTGATACTTTGTTTTTCGTACCATTTAAATGCCGCGTTGTATTAACCTTGTCCATGTCACATCCATTCCTTAATATTTTTTTCTCAAACTTAATAGACATCCTAGCTAATACTATTGGAGATTAAATATGCATTCATGCGATGCATGCATCATGGAATTTTTCTCATTTAAACAATTTACGTAATACGCCACCTCACGTATTACTTTACGCGTTGCACTTGAATTATTTATTCCTCAAATTTTTCTTTGGACAAAACACCTCAAATAATGTTAAATACCTATTTCTAGGGCGGGGGTATTACATCTCTTGGCCTATAAAAACACTACACCGAAAATAGCAATCTGTTACAATTTTAAAACTTTGTTAGATCAAATCTGGCACGGTTTTGAACTGTGCCAGAACCAGGTGTTCCAAAATGACCATTTTTCTGGCACTGTTTAAAAGTGTTCTAGTTTTGGCCAAACAAGAACACTTCTGGCACACTTTTGGTACAATTTATAACCATCCCAGATTGAGTACATTTTGGTACACTTTTGCCACAGTTCAAAACCGTACCAAAATTTGATACACTTTTGGCACGGCTTTGAACTATGCCAAATTTTTGGATCAAAGAAAAAAAAATAATTATTTGAAAGCAAGAAAATTCACAAAGTATGAATCTCGCACATTGTTGATAAACCAAACTAATGTACATACGAACTTCAAAATATTACAAGTATTAATAGTTCACAAACCAAAAAACATTGGGCAGAGTTTCCTCTATTTTCTGGACATTCTAAAGCCTGCTGATATAAGACCTGTGTAATGTAAAACTCACACGACCATTAAATATAATGATACAATTATAAAAGCCTGCACGATTATAAAAGTTAACCCTAAAACTACAAAATCTCCCATGGTCATAACCAAAAATAAAATAAAATCCTGAATATTAACGTCATTAAATAAATAATCCCCTTGTTATAAACAATTGACTTCTTCGTGTGTTCCACATGGATAAAAGAAGGCTAAAATGTTATCCTGCAAAAAATAGGATACAAAAAAGAGATGATATTAATAACCAAGTAATTTTAAAAAAATCTTATTCAAATTGAAAAATTACATATACGAGTTACAATTATTATTATATTCTCAAACTGAAAGTCTTATGACTACATGGTCTGCTCCTACGAGTTACATTAGTCCCATGCGAGGTGTTGTGCCTCATATGGGGCCGTTTGAGGACTAGTTTGAGTTTTCATGCTCAAACGAAATGTTTTTAAGAATAATCTAAATATTTTCAAATTATCATCATATTCTCAAATCGAGAGACCCATGACTTTGCGGTCAGTTCATGCTTCTTACGGGGCCATTGGGGGCTAGTTTGGATTTTCACTCTTTAAAAACTTGTTTTTAAGCCTAATCTAGATATTTTCAAATATCATCATATTCTCAAATCGGGAGACTCGCGATCAATTCGTACGAGTTACATTGGTCCCGTGCGAGGTGTTAGTACCTCTTATGGGGTCGTTTGAGGACTGGTTTAGGTTTTCACCCTCTAACAGCATATTTTTAAGCCTAATCTCAATAATTTCAAATTATCATCATATTCACAAATCGAGTGAGCCGTGACTACGCGGTGTGTGTCAACAAGTTACGTTGGTCCTGTGCCAGGTGTTAGTGCCTATCACGGGGTCGTTTGTGACTGGTTTGGGGTTTCACCCTTTTAACGGCTTGTTATTAAGCGTAATATAAATACATTTAAATTATCATCATATTCTCAAACCAGGAGACCTATGACTATGCAGTCAGTTAATACAAGTTACATTGGTCCCGTGCGAGGTGTTCATGCCTCTTACGGGGCAGTTTGGGGGCTAGTTTTGGTTTCACCCTTTAACGACTTGTTTTTAAGCATAATCTAAATATTTTCAATTCATCATCATATTCCCAAACCAGGAGACCCGTGATCAATCCCTAAGAGTTACATTGGTCCCGTGGGAGGTGTTAGTGCCTCTTACGGGGTTGTTTAAGGGTTGGTTTATGTTTTCACCCTCTAACGACATTTTTTTAAGACTAATCTAGATATTGTCAAATTATTGTTTAATTCAAAAACTGATAGACCCGAGACTACGCGATCAGTTCCTACTAGTTACATTGGTCCTTTACGAGGTGTTAGTGCCTCTTACGGGGCCGTTTGGGACTAGTTTGGGTTTTCACTCTTTTAATGGCTTGTTTTTAAACTTGATCTAGATATTTTCACATTATCGTCATATTGTTAAATCGGGAGACCCATGACTATGCGATCAGTTCCTATAAGTTACATTGTCCCGTGGGAGGTGTCCATGCCTCTTACGGGGCCATTTGGGTGCTACTTTGGGTTTTCACCCTTTAACCTCAATCTCGATATTTTCAAATTATTGTCATATTCTCAAACTGGGAGTCCCATGACTACGCGGTCAGTTCCTAAGAGTTACATTGGTCTCATGGGAGGAGTTAATTACTTTTAGATCGCCGTTTAGGAGCTGGTTTGGGTTTTCACCCTCTAACGGTATGTTTTTAAGTCTAATCTATATGTTTTCAAATTATCGTCATATTCTCAAATCGGGAGACCCATGGCTACCTTATTAATAAATAATAACTACCATCTTAGACAGTAATGCGACCTAATAAAATAAAGAGATAGAAAAGGAAAGGAAAGTAATAAACCTTCGTGTATGCACGCATTGAAATCAAACTGATACTTGGCAGTGGTTAACAACAATGCTTCGGTAGGGGGCTGTCGCTACACTGCTTCAGCACGGGGATGCTATGCTTCGACATGGGGCTACTCTGTGAGGGAACTAAGCCAAGTAACTTAACCTCATATTCTCATTCAGATGCTGCCATAGATACAACCATGATTTCAATGAAATAATAGATTACATGCATTAACAACCATTCTACGGTTGTTAAGACCAAGAAATAGAGCTAATAATGTAACTAAACAATAAAGATAATTCGACAAAATGGGAACGTAAAAAGAATGTAAATAACCATTCTAAGATAAAGGAAAATCACATATAAATTTGTACAATATATATACATGCCTTCTAAACTATAAGGAGAGACCAAGCTAGCTTGACTAAAGGCACGGTCAACTTCTAGATAATCAACCAATTCAAAATGTGCTTTTCCAACATGCGTTCATATTTGCCCACATTTAACACAATGTCAGAAATCAATTATTTCCAAAGTTAACTAAAAGTGTTTTGAGGAATACATAGAAGGGAAAAATATAATTTATCACGTTCTTTTATATAAAAAGAATATATTTGAATACCAAATTGAATTATAGTCCTCACATATTTATGTGGGATAAAAAGAAACAAAAATAGAAGAAGGATATCTTTTGTTAATATCACTGGTAAGTAGAAGGTCCCTAACTTTATCATTGTAAATCTTAATCATCTAAACAGAAACATGATCTCTTTACCACCAAACTCATCAGATAGGAATGGGGACAACTTCTCATTAAGGTTGGATCACAACATCGCATACATGGGCCAAAAAGTGGGTTCCAACACAGCCTTATAGTCTTATGGAAATCAGAAGGTGTTGTTTTATACAATCCACATGTACACATCTCACTAAGCTAACAAAAATTATCATAAAACAATAGTAATGTAAGCTACCAACAATAGTTTCGTAACACATATTTTAAATAGATGTTACTTAGCCCACTGACATAACGAAAAACACCAACAATAGTTTCTTAAGAGATTTATTGGCAGATGAATAAGGAGTTGCAACATTTGAAAGCACAAAAAAGAGGCAACTTCAAGCAATAAAACTTAGTGTGGAGGGACATGGCATGGTAAAATACCTATAGAAACAAATATTTAGTTACTTAAACAAGAATAGTACACTGAATGTTCTGGTAGATCCGGAGAATAATTTTGGGCCATCAATTTTCACATCTTGTACCAAACAAAAACACAAACCAATTAAAAGAAACACGATAAAAAAAAAAATTCGAACACAACCCAAATAAAAGTTACACGATATGAAAGTTTTTTTTATCAAACACAAACTCAATCCAATTAAAATATGACACGACCGAAAAATATTTCGTGTCGTATATTAATTGGATAATATTTGTGTTTTGTAAAAAAAAGGAAAAAATATTCCGTGTCGTGTTGATGTTATTTGGGGTGTTTGTACTAATAAAAAAATAAGATTGCATGTCGTGTAGTTTTAACTAGATCGTGTTTTTTTGGGTAAAAAAAAAGCTTTAGTGTCAGGTTGATTTTATTTGGGTCGTGTTTGTACTAGGTAAAACAATAAGATTGCATTTCGTGTTTTATTTGAGTCGTGTAGTCTTAATTGGATCGCATTTTTATTTGGTAAAAAGAGACTTTGTATCGTGTTACTTTTATTTGGGCCATGTTCGTATTAGATAAAAAAATCGTATCGTCTCTTTTAGTTGGGTAGTGTTCGTATTCATTTAAAAAAACTCGTATTGCATTTAATTTGTCCGTGTATATATATATATATATATATATATATATATATATATATATATATATATATATATATGCAAAATAAAGTGTTAATAAATGAATTAAAAACAACACATAAACAAGGCTTGAAGTTAAGGAGGAGACAAGCTTTGACAGAAAGAGATGCTGATCTCGAAGGCCAAAGGATTTTATGGTCATTTTACAAAGTTTGGAAAAACAAATGGAGTGCCGGAGTATATTTTTGGAGCGGGAATATCAACATCCTATATATATATATATATATAAACCAGGCTAACCATGAATGTCACTCGTAGATCTAGCTTATATTCTCGGAGTCTAATCTCGACTCTCGAATATGTCAAAAATCCATTATTTAATTGATTTCCCCATATAATAATAAATATGGACCCTAAGCCATTCCCAGCCAACCCGTATCCTAATCCTAACCAAATTACCATCATTCATTCATTTTTCGAGTATTATTTGTCCTAAACAACCAAAATTCCACCCCCTAAATTTATCACAACTATCCCAATGTAAAATAAGGTCTAATTATTTTCCAGAAGTCCAAATTTCATCAACGGACTTACCCAAAATAACCCGAATCCAAACTGATTAATGGATCAATTAAAGAAACAACCTTGGCTAAACAGTATAGTTATACCAGTTCAGCTAGGTGGCCAAGGGATTTGCCCAAGTATGCTGGCGAGGTTGGGTTATGTTGATTAATACGAATTTACACCCAATTTTTTCATCCCAATTGACTCCAAATATTCATCCCAATATAATTTAACATTACCCTATCAATATTAATCACAAGAGTACATGTTTTTATGGATCCAATCCATCGAAAGTCATTCTACATTTGTGGGATTGGATCATCAAATTTTCCGGAATTAATTCCCCTTAATTCTAATAAAAAAATCACTATTTTTCAAAATTTATAAATTAGAATCACATCAATTCCCATCATGATTCCAATTCATATTTTTAAATCAATATTCTAACCTTTATCTAGTACTCAATCTCAAATTTCGTATAATATATTTCTCAAATCAATTCTCTTGAACTCTTTCCCAAAAACCTAAAGAATATGAATCCCACACAAAAATCATGATAATTTCACCAACTATGATACGAAATAGAACATGATTAAAATCCTAAAGCAAGTAAAACCACTTGCATTTTATAAATGTAGGGTCTGAATCCTTTGTTGCGTGATAATGCTAGCACAGAATTGTCCCAAAAAATCCTCCCTATTGCCCTTCTCTTGATCACCCTTTGATTACCCTTATCTTTTCTATATTATCTCACTTTTATACCTTTAGAATGATAATGAGGCTTCCACCTATCATCCCCCATATCATTTTAAAACCTCTAACCCGAAATTAGGCTATTACTCTAGTGTAAAATAATTCGTATACCCCTATGTGGGTCTCGACTAGTCTAAAGTCTTCGGAAGCCAATTAATATCCCCGGGTACTTAATTTTGACTATTCCAACCCATTTCGGATCAACCATGCACTAGAAATTCTCATATGTGTCACCCATCATAAATTTTCCATCTCAACCTAATACGACTCCACCCACGTGTCCTGGTTGAGATACCCTCAAATCCCGTTGCTTTTACCCACGTACGACATAATATAATTTTACATTATTTTATTTACTTTATTACGCTAGTCAATATGTATTCACATAAATATTAACCCATTTCTCGCTAATTTATATTTATTTAAATTTAATTATTTCTCAATTTATTTAAATTACTTGCACACGTGGAGTTTAAATGCTAAAATATAATTACTAAAAATTATGGGGTGTTACATATTTCCCCCCTTACAAAGGAATTTCGTACTCAAATTTCGAGCATATCTAACATAAAGTGCTATGGATATTTCTCTCACGTATCATCCTTCTTCTCCCATGTCGACTCGTCGGAATTATGAAGCCCCCACTGAACAGGAACTAAGGGCACCATATTAGACCGCATTTTACACTTAATATGATCTAAATAGTAACCGATCTATCCTCATATGATATGTCAGGATACAAATCAATCTCCTCTAGTGGAATGTGCCAATACACCCCTCACTCCTGTAGTACTTTTTCAATGAAGACACATGAAATAAGTCATGAATCAGCTGCAGATGCTCTTACATGGCGAGCCTATATGCCACCGGCCCTATCCTCTCAATGATTGAGAAAGGCCCCACAAACCTCGATGTGAGTTTCCCTTTCTTCCAAAATCTCATAACTCATTTCCTAGGAGACAACAACAACAATACCTGGTCACCCACATCAGGCTCTACATGGCTTCTATCAACACCTGCATAGTTATTATACCTATCCTGAGAAATCTGTACATGACCCCAAATAAGCTCTATCTTGGCAGAAGTATCCTAGATCGTTTCAGGTACAAGGAGCCTGTTGTCCACCGCCTCTAACCAACAAGTTGGTGAACAACTAGTACACACATCCTGAGCATAATTCGCCATGCCGATAGTGAACTGGTAAGAATTATTATATGTGAACTCCACCAATGGAAGGTACTACTCCCAACCTCCATTAAAATCATGTATACACATCCTGAGCATATTATTAAATAATTGATTAACACGCTCAGTCTTCCCATAAGTCTGTGAATGATAAGATGTACTCAACCGCAACTCACTCCCCATCGCCTCTTAGAAACTCTACCAAAAATAGAACACGAAGATTTAGTCCCGATCGAACACAATTTTAATCGATCCCCGCGTAGCCTCACTATCTCAACTATAAAGAGCTGGGTGTACTATCCCATCGTATAGTTCATTCGAACTGGAAAAAAGTGATCCACCTTGATCAAGCGATTCGTAATGACCCATATGGAATCATGAACACTATATGATGTGGATAGCCCCATGATAAAGTCCATCGATATACTCTCTAACTTCCAAAACAACAATTGTAATATCCCGATTGGCCTCTGGTGGTATATCTTCACTAAGTGATATATGGCACACTCCGAGGCAAATTCATCTATATCTCGCTTCATACCTACCCACCAATACTTTCTGCACATATCTTGATACATCATATCCCAAGAAGGATGTATCGCAAATATCGACTCGTGGAGCTCTATCGTAACAATGTGCCTCAAATCCCCATCCTCTGGGACTATAAGACTCCTATTAAAGCATAAGCCTCCCTCGTAACTGATAGAGTAAGCCTTTGCCTCATGTTCTAATAACTATCGTACTCTATCCTAGCAAAACTGATCCCCGGACTATGCCTTAACAATGTGTATAATAATCAGGAGTGTGATAGTCAACACTTCCATACAAGTCAGGGAAACTATGTCACATTGCCAAAGATCACCCCATTTTTATTTTAAGACTACCGCTAGCTCCCCCATAAGCCGTCAGCTCAATGCATTAACCACCACGTTAGCATTCCTCGGGTGGTATTGAATGTGAAACTGATTGTCCTTCACGAATTACATCCATCTACATTATTGCATAGTGAGATGCTTTTGAGTAAATTGATACTGCAGCGACACATGGTTCATGAACAGACTAAATTTCTCCCCCAAGAGATATTTCCTCCAAATCCACAAGGCAAAGACTATCGCAGCTAGCTCTAAATCATGCTTGGGTTAGTTTCTCTCATGGGGCTTAAGCGTGAGAGAAGCATAAGTTATAGCTCGATCCTCTGGCTATAGCGCACCCGAATGTTCGTGTAAAGATGCATTAGGTAATACAAGGTACTCCAATCCCCCCTTAGGCAGTGTGAGAACATGTACTAAAGTCAACTTGTCACTTTTCATGTGAAAAGATAACTGACAATAATCATCCCATATAAACGGCAATCCCTTATGAGTTAGATTCGTCGATGGACCTGCAATCTTAGAAAATCCATTTATGAAACATTGATAATACCCTGGCAATTCAAAGAAAATGCGAATCTGTGTTAGTGTCATGGACTGACCCCACACCCTCACCACTAAAACCTTACTCAGGTCCATTGAAACACCTCTATCAGACACAGTATGACCCAAAAACTACACCTCACGGAACAAGAATCCACACTTTTCAAACTTGTCATATAATTGATGGTCCCGTAATGTCTGTTAAACCATATGCAAGTGCTCTATGTGTTTGTCTTTAGTCCTAGAATATACCAGAATATCATATTTGAAAACGATCAAGAAATGTTTAAGGAAGTCTCTGAACACCCTATTCATGATATTCATGAATACTGCTGAAGCATCGGTTAGCCCAAACGGCATAACTCTAATCTCATACGACCCATACCGTGCCAAGAATGTGATCTTAAGGACATCCTACTCCCTAATGCGTAGTTAGTGATAGCCTAATGTCTAGTTTATCTTTGAAAATTAAGTTGCTATTCTCAACTGTTCAAACAAGTCATCGATTCGAGGCAATAGATATATATTCCGAATCGTGATCATGTTCAACTCTCAGTAATTAATGCACAGTCTGAGCGACCCCTCCGTTTTCTTTACAAACAACACTAGAGCACCCCCATGACAATTTACTCCATCTAATAAACACCTTCCCCAAGAGATTATAAATCTTCTCCTTCAACTTTCGCATTTTTGATAGGGCCATGTGATACGACACACGTGCAATTGACTTAATCCCAGGCACTAAATAAATAAAAAACTCTATATCCTGACTCAGTTGTAAACTCGATATCTCCTAAAACAAGTTTGCAAACTCCCTAACCACTGTGATCGAGTCTATTGATATAACCACCTCTTGCGAGGTCTCCTCCTCATTATTTTACAAATGAGTCCTCGATCATCCCTTGCGAAGAGGCATCGCCATAAAAAACATATCCTTCCCTGGAATGGCAAACACAATGGTCCTATAAAAATAATCCACCATCGGCCTATACTCTGCCAATCGGTCGCCCAAAATGATGTCATACTCAATCATTTCTAATATGAGTAAGTCAGCCACTGAGCAAAATCTCCTAACATTTATCCCCACCCCTCTACAAACGGAGTGAATAAGGGACCTACTACCCAAAGGTGAATTGACACACATAATAATACTATCGGCTCTCTCTTCTAAATCGGCCATGCATGAAAATCTAGTGGCTATGAAATAATGCGATTCTCCCTTAACAAATAACACTAAACACATATGCCCGTTGATTAGGAATAAATTCTTCCCATTAATCCCCTTAATTTAGAGGCTGTTATCGCTCTACAAAGTGTAAATCGAGTGGATTTATCTCCGATCACTGCTATTGACATTTTTCAATTAGTACGCCATGTTTCGTGTATCTCCTATCTCCTATCTATTTACAGGTTTGTTAGTTCCTTATTATGAAGAAGAAAATTCCCTTGTTCTTCTTAAAGATTGGTTGAAGGAAAAGCTAAAGTATCCCCATGTTCTTTTTGAAGGAGTAATTAGATGACAAGCCAAGGTTACCCTAGTTCTTCTTAAAGGAGTAATTGCATCACAAGGCAAAGTCATACCTTATTTATTTTTTCTGATTACATCATAATATATACATGGCACATAGACAACTCTTTATTTGTTATATTCATAAAAACCAATAATGTTACATAATATACATGTGACACAAGCATATTAGCATATGTTTGACACGTATTTGAATATATGTGATGCATAACATAATTATACTATGAAATGTGTATAAATATATATAGATGAACTCTATACATTGGTACAATTCCAATATATCTATATGAAAAAGGCGGGAGAGAGGACATAAAAAAAAGGTAAGTCGGGCGTCAGGTTAAGTGTGTGTCAGGACACTCCATAGCAAATGAAGATAGAGAGGCAAATAAAAGTAATATAAAGAGACACATAGAGATAGAGTAAGGATGGTTCGATCATCGTACAAAGGTACATGTGAGGGAAAATAAAGGCAACAGTTATGACTAGAGAGGCAAAGGAAAAAGGAGGTTGTATGGGTGCCTAATTACAACATTATAAAGGAACAAGGACCTGGAATGCTTCGCCCCAAGTTAAGAGTCCTCATTTGAAAATAAAAAAATTTAAGAACATATTGACTTCAACAAAATCAAAGCCCAAAACTAAATCTTACTTGCATATCGTGCAATTTAGAATATTGGTTTTCAAATTGGGTAGTTAATTTCGACGTCCCAAAACTGAAAGTAGGACTCCTAATCTAATACGCGTGGGGGGGGGGGGGGGGGGATATAACTTTGTTTTTTCTTACTTTGCCCCCCGAGATATTGGTATAGTTAAACATATCCCCCCACATTTCAAATAATTATACTTAACCCCCCATGCATAAGGTACAAGCTAGATGATGCACATGTGGGGGATGATTCTAATTATTGAGAAGCGGGGGGGGGGGGGGGGGGGAGGGGTAAAAAAACTATAAATTCTTAATGATGCAAATAATGTCTGAATCAACATTTAATAGAATAAATTACGCTTAATAATTAATATACATTCAAAATGTATAAAACAACAAAAAAGAGGACAATGCTCACTCACTTACCACAGTAGGCTTTCTAGGAGAATTCTTGGAATCATTAGAGATATAAAATTACTAAGAGATTTTCCCATTTATCATAATCGAGTTTTCAGACAATATTTTGGTTTCTGAAGGACAAGAAGATTAATCAGGTTTTGTTTCACACTAGTAGAGACTGAAATATTTGATGAATAGATTTGGTTAGAGTGTTTACATTTTGTTTAATTGGTGGTAAAGACAAGCACAAGCATATGATTTTGGAGTGTGAATAACTCTAAAAAAGAGTTTGGAAATGATATGATCATAAAAAATTATGTCATATGCAACAAATAACCAAAACTCATTACTGAGTACAAAAAAATGTCTTAAAGTAATAAGAATCAAACAAATATAATACAATACTACGTCATAATTCTATTAATGATGACGACGAGGGAGTATTGTCATACAAATCTCTCGGTGTCATCTTCACGACAGCTTGCCAATGTTCTTCAATCGGGTCTCGCACATACCATATTTGTTTGGCCTGAGATGCTAAAATGGTTCATCTCACAGTCAATTATGCTTGTATAGTGAATGTTTGAAGTTCACTAATGTGAACTCAAAATCATCATTTGCCGTCTCCAAATAGGTATCAGCCCAATTACACTTGAATAGAACAAACTTGAAATCATTTGAATAGCGCAATAAAAATATATCTATTAATACTCCATAGTATGTTACATCCCCCGAAACGCATTGTTAGTCCTTTGCACTTGCAAAACTTTCAGTGGTGGCATCAAGCATAACTCCACTATTCTGAGTATTCAATCTTCTCTCACGATGTTTTTTGCGAAACCTAAACCCATTTACAATATATCTTGTGTATCTCCTAGACCATTAGGAGGGGCTTGAAGAAAAAATTGCAACTTCCTTTGACACCTCACCCTCATTTAGATTCTATACCTAAATTTTTTCATATGATTGAGTAATAAAAATTAGATGTGTAAAAATTAAATGTCTTATTAAGATTTTAAAATGTGATTACATGTAAATACAAAGATGACTTACATGATCCCCAAACCACTTGTGAAACGTTTCTTTGTGAATGCGGTTAATTTGGTAGTGTCATATACGAGGTCTCTCCCATCTTAGTATTATTATATGTTTCGTGTAAAACATGTATATATAATTTGAATAATGTAAAGGGATATTTAATTACATAAAGTTTAAATTTCATTCAAATGTTACCTTACTCGCGAAAAGGCTTCACTGTGGCGGAGTCGAATAACACATACCGATGTGCTTGTAAAAATGAAGTGTCATCAAGCATAAACGCTACTCCTTTACCTAATGTACGACCTATTGAAATTGAGTTTCCATCGGCTTCATCATTTCGTAAAGTTCGATTTAACTTACTTTCAACATCACACTGGTACCTCACACAAAATCTCGTGCATTCCTCTACTAGGTACCCTTCAGCAATTGAACCTTCTGGACAACTTCGGTTATGAACATATTCTTTGAATAAAAACCTGTTCGTCATTGTAAAAAAATTAAACTAGTATTCATATGCATTAATTTAGGTGACACAAACATAATGCATACACGAAACGTACCTCTAGATGGGATACATCCATCAAAATTGTATTGGTCCAATAATCATTGCCTCCTCAGCTAAATGAATTGTCAAATGCTCCATAGCATCGAAAAATATTGAGGGAAAGATTTTTTCAAGATGACAGAGTGTAAGAGCAACGTGGTCTTGCAAATGTACATAGTCTTTGAAGGTCATTGTCTTTGAACAAATCCATCGATAGAAATTACATAATTCAATCAAAGACCTTGCTACCTTCGTAGTTTTTCCCGTGTTAATACCAAGGTAAGATATGTATTTTTTTCCTCAAAGTGTTAATCCTTGTCCATTCAATTTTTAGATTTCTTTTATATTTGTGATTTCTTTCAGGGGATCTGGGTGTTTGATGCATCTTACCCTCTCTATAATAGGACGTAGTGTCGTTTATACAACATGAGTTCAACTGCTAGAATAATGGCTGCCCGGATTAGATGTACTAGAAATACAGGTGGTAGCCTCATGGATGTAACTTAGTGATAGACCTGGAATAATGAGGCACGACACGACATGAAATTATAAGTTAATGGGTTTAGTCTTATCGCGTTTGGGTCATTAACGTGTCAACACGGTAGATCCGTTATCATAAGGAATCGAGTTTGGGTTTGTACTATTACACGATTAAACCCGTTTATACGCATTATTACCCGTTAGTAGGTACACAAATATATATATATATATATATATATATATATATATATATATATATATATATCCCCCTATGTTAATCTCAATCGTTAGATCAAAAAATTAAACATCAAATCCACCCATTTAAAATTTGATTTGAAAAAAATAATATTAATTAATTTTTTAAATTTTTGGAAAACAATTTTCTTAACGGGTAATGGTTTACATAACGGGTTAATTATGACACGACCCAAATCCAACCATTTACTAACGGGTATTAACGGTTCGATTCGTGTCACCCGTTAATATTACCGGGTCGTGTTCGGTTTAAATTTTTTAAAACCATTAAGCTAACGGGTTGTGTTCGGGTTAGGGTGAGACACGAAACCGTTAAAACACGACACAAACACGACCCATTACCAGGCCTACTTAGCGAGGTACGATAGAGAGAAGCCAATCAAAACCCAATATATGCAATAGCAAAAACATACACCGAAATAAAAAATAAAAAATGCAATTTACCACAAAACTGCTTGCGTCAGTTCCCAAAGCTCATATAGAATTCACAATACATTAATCCACTAAATAAATTCTCAGGGTATTGTCAAGTTATTAAATAATGAAAGAAAACAAAGTGACAAACTAGGCTTCAGCTGTACCACAAAAAAAAAATAAAAAAACACCAAAATTCAAAAAATGCAATTTACCTGAAAGCTTCAAATATCGAATTCCAGTGATTCTCTGAGCCGGTATGGATTTCCAATGCCTCAGACAACTGAACGATGATGGATGATAGGTCTGTGTTCCCTCTTCCTTCTTTTAGTAGGGGAAAGAGCATAGGATATTGAGGTGGATTAGGTTTTTTGATACAAAGATAAGTTTGGAGAGGATTAGGTTTGTGAGGTTGAGGAAGATACGTTAGAGATGAGAACGTGACGGGAGAGAGATTGGGGAAAATGCGGGAGAGAGTGATGGGAGAGAGAAAGTCATCTTTTTTTTAAGAAAACAAGACCCGCTAAAAATTGGAGGGAACTGTTTTTTCCTCTTTAGTGGTATTAGTTATATAATACCTCAAAAATACTATATTTATTTTAATTTTAATTAAAAATGATATATTTATGCGGCACATCAATATAAATGCTGTGAATTTTCAATAATTATAAATTAATGCCGGTAAAAAGAAAATTCTCAGCATTTTTAAATAATGCTGAGAAAAAAATGCCGGAAAAAATTAGTTTTCTTGTAGTGCATTCTCGACTCTAGAGTTGAAGAAACTACCCTCCAATGTCAAATATGCTTTTCTAAGTGAAAGTGAGACATTTCCTGTTATTGTCTCCTCTAGCTTGGATGAAGAGCAAGAGGGAAGTTTATTAAAAATTTTAAAGAAGCACCAAAGTGCTTTTGATTGGTGTATAGCTGATTCAAAGGGGATAAGCCCTTTAATTTGAACCCATAAGATTCACCTCGAAGAGGATGTTATGACCTCGAGGGAACTACGAAGACGGCTAAACCCCACAATGAAAGATGTGGTGAGCACTGAAATCATAAAATTGTTGGATGTCAGGATTATCTACCCCATCTCGGATAGAAAGTGGATTAGCTCCATTCCAATTGTCCTGAAGAAGTTGGGCATGACCGTGATCAAAAATGCCAAGGGAGAGTTAGTTGTCCAATATACCACCACTAAATGGCGCATTTGCATTGATTATCGAAAACTTAATGCGGGAACTAGGAAAGACCATTTCCCCTTACCATTTATTAATTAAATGCTTGAAAGAGTAACAGGTCACCCTTATTACTACTTCTTAGATGGTTATTCCGGATATAACCAAATTGAGATTGATGTACTTGATCAAGAGAAAACAAGCTTCACTTGTCCCTTTGGAACGTTTGCCTACAAACGTATGCTATTTGGCTTGTGTAATGCACCGGCGATCTTTCAAAGGTGCATGTTGAGAATATTCAGTGACCTGGTTGAGAGAGGGATAAAGGTGTTTATGAATGACTTTAGTGTTTTTGGCACCTCTTTCGACCTATGTTTAGCCAATCTTGAGAAAGTACTAGCCTGATGTGTGGAAAAGAACTTAGTACTGAATAGGGAAAAATGCCAATTCATGGTAACCGAGGGTATAGTTCTTGGCCACATCATGTCATCCAAAGGGATCGAGGTTGATCGAGTAAAAAAAGATGTCATAGCTGACTTGCCCTCACCTAAATCATTGAAATACCTGCATTTCTTCTTGGACCACGTGGGGTTTTATCGAAGGTTCATTAAGGATTTAGCTCCATATCTACACCCTTAAGTAATATTCTTATGAAGGATACCCCATTTGAGTGGACGGAAGCATGCCAAAGCGCTTTTAGAAACTAAAAAACATGATTGTGTCTCCTCCCATTATGCAAGCTCTAGATTGGTCCTTACCATTCGAGCTTATGTGTGATGCTAGCCATTATGCGATAGGGGCTATTTTGGGCCAAAGAAAAGACAATATGGCTCATGTCATCTACTACGCTAGCTGGACTCTTACTGGACCATTACTCAATTATTCCACCACGGAGAAGGAATTGCTAACGATAGTATTCGCTCTCGACAAATTTTGGTCCTATCTTATCGGTTCCCCCACCACTTGTTTCACCGACCACGCGGCTTTAAAATATCTACTTGCGAAGAAAAACACAAAGCTGCGCCTCATAAGGTGGATCCTACTCCTATAAGAGTTTAATCTCTCCATCAAAGATAAAAAAGGAGTAGAAAACATAGTTGTCGATCACTTATCACGACTATCGTCCGACGTACCTAGTGATCCCACACCTATAGATGAATATTTTATGGATGAGCAACTCTTTGCCACCCCTTCTTTTCCCTAGTTTGCGGATATAGTGAACTATCTTATCACGGGAGCCGTCCCTCCCGATTGGACATCACAAGATAAAAAGAGGTTCATCGCTTGGTCGTGTATGTTTTTCAATGATAATCCATTCCTTTTTAAATATTGCGCTGATCAAAACATCCAACGATGTGTATCGGATGGCGAAATTCCAAAAGCCATCCAATTCTATCATTCAAAAGCATGTGGAGGACACTTTTCATGAAAAAGACAACCGCTAAAATTCTCCAATGCGGCTTGCACTGGCCCAAAATGTTACGGGATGTTAACAATTGTTACAAATCTTACGACAAGTGCCAATGGATGGGAGCGATTACCCGACGAGACATGATGCCATTAACCCTGATTCTCATCATTGAGATTTTTGATTGATGGGCTATTGACTTCATGGGCCCTTTTGCCATGTCCTTTGGATACCTATACATCCTAGTCGTGGTAGAATATGTTTCTAAATGGGTGGAATATATATCTACTGAGACTGATGATAATAAAGTGGTGATAAAGTTCCTCCACGAACACATACTTTCTCGCTTCGGTCCACCTAAAGTGATAATCAGTGATAACGGCACACACTTTTGCAACAAGACATTTGAAAGACTTATGAAAAAGTATGGTGTAATTCACAAGGTTTAAATGACATATCACCCACAAACGAACGGACATGCCGAATTGGCAAATCGCAAAATTAAGCACATACTAGAGAGGACCATCAATCCTGACCGAAAAGATTGGTCCCTTCGATTGAACGATTCGCTATGGGCCTACCTACCGCTTACAAGAACCCACTCAGAATGTCCCCATTCTGGTTTGTGTATGGTAACCCTACCATCTTCCCGTTGAGTTGGAGCACAAAGCGTATTGGGCCATTAAGAGATTAAATTACGATATAGACAAAGCCGGTGAAGCTCGCAAGCTTCAACTAAATAAATTAGAGGAGATACGCAATGATGCATATGAGAATGCCAAAATTCAAAAATCCTGGATGAAACTCGCACATGATACGATTATCCGACAAAAAGAGTTTCAACTAGGACAAAAGGTACTCCTCTAGAACTCCCGACTTCATCTATTTCCGGGTAAATTGCGGTTTCGATGGACTAGTCAATTCGTTGTGACAAACATTTTCCCACTTGGAGCAATAGAATTGGAAGATCTAAAAGGTGGGAACGCGTTCAATGTCAATGGACAGTGCCTAAAGCTATATGTTCAGGCTTGCGTAGAATATATCGACACCATTTGGTTGTCGAACCCCGTTTACGGTGTAGAGTGAGCTTGAACTGAGAGGTCGTCGCACCCCTGACGCATATGGAGTGATTTCTTGTGCATAGTAGATGTACGTAGGTAGAATAGTTAGAGTCCATATATAGGTTAAGAGAGGGTAGGGTTAGGATTAAGCACACCAACACGTACTTCGTAAGGGCATCACGGAAATCCAAGTGTGAAAATAAGTAAGAAAGTGTCCAAAAATTCGAGGGTATGAGATTTCATTTTCAGCATTCTGACTAGAGAGAGTTCTGTCTGAGGCGAATCGATCGAATCCCCTTAATCAAATCGGTTCGGTTATGATAAATAAAAAAAATAAAAATCCAAAAACCGAATCAGTTCTCCCCTGAATCGGATCGGTTCGGACTCTACCGCTTTGCCTCTTCTCGAGATACCTCCCCCTTCACCAATCCCTCACTTTCCCTCCTTTCACACCCTTCTTTCCCTCCAAACATCTTTCCCTTCTTTCCCTCCAAATTCTTCCCCCAACCCCTACCTATATATTCCACCTCTACCCTACCATTTCTCCACACCTCCATCATATATTCCATCTCTTGACCTTTATGTCCCATTTCACCCACCCCTAGAATTTCCCATGGCAAATCCCAATCAACCCCCAAAATACATGTCTAGCGAGGTCATTACTAATAGTAACGGGGAATACCTCTCTCACATGGAGTGCATTTGGTGTGAATTTTTTTTAGCATTTCCCTCAAACTTCACATCAAGCGCGTAGTTAACTGGGACGAGATGCCCCGCTCAATCACCACTCTTTTCAGTCGATAGGGGTGGACGCAATATCTCGTCGAACCACACAATGTCGTGTGGGACGATGAGGTCCGATCTTTTTATGGCTCTCTCGTCCGCACGGGAGAGTTTGAGGGCCAAGATTCTGTAGACGGCTTGCCCATCCCTTTATCCTTGGCAATTCTATCATGAAACCTTTCTTCCAAGGGAGTCCTAAAACCGGACGTCTTTGACTACCCCGTCAATGTCCCTACTATCCCGAAACAGTCATGCATCGACCGTCTCGCCCCCAACGATATTTGGTAAAGGGCCACCTTCCCCGTGGGATGCCTCAATGATAAGGTGCACATTACATTTCATATCGTTTGCGCCAATTTGGTTCAAACCATAAACGACTCAGGGATGAGCCCTCGCCAAGCTACACTCGTCTACCAACTTTTTATCCCAACTTCACTATCAATCTTGCCCGCATGTTATACACCGATATTTTTTATGCGGCCTTGGTTAAAAAAGGTGCGGTACCCCTCCCATATGCACGTCTTATCACCTCCATTCTTGCTGATGCCAGTATCAAGAAACCTCGAGATTTTCCATGCCTCTCAAAGCCCATTGGGAAAGCATCACGCAATAGGAGTGCTCAGCAAAGGGCAGCCCTTCGAACAACATGAGAAGTGTTTAATGTAGATGAAGATGACGCAATCAATTTTGACGAGGTTGAGGACGTCGTGATGGGTGGGGCAAATGTAGTAGAGTACGACGAAGGCGACGACTCAGATTTTGAGCCATTGGGTGCAGATTTTGATAGGAGCCTTTCGACGGCTTCCTCACACAATATCAACGGGATCAAGAGGCCTACCGAAGGGATACGAGCATGATGCATCATCTTTAAGCCCACTTGTATGAGCTCAACTTCGGTGGACCCCCTCCAACCTTCTTCTATGACTCGTATGATCCCAGTGCGCCTGGACCCTCCAATCCACCTCCCCAGTGAAGCCCATTTCTGCTATTGATGTTTGTTTTTTTTGGTTATGACGTGTTGGCTATTTACAAATGTTGGTTATGTGTTTCTCCCCTCTCCCTTGTAACACAGGTTCTCAGTATCTACAAATTTCTCTGTTATTTATTCGTTTTATTTATTTGCACTTTTCATTCATTTTGAGTTAGATTTTCGTCCTTTTTACTTGAGGACAATGCAAAAGTCTAAGTTAGGGGGGTCACAAGTTCGTAATTCTAAAACATCACAAATTTTCAAAAATGCCCAGAAATTTAAAAAAAAATTAAAAATTTTGAACAATCAAAATAATATTTTCTTCAAAATAAATAAAAATTGGAATTCAAATTTTTCAAAAACATCATTAAAATTTGGTTGAAAGTCTCAGATTAAAAAAACACAATACACAAAGCTGAAGATCTCTTGTAAACCACCCATGCATGATAATCTAAGGTCTATGGAATAATGCGATTCTCCCTTAACAAACATACCCCAACCCATATGCCCATTTATTAGGCATAATTTCTTCCCATTTATCCCCTTAATTTAGAGGCTTTTATCGCTCTGCAAAGTGTAAATCGAGTGGATTTATCTCCTATCAGTGCTGTTGACATTTTTAAATTAGTACGCTAAGTTTTGTGTATCTCCTATCTATTTTGCATGTATTCAGTGCACACAAGGAAGAAGAAAAACAAAATGAAAGTAGAAGACCTTGCGCCTATAAGTGCTTAGGAAGAATCAACATCCTAATCTGAGCTCCGAATCAAAAGTTACAAATATTCAAAAATTACAAAGAGGAAAAGTTCCTGAAAAGATGGAACTGAACCGAAGGGCTTGAAAAAACGAACCGATCCTATCTTGGGAAAACTTTCTGTGAAGCACGAGGAGATGGAATCGAATCGAAGAGGAAATAAATGAAACGAACCGATTCAAGGAAAAACTTATGTCAAAGATGGAACCGAATTGAATCACCTTAACAGGATCGGTTCGGGTATCGAAGATTTGGATTTATCCACTTGAAAAACAAGAGTCTTGTATGGTTCAAACTCTTAGAAATTCGTAGAGTATAAATTTTAAACACCTCCCAGACATTGAGGACGCTTCTAATTCGTTAGATAAGCATTGTATTTAATTTAGAGAAGATAACAACAAGAAACCCTAGTTTGATTCCAGTTTTGCAATTCAAGTAAAGTTATTTCAATTCTTGCTTTCATTATTGAAGTAGTTATTTCTTTAGTGAGTAATTTCATTCTTTTTCACCTTCAGTTGTTAGTAAAAATGTTTTCTTTCATTCAAAACATGTTTTCTTCTAGTTTTAATATATTCGGCTAAGTTTTTAGGGGTTGGGGTGCATGAACCCAACCCGGTGTAAATCATGATAGTGGAAATAGAAGTTGGAATTAAAATCTTAGGTGAATTGTATCGTAGTTAATCTGATATTGCTTTAGCTCATCCACTGCTTACATACTGTGCGGGATATGATCCCTCATATATGTAATACTTAGAGGAAATAAAGGTCATGTCATAATTCATCCTCTGCTTACATACTGTGCGGGCTACGATCCTTCATATACGTAATACTTAGGAGCATTGAATACTAGATTCATTTAGAGCTTTAATTCTGAATCTAGTATCCAAAGAAGTGAAATTATAGGGTGTGGGGGATTGTAACCCGATCTATTGTTCTGATTTCATAGTTACAGTTTTAGTCAAATCATCATTAGTCTTTTCGCTAATTTAGAGTAATTGCATTTGATTTTTTTCATAATTTCATTAATTAGTCATTTTCAAAAATTGCATCTAGTTGTAGTTGTTTCATAATTCAAATCTCCTTTTTCGTTATTTTTAGAGTCAAAGTTAGGTGATCTTCATCTTCCCAACGTCATTACGACTTCGTGCATCCTATTTCCCCGAGGATCGATACCCGACTTATGGGAATATTACTTGAGCGACAGTCTTGCACTTGAGCCTAAAGAGAACGCACACTACACACATTTGTGGTCGCATCACCCATGGATAAGAAATGTACCCTCAGTTGTTGGTGGCACTTAAGGCGCCTGTAGAATCATCGCATTATGGACGTTATAGATACGCCCATACAGTGTTTGTCCCTGCTACTGTGGCGCTGCTGGAGCTGGTGCTATAGGTAGTAACTCTGCTTGTTGCCCCTAATGGTAACGTTACTATTGCCCCTTACCTCGCTATGATAAATCTCTCGTCCTGTGACACTTCTTCCCACATAGAAAGCAACGTCCTGAAAAATCCCCCTGCCTTTGGCCCTCCTGGACATGTTGGGGCTATCCTGGCTACTTGCTTTGGTGGCCTCGACCCTAGTGGCCACCCCCATTATTTCTTTTTCCCAGGTAGCCTTGAGTAACACATTTCTACTACTAATGTTATGGTCCCTACTGACTATGCATAAAGCCACTACCATCTGGTATGTCCCACTCATGTTGTTTACTACTATACTACTGCAGTGCCCCACTAGCACCATTTCCGCCTGTCTTGCCCAGCTGGAAAACACTCATACTCTCTTTATTCCCTTCATATGGAAGTGATGGTCCTAATAGTGTAGTAATGCAGCATTGATCACCTCTGTGTATGTCTTCAATGTCGAGTTACCCAACAAGTGATATCTGATCCTCCAATTGAGCCCATCAATAAACTCCAACATCTTCTTATCCTTAGTGTTCACTTCATCGGGCACAAAGTTTGCTAGATGGGTGAACTCCTCCTTATACTCGGCCACAAACCGACGCTCCTTAAAAATATCCCTCGCATCTCAGTCTGAATCGTTGAAGTAAAATAAATGCGGCCAAATCTCACCCAAAACTTAGCTATGTCATCGTGCCCCTCTCCTCGGACCTAACCACCGACTCCCACCACTGTAGTGCGGCACCCACAAACTTAAAGGTGGAAAGAATCTGCTTCTGTGTGTCACTGCACTCAATGATGCGAAGGTTAAGCTGAATGTCCTTCTTCCACTAACTAGCAAAGGCCACATCTTCAATGCCCTAAAACTATGGTGGATGCCCTTTATGAAAGGCCTCCCAAAGACTCTCCCACACTGATGGTCCCTTGTGGGGATAGATGATCGGTGCCACCCGCTACTACAGTTGAGCCTACGAGAATTGCTATGACATATAAGTCATAGCGGCATTAACTGCCTGAGCAGTGATATTAGACATGTCTAAGGTTTCCACTGTCCCCTGTGGCACATGTGTCTCCTATTGAGTCTCACCTGCACTAGCCCCTATGATGGCCTTTGTTTGTCGTCCTCTATTGGGAGGCATCTGAAACCAAACTGAGTTTGTATAAGTCCACAGTTAATACAAATTATATCAACAGAAGAACGTAAATGCGTAAATGAATATGACATTCCTAATAATATGGTTCTATATCAAAGAACACTATGCTTGAATCATAATAAGCCACACAGATCCTAATTACACTAGAACCTAATGCTCTGATACCATATGTCACACCCCCCTTATTAAAATAACTGGTGTCTAGACCTCTAGGAAAATAACATATGGTTCTCATTTGGCTCATTCTTAGCATCACTGTTGAAAATCCAGTTAATTTATAATAACCTATTAAGCCCGATTTCAGTTTTAAATTACCTTAAATAAATTTAAATCACCATAAACCATTTCATAAAAATAAATAAATACACAAGGACCTTGACTAATATCTGAATGCTGGAATAAAATAAAATACACATAAGTGAATAAACCATTGATCTAAAATCCAATACAAATATTCGTCTCAACTGAAACTTGAATACAAATGAAACAAAACCAGACAATGGGTGGCATGCCCTACTAAAATCTAAAAAACTCCGATCTAGAATCTTAAAGAAGGAGGAGTCGAATGAAATCCCTGCAAGCATCCACATCCGTGTTAGCTCCTTCAACCTGGAAGGAATAATCAGCTGTGGCGTCCCTACGGCTGGACACCAAAACGTTATGGAAAATATTTTGATGCGGGTCAGATGCCATTACCTTTGGAAAATATTTTGCAAGAACTATAATGCAATAATAAATATACGATGAACTCTTCCATATTTAAACTAGTATCGCACTCCCTTGGGATAATCCTTGCCCCTCAACTATAGTGCATACCTAACGCATATCATTTAAACACCCTAGTTATGCTACCCTGCCTAACTAGTCTTAACATAGATTTTAGTCCCAATCACTATCCCGTGTCACGCGTATATATTATTTCACTTTAAATTTACAATTTTCTAGCACACTCGATTTATAAGTATAATTCTCAATTATAATTTACCAATTCATTTCACATAACTTTACAATAGGTATTAAATCAATATTCACATGTTAGTGTCATCTACCCGTATATAATTTCTTCACACTTATATTCATATTTTCCTATCACATCAAGTGTACATACATATATATTGCTCACTAAATACGTAATTGGATACAAATCTCTATTATGCAATGAGGTTAGAATGATATATACATCTACCTGGGTTATCGGGTCAGAATCGCACCACCAAACCCATAGCGTAACGTAAATCGGAGGCGGTCATAGTCATACATCTGTGGGTCATAACCATACCGTATTACACCACTGGACTCATAACTCACATACAGAGGTCTTGCGACAGACTTATGACCTTTGGAGTCAATACTACACCTGTTGGGATTCTCCAGGGTAGACCTCCCACTACACGCAATCTCTACAGATAGCATCCCATTGAGTAAGTGTGTTTCACATATATAAAAAAACAAAGATATATATATACACACACACACACACACACACACACACACACACACAAAAACAAACAAACACGGATAAATCCAGCTAACCATGCATGTCACTCATAGCACTAGCCTATATTCCCTGATTGTAATCACGACTACCGAATATTTAAATAATACCTTATTTAATTGATTCACCGATATAGTAATGATAATTTTGGACCATAAGCCATTCCCAACTAGCCCAATTTTCCACCGAATCTGTTAATTCATTTTTCAAGTGTTATTCATCCTAAACTCATTTAATTCCATCCCCCAAATTTATCCCTACTATCCCAATGTAAAATAAGGTTTCTAATTATTTTAACACATCAATTAAAGAAACAATCTTGGCCAAATAGTGCAACGGAACTAGTTCAGCTACGGTGTGAACCGGTTCGCCCCTGTACGTTATCCAGGTTGGGTTGGGTTGATGGATATGAATTTCTACCTAATTTTTCATCTCAATTGAGTCCCAATTGTCATTTTAAGATAATTTAAGATTACCCTATCAATATTGTTCACAAGAGTACATGTTTTAAATCTAAAGTCATTATGCATTATCGTATTCAATCATCACATTTTCTAGAATTAATTCACCTTAATGCTAACATTAAATTTCATTATTTTTCCAAATTTATAAATTATAATCACATCAATTACCACCATGATTCCAATTCATATTTTTAAATGAATATTTTAACTCTTAACTAGGATTCAATCTCAGATTTCATATAATATATTTCTCAAATCAATTCTCACGAATTCTTTTCAAAAACCCCATTTTAAAGACATATGAATTCCACCCCAAAATCACGGCAATTCCACCACCTATGATATGAAATAGAATGTTCATAAGATACTAAAGAAAGTATGACAACTTGCCTTTTTATAATTGTAGGATATGAATCCTTTATTGTGTTATGATCATAGCCCATAATTGCCCCTAAAAATCCTCCCAATTGGCTTTCTCTTGATCATCCTTTGACTTCCCTTCTCTTTTTTGTCTTCTCTCACTTTTAGACCTTTGGAATGATAATGTAGCTTCCCAATATCATCCCCTATATAATTTTATTACTTGTAACCCGATTAGTCTAAAAAGTCCCCAAAACCCAATTATAATCCCCAGGTACTTAATTTTGACTATTCCGACCCATTTTGAATCAACCGTGCACTCCAAATTCCCATTACTCATCATAAATTTCCCATCTTAACATCTTACAACTCCACCAACATGTGCGGGTTGAGATACTTTCAAATCCCATCATTTTTACGCAGTTATGACGTAATACCGCTTGGCATTATTTTATTTACTTTATCACACTAGTAAATATATATTCACATAAATAATAATCCTTTTCTCGCTAATTAATACTTATTTAAGTGCTCATTATTTCTCAACTTATTTAAAATACTTGCACATGTAGAATTAAAATCATAAAATATAATTACACAAAATTACGGGGTGTTATATCACACCCAATAAATTTTGTCGAATTATGACGTGTACCACGTCTAAGGAAGCATGGGATACCATTTAACTCACTCACAAGGGTAATAACGCTTTGAAAGCTTCTAATGTACAAAATGTCATCACACAGTTTGAGACCATTACTAAGATACATACTGCGACTTTTAATGAGTTTTATGTATGCTTATCTGATATAGTCAATTTTATCTTTAATTTGAATGCGTGAATTCCTGAGACGAGAGCTATAAAAAATATTTTCAGATCCTTGTCGTCCCGTTTTATCCCTAAAGCCATGGTCCTTAATTCTTTGGGAATCTTAGATACTCTTAGATTATTATAACTCATAGGAGACCATTAAACTTACGAAATTGATATGTTCCCCAAAACTAAAAAGAAAAAAGAAATATGTATTTCTTTGAAAGTCTAATACAAAAGGAAAAGAGGAAAGGTTTTTTTCCTTCGACTCTGAGTTTGATTTTGAGCGTTATGATCTTTCCTTGTTTGCGAAAAATTTCAAAGAATTTCTCTAATTTAATAAAGAAAATTCCTCCAAATAAAACCAAAGTTTTGAGAAAATAAAAATGTCAAAGAGGGCAAGAACGTTTTTGAGAATGATCAAGTGAGATGTTTTGAATGTGAGGGGAAAGGATACAAAGCCCATGAGTGTACCACTAGGCTAAAAGGATAGGGAAAAGGAAAACTTCATACACACCCACTCTTAGCGATAGTGACGTTGAGTCAATGGATTCCAGAGATGAATCACCACATGAACCTTATCTTGCATTCATGGCCGATCATGTTGGAACTTCAAGTTTGTCCCACATCGATGAGGACATTTCTAAATGTGATAGCCTCAAAACTTTGTCAAGCCGTTCTGGAGAGAGTCAGAGTGATGAAAAGAATTTGAGTGAGGGAGAAGGTAGACTTCAACGTGCCTACGACAAACTTTAAAAATATTCTTTGAGAACCAAAAGGCAAAATAGATGTTTGAGTCTTAGGGTGTTTGATTTGAATAAGGAAGTGAATGTTTTGAGACAGTGTGAGGCATCAGTGAGTCAACTCGAGAAGTTAAAAGTTTTTTTGCGTGAGCATTTGATTGTGGTTGGCAGGGAGAAGACCGATTTAACCAACATAGTGGCTATTCTAATTTTAACGCCCCAATCCAGATTTATTAGTTACTCGTGGGTCAACCTGATCTAAACCGAACGTTAGGTGTGAAGTGCAATGAGACGACCTAAATAATGTTGTTAGTCTAATTTTACTTAATTAACTTTTCACTGGTTTACCATGCAATTTCGATTCAAATCAAACTACGTGTGAGATCCAGGGGAAATGTCCCTAGAGTTTGGGCATTCAATGCTTCTAACATAGAATAAAATGATACTTACCTCTACAATGCTCTTAAAATATTAAACCGCACGCAACCTGCCATAAAAAAGAAGAAGGAAAAAGCTGAATGCCTAGTGGGAAATATAACAATGCAATATAGAATCGAACGACTAAAAAGATACTCTCACACGTTATATATATATATATATATATATATATATATATATATATAAAGAGAGAGAGAGATATTAATGAATGAAATCGTTTTTATTCCAAAAACATTGCTTGTCCTGATTAAATCACATAAAAACTATAAAGAGACCCTTTTTTCTTAACTTACCAGATTTCCAGATTTAACGCACTAGGTTAAACACGTAATTTAACTTAGTATTTTACTTAAAAATGACCTTTCAATACACCCACATTGCGTGTTAGAAAATACTTTTTTTCCATTTAAAACCTTTCGCAAGCACACACGTGTTAATTATAGGATAAAACCTCCCTAGGTTTCTTAATTTCCCCTTTAATCACTTCACTTTACCATTCTTTTCACTTTACATGGGCATTTGCCAATTTCTCATATTACTTGTCCACAATATCTTTAAAAGAAAATATTTATCAATTTCATTTAAAGCTAGACTGCCTTTTCATATACTCACCACACAACCCCCTTTTTTGACATGTTCCAATTTTCTCATTATCGTTTCTCTAAATCCTCCAAATAACCTCGTACTTTAATGGGCTCCACGCTACCGGTTATGCTACCATATGCTCTAGGCAGTGTTTTGGGTCTTTCACCCTAGAGCTTCGGGATGCCCTTCTTAATTCTATCCCGGTCTCATCCGAGTCCATAGTAATGTGTTTTAACTTTTTACAAATGTCAACATTATTCCCAATTTACTCGAGAAAGACAAAACCCGGGGAGTATACCCCACATTGTGTTACACTTTGAAAATCACAATTTCGTATCCTTTACATAGTTGCTTAGATTTTACTCCAAAAAATATTTTCATTCAGGACCATTCGTATAACACCTTTTTAAATATTTTTATTTCATAAAAATGTTCCACTTTGCGTAAAATTACCATTTCACCATTTTATTTCCAAACTTGTCTCTTTCTCCATTTTCACAAGTGTTGATTTTTCAAAAGAATTACTAAGTTATAAACACTAACTTCTTGAAAATTTATTCATTAACACTCATTGAACTCTTTGGAGTTAACACACTTTTCAAGTTGAAAATCTTTTTATTTCATTACTTTCTCTATTAAGGAAATCGTGAAGACTACTTTGCAAGAAAATACTATTTTTCCTTTATTTTCACATGTAGTCTTGAAATACCCACTTATCAAATTGTCCACTCTTATTCACACACTTTAAGAGATTAAATTTATATTTTCTTTGATTCATGTTAAAACCCTTCAAAATATTCGTTAAACTTTTCCATATGCTCGCAATCAAATTACGACAAGTTCATATACATAGGAAGAGGGATTTTAAGTCCCAAAATCCCATTAAATGGGTTTAACACATGGTTCATTCTAGAAATTTCATAATATTTTCAAAACATATTTTTCAAGACCAAAAGATATTGTTGTTTCTTCAAAACATGAATAATTGTCCATCTTTACGAAAATCCCATTTTTTACAAGAAAACTTTGAGTCATTTGTTCATAAAATATCTTTAACAAGATAAATATCATTTTAAACATTTTATCACATAAAATGTTTAAATACCAAGTTTTCTTGAAATATATCATTTTACTTAAAACTCTTGAAAGTATTTGTAAACCATTTTACACAACCATAATAAAAAAACCTTCTTAAATCATATATGCATCATACTCTTACAAACTCAAACTACAAGACCGATACTATGAAAAATTGATTTATTTAGCTAAAGAGTACAGTTTCCCACCTCAAAGATGGCTTAAACATGGTTGGATGAAAGAGAAGGTGATGGCATCCTCTCACCTCCTAAGGTTGCCTATCTCCACTAGCATGCTCCATGAAATCTCCATGAAAACCTCTTTCAAACTGTATAATTTCTTCTTCATTTGCCCTCCAAAAACCCCATAATAACTTCTTCCTAAGTTAATATATTTCCCAATAATGGTGTAGATTGGTCTTATAGGCTTAAATGTTGTACACTACAAGGTAAATATGGTCGTTTATGGTGGAGGGGTGGTGGTTCTAGGTTTGTGGTTAGTGGTGGAGATCCATGAGTGATCTAAGTGTTAAAGAGAGAGAAAATATGATTGAAATGGGTTAAATGGGCTAAAGAATCCTTTAAATACCTCAAACTCTTAAGGATTTATATCCCTAAAATGCCCAAGATCACATGCCCTGAGTTGATATGTTGTTGTGGGAGCTTGACATGTGTTTTTATCCAATGGAGATCAATTTGACAGTATTTTCCGAATATACAAAATCTAATTTTCTCAGTCTCATTCGAATGAGATTGGATCTCGTTCGAATGAGAATTACTATTTTGTTCGAACGTACTTCAATCAAGGTTCTAACAAGAGTGGATTTTATGGATAGTAATTGGTCATTGGATGGTCATTAGAAGGCTATTCGAATGAAGAATGGGTCTATTTTGAACGACCCATAATCTCATTCGAATGACCCTAATTTCTTTAAATTAAATATATGGCCATTAAAATCTAATTGATTGCACCAAGGCCGTTATATAATCCAAATTTGACTCATAATTCATCTTAGAAAGTCTAAGGCCCAATTGGGTCACGTATTATCACCAATTTTACATGGGTACGGTCAAAATCATGGGAGTGGGTGTTAAACTTATTAGAGATCTTCAAGATTCATTGAAGACTAGTGAGAAACTTAAAGCCCATGTATCCGAACTCAAGAAAGATCTCGAACGTGTCCGGGAGGTCAAGGTCACTAAAGAGGAAACATCTAGTAAGATTGGAAAGATGTTCATCAGTCCCGTATTAGGTTTTAACGAGAGGAAATGAATAAGTTACGATGGTGCATCCACTTCTAATGTCGCACCTAAACAAGTTTTTGAGTTTATGATGGATCTTTATAGGCCTCAACCTAACCCAAAAAGGAGACCTAACCCACCAAGGAAAGCGCATCCTAGACGTTTTAAACAAGGTAGACCCAAAACTGTTATCTTTGTTCCCATTGCCAACAACGAGGTCACCTTAGGGATTTTTTAAGCTTTGGAGAGTTTCAAACACGCGTGTTCCCCGTTATGCTCCTATATGAGTTCATACACAAGTTCTTACACGCACACCAACACACAGTTCTAGACATGCTATCGCACATCACCATAGAGATTTTGAGATTTTTTTAGAGCAAGTAGAGTTTTTAGTCTAGACTTCTCAAAGTTTGATTGAGGAATTTCAAAGGCTGTCTTCTCCTTTTGAGAACTCCTCTCGGATTAAGGAATGAGGTTATGACTTGTTTCTAGTATAGGGATTTTATCATGTTCATATGATATATCCCTATTACTAGATTGTAAGTCTTGTATTTATATGCTTTTATATTGAAAAACCCAAAAACATTTTCATTTATTTAAGAAAATGGTAGAAAATTTCGGAAAAGATTTATTTTAAAAAGATAAAAATATTTTTGCGTTTTTTCTCATTATATAATTATGTGAATTTAAGATGTTCGAATCACCACTAAATTCCATGAATTCATGTGACTTTTTCAAGTTGTTTTTTTATACGAATTCATTTATTTAGTGTGCTTAGTAATGCACAACTAGCATTTCATTATTCATTGATGATTACTTTCTTCATGCTAGACTTTTTTATCACCTTTATTGCACACATGCACTGACTTTTTGAACATTATGCTTGCTTATGATATGAAGAATACAGTGTTGTCATCTCAATAGTGTTTACCAACGAACCAAATATACTAGATATAATTTGTGCTTGTAAGAACCATTGCTCAAATTTCATTTCCCGAAAATTTATATTATGTTAAGAAATGGAAAGGGTATACGAAAGTGCAAATTCTCTTTTCATTAAAAACCAGCATTCAAAAAAGAGCCTAAACAATTAGTGACACACAAAAATAGAAGTTCCATGGCCATTTTAATTTCATTAACGCTTAGCTACACATGAGCATTGTGATATCTTCAAAAATTTGAGATTGAATTCTTAAATACGTGAGATTTTAAGGGTGTTATAAAGTACGAGATCAACAGGTTTGCATGACGGACTCCCTTGAAAAATATTAAATAGTTTGACGTTATTGTTTTCAGAAACATATAAATTGATGACATGTTGCATAAATCGAGTCAATTTCAGTTTGTTTAACATTCTTACACCTATGGTTGAAATTAAGTTATTTTTTAAAAGAATCTCATGATTTCGTTCAACTTTTTTATGAATTCCTATTTTGATTTTCCTAGGGAACTTGTTCACACAATTACATTATGATTTCATGATTAGGGAATTTTAGTATTATTCCATGGTATGATGCATTTGCACCTATATGTGATTTATTGATTATCTTTGTGATGTTATTCGGGTGATGCTTAAGATTGATGTTTAGTTTCTTACCCTTTGTCATTATGGACAAAAAGGGGGAGAACAAATAAAGGGAGATTTTTTTTCTTCTTTAAACTTGAATATGTCATGGTATTTTTTTCTCTTATGTGTATAGGTCATTCCGCCTTAACGATGCTTTCACGGACCACACAAAATGAAGACTTGTAGTTGAAGACTTATACGTTTATGCATTTTCCTTTCTTGGATTGGGAGGGCATTAGTTAAATTAGTCTTAGGGGTCAATTTGGCTTCGGTTTTTTTTTTTGTACCAAAATAGCCAAAGGGGAGGATTCGTAAGAGCAAAATTTATAATTACTCATTTTATTTTTATTTGGCTTTTCCCGTTACTCCTCACTACACCTTCATGTTCGTTCTCAAGCCTTCAAAGAAAATAATGATTATTGATATTTGCAAGATTGAAGATCGTTCTTCACAACTCTACCTGAGAAGAGTTACGACGTTATTTGGTAAAGCCTAAAACTTTCAGGGGTCATTTTCAAATAGAGTTTGTTTTAGAAAATGTTTTTAAATTGATTTTTAAAGAATTTTTGCAAAACTCTCTAACGCGTTTGGTCGAAATGGCTTATCGTCCGAACAAGTTGTGACGGGTCATTAGAATGAGCTTATAATATTGGAACGAGATCTAAAACATCATTTTTGGGTTATCTCTGGAATGACATTCAAAGTATCATTAGAAGTCATTCGAACGAGATCGGGTACATCATTCGAACAAGGTGGTAGTCCGTTCTAACCATTAACGGTGTTTTTGTTTTTCTAAAACAAATCTGATGCAATGTTTTTTTCCTATATCCTTGTAAGAATTTTTCCTACAAAAGATATGCGGGTTTGCATTTATTTATAATCCTTTATAGAGTTCATTTTATGGTCAAACTATATAATTTTTTCATCCAAACCAAGAACAACATAATCCAAAGTTCCAAACCCTTGTAGAGAAATTATCTACGACTTATTTGTGGAGTTGAGACTCTACAGATGAAGAAGACTAGAGTTTAATATTCTAAAGGTTGATCAATGGATACTTAGGGAAGATCTACTTCATATGGGTTGTGCGAGACCGCATCACTTTCTGTTGAAGATTTGATGACTCTTATGCGCTATATTTAGTGGATCTCTAAGTACTTTGTAAGTCATTATGTATATGTATTATCTTTAACAATGTTGAATTAATGGGTTTACCCAAAAAGGATTGTGTCCTCTATTTCTTCTTCTTCGTGTTTATTTTGGTGATTTTGTTTGATTTTGTCTATACACAATATTGTATGTTCACTTTAAATTAAATTAACATAAATTTGGTAAAACGTGAATCTTTGTGTGAGTAACCTAATCTGTAAGTAAATCCATTTATCCCCTTGCTTTGTCGGTATTAAACGCGTGGAATAAAAAATATCTCTTCAAAATATAAGTACGTTTGAGACCAAATTTATATATTTTAAAAGGTATCGATAAGATCTATCAAAAGAGATCCATGAAGGATATTTATTTTTGAAGTTTGAAATTTTGATTGGAGCATCACCGGAGTCACTTATATGTCGTCGGGTACTCACTAAAGTCAAGAAGGTGTCACCGGAGTTCACTGGAGTGTGGCTAGATTTTCCCAAGTAGTGCCAGAATGTTTCCAGAGTTCACAAGGTTTCGTTAAAGAATCATCGGAGTTCACGGGTTGGTGCTGGAGATACAAGTTAAGGTGTAGAGAGAAATAATTAGTAGTGGGTTATTTATGGTCAAAAGAATTCTTGTCTACTCTAAAAGAGGAATGGGTTCTTAATAAATATGTTATAGTTGTATATTTTTTATTCCAAATCTTTGGAACTATTATAGTCTAATATTGGTATTCTGATGTTGTTAAGTCTTATCTAGTACATACTGTAAGGACATATTTTATAAGTCCGTTATTGATTAATTATGTCATATACCGTTACAACCATCAAAGAAGTTCAAGAGCAATCTACATCAATACGGATCTGAATATATCAAGGTTCTTCATCAAAAAGTCTCCGCAAAGTTTACTTTGGTTAGGTTATGGCACTTAGAGCTTTTGGGATATTTTTACAAAATATTTTCGAAGTTGTAAGAACATAAGTCTAGGCTAGTTTTTATTATGGAGTTTAATTGAAGCCTACGACAAAGCTCAAGTCCAAGAATGTGCAATTTAAAGCTTTTAAGAATATTTCAAGCCAAGAGGTGATGCATATGTTTAAGATCACTCAGGTATGAATACTTATAAGAATTTGAGTAATTTTGTATATTGATTAAATGCTGGCTGATTTAAATAATTAGGAATTAAATCTTTTTATGTTTTAAAAATACTTCTGAGTTGCAAAAAGTTTAAAGAAAATTCGAGGATATATTTAAAAGGAAAAATATTTTTTTTTTATCACAGTCGCTCGAACGAGACTAGGAGTTGTTCAAACGACATCCCTATGTCGTGTGAATGAGATCCCCATCTTGCTCGAACGACCTAATGCCTCGATTTTTGTGTTTTCATTTTTTGGACTCTGTGCTTCTCAGTTATAAATACAAAATGTATCTGCGAAAGTTTAAAAAGGTAGAACAGTATCGAAAACTCTTTCCCATATAGTTTTTCATTCATCAGGTGTTTATTCAAGATCCTATTACTCAATTCCAAAGTTAGTGATCTTGAACGCATTTATCGAAAGATAATTCATTCACTTCACCGTTCTGCACTTTGTGAGGAGAACTCTACAACCGAAGAGTTACGAGCTATTGTAGAGGGAGTTCTTATGAAGTAACTTGTGAAAAATCCGTCTTCTTCTCTACTGCTGACCACCTCGAGTTCATGCGGGAGATTTCAGCCGAGTCATCCAAACCGACACCTGCGGGTATTTCGTATGTCAACGTATTTCATTGTAATCCGTGTAAGTTGTGTCTTACAAATTATAATGAAATAAAAAGGTTTTGCCCTTCGGGGATTTTTCCAGATTTTTTTTACCGCATTCTTTATTCACGGAATGGATTTAATCACTTACATGCATGTTTAGGGTTTAAGAAGTTAAAATTAGTTTTAACTAAAAATTGGAACAAAGTTGTTTTTACCTAAAGTACACACTAAAGGCCCGTTTCAAATTGGTATAAGAGATTGTTGCACTAACTTATTGTGTTTGTGATCCCGTGTCTTTAGGTATGCCTTTCGTTGGTTTTCATGATTTTAGAATTCACTTGTTTGAATCATCTAATTGGAAATCTGACATGAAAACTGCTCTTAAAAAATTGGTTAACAAGGGTGATTGTGAAAAGTGTCTTTGCTGCAAAGGTTTTGGTCACATGATAGATGAGTGTCCCACTAAACTTAGTGGGAATTTTAATAAACCGATAAATCGTGTTTCTACCCTTAGAAATAGTGACCCAGAAGAAGAAAACTTTTTTTTCTAGTAAGAGTGAACTTCCCACCTTTGTGGCTAGTCATGTAAGTGATAAAAACTTACCTTTGCATGATTCTTCCATAGACACATAAGTTGATATTCTTGAGAGTGAGGAGGAGGTGAGTGAGGATGAGAGAGAAGACGAGAGATATTTGCAAACTTCTTTCAAATAATTTTATGGATAAACTTTAAAATCAAAGAAAACAAACGTGAAATTAGGAGATATGTTGAAAGAACGTGCCATAGAAATAAATAATTCCAATGCTTTAATTGAGGATCTTAGGATACAAGAAAAGCAAATTCGATAGAAGCTAAAATATGTTGAGGGTGAGAGAGATAGTATTCAGGGGTTGATGGAGACTATGAAAAAGGAAATTCTGGTGTTTGAGAATTCTACCCATTTACTTGAGTCAAGGATAGGTGAGCTTGAAGAAAAACTGAGAGATTCGAGTAAAGTTAAGTTTGATTTGGAGGCTAGGTCTGAAAAGTGAAAAAAAATCTTAGGCATCGTCGAAAACAAAGATAATCTAAGACGTATTGGATTTAATAATCATGTCGCACCTGCTCCCAAAGCCAAAACCGTGCAAATAAGAGAGCCGCCTAGGAACTTTAGGAGAGATCCATCTAGGAACGTGAAGTAAAATCGGCCTATAGGACACGCTCCTCACCGTATCTACACTTGCACTCATTGCAGTAGGAGAGGTCATCTTAAACAGCTTTTCTACGATCTTAAGAACGCTCCTAGAAAGTCTAAAGCCATTCCAGTTCCCAATGCCCCTACTTGTCGGTTCACACCTACTTGGGCTAGGAAGTCGGATTTAGAAGCGTTAGGTATAAGGATTGGTAATTCTCGCATCATTTCTCTTGGTTCTCCTCATCTTTCATCTTTCGATTGAGGTTGTTTGTTGGTTTGTCATACACTAGTTCTTACATTATGCGTTATATTTTGCCAGTGTTATGGCGTGTTTCTAGTTTTTGTTATTTATTTGAGTCTTTTCGAAAAATACAAAAAGATTTTGATTTTTATAAAAACTTTTCAAAATACAAAAAGATTTTTATCTTTTGAGTCGTGAGGTTACATGGTTGATATGGGATACTGGTGTGCTTGATTCCCCCCTTCTTTCATTATTTATGTGGCTATGACATTTGGTCATTATTATTGATGCCTAGAATGATCTTAACCTTTGCACTATGGGGTTGTTTCGAAGTTAATATTCATTTTGATTTGACTTTGCGTATATGCCATCCTTTCACTCATGCCCGAGTTTATATGAACGTTTGACTTATCTTGTATATTTGAATTTGGTGAGACGTTATTATCTCAATTTTGTCATCTATGCGTAAGTAAACTTAAGGAGGGGGTGTGCTTGTACGAACTGTATTTCGTGAGATTTGATATTGAATAAATGACGAGTGTTCATAGGAAAGGGATGTGAGAGTATAAAATTAACTCGTCGTGAAAGCCACTGTTTAAAAAAGCCCAAAAGAAAATCAAGGCAACAGAAATTCATATGCCAATAATTGGGGCCAATAGGACTTTCTCTATGTTGAGATTAATAGATATTTTTAAAGATCTTAATAAATTCATATATATGAGGGAGTTTGGTTGGAAATTAATTTAAACGGGTTTGCACCACGAATCCTATGTTGAAGCATCGCATCATGACGCTATTATTTGTAGAATCGTCAAAAATCCAAATTTATATGCCTGTTGACTAAGTTTAGTTCGTTAAACTCACTCTTATATTGTCTCGAATGGCTTTGATAAAGTTTGATGATTTCTCGCTATCAATTAGAATTCTTTTATCGATTTGACATATTGAAATGATGTCTCATTTGTTGTAGTTCACTCCCAATCAAGCCACTTTCATAATTGAGCACATTAGTACCATGTTAACATGTAATTCCCATTGGTCTCTTTTTACACTATTTTCTATTTTGCAGTCTATTTCTGTGTTCCAGGTACTATTTTGAGTTAATTTTTTCACTGGGCAAATCCATACTGGTTTGGGGGTATTTATGAAATTTTCACTTTCACGTTCGAACGACTCACAAGTCGCGCGAACATGTCGTTCAAGCGACATCCCATATCGTTTGAGCAACAACACCAAGTCATTCGAGCAACATCAAGCGAGATCAGGGTTGCTTCAAATGAGACATCGAGCGACATCAGTCGTTCTCTTGTCTCGTTCCCTCAAATCGTATTTCCTGTTCAAAAAATGGCAATAGTAGCAAACCTCCGTTAACAGTGTTTGCAGCTTTGTTTTTTTTGTGTGCTCTACTGATCTTGTGCATCAAACCGCCTTTAATATGTCTTTAAAGCTTGTGTTTCGTGTTCTACTCTCTGTCATCCCTCTAGAGCTACATTTTTATTTCTTCGTTTTGAGTGCGAAGATCATCCATTACAGCTCCTGCTCCTGTGCATCTCCGATGTTTGTGCAACATATTAGTTTTTTGGTGTATGTTCCCCCTGAAATTTGTTCTAAGGCGATTTCTCCTTCACAGTGGTTCAATCATTATTTTCTTCTCCGGTGACTGAGCCAGTACACAAAAATCGCCTTTACCTCTCTAGTGTGTGTTCCTCGCATTGGTTCTCTCAAGTTCCACCCAACTCTCCAGCCTTAGTTCTCCGCCAAGCAGTTCCCATTTTTTAGTGATTTCGAGGTAATTTTGTTCATGATTTTTTAATCATCTGTTTGAGAAAAAAAATTGGTGGCTGTATTTAGAATTTTTTTCCTTATTTTAGCAGTAGTTGTGGTTGGTGATTCGCGATGGCTCGATTGGACTATTGTACGAAGATAGGTTCTTAGGTGTGTGTGTGTTCCTCGACGACAGTTCACTCTCATATTACACTTTTTTGTCATGCCTCCAAGACATTGTGGTGCTCCGACAGGACGACTCGATACTCCACCACCATCTGCTCGAGCTCAGAGAGCTCATGCTAGTAGGCCCCGTATTCTCCAATTAGATGGGCCACTCATGATGAGTATGGTCATTATTGTTTATTGGGTCTACACATTCGGTATGTTGTCCCGGAGATGGTGTTTCGGTATTCTGAGTTTCAGGGGTTAGGTATTCATCACTGGTTGTCTAATAGGGGATGGGATTATATGTTTAAGGCTCGTGTGGTTGTTTATCCGGACATTGTCCAAAAAAAATTCTTTCGCGCTCTTCCCCACGCCGAGGGGGTCTTTTTTATTTTATGTGGCATTCCTGTTCTCTTCACAGATATCTCATAGCTTCCTTTTTCACCTTCCTCGTGTCCCTGGCGCTATATTTCTTCGTTATACTGACGATGGACCTACCTATGGTGATATTTTGCATCATTGCTTTTGGGAGATTCCCAAGGAAGGCACTACTATGTACCATCGCTAGCTTTTTCTTGCCTTTCGTGTACTTAATAGGTTTGTGTCAGCATCCATTTATCCTAGGATAAATAATACCTAGATTGGATCTGATATTGTCTATTTCATGTATCACATCTCTCAGAGGTGGGATATCGATCTACCGACGGTCATGCTTCATGTTATATCATTTCTTACCATCAGTGGTACCATTCCAGTCCGCCCTGCTCTTTCGTATGGGATTCTCATCTCCATCATTTCCACTACAGCCAGGGTTTCTATTTTAGAGGGTGATCAACGTTTCCCTTCGCCTACCGTTATTGATCATAATACTTTCACTCGTTCCGAGAGTCATTTACCATAGACAGCGAGAGCTAATGCTCCACCCCTGAGAGAGCCTTCCCCAATGCTGATCCCTATCAGCCTAGTGATCACACTATCCTGAGAACTTTCGAGTATTCTCATCCACCATCCTCCACTCCTGCTTCCACTCGTCCTATTGAGGAGGAGGTTTTGCCTTTATAGGAACAAGTAGCTTCTCAGTCAAGGATGCATGACTCTATCATGGCCAGATTTGATGCTGAGGCCGAAGCTCGTGTTCTTGCAGAGTTCAGGATGACAACAATTTTTGATGAGATAAGGCAAAGAGAGAATATGAGAGACACATGTTATTCTAGATTAGGTCATATTTCATTTACATACACTGATGCCACTGTTGCTGCTGTTGATGCTCCTGCCGATGCTTAGTTGTATTTGTTTTATTGTATCTGAGACATTGTGATTCCTGATGTATTTATTTATTCTCAGATATGATGTACTCTTGACCGTTGTATCACTCTTGGTTTATTTTATATCAAGGATGTATAATTTAGTTTGAAGTTTAGTGATTCTCTTATTATTCTTCAGATACTACTCTTTTCTTATCCATTGACATACCGATATTTTTCTCAAGCCATGTTGTTCATTTTCATATATTCTTGCTAGACTTTGTGTGTTTGTCCCACCTTTTTTCTATTCCAGGCAAAAAGGGTAAGAGATATGTGATGTAGGGGGAGCATTTTTACGATATTATATTTGTTTTATTCCTTCATACTTCACTTGGGTATTTTTTTGCGTCTCGTCTGTGTAGGTATACTGTTCAAATTCATATATTTATTGATACATCACATTCAGAGACAAAATCAGATTCAGATGATTTCCATTCCGAGACCGAATCAGATTTAGATGCTTGCTGTTTATTCAGTTTCACTATGTCCTGTACTTTTATATTTCTGAGTTTTGAGATTGGACGTGTATTTGTTTTTGGCATATAGGATCTCTGTTTAATTTTGTCTCGGAATAGCCAAAGGGGGAGATTTGTAAGAACATAATTCTTATCATGTACTTTTGTTTTAATCAGCTTAATTCCGGACAAAATAAATTGAGTCTATGTTAGTTTTTATTATGGAGTTTAATTGAAGCCTACAACAAAGTTCAAGTCCAAGAATGTGCAATTTAAAGATTTGAAGAATATTTCAAGTCAAGAGGTGCTGCATATGTTTAAGATCACTCAGGTATGAATACTTATAAGCATTTGAGTAATTTTGTATATTGATTAAATGTTGGGTGATTTAAATAATTGTGAATTAAATCTTTTTATGTTTTAAAAATACTTATGAGTTGCAAAAAGTTTAAAGAAAATTCAAGGATTTATTTAAAAGGAAAAATATTATTTTTTAGCACAGTCGCTCGAATGAGACTGGGAGTCGTTCAAACGACATCCCTATATCATGCGAACGAGATCCCCATATCGCTCAAATAACCTGCCACCTCGATTTTCATGTTTTCATTTTCTTAGAAACAGTGCTGCTCGGTTATAAATAAAAAATGTATCTGCGAAAGTTTAAAAAGGCAGAACGGTTTTGAAAACTTATTCCCATACAGTTTTTCATTCATCCGGTGTTTATTCAAGATCGTATTACTTAATTCCAAAGTTAGTGATCTTGAACGCGTTTACCGGAAGAAAAATCATTCACTACACCGCTATGCACTTTGTGAGGAAAACTCTACAATCGGAGAGCTGCGCGCTATTGTAGAGGGAGTTCTTATGAAGTAATTTGTGGAGAAGCCATCTTATTCTCTACTGATAACCACCTAGAGTTCCTGCGAGAGATTTCAACCAAGACATCCAAACCGACACCTGCGGGTATTTCATATGTCACCATATTTCATTGTAATCCGTGTAAGTTGTGTCTTACAAATTATAGTGAAATAAAAAGGTTTTTCCCTTCGGGGATTTTTCTTGAAATTTGTTCTTTTTACCGCATGCTTTATTCATGGAATGGATTTAATCACTTTGATGCATATTTAGGGTTTAAGAAATTAAAATTGGTTTAAACTAAAAATTGGAACAAAGTTGTTTTTACCTAAAGTACACACTAAAGGGTCGTTTCATAAGTGTTGGTGCGGACTTTTTCATCAAAATTTGAGAATGGGTATTTTTTCTAAGTCCTGTAGTGTACCTCGATTTTGACGCCCAGGTCATTCAAACAATATGTCATCTCGTTCGAGCAACATGTGCATGTCGTGCGATGTCGTTCAAATGACACGTGCACATCGTTTGAGCGAGATCCCTATTTCGTTCAAGCGACTGAGGTAGCACATTTTTCTATAAATACTCATTAAATGGTTTCATTTTCATTAAGAAGTCCCAGCATTTTGAAAGATAGAAAACTGCAAAATTACAGAATCCTTTTGACTTCTTCTTTTAGGGTTTATTCCCTTTTTGTTTTCTATTCACAAAAATCCCATATGCTTTGGTGAATTGTTTTTGGTGTTCAAGAACACACTTTGCTTTTGTTCAACTTCTGTGGAGAAGGAACCTCCATATTTGATCGGTGGATACCGAGCGTAGTCATTTTGTGTGTGGACGAGCCGAAGATGACGAACCGACAGCTGGAGGGTATTTCGCTGTCTCTCGTATCTTTGAAGGTTTGGTGAAGGCACCGTGCATTACACACTTATGGGAGATTATCAGGTTGTATGTAAATCAAAGGTCTTGAGAATTCTTCAAAGTGTTATAAAAGGTTTTACCCGAAAGGTTTTTTTTCCTGAATCGGCTGTCTTTGTTTTTCATGCATGGTTTGAATGATTTCTGACAGTGAGATGCATGTTTAGGGGTTGATTTTATTTTGTTTAAAAATAGACTCTAAATAAATAAGGTTTACTTGGAAACTTACAAATTGATTTAAATCAATTATCACATATCGCATTTATTATTTTACAAATTGGTATCAGAGCGGGTTGCGCTAATTTATTGCGTATTCCAATTTTTCGCAAAATCATGTGATATTGTTTTTTTGAAAAATAAGTTTTGTGAAAAATTGCAATTTTTCCTATGGAACACTTATATAATCGGATGCCTATTTTTGACAGGTCTAATTATGCCTACTGGAAAGCTCGTATGGAATCTAGTTTAAAATCCATTGACGAGCGTGTTTGGTTTCTTTGTGAAAATGGGTGGAAACCTCCCACAGTCACCGCTAATAATATCACATCTTTGAAACTTGCGTCGGAATGGACTGAGGACAATTTTAAAATGCCTAATTTTAATTCTCGTGGTTTGAGTTCTATTTTTGGCGTAGTCACTCCTGATGAGTTTCGCCGAATTATGATGTGTACCAAGTCTAAAGAGGCTTAGGATGTTTTGAAATTGACACATTAGGGTACGAATGCGGTTACAGAATCAAAATTACAAAATTTGGCCACCCAATTTCAGACTATCACAATTCTTGTGTCCGAATGATTTGACGATTTTTATGCACGTTTGTTGGACATTATTAACACCATTTTTAATTTGGGTGAGGTGATTGATAACACGCGTGTCGTTAAAAAGATTTTTAAATCTCTCCCAAAATGCTTTATTCCTAAAGTCACTTTTTTAAACTATTTGGAAAATTTAAAATCACTTAAGTTGGAAGAACTTGTAGGAAACCTTCAAACCTATGGGATAGACATGTTTTACCCAAACTATTAAGGCTAAGGATAGAGGCGTTGCTTTAAAAACTCTTTTTAAGAAAAAGAAAGAAAATTTTTTTGAGTCCGATTCTGAGGGTGAGTTTGATTTTGATGATGTGGCCTTGCTTGTGAAATTTAAAAAAAAAAATCAAAATGAATAAAGAAAATTCTTCCAAGAAAAAGAGATATTTTGAGTCAAATAAAAAGTAAGTGGAGGCCAAAGATAGTGACAAGGAGGATGAGATCAGGTGCTTTGAGTGTGAGGGCAAAGGGCACATGGATAAAGAGTGTCCTACTAGGATAAGGAGAAAGGGAAAAGAGACTATTATGCCCACCACACTTAGTGATAGTGAGGGTGATGTGGGAGATGAGTCCGATAAAGGTTTAACACATGGTATGTGTATAGATTTTTCGAGTCGTGTGAGCACACCCACTTTCTCTCACGTTGATAGAGGTCATGAGAGCACCGGTGATGACTCGAGTGTTTCGAGTGGAGATGAGAGCGAATTTCAGAGTGGAGATGGAAGTGAGCTCCAAAAAGCCTTTATAGATTTGTACACCGAGAGCTTGAAAACAAAGAAGTATAATAGAGATTTAGGTCTTTAGGTTTTAGGTTTGGAGAGAGAGAAGAAAGTTTTAAAAAGGGAAAAGTGTGATTTGACCAACACGGTGTCTAGTCTAACGACACGTGTATCCCAACTCAAGAGTGATCTCAAACGTGACCAAGAGGTAATAGTTACTTTAGAGAATGCATCTAAGAAGGCAAGGTGAAGCTGATTAGTTAGGAATAAGTCATGACGGTGCTTCTACTTCCCAATTAGCACACGATCCGGTTCCCACTTTAGTGTTAGATTCACATGAGTCTCACCCTAACCCATCTAGGTGTCCCATTCCTATTAGGAGAGAGCGTCCTAGAGTTTTTGAGAGAGGTGTTCATACACCTATATATGTTTGTTCTCGTTGCAAAAGGAGAGGACACCTTAGGGAATTTGGTTTTAAGTTGGGTTATGTGTCACATTTTGCTACTATATGTGTTTCTGCCACACATGCACCCGCACATAATTCTTTACATGCTCCTGGAGACTACATGAGAGAGTTTGCACATCTAGGTGAGCAAGTTAAGTTTTTAGTCAAAACTTCACAAAATTTAATGAGGGTTTTTCATAAGTTGGCACCACCTTTAGAAAATCCCCCCGCACCTAACGATTGAGGTTTGACTTGTTTACTAGCAGAGGATGTTTTCCATGATGACATTATTTGCCTATTTCTAGTATGCATAATTTTTTTCTTTAAAATTTTTTTGAAAAATACAAAACGATTTTATTTTTTTAAAATTTTTGAAAAATCCAAAAACAGTTTTGTATTTTTTTTTGCACCTTTTATGGATGAACACTTAGGATGAACGAGTTATAACATCATTCCATTTTTCATGTGACTATTTGACAGCGCTTTGAGATAATATATTACATCATATTTGTTCTTTATAATGTGTGGAGTCATTAAGATGTAATTAAATGTTACTTCCTACATGTTTGACTCATGATTTCCTTTATTGCACACGTGCACGGATTTGTTTGATTATTGTGCTTGTCTTATCACATGTTGGTTGGTTGTTTCCACTTCAATCATGTCCTTAAAACTAATCAAGCATGATAAAACAAGACAATAAAAAGTGTGCACCTTTGATCGAAGTTTGTGAAGATTTGTGTGTTTTGTTTGAAAATAGTGAAGGGCTACGAAAGGTAATAATTTATCCTTTTCGATTAAGCCACCGTTTAATTGGACCTAAAAAATTGAGGTATTTTAGTATCCGGGGTCCAAAGAGGTTTAAAAGATCCCAATTTTTTTTTAAAGGTAATAAAAAGAAATTCATGCCAATTATGGGCCAATTAGGTTTTTGTACCAATTCTCCGAAGTTTGAGAATTTAGTTTATACACCTCTAAACGAAAATATATATGAGGGAGTTTGGATGGAGAATAAAAATGTGTTTGCACGTCCTTGAAATTCTTGAAAAAGCGCTACATAGTTTTGGACGTTATTTGTGTGGAAATCACTTTGACTTTGATTTGTTGATTTGCATAAGACGTTGTCATCTAAATTCAATGATTTTTACACCTAAGGATATTTTTTTTGATGTTCATTCGTTAGGAGTACACGTATGCATTGTGCACATATTATTGATGGAGTTTATTTACCTATCGAATGTGTTCACACCCATTCATTCTGTTTGCATGACTTGGTTGTTTGAGTTTAAATCCATGGTCTCTGATTTTTGGTATCTTATTTATTTTTATATGAAAAAAATTTAAAAAATCAAAAATATTATGTGAATGTTTTTGTGATACTCCTTTGCATACGTGTAGTTTGATCATTGTTTATTATGAATTTTTATCGTGACACTCCATGTTTTGATTGTTTGTTCTTACCGTCTATTTGGGAACATCATAAAAAGGGGGAGAAAGAATTATCATGTTATGGGGGAGTTTTCGCATTATGGGGAAGATTTGATTATATTGATTGATTTATTCTTATCTCATTTCAAACTCGATACGTCACGAAGGTATTTTTCTTTGTCTCATGTGTGTAGGTACAAAGATTAAAGATCATTATGTTGCACACCCTGATGAGAAAAGCTTTGAGATTTTATGAAGATGTTTGAAGAACAGTTTCAGATCTTACAAATTTATTCATGGGGGGGTAGATTTGTATAGGCATTTTGCTATTTGATAATTCGGAGTTTTTTATGTATGTACCGGCACAGACATAAGGGGAGATTTGCAAGGACATATTTTATAAGTCCGTTATCAATTAATTATGTCATGTACCGTTACAGCCGTCAAAGAAGTTCAAGAACAATCTACATCAAGAGGGATCCGAATATATCAAGGTTCTTCATCAAAAAGTCTCTGCAAAGGTTATTTTTGTAAGGTTATGTTTTAAATACCTTAACTTTGCACTTAGAGCTTTTGGAATATTTTTATAAAATATTATTTAAGTGTTGGAGCGGATATTTTAGTAAAAATTTGTGATTGAGTACGTTTTCTATGTCCTGTAGCATACCTCGATTTTGATGCCAGGTCGTTCAAGCGAGATGTCATCTCATTCGAGCAACATGTGAATGTCGTACGATGTCGTTCAAACGACACGTGTATGTTGTTCGAGCGAGATACCTATATCTCGTTCGAGCGACTGAGGCGACACGTTTTTCTATAAATAATCATTAAATGATTTCATTTTCATTATGAAGTCCCAGCGTTTTAAAAGACAAAAAACTGCGAAACTGTAGAATCCTTTTGACTTCTTCTTTTAGGGTTTAATCCCATATGCTTTGGTGAATTTTTTTTGGTGTTTAGGAACACACTTTTCTTTTGTTCAACATCTGTCGAGAAGGCATCTCCATATTGATCGGTGGATACCGAGCGTAGTCATTCTGCGTGTGGAGGAGCTGAAGATGACGAAACGATACCTGGAGGGTAGTTCGCTGTCTCTCGTATCTTTGAAGGTTTGGTGAAGGCACCGTGCATTACACACTTGTGGGAGATTATCTGGTTGCATGTAAGTCAAAGGTCTTGTGAATTCTTCAAAGTGTTATAAAAGGTTTTACCCGAAAGGTTTTTTTCCTGAATCATCCGTCTTTGTTTTCATGCATGGTTTCAATGATTTATGACATTTAGATGCATGTTTAGGGGTTGATTTAATTTTGTTTAAAAATAGACTCTAATTAAATCAGGTTTACTTGCAAACTTGCAAATTAATTTAAATCAATTATCACACATCGCTTTTATTATTTTACACATACGATAATAAACTATAAAAAAATATAGAAGTTAATGGTTTGGACTTAAGAGAGATAATAGATAGAGAGTGAGATAGGAGATTAACATGGTTAGCCCAATGAGGTGCCAACGTCCACAAGTGCAATGATGTGTTGTATTAAGATTGGGTACAAGCTCTCAATAATCTCTCTAGGCTTTTGTGTATAATCATTTTCTTTATGCCCTTGTCATGTGATATGGGGTGCAATTTATAAAAGGAGGGAGAGAGGAAGAGGAGGTGGAATGCCTTTATAAATGAGGCACTTACACCTTTTTACATTCAAGGAAATAACTAATGATGAGGTAATCGTAGTTAGTTGAAAGGATTAACCCATGTGTATGTGTAATGAAACTATACATATTCCCAGGTGTGGTTTATACGTGTTTGATAGAATTAATTACTGGTGGTCGAACACTTAGCTGACCAAGAGAAGTAGTGAATTGAAAAGAGAAATGATGTGCCGACGATGTGTATGAGCATTTCATCATGATAGGTGTCACAATACGATTATTCCATGTCACATTATAGATTTTTAATATAATAAAAGCCCTTAATACTTCATTCATGACTCGAACGACCAGTAGCTTGTCCGAGGCATAAGATCATCAAAGTGGTTAGGCTTGTGAAATAAATCAATGGCTTACTTATCAATATGAGTTAGTCGGTCGCATTGAAACTTGGTCAAAAGACTTTGATTGTGGCTTTGTTATGTTAAGTCTCTTGGTCAACAGTCGATTTATGAAAGTTGGCATTTATGGGAATTTTTTTCCTTCTTAATGCAGTGGTAACTTTGTAAATAAGGGAAAGTAGTGCAAAGCGTTCGAGGGTGTGGTGCTAATAAAGTGCGTTGGGTAATGAACCGCCCTCAAAATAAAATGGTCGATACTTTTAATCATGCAATCTCTGGGTAACTGGGGAGATGTCAAATATCTTATAAAATGTCATTTCCCTCTTCTGCTCATTTCACCCTTAATTTAAAAATCTATTTCTTCTTCTCTAAACTTTTTTTTCCATTTGTGAGAGACGTGTTCTTCTTTTTCGCTGTAAGAATTTCTTCTCATTTACCCTTTGTAATTATTTGTTGAAATATGGTTAATATTGTGTATAGGAGTACATTAGTTCTTTTTAGGGTTACCCGTAGAATTCTTACGTGGGTAAAACCTGAGTTGCTGAATGGGGCTTGTGACCTCTGTGTTTTAGCTGAGGGCCATTGGTAGCGCACCATTTTTATTATTCAGTGTGAGGTTACAACTCCCCCCATTCATTTGTTTTTAGAGTTTGGTCATACTTAAATGTGGTTCCCGTCCAATTTTCCCCAGACACCTGGAGAATCAGTAATGGGGTTCACAACATTAATGAGCAATATGGGAGACACATTGGGACAAAAGATTTAATGTACTCTTACCATCGGGCTACTGCTAATGAGAATATTTATCACTTGAAGACATGGCAGTCAAACAGGGCTCTCATCATGAATATACCGAATTTCAATAAGGATTATTAGGATTACACTTTAATTGCGAAGAATTGGAAATTTTCCCCTCATCCTGAGGGTTCTGTGTAAAGGGCCTGAGGTGCCCTTAAGAATACCAAGGAATTAGTTGGCATATGCACACACATTTTGAATGTTTTTCCATTTATTTTTTGCTTTTGTTCTATAACTGATTATGTGTCTCCAATTTATGTTTTGTAGAGAAGAGAAGAAGAAATTCCCTTGCACTTTCGAGGTCAACTTTGTCGATATAGAAATCGTTCGATCGATCTAGCAAAGACCCAATACTGAAGACCATACCAAGTCATACTCATTCTTGCTTGGCTACCATAGTTATACTACTTCTAATGTGGCAAGACCAATTGAGGAAATTCCCTCATCACCCCCATTTGTTCTGACGACCTTGACTCCTCCTCACGTGATACCTCGGGATCTGGTTCTATTTTTTCTCATAAAGTGAAAGGTAATTTCAAGCTAAAAAGCACCTCTTCCTCAGTTGAGCCTCTATACATTGCTCTAGTTCTGAGCAACATCACTTCTTCAAACATGGTGAAATGAAAAAATCCCAATCGCCTTGCTCGGACTAAGTTTCCTTACCTAACGAGCAAAAAACCTAAAGTTAGGGCTTCTATTCATCATGTCCCCTTGGACGCAATCTCTTGGACTAAGTTTCCTTACCTAACGAGAAAAAAACCTAAAGTTAGGGCTTCTATTCATCATGTCCTCTTGGACGCATCCCCTGCTAAGGATCACGAACCTCTATCTAAGAGGTTAATGGATTATCCAAATCCCTCTATATATATGGTTGGAAAAAACCAACCAATAAGGGAAATGGTCCTGTAATATCTATCACAATTACCCATGAGCTAATTGGTGATGGACTTCTCACTATCGATGAAGCAGTTGCATCTTCTCTCCCTCACTTAATATTGGTCGATCCGAAAAATCATAATTTCTTCCATTACAAGATGGTTATCCATTCTATAATTGTCCTTTACCTTCTCCCAATTATCTTCTCTAACTTCCTTTTCTGAATATTTATCGTGTAGTTCTTGATTAATTATAACCAGCTCCTGAGGCAGAATGATAAACTGAAAGAATCATCCTCTGATATTAAGGAGGCCTTTAGAAGAATGCAAAAATATTTAGAAGTTTTTGTTCGTTCTAATGAGGATCAAATGAATGAGAACATGAAGCTTGAAGAGAAGGTAAACCATTAAGGAAGGAGAAACGTTTGGCAGGCAATGCTGCAACCACCGTAAAAAAAGAGGCAAAGGATGCCAGGATAGTTATCGACCAGGATAGAAACTATATGGTAGAGGAAAAGGCCAAGGCTGCCAAGGATGGAGAGGATTCCTTCAAAAGGGTTTGCGATAAGTCATTATCGATGCCTATATGATGATAGATTATTTTAAAAAATCATTTTTCAAGGATGGTTGGGATGCAACCCTTGCTAAGGTCGGCACTGCTGAAGGGTCCGAGATCTTTCACTTGCACAATTCTAGAACTCCTCCTTAAAGTGTTAAAGAAAAGATGATGTTGAGGCTAATAAAGAGAAGGTGGGACATGGATCCCTACAGTTTAGGACTTTATGCTTTATCTTGACCTTTTTGCTTCCTTCAATGTACTACCTTGATGTAACTCTTGTCTCTGTTATAATAAAAAGAAATTATATTCCCCATACTATTGTCTTGGTCAAATTCTTATAAGTCCTTTCTCTTAGCAAATATTTATATTCGACAGCCTATTTTTCAATTTAACACCACACTGGTATATATTTTCATCATCCAGAGTGACTTTCTAGAAAGGCATAATCAATTGTTCGACGCTGGTTATTAAGAGATGGATGAGAATGAGCTTGTAGAGTTTCTCAGCCAAAATGAATATGCTCAAGCCAAGAAGGCATATATAAATCTGCATTTGCCTTTTTCATGAAGTGGTGGTAAATAATGCTTCTTATCATGAAATGATTCTTAACCTTTAACAAAGCCTTAAGGAAACCGCAGTAAATCTTTATGCTATTTACGAGAATTAATTGGCCAACTTGTAGAAAATCAATCGATTTGATTAGAAGATGCTTTCTTTATTGTCAACTTACTTTAAGAAAGAGTTCGTCCTAAACTCATCCACGAAGAGTGCCAGAGAATCCGACATGCTTCTAGGGAAAGAGAATAACTCCTTACGCCTTGGGCTTGAGAGTCTTAAGAAGATATGTCCTACCGACTAATACTAATGATATTGTTTCTTGGAGGAGGAGAAATCCCACATAAGGGAAGAACTGGAGAAAATAAATAAATCCAAAGGTTAGTCTTCTCAGTGGCACGAAAGGAATTTATAATGAGTGGAGGAAAAACAAACTAAGAAGACTCTTTTTTATTAGGCTATGACCATGAAGAATCAACCGTCCACCATTAAGAGGTTGACTGAGAAGGTAGACTATGTGACCTATCAATTCCATAAACAACCTCGTACTGTATGGATGGATGGTTATGATGAGGCCCTTAAAATATATTAAAATAAATCGATCATGATCGCAAGGTTGGTTATAAACATGGTTGTCTTAAGGCCCTTACTGTAACGAAGGTGCCCAAGGAAAATGAACTTGGTATTGGCATTACCCAAGATGCCTGGAACTTCCAAACCCTTTTTTCAAACTAGATGTTTTTTGAATTCCTCCAGATGCTATTCTGGTGAGATTGATTAGAAAATACCTTGGGGACTATGACTGCATAGGGATAATGAGATTCACCAACCAATAGATTAAACGGATATGCTAAGTTCTAGTAGTTAGAAAAGGCCTATAGATCTGAGGGATATAGTCACCCCTTATGCATTGGTATTTTTTCCAACTTGTTTTGAGAAGGCACCAAGTGAGCAACCTCATTCTCTCGGATAACTTGTTGTTGTTTTTATTTTGTTTGCTTTATAATAATTCTTCATGATTTATAATGAAAATATACACATTTCTTTCTTTTGAATCAACTAATTGAGTATTAGTGATTTAGAATGGGTCTACTAGTAGTATAGTCTTATGATTATATAGTCGGCTATTGCCCAACTAAACTTCCTTACAAGTTATCGATGTCGGAGGAACTTGGGTTATCCTGCTTTAGGTTCTACTAACGTGTAATCTGACTTAATGGTTATATAGATGGATCTTGTCATCTTGAGCAAGTCTTAACATTAGTATCAGAGATGACCAAATGTGTTAGGATTTGGCCTTGCATTTAGACAGTTATGGTTGGAACTTGTCATCCGTACGAGTGATTGTAACAAATTCCCTTAATTTGGTTTGGTAAACTTCTTATTTTTGGTCTGCCCTTGGGTAACACCTTGTATGAAGTTTGGAACTTCTTATTATTAACCTTATGGGTTCATACATGACGTTTCTTATTTAGTTTTCTTGGTTGAGATGTCTTTGGCAGGTTGATAATTTTAAAAAGTAGGGTTATAATTCTAAAAATGGGGATTTAACTTCGAGTCCATGTTAATTTGATGGAAAAGAACTAGTTATAGGTTGGATATATAGTTAGATAACTTATACTTAAAGGAGAACGGGTTTGGGACTATGTATATGTTTGAAAATTGATAGTTGGAATCGTTAATGGCAGATTGGAGAGTTGGGGAAGAAAACTAGGGAAATCCACGATAATTGTTGTTTCAAATGAGCGAGATTTTAAAATATTTAAAAGAGGGTAGGTTTTTTGTTCGAACGACTACTTTATGTCATTTGAACGATTGGAACGAGTTTTTTTTAATGAGAATACGATACTCGTTTGAAAAAGTTTGGCTCAGTTTGGAAAGTTAATTTTTAATTAAAATAGATTAATTAAATATAGAGTAACATTTATAACTATGCTATTAGAGGTTCTATGGGTTTACCCTTATGAATGTATTCACTTATCATTATTATGTAGTTATATTTTTTTAATCATGCTTAGAATGATATTCAATTTTCTAGACTCCTATAATTACTTAATATACACCTGGTCAATCTAGTTTAGATTTTAGGGGTTGTCACATAAACGTTGTAAACTGCACATACGATCATCTAAACGAGGGCCGAGATAAATGAGATAAATAAATATGGGTAGTTTATAACTATATATATTCACACACACACACACAGAGTATTGACCCATGAATTTTGCAGAGTTTTTTTACCATTGGATCATGAGCCAAATGTTTTCCCTTTGTGAGGTGGCACCGTTAAATCAATCATAGCTTCATTTACAAGCATCAATTTTTGAGGTGTGCACACAGATTTTTTCCTATTCTTCTTAGAGGAAGGGGATTTTCTGAAGTAATAACTTCACTCAGAGGATGTGACTTTTCAGAAGTACAAACTTCCCTCGGAGGAAGCGATTTTTTAGACGTACGAACTTCACTCAAGATTTTTCAGATTGAGCTTGAGTATTTCAGACACTAGGGGGAGAAGAAATTAGAAAACTAAATCAATATTTGGATTTAGGATCTTTCTGATGTTGTTGGGTTAGGGATGATTTGAGTCCATTCATCGTTCGGTCAAACTGTAATTGGATAGGGGGTGGGGGAGACACGTGTAGGGTTGGGTGAGATTGCATAGATTCTGGGATCATTACCCTACAGTAATTTACCATTCAGTTAAGGGGTTTAACTGAATGGTTCAAGATGGATTGGGGACTTTAACCATTCAAGTAAAGGGTCCCCTTCCACGGTGTAGACACCCCATCCTAGAACCCCTCTAAGCACCTCCTTAGATCCCTAACACTCACTCAATCACCGTAAACCATAAGTCATACTTCGAGTAATGATCTAGAGGACACTGGGAACTCTCGACCCACACTTGACTCTGGAAAACTCTCCCACTCTTCCACATTTCCCTTTCTAACGGTCCGCTCGGTTCATGAATAGACCCTACGGTACAGACGAATGATCCATTTTACATTGAAAACTAATCTGGCTGCTACCGGGCACCCTCGGATTCCGTTTCACACCGGTCAAATATCCATCTTGATCAAAGGTCAATTAATCTTTGAAGGTCTCTGAATTCCCCCCCCCCCCCATGCGAGAATCAACCTTACAATTCGGACGAATGACCCATTTTACTACGAAGGGTCATCAAGTGCATCCAGCCCCGTTTGACCATAGTCAACTCTCCGAACTGAATTAAGCTGAATGAAATATCAAAAGACATTGAATTTCCTATCCAACTGTTTTCCCCGTTCCCAACTCAGCATTATGTTTGAGACAAACGTCCTATTTTCCTCCTAAAACCTCCTATCTATAGACCATTGGGCGCTCTCGAGCCCCGTTTGACTTTAGTAAGCTCTTAAACTCGGGAGTGGCTTAATGGATTACCAAAGGGCTCTGAATTTCCTTTCTAAAAGTCTTCCCTAAGTATGATTTGGACTTATTGTTTCCATTTTATGCCCATTTTCCAAAAAACCTATTCTGGACTGCTTATAAGCACCCCAGGGACCCTGCCAATCGATAATGTACCTAAGGTGATATGAGAATTGGTAGGCCAATACCCCTTACGATCGATAATCCCCCTGAGCCTATAAATAGAGGCCATGATGTTATATTGAAAGCAACACTCAAAACACCCCAAAACCCCTAAACACCCCTCTGAGGAAGTCAGAGAACATTCTCTCAAATTTCGAGTTGTTCCCTTTTGTAAAAAAAGCATTTTTCCACATTCCCTTCCATCACTTTCTTACCTAACTTGGTAATACCGCCCTCCCCCACCTCCGCATACCCCTTTCATACCATTCCAAGATCAACAAATCTACATCTTAAGGTCAACATCAAACATATATAAGGAGTTCAAATTATCCATTCCATTCTCTAATTCTTCCATTCTAGCGTTATTTATTTTATTTCTACTTTCTTATTTTTGTTCCATTACATCACATCTCATTACACTCTACTCTTTATTAGTAGTTTTTTCACATAATCTATTTTCATAAAAAATCCAAAAAGAAGAAAAAGTGGGTTTATCCATAAATTCCAAAAGATGTATTTCCATTTCACACTCTCACTTTTAAAAGCACATTTTCTCTACCCACACACACATAAGAGAAATCCTCCGTTTGGATATACGAATTAAACCCCAACATATCATATCTTCAAACTACGTGGACTTTGATGCCCCTTGGGTCACATAGACGACTTGGGCCTATCCTGAGATTCGAGTCCTCCTTTATGAAAGTTCATATGTTTCTTTCATATCGTATATATATATATATATATATATATATTTATGTATGTATTCTTTATGAATCTCATATTATTACTTTCTTGTGTTTAGTTCGATAAACACATTCGTTCTTCCATAATAACTTGTGATTCAACAAAGACTCATATTACTTTTTGAATTATTATTTTCGGGAACATTCCTAAGGATCAATTCACTCATTCATTTTCCATGGCGCAAGTTTAATGATTCCATTCTCCACCTATATTATATATATGTGCACACGCATCATGGAGTCTAAAAGGAGAGGATTTACATTTACCCATGATAGATCGAAAGGGCAGGATGGGTGTGTAACACCTTTCCATTTCATAACTTATTTCCCAGACCTTCAAACTACCTGGTTTTGCAAACATCAGTATTGGCCTTAATGTGCATGGGCGACTCTATCTCTTTATATTATTCCCCAGAAATGACGATGATTGAGTGCCTTGAGAAACGGCGCACCCCGCCCATGCACCGAAGGGATTTCGAGACTCAAGGATGTCCACAGTGGGGACATTACTGGGGATGTTATCTTAAGCGGACTAGACTCTATTTCTACATCGGTGTTATTATTTTCTACATGTGTGAATAGGATCCCACTTGTATGTTCCCGTTACTCCTCATTTAGTTTTTGTACATCTACCTCATGCTTATCTCTACAATGCTCTCTCCTCTTATATATATATATATATATATATATATATATATATATATATATATATATATATATATATATATATATATATACTAATTTCCGCTCACTTACACATGCTCACTTCATACACTTGTATATATTCTCCATATTCACTTCACACGATTACACGTGAATATAGTTTCACTTCTACTCATATGTCCCCACACCACTTATATTATCCATGCTTAGCTTCGCTAGCACACACCCATATTTCTCTCACTTGTATATATCTCCATGCTCACTTACACATCTCACACACCACTTGTAGTCACTCCATGATTATACTCACTAGCAAACAATTTCAGTTCTTTATATTCACATGTCACTCACTCACATGTCTATATCTCCATGTTTTCCTATCATCATTCTTAGTGTAGTCTTCATGCTCCATACTACATTTCCTTTTCAATATAATTGTATATTCTCCCGCGCTATTGTACTAATCTCCTTACTTATCATGCAAATAAAAAAATCTCTCCATAACATAATAATTATGACTCATGAATTTTGCACCCTACATCACCACAGCATGGAAATATTGACCAAAATGTTGTCTCGTACCAGGGGGTGACTTTGTGATGGGTGTCGGATTTATTGGGGCGCGATTAAGCTAGGCAATATTACTCTCACCTTCCATTGGCCAGGTACCTTCGAGGTATATCGATTGGTAACCCTCGCATCATACTGCTTGATCGAACTCATGACAAGAGGTATATAGTAGGGAACACGTTCACGAATGAAGAGTATATCAAATTTCCTCTCAGACGTACCTCCCCACAAGGTATATCATGAGGCAATTCACGTACACTCAGGTATATCAAATGTCTTGTCCACATGTACCGATGAATGATTGACCATTACAAGCAAGAGGTATATCATGGAAGTCATGCCAAATGGGGGAACCCTTCCACTAACTTAACAAGTGTATAAACCTCATATAGGCATCAACTATAGCGCACTCATAATTACTTTGTCGATTAACATGTGAAACTCTACCAAAATTCTGGGTTGACATACTACCCAATTTTTTGTGCTATTTCGCCTTTTTTAAACCAACACCCTTTTCGTGAGCTTGGAAACAAGTCAAACCGTGTATTATACTCTTAAACCCTATTTTACTAGGCTCAGGTACTGTCCAACATTTTTTTTTGCATTTAGGCAAACCTAATACAAGTGAAAACATAATAATAATAATAATAATAATAATAATAATAATAATAATAATAATAATAATAATAATAATAATAATAATAATAATAATAATAATAATAATAAAATAATAAATAAGAAGAAGAAGAATGATGAGATTCCTCTCCTTTTTTCCTACTTCTCAAAAACCAAAAATACTAAAAACATTTTTTTCCTCATTTCCAAAAAATACAAAAAATCCTCCCTCTTTCTTTCAAAAATAAATTTGAACTGTTTTTCCTCTCAGGTCGATTGCATACCCGACTTTGGCATGGCTCACTATTGGCTTTGGTTTTCCTTCAAACCACCCCGAAGATCCGTAGATACTTACTTTACTTCAACCAAATTTGGAATCTAATTCCATGAGCCCTATAGAGTGAACAGCGACGAAGCATCGAATGTTTAGCCAAATCTAATGGTTCCCCTAGCCTAAGTCAGTGCCAAGATTAATAACCTTCAAACTGATGTCCAATAAATGCAGCGACATCGAGACCAAATCCCCAAAGAACCCGAGATCCTCTTTCCTTGGGCTATGGGTCCACCTCACCCAGAGCCTATTTAGATCACAGAAGAATACCAACATGTTCCTCGTACCCCCTTGTAAATGGGTTTCCACCTACTTAACTCCCGATTCTGAACCTTGCCTAGCCAGGGGCTAATCCGCCAGTACCCGCGGGTCTCAAAGAAAAGGAAATAAATATGGTCAGTGAAAACCTCAAACAGCTGTAAAAAAAAGTTCAATAAAGTGGAAATACCTAGGAACTACATAGATTACACCCATATGTATCCTTATCCTGAAACCAGAATACTAGAGATGTTCAAGATGCTCGACATCAAGAATTTAGGGGGAAGCGGGCTCCTAATTATGCACCTTAGAATCTATCACTGAGCCATGACCCTTATTGGTGACTTAAAAAAGACAACAGATCAAATGTTTTAGCAAACCTTGAAAGAAAGATCTCTCTGATGGTTCTCGTCCCTCTAAGAATCAAGGATAATTCATGTCTCAGTACAAGTACAATGAAGAGTTAGAGGTCATGCACTTGGACAAGAACTTCTTAAACAAAACCTTGGGAAATGAGTGTGTAACTTTACTAGAAGGTGGAGAGAGAAAGCTGTCACCATGGCAAATAGGACCTCCAATGAGGAACAAGTCATCATTGTGAAGAAGAATTTCTTGCCCCATATCTGAGCATCTATGGAAGGGAAATACTACCTGCACTTGTAAGCCCTCTGAGAGGATAGTGTGGAAATTGAAGGAGGTATCACCAAAGCGCCACCTGAACCGTTAAAGCTTACATGACATCTTACACAAAAAAAGTATGAGAAGCCTGCTAGTGCCTCTGTCTCAACCATTAACAACATATCCCAACCTTCAAGTTCTTGGGCACCAGAAAGTCGCCCCAATCCTGCTCGAAAAGAAAACACCAAGCTCCATTCTCCATTGTCCAAAGTTTAACAGGATCTGCTGACCATAAGTCACATCAACCATTGGAACCCCATCCATCAGCAAATCCACTCCCTAAAAACTCCAAACCTGATGCCCTTTGTGAGTTTCACCAGTTCACTGATCATACCACCAACCAATGTTTCCATATAAAAAATATGATCGAAGGCCTGATAGACTGGGGTATCATCGCCCTACGAGCTAACCCCAAGACCAACACCACTCATAGACCTCTTCTAAAACATAGAACCAAAACAAATGTCATCTTCCTAAAAACTAACCCTAAGTTTGACCCCTTTACCCAATTCATATCCATCAAAGCACCTACCATCCCCACAGTCTCACCTAAACCTCTCAATGTTTTCTCTTCCTTTCTCTTGCACCCTACATGTCTCATTGATCAAGCTCCTCACGCCTTATAAAGGCATGTATTGTCGCCCTCACCAGATTTGAGGTGGAGGCATGGAACGAACTGCTATGTTAGACCAATTCCAAGGGTTTGGGATAAAATTTACCGCTAAGATGTCTATCGACTACCATAAATTCAGTGGCCTTTTTATGGAAGCTCAAAAGTGGTTTTGAGAATTTGACGAATGGATGGTGTCCATTAAAGAAGTCATATCAGATGATGTGATACAGATCATGGCCGATATGTTTCTCCAGACTGAAGAAATTTATTGCATTTCTGAGTTACTCACTGCTTTGAAACATTAGGGACGATTGACCCATTCACTCCTTCATTTATCTTATGAGTAAAAAGATTTATACAATGAAGTAGTAGAGGTTGTCAAGTGCATTGAGTACTCTTGACAGGGAGTTATAGTCTCCACCAAATGGGGGATGCCTTTGACAGTTCGGATGATGAATTGAATCATGGGGAGGCCAGTCCACTTGATAGCTTATGTGGAATGATTTCCTTTGAGGATTTGTTAGGAGAGATCAACAAAGTATCCATTCAGCCAAGATAGATGAAGCCAAGGGTTTCTTATTATTCCCCACCTTGGTGAACCATATGACCAGATCAGGGTTGTACTACAAAGATCCGATCCCCCATGAAATCGAAGTAGACAAAGGAAAGGGGGGTTGTCTAAGAGCACCCAATGCCAAAAATGACCGTTGAGGAAAGCAAAGTCCTCGATCATCTCAAGAAAACCCATTCCAACATAACCCTATGGGGACTTTTCATGTCCTCTCAGCTGCACTGAAATGCCTTAATAAAGCTCCTCATTGGACCCACAGTTTCTCCCTTTACTTCTCCTGAAAAATCCATGAATATTATTGGATCCTTAACCTTGTCCAGACTCCTCTCTTTTTCTAAAGAAGAAATCCCAAAATTTGTCCTTGATCATAACTATGCTCTCAACATCTTTGTCGAAGTATTAAGGAAAATAATCCCATTATCACTTATTGACAATGGATTTTCTCTCAATATTTATCTGCATAGAACCGTTATTTGCTTGGGATTGAATGTCAGTGACCTCACTCCTACATTTGCCTCCGTGCATGCCTATAACAACACTCATCGAGAAGTGATGGGTTCCATAAAACTCACAGTAAGGGCTGGCCCTATTAAGAATAACCCTTTAAGAGAATTCTAAGTCAACAACATATCGTCATGCTTCAATCTACTCCTTGGTCGCCCCTTCCTACATAGTACTCGATGGTATCCTCTTCTCTTTATAAAAAACTAAAGTTCTTTATTAAAGGTCAGGTCATCACCATTTTGGGGGACGATGACAGTATAGACAATACTAGTATCGTCAATCCATTATTAGAAATTTAATTGTTCCACTCCTTATCCCAGTGGGGACAACTTCAAAGACTAATTCTGTCAAGAGCACAACCTTCATGGCAACGTCAATGTAATTCAAATGTTTAAGAACATGGGTCTCATGACCGAAATAGTTCTAGGATGACGTTAACAAGGAATCCTCGAGCCCATACTATTGAAAGAAGCCTTTCCTCCATGTGTTTTGGGCTACCAACCTTCACCAGATGAACTCAAAGGGATTCGTCGGCCACGACCAAGAATAAGCTGAGAGAATGAAAAGAATGTTTTAGGAGACTCTCGTAACGAAAAATTTATCAAATAGGGTGAAGACTTCCTCTTCTGTGTATTCTCAGAACCGTGGTATGACCAAGTTGATATGAAGATAAAATTGGGCATGTAGATCTTCTTTAAAGACAAACACACTTGGGATGTAGACTCGAAACATGAGGTATAACTTTTAACTAAGAAAATCATGGCAATCGCTGAGAACTCCGAAGAAGGTGGCACCGAAGAATATTTCGACCTACAAATATTATGGCAAAGTCTCTACATAATCCAAAAAGACATTCCACCATCTGACCCACCAATCAGGATCACAACTACTGATATTCCTTTCTTAAACCGACATGATATCCAAGTCTTGCCTGCTCAAGCCTAGGCAAACCTCGTTGTCCATCCTATCCAAGAAATCTCTACACCGATTTTTGTTTCTCTTTTTCCTGATGTAGATATAATTGAGACCACTTTTAACGAGGATCTCAATGTTGTTTTCCCTAAAAATGAAATGAATACATATTTTGAGTATTTTATTGTGCCTTACATTAATTGTGTTGACTTTAGTCAAAATTTTGATGATGACGATTTTGCGAATGAACAATTCTTAATTTTTCCCAATAAGGGAAAATATAAACAACATAACCGAATTTAAATTAATGATGATAACGTGAGATTAGGATAGGGTCTACCATTAACAAGAATGAGCGTGCTCAATTTAAAGTGCTTGTGAAAGAATTTGTACACGTTTTTACATGGTCTTACGAAGACATGCATGTTGACCGAAAAATAACTCAACATGAGATCTCGACATTCTCAGAATACAAACTAATCAAGTAGAAGTTGAAAAAACTCCAAACCTAATGGTCGCTCAAAGTCAAAGAGGAGGTGGCCAAATAGTTGAACGTGGGTTTTATTCGTGCATTCAAATACCTTACATGGGTGGACAACATCATCCCTGTCCCGAAGACAAGAAGAAAAGTTTGTATGTCTTTTGACTGTCGTGATTTAAATAAAGCTTCCCCGAAAGATGATTTACCACTGCCAGACATCGACATGGTTGTGTAGAACACAGCTAGCCATTCCCTCAAATCATTTATCGATGCATTTTTTGGTTATCACCAGATCAAGATGCACCCTAACTACAAATAGAAAACCTCCTACATCACCCCCTGGGGAGCCTTTTGCTACACCGTCATGCCATTCGGACTCAAAAATGTCGGGGCTGCCACAACTATCCTCCTTGACCTTCTTCACAAAGAAGTGTAATTTTATGTGGATGACATGATCATCAAGTCATAAACTCGGGAAGTTCACATTACTACCCTTGTAAAGTTAATCGAGCGATTGAGATAAAATCAAATGCGTCTAAATGCACAAAAGTGTGTTTTTTGCATCACTAAGGGGAACTCTTGGGGTGTTCAATGAGAAAGTAATTAAAGTGGATACCGCTAAATTAAAAGTCATGCTTGAGATGCCAACCCCGAATGGAGAAGAAAGTCCAAGGATTCCTTGATAAATTTTAATACATCACTCGATTCATCAACAAAATAAGATCCATCTACGAACCCATTTTCAAACTTCTTCGGAAGGATTGAACTCATGTCTTGAACAAAGACTACCAAGAAGCCTTTGACTGAATTAAGTGATACCTCACCCGACCTTCGGTGCTCATGCCTCTGCAATCAGGTTTCCCCCTCCTGTTATATATAATAGTCACTTATACTACACTTAGGTTTTTTTGTCTCAATATATCTAACAATCCCATAAACAAAGAGCCATCTACAACGTTAGTAAAAAATTAGTCAGGTATGATGTTAACTACACGGCTTTGGAGAAAGCATGTGTCGTCTTAGTCCGAGTCACACAAAAGTTAAGAAATTACATCCCTGCATTTCCCATCAGACAAGTATCTCAAATGGATCCCATCATGTACCTACTAGAGAACCCCGCTATGTTAAGATGAATGGCCCATTGGTTGATGTTGATAGTCGAGTTTGACATTGTGTATGTTTCGCAAAAAGCCATGAAAGGGAGGGCCATCTACGACTACCTTGTCGATTATACCATGGAAGGAACCAATGTTTGGGTCTCTGAATTCCCAGATGAAGACATTGTCTGCACCTCTTAGGAGGATCTCAAGTGGCAGATGTTCTTTAATGGAGCTGCCAACAAGAAAAGACATAACATTGGGATACTCCTGATTGCCCCCAATGACTCTCACACCCCCATTGCCAATAATCTAGACTTCCTTGCGCTAATAATATGGCTCAATACGAGGCATGCACTTTAGGCAACAAGATCACCCTCGAGAGAGTTATCAAGCACTTGGTAGCCCCAACCCTCAAATAATGGAAAGTTCCACCCACTACTACCAAATTGATGGTAAAGTCACCCAAGTGTTATTCCCACTCACTACTACTATGGGGACTTTACCATCATTATTGACTAATTCCTCAAATAATGGAAAGTCAAAGACAAGAAGCCCCAACCCTTCCCTGATCAATAGAAGAGCTCGCCTCCCAGTTCAAAAATTTCACCTTCCATTACCTTCATTGCTCAAAAAATAGTCTAGCTGACATCCTTACAACCCTTGGGTCCATGGTCGACATGCCGGAGCGAATAATGATGGCCTTTTCCCTGGTTGAGGAACAGGTTATTCCCACCCACTACTACCAAATTGAGATTGTTATCGAAGAACACACCGAAATGGATGAATTATAGTACTATGGCATTTGGCACCTTCTCAAACATGGTAGCTATCCTCAAGATTCATATAAGAAATACCGTGTGACCCTTCACAAACTGGCTGCCGAATACATCATCTGCGATAAAGCACTTTTCAAAAGAAAGTCCGATGAAACACATTTGCATTGTATAACACGTGTTGATATTTTGAAAGAATGATGCAAAAGATCCATAGCGAGGAATGAGGTCCCCACATGAATGGTCACATGCTTTCCAAGAAGATCATCTGTAAATGGTATTGTTGGACTTTCATGGTTCAAGACTTCACTGCATGTGTTCAAAGATGTCTCAAATGCCAATAGTTTACCGATATCCAACACTTATTTCCTCGAGAATTATACAGTATGACCTCTTCCTGGACCTTCTCCACCTGGGGCATTGAAATCATAGGTAAGGTCATTCCAAAAGATTCAAACGGTCATGAGTTCTTCCTAGTCTCCATTGATTATTTCACTAAATAGGTCTCAACCGAGTCATATGCATTGTTAAATGACAAGAAAGTGACCAAGTTTGTCAGGAAGAACATCATTTGTTGATACAGGGTTCCCTATGAGTTAGTATCAGATAATGGGCTCTACATCTATGATGAGGTCACAAAACTGGCCGAAGATTATGGGATTCAGAGACACCAATCTTCTCTTTACTTACCCCAAACTAATGGTGATGTCTAAGCCACCAATAAAATCCTTAAGACCATCATAAAAAACATAATTGAAAGTTGCAGAGATTGGGTCGATTGGATCCCGTATGCCACCTGGGGTTATCTCACCTCTATTTGAACAAGTACTGGAGCTACCCATATTCTCCAGTATACGACATGGAAGTAGTTCTCCCCATAGAGCTAGAAGAACCTTCCCTATGTGTCATACTCGAGAGAAGAGTTAGCGAAGAAGATTGACATCAGAGCCGCTCTGACGAACTCTCACTTTTGGATAAAAATTAACATAAGGCTCTATACCACGTATAGGAGTACCATCGTCGGATAACATGATCACTCAATAGAAAATTCAAGGACCGCAGTGTCCAAGAAGGAGACTTCGCTCTCAAAGAAATTATAGAGCATGTTTGGGACCCTAGAGGGGGGTTCAAGTCGAATTGGAGCATCCCCTACATCATGAAGAAAATTATGTCAAGGGGTGCCTCTATGCTCACAGACCTCGGTGGAGAAGAGATGACTTGTCCAATCAAAATAGACTGTCTCAAGAAATTCTACCCTTAATCTGAATCCTCGGCGCACTATGATTCTTCTCATCACCTTTTTATTCAAAAATAAACCTCTATTTTCCCTACCCAAAACTACGTGGGACCTTATCATCTCAAAATAATTCTTTTCAAAATGAAACTCACAAATTTTTAATACCCTCAGTGGAACGTAGGCAACCCATATAACACAGATGAGCACAACCCTTTCTTTTTCAATAAATGCTATTCTTTTTCTAACCCTCAATAAAAACATTCCATCATATCATTTAAATGAACAAAAGGATTATGTATGCATTAATGATTGGTATAGATAATTCAAATACAAAACTCATCAACAGACATAACAAAATATGTCCGAATCATTTTTATTTCAAGTCAAGGAATATAATTGTTACACAAAATATCACTTGAGGGAGTCAAACAAACTTCTCCCTTCAAATTCCCTTCCAATAACGAAATGAACCTACATTTTCCCAACAAACTACCCAGTCCAAATAACCATCTTCACAAACCCCCCCAAAAAATTCCAGATACCAACACAAGTTACCCAAAACACAAATTTTCCCCAGCTTCATAAATGTTACCCCTATCTTCACAAACACTGCCCTCAACTACTAGACGATCGTACCTCACTATTACCTACCCCCAAAGGTCCTTAAGTTTCCAATGCCTGGTTAACACTACGTACATATTCCACGCAGCGATATTACATGAAATTTTTTGACGAAACTACAACACCCTCCTCCATGGTGTCGAAAGCCACGAGCCCCCTTTGGCCGATCTCCACTTCCAAGATTCTCCTAAAAATCTGCTTCCACAACCACTTAAGACAATCCCCAGACACAAAACAATCCCCTCGATGAGTAGACAACCGACGGTGATACCATAAGGGTCTTAGTTTCATCCACAAAGATTCAGTTAGGTCATCCACTGAAAATAAGTTTGTTATGTGAGAGTGCATTATTTAATCACGTCCATCTTAGTGCAGAAGACACCAAGGGAAATAAAAAGAAGTTTGTCTGAGGCCAACCATCTTCAAATACCGATACCCTCCTAACTATAAAATTTCCTACAAGTATCCCCACAATGGCACCGAACAACGAAAAAATTGGGACTCGTGCTCCACGAATCAGTTTACCCGGTTCTTAGTTGGGGATGATACAAAAGAAAGGTCAGACGAAAAAATGAGGCACACCTAACAGGGGATACTCATGAGGGGACTCCAGGTGAAACCTATGTGCAAGAAAAATAAACAAGATCACCAGACTCCCCCTCAAAAAATTGAAACGAGCCACTTTCCAAGCATCGAGACCATTCAAGGTCTCCTCTAGCACCATCGTTGCAAGACTACAACAACAAGACATCCATATCACTATTATTGCCACCTGGGGATTGGCCATCAAGTCACCCGTCAGCAGTAACATCCTTACAATCAAGCCCAAAGAAAGAGCTCTGGCAAAGCTAGCATCATCGAAGCCCATTTAATTCACCAAGTTCATAACTAAAGGAAGAGAAATAGTCCCTCTATGAACTAAAGATTGATCCACTGAAGGGGAAATATGGAGCAACTCAGCTAAAGATACCTAAGGAGAATGGGAAAGATTCGGTATAGAGGTAGCAACATTGGGGCTAACCCCCAACATCACCGAAAATTCCTCATAGGTAGGAGATGCCTCATCCAAGAAAAAATAGAAAACGTGATCTTCGGGAACTAAAATTGTACTGCCGCCTCGAACAAATTCTAGTCTACGACTCGATTGCACCATAGATAAACTTGACTCAAGATAAAAGTGTCATAGTAAACATTGTAAAGGCACATGGACTCTAAACCTTTGAGTTAAGAAGATAATTCTTCATACTTAGGAAGAGCCATTTTGAAAAAAGAAAAGAAAAAGACACGAGAAAAGAAATTAGGATGGGGGTGAAAAAGAACACTCCCGTAACCCTCTTTTTATACCCAAATATCCTTACAAAAAATAGACCAATCGAATTCCATTTAACTCTCTGCCCTACCAAGTACCACAGGAGTGCAGTAAAGTGCAATCAAATCCTGGGAGTGATTTGACTTGACCCCTATTCCATAGGCAGGTCAATGGGTATGTCGATCGGCTACCCCCGTATTTTAGAAAAATTACAGTTTTCCTCTTTTACCCCAAAATCAATATTCAAACATCCTTACTTGAAAAACTTAACACATGATAATTCTTTTTTACTACTCCTCTTTTCATAAATATTTTTCTCAAGATCATTTTCATTCTCATCTCTGTCTTCGCAAAATGAAATAGTCTTAGCAAAAAATTAAAAGTTCATGTCGATTAATCCACTAAATCAAGAAAAATAATAAAAAAGGAATGCATTTTTATATACATTCTTTCTCTGATAGCATTACAAGTTTGTAGGTCAAAAAAATGAAAGAAAACGCAAAAAAGAAAATACAATAGTACTTCTACCAAACCCTCTAATCGTAACCTTACCCTCGAACCCTCAGCCTCCAAGGCGTACACACTGACCTCTGCGATGAACGGTTGACCCTTCGCTCCCATAATCGAAACTCTCCTCAGTAGTAGCCAACAGAACCATACATATCATGGTTGACTTCTTTATATAGGCAGACACGTAGGCCATCCAATCCTTAATGTTTCCTAACTAGTTGGTCGGCACCCACACATACTATAAATATGAAATAGGAACTGAAAAAGAGAAGAGTATACCTCAAGCCTAAGAGCCTCATCAGTAAACCCCATCAACCAAGCTACTGACATATGAGGATGATGTGGGATTCTCAACGACTCCCCTCTACTCAATCAAAAATTATAAAAAGGGGGAGTGACCTAAATCAACAAAGCCTTCGTCACCACTGCCTCCGCATCACACTGGTATCCCTCCCTGAATCAGTGGCGAGTGGAGGCATATTCTCCACATCGAAGATTCAAGAGGGCATCGACCAACTTGTCACAAAGTCCAAAAATCATAACTCGCCGTTGTATTTATGTAGGGCTCAACTATCATCGTTTTTTCTCTAGCATCATCAGATACCACCATTACCCACCTCATATACATTGGGGCACTGACAATGGGACCTCTACCTCCTTCTCTACGAACTGCCTCACCACCCTCTCTCCCAGGTACTCGACGTACCCGAACTCATGCGCCATCGGTTATTACATATGTGCATGCATGCAAGTAGGCCCTGGGACCCTCGAAGGAAGACTCAATGGGTAGAAAGTCACCCATATCCCCATCAAAGAGTCAATAATCCACACAAAATCTGAAAAATGCCCAAAAAAATCTCAAAGAATCCCCAAAATCATTGAAAAATATTAAACCTTATTTTCTCCTAAGAAAATAATTTTGGAGCACCAAATAAATTTACAACTCTCAAAATCCCCAACAGGATACCCTTACACTCTCATTATTATCATATTACCCATTGATACCAATGATGCGCCCGCATCCAAGTGAACTGCAATTCCCCAACAGGAACCTTAAACCTACGCAGTCCCTATTGGAATTTTGAAACAACACATTCCTCGGCAAAACCCAAATTTCTCGTACACCCAAAATCATTCACTCATTCCCAGTGGGGATATCCCCTTTCAAACTATAACCTTAGGTCCTCACAATTATCCTCGACCCAAAGAATTGGTGGTCACAACCTTAAGGTCCTTAGAATTGACCTCGGTTGGTAGAATCAGTCGCCCCAACACAATGTCCTCTGAATTGACCTCGACCCAGAGAATTGGTCTCGTAACTTATGGTCCTTAGAATTGACCTCAACCCATAAAATCGATCGTTAAAACCTTAGGTCCTTGGAATTGACACCCGCAAAAATTATTGTCCCAAATTTAGGTCCTTAGAATTGACCTCGACCAGCATAATTGGTCCTCCCAACTCAAGGTACTCACAATTGACCTTGGCTAGTAGAATCGGTCATTACAACTTGTGGTCCTCAAAATTAACCTAGACTCGCAAAATTGGCCATCCACACCTTAGGTCCTCAAAATTGACCTCCACTAATAAAATTGGTCCCCGTTCTCCTTAGGTCCTTAGAATTAACCTCGACCCTCAGAATTGATCATACCTATTCTCTAGGTTCATAGAATTTACCTTGATCCTCTGAATCGATCATCCTTGTCCTCTAGGTCCACATAATTTACCAAAAATCCCCTTCTCCCATTTAGATGGTGTTTTAATCCTTCGACGGCCTTCACTTATTTTCTTACGACAGCCATAAGAACCTTCCTAGGTCCCTAACACTCACTCATTCACCTAAACCAAAAGTCATACTTTGATTACTGAACTGGAGGCTGCCAGGTGCTCTCGAGCCCCATTTGACTTCGATTAACTCTCCCACTTGAGAGAAATCTCAATGAATCTTCAAACGGCTCTGAATTCCCTTTCCAATGGTTCAGTCCCATGCACGAATCGGCCTTACAGTACGGAAAAATAGTCCATTTTATCGCCCAAAACTGATTTGGAGGCCACTTGGCGCTCCCAAGCCTCATTTCTCTCCGATCATCTATCCAAATTGAGCGACGCTTAATGAATCTTTGAAGGGATATAAATACCCTTTCTAACGGTCCATCACGTGCGTATATCATCCTTACGGTTTAGGCGATTGGGTGATTTTGGGTCCGTTTGACTTTAGTAAGCTCTCTGAACTGGAAGTTGAATGAAATCTTAAAGGGAACTAATTTCACTTTCCAACAATTCTCCTCATGCAAAAATTGGTCTTATGATTTGGATGAACGATCCATTTTCCTTCAAAAACCTCCCGCCTAGAAACCATTGAGCGCTCCCGAGCCCCGTTTGACTTTGGTTAACTCCCGGACCCGAGAGTGGCTCGATGGATTCTTAAAGGGATTTGAATACCCTTTCCAACTGTCCACCCCGTACGTGATTTCAACTTACGATTTTCATTTTATGCCCATTTTTCTAAAAAATTCATTCCAGACTGTCAATAGGCAACCTAGGGACCCTGCCAATAGGCAATGCACCTAAGGTGCTATGCCGATAGGCAGGACAAGAAAATTGCCAATCGGCGCCCCCTTTATCCTATAAATAGAGTCCATGATATCAGCTTCAAAGCAAAACTCATAACACCCCATAACCTCTGAACCCCCCTCTCATCAAGTTAAAGAATATTCTCTCCAATTCAGAGCAATTCCCTTTCCAAAAAAGCCTATTTTTCGACATTCTCTTCCATCACTTTCTTAACTCACTTGGTAATTCCCCCCACCTCTCCATAACACTTATGAAACATTGCAAGACCAACATATCTACATATCAAAGTTAACATTAAGCACTCATAAGGAAGTCAAATTCTCCATCCTTTTCTCTAATTCTTCCGTTCTAGTGTTATTTACTTTATTTTTACTTTAGTATTTTTTTTCCATTACATCACATCCATTCCTCTCTATTCTTTATTAGTAGTATTTTCACATAATCTATTTTCGTAAAAAATAAAAAAATAAGAAAAAGAGGGTTTATTCATAAATTAAAAAAAAAGGATTTCCATTTCACACTCTCACATTTAAAAGCACATTTTCTCTACACACACACACAAGAGAAATCCCCTGTTTGGATTTATAGATTGAACTCCACCCTATGCTATCTTTGATAAAGGTGGAATTTAATGCCACTTTAATATCTGATATATATATGTATTCTTTATGAATCTCATATTTTTACATGCTTGTGTTTCGTCTCATTCATACATTCGCTCTTCCGTAGTGACTTGTGATTTGGCAAACACTCATATTACATTTTGAATTATTATTTTTGAGAACATTCCTAAGGATGAATTCACTCTGTCCTTTTCCATGGCGCGAGTTGAATGATTCCATTCCCCACCTATATTATACCATGCGCACACACATCATGGAGTCTAAAAGGAGAAGACTAACATTTGTCCATGAGAGACTGAAAGGGTTGGATGGGTATCTAACACCTTCCCATTCCGTAACTTAGTCCCTGAACCTTTGAATTACTTGGTTTGGAAAGCATCAGTATTGGCCTTGATGTCGTTCTCTCGAGGTGGTGATACTTTTTTACCTATTTTGAGAAAAATTGGTTGGCGACTCTGTCTCTTTACATTATCCCCCACAATGATGAGGACTGAGCACCTCGAGAAAGGGTGCACCCCCTGTGTACGCTGGAGGGAATCCAAGACCACGGGATGTCCATAGATGGTTTTAGCCTTTTATAGTTTTTTGAGTATTTGTATTTTTGGTTCCTCAAAGTTTTGTTATTATTTGTTTTGACCCCCTTCGTGACACCCCATAATTATTAATAATTAGGTTGATCAAGTCTATTTATCAAAAGTTCCAGTTCATCAAAACAATTTAAATATCCTTATCATGTAGTAAGAACAAAGATCAAAGATAAACCGAAGAAAAGATCGAAATGATAAATCCTCAAACAATGATATATAATGAATAAGAGTTAATTATATCACAAAGTAAAAACTGATTCAAGGTAATTCTCTCCACAACAATTTATCTGGTATGAGTGAATAATGGTACTAATAGATGTTTAAACCTCACATCTCTCACAATAAATGAAGTAATTCTTAAAGTAAGTACAACCCCTACATCTTCAAGGCTTTGTGGTGAATGCAACTAAAGATAGTGAGCTCGATTAAAAAGCTAGGCCGGGTACATGGGATAATCAATAACAACGCAATATATCAGGCCCATCAAAATAAGGTAATAGTTACACCCTCATGTAGTAAAACTATCAATCATGAATATAAGTAATAAGAACTAAAATTAATATATTAAATGTTATCCTACACATGAAATTTTGAATTTATACACATATTGATACATCCTTATACCCGTCTATATTGGGTATACCAAAACCATGTCTCGAGGTCGAGCCATGCAACATTATTTATTAATTTGAAATAGACCCATAAGGTATAGCCTAACTGTATCCAAACGATGTCTTTAATATGTTAATCATTACACTTCTCTCTACGCATAAGGTCAAGTGTCCACAATTTCAAACTCAAAATTCCTTTTATGTCTAAAACAATTTTCGTATTACTATTTTCAATTACTATACTTAAAAGCCAAACATTTCCATATAAGTAGGATTTAATGAATAAGGGGGAACTTCTGAAATTTATCATATGGGTTCTCAAAGTTTACTAAATCACAAAATCCCATTAGGACCATTCACACAGGTATAAAATGCAGTCGTTCGTATGCGGCCATTACCATGGAAAAAACCATGTTCGTTTGCACGCCACCATGCATATAGTAAAAACTATATCCATTTGCACGGTGAATATAAACTAAAGTCATTCTGAATCAGATCTCTACAACCCATATCCTAAGTCTAGAATTCAGATCACCATTTCCCTCAAGAAAATGTATTTCTATGCCCCATATCCCCCAATTGTGGTCTAGTAGAGTGCTTAAAGTCAACCCGTGCATTCAATGCTTCAATTTCTCATATGTAATTGTGAGTTTTCAATATAAAATGCCATAACTAAGAGTTATACAAAAATTTGAAGCGAAATATGTCATTACATGTAAAGATTTTGTCTACCACATGATTTCGTAAGAAAATCTAAGAGAAAACATATAATTGTCTACTTAATTCCATTTAAATCATTTAAGATAAACATGAAAGTGCAAGAATTTTGTTCATTCATTTTCATAACAAAATCATCATTTCTTCGTATATCAAATGACCCTAATTATTTCGAATCAATTTTCATAATTATAGAAATTATTTAGGTAGAAATCATTATTTACATCATGAGACGAGAGAGTAGAATTATGTTGCCTTGATTGATGAATAATAAATCCCCAAAAAATACTAGAATAAATTCCCATTAAAGTCCCTTCTAATTGCTCCTCAAAATCCCCAGTTTGTGTAAAAAAGAGCCCAAATTATATTTAAAAGAGTCCCCTTGAAACAATAGTTGAATTATTCTTCCAAAGTTGTAAGGTTTTTGTTTAGAATAAAAAATATACCATTTGTGAGTTAGTAGTTGGGAGTTGGGAGTTGGATGTGGGAGGTAGTAGGGTTAGGTTTTCCCTTAGGTTTTTATTTAAATTGTATACTTCTTAATCTTTTAATCTTTTGTCCTTAACCCTAAGTGTCTCTCCAAGTATATATTCAATTTTATTGTTAACCTAGTTCACCCAACTAATTACATTATTTAGTTTCCAAATAATAATTTAAACATCCTTAAATTTTTTAAATTTCATTCTTTTCCTCAAATAAAACCAAATTCCACGTAACTCCAAATGACTTTCAAAGTTTCTTATAAAACTTTATTTCATTTTAAAAAATCATTCTTCCTTTCTAAAAATTAAACTAAGTCCTGAGAATTTGAAGTAACTAATTATTTGAATTCATTTGTTTTTTTAAAATTTACGGTGTATTACACTCGTATTTTAGGGGTGGTTTCTCACTTTTATCGTTGGGATTTTTAGTCGGTGTTTGTTGAGGTTTTTCCACCAAATGGAAGGAATGACTCACACCCTGATTGAAAATTGGGGTGTCCACATTATGTCTAGGATTATTTTAGATATAGAGGAGATATTTTGGGTGTGAGTGTCGATCGGGACAAGATGAGACATAAATGAGTCGCATTGATATTTTCATGTAAAGTGAGAAATCTCTTATAAAAATGTGGGGTATGGCCCTTTTTCTTTTTAAATATGTTGCAGGTATTCATTAGTTTCACGAATAGTGAAGAGAGAATCATTTGTTGGTTCATACTTATCTAGTTATGAGAGCGGGAGATGTATAGTTACCTCATATTATACTTCCTTTGTGGTTAGACTATATACATTCAACTATTTATTTTATAGGCCAGTGAAGATTTATTTTATTTAGTCATTAAGTTGGATTAAGATTTTTCTTATTATCAAGTTTTATATTGTGTGTTGTTGATTTTCGATCTTATAATGATTCATTAATGCTTAAAATGATATAAGTTGTTTGACTGCCGCTATCGTTAATGTATCGGTACAGCCACTTAGTACATGGAAAATATGGGGTGTTATATTAATTCTAAAGAACAACTATGGTATACATTTAAACACAACTAATAATATCCTCTCCAATAAAGTCACTATCATTAAATGTCGGACCAAAAGATGTCGACTATTTAATTTTATCAGATAGAGGTTTCATGAAAAGTCCAGATAACATAATTGAAATTTATAAAGTTAATTTAATTCAATGTAAATGACTTAATCTCCCAATAATAAATTTTTCTTCACAAGCGAATTAGGATGCTCGACTAGATTATTTATAATAGGCGATAAATGGAATCTAACTTAAATTAAATCAAAGGTTAATACCTCCATATTTAACTAAATCAAAGGTTCAACTATCAATTTACTTCCATTGAACTTAAAGGAAAACAAATTATCTAGAATGAATTTCACAAATTAAAAAAGAAACCTGAACAATTTCCTAACTATTGAGGGTATACTCTATCTGTCATCTGAGTTAGTTATCTGAGTTTACAATAAGTGGAATAAAGCAATTTAGATGGCTTGTTACTATATATTGGCATCTATGACTAATGTATGTCAACAACAATATCAAATATCTCAAGTTCTTAAGACATGATTCTAAACCTAAAGGATATGTTTGAGGATCAAAATCATTCCAGAAGATTAGATTCTATGGCAAGGATAGTAAACACATTTGATGGTACTCCAATTAGGGATCATGTTCCAAATATAAAATCTACTGGGGAAACCCATATTAATGTTGTGCTCCAGTCACACCCGGAGTCCATTATGTAGTTTTGCCTAAATTATTTTACGAACCAAAATTGACAACTATACTTGAAAAACTCCAAGTTACAAAGAATATATCCTCAAGAAAAAGGGTGTTTCCCTTCCTCTTATATTCCAAAAAGTATGAAGAAAATAATAATAATAATAATAATAATAATAATAATAACAACAACAACAACAACAACAACAACAACAACAACAACAACAACAAAAACAACAACAACAATAATAATAATAATAATAATAATAATAATAATAATAATAATAATAACAAGAAGAAGAAGAAGAAGAAGAAGAAGAAGGCATAGGTATAACATAAAGTTCTTAAAACAATTACTAAAGCTTATATTACTGTGAATTAGCTGAAAGGCGAGTGTTACATATGCAATCGACCAGGACAGTGGAAGAAGTAATGCCCAATCTATGCAGAAAAATAGATATGTGGAAATGATAATTTATACTTTATCATTGGGAAATATTTTCTGGCCCAATTTACCAGGTCCTGGTATGTAGATTCGGGAGCCACGAATGATGCTTTCAATTATTTGTTGGAGTTTCATGTAACTAGTAATCTAAGTGAGGTAAAAATATTTAATTTGATGGGTGATCACACCAAGGAAGAAATATTAGCAGTAGGACATCGATCTTTAGATTTTGGTGAAGGTTGAAAATGAATATTAGATCATTTTTTATGTATCCACTATTAAAAAAATATAATTTTAGTTTCTAGATTAATGATGAATGGATATTTGGTCTATTTTAATAAATATGTTTTTCTACCAAAAACATCAAATATAGTTTCTATTTTGATATATTGGGAAATCATTTATAAGTTATAAAACACGCCCCACCATTACTACTACATTCTAAAATGAATAACTCAAATAGAAATAACTTAAAGAGATGGAAACCCTTTACGTTGAACCAAGCATGTCTTTGAGATTTACACGTTGGTTATATCAATATAAAAATAGTTCAAAGACTTCTTTCAAATGTACAATTGAGTTCAATTGAAATCGAGGAACATCTCATTTGTGAATTTTGTTTAGGAAGTAAAATTACCATGAGACCATTCACAACCAAAGGCTATATAACTAAAGATGTGTTAGAATTGGTTCATTCCAATATATGTGTTCGTATGAATATTCGGGCAAGAGGTGGTTATGAGTACTTCATCACTTTTAATGGTGATTACTTATGGCAAGTATATATATACCTTACGCACCACAAGTACAAATCCTTTTATAAGTTCATATTATTCAAGGGTGAGGTGGAGTGTATGTGTGGTAAAATAATAGAATCCCTATGCTCTCTGATTGTCGGGGTGAGTATCTCTTGGTAGAGTATAGGATTCATATATCAGAGGTGGAGATTACATCCTAATTATCTATACCAGGAATCCCACAACAAAATCATGTAGGATAAAAAAGGAACATGAATTTTCTGAATGGTTAAATCTACAATGAGATATTTAGATCTGTCAAATTATTTTTGGGGTTTAAGAGACAACTACTTATTTAATGAACTTAGTTTCTTCCAAATTGATATCAGTAACTCCCATAAATTTATGAACTGGTGTAAAGCCTAATATTGTATATGTTCGCATATGGGGTTTGCTAATGCACGTGATTGGAAAGTATCTATGAAAATTTGAATCAAGGACAAAAGCATGTCTCTTTGTAGGTTACCCAAAAGGAAACAAAGGTGGTATAATTTATAATCCTAAGGACTAGAGGGTCATTATTAATAATAATTCCTGGTACTTACATGAAGATTATATGATGCACCATAAACCTAAGAGTAACATGATCTTATGAGAGCTAAGAGGCAAAGACCAAGTAATTATTTTTGAACCAACCATACAAGAAGAAATATTACCTGATATCAATAATACTTTGCCTAGAAGTAGTGAGAGTATTATTGAGGATCATGATACATGTGTCACTAATATAGGATCACAATGGATCGACATCGTATTGTGAGGGTCAAGCGACATCCTAACAAATTAGTGTATTTCGGTGAACACTTTAGTGAGATGCTAGGGATGATGAACCATATCCTAAGAACTACAAATAGTCACTGCAGGATAATAACTTTGATCTTTGGACTAAGAATATCAATTTCAAGACCGATTCAATGTATTCGAATCATTTGTAGGATCTTGTGGACTTACCAGATGGGATAAAACCCATTGGCTAGAAGAATAGACGAGGGGTATATGGGAATGTGGAAACCTTCAAGGCAAGGATTTTTGTGTATATGTTTACTCATAAACATGATATCGGCTATGAGGAAACCTTACCCCCCCCCCCTATTTTCATTCTAAAGTATATACAGATTCTTTTACCAATTGTGTCTCAAATCGATTACAAGATTTGGAATATGATGTCAAGATTGCATCCTTGAATGGTAGTGTTGATGAATTCATTTGTATGGTTCAATATTAGGGATGCATAAAAAGTGTTTAGTAAATAAAAGTGTTCAATATTAATAGTTACATTTATGGACTTGAGAAAGTGCCAAGGTCTTAGAACATTCAGCTTAATCAGGAAATCAAATAATTTGGATTTAATGAATGTTCAAATGAAACTTGTGTGGATAAGAAGAAAAAAAATATGGTAGTATTTTTCTTACTTTATATGGATGATATTATTATTAACGGGAACGATGTGGGTGTATTATCCAATATATGAGTGTGGTTATCTAGGCAGTTCAGTATGAAGGATTTAGGAGAAGGTAGTAACAACCCTATGATTAAGATTTTGCACGATAAAAAGAGGATAATGAGCTTATTCAAATCCATTTATATTAGTGATGTGCTCACAATGTTTAGCATGTAGGATTTTAAGAAAATATTTCTTCATGTCAAACATGGTATTTCTCTATCGAAGGATTAGTGTCGTAATATATCTAATCAGATAGATATGGTGAGGAATATAACTTATGTTTCAATGGTGGGTAACCACATATATGCCACATTGTGTAATAGAATAAATATGTACTTTGTCGTTGGCATGATGAGCATATTTAATTTAGCCAAAGTGAGGAGAAATTGACTATAATAAACCACATTATCAAGTGCCTAAAAAGGATGGGAGATTATGTGCTAGTTTACTCAGCAGACAGTTTTGTACCTCTAGGGAACATAACCCCAGATTTTTATTCAGATAAGGATTCTAGGAAATCAACCTTGAGATATTTTTTTACACAAGGATGTGGTACCATTAGTAGTAGGAGTATAAAGTCATCATGTATTGTTAATTTAACTACGGAAACAAAATATACTACCGCTTTGGAGGCAACAAACGAAGTTGTTTGACTCAAGAACTTCCATAATAACTTAGGAGAGTATCAATTAGTGCAATCACATATTACACATGATTATGATAATAGTGTAATGGTTTTTAACTCTAAAGAACGCAGTAACCATAAGAGGGCTAAGACCAATGAGCGCACGTATAACATGATATGGGAGATCGTGTGAGGAGGAGGCATCATTGTGACTAAGATTTCATCTTAAAACATTTGGCAAAGCCTTTTACGAAGAAGTTACCAGCCAAGGATTTCAAAAGTTATGTAGAGGGAATGTGTGTTTAATGCATAAACGCGTACTTTAAGGACTAATGGGAATATTATTGGATTTTTATTCTTAAAACTATGTTTCATGACATTTATTATTTATTAATAAAAAAATATTTTATCTCTTTTTGAAATATAAATCATGTTTGTGGAAATTACATGTATATATTTTTTTAAATATATTCTATATATTAATCAATCATACTTATTATGGTTTATAGTGAATTAAGTTTGACCCGATTACCAAAGCTTCGAGTTCTAGTATGATTGAACATTTCACAACCTAAATAGGAAGTTGACATATAATCGGTAAAGTCATGTGTATAATCTTAGTAGCTTATCTTGACTAAGGGAACCAATCTAATGGTTTTAAACTTGTCTGATGTTTGAAGGGATATTGTGTTAATATACCATGAATTTATTAAACAAGGCCAACTGTGAGATTTAACTCTAGGTGCTGAATAAACTAAACTTTCAAAATTTCACGATTTGCAAGTTGTGCGTATATTCTTAGTCCTCGGGGATATGATGATCGATGTTATCACATAACGATTTATTTGATTTAATAGTTGTTGTGAGAATAATATGTGAATGTCTAAAAATAACCTAGAGTGGGCTGAATAGGTTTGTTATGAGAATGTGGTCTAAATTTAGATTTTTAAAAATGTCTTCCACGTTTTGAAATTCATAGAACTCAAGTAATTCAAATGGCTTGTTAAAAACACACTTATAAGCAAACCAATTAGATCTAGATGAAAAAGTTCAAACAAACACACCTAACACATATTCCATCTATCATGAAAGATTCAAACAAACTAAACTTAAATGTTTGATCTAATACGTTAGACATAAGTATAAGCACACACAAATACACTACAAGATAGATTTAATGAGGACACCACCCCCCAACCACCACACACACACCACCACCTAGGGGTAAAAACCTCATATGAACTCCAATTTCTATTTCTACTTCAAAAGAGTTATGTACAAAGACAAAAAGTACCTCTCATTCATGCACTCATGAGTTGTTACCTATGAACTTCGAACTTTCCCCCATAGATGAATAGAAATCAACTTTGAGATCCACGAAATGAATGAAAAACTCCAATCTTCTCTTTGGAATCATGTCGTGCTCCAATTCCTCTAATAAAACAAAGCACCTCCAATTTTATATCGTGGAGTACTTGAGTATAGCAATTCAAAATAGGTTTATGAACATAATTTTTCTAGTGTTGATCTCTCAAAATTTTCACTCCCAATTTAGGTATATCAATGATAATATCTAAGAAATTAAGTAAGTATGAAGAACAAGTGAAATTTTAGAATGGGGCAAAAATGTAAGGCTCTCAACTCTTAAAGGTCGTTCAGAAACAAATTTTACTTGTGTAAAATTGAGACCATCTTAAATGGAATAGAAAATACCTGCATTTATAGTTTTTTGAAAATCTAATTGCACCAATGGCACGATTAAATTCAACCATTTGCATGCTAGAAATCAGTATGTACATCTCACCTAGATCGTGTGCATGGTAAGAAAGTGACACTATGTGAATATCTCCATGATCATGGATGCACAATGAAGTCGTGAGGATAATGAGGTTATAAACCTCCTCAAAAACTATTTATGAAAAACAAACTATATTTCAAAGATTTTCTCCAAACTATTTCAAAAACATTTTAACCGAAATATTTATTCCCCGAAGAAAATATAACCACAAATTTTAGAAAAAGTGATTTTGGTGCATGTTTGTGTAGCCAAAGATCATTCAAAAAAAATCTCTAAAAGGATAAAACATCAACATTGATCTTGATTTGAATTTGTTGGCAAACAAACATCCTATAATGGCTTTAAAGATCTTTAATTTCTTCCAAAGTTCAATTCTAGATACAAAAAGAACAATGGCTCACTCATATGGAACAAGTTGATGCGACTTGATTGACACAAATGTTTTGAAATGAAAAATATGCAATATAATACCTATACAAAATCTACAATTTCAATCCTCCCATTTGAATATTCCGTGACAAAACTCCCAAAACCTAAAAAGTCTTATTACTCCTACAGGACATAGACTTCACTAAACATATAATGCATGTAGTTGAAAGTAATTTACAAAATTCAATGAGACACCAACACAAAACAACCGTCGAGTCTAAACTAGGGCTTGAGGAATCAAATGACCAAAGTTATGCTTTAAACACATGAAACAACAAACAACATCACTCATGCAAGCATGCATAAAGAGCAACTCCCACTTCTTGGGAATCATGTGATAAATGATCGATGATATAAATGAGATATAACAATAAGAATAAAGAATAAAATCAATAATCTAATATCATAATGGATGATAAAACGTTTTCTAAATATATACTATCAAGAAAAACAACAATCACTCCCCTTCAATCAACACATCCTCCCCTTAAGTCTCCCCCACAAACAAAGCATTTAATATTATTTTCCCCCTTTTGGTTTTGGAATAACATAGATAAGAAGAATATCCTGAAGAACATGTAAAATTGGGATAACACCATCAACACATTATGACTATGAGCAAATAATAAAAGGGACCAGAGCAGGAACCCTATAGAATCGAAGAATTGCAGGCTAAAAAAAAGAGTCTGTGTGCACACCTAGAATTTATGGTTATGCCAATGCAAGGTCATGTGCATGGTGATTTTTATCGTGTGAATGAAACAATCCAGAACAAAAACATGAAAAAACTTATGTCAACCATGTGGACTCACATGGACATAGGTCCTGCGAATGACAAAACTATAAAACTTCCTAAAATCCTAATTTTAACCAAATCATAATGAAGAGAAATTAGGGTAAACAACCAACCTTATCACTCCTTTAAAAAGTTACTCCCCCTAAATCACACAATGCAATAGGAAAAAAACTCCCTGAATCCTCTCAAAACCCATTAAACTAAGCACAAGACTTGCAAACACTCGTCAAGAAACCCTCATGCAATATTCAGCATGATCAAAGTAAATCAAGAAAATAAAGATTAATATAACAAGTAAAAAAAAGGCATACTTGAAAATTAGCATGTTGATTCGTCAGGAATATTATAATTTTCGCCCCTTGTACTTATGCATTTTACCCCCCTCAGGTACCTTAATTCCTTTGTTTATGTTCGTTAACAAAACAACCTCCATTTTATATGTTTTCATGCTATATGAGGTATAATTGATCTTTTGTAGGTATTTCGGTGCATAGTGTGAAGTTTGGTCGCTTTTCGAAAAAGTTTCGTCGACTTTTGCAGCTTCGGGGGCATTTTAGTAACTTCATCATTCCGATTTTAATCCCGAACTCTTCACATAAGTTGAAGACATTTGATTTCTCTTCATGTGGATGCCGATAATGGATGAATCCAAGTTTTATCGAAGGAGTTATGGCATTTTTACGATGGTTTGGACTTCAAAATCACACTCAAGGGCACATTCAAGGGAATTTTAGTCATTTCATAATTTGGTTTTTTGTCAAATCTCATCTTGGATGTTTTATCCCTCTGATTTATCTTCGCATAGCCTCCGACTATGCCTAATTTCTAGTTATAAAGAAAAAATTACCGCATTTTCTGTAAAGTTGGACAAAGCTGTGCGAATCGATTCATTTTGCCACATATTCTACTTTTTTCGTTTCCCTTGTTTTAGAATCGACTTGCTCCCCTATTTCCAGCCTTCTTTTATTTACTAGTTTTCCATTAGGGTTTGTATATATAAACATTTCCTCTCATTGTTTAGAGATATCTTCATTTTAACTTAGATTCAAGGGTTGTAAGGGGAGATCTTCACCCTCCTCCCTAGTTTCTTTGGGTATTTGCCCAATTTGTAAGTTAATATTACTATTTCATTATCTTCCTTACTGTATTTCCTTGTTTTATCATTATTTCCATTGATGTCTTTCATTTCCTTGCCTAGATAATTGTTGTTTTCATTCATTTATTACTTTCATTTGTTTAATTAGTTATTAATTCCACCATTAACGGGCGTCGATCTCCGAAAGTTAGATTTCGCATAAAATTGGGTTTAATTGAAACCTCACGTATTAAAGTCGGATTATTATTCGTTTAACTTTTTTATCATGCAACGATAGTGTTTATAGTGATAATCTGAATTTAATTTGCATGTGACCATTTATGTTAAATACTTAATCTCACAATTTTGGATTGGATTCCTTATTCTCTGATGTTTATGCTTAATTTAAATGCTCAGTTAAATAGCTTTCGAAATGGGGTTCTAATTATTAGTAGTTTAGCACGTGTGGTGTGAATGCAATCCCGACTCTCGCTTTTATATTGTTTAGAGTTAACTATTTATTTTTCATTTTTCTCCATAACACCCCATCACCTTTTACACTTTTATTCTTGAAGTAATAAATCAATTACCAATATAATCAACACTCCCTGTGGATTTCTTATGGTACCCGACTTACCGCTGTACTTGCCTCACAAGTGTAGTAGTAGCTTAGGATTTTGTATTGAGCATGTGAAACGAAAAAAATGATTAGCATTCCTACACAATGCTACCTTTCACACTCGATCAATATAGCGCTATTGACGGGGAGTGTTTTATAGATAGTAGGCTCTTTATTATTTCGTAGTAGTTTTTCCTTTTGTATTTCTATTCTTTATTTTATCATTTCTTTTTTACTTGTGCTAGATTGTTTCGAGAAATAGAAATTTTGCTTCTTTTCACTTAATTGAATTGCCTAGTGTGAATGTCTTGCTATAACACTTTATATAACCTTAATTGTTTTGAGAATATCTATCCAGTTTATACCCCCAAGACTATGCGAGAATGCCTACAAATTCGTGAGGATGAGCGCATTGTGCGTAAAAATCAAGAATTTATAAGTAATCCCTCAATGCCTTGTGATCTAACTTTGCATTGTGGGAATAAGGAAATGAATGATGAGGTTGCGATTTATGATGCTTGGACAAATAAAAATGTCTAACTCGATGGGATAATTTCTTCTTTGAAAAACTGGATTGAGGTTAAAACTTGCATTTCAACTACACCCCTTTTTGAGGAAAAATGATTGAGAGTGATCCAAGAAGTTCCTCATTTCAACCTCTTATTAATTATTTCGATTGTATTGAGGTTGATGGTCCCTCCTTTCCTTTCCTTTATTCCTTACTATTACCGAACAATTAAATTTATCATAAGAACCGATTGAAAGTCTTGAGGACTTTGAACCAATTCTTGAATGGGAATGTTGTTTTGAGATGCTTCATCTCATGGGCTATTCACTTGCACTAGCCCCACCTCCCCTTCCAATTAAAAAACCTTGGGGATGTGATTTTAATTTTCCCGATATCAATATGGTCTTGTCCCCATTAGCATCCAAATCCCCCATCGTCCCTCTCAAAATTTTAATCGGCGATGGTTCATTTCATACGCCTTACACATGACTTACGTTTTTGAAATGGAATTCATATCTTCTGAGAGGCATGTTTTATTTCGACGGTACACCACTTATTCCTCAAAGCCAAATCTTATTTTGGGTGGATCCTAAAAAAATTAGACTTCTAGTGTATAGTTAGTGTGAAGTCCAAATAGTAGGTTGTAAATAGTTAGTTTTTTTATTCTTTTTTTCTTTAGTTTTTCTTTCGTTTTAATTTAGTATAGTATAATTAGTTAAGCTTTTTGTTTTTGCCTTTTGTTATGCTCGGTACTCACTTGTTTTTTAGATTCTTTGGACTCGTACTTATCAGAGCTCACTCCATTTTGGGTAATATCTTTATTTTCCTCTCTTTATATTATGTTCTTAATCATCATTGAGGACAATGCAACATTTAAGTTTGGGGTGTGGGATATTATATCCACTTCTCTGTTTTATCCGTTGATTTTATCACATGTTAGTTACAAAGCATGCTTTTTGTTAAAAAATTGAAAATTTTCAAAAATATTTTCTATCTTTTTTTCTCCTTTTTTGGTTATTTTGCATTTGTTTCCAATGATTAATTTCAATAATTGCCCGATCCATTAGATATTCAATGATGCCTGTTATCGATTTTAGAAGTTATTAGATTTTAGTCCTCAAATGATTGATATTATAAATAACTTCATGAATTAAACTTTATTCCATGAGCACACGCGGTTTTCTTGCTATATTGATTTGGTTTAAGATTTTATAACTCGGTAATCTTTTGTTCCATTGTATGTACTTACACCGAGTGAGATTTGTGCTTTTCATTGCTTGTGAGTGGTATAAACTTTTCATTCCTCTTTGAAAATGTTGAATTCGGCGGTAATCTCTCTATTCTTTCATTTTATCGTTCATTATTTGAGCTCGTTTATGAAATATGTTAGTTGAGCATGATTTTCAAACTTTATTTTCTTGAGAATTTATTAAACTTTAGGAAATGATCATAGGCCATATTTGTTATATCACTGATATAAACCTTGACCTCACCTTATATGTTTCTCCTCGTCAACCCCTTTGAGCCTAAATATATCCTTTCATTTCATAACCCAAAATCCCATAACCAACTCCTCGTTTGAGTTATAAACCATATATATCACCTTTCCATACCTTTGTTTGGAATGATACTTGGGATTGAATGATGTTCTTGTCTTATGGTTGCAATTAAGCATGAAAAGAGTGAGAAAGTACAAAAGAAATAAGTGAAAAAGAGAAAAAGTGAAGTGAAAAACAAAAGAAAACAAAAGAGAAACATTAGAAAACGAAGAAAAAAAATAAGAAAATAGAAAGTTCTATATGTTGTATATCGTGTTCAATAACCCTTGTCGCTCTCCTATTGTTATATTTAATGCTTGTTTGGGAATTAGTTTTCCTATTTTGGAATTACCTGCAAGTTTCCATTATCTCGAGTTTTTCATCCCGAACACTTTGAATCCATAAATTTACATTTCATTTCGTACCTTAACCCCAAACCTACATTACAAACCTATAAAGTTGTATGTGATCCTAAGGTTAATTTAATTTAAAAGTCATAGTAGTTTGGATAATCTGTGAAAATACATTTTGCCTCCTTTAATGAGCAGTATCTTTCATTAAGATTACATGTTTTTATTTCCTATAGAGCGTTCTTCAATTGTGACATGTGTGCGACCTAGTTTCAATTTATATTTACTCTTTATGATCATGTTTCCCGTGTATTACCCCCCCTTTCATTATGATTTCATTTGTTGAGTGTAATGCCTAGTGATAATTTATATATGCACGATTTATATATATTCAGTTTATTTAAATTTTTGCCAAATCATACTATGCATGTACTCGCCTCCCACCCACTTTTAAGGTTTCAATTTTATGAAGTTTGTTCTGTATTTTTAATAACTACGGGCTTTTGTTGAACTCATTCGATCTGCTAATAATATGTATGTAATCTTCTTCGCTATTGTTGGGTTTCTCGAATGTTGATTGGGCATATTTTGAGGAAACAATATGATATTTGTGGGTTTCATCCCTGAAAACCCCCACGAGACGACACTCGTCCACTCGGGTAACCTGGGGGTTTAACGACTTATTTCATACGCAAAATGCAATCGTTTTCCCGTCAAACTAGCTTTTATCGCTTTTGTATATATCTCCTATTTTGAGATTTTCTTATAGTTCTTCTTGCTTTGTACTTCATTTCTTGGGAGTAGCAATTTGTAATTTAGGGGGTGTGATTCGGCACGAATATTATATTTTTCACCCCTTGTACTTATGTCTTTTAGACCACTCGGGTACCTTAATTCCTATATTTATGCTCGTTAACTAGACAACCTCCATTTTATATGTTTGCATGCTATATAAGGTATAGTTGAGCTTTTGTCGGTATTTCGTTTCTTAGCGTGAAGTTTGGTCGATTTTCAAAAAAGTGTCGTAGATTTTTGCAGGTTCGAGGGCATTGTACTAATTTAATAATTCAAATTTTAATCCTGAACTCTTCATGGAAGTTGAAGACCTTTTATTTCTCTTCGCTTGGCTGCTAACGATGGATGAATTTGAGTTGTATCGAACGAGTTATGGGATTTTTAGGATAGTTTTTACTTCAAAAGCACTCAAGGGAACATTCAAGGGCATTTTTGTCATTCCATAATTTGGTTTTTTAGACTGATCCCTTCTCGGATGTTGTATCCCTCTGAGGTATTTTCACATAACCTTTAGTCGTGCTGAATTCTGAGTTATAATGAATAAGTTACGGCATTTTTCGTAAAGTTGGACAAAGATACTGCAACCAGACCTGTAGGGTGAGAATCAATTCACTAAAGTGCGAATCGATTCATTTTGCAACAGATTCTACTTTTTTCATTTCCCTTGTTGTCGAATCGATTCGGATAAGTCTGAATCGATTCACTCCCCTATTTTCAGACTTCTTTTATTTACTAGTTTCCCTTTATGGTTTGTAGATATAAACATTTCCTCTCATTTTTTAGAGATATCTTTAGTTCAACTTAGATTCAAGGGTTTGTAAGGGGATATCTTCACCCTCATCCCCATTTTCTTTGGGTATTTGCCCATTTTGTAAGTTAATATTACTATTTCATTGTCTTCCTTAGTGTATTTTCTTGTTTTTTATTTATTTCCATTGATGTCTTTCAATTACTTGCCTAGATAATTGTTGTTTTCATTTATTTATTGCTTTCATTAGTTTAATTAGTTGTTAATTAGTTTATTTATGTCTTGCCCTCAGTTAAATAGGGTCAGGGTTGTGTTTCCACCATTGACAAGAGTCGATCTCCGAAAGTTAGGTTTGTCATAAAATTGCATTTAATTGAAACCTCACGTATTAAAGTCAAATTATTATGCGTTTAACTTTCTTTGTCATGCAACGTTAGTTTTTGAAGTGATAATCTGAATTTAATCCGTGTGTAACCATTTTCTGTTAAATGTTTAATCTCACATCTATGGATTCGATTCCTTATTGTGTGATGTTTATGCTTAATTTAAATGCTTAGTTAAATAGCTTTCAAACCGGGATTCTAATTATTAGTAGTTGAGCCCATGTGGTGCGAATGAAATCTCGACTCTCGCATTTATATTTCTCAGAGTTAACTTCTTTATTTTCCCTTTTTCTCCATAAAACCCCATCACCTATTACACTTTTATTCTTGAAGTAATAAATCAATTACCAATCTCATCAACACTCCTTGAGGATTTCTTACGATACCCGACTTACTGTTGTACGTGCGTCGCAAGTGCAGTATTAGCTTAGGTTTTTGTATTGAGGAGGTGAAACGAAAACAACGATTAGCATTCCTACGTGATGCTACTTTTCACCCTCGATCACATGTAAAATATCAAAGGGAAAAGAAATAACACAAATTAAATATGCTTGATTATCCAATGACTTTATATAAATCAAATAAAAATTGGTTACACATGTTAACCGATTTAAGACATTTTAAATACAAATTTAAAACATAACACAATATCAAGAAATCAAATTATATTACTTGACACATTTAAGACAAATTTTAATGAGAAAAGCAATAAGATCATGAGTTTAGTCTTCAAAATTCAACTCCATCAATAAATCTCCCTTGGCAAATTTCGATATTGAATTTTGAAATGCCAAACTACAATGAAATTTCATTTTGGAAATTATTAATCCCTATTATGTTTTTAATGCTTATTAATCTGTTGGTCCATGTCTCTTTCTAACACATAGCCATTGATTTGATTTTCATAAATCTAGTTTACATCTACCCAATTTGGGTGTTATCACACTAATGGTAGCCCTTATCAACACTTAAAAATGACTCATATTCAACTCGATCAATATAAAAAAACACAAACTCACATTTAAACCTTTGAAGAAATATTTGAAACTCACGCAAGATGGATTTCAAGTGCTTAAGATATAATAATTCATTTTAACCTAGACCTAAATAACCTTTAAGGTAACAAAACCTTGAGATGTCTAAAGGTTTAGTGAAGATATTATCATATTGGTTTTTGGTAGGAACATTCCTATTTGGATATTATTTTTTTATAAAACCAAGTCCCTGATGAAACTATGACGCAAGTCAATGTGTTTAGTCCATGAGTTTTTCACTAGATTCTTAGAAATGTCAATGGCACTCATATTATCATAATAGGGTACCAATTTCCCTTGATCCATCCCGTAATCATTCTATATTTTCTTCATCCACAAGAGTTGTGTTCAATCAATTCCAATAACAATATATTCGGCCTCGACCATGAAAAATGTGATGGAATTTTGTTTCTTTGACAATAATGCCACCAACGATGTCCAAAATTAGAAACACCCGCCAAATATACTCTCTTGATCAGCAGCATCTCCTACCCAATCGGAGTCAAAGTAAGCATACTGTGATTCATTGGCATCAAATGTATACCATAACCTAATATTTTGAGTTCCCCTCGCATACCTAATCACTCCTTTTACCTCTTGAAGATGTGATTCTTTTGATTTCGATTGGTAGCTTGCACACACACCTACACTATAGGATATGTTGGGTTTACTTGTGATAAAGTACAACAAACTTCCTACGATACTTTTATAAAGTTTCTTCTCAAAAGTCTCTCTTCCATCATCCTTGGTCAATTTCGAATCAATCCCTATCGACATATTGGCATGTTGTGCGAATTCCATACCAAGCTTCCTCACTAAATCCTTGGAATATTTTTTTTAGATATGAATATCACATTGGACATTTTCCTCACTTGCAAAATAAGAAAGGAAGTTAGATCTTCCACCATGATCATCTCAAATTCCGTTTTCATTTCCTCCGAAAATCTCAATAAAAACTTCTTTATCATCAAACCAAAAATGATATCATCTACATAAATTTGGGACATAAGAATGTGATTCTTGACCCTTCTCATGAAAAGAGTTCCATCACATTTTTAACAAATATAATGCCAATTTCTCATACCAAGCTCTTGGGTTTTGTTTGAGACCATATAAAGCTTAAGTTTGATAGCTTGTTTAGCATTTTTGGATTTTCAAAACCTTTTGGTTGTTCCACATGCACCTCTTCATTTAACACACCATTTATAAAGAACTTCTTACATCCATTTGATAGAGTTTGAATTTAAAAAAAAAAGTAATGGAAAGTAAAAGGCTAACACTATCTAACCGAGCCATGAGTGCTAATGTCTCATCAAAAATAAATTCCATAAATTTAAAAGAACCCTTGAGCTATAAGGCGTGCCTTGTTTCTCATAATTATGCCATTTTCTTCCAACTTATGATTTTGGACGGCGTGTTCTCACCTTAAACCCGGGTGGGAACTCCTCTCTCTTTCCCCCTTAAACACCATTACAAAAATTTTGTGAAAAGGTTCCCTTATTGTCTCTTCTAACAGCACTACACTCTCCTATCACAACATTCCCAGACATAACAACCTTTGGATATAAAATCTCACCTTCAAACTCATCATCAAGAGTGACAACATTTGAAACATTATTTCCAAAAACAACATTAAACATCTCCACCACCTTTTTAATCTCCAAATTATAGACTCTTAATGCACGACTACTGTTATAATAGCAAAGAAACATGCCATGTTCACTCCAGAGTGAAATTTGGTCAAGTATTCCCAACTTTTAAGATGTAGCACTTGCTACCAAATACTTTGAAGTAGTTGATAGTAGGCTTCTTGCATTTCTAAAGATCATACGGGGTTTTCTTGCTAAAAGGAAAAAAAAACATGGTTAAAGTGTGACAAGTTATTTATAACTCTTTGGCCCAAAACATCTTTGGTATGTTCTTACCTTCAAGCATGCAACTCCTCATTTCTTGTAATGTATGATTCTTCCTGTTAATAATCCTAATTTGTTGCGGAGTAGCAACGACCAAAAACTCATGGGTAATCCCCACCAAATCATAATACTTCGCAACCTTCGGATCCTTTAACTCAATTCTATGATCACTCCTCAATATAGCAGTATGAAGGAATTATTTATTTTGATTTTTCTTGCACATATAAACAATTATCTAAAAAACACATTTCTCTGTCATAAACCCCATAAATGTGAATATAGAATAATCATTATCCACCAAAAAATAATATATCTTTCCACTTATGCTTTAGGTTTTCGCGGGACTCATCATGTCAATTTGGATAACTCTAGGGGCTTATAGGTAGTTATTTCGCTGAGCTTCCTATATGAATTATTTTTTAGTTTGCCTTTTTGCCACGTACCACACACTTTGCTATTAGGCTTCCCTAACCGTGGGAATCTTTTCACTTTCTCCTTTTTTGACAAACTCTCAATATCACTAAAGGTTATATGCCCAAGACTTTGATTCCACAGGTCCGTTGATTGAACATCGACCTTTTGACACACTATACTCGGCTCCTTTACCAAAATATAACAATTCTCACTGGAACGCACTCATCTAATAAATTTTCTCCTCTTTCCAAACTAAGCATTCTCCTTTTAAAAAACTTACATGGTAACCATCATCACTAAACCTCTTGCACTATAACATGATTTCTTACTATTTACAAAACTGACCATTTCACCATCATAGTCATTAAAAGTGGTGCAAAATGACTTCAAACACATCATATGTATAGAGAAACCACAATCAAAGTACTAACTCAACGAATTCGACACCTTAAACACCTCAATAATAAAAGTACACTCGTGGTTCTCTTTTCTCACCCACAACTCCACACTCGCACTTTTCTTCGAATCACCTTTATTCAACTCACTCAACTTGGTTTGGAGTTTTTTATATTCGTTATCAGGTATCAAATTATTTCCTTAAAAATTCTTTTTCCTTTAGAATTTTGGAAATGAAAATTAATCATCTCTTTGTAATTTAAAACAATATTACCTTAAGTGACCTCTTATGTAGAAATAGGATAGTTTTTACATCTGAAAAGGTTTGGGAGATAATTTTATACTCCTTGGTTCAAAATGTTGAACTCGATAATTTTCAAAAACATTATCTCTCCTAGGAAAGTTTGGAATATGTCTAAAAGTAGGAACTTGTTTTTCAAACACTCTTGGTTAAAAAAATTGCTTTTGAGGTTTTTCAATAATTTTGGGTTGAATAAGTTTTTGATTCTTCTCAAATTTTACAATATTCGCATTTGTACTTTTAACAAACTAAGATTTCTTATAAAATTCTTTTCAATTGTAATATCTCTTCCTTTGTTATCTTGACATGAACTCTCTTGTGAATTTTTTTTCTTTTCACGTACAAAGTCCATTGTATCAATTGAAGGAGGATTAAAAAGATCAACAACAATTCCCTTATAACCATTTGGAATCATCGATTTCTAAAAAATCATTTATCAATTTTGTTCGAGCGAGTTTCCAAACAAAGTTTTACTTTCAAAGAATTTTTCAATTCACTCTTAAGAGAAATAAATTCCTTTGTATACTGATATTCCTTGAGTTCAAACTTCTTTCGTTTCGTTTTGAGTTTACTATTCATTTAAAGAAAATCCGCTTTTACTTTCTCAAAAGTCAAGTTTTGTTCATAAAATCTTTTTAGTTCACGTTGAGTTGTAAAACCATCTCATATTTCTATTTTAAAGAAATAATTGCCTCTTCAAAAACCATTATCTTGTTTCTCAGTTTAATGTTTAACTTTTTTTATTTTAAAGAATCATAAAACAATTTGATGTACGCATGATTCAATTCGCTCAACTCTTCGCCATCACATCCAATATTTTTATTTTGACTACCCTCTTAACTAGAGTGACTAGATGTAAGTGAAGTGTTCCTAACTTGTGAGTTGTGTGATGAAGTGTCCAAGTTATTCATGCTAACAAAAAATGCATATATTTTTGACAAATCCATGAAATCAATCAAATAAGCATAATCAAGAATTCACACAACTAAGAATCTAAATCTAGCACGTTAATGCTAACACAAATTAGTAGCAAAGACCTAATACCAATTGAGAATATTCTGTGAATGTCTCAAATCCAACCTAGAGGGGGTACTTAAGTTTATTTTGGCAATGTGCACTAATTTTCAAACTCATAGAACTTGAGTAATTCAAACGCCTTTTTAAAAATATACTCATAAGCAAACCAAGTAGATCTGGATGAATTCATTCAAATAATAACACTTATTACATATTCCATCTAATCATGAGAGATTTAAATAAGCTGAAGTGAAATGGGAGATCTAGTGTGTTAGACATAAGGATAAGAAAATAAAAAAACACCACAAGACTAATTTAATTGGCAAAAACCCCCAACCTAGGGGTGAAAAACCTCATACGCACTTCAATTTCTATTTTTGTTTGAAATAAGTTTTATACAAAGAAAGAAGGTACCTCACACACACACACACTCATGAGTAGTTAGATATGAAATTCAATCTTTCCCCTATAGATGAATAGAAATCCACTTCAAGCTCCATGAAGTGTATGCGAAACTTCAATCTCCACCTTGAACTCTCATCATGATCTAACTCCTCCAATGAATAAGGTCACCTCCAATTTTTGCTTTCAGAGTACTTGATTACAGTAATTCCAAATAGCTTTATGAACAGAATTTGGCTAGTGCTGATCTCTTAAAAAGTCCACTCACAATTTAGGTAGATCGATGATAAGATAGAAGAAATTTGGAAAAGTATAAGGCACAAGTGAAATTTTGGAATTGAGGGGAAATGGAACACTCTCAACTCTCAATATCCATTTAGAAACATATTTCACTTGTGTAAAATTAATATCACGTTAACTGGAATAGGAAAATACCCATATTTACTGTTTTTTCAAAAATATGATCACACCGTGCATAAGGTTAGATTAAACCATTAATACACTAGAAACCACTACGACCATCTAACCCTATTTGTGTGCATGCCTCTATGTGCACATACGCGCAATGAATCCGTTCAAATGATGAACTTATTATCTGCCTCCAAAATCATTTACAAAAAACAAACTATATTTCAAAGATTTCTCCAAATTGTTTAAAAATTATTTTAACAAAAACATTGTGGGAGCCAATTTAGTACGATTCGTGAAAGGTCTCAACCAGCCCAAATGGAATAACACCATACCAGCCAAAATCATGGATTAGATTATGCTCGAAGTATTTTAAATATATTAGAGAACCTACAAATATAGTCAAATCAAGCACCAACAATCTCTGATGAGATATTCAAGTATTCCTTGGCATATCCACGTGTTATTTTGAGTTCCTTATATAAATCAAACTCTATGATGATACACCTATAAATTGTACACCTGGACTCGGGGCAAAGGGAATGTAACAGGAGATTTTGAGAGACACTTAATATAAAAAGCAACATCTCCGTGGACGTAGGCAAGTTACCAAATCATGTATATTGTTGTGTTTCCTCTTTACTTTCTTCCTTTGTGATTGTTTTCGTGGATCTTTTTATTGTGATATCTTATGTACTCACAATGGGGCCATCTGTGGGAATCTACTTTTATTCCTGCGAAAACATTCATTAACAGAAAGCCCGTGACGTTTCACCATAGCATTAGCATTCCCCAAGTTGGCAATGTCCAAGAAGACCTAGTTCCTCCTAGGGTCAGGTCTGAGATTTGCCAGCATACAAACACCAAGTGCTGCTAGGAAGGAAGCCATGGGCCACCTAGGTCTACGCAGATCTCTAGGTTGGTCAACACTTATGAATCCAGGCTTTGCAAATAAGAGGATGTTTAATACCTCAAGGTAGAACAAAATGCTCGCCTGTAGAGAGGATTTGAAATAATGGAGATAGATATCCAAAGGGTTACTGGAAAGCACAGTAATTGCACTCCTTGTCCTTAGGCAAGAAACACTCGTAGTAAAAGGAGGATCTCTAAGCGTGATCAAGAGATAAATGAACGTGATAGGTGAGAACGTGGATGATTAGATTGTGTCCATCTAGAAAGATTTCATAGAAGTAATGAGCGATAAGAAGAAGACACAAGGATTATGGTCTGTAGGGAGATGGAATAACATCAAGCCCACCATGGAGCTAGATCCACTAGAGATATAGCCAGGAGAGCACTCAACACTCACATAAAATCTTATTTTTCAAGGGCGATCGAAGAGGAGGAGCACCTGAAGAAGTTCGTTATCCCCGGGTTTAAAATCTACGATGGGAAAATAAACCCCATAGACCATGTTAGGAAATATCGACAAGCAATGACCTTATGGAGCCACAATTATGTATTAATGTAATGGATTTTCCCTTATAGCCTACATGATGAAGCACAAAAGTGGTTTGAGAGGATGCCTCATAGGTCGATCAGAAACTTTGTAGCTTTGGATGAGGCCTTCACTGCTCGCTTTATAACCAGCAACTCCCATCCTAAGTGGATGGATGCACTTCTTACGATGAAGAAGTAGACATAAGAGATCCTTCAAGATTATGCCAAAGGGTATTGGGAATTTTTTAATGACATCAAGGACTGCTCGGAGAAGGTTGTCGTAACATACTTCAAAATTAGTCTACTAACGACCTCTTTATTGCACCAATCCTTTACTAAGAAAAATGCCAGTACCATCGACGATCTTATGGACCGTATTGAGAAGTAAGACAAGGTGGAAGATATGGTTCATTCTAATTCAGGGGATAATGGTCAATCAAAGGAAAACAAGGGAATAGAGAAGAGTGATACCCAAAAAAAGGGAAACAAGAATGAGGGCAAGAATGGCTCCAAGAATAGGAACAAATTCGATCCCTCCAAGGCATTCCACACTTTTATCACGGTCTTTTAGGAACCCAATTATTAAATTATGAACAAAAATGGTCGAAAAACATGGGCAGCGACCCAACCAAAGGAACAATTCCCTGAGATGCGCATTCCACAAGAAGGATGGTTGCAGAATTAAGAATTGCAAGGCTCTAAAATCACACTTGGAGGAGTTAGCCCAAGCATGGCACCTTAATGAGTACAATGAGAAAAAATTTGATAAGGTCGTAGCCAATGGAAACAAAAGCTAGATAATGTCCTTGACCAGGATAAATGACATGAGTTTGCAGTGATCGACGGGGCATCAGACCTCAAGCAGGTCCCAGGGAACGTCGTTCGGATGGAACTCAAGAAGGTGACTGTCGTCATGGAGGATTTCAGACCAACCCCACCAAACCCCAAGTTGATAAACATTGGCGACCTGAGGATGTCAACTACACCATGTATATCGTGTTTATCAAGAAAGATTTGGTCAATTTGAGAACCCGACATCATAACGCACTAGTGATCACACTCAGAATAGCCAATTGGGACGTTAATAAGATGATTGTGGACCAGGGGAGTTCGTCAGAAGTAATTTAACTGGAATTATTCCATAAACTGATGTTGAACATCATCGAACTTAAAGAGGCCACAGTTCCATTGGTCGAATTTGTAGGAAGGACCACGATGTCGTTGGGGAAGATAATTCTCCCAGTCAGAGTAGGTAACATCTTAAAACTCATTGACTTCTTTGTGGTGGGCATTGAGTCCCCATATCATACCATTTTGGGTTGAGGTTGGCTCCATTCCATAAAGGCCATACCATACACCTACCACCAGAATTTGAAGTGTGTTACTAATCGGGGAGTGGTCAAAATCCATTGCGATCAGACACAGTCGGGAAGTGCTTTATTACATCCATCCGCCTAAAAAATAAATAGAAGATGGAGATAGAAAATGCTTAAGAGGGAGGATAGGAGGGGGTTGTACCCTCCAAATAGAACCTATGGTATGACTGACCAGGGGTGGAGGAGACCAGGGTACAACCTAGAAGGAGTTATGGTCGAGGATAACTTAAAAAAAAGGAAATTTTGGGTCCGAACTATGCTCGATGATCAGGAGAAGAAATAATTGATTACGTTCCTTAAAAGCAATCTAGACATTTTTGCTTGGGAACCTTACGAATTTCTAGGGATTGATCCCAATGTAGCATGTCATCGCATTCACATTGATTCGGCCTTCAAGCCTATCACTCAAAAGGCTCTCCTAATAGCCCCGAGAAGGCGAAAGTGGTGGAAAATGAAGCAGGGAAGGTATTAGATGCAGGATCATTTAGGGAAGTTCAGTTTCCCAAATGGATGTCCAATTTAATGGTAGTGCGTAAGAGGAACATCACTTGGAGGGTTTATATCAATTTCATAAACCTCAACAGGGCTTGCCCCAAGGACCGCTTCCCAGTTTCAAAAATAGATCAGTTGGTTGACGCTACACTAACGCATGAAAGGACGAGCTTCCTGAACGCCTACTCTGGCTACCACCAGATCCCTTTATATGGACCTGACCAGGATAAAACCTCCTTTACAACCCCCATTGGGTTGTATTACTACAAGGTCATGCCATTTGGATTGAAAAATGCAGGGCAACTTATCAATGATTGGTCAGTAAGATGTTTAATAAATAGATAGGAGATACGACGGAGGTCTACATCGTTGATGTGTTGATCAAAAGCAAGAGCAAAATCCACCACCTTGTAGACTTACCCAAACATTTAAAATCCTTGAGAAATAACGGATGAAGCTTAACGTGAGTAAGTGTCCATTCGGCGTCCAGTCAGGAATGTTCTTAAGCTATCTAGTTAGTAGAGGGGGAATTGAGGCCAATCCAAATCAAATCGACGATATTGCAAGAGTTCAGCCTCCTTAGATGTTAAGATATTCGACCAATCTTTGAGTTTCTAAAGAAGGACAAAGGCCTCACGTGGAACGATGACAACTTGCATGCTCTGGAAGAGATCAAATCCTACCTTATCAAGCCACCCATTTCAGTAATTATAAATGATAGAGACCCACTATACCTTTACTTTGCCATAATTGACCATGTTGTGAGATCTTCTATGGTATGTGAAAAAGAGGGAAATCAACATCCAATTTATAATGCCAGCAAGACACTTTTGGACATTATACAGTGGTTCCTGCCCTTGGAAAAGCTCGCTTACGTGCTTATAGTCGCCTCAAAAAAGATAAAGCATTACTTTGAGACACATTCAATAATCATAATCACCTTAAGAAGGACGCAAATACTTTCGTTTGCATGTACAAAAAATTCCAGAAATATTCTCCCATGATCCACCAGCTCGCTAGCGACCTGAAATCACTGACGAGCCCATGGTCATTCGCATAATGGGGACTAGACATAGTGGGATCACTACCTACCGCCTCTGGAAATCGGAAGTATCTATTGGAAGGCAAAAATTTCTTTACCAAATGGGTAGAGACAGAACCACTAGTTAACTTTCGTGACTCAGATTTGACTAGGTTTATTTAGAGAAACATCATAACGTGCTTTGGGGTCCCAATGACTATGATCACAAAAAATAAAAAGAAATTTGAAAGAGGTTTCTTTCAAGTCTTTTGTGATGAAAACTGTATCAAGCACCACTCTAGTTCTAGAGCATATCCCCAAAGCAATGGAAAGGAAGAGGATTCTAATAAAGCCATGTTCGATGGACTAAGAAAATAGTGGGAAAGGGCCAAGGGTGACTGGGTGGATGAGCTCCCTCATATCCTATGGGATTATCGCACCACCCCAAAGCGATGAATTATGGTGAAACCATATGTGCTCGCCTGCGGGATGGAGGTTATCATCCCACTAGAAGCAGGTCTCCCCACCATGAGGATCACCTAGTTGCCAAGGCCATAATGATGATGCATTATGCATTGAACTTGACTTAGTAGATGAGTGAAGAGAGCATGCCATGATCAATTTGGCTTCTTATTAACAACAACTATACAGAAAATACATCAATAAATTCTATCCAAGGAATTTTTTGATAGGATATTATGTCCTAAGGAAAGACCTCGATAGTGGCATAAAACTATGAGATGGTAAACTAGAACCAAACTGGGAAGGACCCTTCAGAGTAATCAAAGATGAATTTCAAGGATCATATCACTTGGAAACACTAGAGGGCAGGGAGATACCAAGGGAATGGAATGCAACCAATCTCAAGAAGTTTTTATTTTAAATCTTCTTTATCTTTTACTAGCACATTTAGTTTAAGAAAATTATGGATTTCAAACTTATGTTGCTTGTTAGACAATATTTAATGAACAAAGGTCGATTGGCCCCTTCACTTTCATATTTTTCATTGGCTGCTTAACTCTCCTTGGTTATATCTTATTAATATGCACCTTTTCCAAAAAATATATCCTTTGTGTATGGATATACTCCTGAGATTATGGAATGTTTTTTAACTTAATTTTAATCACGGAAATTAACATGCCGAGCAGGGTTCATAGAAATTATAACAATTCGATAGATCCATTTCAATTTCTACATCCCTCAGGTCATTGTTACAAGCACAATGGACCTCATTGGTTGCCCTGACAACCACAAAATCCCTAGAGGGGATCCTTAGTTGTAAAGCCAACTTAGGTTGGCTATCAACTTTGTTGGTCGTAAAAACCAATGCGGGTGGTTGACCCAGCTTCCAGATGCATTTTTACCATCATCCTACTTAGGCCTAAGGAACTGTGATGACAAAACCTAAAAGGTAAAGTACATGGAACGACGCTACTAAATCATGGTGGACTGGGGGAATGTTCAAAAAGAAACAACATGTGGCTAACACTATCTCTTTAAACCATTTAGTCAGCTCAAAAACTTAAAATGATAAAACCAAAAACAAAAAATAAACCAAGGTGGTCGATTAAATATTATACAGTGAATCATTGTTATTTATTCAGCAGAATATGCATGTTTAGTCAGCACAGGATCAAAATATCATAAATGGGTAAATAAAACTTTTCACTAATTGAAATGAGGAGTTACATTTACATCAATATTAAAAAATATGAAGGATTCATGACGGTCTAGGGAAGCAAGCAAGGTATTCTGCAATGCGCACTCTTCGACCATCATCTCGATAGGGGACAAACTCCAATTCAGCATCTTCTAAGATTATGGTGATAGGTCGAGGAGTCGATCCAATATTTATACCAAAATTTAGACTCCTTAGGCATTTTTAATTCCCTTAAGGTGATAAGCCACCCGCAGACGAAGGCAAGGTCCTCATCCTCCTTAAGTTTTGATGGGGCATCAGTCAAACCTTAGTCATAGCCATCTTCCCAGACCTATCTAGGTCCTCTTCAGAATTAGTGCCTCAACCTTGTCATATCTCTTTGAAGTCCGATAGTAATCATGGACGGTCGTCCGCCCAACGTCTCATTTGAGCTCAGTGACCTCTCTTTCCAGAGCTTGGGTTTCAGATCGAACTACCCCTGGACGAGCACTACAGAAGATCCTAACGAGGTGTTCTCCTTCCGTCGAGAAATTTCTTTTCTAAAATAATCATTTTCCTTTAGGATTAACTCGCTCACTTGATTCACCTCGCTGGCATCTAGAAGTTTGGCTTTTAAATCATTTTCCTCTTCTTGAACTGAAGCCCCAATTTCCTCCATCTCTTAGAGATTGTCTTTTAGCTTAACGACCAATTCAGATTGGTCCTTATATTGTTGATTTCTTACCCTTAAGGATTTATATATCTTCACGAAGGCCTTACGGGCCTTCAAGATGATGTATGGCCCAAGGATCTTCCCCAGGTAGGAGTTAGAAGGAATGTACCGATCTAATTCAACAAACTACAAACCACACCCGTCAGATCACTAGCAAAAAATCAACACACAAAATATTAAGTGAATGCATACACAAAAGAAGACTCATTTTTCATTAATTAAAAGGGGGGCTAGGGGCCAGTACAAATAAGTTTTTTCAACCATAGATTATAAAGGACAAAATTATACAAAGTAGAAAGAAAATATCCCTAGTCTATGGGCCTTGGTCTTTCACCTGATCAGCCTCAATAATGGCCATGTCGTTATCAATAATGGTCTAGTCCCTGCCAACATCATCACCCTCACCAACCTCGTCATAAGTACCCCCTATATGGTCAGAAGGCTAATCAAATAATAACGGCATGATGAGAAACATCGCATGATTAGTCTTTAGGTAGATATGGGATGAACCCATCCTTGAAGAGCACTCACAATTACCAGCGAGCTCTGTAGTCTTCAACAAGTCAGGGGCGAGGTAGGTTCATCACCCACACTCGCCCCTCAGCAGTTATGACGAGAGGCAACCTTCTTTTAGCTGCCCTCCTCTCTCTTTCTCCCTTTTTCTCCTCTCTCCTCTCTCTCTCTCTCTCTCTCTCTCTCTCTCTCTCTCTCTCTCTCTTTATCTTCGTCCTCCTTCCTTTTATCCTTCTCCTATTCCTTCTATTTCCTGTTGTCCAGCGAGTTAGAGCCACTAGTCCTCTAGGATCCAGTATCAGATGCTTTTACGGAGTTAAACCGATCTGATAGGACAACTTGATCATCCTTATCATCGGGGAGCTCCAACTTCCTTTTCCTTGTTAAAGGGTCCATATATTATTCTTCCTCTTCCCCTTCCACTTCTTCATAACTTTCTCCCTCCTCCTCGAATTCCTCTTCCACCTCTATCATAATGGCGTCAGAACGATCGACCTCAGGAGTTTTTAAACTTGGAACTTTATCAACCGAACGAGAAATTAAACTAGTACATGTGTTCTTGTACTCTAATAGGAAGGTCACCAACCTCAGATTCTCTCCGTCTGCTAACCTTTCCTTAATGCTCCAAGCTTTCATAAGCTCATCAGCATCAACCTCGATAATATCAAGCTCCTAATTTTTAGTACGAGTTGCAGGAATAATGGAGGAAGAACATCAGCTAAGGATACATGGACAAAAAAAATAAGAAATTAACAGGTAAGAATGAAAAAAAATTGACCCATTTGGGCCTCTCCATAGTCAAATATTATAGTGCCCTACTTCCTCTCGCCCTTGATAGTAGGAGGACATTTCCAATTCCTAGCAATGAAATCATGCTCCAATAATCCTTAAGGTAATCCTGAAGATTCACCACCAGAACCCGCTCGCCTTTTTGGTTTTTAAGTACAGAAGACCCTCCTTGGTTCGTGACCATGCATAGTAGTAGTAGATATCGACAAGGCCTAATTTTGTTCCATAAAAGGGAATTTATTATATGGACCCCATTGACAATCTTCTAAACGGTTGGGCCACACTGATCGGGCACAGTTTCAAAAATACTTAAAGAACCTAAGGAACAACTTGTTTGGGGTAAATCTTAAACCCCCCTGAGTTATCACGAGGGTGTGAATCCAGTTCCCCCTTTAATATCATGGACATCTTGTGGAAGAGGGGAGTAGTCGATGGTCACCCAGTCAGGGATATTGTACTAACACCAAAATTCATCTACTGTTTTGTTATCTAGAATCGCCATGACTATATGAATAATGGAGAAAAACCCAAGCTACAACTATGAAATAAGTTGCAAAGAAAATCTTAGAGAATGGAAGAACTATACTTACAAGAATAAACAGAGATCTAGAGAAGAAGAAGAACTTTGATTTCAAAAGCAGAGGATAATAATGGAAGCTTAGAGACAAATATGTGCAAGGATGATCAAAATCAGTGAACTGGCGGTTAATTTCGCACACAAACCACTTTCAAATATCTCAAATGTTGAGTCGCGCTTCCCCGAGAATATCTCAACGCTTCAGTTTCTATTAAATACAAGTGTACCCCTCATTCTCTTACAAAATTACAAGTCAGTCATGCCAATTTTGGAGACTATTTTAGGACTTAGGCCTTGGACTTGTTTAAAATCTATTGGCCCAAAACTATCATCCCAAAGATGTTAAGGGCAATTATGGGGTCCCATTAGTACGATTCGTGAAAGTAGCCGACCAACCCAAATGTATTAACATGATGCCTAACCCAAATCATGGATTAGATTATGGTCGAAGTATTTTAAATATATTAAAACACTTACGGATATAGTCAAAATAACTACCAATAATCTCGAATGATATATTTACGTATTCCTTAGCTTATCCACGTGTTATTTTGAGTTCCTTGTATAACTCTATACTCTATGATGATACACCTATAAGTTGTACACCCCAGCCTGAGGAAAAGTAATTGTAACCTGAGATTTCAAGAGACATTTAACATAAATCGTAACCTCTCCGTGGACATAGGCAAGTTACCGAACCACAAATATCGTGGTGTTTTCTCTTTGCTTTCTGCCATTGTGATTGTTTTCGTGGATCTTTTTATTGTGATATTTTTTGTACTCGCAAACACTTATTCCTCAAAAAAATATCCTTAAGCAATTTATAAAATTGTGCACGTGTGTTTGGCCAAAGAGCATTCACAAATAACCTCTAAAAAGATAAAACTTCATCGGTAATAATGATATGAATTTGTTGGCAAACAAACTACAGAGAGTGTCTTCAGTGATGTTCAAAGTATTCCATAGTTCAATTATAGACATAAAAAAAATGTGCCTCACTCATACAGATCAAGTGGATGTGAGTTGAATGACACAAATATTTTGACAGGGGAAATAGCCAATATAAAACCTATACGAAATCCACATTTTAAGGGTGCGATTCTATTTATTGTGTCAATAATCCCTCTGAGTTGGATAGTTATGAATAAAACATTGTTCAAAATTAAATCACAACAAATTGAATTTCACTAAGAGGGAATTGAATAGTTAATATAGGTAATCAAATTACACTACACCAAACACCAAAAATTATCACAATTGGTGATATTGACCAAGCTCTCGAGTCATGATTTCAGTCTGTGATAAAAATAAGGTTTGCCATTTTGGGGGTCAGAGTACAAAACCTTAACCATAGTACATGGTCACGACCTTTTTTCTAACCCTAATATTATGGTCGTGGTCACCGTTGTGAACCATGACCAGGGGTCATAGTTCGTCAATGTTCAAAACTATTGTTGTACTTTATTCATCACGGTCTAGAACTGTGATGTGACAACCCACCTACTAAAATAATAGGTGGCCAGCCCAATACTCTAATAATCACAGGAATCATAGATGGTCCATTATTAGCATCACTATCGATTAAAATAATAGTATGAGATAACCATCAATCATTTTAGAAAATGGACTGTTAGATTTAAAATTTTGAAAATAAAAGAAAAACAGTTAGACAATCCCAGTTGTAAAAACGGTGGATATCAAAAATCAATGGATAAAGAATGACAATATAATAAATATCACCGAATAAGCTGTCGGTGAACAGACCAATACAAATAGTACATCGAGTATTCCAATTCAATATTTACAATATAATGAATGAGTACAATACCTTGGGCAAACACGCCTGAATAAATATACTGAACTTAACTAAAGTACAATAGAAAGAAGCGTCTAATACAAGTAACCTACAACATCCGCAATATGCTGTAGCTCCATGATAACTGGAATGGAAATGTAAATTCGAGTGTCCATGCGGAAGGGCACCTGTACGGAAAAGAGTATATGCAGAAACAAAGAAATATAGATCCGGTTCAGGGCCTGGTTTGATATGATTACCATGTGATTAAAAATGCATGACAGTTAAGTGCGTAATTCTCTCGCAGATAACAGTAATATTTCTCACCTCTGAATCTAGCAGCAACCTAGCGCAATATAGTGAGATGTTCTAGTTAACCCTAAGTACTAAGGGCTAACTTCTCCCCAGTCTCAACACTATGCCCTATTCGTGAGTGGGGTGTCTCGCAAAGCGAAATCCAAACAAGGAACCCCCCCGATACACTACTACTTAGTCAAGGTTGATCGTTGAGATCCATTAGATCCTTAGCACGAAATAATCAATAAATGTATATGTGTGTGCATATGTGTGGGAGGTCACATCTACAGCTACTCAAGGATTATAAAAATAAACCCATCCATCATCTAATGGCACAATTCCTAATTTCTTTCTTTAGGAATATACATAAATGGTACAACATTTTATCAATTGTTTACCAAGTCAAACTTATTTACCAATTTTATTTCCTTTCTTCCATCCAGGAAGAATACATAATTTAAAGCAAGTTTTATTATCATAAAAAGTGATTTACCCTTTTTTTTTTTCATAAAACCCCACTTCCCTTCTTCCATCCAGGAAGTGTAATCAAAAGTCCATTTTATTAGCATAAAAATACTTTTTATACCATATGATTCCATTTCCCTTCTTCCATCCGGGAAATATTATCCGAAGCCAAACCATATCCCATTTCCCTTCTTCCATCCAGGAAATGTAATTAAAGCCAATTCATTATCATGAATTACTTTAACGAATCTAAGACCGTACCTTTGGGTTTGCCCACTGGACGCGCCCCTAAATGGCTATCATCTTCCAGGGCCTATCTATATAGGACAACCTGGGAACCTACCAACATCGGGAAGCGGCCATATTGCCTGCGGGAAAGTCAGGACCACACCCAAAATCCCCTAACCAGTGCAGTAATATAAATGCCCATATGACCTAGGGACTATATCCACCCTGCTCAATAGCCAGGGGGCTTTACCACAACACGCGCAACTTCCCTTATGATAGCGATTTAGGGAGGTGTGTAATCCATAAATTATCATTTATGAAAAACTTTACTTTTCCTTTTGAAAACTTCCAATTTTACTTTTCCAAAAATCATTCATTTAGCCAGTAAGCACCAAGTTTTAGAATATCCATTTCATTCTTATTTAGTCATATTTTATTAATGACCTAAGACCCAAAATGCCACTAACCTCAAAATAGCCTCCAAGAGTTCATATAATTTCATAAACCCTCAAAGTGAGTCTCCATAATGGAGTGTCTCCCAAAAGCTCAACATTAATATTTTAATTTCCATTTTATCTTTAGGTTAACCTCCCATATCAATCGGACATTAACCTATACAAACTAGCCCCAGGGTAAACCCAAATATCCACTCTTAGCCTAGGACATTAGTCTACCCAATACAACCCTCTAGGACTCCCCATTACATCCCAAAGGAAGGTTCCTAAACCTCGAACCTAAAAGAAAAGGGCTAAAACAAAACTAGAAAAATCTCACCTTTTCAGAAGGGGTCGATCGATCGACCCCTGGCTGTCGATCGATCGATCCCCCAGGCTCGATCGATTGATCCTGGCGGACAGCTTCTTCTCCGAGAAGCTGTTTCGGCCATTAACGAGCCATTCAAGCTTCTACCCAATATTTTACAAAACCACAACAACAACTATTACTACAAAAACATTTCTACACATCAAACAACTACTTATTTCTCCTCAAATCAAATGAAAACAAAAGATTAAGGGTTAAACACCAAAATCAACCAAAAACCCATTTATGGTTTAAACCTCCCAAAAATTAACTACACATGCAGATTTATTATATTAAATCAATATCTAGCAAGTAAGAAACTTGCCTCGAGGTTCATAGTCTCTGATCACCTCCGGTAGTGACGGAATCCGGCCCAAATCTTCCATTTTCTCTCTTTCTCTCCATTTCTGCCAACTCTCTCTTCTCTCTCTCTCTCTCTCCTTTGGTTTTTCTCACAAAAATGAAGAAAAAGAAAGGGGTGGGGGACTTATACGGGTCTCAACACATAAATCCCCACTTTTAATTGCTAATACACCACCAAAATGACTCGTAACCACTAATTTGAGTCATAACCCCTTAAAAATACCCGAATCTCAAAAATTACAAATGGGCACTTATTTCGACTATCTCGACTATTCTAAAAATTACAAGTGTGAACTATTTTTGTGTTCCAATTTCATTTTGTTTCATTAATTATACCCAAATTTAAATATAGGTCATAACCGTCGTTTTACATATAATGACGCAAAATATCACAATATAATGCTATTTACCTTCTCATAACGGTAAATAGACAAAACATAGTAAATATTATCCCTAAGTCTCACGGGAAATAATATTTACTCCAACATCCCCTATTTTTTAAAATTAGACCATCAGGCAAAATAGTATAAAATAGTCGCTCAAAAACTTGGGTTGTTACATGTGACCACCATCCGTATTAACCTACTGTAAACTTGGGTTTGTCATGGTCATGAACCATGACTCCCTATCGTGCCAACATCTACAATGGTAATGGTTCCAAACCATGAGCAACTTTTAACCTATTATTGTTATCCTGGTCATGGTCACGGTTTTGGACTGTCACCACTATTGAATTTATTTTTTAAAAAATAATTTTTATATGTTTGCTTCCAAAAGTATTCTTTTATATGTTCACAAACTTCTATATAATTCCATTATATAACTAACTGATACATCATTGAAAAAGAAATGGTACAAAAACTATTAAGACGTCAAATTAATTACATTAATACTACATAAATAAATATTAAAAATTTTAAATTGTTCCTTCCCCGAAGCATATGCAAAATGTTCAAAGTGTTCCTTCCCCAGCTACACCTATAAATATTTTAAAACATTCAAAATGGTAAGAAAAGACATGAATCCAAAAATGACTTCAGGACGCCTATATAGTAGAAAATGGCATCAAAGTCCATGTAATTCGTAAGATGAACATGGTTAGGGTACAACATATAATCTGAATATAGGATTTCTATTTTGATTTATGAAATAGATGTTTGTGTTAAAATTGTAAAAAAATGTGAGAACATTATTAATTGAGAATTATGGTATTGGCCCCCATTGTTTGGTTTCTAATTTATGAAAATCAACGTGAATGTATATATGATAACCTTGAATAGTTTTGTGTGAGTAGCCTTGAATAGAATCTTGGAGGTTTAACTGGTACAATGCATCGGGGTTCCTAGTCACATAACAAGACTATGGCATAAGCTTGTTAGGCTTGATATCCCAGATTAATTCGACTATTTAGACCCCTAAGTAACTATACAAGGGTACTCCGATGAAAAAAAGTTATTTATTCAAATTCTAATAAAGAGTAGAGAATTAAGTATATGTAATAAAGGACTCAAATCCCAATTTGATTTCGAGACACCTACATAGCCAAATAAAATGGCTTCAAAGTCCACGTATTGGTATTGTTGTCAATATTGGTATGAGATTAACTTTGGGCTGACTATATAACCACATAAAATGACTTCAGGAATCAAATACCAATTTGACTTTGAGGCTCCCACGCCGACGGGTTTCACAAATTGGGAATGTGATTGTTTTTTGTGAATAATGGTATTGGCTACTCACAAATATAATTATAGTGTTATGCGACTACACTTGAACTTTTTCATCGAGGTGTAACAAGTCAAACTCACCCGGTGATCCCTAACTTCATAACAACACTATGACAGAACCTTGTTACAACTTGAAACACCTGATGACTTTGATTGGATACACTTAAAAAAATGTTCAAGTGTACAAATACAACACTAAAATTAAATTTTTGAGTAGCCTTGATCAATATCAATATTTTGAACAAAACAGTCATATTTGTGGAACGTGGTAGGTAAAATGCATGCTTTTAGGTGGGAAAATAGACTTGGACAAAAGAAAGTCGTGCATAACCATAATTTGACAAGCCTATAAGGAGGATTAATATTATGTGTTTCACTCGATGGGTTCCACACAAGGTCGATTAAAACCACTATCGATGCCCCAACAAGGTTAATCCCCTCTGAAAAACACTTTCTCGATCCTAGTAAGATTTTGGCTTCACTTTGGATCAGTGAATAAATTATTCATATTACTAATCGGACACTAACTTATAATTTTGTGTCGTGTTAACGTGTTAGGGTGTCGTTTTATTCCACTCATAAATGAGTTCTGCTAACGATTCATGGCAAACATACATACACAAATGTAAATAAATAGAAGGGTTTTGTTACATTTTTATTCATATAAATACAATACAAATAGGCATGGCATTCAAGAATTAAGTAAATAACAATAAACTATTGTTTCAAAGCTCAATCTTCGTCTAAATCATGTAAAAGTTCTTTCAAATTAGGGTTATCATCAAGAGTGGACTAAACTCTATATGGGCCTTTAATGTATTTGCATGAATAGTCAAACCCGTTTGTGCATGCGTAACAACAAACAAATTTTTGTCGTTTATGCACTTTGAGTATAATGCATTCCTCAAGTTTTGAAAGGCACAAACAAAATCTCATCGAATATGGGATATTTACTCTTCATCTTAGATACACCTACTATGACAAGTTTTGAGGCATGATTAAATTTACAACCATTAGTAGTGTCCTCCACCTTCAACCAGTTAAAATAGAAGACGGTTTCTCTTAAATCTAACTAATCTAGTTCCAGGGTTTATTGGAAAATACTATAATAGGTCAACACCATATTCTTTGGAGTCTTATTGCTTTTGCAATCCATGCAAGGAGTCAAGGAAGAAATTAAAATTTCTCTCTTTTGCATCAATAGTCTTTCCTCGCCTTGATATGAGGCAAAATCAAAACATTTGGCAAAAACAAATTACAGTTCTTCGCATGAAAATTTGGACCTTTTTCTAGGTGTCAAAGCCTTCAATATACATCACCTTTTTTTAAAAGCTTCATTTATTAGTGTATGTGTATTAGTGCATGTTTTACAAAATATACATGAGTAGCCTCAATAAAAGAGGTGACAATTACTTATTTTGATACGCATTCCCTAAGATCATTCATCATGAAATTTCTCTTCTGATTTTGGGAAATTTAACTCTCATACATATTATAAATATTTATAAAATTTTAGATTTTAGATCGTAATATACAGAATACAGAAAATCAAACAGAATACCATACATATGTATGTAATTACTTTCTTCAATCTTCAACATCATCTTGAGATTCGAAGACATAAAGAGTTGCTTTTTCGTATTGTACATTGGTGATTCTCATCTCTTTAAGTTTCCCAAAGTCAATTTATCCTCCAACTCGTCAGCTTCCCCGACCACTTATTCTCCACAATGATTGAACCTCCTAAGCCCTTGTTTCAGCATATTTTCCTTAGTGTATAACGATGATTCATCAGTTATGTATTCTTTTGTAATTAACCCTCCAATAAATCGTGTATTCTTAATGTAAACTTTGAAGGCTTCCATCAAGCACTCGAAATTATATATCCATCTAAACATATTGGGTCCACAAAATAAAGCCTCATCACATAGATGAACAAGAAGGTGGATATTGATGTCAAAGAACACTGGAGGAAATTATTTCTATAAGACACAAGTTACTTCAGCTAAAGTTGCTTTCATAACCTTAATATGCTTCATGTTTACCACTTTTGCACACAGTAAGGTGAAGCACAAACTAATTTTCATAATTTCCCTAGGGTGACCTTTGTGTTCAAAATATAAATTCCTTAAAAAAGGATTAATTGAATGATGAAGTTCCATGATTGAGACTTTCATTATTTCAGGTCATTTGTTTGGTAGTTTACAACATTATGCAAATTACCGAAATAACTGGTCGAAATATTCGACTTGAACAATACGTCTAGGAGGATATTTTTCACACTAGTAATTAAAGAAAAAGCACCCGTAAATGTTTTTTTACACTGGTAATTAAAGATTTTTCACTTAGTTTTTAACTAACAATTTTTTATGTTCATATCCTTTAGATCGTGGCACGCCATCTCTCAATATTTTGAATCAGATCCACCCAGAATTGTTCCTATCAAATGTTCCTCAAAATTATTCTCCATTTTACTTACATGGTGCGTTTTCCAATGCTGCAGGTCAAATAAGATTAACTGTCTAACTCATGCCTTCATTTTACTTGTATCTTTCGATTCCTTCCTACCTTTTCACTTTTGGCCTGTACACTGAGGGTTTTCCAAAGATGTAGTCTTCTCCTTCTCCTCGACTTGATAACTAAAAAGTCGATTATTTTGCGTCCTATGTTCGTGCTCGTGTAGGAAAAAAATTTAGACTTGTCGACCATTCGACAAAAATCTTTAATGGTTGACATAACTTATCTTACCACTATGATGTAGCCAAGTGGAATCAGTTTCCTCCCCACAATGGCACATCCAAAATAACCAGGAACAATACAACATGAAAAAGCTCCCAAGCACAGGAATGTTGTGGATCGCCCACAACACCATTTCTTTAAGTGTGACCTCTTCATCGTTATGAGCATCAAATGCCCGAACGCCTTCATCCCAAAACTCTTTAATTTCTATAATTAATGAGTCTTAGAAAATATCAATACCATCTTCAGGAGCCTTTGTTCAAGGTATTAACAGTGACAAGAATGCGAACTATTTTCTCATGCATAGCATCAGAGGGAGACTTAAAGGTTCCATGAGAATAGGCTAATAACTCTGATTAGTGCTTAAATTTCTGAAAGTTTTAAACCTATCAGTTTATAATCCAAGATGGACAATGCATGATTCCTTTTAACATATAAGCTATCGTGCATTTGAAAGTTTTCATATGAGTGAATCTACGCGATGAATGATGAGATTCCTGCCCACCTCCTCTTGAATGTCCCATGTCATGGCCTCTGTTATGCATGGTATAGTGAAAAATCTTTTCAATCGTGGCTGGAGGGAAAAATACTTCAATACCTTATGTGGAAATTACGGTCAATTGAGAAATATTGTGAGGGTTTTTTTCCACTCTCGCAAACCGTGTATAACGTCTCATTACATACATTACACTCTCACACATCGTATACTTTGTGGTATAATATGAAATCATACTTGCATGCATGAATATATTTCTACTTCAAACCCAAACCTTTCAAGCTCTTCCTCATGGTCGAATAACCATATAGTAATGTGTTCCCTTTCGAGAGAATGTCTTTATCCCACTTAAGAATTTAGGTTATGTAGTTTCTCGAGAAACAAAACTGACACTTCAAATTATGCAGATCGATCATTACATACTATACCGAGGGGTCTTAATTGAAAAGTTTATATAGAGGTCTAGTCGAATCGGCTTTCAACCCAATGTATTTTTTATCTTCGGGTAATTCAGCATCAACTTGTTCATTGACTAAGTCATAATGCACATTATCCGAATCCATAGCCTAGTGATTTTAAAGATGGTTGACTCCGTAAGCATAATCAATTAGGTTAGTCAAAGTATGATGTGCTGGTGAATTATTCACCATTTCTACCTGATCGGGTTCCGTTACCTGGTCGAGTACTGGTAATTCTTCTGGTAAATATGGTACATTCTTTTTCCCATGGAATGTCCAATTCTGATACTCTTGCAACATACCCGACCTTAGTAAATGCAATTCAATGTCTTCCAAAGACTTAAATTTTTCGTTAATACAACAGGGGCACGGACATGGGATCTTATCACTATTAAGTTTCTACCTGCATATTTAACAAATTCATAAACCCCCTTTACATGATTACCAAAGAATCTATTGTTTTCTCCCAATTTGTCTTTATCTTGTGGGAGACCCATTAAAGAGTCTTAAAAATTCAATTAATCTACATAAATAGGTGAAAACAAAGGTCATATTGCATACAAGAACTTTCAATCAAACATAACAAGTCTAATTTTAGTTGAACTTACTGAAATTAATCCTAAAATTACTATGGGTCCACCAATGTGCAAGCCCTTCCAACGATTTGTGTTCACCCAAACAACAACCACTAGAGAAAGGGGTGAACACGACCACAACAGGCAACCAACAAGATATAAACACTAATATCCATCCACACGATATCAACATTGACTAATTTATCTTTTCAATAAATCAATCATAAACAATAAGTCCAATTTTATTTCATGTTAATTAAATTAAACCTAAAATTACTATGTTTCCACCAATATGAAAGTCCTTCCACCATTTTGTGTTCACCCAAATAATAACACTTAAGGAAGGGGTGAACAATGTCACAAGATTCAACCGACAAGATATATGCACCAATAATCATCTTCATAATACCAACATCAATTAATTAATATTATATAATTAATCAGTCATACACAGCAATTCCAGTTTTAATTAAATTAATCCTAAAATTACTATGTGACAAACAATGTGCAAGCGCTTCCACCAATTTATGCTCACTCAAACAACAACCACTTAAGTAAGGGGTGAACACGGTCACAACAGTCAACCAACAAGGTCTATACACTAATATTCATCCACAAATTATCAACATCAACTAATTAATATTTTTTCAATTAATCGATCATACACAATAAGTCAAATTTAGTTCAATTAAATTAAATTAATCTTAATATTACTATGTATCCACCAATGTGCAAGCCCTTTAACTAATTTATGCTCACCCAACTAATAACCACATAAGGAAGGGGTGAACATGGCCTCAACAGTCAACCAATAAGATATATGTACTAATATTCATTCTCACAATATCATAATCAACTAATTAATTCTTTCTAATTAATAAAAGATACATAACAAGTCCAATTTTAGTTCATTTTAATTAAGTTAATACTAAAATTAATGTGTGTCCACCAATGTGCTATCCCTTCAACTACCTTCTCTTCATCCAACAACAACCGCTTTAGAAAGGGGTGAAGACAACCACAACATTCAACTAAGAAGTTATAACTATATGTAAGACTATGTAATATAAATGAAGTGATAAGTAAAATTACCCAAATAAAGAAAGAAACTAGAATCAATTGAGTTTCATTAGTTGTTCTCTAATTGCAAGCCCACATGGAAGTATAATAAAACATGTTAACATATTATGCAATCTGGAATGTTGACATATTATTCAATCACATGATGTCAATTGGGCTAAATAACATTTTCCAATTTACTTTTCAATAACCAATCCATACACTAATGATAACCCCGCCAATCTATATCCAACTCAATTACTAATAATCCCATCAAGAGTATGTAAACACTATTAGTTATGAACACTAAGTTTTATTAGTTTCATAAAAAAAATTGATCACGACATCTTTTACAAAATTGTTTTATATAAAAAAAAGTTAAAACTTGTTTACATTAAAAAAAAAAAATTTACACCACACATGGGGGTAAAAAAATTCAAATAAGAATGTTATTTTCGCATTATCTTCTTAATAATAAGGTTAATGTCAATGTACATGTAAATAATTCTATTTTGGTAATATAAATTCATTCCCAAATCAAAATTACAATTTATATAAAATCATCAATTCAAACCCCTATTTGCAACACAAATCTCAGCAATATAAAACCCTAATTACAACACGAATATTAGCAATACAAAAACTTAATTATTGTAGAAATTTCATCTATACAAAACCTAAATAAGAACGATATTTTTTTGCAATATAAAACCTTACCTCGTCTCACTTACACTGCACTACATTTCGATCATTATCTTATGAAATAAAGAAAAAAACACTTTTGACTAAAGCTTTTATGGACTTTTCAAAATATATGTGAATTGAAAAAGATGTCATTTTTGCTTTTGTATATGTGAGATTTGTATCTTCATGGTTAGAGATGAAAATTATATATATTTAAAAATCATGAGAGATGGTGTGGGTACGGATACAACTTTAATTGGACAATAATACCTTCGAAAATTAGAAATAGTATTACATCATAATAATGAATGCGTTAAAAACACCACATGAAAATTTTGTTTCGAAGGTGATCATTTAAATATTTATATCCATAAAAAAATTGAATTATCTTAAGGATGTAAAATAAACAGTTTAATCGTATCGCTTATTGAGGAAGAGGGAAGTGTTAGTTGAAAATTTTACCTTTGCAACGAAAATGAGGCTTTTTAGTTAAAAATATCTCAAAATTAGAAATTCCTTGGTAAAATTTCTCTTTTAACATTTATTTTGATTCCATCCGACAAGTGCTCATATTTGTACACTTTTCTCTCACACGTGTTATACCTTAGGTGGTATTTTCAATTAACTTAAAAAGATGTTATGAATCTTTCACTAGCTTGTTTAACAATTTAAATCTTGAATTAGCAATTCACAAATGCAAATATATCAAATATTATTTTTCTAAGTCACTTTAGGTTGTGGATAATTTGATTGATCACTTTGTATCTTATGCATTATTCTTTTAAGTCGAACACTCATTTGAGAGAATTGAAATTATCTGACCAGATGCATAGCCAGTGAAGAGTGTTTCACCACATCAACTTAAGTCATCACTCCAGCGAAGGTCACGACCAATACAATGATAGTGTATTTTAAAGTGCCCCTATATCCACTCTTTTGTCACTTTTGCTAAGGATCCTTTCTCTCTCCTTCAAAATTGGATCGTCCCCACTTCATTTTTAAACTATTTTGAAGCTTTTATTCTGGACAATTGCTCCATCTATCATTCTTGATGTCCTTTGATAAGATTATTATACTCTTTAACTTCGAATTTTCATTTTTGGATTTAATAATGTTTTGAAATTTGTCTCATTAGAGTTATTCTTTAACTCTATTAAGGTTTGTGTTATACTAATCCATGTTTATATGAGTTGAAATCCATTACTTTGATTCTTATATCATGTTTGAAGTATTTCTTTTGGTTTTGTGTTTGGGATTTTTTTTTGTCCCTTTTACATTCATACCATGCACGGGATTTCTAAGAGACGGAGGTCTGGGGCAAGTTCTTCAACTTCTAGGGAACCATCTCCTCCCAGAATTTCTAACCCAATGACTGTCACTCGATTCGAGAACATTTAATTCCAGGTTATTCACTTTGAGCTTACCATTGACTGGAATTATCTTAGGTACAATCATGTCACTGGTATTAGTCCATTTGAGGAACAAGTTTGGTTGTGTATTGGGAACCAAGGAATTGATAGAGAAGAAGCACTTTTGGAACTAGTTAGAGAGTTTTACACCATGGTTGTGATAATTGAGTGCGATATTACTTATGTCGTTAATCGTGTTTCCATATCTATTACACTAGCAAGTTTGCAAGAGATTCACATCCTACCTCATATCTTACAAACCTGATGCTTTTGTGATCACCGAAATCCCAGATGAAGAGATAACTGAAGCACCCTAAGCAGATTTGTCCTAAACCTACCTTACTAACTTCTTACTGGTGGAGGCGATAATTGTTGTTATCATTAAATATCTTATATTTTAGACATTTGTTTTTATGTTTTAAAACTCTATTAGGTTGGTCCTTTTGTTTGGATATTTGGTTACTTTGCTTTTGGTGACTGTTGCATGTTAGTTTAAGATGATTATTACTCAGCAGTATGGAGTAAAATTTTTAGTGAAGTTAATTTATTTTCTATTGGACATCTCATGACAATTTTAAGTCATTTTACATATATTACGGGTTTGGTCTATATCACTTGCTTATCTTAATTATCCCCTTGTCATACTTAGCTCATTATGTTATGCGCTTTTATTTGGCACACTATGGACTATGTTGGCATGTTATTCACTCACTTTATTGTCTGCTAACCCATGCTTCATACTTGTTGACTTTCACACATAGCTCATTTTATCTATTTTTATGGTACACTTTGACTCGTATTTGTTATTAGTGAAATGTGGACTTAAGAATATAATTACTTAACAAGGTAATGTGTTCGTAAATATTAAAGAAAAGGAAATAAAGTAACTAAGATAATAATAAGGCATTTATATAACCTATAGCAGTCATAGGCCCTGATAGACATATAAATATAACTAAACCTTGACATACACTTATTTCGTGTGATAAAAAAATGTTGTTCTCAAATAATGCCACATATATGGTGGTCTAATAGGAAATTTGTTAATTTTAAAGGAAATTGGATTAATGTAAAGGAACTATTAAGGAATATAGTTTATTACATTTTAATTATGTGGATCAGCGGACTAACGAAATGATTTTTATAATAAAATGTTAAATCATATAAAATAAAGGGTAATTGCTTTTAACATAAGTTTAAGGAAATCTCTTTTAATAGAACAAGGTTAATGCATATATTGTCAATTATTGCATACACATCCGAGTTAATGCATGATTATGTATGCATTCGTTATTTTTTCATTTGGTTTCCATATTGCATCTTTTTTGGGAACCCCAATGAGCATTGGCTCACCTCGTTCCTTTTTATGGTAGGTTATTTGATATTTCATCTTTTGAGTGACTTTTGTATGTAATCAATTCTTACTATTTACTCTAGCATCTCTATTAACACAATCCTTAAGTCATTATCAAATGGGTTTTTCCCTTGTTATCGCTATGCTTATATACTTGAAAATGGAAATTCATGCTTAATTGGAAAATCCAATTAATTAAAATGGGATAGAAACACTATTTAGGTTACTTCAGATCACTCCAAACTTAACGCAATCAGGCCAAATCGGGTTTACCCACGAGTGACTCTTAAATCCTAGTCAGGGCATTACATGAGTGGAGTTCAGACATGCAATAAATTGCTTATGATACAAGAATACTATAATTGAGATATAACATTCCCAAAATTTAAAATAAATGAATATTTAGGTGAACAAGTGTTTTAGCAATGCTATCACTACCTTTATGACACTTGATAAGTATCTTCTCAATATATGGAGATTGAGAAAAGACAAGACAATTCAATGTTTTATAAATTTTAATTCCTAATATACCATCTGCAATACTCATATATTTTATATTAAATTTACTCGACATAATTCTCTTAATATATTTAATGATATCCTTATCACTTCCACTTATAAGCATAACAATTACATAAAGACAAACAGTGACATAACCACTTTGAGTGTTTCTAATGTAAACACATTTATCGCACTCATTTATTTTAAATCCATTGGATATCGTTACGTTGTCATACTTCTGAAGCCATTGTTTAGGTGCTTGTTTTAATCCATGAAGGGATTTAATAAGTCTACACACCTTTGTTTATTGTCTTGGAATATAAAACCCTTCTGGTCGTTCCATGTATATCTTTTCATTTAACTCGCCATTTAAAAAAGGTAGTTTTCACATCCAGTTGATGTATCTCAAGACTATGTAATGTTGTAATAGCTATTAACATTCTAATGGATGTTATTCTTATAACCAGAGACTCAGTGTCAAAAAAATCCAGTCCTTCATTTTGCTTATAGTATTTAGTCAAAAGTCTTGACTTGTATTTTTCAATTAATTAACCCACCTTCAATTTTGTCTTCAATACCCACTTGCATCCAAGAGTTTTATTCCTTTGTGGAAGTTCCACCGATTCCCAAGCATTGTTTGGCATTATGTAATCAATTTCCCTATTGGCTGCCTCTTTCAAGAAAGGATCTTCTGGAGTTGGCATCGCTTCTTCAAATCCACTAGGATCACTTTCTAACGTATAAGTTAGAAAATCTGGACCAAAAGACTTCGAAGTCTTTGTCCTTTTATTGCATCTAGGTTCGAAGTCATCATCTTGATCAATATATTTTTTGTCTATATTCTATTAACACCACTTGATTCAGTGTCATAAGTTATTTTAAAAGAACTTGAATCAACCACTTTATTATGAGGAAATATATCTTCGAAGAAATAATCATTTCTAGATTCAATGATGGTGTTTACATATATATCAAGAATCTCATATTTATATACAAGAAATCAATATGCACTACTATTAAGTATAACCAATGAAGGTGCAATCAAAAGTTTTTGTCATATTTTAATCCATTAAGGATTAGGAATGTAAAGCCCCAACCCAAATTTAGGGGTTACTCATGGTTAAATGGTCTAACCCGAACTTTAAATGTTAAGTTTGATGGGGCAACATTAATAATGTTGTAATTCCAGTTTTATTTAATCAACATTTCAATTGTTTAGCATGCGATTTCAATTTAAATCAAGCTACGTGAGGGACCAATGGGAAGCGTCCCTTAATCCAAGCATACAAAACTACTAACGTAAGATGAAAAGAATACTTACTTATACAACACTCTTAAAATATGGAACCACATACAACCTGCTGTAACAAAGAGGAGGGAATGAGCTAAATGCCCAGTGGGAAAATACAACAATACAATATAGAATCGAACGGCAGAAAAGAGACTCTACCATGTTATAGCTTCTTCCACATGCAACTACCTCATATATATGCACATATACAACTACCTCATACCATTTTTATTCCAAAACCTTACTTGATTTGTTTAAGGCACATTAGTCTTATAAAATACCATTTTTCCTTACTTACTAAATTTTCCGATTTAATGCACCCGGTAAAATCCTTAAACAAAATAACATTTGTTTAGAGAGAATAATTATATTATCACAATCACTCATTTACTAACACAAAATTTAGCTTAGTATTTCCTTGAAAATCACCTTTCAACACACGCATGCTCTATGTTAGAAAAAACTTATTTTTCATTGAAAACCTTTTGCAACCAAACACATATGTGTTATTTATATTTTAGAACAACCTTAAGTTTCTTAATTACCCATTTAAGCGCTTCACTTACCATCCTTTTATTTATGGGCATTAGCCAATTTCCCATATTACTTGCCCATATTATATTTTAACAGAAAGATTTATCAAGTTTATTTAAGTTAGGTTGTATTTTCTAACATTCATCACACAACTCATTTCTCAACACATTCCACCTTTCTCATTATCTTTTTTTCGGAATCCTCCAAATAACAGTGTACTTTAACAGGCTCCACACCACCACTTATGTAACCAAATGCTCTTACTAATGTTTGCCATCTTTCCCCCTAGAGATTTGAGCCCTTATTAATTCTTCCTAGTCTCATCTAAGTCCATATTAATGCGTTTTAACATTTCTAAAATGTCCCCATTATCCCACTTTTACCGGCCAAAGAGAAAAAACTGGGGATTTCACCCCGCCTTGTGTGACATTTTGAAAATCACCATTTCTTCAACTTTACACGCTTGCATTATTTTATCCCAAAAATACTCTCATTAGGACTACTCTGTGTAACACATTTGCCAACATTTTTTTGTAAAATTGTTCCACTTTATGTAAAACTACCATTTTACCCATTTATTTCCAAACTTGTCGTTTCCTCCATTTTCTCAAGTGTTATTTCCCGAAAACATTATTAAACCACACACACTAACTTCTTAAATGTTTTCATCTCGTTAACACTTATTTAACACTTTGGAGTAACAAGCCTTTTTCAGTTCAAAATTTATTTATTTGATTACTTTCTTTATCAAAGAAATCATTTAGCATTTTTAAGGCTACTTTTAAAGGAAAGCACCATTTTCCCTTATCATCACATATAGTCTTGAAAACATACACTCATCTCATTTTTCATATTTACTAACGCACTTTAAGGGCATAAATTTTTGTTTTCTTTATTTTGTAGTAAAACTCTTTAAATACTTAACTAAACCTGGTTATATGATCATCATTAAAATACTAAGAGTTTATACACATGAAAAGAGGGATATTAAGTCCAAAATCCAAAATAATGAGTTTAACACGTGATTTATTCAAGAGATTTAATCATACTTACAATAGCATGCCCTTTTAATATTTAAAAGACATTTGTTCTTCAAACTTGGACATATGCCTAATTTCACCAAAGATCCCATTTTTTCAAGAAAATTTGAAACTTTGTTCATTAAATATCTCAACAAGATAAATATCATTTTAAAACATTTTAGTTCATAAAATATTTAACGCTAAGTTTTCATTAAAGTATATTATTTTGTCAAACATTGGGACCATTTGTAAAACAATTTTTACTCAAATCCACAAGCATTATACCTCTTAAATCATATAGGCATTATACTCTTACAAGCTCTAACCACAAGACCAACAATATGGAAAAATAGAGTTTAAATCTGAAGAGTGGAGTTTCCCATATCAAAGATGGTTGCATGAAAATACTCTTACAAGCTCTAAAATGGTTGCGTGAATGCAGAATAATATCGAAACCTTCCACCTCCTAAGGTGGCCTTAAAGAGGTTGTCTAACCCCATTCAGCTTGCTCCTTGAAAAATCTATGAAAACACCCTTCAAACTCCATAATTTCTTCTTCATCTTCTCTCCAAAATCCTCCAATAACATCTTATAAATTTATAACTTTGCCAAACAATGTTTTGGGTGGGTTTTATAAGCTCAAATATGGAATAAAATGGTTTATTTATGGTGGTTTCGGGTGGAGGATCTCCATGATCTAGAGAGAGAGAGAGACCAAATCTTATTGGAATGCCCAAATAGGACAAAACTCACATTAAATACTCTCAAAACCCTAAGGTTTAAATCCCCAAAATGCCCCAAACTCAACCCCTTTAACCATTGGTCCATCAAGCCTTTAACCCACATTTTGATATGATTCGTTGAGAGCTCGACACATCATACAATCTTATGATCCACATTATGACTGAACATAAAAAAAATGTGCAGATTTTTCTGAATTTTTCCTGATCGTTTGAACGACTTTCAAGATTGCTTGAATGAGATCCCTTCTCGTTCTAATGAGACTTATAACGAGGGACAAATGAGAGAAATTATGGACTAAATAGGGCAAACAATCCTGTAAGGACAAATTTCCAATCGAGTTAATATGTTTGTAATTGACTTAATTCTATTAAAAAAAAGATTTGAGTCATAAGATAGAATTAGAGTTTGTGATCCCATGAGCATATGATGTTGTTTGTGTGACATCCCGCCTAATAAAATACCGGGTGATAAATCCTATACTAAATTAAAACATGAATATTATATGGTTCATTCTCATCATCACTGTCAAAAACTAATATATTAGTAACAACCTATTAGGCCCGGCGTCAAAATTTTAATTTACTAATCTTTTTAACCAAACCAACCATAAGGAAAACAATCACAACAGTTTATATACACAGAATTGAAATCAAATAAGATAACTAAACTCTCGGTACAACATATAATACAACCAAATCGAAGTGTTGCAAGCTAAAATACGGTAAAAGAATAAATGAATACAGTTTGGCCATTATCCCGAATGTTACTACAATACCTCCTATCTAGATCACAAGGATAGAGGCGTTTAAAATTACCCAAAGTTGCTACAGAAACGTCTGGCTCAAAAGAATCATCATCCCGGTGTCCCTATGTCTGGACACCTAATATATATACATATATAGCAAGAGAGAGAGAGAAAATAGAGAAACAGGTCAAAGCCTGAGTTTTGAAAATATTTAGCAAGTGCATCAAATGCAATATTTTTAAAATATGAAATCTCCCATATTTAAACGGGTATCACACTCCCATGAGATACACCTCACCCCTCCCCTAATAGTGCACATTTATCGTATACATTTCTAAACAACCTAGTTAAGCTACCATGCCTAACTAATCAATATTACCCATCCTCTGAATTCTCATAACTATCACTTACCCGACGTGACATAATATAAGTTATACCGTAAGCAATCACATAAGCTATAATTGATATAACCATATATATATATATATATATATATATTTCAAAACGTTCACTAGTTTAAAATACCATTATCACTTTAGTATAAAAAATCCCATATATATAATTCTCACTTTAATATACGAATCAGAGTTTAAATCTGGATAAAAATCTCATGGAAGTATAATAAAATTTTACTCATCTTACACTTTACACAAGTCTAAATGATATGATTTCACATCTTCATATACATGAAATATACCATACACAAAAGCATATTTATACCTATATAACAACCATAAGTATAATAACCATCCAACCGAGCTATAACTCGAGGATGCAGTCTCAGAGTGTTCTCATTACCCGGGTATGCACAACTTAACCCAAGTACCAAGTGTGACTCACTCAAAATCATGGTAACAATACTAAATGGTGGAGGTGGTCATACTCCCTCCTGAAAGTGGAATCATTATCACACCCATATGCGGGATGATATGACCTGGGGACTATATTCTCCCTTCTCCTTGTAAGGACATAATTCTATAAATGTCCGGGGTAGAATCTAGGAATTTTCTGTTTTCTTCTGGATCACAGTTCATATGTCTGATACCGCTACATTCGGCACGTCAACACGATCATCCTCAATGGCCTGTATCTGAATTCATTGCGTCCACTTTCTTCACGTGCATCACGCTACATGCAACCTTTTGCTCAGATCATTCCCACTACTCCACTACACTCTATCGGTAAAATGTTATATTGGAGTTTTAAATATTTGGGAAATATTTTTGAAAATTATTTTTAAAGTATGGGTTAATTTTTTATCAAAAGAAGAATTTTTCTAAGTGTAGAAGTGAATGGCCTCGATCAACGAGATCGCTCGAGCGACTTTGCAAGTCGTTCGCGCGAGATAGACATGTCGCGCAATATCGTTCGAACGACTTCTGTCCTTCGTTCGAGCGACATGCTATCTCATTCGAGCGACATGCTATCTCGTTCGAATGAGCCACTGCCTCAATTTTTGTATAAATATCTGATCTCCTTCTGCATGTTTTTTAAGTCTTTTTACAATCTCGAAAATCTGTGAAAACTGCCCAGAACAAGACTTCACCTTTTAAGGTTTTCTAAACCTTCTTCATTCACAAAACTATTCCCATATATGTGTGTGAATCTTTAAACCCTCAAGAAGATCGTTTACTCATCTGGAGTACTTTGTGAGGAAGTCGCTCTCTTCGTCACTGCTGCCCTACTGGAAAGGGATTGTTCCAGCCGCCGACAACAGAACCGACACCCGAGGGTATTTCTTTGTCACTGTATTTTCATTGTAATCTGTTGTAAGCCGTTCTCTTACAAAAATTATTATGAAAATAAAAGGTTTTGCTCCGTTGGGGATTTTTCCTCATATATGTGTTCTTGCATGTTTCATCATCGTATTTAATCACATATAGATGCATGTTCAGGACTTAAGTGGTAAAAACTGCGTTTAATTAAATAACTTCCTTATTTGAATGCAAGCGCACTCTCCTTCACTCCTCAAGCCATGGGATTCACCCACATCGCGCAACCTCCCTGGAGAGCACTAGATATATATATATACATAAATATATCATTCATATACCGACATATTTATAACCAAATCATATATCTATCTATATATATATATATATCTATATATATATATATATATATATATATATATATATATATCATTTCTCAATATACCATGGCTATAATTGCCAAACTTTCATACAGATAGCCAAAATCCCGAATGTTCGCATTCGTAATTGTATATAAGTATTCAGACACTCAAGATACTAAACCTATAAGTATTATCTTACTTAAAATTTAACTCACACCTTAATCACTTTTAACAATTTACATATAAACCTGAATATACCGATTCGTAATAAGTAAATAAGTATACAAGCAACTTATTTTACTTCCATACGTATCGCCTCACCTATGATAATAATTTTCAATATAGATGTACCGAATAGTATCTTAGTCCTCTCTAGCCCATATCCTAAATTCCATCCTACTCGCATCCTAGGATTCACTCATATGTAATACGCCCATATTTATTATGTACGCATAAATATATAAACACACTTGCCAAAGACTTCTCTCGAATGTTACTCATCCTAAACATTCGTTAAGTCCATACCCCGGATTGTACACTCAACTAATCCAAGGTTCTGTCTTTCAACCCAAAGTTTACTCACCCTCAACTATATTATCTAGGAGTCCTAATACACATCTACAATCCCCTACAATAATCTCCAATTTACGATTTAACTCCCCCTACACTTAAGGATGAGAAATTTTCAAATCCTGCTATTGCGAATCGATTCGGCCCAACTGCGAATCGATTCGGCCAAGCGAATCGATTCAATCTAACTCCGAATCGATTAGAACAGGATTAGTACTCAGGTCTTTCAGGTGCGAATCGATTCGCTCCAAATGTGAATCGATTCGACCTGAGACAGTCCTACAAGTCTTCCTAAGAGAATCGATTTTCCCCAAATGTGAATCGATTCGCTCGAACTAGAGCTTATAGTTTGGCCAATTTCATCTTCTCTAAAATCCCAAAAATCATCCCAACAACCATTTTGTGGTTTCTAACCCCAACCAAGAACAATATAATCATCTAGTCACTGATTTATAACTAACACTTCAATTATTTTATGGGATAGAATATTTTTTCTTGGATTTAAACCCTAAAACCATTTAAACTCTCATTTCTCATTTCATCCCATTTCTAACCATATTTACACACCATTAACATGGGTTTAACACTATAATTCATAAAGAGTTCAACACATCAATTTGTGACTCGAAATCAAATTTCCCAAATTTATTTCACGGGTTTCAACCCAATAATCATATAGTTTACCAATTATAATAGGAGATACACACACTCAATTGAATAAATCAAGTAAACGCTTGCCTCGTGGATAAAATCAGACGACCTCGAGTCGAATCTCACGGAGTATGGGCTGGAATCCCCTTTCTATTCTTCCTTTTCCTTTTCCTTTACTTCATTCTTCTTTTCTCTCTTTTCTTTATTCTCCTTCTCTCTCTCGTCCCTTATAAGAGAGAAAAAGGATTTTATCTCCTTATTATACCAAAAAATGACTCGTTTACTCAATTGTGAGTCCTTACTTGTCCAGAAGACCCCAAAACCCAAATGCTCCTCCTGGGTACTCCATTCTGACAAACTCGAACATTCTAAAACCAACCGTACACTCGAAATATCCATCCGAGTCACTCAACTAAAATTCACTAATCGGACCCAACGCTTCCCAACATGCATTTTCTCCAATGTGACATATCTCCCGTCGCTTTACCCCCCTGCGACATGACATAAAAATATTTCTGACTCATTTACTTAGTCCCAAAAGTAAATGTAACACACAACGGTAATAATCTAACACTCATAAATTCTAAAATTATTATTCACAGTAATTCCTCTAATTATTAAATTATACCCACCTATAAAATTTAAATATCCATAAAAGTACGGGGTATTACATACTTCCCCCTTACAAAGGAATTTCGTCAGTGAAATTCGGATACGACTTGTACCACCAACATAGGATCGTTAATCACGCTACGTCCTACTACACAAAAGTCAAATTGTACTAACACAATGGTACTCTATCATATAGTCATTCACGGTACCCACCTATCTCAAGGTTTATCCTCTAACGCACTAGCTTAACAACAAGTTTGACTCAATCTCTACAAGTTGAAACACTACCTTGGTCGTAAGGTTAAGTATAACATTGACACATCGCACCTACTACTTCGATAATCGCATTTAAAAATAATGATCCAATAATCACAGCTCTATCGTATCAATCTTATAGTAAAGTCGCATCACCCTAAGAGCCCTATTCTTTACATCACGACATAGAATTTCCCCCAAAAAGGAAACTACACTGGCACTTGAGTACTCCCGTCATCCTTCCTTCTCATCTCAGCTGTGCTAACTCTTATTGCACCTATATATTTGGATTATTGCGTACTTCATACGATGTTCCATCCAACACACTCCAATTCCATTTATAACTGCCGCAAATCATGTTCTTCAGCTTTATATATCTATCTTGGATGATGTATAAAATCAACTTACCAAGGTGCGCACACACCCTATAACCCGTATATCTCATCACAACTATTGCAAATGTCACATACGTAACACATTCTCAAAACATTAGCCTCACTCTCTCGGCCCGGTGCTAACACCTGGGTACTCTCAACCCGAATTACTCGATATTACATTATTCCTAAACCTGGAAATTTAATCTTTCTTAGGGTTAACCCACCAATCTTCTCATGGTTAACCTACTACAATCTCTCTATTTCAGCACTACCACCCCACTAGTTTTTTATCGTGATACTCTAGGATCGGTGTGTTTTCCTTCACACGTAAAATGAGTACTATACTATCTATATCCCTAGAACCAAAGACCTTTCTCAACTGTCGACAGTCACTCGGTTTCATGTGTGGGACATCTCGCAATGAGAAATCCAAACAAGGAACCCTCCCGTTACACTACTACCTCGCATCGTCGGTCCTCAAGATATAATGGCCTAAGGCAAACAATCGGGACATTCAAATCCTACCTCGTAAACACACTAACGCACATCTACCTCTATGTCCTTCCATTTCGACAAAATGGAAAGTCTAACTAATCAGGCGTCTATCCTCTACACAATTGTTACGAACATCACACATAAAACATATTACCTCAGAATTAGCCTCCTAATCACGGCATGGCTATAAGCCTCAAATCAATTTCCATAACCTTGCCTCACCCATTTTTTATGGTGAGAGAAATAATTCAGTTCTTTTCCACAGTTGTCCCATCTCCATAAGCCCCTACTCATCACATGGCTCTCAGTTTATACTGTTTTCTCCATGCTAGATAATTTATCATCAAAACCAACATCCTTGCATCCAATTATATCTCTCCACTTCCAACATTGTTAAGGTTCATGCATGGAGTGCTTACTACTTAACTTATCGGTCGTGGAGGTATGTTAACTTAAAATATGGAAACATGATATTACCATCCCGTCTAGCAACAAAATATGGTCATAACTCCTACTTCTCCCAAGTATCCATACGATAAAGCGCTTGTACCAACACTAAGTCCTTTGCGCGAACAATAACGAGCTTAAAGTCACATCTTAATAATAAATCCTGCATACCTTAAATCATATCTATAAGGTCTCCACGCACTAAAATCATGATAATGAAACATCTACATAGCGAAGTTCCATCTAAACATATACTAAAGGCGAGATCAACCCGTATCCAGGTGAGATATCGCAAAACCAACCCGTTCCACCCTAGAACTGCGGATACGATAACCTTGCAATCACTATCCTACTATCTCTCTGACCACCTAAGAACATATTCTACTCATAATAGTATTATACTCATATAACACACACAAGACGAGTAGTGAAAACCAAATATAATCTCAAAATAACAACACCCACTTCCACAGTAAATGAAGAGAGAAAATAGAACCCCGCTACCGTGGAAAAAATCTAGATATACACTCTATAATATTATCGATACTGCCACTAAACTCGAATCACACACAAGAATTTAGGGCTAACAGAATACTGTGACTCAATCTTGCCACACGAAATATACCTCCTTCATCCATGGTGAAACTCATAATTATAACTTTGCCAATCACCCTGGCTGCTCTAAACGATTCCCAGACATTATACACTTTTCTTAACCAAACCAAAAACTACTTTAATTAATGGCCCATCTAGGTACCCTACTCTTATCCTTTAACTCATACCGGGCAAGTTCAAACTGTGTCGTTATACGTTCCACATCGCAATATTCCCCATCTTTGGCCACCCTGACCATGTTAAGGTTATCATTATCTTCGAATTTTATAGCCTTGATTATGACAATCACCCTCATAGTTCCCTTAGCTCCTTTGACCAAAAGGAAAAACCTACCGCGCTTAACTGCCCTGTTTCAATAAATCCCCGGGTGGATGTCTACTTGTGGAGTTTTACGAACACTAATTCTCTATGAGTGTTAGCAACACTTACTAGTGACCCTATCATTCCACTGAAGGACTCTTTCTTCATTTTACCCACTTCTCCAGGTACAAAGTTCATTTAACCATATAACTCGCTGTTCACTATTGTCCCCTGACTTATCCTCATGTGAGAAATTCAAAAACTTCATTCTCTTCATTTTTGGTAAATTAAAGGAACTCACGGTTAAATCCATTTATAAGATTCCTTTATAAGAAAACATTATGCTCCCCCAATTATAGTGACCACCGTTCCTACCATTTCAACATTTATCCAACGAGTGAAAAAAAAATTCCTTAAATTTTCACATCAGGGCATTTCTATACCCTGCTCTTTGCCAAAGCTTCTGAGCATTCTACTTCCATTGGATAACACTACACTGCCTTCATATAACTTAAACTTCAACGAATGGTCCTTATTGAAGACCCTTCTGACTTGTTCCCAATTTAACTTTACTGGGTAAGTCAAGTTTAGCACCACTCTCTACTATATCGGTACGTGGATAAATATAACTACTAAACTCTAGTGGTCGTAGCAGCAATACATGCCAATGCCACAAATAGAGTGACCTCAACTGCGATCCTTATCCCCAACTTCAACTTACATCTCTAACTAAGCCCTGCCTCCTATTTCCCTCATAAGGGCCTTCCCTGGTCGCCCTTTATCGATCAACACTCAAATCTGACACGAGCGTGCAAAAGATTTACGATTATCTTACATAATAGCAGGAGAACAAAATATCACAATAGGAATCAACAATCCTAATAATAAGGCTCTATTTCAAATATAAAGGAATATTGAAAGCGTAGCATTTTTGCACAGATTCCTAAGGACACTAGAACCTGATGCTCTGATATCATCTGTAACACCCCGCCTAATAAAATACCGGGTGATCAAACATATACCAAATTAAAATAGGAATCTCATATGGCTCATTCTCAGCATCATTGTCGAAAACCAATATATTACTAACAACCTATTAGGTCTGACGTTAAAATTTTAATTTACTAATCTTTTAACCAAACCAACCATTAGGAAAACAATCACAACAGTTTATATACACTCGCAAAATAAAATGAGATAAAAGAATAAATGAATACAGTTGAGCCATCAGACCGAATATTACTACAATACCTCATATCTAGATCACAAGGATATAGGCGTCTAAAATAATCATGCATGCATCCACAGTTGATGCAGCAACGTCTGACTCGAAAGAATCAACATCCAGGCATCCCTATGTATGGACACCTAATATATATACATATATAGCAAGAGAGAGGGAAAATGGAGAAATGGGCCAGAGCCCGAGTTTTGACAATATTTAGCAACTGCATCAAGTGCCTTATTTTTAAAATATGAAATCTCTCATATTTAAATTGGTATTGCACTCCCATGAGATACACCTCTCCCATTCTCTAATAGTGCACACCTATCGTATACATTTTTAAACAACCTAGTTAAGCTACCCTCCTGAACTAATCTCTTTTACCCATCCCCTAAATTCTCATAACTATCACTTATCCAGCGTGATATAATATAAGTTATACCGTAAACTACCACATAAGCTTTAATTGATATTATAATTGATTATATATACATATATATGTAGTTATCCATTATATATATATATATATATATATATATATATATATATATATATATATATATATATATATACCGTTAATATTCTGAAACTTTCACGAGTTTAAAATACCATTATCACTTTAGTACATAAAATCCGGTATACATAATTCTCAGTTTAATATAGGAATCACAGTTTAAATCCAGATAAAAATCTCTTGGAAGTAGAATAAAATCTTACTCATCTTACACTTTACACAAGTCCAAATTATATGATTTCACATCTTCATATACGTGTAATATACCATACGCAACAAGTGTATTTATACATATATCCCAACCACAAGTATAATATCCATCCCACTGAGCTATAACTTGAGGATGCGGTCTCAAAGTCCTATCATCATCCGGGTATGCACAACTTAACCCAGGTACCATGTCTGACTCACTCACGATCATGGTAAAAACACTAAATTATGGAGGAAATCATATTCATTCCTGAAAGTGGAATCATTATCGCAGCCATATGCGGGACGATATGACATGGGGACTATATTTCCTGCTCCTCAAGCCAATGGATTCACTCACATCGTGCAACTTACCTGGATAGCACTAGAGATATATGTATACATAAATATATCAGTCACATACCAACATATTTATAACCAAATTATATATATACTATAATAACACTCGTATATATAATATATATCATTTCTCAATATACCCTATCTATAATTGCCAACCTCTCATAGTGATAGCCAAAATCCTGAGTGTTCCCATTCGTAACAGTATATAAGTATTCACAAACTTAAGATACTAAACCTATATGTATTATCTTACTTAAGATTTAACTCACACCTTAATCACTTTTAAGGATTTATATATAAACCCCGAATATACCGATTCGTAATAATTAAACAAGTATACAAGCAACTTATTTTACTTCCATAGGTATCGCCTCACCTATGATAATCATTATCAATATAAACATACTGGATAGTAGCCTAGTCCTCTTTAGCCCATATCCTAAATTCCATCCTACTCTCATCCTAGGATTAACTCAGATGTAATGGACCCATATTTATTCTCTACGCATAAATATTTAAACACACTTGCCGAAGACTTCTCTCGAATTTTACTCATCCTAAACATTTATTAAGTCCATACCCCGGATTCTACACTAAAATAATCCAAGGTTCTCTCTTTCAAGCCAGGGTTTACTCACCCTCAATTATATTATCTAGGAGTTCCAATATCACATCTACAATACCCTACAATAATCTCCAATTTATTATTTAACTCCCCCTACACTTAAGGAAGAGAAATTTGTAATTCCTGGTGTTGTGACTCGATTTTCCCCAACTGCGAATCGATTCGGCCAAGCGAATCCATTTAGTCTAAATTCGAAGCAATTCGAATAGGATCAGTACTCAGGACTTTCAGGTGCGAATCGATTCGACCTGAGATAGTCCTACAGGTCTTCCTAATAGAATCGATATGCCCCAAATGTTAATCGATTCTCTCAAACCAGAGATTACAGTTTAGGCGATTTCATCTTCTCCAAAATCCCAAAAATCATCACAACAACCATTTTGTGGTTTCTAATCACAACCAGCAGCAATATAATCATCTAATCACTGATTTATAACTAACACATCAAATATTTTATGGGATAGAACAATTTCTCTAGTATTTAAACCGTAAAACCATTTAAACTCTCATTTCATCCCATTTTTAACCATATATACGCACCATTAACATGGGTTTAACACTAGAATTCATAAAGAGTTAACAATAAATCAATTTTTGAACTCAAAGTCAAATTTTCCAAAAAATTTTCAAGGGTTTCAACCGAAAAATCATATACTTTGCCAACCATAATATGAGATACACACACTTAATTGAATAAATCAAGTAAACACTTACTTCGTGGATAAAATCCGATGACCTTGAGTCGAATCCCACAGAGTTTGGGCCGAAACCCCCTTTGTCTTCTTCCTTTTCCTTCTTCCTTTCTTTTCTTATTTTTTTCTCTCTTTTCTTTCTCCTCTTTCTCTCTCTCGTGCCTTATAAGAGGTAAAAGGATTTTATCTCCTTATTAAACCCAAAAATGACTCGTTTACTCAATTACAAGTTCCTACTAGTCCGAAAGTCCCCAGAACCCTAACGCTACCCCCCGGGTACTCTATTCTGACTAACTCAGCCATTTCGAAACCAACCGTGCACTTAAAATCTCCATCTGAGTCACTTAACTAAAATTCACTAATCGGACCTAATGCTTCCCAACACGCATTTTCTCCAACGTGAAATATCTCCCGTCACTTTAAAAAAAATACTGACTCATTTACTTAGTCCCAAAAGTAAATGTAACACACAACGATAATAATCTAACAATCAAATTTTTCAAAATTACTATTCACCGTAATTCCTCTAATTATTAAATTATACCCACTTATGTAATTTAAATATCCATAAAAGTACGGGGTATTATAGTTTGATGAAGATGTAGCCGCAAAGCTTCGAAGAGTGCATATTTTGAAACATGTTTATAGTGTCATGTTTTTCTTCACATATGCCGAGGATCTCGCTTGTATGAACATATATTTTTTTATGAGTCCTTGGAATATTTTATAAGGGTGTTTTATTTTTAAAACTGATTGGAACTTCATTTTTTTGAAAATATGTTTTCTGTGTTACCAGTAGGCAAAGTTTTTAAAGCCAAAAATTTTCGTTTATGACATTCGGTCCCTGTTTCAAGTGAGGCTTCAAACGAAGCTTACTATTTTAGTTATGCTAAGGTCGTTAGAAAAGAGATTGAATCTCGTTTAAACGATATCTCTATCTCGTTTGAACAACATCAGTAAATTGTTAGAACGACGAGTCGTCAAAGTTTTTCTATAAAAGGGTTTTCAGACTCTGGTTTTATTTTGAGAGATAAATTTTTGACGAAAATGAAAAGTAGACCTATTTCAAAAGTACCAACGACAAAAGTTTCACCCTTTTGTTTATAAGATCCAAGATTCTTAACTCATCTACATTGAGATCTTGTTTGGGCACATTGTTTGTTTCCTCCATCATAAGAAGAATATGTTTTCAGGCAGTGGACTCCGTACATGCTTATTTTGCAATAAAGAAGTTGTGGAGTCTTGTTTTTGAATCGTAGACGGTTGTCGAGCTATGTCGATGGATACCGAGGCATACGTAGACTCATGTGTTGTTGACCTTGCATATGTGGAATCCTGTATTGCACTGTGGATGAGTGGTTGAAGATAGAAGAGCATTAAGACTTATGGGGGACCGAGTAGTTGTGTAAGTCTAGTATACATTCTTTATAAAACCATATCATGGTGATTGTCTTACTCCGTTGTTTGAGGTTTTTTCCCTATGTGGTTTCCTCATACATCAGCGTATTCCTGTCTATTTGATTTATTTAATTTATCTTCTATCACCTACATGAATGTTTAGGGTTAAAATATAAAAAAATTTAAATCAATTTTCACAAGAAAGGTTTACTTGATGCTAAGTTTAATTGGGTAAACTTGTTCAATCATTAAAATTGAAAAACATAAAAATATTTAATATTTTTGTGTTTGGAACCACCCTTGGGTTATTCGCTTTTAGAAATTGGTATCAAAGCTTTTAGCTCGCATTTTTTACCCTTAACAAATTGGTATCAGAGCAGGTTGCTCCAAGTTATCTTGTGATCTTAATTTGTTTTTAAATATTTTTCTCTTTAATACCTTTTGTTTTCTACAAAGTGCTATCAGAGCATGTTGCATTAAATTATTATGTTTAATCATGTTTACCTGCTATTTGGGTGGTTGTTTATTCATTTATCCTTTGTTAGATGTTTTGTCTCTATGGATAATTTGAATTTGAAGTTTTCCGAAAGAATTGAAATTCATAAAAATCTTGTTTAAAATATTTTGGAACTTTGGCAAATTATTCAAAATCAAAGAGATATCGTTCGTGAGAAGTTTGATGCATTGCTCCATGACTTTATGATTTTAAAATTGTCCAAAAAGGAGAGTGATGATAGAGTCCTAGTTTTAGAACTATAATTAGAGGACTTAAAAAATTCTAGGGTTTGTGTTTGTGCTAATAAGAATAAAACTGTTTTAATTAATGATTTTAAGGCACGTGAGAAGACTCTTAGGGATAAGTTTTCTTTAATTGAGGGGGAGTGAGATAAACTACTTGGTGTGATGTAATTAGAAGAGTTTAATTCTTTTCTTGAGTCTAAAATTTTGAAGTTAAAATATGATTAAAAAGACTCGAGTAATGTTGATAGTAATGGTAATGGCTCATCTTGTTCTAATGCTTGGAGTGTTAAAGACAAAACCATTATTTTTTAGAGTGTTAACCAAAGCTAAGGATGTTAGAAAATGTCACACCATATATGGCATTCCTCGTGTTTACATATGTTTACATTGTGGTAGGAAAGGTCACCTTAGGCGTTTTTTCTTTGAACTTGGAAGAGGTCCTAAGAAGTTGAAGTGTAATGTCCCGTCGGTTCCCATAACCCCTATAGTTAGGTATACACCTGTTTGGGTTAGGAAATCTATTTTGGAGATACTAAATGTTAGATTGGTTGATTCCCACATGCTTGCAAATGATGCTTCACACGCTATTTCTTATGGTTGATTGCTTGCATGACTTTGCTTGTCATACGCTTGTTGTGCTTTACGATATACGTTTGCTAGTGTTATGACATGTGTAATTTTAATACTATATTTTTCTTCACTGAGTCATATTGGAAAAATACAAAAAGATTTTTCTTTTTATATTTTTTTCAAAAAGACAAATAGATTTTATTTTTTTGAAAAATACAAGAAGATTTTATTTTTAGGAAAAATATTTTGAAAAATTCAAAAAGATTTTCGGTTCTTTATGTATTTTAGTTTTACACATTTGGTGGGGAATATTGGTATCTTTGAATCCAATTAACTACTCAATTTACACGTGGCTAGGACATTTTGTTATGACTTTAGATGCTTTCATTGGTCTTAACCATGTTTATGGAGTTGTTTCGAAATTGAATGTCTTTATGGATTCGACTTTGTAACTGTCTCCACACACACATGCATGAGCTTATTGGACTTTGACTTCATGATGTATACTTGATCTTGGTGAGATGTTCTCCTATCAATTTTGTCATCTACATATTTAATTAACGATGGAGGATTTGTGCATGTAAGAACCCTTTCCCGTGAAGATTTATATTACCTATGAAAAAATGATGAGTGTGCACGGGAAATGGCTGTGAGAGTATAATGAACTCTTCATGAAAGCAACCGTTTGAAAAAGAGCCCAATCAAAATTAAGGCAATAAAAAGAATAATATGCCATAAAGGGGCTAAATATTTTATTTTGATATGTTCATTCAAAAGAAAGGAAAGTAATTATATTTGTAGGGAGTGTGGATGGGACTATTAATTGGTTTGCACAATGACAATGAATCCTAGTTATGCTTATTTTCTCATGACGCTTTTGATTTGTATAATCATTAATATTCTAGGCTTGTGTGCATTTTTCTTGCTTTATTCATTAAGTTCAACTTTATTTGTCAATTGAGGCCAAATCTTAGTGTGATAAATTTTTGCAGTCAATTAGAAATTCTTGAACATATTTGAGTGTTTGGGTTATAATTATTTTTTTACAAGTTCACACATATTCCTTACATCCCACATGTTTGGACACATTAATACTATTCTAGTGTCATGTTTTGTGGTTGTGTATACCTATATATATGTGCCGAATTTTTATGGAAATATTTTGCATACATTATATATGGTATGGGGTTTTTAGTCTTTGCGATTTACAGATAGTCCATGATTATCACCTGGTTGATTCTTTTTGGATTATTTATGCTTGATTTTCCATGTTGCATGCTTTTGACACTTTACACTATTGCATGATTTATTACCATTTCCCTTGGGTTATTATTTATATATTATGATCAGTTATTTAGGGGAAGTTTCGATTTTGGGGAGTAATTATTTATGCAATATTACTTTGTCTATACTTGAACAAAAAGGGGGAGAAATGGTACATTTCCTTTGCCTGATTAGGATATCATTATCTTATAGGGAGATGACTTACCTAGGTTGAGATTATTTCAGACATTGTTAGAGGTTTATTAATTTGTGGATTTATACTTGTTATATTCTCTTTGCATTTGAAGGTGTGTTTAAGTGTACAGGATTATAGGTTGAGCTTAAAGTAGAAAGTTTTCAAGTAAAGCAAAGCCACTCATGTTTATGTGTCTGTCGAGCGTCTGTACTTTTTCCTTTGGGGGTTTCGGGAATGGGACTTTTTAGAAAGATTGACGGCCTATAGGATTTTTGTTTTGTTATAGAATAGCCAAAGGGGGGAATTTGTAAAGACAAATTTCCAATCGAGTCAATTTGTTTGTAATAGGCTTAATTCTGGACAAAACGTTTGAGTCATATAATAGACTTTGAGTTTGCGATCCCATGAGTCTATGACATGGTTTGATGAACACGTAGCAAAAAGGCTTCGAATAGTGAATATTCTAAGTCGTGTTTAAAGTGCTACGTTTGTCTTCACATATGTCGAGGATCTCATAGGTAAGAATGTATATTGTTTTATGAGTCCTTGGAATATTTTATAAGGGTTTTCTATTTTTAAAACTCATTGGAACTTAATTTTTTTCTAAAATATGTTTTCTAAGATACCTGTAGGCGGAATTTTTAAAACTTAAAATTTTCCTTTATGTCATTCAAACGACACGTAGAGGTCATACGATGCCTGTCTCAAACGAGGCTTCAAACGAAGCTTACTGTTTTAGTTTTGCTAAGGTCGTTAGAAGTGAGATTTAATCTCCTTCAAACGAGATCTCTATCTTGTTCGAATGACATCAGTAAATTGCACTGTGGAGGAGTGGTTGAAGATTGAAGAGTGTTAAGGCTTTTAGGGGATCGAGTCGTTATGTAACTCTACTATCTATTCTTTGTAAAATAATATCATAGTGATTTTTTGGATGGGTCGTCTGAGGTTTTTTCCCTTTATGGTTTCTTCATACATCGGAGTCTTCTTGTGTGTTTGATTTATTTAATTTATCTGCTATGACCTAGATGCATGTTTATGATTAAAAGATAAAAATTGGTAAATTAGTTTTCAGAAGAAAGGTTTAATCGGTGCTAAGTTTAAGTGGGTAAATTTGTTCAATCATTAAAATTGAAAAACATAAAATATTGAACTTTTCTGTGTTCGGAACCACCTTTAGGTTATTCTCTTTTACAAATTGGTATCAGATCTTTTAGGTCACGTTTTTACCCTCTACAAATCCACCTCGTTTTAATGGGAAACTACTCCTCATTCGAACGTTGGTATACCTCTTTCAAACATGAGCCTTCCAACGAGATTCTAGAGAGCGGGGGAAATCGTTCTGGTATTTTTTATTCATAGGTCATTTACACCTCCCTCGAACGATGTAACCTTTCTCATTCGAATGACATCAGTACCTCATTTAAACGACGACCTAATTTCTTTATATTAACTTTAGGCCATTCATATCCACTTTAATTGCGTCGAGGATACTACATTAACCAAATTTGATTTGTGATCCATCTTACCAAGTCTGAAGTACAAATGGGTCGTAACAAGTTGCCATATCACACGGGTATGGTCCAAATCTTAGGGGTTGGTGTAACTATTTTCCCTCCTTAGACTCTTCATCCTCAAAATTCTCAATCCATCAATTCCCCAAGTTCCTGGAGTTTATTAAATCTCATTCTATGTCATACAGATATTTCAAGTAGAGGTCATCGAAGTCCTCAATCACTAAGAAGTCATCATATGCCTTTTCACAAGGGGTCTTCACCAAATAACTCAACGTACAACAAGTTTTAATTCTCGTTATTAGGCTAGCAACCAAAATCGCATAACAATCCTAGAGTCTTCACTTACCTAATGATCACACTCAATCAAGTCGTAAGGCTTCTTTACCAACACCCAGGACACATTGGCACATCTTTCGAAAAACACTCCCAAGTGATAGACACTCACCCAAGAGAAAACGACATTCAAGTAATCACCTAATTCATTAACAATGATCATTTTAGATCTTAGGACGATGCACCCTAGTTCTCCTCAAATTCTTGAGCTATCCTGACCACACATACATTCACTTTAACTTGACACAAATCTCGCATCTCTAGTCACTCACTCTGAGGAGAGACATTCCAATTAAGTCACAAATCATGCTTCCAACTGATATCATCCATCGGATCTTTCTATGAACCTAAGATCACTTTAGGCGTCCAATTCTGGAAATATAATATTGTGTGCTTTGTTTCCTTGAGTTTTAACACTTTACAGTATGATCAAATCATAATCCTTATCTTTACAACTAGATCAACTAATTCCCAGATCGTACAATCTATAGAACTGCCAATCCTAAGGAAATAAGACAGTACGAACAAACTGTGCGGCAGAATGTGCAACCGCACGTACACAAAAAGAATATTCCAAGAAAGAGTGCACTTAGTTTGCGATCTCTATTGACAACACCAGGTATCTTCGTACTCATACCATGCCAAGTTGCATTGTGACCGAACTATTAACATGGAACAATACCAGGCCATAAAAATCGAAAGAACACAGTTCCTGACTATCAAAACTGAAAGAACATAGTTGTCGACTACCAAAATCGAAAGAACATAACGAATCAGAGTGAACGAACAACCATTTTGAGATAACCCCATCTTCATGCCATGGACTATGGTTTACAAAGGTGAACCCACGCTCCACATCAGATCCTAGTCTAGATATACTTCCTGGCTTGAGTCACCAATCGTGACGAATAGGATCAGTAACCACTCATCATTGAGAGAAGAACGTAAAACATAAATTATTGTCCTTTAGGAATTCAAACGTTGGACTTCCCACCTTATGAATAAGGCTTCATCGTTTCATCTTTGAGAAATAATAACCGCTCAAGTCGACGGGTGCCAAACACCCTTTCCAATGTCGACCGTGTCTACCCTTCTGTTCGATATGGTTTCATGGCTAACCTATCACACCTAGGTTACTATTTACTTTATTAAAAACTAAGAGTATCCCATACATATCCTTAGATAGTGCGCATCTACACAAAGAATTTCCCTTATTATAACCTCCCATGACACCAGGTCATCACTGATCCTAGCTACAATTTCTACCCCAGACTAAATTTATGTTTTGACTAAACTGATCATCATTAGAACTATAAGGATATCAAGTACCACTCGGGTCTACACGTCATAATCCATATAAGTCTGGAAAGACATGCTAAGAGTTAATAATTCCTTTGCTAGGGTTATCCCAACTTATACCGTCGACACATGTCGATACTCTAATCATACTCTAATATCCCATCTGGGGTGATATTCTCAAGTCCTTAACATGACATCATTGATTTAAGTCTCCAATGCATTGATAAATACTCATTAAAATCAAGTATGTTACTTTCTACACTAAACTTCTTGTGAAAATTGAGCATTACGCCCAACCATGACAGAAATCTCGAATTTTCCTCTAAAGTTTACCTCACCTATCTGTGCCAATTCGAATGACAGAAACAAGGACATACACTATTAGACTCTCCCAAGCATATAACCTTAGATCACCACATGACCTTTAATACAACTGTCACTATGAGATGTTCACTCCATATTAGTAAACACATCCGGTTCCCTAAGGTCACCGAGCATATCCCAACGTAATTGTCACCATGTACCCGACAAGATTTCATCAACCATATTTTCCTCATAGCAGGTATACTCTAACGATTTGCTAATATCCATCCCATGACTATTAAGTACTTCCAAGGACACTAGATTACAAGTTTCCATACATGGAGAACTGTAATCATTTCAACACCTTAAGGCGTCACAATAAGTCCCAAGGGCACTCTAAGGACTTCATTTCAAACAAATAATGGCATATACCAAGTATTCAACTACAATCTAACACTACTAAGTATTCAAGCATAATATGGGACATCGTGTACAACCTATAAGCCTCATGTCAATATTATCGATGTCAAAATGGATCCTATTCCTCAATGCCACATCATATTCTCTAAAAGCACATCGAGGAATACTATATATGAATCTCTCCTATGTCACTTTGATTTATCCCTATTACACACGCAATGTGTTTACCATCAATGGTTAGTAACTCACATCATGGCTTACGATATATGTCTATCAATTGACAATTACTAAGGAATTCACTTACAATGATAGTATCTTATCGACTAAGGCTTGAGTACATATTCCCAACTAATAACCAACATGGGTCTATATGCCTACTGAATTCATCAAATGCTTAGGACATGACACCACCACATGGATTAAGTTTTTTCAAATGACATCATAATTATCAACTACTCGTAAGTACCTAACTGAGGAACCTAATCCATCCTTATCACAAAATCACTATTGTTTAGACAGGACACCCTATCCACCTAATCTCACAATTGACATTACATAACTCGTGTCTCTAATTGAATGTACGCTACTTACCTTTATTAACATCTTCACATGCCTCTTACTTCAGCATGGGTTGACATAAAGGAACCACACACTATATATCGATGTTACACCACTAATGGCTTACACACACAGTCGCAAATTACTAACACATCTACATCAGAAGCGTCGAGAACTACTACTAGCACTATCTTGTCCACATGCTACATGGAAATAAATTACCTATCGTGCTAATCTCCTTGAATCTATCATCGAGAAAATGAGTTGAAATTATTACCTGTCTAGCGTGTCCGGTCCAAAACCAACACTAACGTCGAAAGATCCACTACTGACCTCACCACGTCACTCCCGAACGGAACCCTTGACCTTGAGCTCTTATACTATTTGTAATGCCCCGGACCGAATTTATTGGTTACCCAATGTCAATACGGTCCGACCCTAACGTTAGGTGTAAAATGCGATAGGACAACCTAAATAATTTTGATATTCAAGTTCTATTTAATTAGCATTTCACTTGTTTAGCACGTGATTCTAATTTAAATCATGTTATGTGAGGGACCCATGGGAAACGTTCTCTACTAATAAAAAAAAAATAATACTTACATATGTAACGCTCTCAATATACGGAACCACCCAACTTGTCATAACAAAGAGGAGGGACAGAGACAAATTCCCAATGAAAAAATTCAACAATTTAATACATAATCGAACGACAAAAAGAGACTCTAACACGTTATTCCTTCGTGCATATGCAACTACCTCATATATGCACATATACATACTATAAGCCATGAGACCAGTGGACATCCTAGGGGGCTTCCCCCTTCTTCTTATTTTCCAAGGGTTCCCTTCGACGCGTGTGCTGGATTGCACCATTTATTGAGGCGTTCGGTCATCATTAATGGGGGATAATGAGTAGAGATAGAGTTGTCGCCTATTTTGCACAAAACGATCAAAAGAAATGTTATCGCCTAGAGAGAACGACATTAAGGACAATATTGATGCTTATGAAACCAAGTATTTCAAATGTCCAAGGACTAAGTTACGAAATGGGAAGGTGTTAGGCAACCATCCCTACCCTTTCAGTGTCTCATGGGCATGTGTTAATCTTCTCCAGTTAGACTTCGTGAAGTGTGTGCTTATGTGCATAATATAGATGAATAATGGAATCATTCAACTCGCATCATGGAAAATGAAGGAGTGAATTCATCCTTATGAATGTTCGCGAATATAAAATTTCAAAACATAATATGAGTGTTTGCCAAATCACAAGTCATTTTGGAAGAACAAATGTATATATCGGACGAAACACAAGCATGTAATAATAGGACATTCATTAAATATACGTACATATAACATGAAAAAATATTATAAAATTGTATAAGGGAGGACTCGAGTCTCAAGATTTACCCAAGATGCCTATGTATCCCAAGGTACATAAAGTCCATGTAGTTCAAATATAACATGGGGTGGGGTTCAATCCATAAATCCAAACGAGGGATTTCTGTTGTGTGTGTGTGTGTGTGTGTGTGTGTGTGTGTAGAGAATATATGCTTTAAAAGTGAGAATGTGATATGAGGATCCCTCTTTTGGAATTAATAGATAAACACTTTTTTTGTTGTTTTGGTTTTTTATGAAAATAGATTATGCGCAAATACTACTAAGAAAGGTTTGAGATTAATATATGTGATGTAACAAAATAAAATGCTAAGGTAGAAATAAATCATCTAAAGCTAAAAATAAGAGAATTGGACCTCCTTATGAGTGCTTGATGTTGATGTTGAGTGTAGATATGTTGATCTTGCAATGGGATGAAAGTGGTATGAAGACATAAAGGGAATTCACTAAATTAAGTAAGAAAGTGATGCAATGGAATATGGGAAATGGTCTTTCTAAGAAGGGAATAACTCGAAATTTGAGAGAATTTTCTCGGAATTGCTGAAAGGGATAGTCAAGGGTGCCTTTCAATGCGAGGTCATGGACTCTATATATAGGTCTGAGGGGGTTCCGATCGGCATGGTACTAGTCCTACTTATCGTTATAGCCGACAGTTTGAGATAATATTTTAAGAAAAACGGTCATAAAACACAATTTGTAAGTCTAAATCGCACACATGGTAGACTTTTGGAAAGGGTATTCAATGCCCTTTAAGAATACATGAGTCACTCTCAAGTTTAGGAGCTGACCAAGGTCAAACGAGCCCCGAAAGCGCTCACTGGTCTCTGAATAAGAAATCCTCGGAGGAAAACAGATTGTTCATCTATATTGTAAGGTCAATTCGTTCATGGTAAAAACCATTGGAAAGGTATTTAGAGCCTTTCTAAATTTCATTCCTCTTCTTTCGATTCAACAAGTTGATAAAGGTCAAATGAGCCTTGGAAACACTCGGTGATCTTTCAAAGAAAAATGGTTCATTTGTTCGTACCATAAGGTTTATTCATGCCCGGGGAAGACCGTTGGAAAGGGTATTACGACCCTTTGAAGATACATTGAGCTTCTCTTAAGGTGGAGAGTTTTCTAGAGACAAAAAAGACTCAGGAGCACCCGATGGCTTCTAGATAAGTTTTTAGGATAAAACGAATCGTTTGTTTGAACCGTAAGGCCAATTCATGGGAAGGACCATTGGAAAGGAGATCAAGAGACCTTAAAAGATTTATTAAGATTTTGCTCAAGAGAGAGATTTCATCGAAGACAAATGGGGCTCGGGAGCAACTGATGGTCTCTAGATTATTTTTTAGGCAAAATGGACCATTTTTCTGAACCGTAAGGCCAATTTACATATGGGGTGGACAATTGGAAAGGGTATTCAGAGCCCTTCAAAGATTTATTTGTTTCTACTCAAGCGATATAGTTCACCAGAGTCAAATGTGGATTGAGAGCACCTGGTGGTCTCTAAATCGGTAATCGGAGTATGACCAAATGTTTGCGGTCAATGGGTGAGTGTTGGGGACCTAAGGAGGTGCTCAGGGGGGTCTTAGGATGGGGTGTGTATAGAGAGACTCTTGAGGGGAGATATTGGAACAATTGAATTCCATTAAATAGTAAACACCACATTGATGTTAGAAAAGAGGATTATGTGGACCTAGAGGACGAGGGTGATCGATTTAGATGGTCGAGGTCAGTTCTGAGGACCTAAGGAGATGAGGAAAATTGATTCAGTGGGTTGAGGTCAATTTTGAGGACCTAAAGGGATAAGGATGATCGATTCAGTAAGTTGAGGGTGCGTTAATGTTGATTCTAAGGGGTTATGGTGACTAATTCAGTGGGTCGAGGACAATTTCGAGGATCTAAGGAGACGAGGATGACCTATTCAGTGGGTCTAGGTAAATTATAAAGTTATCATGGGGATGACCAATTCTGAGGGTCGAGGTCAATTATGAGGACCTAAGGTTGTGACGGCCAATTCGGAGAGTTGAGGTCAATTATGAGGACCTAAAGTTTTAGTGACCAATTTTACGAGTCGAAGTCAATTTTGAGGACCTAAAGGTTTGATGACCCATTATGAGAGATGAGGTCAATTATATGGACCTAAAGTCGTGGTGACTAATTCTATAGGCCGAGTTCAATTATAAGGACCTTAAGTTGGGACGACCAATTTAACGGGTCGAGCTCAATTTTGTGGACCTTGAGTTTGGGACCACCATTTCTGAGGGCCGAGGTCAATACTGAGGACCTTCAGTTTGGGACAACCAATTATGTGGGTCAAGGTTAATTCCGAAGACCTAAAGCTATGAAGACCAATTCTAAGGGTCGAGGTTAATTCTAAGGACCTAAAGTCGTGATGACCAATTTTGACGGTTCAGTTCAATTTTAAGGACCTAAGTTGTGAAAACTGATATTCCGAATCAATGTTAATTCTGAGGACCTAAAATTAGGATGACCAATTCTGGGAGTAGAGGTCAATTCTAAGGACCTAAGGTTGTAACAACCAATTTTGTGGGTGGTGGTTAATTTTGAGGACCTAAAGTTGGGGTAACCAATTCTCCGGGCCGAGGTCAATACCAAAGACCAAAAAGTTTAATGACCAATTTGTGAGCCAAGGTTAATTCTGAGGACTTAAAGTTATGACAACCAATTTTGCGGGTCGAGGTCAATTCTAAGGACCTAAAGTTTCAGTGACCACTTTTGCGGGCCGAGGTCAATTCTGAGGATCTAAAAGTTTAACGACCAAGTTTGCGGATCAAGGTCAGTTATGCGAACCTAAAGTTGTAGCGCGAGGAATAGCCCTCCTAGGAAAATTAAAATTATCTTGGGGTGAATGTGAACTTTTGGTTCCATTGGGTATTATGTTGTCCTAAAACTCCACTATGGTATGTTTAGTTTTGAAGTTTTGGCTGGGGAATTGTAGTGCTCTTGGATGCAAGTGTATCATTGGTTTCGCTGTGGAGTATGCTAAGGATAAGAGTGTAAGATGAATTCAGCAGGGAATGTAAGAGGCTTAGTTCTTCAAAAATGATTTTCTTGGGGAAGATAATGTTTCCATATTTTTCATGGATTTTTTAGGCAATTTCTGGATTTTTCAAAATATTTCTCGCATTTTCTTGTTTAAAATCTTAGGGGACTGCCGATAAGCAAGATTGAGGGGGTGCCAATTGGCAATGGTACAGACACTTGTGCTTCTTTGGGAAGAGGAAAAGGTGGTTGCCGATCGGTATGAGCTGTGGGGATTCAAATCTTTACTTTTGGGTGGATTAATGCTTCTTTACTAGTGATGCAGATGACCTTCTACCCTAAGAGTCTTCTTTTTTTTTTTTTTTTTTTGGGGGGGGGGGGGGGGGGCCCTACGGGTATGCTGGTGTAGATAAGGAGGTTACTGGTGCATGAGTTTTGGTACGTCTAGTAACTGGGGGAGAGAATTGTGCGGAATATGAAGTTACATCCATTTTTCGTTCTTTCCTTTTGAGATTTTCTTACAAATTCATTATTACGACGGAAGGAGTTGGGCATTGACCATATTGTATGCTTGATTTAGTGGCTTTGTACCTATAAAGAGACTCAAAAGGAAAAAGGAGATGCATCTTTTTTTATTTGATTATCTTGATTTAGTGTCATAGTCTACTTGCGCTTTAACTTGCTGTTGAGGTTCTGTTTTGAGTAAAAGTAGGAAAATTGTGTTTTTTGTAATTTTTGAGTAAAGGAAGTCCTTGGAGGCTTGGATGCAAAAAGCTTCCCCTTAAATAAACTTATTTTGAGAAAAATAATTGAAAATTTTGTATAGAGGAAGGCCTTGGAGGCTCAAATTATATATGGATGAGGAGATAGAAAGATTGATGTAAAATGGAGATTATCACCTTTGTTAAGTTATGCTGATCCCGGTGTGTCGGAGATAATTTTCACATGGTGGCTTGGTCGGAACCATAGACTAACATCTGCTAGCAGCAACGATACAATTCTAGTACACTGAGGATCTTGTATTCCGGTTCGTCCAGGATTATACATGTCCTACCTATGAAGAATTTTTAGCCATTTTGGGGATTAGCCCCAGAGTTAGGCTGGTTATGCCCAATTTTTCTCGTTTTTAAGTGGCATTTTTGTCTGAGTTGCTCCATAGTTCCCCCTCGACAGCTCGACCGTTGGTTAATGGGGGGACTATCTTTCTTTCTAAGGTTATGAATTCGGTGCACTCGAGGGGCTTTGATGATGTCGTCTCTGTCAGAGATGTTACTTTAGGCCTGATTACGAGGCAGTTACTGGTGACAGGGTACTTTATAATTGATCCCTAAGTGGTTGCAATAACGATATGGCTGTCCTATCACCGTAGACCTACGACGGTGGTGCTGGCGAAGACCCTGAATGGTCTTTATGCTTGGAAAGAGGTTCATTCCAATTTTTTGAGGGGGAGCTCGATAATGTTGTTCATGTCTTCAAGAGTGATTTCATCTCATGGACCCTCTTGAGTTTTCATTGTCGGTTGTGCCTAATTTCTTTGTTCGAACTTTCTTCAGTTTTAACCCATCGGTAGAGAACTGAGTCAACAGTTTTTTGGAGAATGATTCTCGGTGTCTTCATTGATCAGTGCTATGGTGGGGAGATTTGCAACCAGTTTTGTAATTAGGAAAGTACTTGCATGTGTGGTTGGTTGGCCTTCGCCAAACTTCCCTTTATTTTCCCCGGCGGCAACAGTGCCAAGTTGGATGGGAATAAATTATACCCCCTCGTATAACAACTTCTTCCTAATTGAGGACAAGATTTAATCATTATGGACACCCTTGTGGAAGGACCATCGGCCGTCTTCTTGTCTGTCACAATATATAGGAGGGCTTAGTATGTGTCGAGGGACTAACTGAACTGGTTGTGGAACTGGGCATTAGAGAAGGTTATAGAGTAATGAACTATTTAAAAGTGGCTTATTGACTTCGGCACCATGGATGAGGGTGTTGTGGTTTTGTCCAAGCTTGTCCGGATGTATCACTCCATAGAGCACATAGGGAGTGTTAAGCAGGAGTGGAAGACTTTTGGACCTCCAAGGGTAGGGAATAATAACGAAGCGAGGCGGTCTGGCAATTGAGCACAATGTTTTGTGAAGTTGGGGTAACATTTTATAGAGATAGGATAATTTGTGTTTTCGGTGATATTGGGGTTTGGAGTAATTTTTGTGAAGCCGATGGGGTTAAGTTTGTTTTAATATGGTTTAGTCAGTGGAAAAGGGGTGGTCTATTTTAACTCCCTTCACTGATACTTCATGTAACGGTTGTAGTCATTTTCAGAAATAAAAATGATTTTGATCCTATTTTGTTGTGACTTTTGATGGGTTTCGCATTTCAACTATCTATTACAATCGTTAAGGCATACAAAATCCTTTCGTTCATGTGAATAATAAGATGGATCGCCATTCTCAAAGATTAGAAAAAATAGCATTTTGTGTAAAGAAGGGGATCGTACCCATATATGGTGTATGGCCTACCTACGTACCTCTGGGGATTTTCAAAATTTTCATAAATCTCATTTTGAAAAAAAATGTTTTTGAGAGGATCAGATCCCACGTAGTTCTACGTAAGGGAAATGAAAAGACTTTTTTCGGAATAGAAGGGGGATGATAAGAGTCATAGTGCCTCGAGATTGTAGACTAAGGGAAAATTTATTAAAACGGTCGAGGGTGACTAGATGCACCATCTCCTCTCCATCGGGTTCTGTGACCATAGCGGTTCTTCTTGACATAATTTTTTTCATAATATAGGGGTTGCTCGAATTGTGCTTGAACTTCCCCCTGGGGTCCCAGATGGGTTCAACAATGTCTTTGAGGGAAAGGTCTCCTTCATGGACACCGTGTTCCTTAACTTTTTGATTGAATGATTGTGTTATTCGGTGATGATATCCATGTATATAGTATAGAGCTATAAGTCTATTTTCATCCAAGAGTGACAATCCGTTAAAGAGACTCAGATGCTTTTCTTCTTCGCTAACTTTGCATTAGAGCATGATGCGTAGGGAAGGTATTTCTATCTCAACGGGTAGGACTGATTCCTTGCCGTACACCAGAGAATTTTTTATTAAAGTGCGGAAGCCACAGATAGCGTATGAGATCCAGTCAGCCCAATCTCTGTAAGTTGAATCCTGTACTCGTTGACCAACTTTCTAACCTCGGCTTCAAAGTGGAGTCAGTTATCTCATACTAACCCATCGTTGTATTGACAGATGATGTTCTTTCTAATGAACTTAGCGACTTTCTTAACATTCAGCACTGCGTATGACTCGACATTAACTTATTTAGCAAAGTAGTCAATGGTGATTGGGATGAATTCATGACCGTTAGAAGCTTTGGGAGTGACTTTCCCTCTGATGTATAGTCCCCAAGTGGAGAAAATTCAAGGAGAGGTCATATTTTATAATTCCCGAGGAGGTAAGTGTTGAACATTAGAAAACTATGGACACTTGAGGCATCTTCGAATGTAGACAGTGTAATCTTGAACCATGGTGGTACAATAGTACTCTTGATGAATGATCTTCTTGGCACGCATATGATTGTTTATGTAGGGCCTGCATTCCCCATTATGGATTTTTTTCATCATTTCTTTAATATCACACTACACCAAATCCGGCGAATGGTCACCCCCAGGGAGTCATGGACCAAAGCCCTTACTTGCTGGTCATGGGTCAAAGCCCTGACGACATAAAATTTGGCGTGGCAATATCCATGCCCCAGTGTGTCCATAGATGCTATTGGAAGTGGTCACAGACCAAATCCCTAACCAGTATGGGTCATGGTCTTAGGTCGTGACCATTATGGCACCAAATTCACTCCAAAGTTTCCTCTAAGTTTGGTCATGGTAGGGTCACGGACAAGGGTCACGATCAAAGGCACAATGCACTCCTTATGGGTCAGGGCTTTGGTCCGTGACCATCTCAATTTTTTCACGTGCATGGGTCCCGACTGGGGGTCGTAACCACATGGCTGCCTACATGCTGAGGTGGAAAAACTTTAAGGATCATAACAATGGGTCAAGGCTCTAGGCCGTGACCAGGTTCCTTAAAATAGAAAAACCCTGACATCATTTTATTTCTTGCCACGTCTCTCTCTCTCTCTCTCTCTCTCTCGGCAATTTGCATTCTCTCTCAACCTCAAACCCTAATTTCGGCTCTCTCAATCTTAATCTCAACGGTAAACCCTAATTTTTTTATTTATGTGTTAAACCCTAATGTATATGTGTGTATATGTGTGTGAATTTGTGTGTACATAGGTGTATTTATGTATATGTGTGTATATTTATATGAATGTGTGTGTATATATGTGTATGTGTGTGTACGTCTGTATATGTGTGTGTATGTATGTGTATATGTGTGTATGTGTGTATACTTTTTTTTCAAGAAAAGGGATGTTATATTTAGGGATTGAAATTTATTTCATTATTTATTGGGAATTTATTGGGTATTGTTAACATTGATTGGAAATTGTTATTTAGAGTTTGAAATTAATTGCATTATTTAAGGGTATTGTCATTATTAGTATTGACTGGATGTGGTTACTTAGGGACTAAAATAAATTGCAAAATTTAAGGGTATACCATAATATACCTTTATACCTTAACCGTAGGACTCATATTCATGCCCTTATATATTTTTCTCATGAAAAATGAGGCATGGTGATAATCACTACCAACAAGAGTTGGATAGGTTGAAATTGGACTGCACACATAACTCTTGCATAATATAGAGGGTACTCCTATTAATAGGTATGGAAACAAAAAGACCGAACAATTTATCTACCTTGTAAATCGTGGAGTTAATTTCCAGCAAGATTACACGTTCAATCGTATTCTATTTTCCCTACAAGAAAAATGGGATAACGTTGTACACAGAATCCTAATGTAGCCCTGATCTTGGTAACGTTGTTGGAGAAAGCAAAAAGAAAATCCACCCATTATGGATACAACTGTGTATAGAGAGCATTGACATAGACTGTTATGTCTCACATCATATGCACGCTAAATTGAATCTTTCCAACAAGTTGAAAATTATTGGATTCCGAGGTCATGTCATGGATATCTACGCATCAATAATAGATACCCTTCCTCCTAGTTGGCCACGTGCAAAAATTCATAGGTTCTTAAAAACTAATAATGAATGGATGTAGATTAGACACATTGAACATATGTTAAAGTCTTACTTCGAAAAGATATATATATATATATATATATATATATATATATAGTCATAAGCTTGATTAATTAATTATAATTTCTTATTATAATTTTTTAGTCACTTATGGTTTTTCATTTTTATAGATAATGTCGGGAGGAAACAACCCAATGGAACAAAGTGCCGAAGTAACACCACAATGAAGCTCACCTTCTTGTGCACAACCCGAATTCTCAACACTAATTGGTGATCAATACACAACTCCACCAATGATTCCCTCCTCACCAAGTCCAACTGCAGCTGCTTTGGCATCCTCATCCATCACTCTTGTTGCTCCACCACCCACATCCAACACTGTCGATGCCTCCCTCTCAATCCAAAAGAAGCCCATTGGGTTATCCCTTATCGGAAATAACCTTATGGGTGATAGGAATGACGTGCTGAACTTTAAAGTTTGGTGTTTGGCATTGGGAAAAATGAACGTAGGAGTTAGAGAACGAGACAACTGGAACTTGTTTCATCAAGTCGTCAAAGATATCAAATACAATCAACTCTGTAAGTATTTCTCATTACCCGATCGTTCCAAGAATAAGGTTCTATCTTGGGTTATTGAACCATTAAGGACATTTAGGAGAAACCTTTGGAAGAAACATTTCCCGAAGGAGGCAGCCAACTACGCTATTTTGTCTTTGAAAGAGAAAGTGTCTACCAATGTTGAAATTCCGATGGAGCAGTGGAATAAGTTTTGGGAGAATGAGGCGACGGAGAAAATGTTGGTCCAAAGGGATCAAAATAAAAAATAGGGCATAAAAAGTGATATCAACAGGTTGGGATCCAAATCATATGAGGATTTTAAGAATGAATGGGCGAGTAGAACAAGGGATGGTATAGATGCAGGTAAAAAACCAAATCGGTCCAGCTTATTCGTTCATGCTTGATGGGGTAAAGATAATAAATTCCCACTACAATTGGCTGAGACATTAGAATCAATAGAGGCCATCAACAGTTAATCAGGTTCGAACCCTAATGACGACTTTGACCTTGAAAATGATGCCCTGACCTGGACCATTGGAAAGGATAAAAGTGGGAGGATTAGAGGTACTGGCACACATACGTCAAAAAAAAAAATTTCAATAGACTGCACCTTTCGTGGACGAGTTTTCTTTGATTAATGATCATTTCTCATAATGACAGTTCAAGATCGATGGGGATGTCCAGGATATCAAAACTAACCTGCGAATTTTAGCGAATCAAATTGGGTAACTTGTGTCCCTTTTCTAAAATTATGGGATCCGAATGCTACCTCCTCATGGTTACCCTTACCATAACCCTCTTCCTCAAGGTTTTCCCTATCCTCCCCCTTCAAGTTTCCCTTCCCAAATGCGGCATCATCCAACATTCCCCTCCTAAATGATGCCTCATCCAACACTCCCCTCCCAAATGCTGCCTCATCCAACATTCCAATTTCCTGCGCCTCCGCCTGCCATGGGACTTGGATCATCATCAACGACACACGGTGACTGTGAAATAAAGTACTATTTTAAAGACCTGAGCAGTAAGAAGGTTGTTGGGGTGTGAAAACTCATCTCCAAGGTTGCCGAAAATTGAGTACACAATTAACCTTTGGAGATATATGAGTCTTAAATACTGGTCGATGATATATACAACGACTGCGGAGATGTACATGTGTCCGATGAAGGCGGGGATGGGCTGGAATTAAGGAATTGTGTGGACTCTTTTCTTGCTTGGCGAATTTGTCTGTTGGAAAGATCAAATAACATTTTCTTTTGTTTCAATTATAATAACATTTTTTTGTTTCAATTGTAAAAATAATTATTTTGTTTCAGTCGTAAGAATATTGGTTTTGTTTCCGTTTAAGAATATTTGTTTTGTTTTAGTTTTAATAATATATTTATAGTGCTTCGGTTATAAGAATATTGTTTTTGTTTCAGTTGTAAAAATATTTTTTACCTATTACCACGGGATTAAAATTTGATGATAATTACATGGATATCCAACTATACAAAGAGTGTATGGAAGAGACTAACCAAATTTACAATAATCATGTAAATGGCGTTCAAAAATTTTTTAAATACACTTTTAAAAATCTTAAAAGTGACCAGATTCCATGTTTGTGCACCCGTTGTATGAATAAAAAATATAAGTCATTGGAATACGTTGAGTTGAAATTAATAAAAAAAGGGGGATTCTTTCCAGACTATAAAATATGGACATACCATGGTGAAAAAATATATCTTATGTTTCGGAAGAATTTTCGGTACCCGACCACGTAACGAAACCCCAATGAGTGGAAATGGTACATGATTCACCAACACATCGTCCATTGACTAACTTAATTGATGATGCTTACGAACTCCACAACCGTCAAAACCACCAACATATGGATACGGATAATGCACATTATGGCTAACTAAATGAAAATTTTGATGTTGAACTTCCAGGAGATCAGGAATACATAAAGTTAAAAGCCAATACGGCTATACCATTATATAAAAATTGATACGAAGATCACTTGGTATTATATGCAATGATTGGTTTGCATAATTTGAAGAGTCAATTTGGTCTGTCTGAAATAGCTTAACCAGAATTCTTAAGTAGGTTAAAGATATTCTCCTAAAAGAGAACACATTACAAGACAATTATCCGACCATGACGAAGAGCTTGAAGGGTTTGGTTTGAAATGCAAATTTGTTCATGCATGCAATTATGATTGCATACTGTACCGCAACGGGCATGAAAAGAATGATGAATGTCCTGTATGCAGCGAGCTTAGATATGTGCTTTGTGAGAATGGAAAGGACAAAGCTATAAAAATTCGCAAGTGCTTGTAAGTACCACAAATTTTTTTAAATGGTCCACGATTAAAACGGTTTTTTATGTGATGTGCATAGTAGAGGCCATGACATGGCACACTCAATGCGAGGTGGGTGGGAATCTGATGCGTCATCCAGTTAATTCACCCATATGGAAAATTTCAAATACACAACACCATGAATTTTCAAAGGATCCGCAAAACGTTCTTCTTGAAATCTCAACCGATGGTTTTAACCATTTCGGTAATTTAAGTACTAGTCGGAGTTATTAGCCAGTTCTCTTGGCGCCTTTAAGTCCCCCTCCGACACTATGCATGAGTTAGGAGTTCACATTGTTGTCTTTATCCCATAACTCCCAGTGATGATATTGATATATTCTTAGCACCATTAATCGAAGAACTTAGAGAGTTGTGGGATAAAGGCATGACGACGTTCGACTCTCATAAGGGTGAATAGTTGACACTTAAAGCAATGGTGATGTGGGTGATCCATGACCTTCCATCTTATGGGACCTTGTTCGGTTGTAATGTTCATGGTTATTATGGATGTACCATATGTGAGGAGGAAACTGAAGCTTGTTGGCTAAAGCATAGTAAGATGAATTACACGGGTCATCATAGATTTCTACCGACAAGTTATCCTTTTAGGAACGAAAAGTCTAACTTTTTACCTATCGGTCATGAGCTCAGAATGCCACTTGCTCGAATTTCTAGTCAACAGATCGAGGAGAAGGAGACAACTTCAACTGCGGAGAATATCTACATAGGCAAACACCCCCATTTTGTAAACCTGAAGCATAAAGATAGGGGGATCCGAACGCCCCTAGTAAAGCGAAGCCATGATCCAAGCAATCAATACTTTTTAATTTGTCGTATTGGAAAGATCATCATGTAAGGCATGTAGTTGATATGATGCACAGAGATAAAAATATTGCAGAACATCTGATAGGAACATGTCTGGGTGGATCTCATTCCAAATATTGATAGTGGGCCCGCTTAGATATACAGGAGATGAAAATAAAGAAGAAATTGTGGTTAGAAAACAATCCTACAACAAGAAGAATTTTACCCCCCCCCCCCCCCCCGAGTTGCTTGCACTTTGACTACTAGTGAGAAGCATATCCTCTTAGACACATTATACAACTTGAAGACTCTAACTTGTTATTCTCGTAACTTATGTAGGGTAATAAGCTACCAAGCAAATGACATTTAAGAGTGCAAGTATCATGTCTGGCACGTAATCATCCAATTAACTCCTCTGTTATTTTGGCATTGCTTTTCTGAACACAAAGAGCTCCATCTGGTAATTATGAAAATTAGTCTGTTTTTACCCTACTTTTTATGCAAAACAGGTAAACAGAAGGCACATTAAAGATGCAAAATCAACTTTAGCCAAGGCAGTTTGTGTATTAGAGAAATATTTCCCTCTGTCTTTCTTCGATATCAACATCCACCTGCTAGTGCATTTATGTAATAAATCTTTTTTATGTGGTCCCGTTAGGTATCGTTGGATATATCCTTTTGAGCGCTAGATGAAAACCTTCAAACCTTACGTAAATAATACAAGGTATATTAGAGGGTCAGTTGCTGAAGAATACGTAATGGGACAATCATTGTTATATGCTAGGAAACATGTGCCATAATAGGGAGGTGCGGAGGTTAAATTCTCGTGGAGAACGAACGATAGAGGAACCTAATGAGTTTGAGGACAAATTTCCATTTGGGAACCCTAAAGAGGTAAAACTCGCAAATCTATAATACGATCAAGTATCTCGTTATATTTTCGAATCGCAAGATAAAGCCGAAGACTGGAGAGAGTAAGTATCTACTAAATTCTTCTTATTTAATTATATGTTTTTTACATTTTATGATCTAAACTCTGCAAATTACCAGTAGGAAGTACGAGAATGAAATTGCCAAAAATCAAAGGAGAATTTGCAGGACAATTGATTTTAGGGCATGGGTATCAAAAAAGCTAAATTTCACATCTTATGTGTGCGGTTATTTATTCATGTGTGATAAAAACATGCCCAAATACAAATTCATTAATAAATGTAGCTTCTAGAAATAGGTGATGTCTCTTCCAAGCTTGCACGCATAGCAAAAGGCCCTAGTTTTCGTGCGAAAGAGTTTAAGAAATTCTGCACCAACGGTTTTGATTTCATTTCTTATCCATATGAGGAAAAGATTTTGAAGAAAAATAGTGGAATATCAATTTATGCCTCGACCACCTGTATCATTAGAAAAAATGATAAAATTCCAAAGAATATGGTGCTAACCTTTTATGGGATATTCTAACAAATCTTAGAAATGGATTACTTATATTTCAGAGTAATCGTATTCTGTTGTGATGGGGTAAAGGTGGAGGATACAACGAATGATTTCAAAGTTGATCCTAACTCCAAACTTATTATGGCAGATTTATCAAAGCTGAAGAGTAAAGATGGCACAGTCGACGAGCTTTTTATATGTGCCTTTTAGAATGTAAAGAAGGTATTATACTCTAAATGCATAAACCATGGAAATTGGTCTATTATTGTGCATGCACCAAAGGGTATGACTACTAAAATGGATTCATTAAAGTCTCCAAAAGAGTTCCATCAGCTCTTGATGATAACCCTAATTTGAAAGATCTTTTAGTTGATTTACAAGAATATTGAGTATTAAAATATTACGTTATCCTTGTCAATATTTTTTGTATCCTATTATGATATTGACACTGTATCAACACTTCACTTTGATTTATTAATGTTGAATTACTTTTACGAACGTAATTTCGGCCCAAATCTCTCTCTCAATCTCAAAGGTAAACCTTATTTTTTATATTTCCGATTTAAACCCTAATGTATATGTGTGTGTGTATGTGTGTATTTCTGTACATGTGTGTATTTTTATAAATGTGTGTGTATTTTTGTTTACGTGTGCATATGAATGTTAAGTTACTTTTACGAATGTTTGATAGTATGTTAGAAGGAGTACATGATAATTATTGGTTTTGTTTGGTTTGGTTGTCGAATAATTATTGGTTTTTGGCTTGTTGTTGGATAGTATGTTGAAAGGAGTACGGGATAATTATTGGTTGTTGACTTATTGTTAGTTTTTGGCTATTGGCATCATGCGAGGTGTTGGCGCCTCTCACGGGGCCGTTTTGGGGGTGTTTTGGTTTTTCGCACCCTCACAGCATGTTTTTAAACTTTACTTCATATATTTTTAAAGTATTGTCATATTCTCAAAACAGGGGTCCCTTGAACACATGAAAATATAATTCCGTAACTGACATAGCTTGTAATTTTGTAATAATATAATTTCGTAACTGACATAGCTAGTAATTATAGCTGAGAATGAGACAGCAAATGTCGTGAAAATATTTGTGACCCAACCTTTGATTTCCTTCACAAAATGATCACTTTCTTCCTCATATTAAGTCTTTTCTTTACAATTGAAATTCTCACCAACAATATTGCTTTTGATAAGGAGAGTGGGGAATCAAACTATAGTTTCATAAAAATCCTTACTTCCTTTCACTCTCCTTAACAAAATCGAACTCCACCATCTAAAATTAGTAACGGGAACACTTGCGATAGTTGTAAAAATCTAGGGCACTGGTTTAAAGACTATACAGATAAAACAACAAAGAATCCAGTGGTAACTCGACCCTAGTCATAGAGCATGGATCAATTTTTAGAATATCTACACTTAGGCTTGAACATATGCAGTCAGAGGGCGAAACCCTAAAAAAAGGCCCTGTGAGTGACGCCAAAACCTCGCACGGGACCAATGCAACTTGTACTAACCGACCACGTGGTCACAGGAGCCTCGGTCTGAGAGCACGACCCAATTTTCATAGTATCTACACTTAGGCTTGAAAACATGTCGTTAGAGGGCAAAACCCTGAAACACACACCAAATGGCCCTGCGAGTGGCGCTAACGCCTCGCATGGGACTAATGGAACTCGTAGGATCCGATTGCGTGGTCATGGAACCCTCATCCGAGAGCATGGACCAATTTTCATAATATCTATACTTAGTCTTGAAAACATGCCGTTAGAGGGTGAAACCCTTAAATACCCCCTAAACGACCCAATGAGCAACGATAACACCTCGCACGGGACCAATGTAACTCGTAGGAACCAAACGCATGGTCAATATACCCCTGATCCGAGAGCACGACTCGATTCTCAAAATATCTACACTTAGGCTTGAAAATATGCCGTTAGAGGGAGAAACCCCGAAACACCCCTTAAACGACCCCGTGAGCAACACCAAGACCTCGCACAAGAGCAATGTAACCCGTAGGAACTGATCGCATGGTCACGGGACCCCCGATCGGAGAGCATGACCCAATTTTTAGAATATCTACACTTAGGCTTAAAAACAAGACGTTGGAGGGTAAAACCACAAAACACCCCACAAACGGAGCCTTGAGCGGCGCCAACACTTCGCACGGGACCAATGTAACTCATAGGCCGACCAAGTGGTCACGGGAACCTCGGTCCGAGAGCACGGACCAGTTTTCATAATATCAACACTTAGGCTTGAAAACATGTCGTTAAAGGGAAAAACCCCAAAACACCCCTCAAACAGCCCCATGAGTAACGCTAACACTTTGCATGGGACCAATGTAACACGTAGGAACCGACCACGTGGTAATAGGAACCCATATTTGAGAGCACGTGATAATTTCTATAATATCTACACTTAGGCTTCAAAATATGACGTTAGAGGGCGAAACCTCGAAACACCCCCCAAACGGCCCCGTGAGCGGTGCCAATACCTCTCACGGAACCAATATAACTCGTAGGAACCGATCGTGTGTCCATGGGACCCCTGGTCCAAGAGCACGGACCAATTTTCAGAATATCTACACTTAGGCTTGAAAACATGTCATTAGAGGGCAAAACCCCGAAACACCCACCAAACGTCCCTGCGAGTGGCGCCAACACCTCGCACGAGACCAATGTAACTCGTAGGAACCAACCGCATGGTCACGGGACCCCTAGTCCAATAGCATGAACCAATTTTTAGGATATCTACACTTGGGCTTGAAAACATGCCCTTAGAGGGTGAAACCCCAAAACACCCCCCAAACGACCACGTGAGTGGCATCAACAACTCGCACAGGAACAATGGAACTCGTAGGAACACTATAAGAAAAAATACATTTCGCAACACAGAAAATATGTCACGAAATGTATTAATTATGTCGCAAAAGACATTTCACGACATAAGACTGCTTGTCGCCCCCGTGTCGCGGCAGCCCCGTCTGGGAATGTATTCCGGGACATACAGATCTATGTCGCGGGATGTATCTACCAATCGCAGCATGTCATCATGTCACGAAATGTATATATTTATTAAAATATATATTAATATATATTTTTTATATTAAATAATAACTTACCTTTCGCGACATAATGAAATGTCGCGGAATGTAGTTCTTTACGCGACATGCCATACATGTCGCGGAATGTCATTCTTTAGGCGACATGCCATACATGTCGGGAAATGTCATATTTTAGGCGACATACATAGCATGTCGCGAAATGTCTCCTTTTGGCGACATGATAAACATGTCGCAAAATGTCATCTAATTAGACGACAGTGTATGTCGCTAAATGTCATTTATAGTGCCGCTAAAAGTCATTTTTTAGAATATGATTTTATTTTTAGCAACACCCAAGTTATGTCCCTAAAAGAGATTTTTTTTCAATAAATAATTCCAAAAGAAGATTGAGAGATACATATATATAAATTTTTGCCATGATATAACCTGTATAAATGTGCATCCAAACTAAGACATAAAATGACACCATATTCAATTCTACAATTCTTCGTTAAAAGACAATTCATTTCATTCAAATGAATATGATTACAACAAATGTTCAAAATAACACCAACTACAAAAATAATACACGTTTCGCGAGAAACTTTGAGTCATCCCGTCAATTAGCCCAATTAAATCCATCATCAATATGTGACAAGAAACAAATAAACACTTTTTAACCATAATAGGATTGCATAATATGGGAAAAAAATCTACTTTTATCACAAGATTGTCCCTTTTTGCTATTTTTGATAGTCATTTTACATTTTCGCGCCTCGACGCTCAATTTTCAAATTCGATTATGTTTGAATTAGTCAATTTAGAATGCTTCATAATTTTAGAAAATTTCAACAGAGTTTCCTTTGTTTATTCACGAAATCCAACCTGTTTTAACATTTAAAATTTACTCGGAGACATCAACAAAAGCCATAAATAAATAATTAACAAATCCCTTCCAATAATGATCTTACTTTAGTTACACGTTGTATCCCCACTTCTCAACATGTTTCCTAAATTTATGTTTGAGTTAATCAATTTAAAACACTCAATAATTTCAAAAAAATACGTAGAGTTTCCTTTGTTTATTCAAGAAATCCAACATGTTTTATCATTTAAATAAACTCAACGACATCAACAAAAGTCGTAAATAAATAATCAATAAATCCCTTCCAACAATTGTCATACTTTACTTACACGCTTCGCCCCCAGTTCTCAACATTTTTCCTAAACTTATGTTTGCGTTAATCAAGTTAAAACGCTCAACAATTTCAAAATAGTTCGTCAGAGTTTCGTTTGTTTATTCAAGAAATCCAACCTGTTTTATCATTCAAATAAACTCAACGACATCAACAAAATCCATAAATAAATAATCAACAAATCCCTTCCACCAATGGTCTTACTTTAGTTACACGCTCCACCCCTAGATCTCAACATGTTTCCTAAACTTATGTTTGAGTTAATCAATTTAAAACACTCAATAATTTCAAAAAATATCGGCAGAGTTTCCTTTGTTTATTCAAGATATCCAACCAGTTTAACATTTAAATAAACTCCACAACATTAACAAAAGCCATAAATAAATAATCAACAACTCCCTTCCAACAATTAAACATAAATAACCCCATAAATAACTCAATCGATAAAAAGGTTCACCCGTTGGAAGCTATTTTTGGTTTTCACCCGCTAAGAGCACATTTTTAAGCTTAAGTCTAGATTTTTGCAGATTATCGTAGTATTCTCGAAACGAGAGTCTCGTGACTATGCGGTGAGTTCCTACGTGTTACATTGGTCTCGTGTGAGTTGTTCGTCCCTCTTACGCGTGTTACGTTGGTCCCGTGGGAGGTGTTTGTGCCTCTTACGGGGCCGCTTAGGAGCTGTTTTGGGTTTTCACCCGCTAACGGCATATTTTTAAGCCTAAGTCTAGATTTTTACAATTTATCATCATATTCTCAAAATGAGAGACTCGTGACTACGTGGTAAGTTCCTACGTGTTACATAGGTATCATGTGAGCTGTTCGTGCCTCTTACGGGGGTCGTTCGGGTGTTGTTTTGGATTTTCACCCTCTAAAGTCATTTTTTAAGCTTAAGTCTAAATTTTGAAAATTATCATCGTATTCTCAACCCGGTAGTCCCGTGACTACGTGGTAACTCCCTACGTGTTATGTTGGTCACGTGGGAGGTGTATGTACCCCTTACGGGGCCACTTAGGGGCTATTTTGGGTTTTCACCCTCTAATGGCATATTTTTAAGTCTAAGTCTAGATTGTTGCAATTTATCATCATATTCTCGAAACGAAAGTCTCGTGACTACGCGGTAAGTTCCTACGTGTTACATTGGTATCATGTGAGCTGTTCGTCCCTCTTACGCGTGTTACGTTGGTTCCGTGGGAGGTGTTTGTGCCTCTTACGGGGCCGCTTAGGGGTTGTTTTGGGTTTTCACCCTCGAACGGCATATTTTTAAGCCTACGTCTAGATTTTTACAATTTATCATCATATTCTCGAAACTAGAGACTCGTGACTACGCAGTAAATTTCTATGTGTTACATAGGTATCCTGTGAGCTGTTCGTGCCTCTTACGGGATCATTCGGGCGTTGTTTTGGATTTTCACACTCTAAAGTCATGTTTTAGGCCTAAGTCTAAATTTTGTAAATTATCATCGTATTCTCAACCTGGCAGTCCCGTGACTACATGTTAAGTCCCTACATGTTACGTTGGTCCCGTGGGAGGTGTTCGTGCCTCTTATGGGGCCACTTAGGGGCTACTTTGAGTTTTCACCCGCTAACAGTATATTTTTAAGCCTAAGTCTAGATTTTTGCAAATTATCATCATATTCGCAACTCGAGAGTCCCGTGACTACGCAGTAAGTTCCTACATGTTACATTGGTCTCGTGTGACCTGTACATGCCTCTTACGGGATCGTTTGGGCATTGTTTTGGATTTTCACCATCTAAAGTCATGTTTTAAGCCTAAATCTAAATTTTGCAAATTATCCTCGTATTCTCAAACGGGCAGTCCTGTGACTACATGGTAAGTCCTTACGCATTACATTGGTCCCGTGGGAGGTGTTCGTGCCTCTTACGGGGCCGCTTAGGGGCTGTTTTGGATTTTCACCCGCTAATAGTAGATTTTTAAGCCTAAGTATAGATTTTTGCAAATTACTGATGTATTCATAACCCGAGAGTCCCGTGACTATACGGTAAGTTCTTACATGTTACATTGGTCTCGTGTAAGCTGTTCGTGCCCCTTTCGGGGTCGTTTGGGCGTTGTTTCAGATTTTCACCCTCTAAAGTCATGCTTTAAGCCTAAGTCTAAATTTTTCAAATTATCCACGTATTATGAACCCGAGAGTCTAGTGGTAAGTCCCTACGTGTTATGTTGGTCCCCTGAGTGGTGTTCGGGCCTCTTACGGAGCCGTTTAGGGGTTGTTTTGGGTTTTCACCCGCTAACGGCATATTTTTAAGCCTAAATCAAGATTTTTGCAAATTGTTGTCGTATTCGCAACTCGACAGTTCCGTGACTACGTGGTGAGTCCTTACATGTTACGTTGGTCCCGTGGGAGGTGTTTGTGCCTCTTACAGGGCCGTTTAGGGGCTATTTTGGGTTTTCACCCGCTAACGGCATATTTTTAAGCCTAAGTCTAGATTTTTGTCAATTATCATCGTATTCTCAATACAAGAGTCTTGTGACTACGCAGTAAGTTCCTACGTGTTACATTGGTATCCTGTGACCTGTTCGTGCCTCTTATAGGGTCGTTCTTTCGTTGTTTTGGATTTTCACCCTCTAAAGTCATGTTTTAAGCCTAAGTCTAAATTTTGCAAATTATCATTGTATTCTCAAACTGGCAGTCCCGTGACTACGGGGTAAGTCCCTACGTGTTACATTGGTCCCGTGGGAGGTGTTCGTGCCACTCACGGGGCCGCTTCGGGGCTACTTTGGGGTTTCACCCTCTAACGGCATATTTTTAAGCCTAAATCTAAATTTTTGCAATTTATCGTCATATTCTCGAAACAATAGACTCGTAACTACGTAATAAGTTCCTACGTGTTACATTGGTCTCGTGTGAGCTGTTCGTGCCTCTTACGGGATCGTTTGGGTGTTGTTTTGGATTTTCACCCTCTAAAGTCATGTTTTAAGCCTAAGTCCAAATTTCATAAATTATCATTGTATTCTCAACCCGGCAGTCCTGTGACTACGTGGTAAGTCCCTATGTGTTACGTTGGTCCCATGGGAGGTGTCCATGCCTCTTACGGGGCCGCTTAGGGGCTACTTTGGGTTTTCACCCGCTAACGTTATACTTTTAAGCCTAAGTCTACAGTTTTTCAAATTATCATCGTATTCGCAACTCGAGAGTCCTGTGACTACACGGTAAGTTCCTACATGTTACATTGGTCGCGTGTGACCTGTTCATGCCTCTTACGGAGTCATTTGGGCATTGTTTTGGATTTTCATCAGCTAAAGTCATGTTTTAAGCCTAAGTCTAAATTTTGTAAATTATCCTCGTATTCTCAAACCAATAGTCACGTGACTACATGGTTGTCCTTACGTGTTACGTTGGTCCCGTGGGAGGTGTTCGTGCCTCTTACGGGGCCGCTTAGGGGCTATTTTGAGTTTTCACCCGCTAACGGTATATTTTTAAGACTACGTCTAGATTTTTGCAAATTATCATCATATTTGCAACTCGAGAGTCCCGTGACTACGCGGTAAGTTCTGATGTGTTACATTAGCTGTTTGTACCTCTTACGGGGTCGTTTGGGCGTTGTTTTGGATTTTCACCCTCTAAAGTCATGTTTTAATCCTAAGTCTAAATTTTACAAATTATCATCATATTCTCAAACCGGCAGACCCGTGACTATGTGGTAAGTCCCTACGTATTACGTTGGTCCTGTGGGAGGTGTTAGTGCCTCTTACGGGGACACTTAGCGACACACCCCAACCCAGCTACTTATAATTAAGTTTGAAAGTCAAAGTGAGTCAATTTATAATTAAATTTCTGGGATGAATTATTGTCTATTAATGATTCACGTACTCAAAATACTCTTTAGAAAGAGGAGATAACAATATTCTTTCATGGGGTAATCAGTATGGCCTCAAATTATTGTCTTCTATACTCAACCATCCTATATTCCAAAATTTTATAAATACAGATTTCCAACCTTATCAATATGAAAACATATATGAATATACTTTCCAATATAAGTGACGGCGTAGTTTTTCAAGCTTCCTAGAGAAAGTTATGACCATTTCTTTACAAGACAAGAAATCTTCCCTACAAGGTCCTCTATTGTTCCTTCAAATTCCAAGTTTTCATAATTTTTCTACAGCCTAACTTTCCATGATTTTCAACCTATTTTCATTACACATACTGAATAGTACATAATTAAAGTTTCATAATTTTTTGACTTCAGTTGCTATGTCAAAAGATTGACCAAACTCAGGGCATTCCGAAATAAAATATACAAACAGAAACTATGTACCAACTTGAAATCATCATTATGGCCTAACCACGAGGAGAAAAATTCTAATTTTTGGATATGATATGAACATATGAGTCTAATTTAATATCCAATTGGAATATCTCAATTAAAGCACGCACACAAAGATATATACAATTTTGAATACAATGGGTTTCAATACAAAGCAATTTTAAGGGTTTGTACATTTAATTTAACTTAAACTTTCATATAACCATACATATATGTAAAGGGATAAAATTTTAGTAAAAAAATGTTTATTTATATCATATAATGAGTAATATAAGAAAAATAACAAGATTTTCAATTAGGACTACCTTCCGGACTTTTACGTAATTTATTCGGATTTGTTTACACTTTTTGTTCCTAAACTTCTACTTTCTCTTTCCTCAAGCTAACAACACTTGAAACTGAACCTAGGGCTTAATTTTCTGAAAAAATAAGTTAGAGTTAGATTTTTAATTCGGCCAAGTCTGCCTCCCAAGATAAACAATCAAATTAAACCATTTGGTTTAATAAAAGACAATTTACCACTTCAAGGGAATTGACATATTTAGCCCTTGTTCGTAAATTTGGCTTAATTTCTTACTCGTACATCCGTTTGATTCACCGTTTGTTGTGTTACAACCCCAACTCATATTTCTACAATTATATAGTTTTCATCTCAAGTTAACTATTATGTTATAAAGTTCAAAACTAGTCTTAAATAGGGACATTTCTATCGAAACAACAAAATTTTGTGTTTGTAAATAATTCGACATTTCATGATTTATGAAAGTAGGATTAGACTAAACATAATCAGTTAACATTAGATATACTAATAAAACATTCATCTTATCACATAAGTTAATCATGATTTAAATATAATTTATCATAATTATATTCGGGTTGTCACAACTCACCCCCTTTGAAAATTTCATCCCCGAAATTTAATATAAAGGTCACTTACCAAACAAATGGGGATACTATTTCTTCATGCTATCCTCCATTTCCCAAGTTGATTATTTAATTCCATGACTCATCCACATAACTTTAACAAAGGGAATAACTTTATTTCTCAATACTTTCTCCTTACGATCAATAATTTCCATTGGTTCCTCGATGTACGACTAGTTTTCCTTCAGTTCAATTGGTTGAGTTTTCAACTGATGAGATGGATCCGCCAAATATTTACAAAGCATAGATACGTGAAACACATCATGTAAATGGGATAAATATTGGGGTAATGCTAATCTATATGCCAGGTTCCCAATTCTTTCCAACACCTCATATGGTCCAATGTATCTTGAACTTAGTTTCCCCTTCTTCACAAATCTCATAATGCCTTTCCATGGTGAAATACGTAGGAATAAAAATCTCCCTTCTGAAATTCCAATGGATACTTCCTTTTATCTGCATAAAATTTATGCCTTCTTTGTGCTATCTTTATTCGTTCCCGAATCATTTTAATCTTTTATGTTGTCATATCTATCAATTCAGGACCCAAAATTTTCCTTTCACCTACTTCATCCCAACACAAAGGCGTTTTACATCTCCTCCCATATAAAGCTTCAAACGGAGCCATACTAATGGTGGATTGAGAACTATTATTATACGAGAATTCTATCAATGGCAAATGATCATCCCAACTACCCTTGAAGTCAAATACACAAGCTCATAACATGTCTTCGAATATTTGAATCATCCTTTCAAATTGCCCATCGGTTTGTGGATGAAATGCAGTGCTGAACTTTGAACTTATGCCCATGGCATTCTATAAATGAGGCCAAAACTTAAAAGTGAACATTGGATCTCTATTTGATACAATTGACACTGGTGCCCCATGTAAACGTACAATCTCATCAACATACATATGTGCATACTTGTTAACAGTGTAGGTGGTCGTAATCGGAAGAAAATGGGCTGACTTCGTCAATCGGTCTACAATCACCCAAATAGAATCATGCCCCTTTGCTGACCGGGGTAATCCTGTAACAAAGTCCATCGTTATATGTTCCCACTTCCATTCTGAAATAGGCAACGACTGAAATAATCATGCCAGTTTTTGATGCTCCGCTTTCACTTGCTGACATACTAAACATTTAGCAACAAATTCTGCAATCTCGAGTTTCATATTGTTCCACCAATAATTCTCTTTCAAATCTCTGTACATTTTGGTACCTCCCGGATGCATAGAGTAACTAGAACTATGGGCTTCTTCTAATATAAACTTCTTTAAGGATGAATCATTCGATACACAAATTTTATTTTTACAACACAACGATTCATCATTCTTAATCTCAAAGTCACTCTCTCTACCATCCTGAACTTATTGTTTCTTCTTTTTAAGGAACGAATCATTGATCTGCAAATTTCGTATGCGTTCCGCCAATAAAGGTCTCACTGTGACATGTGCTAATAATCCTCCATTTTTTGAAAACTTCAATTCAATCCCCATTGATGCCAAGTCAAGAATATTTCCCACATGGGCACACCGTATCCAACCAAGAATCCCTGATGATTTTTTACTCAAAGCATCTGTTACTACATTGGCCTTCCCAGTATGATGATGGATGGTACAGTCATAGTCTTTAATCAGCCCTATCCAATGCCTCTGTCTCAAATTCAGTTCTTTCTGTGTAAACAAATATTTCAAACTTTGATGATCAGTAAATATCTCATAAGTTTCTCCATACAAGTAATGTCCCCACAACTTCAAAGCAAAAACAATGGCTGCTATCACCAAATCGTGTGTAGGGTAGTTTCGTTTATGTGTCTTTATTGTGTGGAAGCATATGCTATTACATTCCCATTCTGCATAAGAACACATCCTAAACCCTAGAATGAAGTGTCTGTATAGATCACAAAAGACTCATTCCCATATGGAATAGTAAGTATAGGGGCTGAAACCAATCGATTCTTTAATTATTTAAAACTCCTCTCTCATTCTTCATCCTATATAAACTTCATTTCTTTACGAGTCAACTATGTCAATGGTAATGCTATTGCTGAAAATCCCTTAATTAATCTACTATAGTAACCTGCCAATCCTAGGAAACTCCTAATTTCTGTCACATTCTTAGGACTCTCCCATTCAACGATTGCTTCTACCTTCTTTGGATCAACATATATCCCATTTCACAAGACAACGTGCCCTAAAAACACTATTTCCTTCAACCAAAACTCGCATTTGATGAATTTAGCAAATAATTTCTTCTCTCTGAAAATCTGTAATACAAGTCTCAAATGTTTCTCATGTTCCTCCATGCTACGCGAGTAAATCAACACATCGTCTATGGATACAATCACAAATGAATCAATGAAAGGGTGGAATACCCGGTTCATTTAATCCATAAAAACTGTTGGAGCATTAGTTAATCCAAATAGGATCACCAAAAACTCATAGTGCCCATATTGAGTCTGAAAAGCTGTTTTGGAAATATCATTATCCTTAACTTCAATTGGTGGTAACCCGATCTGAAATCAATCTTCGAAAATACTGTGCCCTTTGTAATTGGTCAAACAAGTCATCGCTATGAGTTAGAGGGTACTTATTTCTAATGGTCACCTTGTTCAACTGCCGAAAATCAATACATAATCGCATTGTCCCATCCTTCTTTTTCACAAATAACACTAGGGCTCCCCATGGCAAAACACTAGGCCGAATGAAACCTCTGCTTATCACATCTTGCAATTGCACTTTTAATTCTTTCAACTCCATTGGTGACATCCTGTATGGAGCAAGGGAAATTGGACCAGTACCTGGAATTAATTCAATGGAAAACTCTACTTCCCTATCGGGTGGCAATCCTAGCAATTCCTCTGGGAGGACATCAGAAAAATCTCTAACTACTGGTATATCTTCTACTTTAAGTGCTTCCTTACTAACATCAACAACATAAGCTAAATACCCTGTACAACCTTTACTCAATAACTTTCTACTCTTAATTGTTGAGATAAGACAATTAGGGATAACATTCCTTTCTCCTATAAACTGGAACTCGGGTTCACTAGGAAGATGAAATGTAACTTCTTTTCGAAAATAATCAATGGAAGCATGATACGATGATAACCAATCCATCCCCAATATAATATCAAAATCCCGAATAGCCAACAGTATCAAGTCAACATAGAAATCTCGCTCAACCATTCGTAAGACACAATATTTATAAACGTGCTCAACCAAAATCACACTTTCGATTAGGGTATAAATATGTAAGGCACAATTGAGAAGTGAACATTATGTAATGCCACAAATGAATGCATACATCCTGAATCAATTAGTGGATATAAATATTTGTTTTCAATATAGAGTTTACCTGTAACCACTTCTGGTGTAGCATGGGCATCTTGCAATGTCATCGCAAACACTTTTCGTCCTGCCTTCGATCCACTTGATTGTCCTGTATCCCTTCCCCTAGTTGCAGTCCCTGGAGATGATGCTTTATGACGCCCCACACTACTAACTGAAATCGTTCTAGATAACATAGGATAATTCTTTCTCATATGGCCCTGCTGATGACAGTTAAAACATTCTATATTATGTAACTTTGGGCAATTTCTCTTTACATGGCCCGATATACCACAAAAGAAACACAAATTTGGATCTCCTTGTGCTGAAACTCTTGAACTTCTTCCACCACTTTCTTCACCCCTTTGCGAACTACCTCTCATGCCTCTACCATGCTAGAATTTTTGCCCTCCAAGTCTTGAATATTCTGTATCACTACCTTTTTGATAACTTGGATCGAATCGGCTTCTTTTTACACCTCTTTCTCGATTTCCTCTCGATTCATTTACATCCTTTTATACTATCATGGCTTTTTTCACCAACAATGAATAGTTAGCAGTCTCTAAAGTTGACAATCTAGATTTAATGACTAACTCAAGTCCATCGAGAAATCGGTTGCACATATCTTCTTCATTCCATATAAACCTCGAAGCAAATCGAGATAGGGCTGTAAGTTTACCTACGTATTCTCTAACTGTCATGCTCCCCTGATTCAACATGAAATATTCCTTCCCTTTTTGTTTTCGATACATTAGGGGAAAATACTTATCATACAATGCTTTGACAAAAGCATCCCATGAGGTCACATTCCCACCTCCTGAAGTAATCAACAAATGTTTTGTGGCATCCCACCAATATTTAGCTTCTCCTTTAAGCATGTACGTCGTCAAGGTCACTCATTGATTTTCAGGAATTCTCATTACCCCAAAAATAAGTTCAATCTCTTTAACCCATTCTTCTGCCTCTGCTAGATCAACTGCTCCTTCCAATGAGGATGGATTCATTTTAATAAATTTCTCGTGTGAAGTACTCCTTTCTTCTCGATGTATCACCTCCTCAACCCTAGCCCATGCTTGTGCCTTTAGTTTCCTGGCTTGTTGTTCTTCCATCTGAGCCATAAATCTCGCTTGTTGCTCTGTCATTAAAGTCATAACACGTGTTATTTTTTGCATGTCTGTCAATTGTTCTGGGTCAGGTTCTATATTTCCAGGAACATGTTGCTCAACCTCCGCCTCTGCTACCATATTTGAAGCCTCATCTTCTATTCTCACATTTAAATTCCCTTGTTCCATTCTTTTATATCTGAAAGGAATCAAAGATATAACAACATGCATATATACATATTTTTTCTAACATAATCGTTAATATCAGACAAAACATATTTCTAACATTCACTACCAAATCTAGACTCTTCTAACTCCAGAACCTCTAAAACCTAGGCTCTGATACCAAAAGCTGACACACCCCAACCCAATTACTTATAATTAAGTATAAAAGTCAAAGTGGGTCAAACCATAATTAATTTAACCAAATTAACACGAGTTTTAATTTCAGAGTCATCAATTTAAATCCATATAACTGAAAGACTTTTTTTCAACATCAGAGTAATCATGTCCACAAAAACTTTATTGAAGGATAAGTTAACTTAATTACATCATTTAAATTTACACAAAATCATTATTTCTCCCATTCCTGGCTAATCCAACCCGACTTCCTAGATTTGGCAATGACATCGCGTTACCTAAAAAATGTGAACATAGGAATTATGAGCAAAATAGCCCAGTGAATCCATCACTACTATACTACTGCATGAATTTAAATGCAATAAATCATGTCCATATACTTATGTATTAAGTTGTTGGGCTCATTCATAATGAATGACCAACTTTTCTGAATCATGATTCACATATCCTGTCAAAATAGACAATTCTCCCCCATTCCTGGTCGAGGAGTAACCCCTTATCATTAATAGATAAATCTCCCCCATTCCGGGTCGAGGAGTAACCTCCCATTTCGGTAAAACGAAATGAATAATTTTATATTCATAACATTATGATCATATTCATAACAGTATACAAATACATCATTCAAGTGAGTACACTCACCTTGGGTTGTCAACTATGTATTTATGTTTCCTTCGGGTGGAGCTGGGCTGGGTTGATTAGACCTTAAACCTATCAATCCAACTAAATCAGTACTGACTCTCAATCATAAATATTATCCTAACATAATTATGTAACTTTCCATGACTATATACTAACAATATAATTCCACTTCAGTCACATTCCATGAAACATGAGTAAAGACAACACAATGGTACACATGTTTAAAAAGTTATGAACATTCAACCATAGCAAAATGCCTCATAAGGGATTTATAATTAAACCCAAGTAAATATTAAAACATACTTATCAATGTATATACACATGAAACATATACTCAAAATACTCTTTAGAAAGAGGAGATAACAATATTCTTTCACGGGGTATTCAGTATGGCCTCAAATTATTGTCTTTTATACTCAACCATCCAATATTCCAAAATTGTATAAATACAGATTTCCAACCTTATCAATATGAAAACATATGAGAATATACTTTCCAGTACAAGTCACGGTGTAATTTTTCAAGCTTCCTAGAGCAAGTTATGACCATTTCTTTACAAGACAAGAAATCTGCCCTACAAGCTCCTCTATTGTTCCTTCAACTTCCAAGAATTTTCATAATTTTTATACAGCATAAAATTACATGATTTTCAACAAATTTTCATTACACATACTTAATAGTACATAATTAAATTTACTTAATTTTTTGACTTCATTTTCTATGTCAAAAGATTGACCAAACTCAGGGCATTCCGAAATGAAATATACAAATAGAAACTATATACCAACTTGAAATCATCATTAAGGCCTAACCACAAGGAGATAAATTCTAATTTTCGGATATGATATGAATATATGAGTTTAATTTAATATACAATTGGAACATCTCAATTACATTAAGCACACAAAGAGATATACAATTTTGAATACAATGGGTTTCAATACAAAGCAATTTTAAGGGTTTGTACATTCAATTTAACTTAAACTTTCATCTAACTATACATATATGTAAAGGGATGAAATTGTAGTAAAAAATGATGATTTATATCATCTAAATCAGTAATATAAGAAAAACAAAAAGATTTTCAATTAGGATTACCTGCGGGACTTTTATGTAATTTCTACGAATTTTTCTACACTTTTTCTCCTCACTTTTTCTTCCTAAACTTCTACTTTCTCTTTCCTCAAGCTAACAACACTTGAAACTGAACCTATGGATTAATTTGTTGAAGAAATAAGTTATAGGGAGAGTTTTAAGTCGGCCAAGTCTGCCTCCCAAGCCAACCAATCAAATTAAACCATTTGGTTTAATAAAAGACAATTTACCACTTAAAGGGCATTGACATATTTTCCCCTTGTTCGTAAATCTGGCTTAATTCCCTACTCGTACATCCGTTTGATGCACCGTTTGCTGTGTTACAACCCTAACTCATATGTCTGCAATTATATAGTTTTCACCAAAAGTCAATTGTTATGTTATAAAGGTCAAAACTAGTCTTAAACAGGGACATTTCTATCGAAAACAACAAAATTTTGTGTTTGTAAATAATTTGACATTTCATGATTTATGAAAGTAGGATTAGACTAAACATAATCATTTAAAATTAGATATACTAATAAAACATTCTTCATATCACATAAGATAAGCATGATTTAAATATAATTTATCATAATTATATTCGGGTTGTTACACTTAGGGGTTGTTTTGGATTTTCATCCTCTAACGGCATATTTTTAAGCCTAAGTCTGGATTTTTGCAATTTATCACCGTATTCTCGAAACGAGAGTCTTGTGACTACGCGGTAAGTTCCTATGTATTAGATTGGTCTCATGTGAGTTATCTGTGCCTCTTACGGGGTCGTTTGGACGTTCTTTTGGATTTTCAGCCTCTAAAGTCATGTTTTAAGCCTAAGTCTAAATTTTACAAATTATCACCGTATTCTCAACCCTGCAGTCCCGTGACTACGTGGTAAGTCCCAACGTCTTATGTTGGTCATGTGGGAGGTGTTCGTGCATCTTACGGGGTCGCTTAGGGGCTGTTTTGGGTTTTCACCCGCTAACGGTATATTTTTAAGCCTATGTCTAGATTTTTGTAAATTATCATTGCATCCGCAACCCGAGAGTCCCATGACTAAGCAGTTAGTTACAACATGTTGCATTGGTCTCGTGTGACCTGTTCATGCCTCTTACGGGGTCACTTGGGCTTTGTTTTGGATTTTCACCCTCTAAAGTCATGTTTTAAGCCTAAGTCTAAATTTTGCAAATTATCATCTTGTTCTCAAATCGACAGTCCCGTGACTACGTGGTAAGTCCCTACACGTTACGTTGGTCCCGTGGAAGGTGTTCGTGCCTCTTATAGGGCCGCTTAGGGGTTGTTTTGGGTTTTCACCTGCTAACGGCGCATTTTTAGGCCTATATCTAGATTTTTGCAGATTATCATCGTATTCTCAAAATGAGAGTCTCGTGACTACGCCGTAAGTTCCTACGTGTTACATAGGTCTCCTGTGAGCTATTTGAGCCTCTTATGGGATCATTTCGGTGTTATTTTGGATTTTCACCCTCTAAAGTCATGTTTTAATCCCAAGTCTAAATTTTGCAAATTATCATCGTATTCTCGACCCGACAGTCTCGTGACTATGTGATATGTCCCTACATGTTACGTTGGTCCCGTGAGAGGTGTTCGTGCCTCTTACGGGGCCATTTAGGGGCTGTTTTGGGTTTTCACCCGCTAAAGGCATATTTTTAAGCCTAAATTAAGATTTTTGCAAATTCTCGTCATATTCGCAACTCGAGAGTCCCCTGACTATGCGATAAGTTCCTACATGTTACATTGGTCACATGTGAGTTGTTCGTGCATCTACGGGGTCTTTTGGGTGTTGTTTTCGATTTTCACCCTCTAAAGTCATGTTTTAAGCCTAAGTCTAAATTTTGCAAATTATCATCATATTCTCAAACCGGCAGTCCTGTGACTACGTGGTAAGTCCCTACGTGTTACGTTGGTCACGTGGGAGGTGTTTGCGCCTCTTATGGGGACGCTTAGGGGCGGTTTTGGGTTTTCACCCTCTAACGTCATATTTTTAAGCCTAAGTCTGGATTTTTGCAAATTATCATCGTATTCGTAACTAGAGAGTCCCGTGACTACACGATAAGTTCATACGTGTTACATTGGTCTCGTGTGAGCTGTTCGTGTCTCTTACGGGGTTGTTTGGGCATTGTTCTGAATTTTCACCCTCTAAAGTCATGTTTTAAGCCTAAGTCTAAATTTTTCAAATTATCCTCCTATTCTCAACCCTGTAGTACCGTGACTATGTGGTAAGTCCCTACGTCTTACATTGGTCCCGTGGGAGGTGTTCGTGCCTCTTACGGGGACGCTCAGGGGTTATTTTGGGTTTTCACCCGCTAACAGTATATTTTTAAGCCTATGCCTAGATTTTTACATATTATCATCGTATTCTCGAAACGAGAGTCTCGTGACTACGCGGTAAGTTCCTACGTGTTACATTGGTCTTGTGTGAGGTGTTCGTGCCTCTTACGGGGTCGTTTGGGCGTTGTTTTGGATTTTCACCCTCTAAAGTCATGTTTTAGGCCAAATCTTATTTTTAGTGTTGTATTTGGATAGCAGTATTCCCCTATTTTGGGCCAAAAAAGCCCTTATTTTGGCCAGAAATTAACTGTTGTTTTGGGGCAGAAAATAAACTATTTTTGCCCCCGTTTTGGACTATTTATGTTATTTTTTGGCCTATTATTCGGGCCATTTTGCCAACGTAATTAGTTGCTTTTTCCGATACAATTTGGCCTTGCTTTGACGTATTTTTATTGTTGTATTTGGGCAGGAATATGTCCATGTTTTGGTCCAAAATGAGACCTTGTTTTGGGCCGAAATTAACTGCTATTTTTGGGAAGAAAATAAACATTTTTTTGCTCCCGTTTTGGACTATTTATGTTGTTGTTTTTTGGCCTATTTATTTGGGCCATTTTGCAAACATAATTAGATGGGTTTTTCGCAGCATTTTGGTGTATTTATTTGAGCCATTTTGCTATTTAATGCTGCAATTGTTAAAGAGAAGTTGATACTTTGAGACTAACCATGTTTCATTTGCATTTTGATAGGCATCTGGTGAACTCTCCCCGCCATGACTTCTCGAAAGTGTTCCATTTTGCTCCAACAATGTCATTAAAATCTCAAATCTTCTATTCAGAGCAGCGTTTAGTTCTTCAAGAGACAATAACTTATCCTTCAAGTTTCTCAACTCTTCATTATGAGACCGTGACTATGCTATGACTATTGAAGTGTTAGAGGTCTTTGCACCGACACAAGTACCTCAATTGCTATCTCCTCCTGTGACATCAGAACTGCATCGGGCTCCTTTAATCTTGCATCTACCTTTAGAAACTCGTCCTACCATTTTTTTAAAAAGTAAAAATATATATATGAAAAGGTTTGCCTTATTAAACACCAAAAGGGATAAAAGGGGGAAAGAACTGAAACATACATGTGTCTCCTTGCACTTATCACTCATCCAATCATTCTTTCTCTTACTCCAATGAGATGTCTTGAAGATTTCCATAATGCGAGGTTTCACTCCGGTTTCATGCTCCTAAATTCAAAATTAATCCATGTAAGAATATAATCATACTAGTTGATGATACGTGTGAAACATGTCTAATATGAACAATATCAAGAATATTATTGCGACATGTAAATTGAAATCGAATTTAGTAAGGCTAAAATCAAGTTGAGAACTATATAATAATTTAGAAATTAATAAATGCATCACCTGGATTGACATTGTAGTTACAAATGATCGTGATCCGCATGCATGGTTCCAAGGCAAATGTGCACGTGACTTTTTGTTTTAGTCTGACCGCACCTTAAAACATAAATAGGAAAAGTTATATCAATCATAATTTGTTAATATTACGATGGTAGTACAGTATTCACATTGAAGAAAGAATGTAAAAGTTGTGTGTTGAAGGTTATTAATCATAAATAGAAAAGTTTACCAAAAAATCCTTATCAACCCAAGTGACATCAATCATGTAATCCCAGTCCTCTTGCTTAACCCCTGGATATGGTTTGATTTTGGGATCAACTCCATCATCCATTAGTTGTGAATAATTTGCATGCATCTTGCTCTTCCAATCACGGTATCTACTCTGACACTTCCTATTAATGGAAAATCTAACATCCTTGTCATCATCATAATCCTTGATATCAAACTTATCCTGTAATTGTCATATCGATCCTTAATAAATATTTTATAAACATGATTTGAAATGAATTTATAATTATATTGAAAAATACGTGGACACTCTGAATTATTGACTCCTTTATCGAGGGATCGATTTCATCCAAACAAGAGACGTTTTGAAGTGGGGCGACATTTCTGATCTCAATGCCGAGTTGTTGTGCAAATTTAGGAGCATGTAACTTTCCCCATCACTAAGTGGGACCTCAACTTTAATCTTCCCATATCGCCGCATAACTTTCTTCGTCATTTTTCCTACGGTAGGCCCCCTTACACATTTCTTAGTAAGAGCTGAGAAAAAAATTTAAAACGAGAGAACACGTTATACATTGACAACATTAAATTAAATTAACATGTTATATCCATTACCTGTGGGTGTGAAAGAATGCAAAGATGTATCAAACACTGCAGGGGTTACAACCGCCTGAGATGTGGGTGTGGAAGAATGTAACAAAGTATCAAACATCACATGGGATGCATCTGCCCCATCCATGGGTGTGGAAGAACGATATGATCTTCTAACATGGGCCATGAATTAAACCTTACAAATAATATATAATCAATAATTGGTTATGACATTCATAATAATTGCCAAGAGTACGTGTTTTTAGAGTTTAACTTTAATATGAGTGATAAAATCAAATTTAAATACACTTTCTAACATAAGATACCTTCTCTATTTGAGGATAAATACACTCATTATGGGTATCGTCTTCGGCATCATCGAACGGTATATACTCATCGTTGTCCTCACTCACATATGTTGTTTTTTCCTTACCCGAGGTCGCCTGCTTGTTCTTCTCAACCACACTCATTAAAGAATTTGCCAAATCACACCCCAAGGGAATTCATTCTCATTTTATTATTTGCAATATTATTCAGTCTTTTTTTCTCATACGCTGACACCATATGGGTCGTATATCCAGGTTTGACCTATAATTTTTGTTTAGGGGGCATTTTTGCAACTCCTAAAACAAAAATGAAATAAACTTGTATTATAAATAAAACACGAGACATTGATTAAATCAGATAGTATAAATAAAATTACAAAAAGGAGAAAATACATAAACAATGACATAAAATGTAAACATACAACTTTGTTAAGAACATTTTCCATTGACTAAACACAAGTTACAAGACTACATGTCACTATCTATATAAAGATCTATATCAAAAAAACATTTGCTCGTCACCCTCTTCCTCATTTATATCCGTTGTAATCATTTCATCCTTATCATCATTATACTCTCTAGTTAGTTCCATAATTTTGTCACTTGAGATAGTCTCGGGATTAGCATCAGTCCTATGATGTTGAACATTGCTATCCTCAACGAGAATTGGTACAACCCCATTGGTTTCATCCTGTTGGAACACATCATTAGGTCCAAAAGATTTATCATCCTCTAACTCTGGTACATCCCATGTTCTCCGGTGTTGGACCCGTTGTATGACTTGCCAGTGTGCGCCTAATTTTGTATCATTAACATAAAAGACTTGTTTCACTTGACTTGGTAAAAAAAATGGATCATCTTTATTCCAAAGACTTTGTACATCAATGCTTGTGAAATGTGCATTTGTTTGTATTATTCTCATACTACTGGTGTTGAACCATTCACATTGAAACAAAAAAACTTTATGCCCGTAAATGTATGTCATTTCCCAAACTTTGCACAAGTAACCATAGAAGTCAATCGCACATCGCTCGTGTTCCCCTTAGATACCAACCCACTATTCTAACTTCTATGACGATTGTCGCGGTCTCTAGTATGGAATATGACTCCGTTGAAAATGCAACATGAATAAAGATTCACTATCACATTGGGACCATTTGCTAATGACCAGAGTTCAATAGTTGCTTCTGGAGATCTTTGTGTTCGTAATAGATTCATCTGAGAAAAAAACATATATAATGTGTTACAGCTTTATGTCAAATGTTAATTGAATATATGTAGATTCATTTAAATATCTTACTCGCTCTTTGAACCACTTCGAAAATGTTTGACGTTGTATTTGAGTTATGTCACGTCCACTTTGATTCTTTAGTAGAAGATTTTTGTGCTCCCTATTTAATGCAATTTGGTTCAAAAATGTGTGTGTGTATATATATATATATATATATATATTAAAAAAATCTTTCAAGTTGTGCATGTGTAATTAATTTGAACATACACTAAATACGGTTCGACCTCATTGGTGTTATACAATACAAACCACTTAGCCATATTAAGCTCGTTCTCATACGCATTGGCAGCTCTTGTAATTTGTCCAAAAGGACGAACATTTTCAATGAAAACTGTCAACCCTGGGCCACATTCACCACCATCCTCATTTTGTTCTTCTATATTAAAAGGAGTTTCGACGTGAGTAAGGTACATTAAGCAAAAAGTTAAACACTATTTGACAATGTAAGCCTCAGCAACGGAATCTTCTGTTCGAGCTCTGTTGGATATGTACTCTTTCAGCGTTCAAAGAAACCTTCACAAAAACACTTTTAAAGTCAATATTACATATGTAAAACAATTCGTAAAAATATCTTCAAATCCGTAATAAAATATATTAATGTAACAATTACCTTTCAATTGGGTACATCCACCTATACTGCACAGGACCTGCAAGCTTGGCCTCGTGTGTTAAGTGAACCATCAAATGAACCATCACATCAGATAAAGCAGGAGGAAAAATCTTCTCCATCTTGCAGACTATCAGAACTATTCGTTCTTCTAACTTCTCCATATCACTCTTCACTAGTGTCTTGGAGCACAACTCCTTAAAAACATTACCCAACTTAGAGAGAGTAATAGAAATATTCTTAGGGAGGTACCCTCGCATCCCAATGGTAAGAAGTTGTTGAGGCGGGACATGGCAATCAGGACTTTTTAGGCCCGTTAATTTACCAACTTCTGTGGTCACACATCTCGAGATGTTTGCAGCATAACCATCCGAAACCTTGACCGATTTCAAGAATTCATAGAAACCGTCTCTCTCCTTCGGGGTCCATGTATATGTCGTTATAGGATTGATAAAGGATCCATCGGGATGGATTTGTAGATGCAATTCTGTCCTTATGCTCATATCCTCCAAATCAAGACGTGCCTTTTCAGCGTCTTTGTTCTTCCCATCCATGTTCAATATCGTTCCCATCAGATTATCGCATATTTTTTCTCTATGTGCATAACATCAAGGTTATGATGGAACTTAAGTTTCTTCCAATACGAGAGCTCATATAAGATGCTTTTCTTTGTCCAATTCAATTATATTTGATCACGAGGTCTTTTCTTATTATTTGTATGCTTCCCAAACATGACATCTGAAAGGCGACCGAACTTACTAAGTACCTTTTCCATCGGTAATTCCAAGGATTTAGTTTGATGCTCAACCTTACCATTAAAGGCCCTACTCCTTCACCAAGGGTGGTTATCTGGTAAGTAACATCTATGGCCCATGTATCCAATCATACTTCTCAAACGTTGAGATAATGTATCCTCGTTACTAGGAGGACAAGCAAGATAAACTTTTGTGCTCCACCCAGACAAGTTACCATATGCAGGAAAGTCATTTATCGTCCACATTATAGCTACGTGCATTTCAAAAGTTTCTTCATGAGAGGCATCATAAGTCAATACACCATTTTACCATAAATTATTCAACTCCCCGACCAATGTTTGCATGTAAACATCGATATATTTCCCTGGGGCCTGTGGCCCAGGAATAAGTAGAGACATCATGAAGCAGGGATCATTCATTCACTTCCATGGTTGGATGTTAAGGGGCATAAGTATCATGGGCCACATGCTATAGGAGTTGCTCATGTTCCGAAAAGGGTTGAATCCATCGGTGGCCATACCTTGTCTCACATTTCAAGACTCACGAGAAAACTCGAGATAATTTCAATCAAGGTCCTTCCATACCTCTCTATCATCCATATCCCTCATGATCCCATCATTCACCCGCTTATCACTATTCCATCGCATGTCAGCAGCTATCTTCCTCGACGTGTACAATCTTCGCAACCTCGGTGTCAAAGGGAAGTAACGTAGGACCTTATGAGGAATTTTTTTAGCATTCCCATCATTAAGTTTATATCTGGACTCCCCACATACCGGACATTGTTCTAGATTAGCATTATATTTCCAAAAAAGGTGCACAATCATGTTTGCATGCATGGATGGTCTCATATCCTAAGCCTGAGTCACGTAAGAATTTCTTGGCTTCGTATATTGACTTTGGAACCAAATTCCCTTCCGATAAAAGTTCCAATAATACCCCCATTAGCATATCGAATGACTTATTGGTACACTTGCCACTTACCTTCAAATGAAACATTGTAATCACGAATTCCAACAAAGTATACATCTTGGAGCCTGGGTACACCTCACATTATGCAGCCACCAACATTTTTTCAATGTTTTGCACCTCCTCCTTCTGCGCACCATTTGTCGCCTCACATGTATCTGATCCCTCCAATAACGATTCATGTAAGCCCCTCTACAATAGTCTTCCATTAAGTCGCGAAGCTGATCCCCATCCTCTTCTTCGTTGTCAGTCGTTTCATTACCACTCTCATCATCTGATACATGGGCTTGACACTCGAGAAAAGATTCCCCGTGGTACACTTAATTCTGGTAAGATTCCATTATCCCGTGTCGAATTAAATGATTATTTACCACTTCACCACTCTGCCAATATCGATTCGTACATTCATTACACGGACAACGGATAGTACCATTATTGCTCATTTTGGTCATTGCAAATTCAACAAAAGCGCTCGCCCCGTCATGATATTGCTTACCTAATCTTTGCCTAAGATGCATCCAACTCTTGTCCATCATATCTATTGTACCAGTAATTAATTAAAAATATATACAATTTATTTTATTATTTTAATTGAAACAAATAGCGTGAAAATTTGAAATCAAATAACCATTAAACATTTACAATTATCTAACAATTCTAAAACTAAAATGAAACTCCAACAAAAATCCGTGCCATCAGTTTGTTGTGGAGAGCTTAGATTAAAATAATTTTAATGGTTTCTTTCAAAAACTGCAAAGTTCAGGGGATTTTTGCACTGAACTTTGAAATTTTGTTTTTACTTTTATGCTATGAAGTCCCCCAAATTCCATAATTTGTTCGAGTACCACGTCATTTAATTTTGGGGTTTTGTAAATTTAGGACATATTGTAATATGTATTTTGGAAATAGGACAACAAGTAATTTGTTTCAATTTATAGTCCCTATTTTTTAATAAAGCCGCTAGCACGAACCTATATCCATAAAACGTCAACCAATAACAGCATGCCACATTAGCCGGTAATTTAATAATAGGGACTACAAATGAAAAAAATGTGTACTCTTTTTTGTAATTACCACAAAACTATTTATTTCACATTTTCTATAGAGTACCTTTTTTAATAGAGCACATAGCCCCCTCCTTTGTTCAACTACTAACCAAAAAATAAAATCTCAAATTTATCTAATAGAAAAGAAACTCAAATACATCCATAAATACTCACATATTCACATAAATAAATCTGAAAATTTGACATATTAACACTAAAAATACCTTGATTCGGTGTTAATTTCGTTTCTGTCCAAAGGGGGTTTTGGCCGGGAAGAAGGGTGGAGAGTTATGGGTCAGAGTTTTGAAATGGGAAGTTGAGTTTTCTCGGTATAGGATAGATCTGATGGATTGGGGCGGTGAACTCCGACGAGATAGTCTAGGGTAAAAGAGGTTCCGGTGTTTGGGTATATAAAGGTTAGCAGTGACCGGGTGAGGGAAAAGAGACGAGATCGGGGGTAGGGGACTGCTTGGTGAAGGGGGAGAGATGAGATCTAATAGTCGATCTTGGTGACCGGGTAAGGGGAGAGATACGAGATCGAGCCGTGGTCTCGGTGACCGAGCGAGGGGAGAGAGACGAGATCGAGGGAGGGAGAAAACTTTGTTGGGTTTTTTGGGGTTTTTTGTTTCTTTGGAGGGAGTTTAGGTGATGTTTGAGAGGGAAAATAGTTTTTAGCTGAAGAGAAAAAGAGGGAAATAAATTTTGTGTTTTTACTTTTTTAAATTAAATTAAATTACATTTCGCGACATGCCTATGATGAAGCTGATACTAGTAAGCATTTTGCGACATGATACCCATGTCGCAAAACGCGAGTGATGTTTTTGCGACATACACCACATGTTGACAAAATTAAGGGACTAAATGTGCGACATCCTATTGATGTCGCGGAATGTAAATGACATTTGGGGGGAAATGTTAATAGGGAGCCCACCAAAATAATAACTTTTCGCGATACAAAAACTATATATGTTGCCAAAAGTATACCTTTTGGCAATACGAAAATACTTATGTCGCCGAAAGATGTCGCGAATTTTGTTTTTTCTTGTAGTGGAACCAACCTTGTGGTCACGAGACCCCCGATCCGAGAGCATGACCAATTTTCAAAATATCTACACTTAATCTTGAAAACATGTCATTAGACGGCGAAACCCCAAAACACTCCCCCCCCCCCCCCCCCCCCAAATGACCCTGTGTCCAATGCCAACACCTCGTTGGGACCAATGTTACACGTAGGAACTGATCGCGTGGTCACGCGACCCCCGATCCGAGAGCACGACCCAATTTATAGAATATCTACACTTAGGCTTGAAAACATGTCGTTAAAGGGTGAAACCCCAAAACGCCTTCCAAACGGCCCCGTGAGCAGCACCTACACCTCGTACGGGACCAATGTAACTCGTAGGAACCGACTGCTTGGTCTCGAAATCCTTGGTCCGAGAGCACGGTCAAATTTTTAGAACATCTACACTTAGGCTTGAAAACATGTCGTTAGATGGTGAAACCCTAAAACACCCCTAGACGGCCCCATGAGCAGCGCCAACACCTCACATGGGACCAATGTAACACGTAGAAACCAATCACATGGTAACAGGGCCCCAGGTCTGAGAGCACATCCATATTTTCATAATATCTACACTTAGGCTTGAAAACATATCGTTAGTGGGCAAAACCCCGAAACACCCCCAAAACGGCCCCGTGAGCGGCGCCAACACCTCGCATGGGACCAATGTAACTCGTAGGAGCCAACCGCGTTGTCACGGGACCCCCAATCCGAAAGCATGGTGATAATTGTAAAATATCGTCGTGATCTCAAACTGGGGGTCCCGTGACCCCGCGAGCTTTTATAATTTATTGTTTAGCATTATAGCCATACGGGGTTTACATTACACAGGTTTTATAATGTCAAGAAAATAGAGGAAATTTTGCCCAATTTTTTTTATATATTTAAAACTAGTCACGGATCTAAGTCGTAACCATCTCTTTTTGTCATCACACATAAAGAGGGTCATGGATAACGGTCATGACTATTTTGGTAAGGACAAATTATAGGTTACGGCCGTGATCCGTGACCATTGTGCTGACCATTTTCATATGATTATGAATGGGTCACAAACATTATCCGTGACCTGATTCCTAACCATTCTCATATATTAGTTGACAAGTCATGGCCATTGTTCGTGACCATATGTATGTGAGGGTCATGGACCTAGTTCGTGACCATCTGTTGTGACCCCCAAAGTTCGTGACATGTCATTTGGTCAGGGGTTTGGGTCGTGACACACGAAAATGGGAACGCCCGAAATGGTCATGGACTTTAGTTGTGACCCACAGTCCTGGTCAGGGTCTTTGGTCGTGACCATTAGCCTAATATGGTCTAGTGTCATCCCCTACTATGCAATGCAAATAGGATCCAAAGTTTCTCTTGAAAAGCATTTTGTCACAGATGTTGTACTCGCTAGCCAATTTGAGATGGGTTTTACACGGCATTTATTATCTGTGTCTTGGGGATATCTACCATGTTTGAGGAGGCTCCAAATGCCATGGTACAGTAACCCGGCCATGTTAGAATCTTCCATAGTAATGAGCTCAATTTGGTAGAAGTGAGTAGGCATATCGTGCTTCTGAATGGGGGCATTATTTTTCCCTCGGTTATATCGACCATATAGGCCAAGGTTGCAAGGTAATTAGTTAAACTATTTTGTATACAAGGAAGGTAATGGAAGGTGACATCACTAAACTGGGAGGCCAGTTGTTCTAAGTGTGTGTGGAATTTCCTTTTTTTAACGATTTGGCCAACGATGAGGGTAGAATCCTCATAAGCATCTAGGGGATTGATACATTTCTTGAGGTAAATTTTGCGGCCTAAAGTTCTTACCTCGTACTCAGTCATATTATTGGTGCAAGGAAGGTATAATTTGATGGCAATGGGGGTGTGAGAGTCATTCTGGGGACGATCAGGAGCACCCCAATATCGTATCCTTTATTATTGGCAGCTCCGTCAAAGAACATCTGTAATCTAAGGCCTTCCTGATAGATGCAGATAATATGTTCATCTGTCAATTCATAAACCCAAACATCGGTTCCTTCCATGGGGTAATCAACAAGGTTGTCGGAGAAGGATGTCCCTTTCATATCTTTCTGCGTTACGTAAATAATATTGAATTCGGATAATAACATCAACCAATGGGACATTTCGCTATGCAAAGTGGGATTCTCTAGAAAGTAGTTAATGGGATGCCATTAGGATACTAGTCTAATGGGAAAGAAAATTATGTAGTGTCATAATTTTTTTGTGACCCAGACTAGGACAACACATGCTTTCTCCAAAGTAGTGTAGTTGACTTCGTATATGTCCAATTTTTGACTGGAATAATAGATGGCTTTTTCCTTGTGCGATTCTTTAATGTATTAGGATAGCAAATCCCCTGCTGTGATATCCATTATGGTTAAGTATAAAAGGAGTGTTAGACCTGACTGCGGAGGAATAAGCACCGAAGGTCGGGTGAGGTTCTTGATTTGGTCGAAGGCTTTTTAGCATGCTTGTTTCTAGACTTTAGTTGAATCCTTCTGAAGAAGTTTGGAAATGGGTTCACAGATAGAATTCAATTGGTTTATTAACCGACTGATTTACTGTAGTTTACCTCGGAATTCTCAAACTTTTATCTCCGTCTATGGTGGTGGCATCTTAAGTATGGCCTTTATCTTAGCAGGGCCCGTTTTGATTCCCTACTCACTAGTCATTAATCCCAAGAGTTTTCCTTTCGTGATGTCAAAAACACATTTCTATGGATTTATCCTCACCTGGTATTGTCGCAATCTCTCGAAGAACTTTTGAAAGGTGAGAATATGATCATGTCATCCACATAAACTTCGACCTCCTTGTGAATAAAGTTCGGCAGTATGGTTATAGAATCCCTTTGGTAGGTTGCCCCATCATTCTTGGGTTTGAATGGCATGATAGTATAGAAAAACGTTCCCCATAAGGTGATTAAGGAAATTTTCTCTTGATGGAAAGGGTGCATCTTGATCTGGTTATATCCAACGAATCCATCAACGAATAACTTGAGGGCGTGGCTAGTTGTGTTTCCCATGACCATGTCGATATTGGGAAATGGGTAATCATCTTTTGGGGATGCTTTGTTCAAATCTCGATAATCGACGCACATGTAGACTTTTCCTTCCAATTTTAGTACTGGAACAAAATTGGTGAGCTATGTAGGATATTCGACTACAGGAATGAAACCCACATTCAATTGCTTGGCTACTTCTTCTTTGACTATGAGCGACCATTCGATACGAAGTTTCCTTGGCTTCCATTTGATTGGTTACATTTTGGGATTGTTGAGATATTATATTAACCATGCGAAGACATCCATAAATTCTTTTAGTAGTTCTTCAAATTTAGCACTCTCGTGCTCGTTAAGGGTGGACCCTATCCTAATCTCACGTTGATGGCTACTCAAATAAAGATTAGTAACAACAGTATCATCATCATTAGTTTGAACATGGTTATGTTATTTGTCATTATCTTTATTAAGATGAGTTAAGAATTGTTCATTTACAAAATCAAAGGTTTGATCAGAACAAAGACAATTAATGTAAGGCACCGCAAGATACTTAAAATACTGTTTATTTCATTTTTGGGAAAATAGCATTGAAAACCTTATTAGAAGAGGTCTCAGTTACAATGATATCAGGAAAAGGAAAAATAACAATAAGTGATGAGACTTGAATAGTGTAAACAACAAGGGTAGGTTAAATCTGAGAAGGTTGGACAAGTACGACATTATAATTAAGGAAAGGCATGTCAGCAGCTTTGATTTAAGAGGATAGGTCTGATGGCGTGACATTTAAGAGGATCATGAAGAGACTCACCCCTAGTGTCTACAGGTTGCATGAGTCTTCGAAATCACTTTCCTCAAAGTCCTTGCTAATTGTCATGACTTTCTTGGTGACAGGTTTCACTTCATATTTGTAGTCCAAGCGTTACTGTCTTAAAAGAAGATTTCTAACCCTGATTTCATTTCTTATCAATGTGGTCATACCACAATTTTGGGAATCCACAGAAGGGGAAGTCGTTTCCTTCCTTAATAAATATTTCATTGAAAGAGTCCCCTGGAATAGTCTTTTCATCTTCTAAGGTTCTTTACGATCCTGGTCGATGGAGTGCTTTGAGTTCATCTGGTGAAGGTTGTTAACCCAAGACACATGGGGTAAAGGCCTCTTTTAGTATTATGGGATGAAGAATTCTTTATTCGCATTATCCTAGACCCATTCTATGCATGAAGCGCTTGCTCTTGAACATATTTATCACATTAAAAATGCAATGACGGTTGTATTTTGGACAGACTTGGTTTTTAAGTTGTCCCCTAGTGGGAGGGGGAGCAAATCAATTTTGAAACTAGAGAGAAGTATTCCATTGGTATTATATTGGATATTTAATACATGACTACTAGTGTTGGCATTGTCTGTATTATCGTCATCCCCTAAAATGATGATAACCTGACCTTTGGGGAAGAACTTTGGTTTATATTGAAGGTAAGATGATACTCCTCGGATGCTTTGGATCCATGGATGACCAAGGAGTAGATTACAGTAAGTAGGTGTGTCAATAACTTGAAACTTGGTGATAGGATTGATAGGGTCAACCCCTAGTGTAAGTTTTATAGATCCCATTACTTTTCGATGAGGGTTGTCATAAGTGCGCACATCAACAGAGGTAGGAGTGAGCTCACTAACTTTTAGTCCCAAATTATTGAAGATTCTGAGTGGAAAGACATTAAGAGAAGATCTGTTGTCAATAAATGATTGTGGGATTGTCTTTTCCAAAACTTTAACGGAGATATTAAGAGTATAATTATGATCGGGGTTGAACTTCACAATTTAGTTTTTGAAAAAGGATATAAGTTTGGAAGAGGTCAGGGACCTAACCATATTTATGGCTTCTTTGGGAGTAATGGAAGGAGGACTATATGAACTGTGAGGAATTTTATCAAGGAATTTTAGTGAAACTGAGAGGACCGGAAAAGCCCCTGTAGGGTGATATTGGCTTGGGTCTTCCTGAGCAAATCAAGGACTTTTCTTCATTCGATGTTCATTTCTAGCATAGGAAGTTCTTTAGTAATTCCCTTTGCTTTATCTATTTCAATTGCATGAGGAATTAAATATTCATAGTGTCTCCCTGACCTGGTCATGTGGTTCACCAAGGCGAGAAAGAACAAGAATCTCGTGAATTCATCTACCTCTATCTTAATGGACACTTTGTTGATTTCCACCAATACATCTTTGAAGAATATCATTCTACACAGGCTGGCAACTTGGCTGACTTCTTTCGGATTTGGTTCATCATCTGATCTATCAAAATCATCCCCCTATTCGGTGATTACTATATCCTCTATCCAAGAGTAATCAATAAACTCGATAACCTTAATGACTTAATCATATAAATCTTCCCACTCAGCGAGTAAGTGAAGGTTTGAAGGGACCAACCATCCTTGAAGATTCAAAACAATCAGGAACTGAGGGATGCTACAGATTTCACTTATCTGTCAAAGCATATCGGTCATGGTATGTAACACATTATCTAGATTGACTTCTTTAATAACTACTACCCATTCATCTGAATCTCGAGACCACTTTTGGGATTCCATGAACAAGCCGCTGAATTTTAATAATTGATGGTCATATCGGTAGGCCATTTTAGCCCAAAATCTAAGAGTTTGTTCAACACAGTCGGTCTTTATATGCCTCCCCCATTAGATTAGGTCCAAACGGTGATACAGGTCCTTTTAAGGAGTGACAAATCTTGATCTAAGGAGAAGGTATGGTGTAAGAGAAAGGATGGACAAACCTTGAGCAGTTTTGGTGAGACTGTAGGGATGGTGGGTGCTTTTCTCGCCATGATTTGAGTTATTTTCTAGAAAGGTGGAATTTGTATGTGATAGAAGTGGGTTATGAGTTGTATAGGATTTAAGATTAGTTGGTGGGCCTATACTACTCATGTCAATTAGGACTTGGACCCCATTTCTAAGGTAGAAGCATTGGTCGGTGATATGACCTACAGATTGATGGAAATCACAATGGGCATCGTGTTTGACATTTTTAGGGAGTGAATTTGGTAATGAATGGGGGTCCAAGTGTTTTATGATATTTCGATTTAACAGGGCTTGGTAGACTTTGGAAAAGGGAGCATGGAGATCGGTGTATTCTTTCTTGGCAGGATTAGGTAAACTTTTTGATGCCCAAGAGGTAGCGGGCTATGAAATGTTATTAATGGCTGAGACTGTAGCACTGGTAAGCTTCTTATACTTTCGAGAGGTGAACTGTCTTGTCATTTTCTTTGGATCAAACTCCATTTAGGTGATACCTTCCTAAATTTCTACACCAACCTCTCGAAGGGCTTGAAAGTGTGGGTAATATTACCCCATGGATGATCGAATATGAGCCAAAAAGTTATTCTTCATGATACTAACTTATTCCTCCTCGAAGGGCCTATTGGTCATGGTGGAAGCTTTCTCTCTCCACTTTCCTATGAAGCTACTGACTATTTACCTAGGGTTTCATGTAAGAATATTTAGATCTCGAGACTTAACCTCTAATTCCTCATTATACTTTACTAAGATATGAATTCCCATGCAATATCTTCTCAACTACGGATCTTCAATTCTTCTAAGGATAGAAACCACCGGAGGGTTCTTTCTTTCAAGTTCTGCTGAAACATTTAGGCCATTATGTCTTCGAAGGCACCAAGGAGGGTCATGGATCGGTGATAGCTTTTAAGGTGAATAATTGGGGGTTGGTTTCTCTCAAACTTATTAATTTCTTACATCTTGAACTTCTCTCGCAGTTTAGATTTGGGATAAAGAGACATATGGGTGTAATCCATGTAGTTCTCGGATATCTTAACTTGGTCAAACTTCTTCGACAGCAGTTTGCGGTTTTCTTTGACCTTGTTCAATTCCTCCCCTTTAGGATCTATGGGTACTAGCAGATTAGTTCCCGGCTGGGCAAGGTTGGAAAATGAGAATTGAGATAGTGGTGGCCCATTGGCACCCCGAGCATGCTAATACTCTTTTAGGATCTAGACAGGTTCAGGAGCGGGTGAACCTATTGAATGAGGAAAGATAACCTCAGGTTCTTTGATAATCTGAGCCCTGTGTCGTTGCATTTTATGGACCTCAATTTGAAGGTTATCAATCTTGGTACTGAGTTGGGCTAGGACGACAATCAAATCGGGTTGCACATTCGTTTCTTGGTCAATTTTCTCCATGTAAACTCATGGAGGAAGATCCCAAACTCGGACGAAGTAAAAGGAGAGGCAACAGTGCTTCGGGGCGGTTTGATGGATGACTAAATCCAATAGAGAGCCAGGCTAAAATTGTTATGCAATCGACCTGAAAGGAGAAACGGTTCAAATTATTTTTAAAAGAAGAAGGGAGAATTTTTTTGGTATTTTGAGAAAGGGAAGGGAAAATGTTTTTTGTATTTTTGGAAGGAGAAGAAATTTTTTTTGGTATTTTGAAGAGGAGGAAAAAAGGAGATGAATCTCAGCATGATTATTATTTTTAGTACTATTAGGTTTTCACTTTCTATTAAGTTTGCCTAAATGCAAAAAAAATTCAGACAGGACCTGAGCCTTGAAAATAGGGTTTGAAAATATGTAAGACACGGTTTGACTTGTTTACAGGCTCATGGATAGGGTCCCATTTTTAAAAAAAAAGGCGAAATAACACAGAAATTTGGGCGGTACACTGACCTGGAATTTCGACAGAGTTTTTCATGGTAATCAGCAAACTAAATATGAGTGCCCTAGATTTAATGCCTATATAAGGTTTATGGAATTATTGATTTAGTGTAAGGGTTCCCCCCCTTTGGCATGACTTCCACGATATACCTCTTACTTATAAGGGCAATCATTCATCGGTACGTGTGGATAAGCCATTTCATATATCTGAGTGTATGTGAATTGTCTCACGATATACCTCGTGGGGACGGTATATGTGAGCAAATTTGAGATACTCGATGTACGTGAACGAGTTCCCAGCTATATACCTTACGTTGTGAATTCGATCAAGAGGTATGATGGGGGAATCATTAGATATATGTCGAAGGTACGAGGTCAATGGAAGGTGAGATTCATATCTCTTAGGTTAACTATGCCCCCCGCAGGACCAGCGCCCATCACAAAATGACCCCCGGTACGGGGAAAATTTTTAGTCAATATTGCCATCCCCTTGGGGATGTAGTGTGCAAAAATGCATTAGTCTTAATTAGCATATTATTGAGAGATTGTACCTTTTATTTTCATAATGATTAAGGGGAGTACTATACTAATGATGCAGCATATACAAGTATCATGAAAAGTATATCTAGTATGGAGCATGATGACTATACTAATCATGGCGATAGGTTAGCATGGATATATGTGAGTGAGTGACATATGAATATTTACAAGTGAGTGCGTGTGGTAGTGAGACTATACATGGATCAACTATAAGTGGTGTGTGGTATGTGTAAGTGATCATGGAGATATATAAGTGTTAGAAGTGTGGGTGTGTTATAATGAAGCCTAAGCATAAATATTCTAAGTGGTGTGTGAAGCATAAGAGTAGAAGTGAATCTATATACAAGTGTAAGTGTGTGAAGTATAGATGGATAGTATATATTAGTGTGTGAAGTGTATAAGTTAGTGAAAAGTTATATATACATGAGGTCGATATACATAAAAGAGAGATATAGGAGAAAAGGGAACATATAGGTAGGTGCATACGCACACATGTAGAAAAGAATAACACCCATACATAAATGGAGTCTAGTCCTCTTAAAACATTCCCAGCGGAGTCACCACTAAGGCCATCCAGGGGGCTTCCCCCTTCTTCTTATTTTACAGGGGTTCCCTCGGATGCGTGCGCTGGATTACGCACTTTTTCAGGGCGCTCAGCCGTTGTCAATGTGGGATATTGAGTAAAGATAGAGACCCCAACCTATTTTTAACAAAGCAGGCAACAAAAATATTTTCTCCTAGAGAGAAAGGCACCAAGTACAATACTAATGCTTGCGGGAAGGCATTAGGCACCCATCTCTCCCTTCGAGTATCACATAGGCATGTGTTAATCTTCTCCTGTTAGACTCCGTGAAGTATGCGTTTATGTGTATAATATAGATGAATAATGGAATTATTTAACTCACGTCATGGAAAAGGAGGAAGTAAATTAATCCTTAGGAGTGTTCTCGAAATTGAAATTCAAAATATAATATGAGTGTTTGCCGAATCACAAGTATGTGAGAATATGACATACATTATATATATATATATATATATATATATATATATATATTCTCCTGTTAGACTTCATGAATTTTGTGCTTATGTGTATAATATAGATGAATAATGGAATTATTTAACTCGAGTCATGGAAAATGACGATGGGAACTAATCCTTAGGAGTGTTCCCGGAATTATAATTCAAAATATAATATGAGTGTTTGTTGAATCACAAGTCGTTATGGAAGAACGAATGTATATATCAGACGAAACATGATCATGTAAGAATATGACATTCATTATATATATATATCAAGTCTCAGGATTTACCCAAGAGCATCAAAGTCCACATAGTTTGAATATAACATGGGGTGGGGTTCAATCCATAAATTCAAACGAGGGATTTCTCTTATGTGTGTACAAACCCTTTTTTCTTGTTTTATTTTTTTATGAAAATAGAGTATGTGCAAATTCTACTAATAAAGGGTTAATATTAATATATGTGAGCAACGAAATAAAATGCTAAGGTAGAAATAAAGAAAATAATGCTAAAATAAGGGAAATAAAAAAAAATTGGAGAATTGGACCTCCTTTTGAGTGCTTAATGTTGATCTTGAGTGTAGATATGTTGATCTTCCAATGGGATGAAAGTTGTATGAAGAAATGGGGTGGAACCTACTAAATGAAGTAAGAAAGTGATGGAATGGAATGTGGGAAATCAGCTTTTAAGGAAGGGAACATCTTTGAATTGGAGTGAATGTTGTCTGAATTGCTGAGAGGGATGTTCAAGGTGGTGCCGAACGTCATGGTCTTAGACCTTCCTATCAGCATAGCGCCCCAAGCACACTACCAATAGGCAGGATCCGGAGGGTGCCATTCAGTAGTTTGGGACATATTTTTTGGAAAAATGGTCTTAAAACTCAGTCCGTAACTCAGAATCGTGAACAATGTGAACCATTAGAAAGGTAATTTAGAACCCTTTTAGAAACCATTGAGACACTCCCAAGTTCGGGAGTTAAGCGATGTTGTTGGTCTCTAGAGAGGAAATACTTGGAGGAAAATGGATTATTTGTCCCTACCATAAGGATGATTCACACACGGGGTTGGACCATTGAACAGGTTATTCATAGACCTTCGATGTTTCATTCTACTTCCTTCGGTTCAGAGCATTCACCGAGGTCAAATGGGGCTTGGAAGCACTCGTTAACCATTCAGAGTAAAATGGGTCATTCGTCTGTATCGTAAAGCTGATTTGAGCACGCGGTGGACCATTGGAAAAATGATTCAAACACATTTGAAGATTCATTGAGCTTAACTTATGGTGGAGTGTTGATAAGAGTCAAACTGGGCCCAGGGGCGATTGGTGGCCTCTAAATCAATTTTTTGGATAAAAAAGACTATTTATCTGAATCATAAGGCCAATTAGTGCATGGTATGGACCGTTGGAAAGGGTATTTAGATCCCTTTAAAGATTCACTGAGATTCCACTTAAGCGAGAGAGTTGATCAGAGTCAAACGGGGGTCGAAAGCCCCCGGTGGCCTTCAGATCATTTTTCAGGGTAAAACGGGTCGTTCGTCTAAATCGTAAGGCCATTTCATGCAAAAGGTGGACCGTTTGAAAGGGTATTTATATCCCTATAAAGATTAATTGAGATTCCTCTCAAGCGAGAGAGTTTAACGGAATCAACCGGGGCTTGGGATTACCTGGTGGCCTCTAGATCGGTACTCTGAGTATGACCTAGGGTTTGTAGTGAATAAATGAGTGGTATGGACTTAAAGAGGTTCTTATGGGGGTCCTAGGATGGGGTTTCTAGAAGATCATTTTTATTCAAAAATGTTACAAGATTTATTTATGTCACATTATTCTATAAAAGATCCCTTTTTTTCTTACTTACCAAAATTCCTGATTTAACGCACCCTGTTAAATCCTTAAACAAAATGCCATTTGTTTATAAAGAATACTTTTATTATCGCAATCACTCATTTACTCATACCAAATTTACCTTAGAATTTCCTCGAAAATCGCCTTTCAATGCACGTATGCTCCGTGTTAGAAAATACTTATTTTTCATTGAAAACCTTTTGCAACCACACACACATGTGTTGGTTATAGTTTAGAACACCCTTAAGTTGCTTAATTACCCATTTCATCACTTTACAAACCTTTTATTTCATGGGCATTAGCCAATTTTTTATATTACTTGTCCACATTATCTTTCAATCACAAACATTTATCAACTTTTTTCAAGTTAGGTTGTCTTTTCTTACATTCAACAAACAACCCATCTCTTTACATGTTTTACTTTCTTCACTATCTTTTATCAAAATCCTCCAAATAATCACATACTTTAAGAGGCTCCACACCGCCAACCATGCTACCATATGCTCTGGCCAGGGTTTCGGGTCTTTCACCCTAGGGCTTTGAGCCCTTTTTAATTCTTCGCTGTCTCATGTGAGTCCATATTAATATGCACTATACCAAAACTTCCAACTTATCACGGTCAAAAATCATGACAAGTTTGGGAGCGATAAAACAAATTTTCATGGACTTGTCACGGTCAAAGTTCGTGACAATAATTTAACTTTTTACGAACTTTGATAGTGACAAGTGTGTGACAAAGAAAAACTTCTCACGGTTAAAGTCCGTGACAAATAAACAATTGTCACAAACTTTGACCGTCAAAAGTCTGTGACAATTTTCCTTTGTTACGGACTTGTCACTATAAAAGTTTTCTTCAAATCTGGGCAAAATTAAAAAAACTCTGGGCAGTATGGCCACTACCACTACCACTACTCAGCAGTATATTTTAAATGTTAAAGAATATTTAAACTTATTCAAACAGCATATATATTAAGGAACATTAAACAATTCATAAAAACTACATATGAATTAACAAATATCCATAACCAAATCAAAAAAATACAAATAATATCCAACATTCAATATTCAATATTCAAATAAAATAAATACAGATAATTTCACGGACTAAAGTTTTGAACAAGTCTGAGGAGGAAAGTAGGCCACACTACATATGAATTGATACATTCATCAATTCCCGGAATTCCACATTTCTCTTCGAACCACAAAGATTCATTCTCTCCTCCAGTCACAATATGCATGACGATAACCTTTGCCTCTATATCTTGCAAGACATGTCCATGAACCACACTACCCGGGTGTGTTTCTGGATCCCTCAACCCCCTAGCTATAGGCGTGCCGCCAAAGAGGTATATTAAATAAACACTGGACCAACCCATTATTGACATAGGTCATTCGACAAGGGTTATGGCGGAAAATGGATCATATACAGGCGATGAGTGGGTACGTATCGACGATGAGGGTGAGAGAGATGGAGTAGTGGCATCCTCATCTACCACCTTCCCCTTTCCCTTAGATTAGGTGGACCCCAACTGATGCTTCATGTACTCGAACATATTGAGGACCGTTGCCTCCAACCTTTCTAACTTATTGTTATGGGTATCCACCTTACGAGCTAACCCGGTGTTGCTCGTCTTAATCTCGATGAGACTCAAATTCCCCACCCGATAGTTCACCCCATTTGTTCTCCCCTTATGATCCACCCCGAGAACTTGGCTTTCTTCGTCTGTTCCTAAAGATGCCTTATTGGCATCAGACTGGGAGTTATGCACTTCCTTAAGCTTTGCCTAATATGAGAAAAAGTACATGATTGGTTAAGTTAAAAAAAAATATAACATGATTAAAAAATTAAAACAATTGTGAGATATTTTATAACTTACAATCTTGGCTGCCACTCTCAAGGACACCTCCTTATCGTTTCCCTTCTTCATCTGAATTTCCACATAGGCATAGATCCTATATGACCTAACCCCAAGGCCACTCCCCATCTCCTAAAATAAAATAATGCAAAATTAGTAAGTAATGCAAAGTAATGCTAAAATAGAATAACATAAAAATAAAATTAAAAACTTACCATCCCGTACTCCACCTCGGCGTAAGACGTACGCCCGATGTAGTGCACGTCGACCTCTTATGCTCGATTTTCCCTCCCCTGTTGACGAGATGTCAACTTCGACTCATGGATCTCAATGTTGACAAACTGCTGCCACTCTGCCAATAAGATCGGCTCCTTTGATGGTACGGTGTCATGGACCCTTAATTTGGACTCCCGGTCCTTTCCAAAGTATCATGCCTGCATACTTTCGTTCCAAGTTTTGTATTGATCTCCCAATTTTTCTAACGTGGAATCGCAGACATATGGTACCAGGCGGAATTATTCATGTCAAACAAATAAAAAGGAAAGTAAGTGTTAGTTGTATTTCGCATTATTAATTGTTTAACAACAAACTTTTAAAACTTATGGTGTGGTCTAAGGTCCCACCAACTCAATGGCCATCTAAATGTTCAAATCCACCAGTCAACAACAATTCAAGAATCCCAAACAATTCAATTATTCAACAATCTCTATGTGTGTGTGTATAGAGAGAGAGAGAGATTTACCAAAATGTGTGTAGAGAGAGAGAGAGATGGTGACTGGAATATGTGAGGAAGAGGAAAGAAGGTCATTGCTGCTAAAATTAGAGGGAGAAAACAGATATCAAATACCAAATACCATATATCAAATACCAAATACAAATTTCAATTTATAATACCAATTTCAATTTCAATTTATAATGCCAATTTTAATTTCTATTTCAATTTCAATTTCAATTTATAATAGCAATTTCAATTTCAATTTCAATTTCAATTTATACACACATACACACTGAAACACACATAATAACCCACATACACACACACTAAAACAAACACGGTCATACACATTAACACACACACTGAAACATGCACACGCACATGCACACACTGAAACACATACACTGAAAACCGTACCGAGAGAGAGAGGGAGAATCACAGCAGCAGGGAGGGGAGAGAGAGAGAGAGGGAGAGAGTCACAGCAACAACAGAGAGAAGAGAAAGAGAGAGCATAGTGAGTGAAAATGAAATGCGAAGGAAAGGAAACTGATAAGCGACTAGGGTTTTATTTTTTAAAGTTGTCACGGATGTGTCACGGTCAAAGACCATGACAACTTTCTAAGGTTGTCACGATATTTGACCATGACACGTTCATGACAACTAAGTTGTCACGATCAAAGATCGTGACAACTCCTTGTCACGATCTTTAATCGTGATGAAAAACGTGTGTTTTTTTCACGATTTTTTTTACCGTGACAACCTTGTCCAGGTGAAGGATTGGCATTATAAATTGAAATTGAAATTGGTATTCGTGACAACATTTTGAAACATTTTGGCTTTTTTGGTGTAGTAGTGTTTCAACATTTTTCAAATATCCATGTAATTCCAGTTTTACCGTCCAAAGCCAAGAACACGAGGATTTCACCCCACCTTGTGTTACATTTTGAAAATCACCATTTCTTGTCATTTACGCACTTGCGCTGATTTTATCCCAAAAATCACTTTCATTAGGACGACTTTGTGTAACACCCATAAAATTACCATTTTCCCCATTTTATTTCCAAACTTGTTTTTTTAGGCATTTTCTCAACTGTTATTTTCCAAAAATATTATTAAATCACAGACACTAACTTCTTAAATATTTTTAACTCATTAACACTTATTTAACACTTTGAAGTAACATGCCTTTTTAAGTTGGAAATCTCTTCATTTCATTACTTTCTTTATCAAAGAAATCATTGGCATTTTTAAGATTACACTTCAAACAAAGCGCCATTTTCCCTTATCATCACATATAGTCTTGAAAACATATACTGATCTCATTTTCCACACTTATTAACACACTTTAAGGGTTGAAGTTTCTATTTTCTTTAATTTGTGATAAAACTCATAAAATATTCACTGAACTTGCTTATATGCTCATCATTAAAATACTACAAGTTTAGAGACATGGGAAAAGGGATTGAAGTCCGAAATTCAAAATAATGAGTTTAACATGTGATTTATTCAAGATATTTTATAATACTTACAAAAAATGCCCTTTCATGATTTAAAAAACATTTTGTTCTTTAAACATGGATAAACTCCTAATTTCACCAAAGATCCCATTTTTTCAAGAAAGCTTCAAACTTTGTTCACAAAATATCTCAACAGATAAATATCATTTCAAAACATTTTATTTCATAAAATGATTAACACTAAGTTTTTTTTAAGTATATTATCTTCTCAAACTTTGGGACCATTTATAAAACCATTTTTACACAAATCCACAAGAACTAATCCCCATATGTCATATATATATTCTACTCCTACAAGCACTAACCACAAGACCAACACTATGAAAAAAATACAGTTTAAAGCTAAATAAAAGAGTTACCCACCTTAAAGAAGCTCCAAAAATGGTTGGATGAAGGTAGAAGAATATGGAAACCTCCCACCTCCTAAGGTGGCCTCAAAGAGGTTGCCTAGCTCCATTAAGATTGCTCCTTGAAATCTCTATGAAAATTTCCATAAAACTCCATAATTTCTTCTTTATCTTCGCTCCAAAATCCCCTAATCACATCTCCAAAATTTATAACTTTACCAATAATGGTGTAGGTGGGTTTTATATGCTTAAATATTAAAGAAAATTGTTAATCTATTTGTGGTTTAGGGTGTAGTAAGGGTGGTGGAGGGTAGAGGAGGGTGGAGGATCTCCATGAGCTAAAGAGATAGATCAATTCAGATTGGGATGCCTAAATCATCCAAAACTCACTTCTAATACTCCCTAAACCCTAATGTTTAAATCCCAAAAATTCCCCAAACTCACCACCTTTATATATTGGTCCATCAAGCCATTAACTAATGTTTTGATCAGAGCTGGTGAGAGATTGAGACATCATCCAATCGATGATCCATGCCATGACAGCACATAAAAAATGTGCAAATTTTTTGAATTTTTCCCCGTCGTTCGAATTACTTTCGACCTCGTTCGAATAAGTTCCCTTCTCTTTTGAGTGAGAATTCTAATGAGGTACAAACGAGGGGAAATCCTTAACTAAAATAGGGAAAAAAGTCCACCTTGTTCGAACGGGAAACTACCCCTCATTCGAATGACTGTGTATTACATTCGAATGTGAGCATTCCAACGAGATTATACAGAGTGAAGGAAATCATTCAGTTTTTTTTTCGTTAAATTGTTGTTCGAACCTCGTTCGAACAATGTTACCTTTCTCTTTTGAACGACATCAGTGCCACATTTGAACGATAGCCTAATTTCTTTATTTTAACTTTAGGCCACTCAGATCCAATTTAATCGCACCAACGCGACTACGTTACCCAAATTTTATCTATGAACCATCTTACCAAGTCTAAATCCTTAATGGGGCATACCAAGATTCCATATCACATGGGTATAGTCCAAATCGCATGGGCGGGTGTTACAAGGAGCCACTACCTTTACAATACATCCCCACACTTTGAGTAATATGTAAAAATGTTTTGGACCTTTCCACGAATCATATAGAGTCTTTACATGTTTTATTATGATTCATTTTATCAATAAAGTAGTTTTTAGAAAGAAAAGCTTCCACCATAAGCTCTGGGGTAATCTCAAACAGGTTCATTTTTCGTGTTATGCAATATTATTAGATTAAGGTGACTGAGGAGTGGTAGTTTAATGAATAATTAAATGTTTTAAACATAAAATTTCAAAAGGAGAATCATATTCATGAACTCTATCTCTTTGAACCACTTTATTCTTTTTTCTAAATCGATTCCCATCTTCGATTTTGTAAAGTTCGAAGACATTTACAACCTAATCCTTACTTCGAAGCATGTAAACATAATAATGTCATGTGAAATCATTAATAAAAGTAATAAAATACTATTTCCCACCTCCTATTTGTACAAATTTCAAATCACGTATTTCATTATGAATTAACTCAAGAGGGGTTCAACTTCTTTCAACCGGTTAAAAGGAGTTTTAGTTAACTTCGATTCCACACCATTTCACACTTGTGATTTTAGTCAATCTTAAATTTAGGTATCAAGTATAAACTAATTAATCTACAAAATGTATTATAATTAACATGATGTAATCTACCATTCCATACATTACAAGACTCAAGTAAATAAGAAAAAGATACATTCTTATTATTATTAATAGGCATCACCGTCTTTACATTGAGTTTAAGGAGCTCGTCACTCAAATATCCTTTCCGCACATACATACCACTTTTAATGAGTAAAAATTTATCGGATTCAAATACTAGTTTAAATCCCTTCTTGCCCAGCAAGGATCCATAAATCAAGTTCTTTTGGATGTCTAGGACATGAAGCACATCGTTGAGAGAAACATCATTTCCCAAAGTCATCTTGAGTATAACGTTTCCTTTACTTACAACCTTCGAAGTGGAATAATTTCCCACGAAAAGGTTATCATCATGATTAGAGACTTGGTAGTAAGTAAATATGTTCATATTAGAACATATACGACGATGGGACCTAGTGCACACCCACTATTCTCTAGTACTACCCACCATATTGTCTTTCGACATCACAACCGAAATGATTAAATCATTAATATCATCTAAAAAATTCTCAACCTTGGTGACATTGTCTTATGCATGATTTTTTGTATTACTCCCTTGAGTTTTGCGCTTAAATCAATCTCTATCATGATGTCCTTTATTGTCACAAGCAAAGCATTTTCCATTGAACTTATTAATGTTCCAACTTTTTGACCCTTTAAAAGAACCACACTAGTTCACAAATTTATGTTCTTTCTCTTGCTACTTTTCCCTTATTCTACAACATGGGCTTTGGATTCCATAGGATTTCTAACTTTCTTCTCGGATGCACGATTATCCTCTTCCATTCTAAATCTCACAAACAAGTCTTGAAGTCACATTTCTTTACGTTTGTGTTTAAAAAAAATTCTGAACTATTTCCAAGATGGAGGTAATTTTTCAATTACTATAACCACTTCGAATGATTTATTCAATTCCATTTTTCTAGAAGATATTTCATGAAAAATTAATAGGAGCATTTGCACTTAATTCATCAAAATCTTTGAACCAGCCATTTTAAAATCCAAGAATCATCCCACAATGAATTTAGTCATGAGGGCATCTTCTATTTTGTATTTTTTTAAGGATCCCCACCTCTTTAGTCATTTTAAGAGGTTGATACACATTATATAATATATTCTCCATATAGTTTATGATATAATTCTTGCATAGGAAATCATAGTGTTTTTATGCATCCATTGCAGCGATAATTAGTCGATCAGTCCCATCTTCTTACAGAATTGGTGCCTCTTTATTATTGAATTTATCCAATTTCAAAGTTGTCAAATAAAATAACATTTGATGATTTGAACATTTAAAATTATTCTATATAATGCCTAAACATGGATTTAAGTGTCACTCATGGGTCAACTCGATCCGATCCGCTTGCGTTAAGTGTGGAGGGATGTGAAGTACCCTTGATAATATTTCTAATTACTATTATTTAATTGTATTAATCAAGTATACATTCAATTCTATTTTCCATGTATATATTCATAGTGATAGCAAGTGATGAACCCATTAGGTAGTGCCCTAGGGTTCAAGTAATTAGAGCTACTTGCATAATTAGTATCACATACCATAAAAATGCTCTCAAAAAATGGAATACTGCTTAACCTATCATGACAAAGGGAATGGGGTAAGACAATGTCTAATGGGGTTCTCAATAACAATGCAATATAGAATCGAATGGTAGAAAGAACGAATGCAAAATCATATATTTACTTGAAAGTACATCTGGTAACTAATAATTTATGCATTAACCATGTGTTATTCAAAAATATTTTCTTGAACATAGGTTCAAAGCCATTCACCTCTATTTTTATATACTTTATCCTTTTAAAAAAAATGCTCATTCTCTCTATTAATCTACATGATTAATATGCAACAAATCATATTTCGTTGTCTTCCTTTACATTACTATAATTTCTTTATCAATTCCACATTAATCGCCATGCCCACGACGTTATTTAGAAATATCATTTAACTTTCAATAACGATGCATTCAATTCAAAATACATGCCCCCACCCCCATCGGCTATCACATGCAATAAGTATCTCACCTCTCACCTAAGTACAATACCATGCTCATGTACCAACCCAAGGCCTAACTATTCTAGAAGCATTATCACGTAATGAACAATTACCATGGAACGCTACCAGTAACCGAAATAGGATATCACTCAAAGGTCCACACATATATTTTTACTAACGTATTCTTAGCCTCATAAATGTATGCTTTGCATGTTTAAATATCTTTTAATTAAATGAATTATTATCTAATTACAATAACGGATATGTCTCAACTACATAACTTGGACAAATGAATGTAACTAAACACACATGCAAAAATATAAGCCAAATAGCTACTCCCTCAATATCACTCACAAGGGACATACTAGTAAATCATATAAAGTACCTAACATGCCAAAAGGTTCATTATCAGAGTTTATCATTAGACTACATAAATTCTTACTTAATATATATACATATATATAGCGCACAAAAGTATCTACCCTCAGTGCCCATCTCGTGCCTCTATTGTTAAGTCCGGAGGAGTCCCTTACCTGACGGACTTAAATAAAACACACATAAGTTGGGAAGTACACCATCCCCTCGCCCATATCAAGTCTAGGAAGATGGATCCATCCATCCTACTTCTCTCATTACGAAGCGGTGACCCTCAATGTACAATCTAAAATAATGACCTCCACTACTGCATCACGTTTTAGATAATGTATGGTACATAGTCCGGTGTCGAACGCAACCCCTAACCGATAGAATCACCACGAGCATGGGTATGTCCACATAATCACACAATATATATATATATATATATATATATATATATATAATGACATATACACTCAAGCGTACCCAACCATCTACATCCCCACATCATTGGATCCTTATTTAAAACTAAGTTTACAATCTTTAAAACCAGGATAAACATATATAAACAAGTAGGATACTGCATACATTAAAGAATACCCCAAATCAATTAAATCTCTAAACATCGGATTATTCTTACGTTCTTAGGATCATAACTCTAATCCTTATTAAATTTGACTCTTAGTTTATTGCATCTCTAAACTACGAGTATATATATATGTAACACCCCGCCTAATTAAATACCGGGTGGCCAATCCCATACCAAATTAAAACAGAATATACAGTTGTCTCATTCTTAGCATCACTGTCGAAAACATTTACAACTCACCCAATACTCAATTAAGCTGGTGTTAAAAACTTTCCAAATTTTAACTTAACAAAATCCATTTCCAGTTTAAGAATAACACAACACATTTTATTCTACAACATTGATAACCAATTAGATAACACCAAATAATTTGAATGCAATTGGATTAAACATTCCCAAATAATATTAATCCATTACAGTAATCCCAACAATATCAAATGTATTAAAAAGACACGAATACAATAGTATTTGACTCTGATTGAAAATGATAACTGAAATCCTTTGGGCGACATGCCCTAACTAAGAATACTGTGAATCAAATGAAGATAAGCGTCTAAGCAAAACTCCATAAATCCATAGCCTGTCATAATCCGCTAAGGTTGGCGCCCCTGTTGCTGGACACCTGATATAGAAGATATAATAGAAAAGAAAATATGCAAGGAAACGGGTCAGAGCCCGATTGTGTAAATGATTTTTAAAACAGCAAGTATTTAACAAGTGCAATAAATCTTTTATTATGTACATGTTAGACCCAACTCTCACTTGCCATTCTCACCTCTCAACTAGAGTGCACACTTAACATTTCCTATTAACCTCCTAGTTAATGGTTCCTCTTTTTTAGTCTCCATATTATAATTCCATCCCAATATCATAATCCACGTATGTCCCATACCATACGTCACATTATTATTCATTTACATTTCTCATCGTTTCTCATTAACATGAATCATTTCTCATTAATATGAATTAAGTTTTTCAATAAACATTCATTAACTTAATTCAATTATCTTTCTCTATTCACCGTTATCTACAATTATCACCGTAGATAGATTTAACCATAATAAATATCCATTCATTCATTTAATCCATTATATATATTCATATATAATACGGCACCCCGAGTCACAGCTGCGGTGCAATGCATTACTCTGCTATCATGTCCCATCATCGCTGGTCGCCGAATAGTGGACAAAAGTTTCGGTAAGGATTCCTCGAACCATAAACAACAACACAAACATTGGAGACGAACATAGTTCTCGTATCCACGGGTCACGCACATACCTACGTACCCATAGTCAGCGGACTTATCAACTCCCCGATAAGTCTTTCATAGACCTATGTTCTCTAGCGACAAATCAAAGATCCCATGGATTCATCAGGATATGACTGCCCTCACGCGCAAACCTCCCACCGATAGCAAGTAAGCTAGGTATGTCATACACATAAATCATCAATCAATCAAATAGGTATTATCATACCTATAGTATACTAATAACAAGGTACTCAAATTAACCTTAGATTATTCCCTTACGTAGCATTATATCTCTTTAAATCCCACGTATTAAAATGCCATATCTTTACTTCATAATTTAATTATCCTCGCATCCTATAACATCTCTCCACTCCCGACGTCGTTAAGGTTCATGCGCGAAGCGTCTCGCAAAGCGAAATCCAAACAAGGAACCCCTCCAATACACTACTACTTAACTTTGTCGATCGAGGAGGTCCGTCAACTTTAAATACGTGATTGGGATAACCTCATACCCTCTTTCAACCAAATGTGTTCTAAACTCCCATCTCTATCCAGGAGTCATACTGCTAAGCGCTCGTATTACACTTAGTCCTTGCACAATCAATAATGAGCTTAAACTCAGTCCTTGATGTTCATATTGTAATCCTAAGGCTACCCAGGTGTTACATTCAATCACCACTACTGGACCTATCCTTAATCCTCAAGCAAACCAATTATAATCCAACAAAAGAATCTAGCAACCGAAATTTCTTTAATTTAATTATCATCATTCTAATCAATTTAAATCCCAATCAAATTAATTCAAATCTTATCAAGGGTCTACTGATATTTTCTAAGTCCCATAATATCCAATTAATAATCACCAAAGATCCACAAAAGTTTTTGGATAAGAACCAACATTAAAAAGAAACAACATCATGAATTCTCATATTTTAAATACTCAAAAAAATCAGATCCAAAAATTATTCGAATCATCAATCCGACTTCAGATTTGGATTCTACACGAAAAATTGAGTCAGGTATGTGTTTTGAGTTTTTCTTAAATCTCATCCAAATGCACTCGAAAAGAAGATCTAAACATTCCAAATTGGCTCTTCTCATTCCACTCGTTTTTGCCTCTTTTTTTAGAAAATTATCAGCATATTATCTTCAAGAACACAAAATGATTTTCAGAATTTCTTCCACAGATTGATGAATATTTCTTGGATTACTAACTACCTACAACATGAGTTTAATTCTTATATATTTCATACTTCCAGAAATCCATTACTACTCCATTTTTATCTTCCAAACATGAAAAAATCATCTCTTTTCATAATTATTCTAACATGGACAATATACGAACTTAAGTTGTAAATATCAAACACTTGCCTTTAATGAAGATCTGATCCTTTGGGGTTGAATAACATAGGTGGTTCTCCCTTTTTTCGGCCACTTTCGGTGGTGGTTGGTGGCGGTGACCTTTGGTCTTTAGTTCTCCTCCTTTCCAAGCAAGCTTTTCTCTTCCCAAGCAACCTTTCACTCTCTCTAAGAAGACGACCTTTCAATTTTGTGTAGAAGAGATGAATGAACCCACATTCAACTAATCTCCAAATACTTATAATAATACAAAACCTCAAATCACTATTCATCCCCCTTGTAAAAATAACCAAAATACCCTTTTGGGTTGTCTTTTCATTTCCAAATGACCCGAGACCCAAATCCAACATCCAAATAGACTTTTCTGACTATTTCAACTCTTCTGGACGCAATGACGCAGTCGAAATGACTATAAGGTCGATAGAAAATAAATTTTCTTTTTAATTTAATAAATTAGTCCCGACACGCCCCATACCACGTCTGACTAAAAAATCCAAATTACCGAAATTATATCACACCATCATAATAATGACATCATATTCATATATTACCTAAATATCTTTAAGTAATATTCATAATCATCCATTTTAATATCCATAATTCGGGTAAAACCCAAATGAATTAATTAATAATAAAATCCAATTAATCCATTAATTTAAAATATAACCCATTTTAAAAGTCATTAAAAATCACGGGGTATTACAATATATATATAAACTCTCTCTCATAATGTACATATATAAATCCTCGTTTAATTACCAAATTATATGCACGGCCTATAATATCTCAAGACCTGAACTAATGTCCCAAGTACTTTAACTATTTACTCTACAAGTACGATTCACATACATGACTATAGGGTATCGTTTTACCACGCATCCACTTAATATAATCAAATACTCAATGTTGAATAGTACAAATTATTTAAAGTCCTAAACATTCTTTTATCTTAATTAAAATATCACACTTTGCCTTATTGTTTACAAACTAATAAACTTAACTTCCCAATTATGCGAACCATCATTCACTTGGATAACCTCCCACATACTCATATGCGTTCCTAAAACTTCAACAAAAATTTCCCTCGGTCTGATCCGATCCAACTCCAGTGGCCGAATCGATTCTTCCCCGAGGCCGAATCAATTCGCGACCGACAGTGAGCACAAAATCTTCTATAATTAAAATTGGTTATCTTTTATAAAATGCATTAACGACTTATAAGGTTTGTAAACCTTAATTTTATCAACTATGAATTCGTAATAACTAAGATAATACATCCACATGGTTTTATAATCATTCTAAACATAATCGTTTCAGCAATAAAGTCCATCCTAAAATCACCAACTAAAGATTTCGATCTCGCGCACGCTTCAGTAGAAAATTCATAATTAATTTTAAAAAAAATTAAATACGAAACTAGCATCCACGCGTTCGTAAAAAAATTATATAATTTCATGAACCAAATCGAATATCCCCTAGGCCGAATAGATTCGGTTTTATCCACAATCCACAATGGGATGAAGTTGAAGATGAAGCTTCCAAAACCTCCATTAATGCCCAAATCAAGCTCCAAAACAGTACCCAATCGATATCCTAACCCAATATAAGTATAGGGACATGTTTCCAACCCTTTTTAAACCATCATATGCATCCAAGAACATCTAATCCAAGATTAAAATATAAAGATTCCAAATGTGTAAGTTAACTAATCTTTAAATCAACTTAGGGTTTGTCCATCATCAATTTCATCCTTAAACCTCAACTTAACATAGGAATAATTTGTAATAATTATGTTCATTCTAAAACATCAATTATATTTAAAATCTAAAGTATTTAATACATCAACTTTAAGTTTTAATCACCAAGGTACAATAACTCAATGCATGACAGATTCATGCCATTCCTAATTAACACAAATCATAAATTATCATATGAATTAGTCTCCAATATAGTCAAAAACCCCAAAATCATATGAGAAGGCATGCTTATTGAGAAGACCTTATTTGGATGGAATGGTTTCAAAATTTTCACAAACAATGTTAAAAAAATTATTCCTCAGATTAATTTTTAACCAAATAAAATTAATTCAAAATTCAACTAACATAAACAAAATCACCCAAATTAATTAAGCATTATATAAAAAAAAATTATTAAACCAATTATATTTTTTTTAACCTAATCACGCATCTAGGTGTGAATATCAATATAAAATAAACAACCACTACACTCGATGCACTCGAAAAACCCAAACGGGAAAAACCTTGAACGACCTGGCTACAAACTCCACTAAATACGAAATTACAAATAGGACAGGACAGAAGACTTACACATTTATTCAACACCCTCACAAGTCTTGACGCTCTTCATTCCATTGACCTACTCCTAGTGACAATGCAAGAGTCCACCAGTGCCTCAGAGTCCAGTGATATGGCACAACAACCGTCACGCATACGGAGTCCATCGTATGTAAACCAATGAGCACGGAATCCTCTGTAAGTGTGTGTGTATATATATATATATATATATATATATATACAAAGTCCGTCGTATGTTGTTCTCAATATTGTAGAGAATAAACACGGTACCAAAACTCGATCTCAAAATATATATATATAATGTAGAATCTTGTATCTAAACTAATTGGGTGTAAACGTGGTTTTTGTTTGGAAAGATTAATCAAGAGTCATTTAACAAAAATTTCTTGAACTTTTTGGAAAGTTATTTTCTTCTCAAAAGGATGGAACAAGTCTTTTCGAAAACTACAATCCCATAGTCCTTAAATGGGTGGAAATAAGTAGTGGGGAGTTGAGAAAAAAACTGCCAAGAAATAAATTGATTTTTGAAAAAAAAATGCACTCGATCTTTCGAATGAGGTACAGGCTCGTTCGATAGACAGACTCAATCTCGTTTGAACAAGAAAGTAATGAGTCTTCTAACGAGATGTCAATACAGACCCAAAATTAATGTCATTAGAAGTCGTTCGAACGAGTCTCCAAATCTCGTTCAAACGACCTTATAAAGTCGATCTAACGACAGTTAAAAATTGAAATATTTTTCCTAAAAAATGTAAAGTCATTTTAACATAGTTAAAAAGAATACTAACACCCAATAATCAAATATCCAAGGCTAAATATAAATATGCATTCATAACAGAGACATTCTTGGAACGCTGATGATGAAACATGGCATGGTGATGAATTCCCTTTGGCTTGGCCGTTATATCTTCAACAAACACGTCATACGCTTGAAAGGTCACAAACACAACTTCTACCCTATGACTCAAAGTGTTTTGTCCGGAATTAAGTCAATACACAAAAATTGACTCAATTGAAAATTTGTCCTTACACTTATAAATAAAGAAACACATTGTTAAAGATATTGCAAGAAAATTCTTGACTTATGATGGGGATTGAAGAAGTCCTCTTGAATTTTCCTTATTTTCTCATCTTTTCCTCGTTTCCCAACTTGTTAACTTATTCCAAAAGGTTTGTGGCTGCTAGGTGTAACAACCCTCGCTTTTGAGAACTGATTTTTATATTAATTTACTGTATGGGGTAATTATATAAAATGTTAGAGTGTAGAGTAAATATTAAGTGAATAAGTTAAAGTTAATATTTACTAAATTGTTGCATATTTACCGTATGTGTAAGTAAATATCGCCACGTTGTGTTTTATAATGTCATAAGATTTAAATGGCACTTATGGTTTAAGATGAAACTGGAATTTGAAATGAGTTATAAAATTTCTAAATGATAATTTGGAGGGCGTAGTTAGTCCCGAAATGCGTGAAATAGTCGAAGTAAGTGCCATATTGTATTTTTATGTTTCGAGCACTTTTGACTGATTTTAGCATAAATGTGTAGTTGCGAGTCATTTTATTGCAGTATTAACAACTTAAGTTGATAATTTTAGACTAATGCCACGATTTAGTCTTGATAAGCCTTTTATTTCTCTTAAGTGTGTATTAAACCTATAGAGATAGAGAGAAGAAGAGAACTTTGGAGAGAAAGAGAAAATTGGAGATTGAAGTTTGGGATTGCTTCCACCACAAAGAAATCTGAATTTGCAAGATTAAGGCAAGTTTTCTACTTGCTAATATATGGTTTTAGATGAATAAATGGTATTGATTGTTGTGTGTTGGTTATGGTTTATCCAATATGGGATTTTGAGGGATTTGTGGGTTTTAACCCTTAGAAATTTATTTATATGTTTATTTGTGTAAAATGATTGTAGTTCAATGCATTTATTAGTTGATGGGTTGAATTAATGAGGTTGGTTGGAGAACAAAAGAGATTTTGGGAAATTAGGGCTCATAATCTTTAAAGTCATTCTTGGCCAATTCGCAGGGGCGAATCGATTCGGCCCTTGGGCGAATCGATTCGCTTAGGGTCAGCTTACAGGTCTGTTGGGACCGAATCGATTCGGCCAAGCCGAATCGATTCGACAGTTTACAGAATGCCAAGCTTCTTAATCCGAACTAATTCACTTTTTGGGCGAATCACTTCGGCTCTTGGGCGAATCGATTCGTTTTCCTGCTATTTTTTTGTTAGTTTTATAACTCAACTCCGGCCCATTTTCTTTAGGCTTAGGACCTAGGAACCTTCTTGTATGAAGTAAACTTAGTGTCCTAGAGTTTTAGATGGGTTAGTTTATTATTACAGACTAGACAGGGATTAAATGGGACTTATTTCAGGGGGTGTACAAGTTATTGTTAAGGAATTTCTTTCCTTAGTTAATTATTAGGGGTCTAGAAGTTGAAAGCCATACTTGGAGACTTTCGAGGCTCAATTGAGGTGTATAAAAACCTTGTAACTTGTAGAAATATTGGGATCTATTGGAGAACAATTCGGGATTTAGTATATGATGAATACGAATGAAAATATTCGATGATTATGGTTTCGGATAAAATGAAACACATGCATGTAAAATGGAAATGAAAATGGGACTAATATGATAAATGCTAATTTCTTTTAAACACAACTCTCTAAATACCATCATAAGGGAAGTTGTGTGCATGAGGTGAAGCCCCCTGGCTAATGAATGCAGGGTGGATATAGTCCTAGGCCATGTGAGCGTTGTTATATATATTTTTCTGCGATGGAGAAGTAATTCCGGGTGTGGTTATGACTCTCCCACAGGCATATGGATGCTTCCCGACGTCTTGCGATAGGTGCCCAGGTTGTCTTGGTATATAGGCCCTGGAAGATGATGGTCATTTAGGGGTGCGCACAGTGGGGAAACCCGGACGGGCGGTCTTAGAATCGTTATATGTATATGAATATAACTATTCTTAATCAAGTGGGACTTGATGTATAATAAATGACACAAAGATCATGTAACAGTGATTATATTCCTGGTAAGGATTGGAATGCCACAAAGAGCATGTGACAGTAATTATATTCCTGATAAGGAATGGAAATATGAAATGAAATAGTGAAAAAGGCTGAAGGTTTTTAATTAATGATATTCATTTAAATCATCTTGCATAACTAAAAGATATTTATAATCATTTAAATTGTCTTAGTTTATGCTTGAGATTATGTTCTTAGATTCTCAACTTTATCATTCATAACTATCATACTTTTCATTCATATGGTGATCATATAAAACTGGGCCCTGACCCGTTCATTTTTCTTGTTGTGCATGAATCTTGTATCCGTTCAGTTGCTCCGCCGCAAGGGCGACCATACTGACTTTTCCACTTCGGTGATTTTGGGGAGCCGTAATACTTTGCGGGTATTAAGGGATATGTTGTTAGATGCCATAATTTTTGTAATCTAGATATGATCGGGTCTTTTACTCGGGCGTGTGGCCCAAGCTTTTGTAATTGTCTAATGGATGTACTATGTAATTTAATTAAACTTATTAAATACGTTGTATGTACCTGTTGACCGACAGCATATTCGGTCTCCTTGTTGTATTCTTATTGTGGATGAAATTTAAGTTCTTTTAGATTTCCACTTTCTTTTCAAATTGGGTTGTTAAAATATTTTCTTAATTTACTTTAAAAATAAAAATTAAATTTTTTGGCAACCCGTTTTTCTGAAATTTTGGGTGGTTATCCCGTATACTTATTATTATGTTGTGATGCTAAGAATGATTTCCATCCATGACTCTTGTTATATTGGAGTATCGGGCTGGCCACCCCATATTTCCGTGAGCGGGTTGTCACAGATGGTATCAGAGCATCAGGTTCTAGAGTCTCTAGGATCTATGCGGACTTATCACGTTCTACCGTAGCGTTCTTTGATAAATAGCTTAATGATAGGACTGTTTTGTTGCCTATGTATGCGATCTTCTGCAAAATTAGATTATTTTAAATAGTATTCTAATTCTATTGTTTCCTCATCTCAGATGCCGCCTAAGAGAGGTCACCCAGCGAGACGTAATAGAGTTGTAGAAGTGGATGTTGGTCCTCCACCGCCGCCGCAACAGGGAACAATTAATGTTGTTGATGTAGCAAATATCGTGGCCCAAGCGGTTAATGTTGATATGACCGTTGTGGTTCAACAATTACCACAAGCTCAACAATAACGGGATCAGGATGCACAAGCTCCTACGGGACCTTCTCCGTGGGAGAGAGTTAGAGAGTCCTTTTTAAAGGGCCATCCCCTGGAATTTGATGGAGGCTCTGATGTTATTAGAGCTAATCAGTGGACTTTGGATATGCAACGCCATCTGCGTATGGTGGAATGTAGTGAGGAGAAGAAACAATTCCTTGCTACTTTCAAGCTCGTTGGATCTGCGTTACATTGGTGGGAGTCGATGACTACACCAGAGCAGAGGGATACCATGACTATCAATGATTTCTGGGCTTTTTTTTATCGAAAGTACTTCCCTCCCGCAGATCAAAGGGAGATGAGAAGGAAGCTTCGGGATGTGGTGCAAGGTGAGAGATCCGTGGAGAAATACGAAGAGGAGTTCACCCGGTTAGCATGTTTTGTACCAGATGAGGTGACTCTGGAAGAGAGGAAGGTTTCTAAGTTCATGGGAGGTTTGAATTGGAGGATCCGGCAACATTTGCTGGGCAATCCAGCTTTGCAGACTTTTGGGGATCTGATGAATGAGGCATTGCTTCATTTCCAAGAACATCGATTGTATGTCAAGAGTAGCAAGAAGGCTACAGTAATGGGGCAAGCGGGAAAACCTAGAGGTAATGGGACGTGAGGGGGAGCCTTTCCCTCGTCCTAATCTTAGGGTAATAAGCAGAAAGAAAGGGATCCCCAATAAGGGGACTTGTCAAAGAGATAACGTTTTGGAGGGTTTATTGCGGGTGGCAATAACAATAGGTAAGGTCAAGGTGGACCGCAACCGCAACAAGAAGGTGGAGGTGGAAATGGAGGGAGAGGCCATCCGGGCCAAGGCGTTACCCATTTTAGAAATAACAGGGGTCGAGGTCAGAAGAATCTAGCGAATCGATGCTTTCAATGCGGAGAGTCGAGCCATATCAAGAGGATGTGTCCTCACTTGATTGGGGGACAGCTTCCTAGGATCCCACAGCAGCCACAGGATCAGTTACCGCCACAGGTACCTAATCCAGTTGTCCCTCCACAGCAGGGTCAGCTACAGTATGGGCGTGTTTATCATATTCAGGATGCTATTCTTCCTCCGGCTCCGCCAGTTCCTCCAGCTATTGAGGGTGAGTTTCTTATTCAGGGGTACAAGTGTCGTGTGTTATTTGATACGGGTGAAACACACTGGTTCATTTCTAGAAGTTTTGCTCAGACTACAGAGTTGATAAAATTGGTAGAGAGTACCTTCACTAGTGTTGAGTCCTCTATGGGTGATGGTTCGCTCATTTTCTTTGTTTGTAAACAAATAGGAATTACTCTTGGTAACTTGTGCTTTGAGGCTGATTTGCTCGTCCTAGACATGATCGAGTATGATGTGATTTTGGGTATGGATTGGCTAGTGAAGTATCATGCGATAGTAAATTGCTATGGGAAGAGTATAGTTTTTTCCGTTCCGGGGTAAGAAATGTTTTTAGTGGTTATGCCTCATTTAGAAGGAGGCACTAGAACTTACTTGTATTATATCGCCGAGGAGACTTCTCGAGATGTAGTTGTTTCCTTAGATTGTATTTCGGTTGTTAGAGATTTTGAAGATGTTTTCCAAGAAATACCAGGTTTTCCTCCTAGTGGGGAGATTGAATTTGTGAGTGATTTAGCGCCGGGGACTCGACCGATTGTGAGAGCTCCATATCGTATGACTCCTGTTGAGATGAGGGAGTTAAGAGTTCAAATTCAGCAGTTATTGGACCAAGGGTTTATTAGGCAAAGTACGTCGCCGTGGGGTGCTCCGATGTTATTTGTGAAGAAAAGGGACGGTTCTCTTCGGTTATGTGTTGACTACAGAGAGTTGATAAAGGTCACCATCCGGAACAAATACCCTTTGCCTCGAATTGATGATTTGTTTTATCAACTTAGGGGAGCGTCATACTTCTTTAAAATCGATTTGAGGATGGGGTATTACCAGTTGCGAATACGGGAGCAGGATGTATCCAAGACCGCTTTTCTGACAAGATATGGGTCCTACAAATTTTTGGTTATTCCCTTTGGACTAACCAATTCCCCCGCCGTATTTATGGATCTCATGAATATGGTATTTCAGGACTTCCTGGACCAGTTTGTTATTGTATTCATCGATGACATCCTAGTTTATTCTCGAATAGAATCGGATCATGCTGCTCATTTGAGGTTGGTCCTGCAGAGATTGAGGGATCACCAATTGTATGCTAAGTTCGAGAAGTGAGGATTTTAGTTGCAGGAGGTACAGTTTCTGGGTCACATTGTGACAGCTCAAGGTATATAGGTGGCCCCAAGCAAAGTGGTTGCGGTGAGGGAGTGGGGTCAGCCCACAATACCGACTGAGATTCATAGTTTTCTGGATTTGGCGGGTTATTACCATCGGTCTATCAAGGGTTTCTAAAAAATTGCTAGCCCTTTGATAAATTTAACCCGAAAAGGGGTGTGGTTCGTATGGGATGATTCCTGCCAGGCTGCTTTTGATGAGCTCAAGGACAGGTTGACTTCGGCTCTAGTTCTTACATTGCAAAAGCCAGGGTTGGAATACCTAGTCTTCACCGATGCATCTCTACAAGGATTGGGAGGTGTACTCCAACAAGAGCGGCGGGCTATTACTTATACTTCTCGCAAGTTAAAGCCCCATGAAAGTAATTATCCGGTGCATGACTTGGAACTTGCCGCGGTAGTTTTTGCCTTGAAGATTTGGAGGCATTATCTCCTAGGGGAGAAATTTAGTCTTTTCACGGACCATAAATCGCTGCAATATTTATTTTTACAGAAAGATTTAAATATGCGGCAAAGCTGATGGTTGGAGTTTGTTAAAGACTATCAATTTGATATCCACTACCATCCGGGCAAGGCAGATGTAGTAGCGGATGCTTTGAGTAGAAAGCCCGAGGGGGATTTAGCGGAAGTATGGAAAGCTAAATGGAAAGAGCTCAGTAAGGAGGATGCGGTTGCTAGGGAGTTCATGTCAGTGATGACCGTTGCGCCTATAATTGTGTCAAGGGTTGTAGAAGCCCAAGGAAGAGATAAGGGTTGTCAGGACCATATACGTCAATTGTTGACCGAGGGAGAGAAATCATACTCGATCAGTTCAGAGGGCGGATTACGTTTTCACGGGAGACTTATTGTCCCGGACGAAGGGGACTTAAGACAGGCCATAATGGCGGAATCTCACGATTCCAAGTTTGCAGTGCATCCGGGTAATGACAAGATGTATCAAGACATGCGCCGTCAGTATTGGTGGACAGGCATGAAGAGGGATATTTTTTGATTTCGTGTCCTAATGCACCACTTGTCAATTAGTCAAGATAGATCATCAACGACTGACAGGTTTGATGCAACCGTTAAAAATTTTGATGTGGAAGTGGGAGAGTATACCGATGGATTTCATCACCGTCTTGCCAGTGTCACAAGGTGGTCGCGATTCTATTTGGGTTATCATCGATCGTTTGACTAAGTTGGCACACATCCTACCGATACGCACCGATTATAATACTGCTCGTTATGCACGGCTATTTATTGAGGAGGTCGTTAGACTTCATGGGGTGCCTTTAAATATAGTTTCCGATCAAGATAAGATTTTTGTTTCCCACTTTTGGCGAAGTTTCTAAGAGGCAATGGGAACTGAATTGAAGTTAAGCACTTCTTATCATCCTCAAACAGATGGGCAGACAGAAAGAGTCAACCAAATGTTGGAGGATATGCTCCGAATGTGTGTGATCGATTTCAGGGGTAGTTGGGAACAATATCTCCCTTTGGTCGAATTTTCTTATAATAATTCGTACCAATTCACCATTGGGATGGCGCCCTATGAAACTTTGTACGGACGGCCTTGTAGATCGCCCACTTATTGGTTAGAGGTGGGGGATAATAAATTCCTTGGACCTGAAATGATCCAGAATACCTCTTCCAAGATTGAACTTATCCGGAATCGCATTCGGATAGCCCAAGATCGTCAAAAGAGCTATGCCGATGCGGGTAGAAGGCATGTTGAGATGGAGGTTGGGGATCAAGTGTTAGTGAGAGTGTCGCCTATGAAAGGTATCAAGCGATTTGGGAAGAAAGGGAAGCTTGCACCGCGTTACGTTGGAACTTTTCCCATTATTACCAAGGTAGGTCCGGCGGCGTATTAACTTGCCTTACCGAAAGACTTATAACAAGTCCATGACGTGTTCCATGTTTCCTCTTTCAAGAAGTACAAGAGGTGTGAATGTGCCCTTTGGCATATTCCTTTCGAGGATATCGATTTGTAACCTGATATTTCATATGAGGAACAACCAGTTGCTATCTTAGAGCATGGGGAGCGTAGGTTGAGATCTAGAGTGGTGCCCTTGGTGCGAGTTCAATAGAGTCATCACAACGCCGAAGAATCGACATGGGAGCGTGAGGATGATATGCGGGAAAGGTATTCGCATCTCTTCTTTCAAGGTACGCTTGAATTTTGGGGACAAAATTCCCTCATAAGGGGGGGAGTATGTAACAACCCTCGCTTTTGAGAACTAATTTTTATATTAATTTACTGTATGGGGTAATTATATAAAATGTTGGAATGTAGAGTAAATATTAAGTGAATAAGTTAAAGTTAATATTTACTAAATTGTTGAATATTTACCGTATGTGTAAGTAAATATCGCCATGTTGTGTTTTATAGTGTCGTAAGATTTAAATGGCACTTATGGTTTAAGATGAAACCGGAATTTGAAATGAGTTATAAAATTTCCAAATGATAATTTGGAGGGCGTAGTTAGTCCCAAAATGCGTGAAATAGTCGAAATAAGTGCCATATTGTATTTTTATGTTTCGAGCACTTTTGACTGATTTTAGCATAAATGTGTAGTTGCGAGTCATTTTATTGCAGTATTAACAACTTAAGTTGATAATTTTAGACTAATGCCACAATTTAGTCTTGCTAAGCCTTTTATTTCTCTCAAGTGTGTATTAAACCTAGAGAGATAGAGAGAAGAAGAGAACTTTAGAGAGAAAGAGAAAATTGGAGATTGAAGTTTGAAGTTTGGGATTGCTTCCACCACAAAGAAATCTGAATTTGCAAGCTTAAGGCAAGTTTTCTACTTGCTAATATATGGTTTAAGATGATTAAATGTATTGATTGTTGTGTGTTGGTTATGGTTTATCCAATTTGGGATTTTGAGGGATTTGTGGGTTTTAAACACTTAGAAATTGATTTATATGTTTATTTGTATAAAATGATTATAGTTCGATGCATTTATTAGTTGATGGGTTGAATTAATGAGGTTAGTTGGAGAATAAAAGAGATTTGGGGAAATTAGGGCTCATAACCCTTAAACTCATTCTTGGCAAATTCGCAGGGGCGAATCGATTCGGCCCTTGGGCGAATCGATTCGCTTAGGGTCAGCTTACAGGTCTGTTCGGACCGAATTGATTCGGCCAAGCCGAATCGATTCGGCAGTTTATAGAATGCCAAGCTTCTTAATCCGAACCGATTCACTTTTTGGGCAAATCGATTAGCTAAGGCGAATCGATTCATTTTCCTGCTATTTTTGAGTTAGTTTTATAACTCAATTCCGACCCATTTTCTTTAGGCTTAGGACCTAGGAACCTTCTTGTATGAATTAAACTTAGTGTCCTGCAGTTTTAGATGGGTTAGTTTATTATTTAGACTAGACAGGGATTAAATGGGACTTATTTCAGGGGGTGTACAAGTTATTGTTAAGGCATTTCTTTCCTTTAGTTAATTACTAGGGGTCTAGGAGGTGAAAGCCATACTTGGAGACTTTCGAGGCTCAATCGAGGTGTATAAAAACCTTGTGACTTGTAGAAATATTGTGATCTATTGGAGAACAATTCGGGATTTAGTATATGATGAATACTAAAGAAAATATTTGATGATTATTGTTTCGGATAAAATGAAACACGTGCATGTAAAATGGAAATGAAAATGGGACTAATATGATAAATGTTAATTTGTTTTAAACACACCTCTCTAAATACTATCGTAAGAGAAGTTGCGCGCGTGAGGTGAAGCCCCCTGGCTTATGAATGCAGGGTGGATATAGTCCTAGGCCATATGAGCGTTGTTATATATATTTTTCTATGATGGAGAAGTAATTCCGGGTGTGGTTATGACTCTCCCGCAGGCATATGGCCACTTCTCGACGTATTGCGATAGGTGCCCAGGTTGTCTTGGTATATAGGCCCTAGAAGATGATGGTCATTTAGGGGCACGCACAGTGGGGAAACCCGAACGGGCGGTCTTAGAATCATTATATGTATATGAATATAACTATTCTTAATCAAGTGGGACTTGATGTATAGTAAATTCCACAAAGAGCATGTAACAGTGATTACATTCCTGCTAAGGAATGGAATGCCATAAAGAGCATGTGACGGTAATTATATTCCTGATAAGGAATGGAAAGATGAAATGAAATAGTGAAAAAGGATGAAGGTTTTTCATTAATGATATTCATTTAAATCCTCTTGCATAACTAAAAGATATTTATAATCATTTAAATTGTCTTAGTTTATGCTTTGAGATTATGTTCGTAGATTCTCATCTTTATCATTCGTAACTTTCATACTTTTTATTCATCTGGTGATCATATAAAACTGGGGCCTGACCCGTTCATTTTTCTTGTTGTGCATGAATCTTGTATCCGTTCACTTGCTCCGCCGCAAGGGCTCCCATACTGACTTTTCCACTTCGGTGCTTTTGGGGAGCCGTAATACTTTGCGGGTATTACGGGATATGTTGTTGGACGCCATCATTTTTGTAATCTAGCTATGATCGGGTCGTTTACTCGGGCGTGTGGCCCAAGCTTTTGTAATTGTCTAATGGATGTACTATGTAATTTAATTAAACTTATTAAATACGTTGTATGTACCTGTTGACCGAAGCATATTCGGTCTCCTTGTTGTATTCTTGTTGTGGATGAAATTTAAGTTCTTTTTGATTTCCACTTTCTTTTCAAATTGGGTTGTTAAATTCTTTTCTTAACTTCCTTTAAAAACAAATATTAAATTTTTTGGCGACCCGTTTTTCTGAAATGTTGGGGGGTTATCCCGTATACTTATTATTATGTTGTGATGTTGAGAATGATTTCCATCCATGACTCCTGTTATATTGGAGTATCGGGCTGGCCACCCCATATTTTGGTGAGCGGGTTGTCACACTAGGTTTAATTAAAAATTGATACTAAACCTACTTTGGGTGTCTTATATCATAATTAAACTGTCTAATCTTGTGACTCCCCATAAAGCCTAATTGCAGGCTCTAAAAGAGCCCAAAATCCTTCCCGAAATAGTTTAAATCTCTCCTAAGGATATACTTACCCCTTGGGACAAATTTAAAGTGATAAAAATATATGAACACACATCGTGTCATCCTCATGTCTAGTATAAATGATATTCTCCATAACTCGTGGTAATATCTCACGGCGTCAATAATTTATTCACTTAATTATTCTACGCATATACATTTTCAATTACCACCAAAATTGTGCCATATTATTATTACCAACCCATATAAGTAACAATTAAGTCTATTTATTAATTTATTAATAACTTATTAAATGATAATTATATTCCATGAAAATACGGGGTATTACATCTCTACATGAAGGAATTTATACAAGTTCATAGTTGTCAAATAAAATCACATTTGATGTTTCCAACATTTAAAATCAAACCCTTTGAACTTTTCAGGCTTTTCGTCATGACCAACGTTTCTTGGTACAACCATAATTGGAAAGCAAAAGTAAAAGCCATTTATGTTTTACAAAAACATTATAATAAATATTTTTATCACTTGATATATGAGTGTGCAGATTATATAAATACAATCACGTTATTTTTATTCAATAAAAAGTTGCAAACAAACACTAAGTTTAAGGTATAAAAATATACATGCAATAAAACTATATATAAAATGGGCGATAACATAAATTTTATTTTCACATATTATATAAAAGATTTTATTTCAGAGAAAAAATCGACAATATATCTAAACGTTTTTTAATAAATTGCGAGAGTAATAAATTGCAGTTTTTTTATTGCACAAAAAATATTTGGAACATATAAATTATTACAATAAATATTCTGTAATTTTATTAATATAGAAAATCATTATGGAAGTAAATAACAGTAAATAATCTCATCTCAAGATTGTTATCCAAAATAATTTTTAATTAATTACATTATATATATATATATATATATATATATATGTGTGTGTGTGTGTGTGTGTGTGTGTGTGTGTGTGTGTGTGTGTAATAATTTGAACAAATACAAACTTACTGTGACAAGGTGAATATAAATCTGATTGAGGAAAGTGTTCAATACTTTATCCTTAAGACGAGATTTTCCCCGCAACGGTGCTTTGCGGACTCAACGAAAATCATCTCTCAGGATACAACAATCTACACTTGCAATAGTATCACTCTAAATTGTAAGTTACAGTCGAACCAGTAATGGAACAAATCTCTTTTTATGGACAAAAAATGGAGTGACTTTAGAAATAAAATATGTGTGAAAAGCAACTAGAAAAGTGAAATACACACCATTGGGCTGGTGGGTGAGCTGAGACCAATCCCAAAGCTAATGACCCAGTCTCGAGTCGAGTTGGATCGGATGGGAATCAGCACACGCTCGTGAGCTTGCAAGTCAAACCAAGCCCATATAGGTCCTCCCTCCTTCAAAGAGTTAGGATATCCCAAGGGACCAAGATCAAATGCCAGAATTATACTATATCCATTTCTCAAATTTTATCTATATGGGACTTTATCTTTTATAGACCACTTCAATCAATTTCAAGTTCCAAATGGTTACTTTGAACAACCATTCCTCATCCACTAATTTATGGTTTTGCAGAAGTGAGTATACAACATTATACTCCTCGTAGAGGAGAATGCGTTACAACTTCAAACCATCTCAAAATACGTGTGAGTCCCACATTAAATGGACCTCAAAGTTGACCAAAATAAAATTTTAGCAACCCATGAAAAACCTATAAATTTCAACAATCCCCACATGAATGAAAATTGATTGGATTAACATAAAAGACTATGTAAACACAAAGAAAGTTTCTTTTGGAAAAATTTTACATCGAGAGCGATTGATTTTGACCTTAAATCTTTCCTCGTGAAAAAATTATAGGATTTACTAACTGGTCAGTGAACATGAGGTCTTGAACTATTCAGTTTTTTAATGTAAATCAAGATAGTAAATTTCACATAGAAATTCTACGAATATTATTGTGTCTTTCAGTTGTGTTCGTTTGGGCTTGAACAACTCCTGAATTCATGAGTGCATTATAGAATTTAATCCTTTCGATGCTCTCATTGAAGTGGTCCCTTCACACTCACATAGGTGACTTTCTATCATTAGTATCTTACAATACCCACTTAGTTTTCCAAGATATGTGAATCAATAAAAACAACGCTCATCGTAACTTATTTTGTAGGCAACAGTGTCTTAACAGAGAAATAGGTATGAGTTTAAAAACTTATCAATGCTCACTTTGAAGAGTCAATTAAGATTCGATTATCCCTTTGAACCTAGATCTTGGGATCTCTTGTAACACCCCCTGATTTTTTATCCTTTAAACTCTTTGTTAAATAAAAAATTTTAGAAAAATAATTTTTTGGAATCTATTTAATTTTGGTATGTAAAAATGTTGCTTTTTATATATAAAAAATAAGGTTCTAAGGGGGATTTAAATCGGGATTAAATTTTGGAAATTAGAATTTTTTGTATAAAAATCAGGGAAGGATCCGACCTAAGGAGAACAATAATAAATAAAAATATTCGAACGTCTGATCGAGTTGAATTTTTTTGAACACTTTTCTCTCGCCTTCAGCTACAACATATCAAAATTCCATCCAATTCCGACTGTTCGATCGTCCAGAATGTTTTTTTTAGTGTTTGTGTCTGATTAGGACTCAATTTTTTTTTGGTATATAAACATAAAGTGACGGGTTTAGTACTTTTAAAACACATTTTATACTTCTCAAAAATCAGTAGACTCCCATAATTTTATTCTCTCTCACTTACAAAACCTCAACCCCATTGAACACAACTTTCAACCCAAGTTTGGAATGCTCAAACCGTGTTTTTCTCAAGATCATTCAAGAACGAGTCTTTCATGATTTTTCGACAGGAACGCAACCATCCAACCAGAATTTTCAACCTACTTTTTCTAAGGCATGAATACTTCTATTCTTTCTCTTCAGTACTATTTGTTTTAAATATCACCTAAACATTAAATTGCATATTTTTCTTAAAATAAAGAAGAAACCTTAATTAGAAAAAGTGAAATCTATATTGGGACTGTTTTTATGAAAAAAATTAATATGAATTAATACTTATAATTTGTGTGTACTTAGGGTAGACCTTGGATTTTTGTTAATATAGATGTAGATTTGCATGTAGAAAATCATATTAGATTTATTAATTGAAGGTGACTTGTGAAATCACATAAAATTGTGTAGGTGTGGTAAAAGAGAAATTATTGTTGTATGCACCATAAATATGCATGATGATGAAATTATATTAGTTGCATAACATAATTTGTTAATTATGAAGATTGATTGAATGGACGAAATTAGATTCATTCGTGATCTTTTGAGAAATTGGCAGAATTGTTGATAAAATGTCTCATATGACTTATTGTTTTAATTATATTTGACACCGTGGGAACGATGGCATTTTTGGGCAGTTATGCTCTCACTTTAATTTTAGGAGTTCTTGCAAGGTATGGGACTAGTAAGTTGGCCTTAGTAGTGGTTAACACTTTCTAGGCATGGGACTAGTTAGTGTATATTTCTATTGATCAGATATTTCAGGGTGGGGCTGATTTTTGTGTCGTTCCGTTGATTTGATAGTTGTAACACCCCACGATTTTGGGACTAAGAAATTAAATTTTGGGGAGAAATAAATATTTATTTAAATTTGAGAATTTTAAAATTTGGTAATTGAGGTCCAAAAATTGAGGACATTATAAAGTATTCCAGATGACAATTTTGAGTGCGCTATTGATTCCGAATGGGCCGAGATAGTCAAAATGACTGTCCTTGGGATTTATTTCGATTCCGAAATATTTTTAAGTTAGTTTTACTCGAATTGGAGTAAAGGAGTCATTTAAAGTGTGTATTATCGTTTAAAATTGGGATTTATGTTTTAAAGGCTTAAGAGGCTTACGGGTCAGCCTATCTCATTTGTGAGAAAGAGAGAAAGAGATAATAAAGAAGAAAGGAAGAGATAGAGGAGAAAGTTTGGAGATTTTCGGTCCATACGTGATCTCGGGGATGATTCAACCTCTACAACTTCGAGGCAAGTGTTTAATCTTGCTAACAAATTCATTTGTGTATGTTATTTCATAATTTGTGAACAAAAGAATTAGATTTTGGGTATTTATATCAAAACCTAGATTTTGGGTATTTAAATCTTGCATTTGATGTTCATACTTGGGCTTAAGGGAGTATCACCTGATGAGACTAGATATAGTATGGGTTTTGGTGTTGGAAACTTGATTGGGTTATAGATTTATGTTTGGAAGCTGTTAAAATTGGGTTTTGGAAATTTAGGTTTTGGAGAAAAAGAACCATTTCGTAGCCTGCTGAACAAGACGAATCAATTCGGTCCCCTTCCAAATTGATTCAGAATTTTGTAGACTCCCAGGTTTGTGTGACCGAATCGATTTGGACACAAGGTGAATTGATTCGGCCTAGGACAGTCTCTCAGGTCCTTTGGAACTAATCGATTTTGGTCCAGGCCGAATCAATTCGAAAACAGGGTTGTATAGGCAGGGTTTTTCTAGAGCGTGATTTGCTTCACTCCTATTGGGTTTATCGATTTGGTACATTAGTATATGATGTGAGAGTAATGTTTTGGAGATTTATTGGGAGTTTCTCACAAGATGTGATCGTGGGGAAGAATCGAGCTACTTCCGGAATTTATGCTCATATGCATTTGATTTCAGGTATCGAGGTAGTGGGAAACCTCATTAGGGGTGGGAGTTCTATTTAAAGGTCAGAAGTGAGCTTAGATTTTACATAAGGTTGAGTAATCTTGGAGAGAGTTGTGAGGGCATGGCTTGAAAATTGTAAGACGACTTTTGTGTTGAATCCTTATAGTAATAGGATTCTATTTAAGATATGATTAGGGACCAATGAGAGAGAGAGGTCGCGTATCCTTAGTGATGATAAACTCAAGGAATAAATCGTAAATGCGTTAATGTAAAGGGTTCATAGGAGCATCTGAACCGTAGGCTGAATTGAGAATGAGTGGATTTTACTATTGACTAGAATAGGTTTGTGTTAAATTGTAATCGGAGCAGTCACTACCTATTTATGTGTGATTAACGATGGGTATTTCACTACATCATGAAATCATAAAATGAATTCAAGATTAATCTTTAGCCTTGCAGACTATTAGTTAAGTGTATACCTATAGTCAGGATTATTATTAGATATATCGATGTGCATTCGGTTATAGGTGGGATGTGTAGTGATTTTTACATACGTTAAACTTGGGTTAGAAACCTTAAGGTTGGATATATCGAAGACTATTCGTATTATAGGGGTAATGGATGAATATGTTTCAATTGAGGGATCATATTTATATAACTAATTAGGTTATTACTCTTGGAACGACGGCTAGTATAATGAGGATTAAGTACACTTATGGCCGAATTTATAAATTTCATTCATACGGACGAGAGATAGTATATATATATATATACTTATTGTGTGAGCACACCCGGCACATGCTATCTTGGAAAGTTGCGCGATGTGGGTGAGGCCCCTGGCTTGAGGAGCAGGATGCGTATAGTCCCCAGGTCATAGTCGTCCATTATTATTTGTGTGATTTTATTTTTGTGGTGAGAAGTCTTGGGTATGAGTCGTTCTCACTTTTCGATTAGGAACTATAACCGCTTCCCATACGTTAGGATTGATTTTATTACCATGGCGGTGTCATAATAGTCCGATAGGTAGTAATCCGGGAGAAAGTGAGTAATTCCTGGAAGATGGTAGCATGGTGCAGTATTTTTGTATCCTATAATCGTATATGTGTGAGTATGTTCAAGTATGCATTATGTGTGGTATGTATACATGGTTATAAGATTGAATGTTTGTGTTTTATGACTAGACAAAGTTATATAGACCCTAAGGATTCTAGGTGATACCTTACTCAAATATTTGGAGATGGTGGTTCCTAGTAAGTAGCTGGAGTTATAGATTGTGGGTCGAGGGCGCAATGGATGTCAACGATCAACATTGTCAACTAGTAGTGTATCGGGGGGTTCCTTGTTTGGATTTCGCTTTGCGAGACGCCCCACGCACGAAACGTAGTGCAATGTTGGGAGTGGAGAGAAGTTATGTCCTAAATACTCGGATGTATGTTGTTTAGAGAACGAATTCTTTTTATGTAAACAAATGAAAATATGTGTCGTACTAAGACTAATAACTGGTTTAAGATAATAACTAGATCCAATAAAGCTTAGTAAGGTATATATATATATATGTGTGTGTGTGTGTGTGTGTGTGTGTGTGTGTGTGTGTGTGTGTGTGTGTGTATTTATGTGGGATTAGAATGAAAAAGGATTTTAGGTTATGTTAGAATGGCGGGTCATGTGGACATAGGTTGCGTACTGTTAGGTAAATTGTCCTTAAAATGTGTTGGGTAGCTTAATTAAGGTTTAGGGACATGATTAGGTGTGCGCTGTAGATGAGAGGTGAGTTGGGGATATCACGAGAGTGCGACTCCACTTTAATTATGAAATATTTCATTTATATTTATTATACATGGTTAATACACTTGCTGGAAATATTTTTACACCTCGGGCTTTGGCCTGTTTATATTTCTCTTTTGCTATATATATATATATATATATATATATATATATATTGTACTACAGGTGTTCCACCGCAAGGATACCGTGGATGCTTTCCTATCTAGTGTCTTGGGAGCCGTAGCAAATGTGGACTGTTGCGGGATTTAGATTGTAGTCGCCTTCTATACCTTGATAAATCTAGATATGCTTCATTTTGTAAATCAGGTTTATACCTAAGGACTATTTGTAGCATTTTATATTCCTTCCCTTTAGAGGTTGTATTATCTGTGACCCGACAGCATATTCGGGTATATTTCTTGTATGTACTTATGATGTATTATGAGTGTATGTCCTTTCTTCATGTTAAGCATGTATATTCTTTATTCATATTAATAGTCATTTTGTGTTGGTTTCATGTTCATTGTATGTTGTATTAATTTTGGCATCCGCTTTTATAGTTTTGGGTAGTTAGCCTTATTTGTTTTAGTACCGTCTGTAGATGCTGAGAATGATCCATCTGAGATTCCTGATTAAATGTAGTATAGGGTTGGCCACCCGTTATTATTTTAAACGGGGTGTCACTGGTGGTATCAGAGCTTCAGGTTCTAGTGTCCTTAGGATCTGTGTGGGTTTTATGAATTCTTTCGCAAGCGTTCTTGACATAGAGCCCTACTATTAGGATTGTTGTGTTCACTATGTTTATTTTGTTCTGCGAGGTGTACTCACTTAAACGACATTTTGACACAGTTTCTCTCATCTCAGACATCACCAAGATTTAGTCGTCCGTGTAGGGCAAGTATTGGGGCTGATAGTGTGGAACCCCACAGGCCCATAGGGATTGTGACCGCAATCGAAGTTGCTAATAGTGTGGCACGAACGGTGGATGTTTCCATTGTTGTAATGAAACATCATCCTGTAGTTTTGATAATCTCAAGACCACCCAGGACCATCTGTGTGAGAATGAGTATTAGAAGCCTTTAGGAAAGGACATCCTTTAGGCTCTTTGGAGGGAGCTGATGTAATAGTTGCAAGTCAGTGAAAGAAGGATTCACAAGGAACTTTTGAATGGATGTGTGAAGAATGATGCAACGCCTATAACGGATTTTGGGCACACTTTGACTAGAAGTATTTTCTTTCTGCGATTCAGGCAGAAATAAGGGGAGACCATTAGAGATGACTCATGGTGATCGATTGTTGGTGAGTACAAATAAAAATCTACTCAATTGGCGAACTTTGCTCCCGACAAGGTATATATGGAGAAGAAATGAAGAGTCAAGTCCTTGGGAAGTTTAGATTGAGAAATTCGTCAACATTTGTTAGGAAACCTGGTGTTGCTCACTTTTACCGATGAAAGGTATGTGGTATTGTCCCATTATCAGGAGTATCGTTTTCATTTAAGAAGGGAGTAAGAAATTTGGAGACTCGAGTTCATTGTGTAGGACTGAAGGAGTTATCGAGGGTCGCAATAGCGCTTTGTTCTTCGGGATGGTTAGGAAGGATTCTTGAGAGGATGTTTATCTGAGGAGAATTAGGCCTTAGGAAGAAGGACTTGCCCTGGAAGGAGTCGTGGGACCCAAGGATGAAGTGAAATAATTGGGTTATGGAAGTATAAGGTAGAATACCTTTCTTTGGGTTTAAGGTCATGCTTTACGCGGTATTGGGGACGTCGCGTGTAAGGTATAATGAGGGATTAGCTGCCATAACCATAGTGTGTACAGAATTTCCTTGGAGGAAGGAGTGAGTAAGTGCGGCCTTTTTATGCCATCTTTTGGGATAATATATTGTTTCGCAATGAGCTAGTAGAGAGATGTGCTATTGATTTCCGAAAGTGCGGATTGTTAAGGCTTATTGAGTAGTGACTATGAGGTTATTGTTTTATAGTTAGGTTAGGTGCAGGTAATGGTAGTGTTCCAATGAGGGAAGGACTTACCTTGCGGAAATACGTTAATGTTATGTTGAGGATTTGTATAACTGGGGATGTTCAGAGTTTAGCGGATTCCTTTTTTAGCAGGGAATTGAGCTCAGGGTCGTGCTAGTTTTGAGATCTAAGTGTTGGTGAGAGTATTGTTTTTGTTGGGACCCTGTGTCTTGAACATAAGGTGTTTGATTGGTGTGTCGAAAGTTATGAAATTATTTCATTGTAAATTGCTATATAGGCCTTCGGGCAATATCTGTGACTCGAAAATATTTTATAAAACCTTAACTCTGGTTCAACTGATCTCAATCCCTGACATAGCGACACAGTAGTGTATTGGGAGGGTTCCTTGTTTGGATTTTGCTTGTGAGACCTCCCCCGCATGAAAGTAGCGATTTTCAGGAATTGAGAAGAGTTCAACCATTGGAAATTTCAAACCTTTATATACTTAATACGCTTTTGTAGATAAATTTATTGACATTTATATTACGATTTGAAGCTAGTGGAATCGGGTTATGTTTTTACGAGTTGAGATCGGGAACAGGGTGTATGGGCGCCTTGATTAGCTAGTTTGACTTTAAAGTTCAAATGATTCGATGTGAGAAGTGGGAGAGATAGGTATAGTGATCTTGAGGGTAGATGTAAGAACTAGATGAGGTTCGAAGTCGTAGGCATAACCCAAATTTTGAGGATGAAATTTTTGTAAGGGGGAAGTATGTAACACCCCACGATTTTGGGACTGAGGAATTAATTTTTTGGGAGAAATAAAAATTTATTTAAATTAGAGAATTTTAAATTTTGGTAATTGAGGTCCAAAAATTGAGGACATTATAAAGTATTCCAGATGACAATTTTGAGAGCGTTATTGATTCCGGATGGGTCGAGATAGTCGAAACGACAGTCCTTGGGATTTTTTTCTGTTCTGAAATATTTTTAAGTTAGTTTGACTCGGATTGGAGTAAACGACTCATTTAAAGTGTGTATTATCGTTTAAAATTGGGATTTATGTTTTAAAGGCTTAAGAGGCATACGGATCAGCCTATCTCATTTTAGAGAAAGAGAGAAAAAAGAAGAAAGGAAGAGAGAGAGAAGAAAGTTTGGATATTTCTGGCCCATACGCGATCTCGAGGACGATTAAACCTCTACAACTTTGCGGAAAGTGTTTAATCATGCTAAATAATTCATTTGTGTATGTTATTTCATAATTTGTGGACAAAAGAATTGGATTTTGGGTATTTATATCAAAACGTAGATTTTGGGTATTTAAATCTTGCATTTCGATGTTCATACTTGGGATTAAGGGAGTATCACTTAATGAGACTATATATAGGATGGGTTTTGGTGTTGGAAACTTGATTGGGTTATAGATTTATGTTTGGAAGTTGTCAAAATTGGATTTTGGAAATTTAGGTTTTGGAGAAAAAGAACCATTTCGTAGCCTGCTGAACAGGCCGAATCGATTCGGTCGCCTTCCAAATCGATTCGAAATGTTTCAAACTCCCAGGTCTGTGTGACCGAATTGATTCGGACCAAAGGCGAATCGATTTGGCCTGGGACAGTATCTCAGGCCCTTTGGACCAAATCGATTCCCATATGGGGCAAACCGATTCGTCCTTGAGACCGAATCGATTCGGACCAGGCCGAATCAATTCGGAAACAGTGCTATATTGGTAAGGTTTTTCTAGAGCATTCTTTGCTTCACTTCAATTGGGTTTATCGATTTGGGGCATTAGTATATGATGTGAGAGTTATGTTTTGGAGATTTATTGGGAGTTTCTCACAAGATGTGATCGTGGGGACGAATCGATCTACTTCCAGAATTTATGCTCATATTCATTGGAGTTGAGGTATCGAGGTAGTGGGAAACCTCATTAGGGATGGGAGTTATATTTACAAGTCAGAAGTGAGATTAGATATGACGTAAGGTTGAGTACTCTTGGAGAGAGTTGTGAGGGCATGGCGTGAAAATTTCAAGCCGCCTTTTGTGTCGAATCCTTATAGCAATAGGATTCTATTTAAGATATGATTGAGGACCAATGAGAGAGAGTTCGCGTATCCTTAGTGATAATAAACTCAAGGAATAAATTGTAAATGCGTTAATCTAAAGGGTTCATAGGAGCATCTGAACCGTTGGCTGAATTGATAATGAGTGGATTGTATTATCGACTATAATAGGTTTGTGTTAAATTGTAGTCGGAGCAGTCACTACCTATCTATGTGTGATTAACTATGGGTATTTCAGTACATGATGAAATCATAAAATGAAATCAAGATTAATCTTGAGGCTAGCAAACTATTAGTTAAGTGTATACCTATAGTCAGGATTATTATTAGATATATCGATTTGCATTCGGTTATAGATGGGATGTGTAGTGATTGTTACATACGTTAAACTTGGGTTAGAAACCTTAAGGTTGGATATATCGAAGACTATTCGTATCATAGGGGCAATGGATGAATATGTTGCAAGTGAGGGATCATATTTATATAACGAAATAGGTTATTACGCTTGGAATGACGACTAGTATAATGAGGATTAAGTACACTTATGACCGAATTTATAAATTTCATTCATACGGATGAGAGATAGTATATATATATATATATATATATATATATATATATATATATATATATATATATATATATATATATATATATATATATATATATGTCCATATGTGTGTGTATATGGCGTGAATATATATACGTTGTGTGAAGGTTTGTTCATATGATGTGATCATATGTATGTATATATATGTGGTGTGAATGATATATATATATACTTATGGTGTGAGCATACCCGGCTATTGCTATCATGGGAAGTTCCGCGATGTGGGTGAGTCCCCTGACTTGAGGAGCAGGGTGCGTATAGTCCTCAGGTCATAGTCGTCCATTATTATTGGTGTGATTTTATTTTGGGTGTGAGAAGTCTTGGGTATGAGTCGTTCTCACTTTCCGATTAGGAACTATGACCACTTCCCATACTTTAGGATTAATTTTTTTACCATGGCGGTGTGATAATAGTCCGATAGGTGGTAACCTGGGAGAAAGTGAGTAATTCCTGGAAGACGATAGCATGGTGCAATATTTTTGTATCTTATAATCGTATATGTGTGAGTATGTTAAAGTATGAATTATGTGTGGTATGTATACGTGGTTATAGGATTGAATGTTTGTGTTTTATAACTAGAGAAAGTTATATAGACCCTAAGGATTCTAGGTGATACCTTACTCAAATACTTGGAGATAGCTATTCCTAGTAAGTAGCTAGAGTTATAGATTGTGGGTCGAGGGAGAAATGGATCTCAACGATCATCATTGTTAAGGAGTAGTGTATCGGGGGTTTCCTTGTTTGGATTTCTCTTTGCGAGATGCCCCACGCACGAAACGTAGTGCAATGTTAGGAGTGGAGATAAGTTATGTCCTAAATACTCGGATGTATGCTTTTTAGAGAATGAATACTTTTTATGTAAACTAATGAAAATGTGTGTCGTACTAAGACTAATAACTGGTTTAAGCTAATTACTAGAACCAATAAAGCCTAGTATGGTATATATATATATATATATACTAGGGTGTACCCGTGCCGATGGCACAGCGATAAATTTGTTCCCGTGATATTTTGTACTCGTGCCGATGTTTAGAAGATAAATTTGTTCCCGTGATATTTTATATTGGTGCCCGATGTGACGGTAATAAATTTGTTCCCATGATATTTTATGCTGGTGCCCGATGTCACGGTTATAAATTTGTTCTCTTGATATTTTGTATTTTAAATTTATTCAATGCAACATGTCTATGACATGTCTTGATTACCCCAACAATATACAACTTTTCATTAATGAGTACAGAAATTATTAAAAAATGAAAGACATTACTCTTTTTATTTAGGTGGTGTTAAATGAACTAAACTTTTTCATCGGTAACCTTGCAATTGTATATTTCAAAATATTTCTTTTGATTACAGTCATATTAAATTGTTTAACATTTTTCCACATTAATAGAAGATTTTTTGGCTTACAAAAAAAGAGGGAAAACTTCAGTGTATTACTCATTAGTTACAATAGCCAGATAATAGCCAAATATTATCACATCATCTTTTATAAAGAATCACAACTACAAAAAACAAATATCTCGTGGGTGAATCAAGCAACTTAGCATTTAAATAACCAGTCTTCCTATTTGACCAACGGACCTATGAAAAAAATAATTTAACTAAAATAAGCAGTCTCCCTATGTGACCAACTAAAATTATATAAACAAACATGAAAAATCTTACCTGATCATAACCCAAATCGAAGAACAAAACACCCCAAAAATAGAAAATATAAAAACAACCCAGATGTGGGGACCAAATATTCCGAACACAACATTACCAATTTCTTAAAGATCTCAAAGAAGATGGCAAAATCTAAAAAACTAAATAACAATCAGATCTGAAAGTGTATATATATATATATATATATATATATATATATATATTTGAATAGGGAATGGAAAGTAAAGATCCCCCCACCTGAACTCTCTGCCGACCCCAACAATGTCACCCTCAAAAAATCCATCAAAAACGCCAACACTGTGAACTCCATTCCAACACCGAACGAACCCTCTCCACCCCCTCCCAAAAAGGCCGGCGCGCAACAAAACAAATCCCGAAAATGATCACCTACGGTGCCGTTAACGGACTCCACGGCATCGACATCGACATTGACGATGACCCCTCTCTCTCCAAAAGACACCGCCACATAATCTCGGATCTGGCCAAAGAAGTGGACGTGGAAGCCCTTATCACCATCTCAGTGGGCTTCCGAGCGTCGTCCCCACTATCGGCGGCATCGAACAAGCCAACTACATCATCGAATAGGCCAACTACATCAAACATAGAAACATGTCAATGTGATGAAGACTCCCAGTGTTTGCCGGTAGCTTTTTCCACAAACTCCGGTGATGAAGACTCTATGATGAAGACTCTAGCACTTTATTCGAAAGTCGGAAAATAAAGAATGGTTAAAAGATACAAACTGGGGAAAAAATAAACAACTGTAATATATTTTATTTTACCTAAAAAGTTAGAAAGAAGATCCGTGGCTTAACTGGAGGAGTTCAAACAAAGTTATTACTGAGATATTTGGACCTGCAAATGTGTTTGAATGAGTAGTTGCGTAAGGAGTGAGAGAAAGTACAAAATTTTTTAAATTAAAGTGAATCTGACAAAGAGATTTGTTGTCTCGAGGCAAAGAGGGGCACGTTATTGAAACTTAAGAAAACATAGAACGGAGAGAGAGAGTTGTCTATCTCAAGTGTACGCGTACCTGAGTTGATTTCTTCTCACACTTAATCTCAACCCTCACTTGATAAAGACCAAATCCCCCCAGATGTAATCTCAACCGTTAGTTGGTTTAGACAAAAAAAAAAAGCCCTCCTCCTTTATGTGTGTGTGTGTGTGTGTGTGTATTTATGTGGGATTAGAATGAAAAAGGATTTTAGGTTATGTTAGAGTGGCGGGTCATGTGGACATAGGTTGCGTACTATTAGGTAAATTGTCCTTAAAATGTGTTGGGTAGCTTAATTAAGGTTCAGGGACACGATTAGGTGCTCGCTGTAGATGAGAGGTGAGTTGGGGATTCCACGAGAGTGCGACTCCACTTTAATTATGAAATATTGCATTTATATTTATTATACACGGTTAATACACTTGCTGCAAATATTTTTACACCTCGGGCTTTGACCTGTTTATATTTCTCTTTTGCTATATATATATATATATATATATATATATATATATATATATATATATATATATATATATATTGTACCACAGGTGTCCCACTGCAAGGATACCGTGGATTCTTTCCTATCCAGTGTCTTGGGAGCCGTAGCAGATGTGGACTGTTGCGGGATTTAGATTGTAGTCGCCTTATATACCTTGATAAATCTATATAGGGTTCATTTTGTAAATCGGGTTCATACCCAAGGACTATTTATAGCATTTTATATTCCTTCCCTTTAGAGGTTGTATTGTCTATTACCCGACAGCATATTTGGGTATATTTGTTGTACGTACTTATGATGTATTATGAGTGTATATCCTTTCTACATATTGAGCATGTATATTCTTTATTCATGTTAATTGTCATTCTGTGTTGGTTTGATGTCCATTGTACGTTGTATTAATTTTGGCATCCGCTTTTAAAGTTTTGGGTAGTTAGACTTATTTGTTTTAGTACCGTCTGTAGATGTTGAGAATGATCCGTCTGAGATTCCTGATTAAATGTAGTATAGGGCTAGCCACCCGTTATTATTTTAAGCGGGGTGTCACAATAGTCTAGGCGCAAAACTATGAGGAAATTAAAGGTATAGATTCATCATATATGATAGGGTAGGATGTACTTGTGTTTTGGAGACCTCTAGGTACGGGACTAGGGGTAGGATTGAGGATTTATGCTCTATAATTTGGTGGGGCTAATATATATATTGAGAAGTTGAGAAAATTGATAATTAATCCCAAAGATAATAAATTGGTATTAAAATGAATTTGCGACGCAAGTATATGCAGGGCTAACAAAATATTGGTCGACTGGATATAGCGACATGGGTGTGTGTTGGCATCACGAGTATGTTCCAGACTGACGGAATATAGGTCGATGGGCTATAGTGTCGTGTCGTGCATGGAACCTCATGAGTATGTGCAGAGCTGACAGAATTCGGGTTGACTGTCTATAGTGAGGGGAATGGGTGTGATGTGTAGAACTTTAAGCATGACAAGAGTGTGTGTAGGACCGATAAGGGGTCGACTGGCCATAATGGTGACGCGTGGATGAAAAAAATGCACTAATTAAATTAAGTAAGGATAAGATCTAATTTTTAAATTATATTGCTAATGGAATAATTGGACTAAAATATTGGGGTGTCCTAGTTATGTGGGTAGATAGTGTCATTTTATTTCATTCGCATGTTAATATTTATTTGGTTTAAATTAAAATACTTTATTGTGATGTTTATCATATATAATGCTACTGTCTGGGTTCACGGACCCTAATTGGGGAGATTAGTAGTATTCACGCGGTGGGCTGTGACCCATTGCATTGACTAACATTTCAGGTATAGCGCTGGAGTAGCTGCATAGGGGTAATTGGAGATATTTTTGAAGATGTCTATGGAGATTTATTTTATATGCTTTAGTAGTTTAGGATTTCTTTTCTTTTTTGTCGCATTTATTATGAGACTTTCATTATGTATTTGGTGGGCCAATCGGTTCCACCGTTGTTTATGGTTTCTATTAGATATTTATAGTTGGATCATTTCAATTGAGTTTATATTTATTTAGAGTTGGATTTATTTTGGAGATTAGCATGGTGATGGATTTTAATATTGCATGAATGGTTATATTGTTGGATAAAATTTATTATTATCTTGTAAAAAAAAATTATGTGTCTCATATATCTATCACATGCTAAGAATTATAACTTATTTAGTGACGTCCGATGTGGTTTGGCAGCGACGACTGGCCACCTCGCTTACCAGAATGCACATGGTGTTACATCTCTAGTCAACTCATATTCACAAGTGTATCATTTTTAAAAGATTTTTACATGAGGAATAATTTCCCACTGAAATTCACGTGTTTAACATTTTTCATAGTTGTGATAAAAATCCTCAATCCCAATGTGAATGACCTTATAGAAAAGTCAAGGTGGATGTTAGTACGACAAAAAGAATTTATGTGTATGGGTAAGTACAATTTCCTTATTATTGATGCTTATAAGGTCTGTCTTATAATATATAATACTAATTAATAAAAATCGGTGACTTGTTTTTATTTTATCGTGTCATTTGAATTTATTTTTAATTTGAATTATTTTGATTTATTTTAATTTACCGTTATCAATGATTATTATAATAAACCCAACCACCATATCTATGGTTAAAGATTACTTATTTAAGTGTTATTGAAGAAATGGACAGTTAATGTTTAGTCGCTAAGAGTTAAATGCATTTTACATTTAATCCACCTTCTTTTTTATGTTTCAAAAAGTCACTTCTCAATTTTTTTTTATCAAATTTTCTAACAGTTTCGAATAAGAGAAGAAAGAGTGTTTGCAAGTGTTTTATATGGTGATGGACTTTATGGAAAAAATATAAAAGGGTTGTACTCAACGTTAATTAAAAAAATTGAGGACTTTTCCTCGAATAACCCTTGAAAAAAATAGTCATTTATGCACCATGATAGTGGGGCCTTTGATATCGATTTATGTAGTAAATAAAATTAATTGTAGTAGCATATCTTGTCTTTGAGATTTGTTACTCACATATCCAATTTCTTGTAAAATATTAGAGTAACCTATTTTCTATTCACTATTATCTAATTTTTAATCTATTTAAAAAAATTGTCAATTACAACCCGTGGAATACTAAACATATAAAGAATTTTTTCTACCTAAAATTGAAACGTTGTATAATCTTTTTGTTTTAATAACAGAACTCAAATAAACTTATAAAGTTTACTTTGACTTACTATGTAGAGATAATATATATTCTTATTTCTTCACGTGATTTTTATAAACAAAGTCAGAACATTTTAAAAGACCAAAATATATTTTTTATTTTAATTGATCGTCTAGCATATTTTTAGAAACAATCTTTAATCATTGTAGTGATATAATTAATTCCACGATGGGAACTAAACATTAATTTTCAAAATAGATTTCCTAAACATTAAATGAAACATATTTTTAGGGACTAAAATTTAATTAACCATATATTTTTTCGCATTTTCTAATTCGTTTTTGAGTTTTTATGGGCTTTTGTGATAAAGCAAAGTAAAACTAGTCCGAAAGTCAATAACTTTAAATTGAAAGGAAATACCTAGCAACGGCATCAAAAACTTATCAATTTAAAAAAGCTGCAAGTGGATGGCTATTATCGAATATGTTATGCAAGTACGAGTCGAATCCATATAGATTTGATCCATTTTATAAATCAATAACTTTTCAACTAGAAGGTACGGTGTAAAGATGGGAATTATAATCTAAAACTAAAATAAAAGGAATTAATGGGAGTAACCAAGAATATGTAACTAATTATGGAAGAAACTAGGATTTCAGATCCATTTATCAATTTTAACTAATATTATGCATTAATTTAATTTCGTAATTCCTGATTTTATAACTCAAATTGAACCGACTCTCTTCGTGTTAAATTCGAAAAATAAAATATGTAAGTTCACACAAAATTTAACATCTCTCATTTAGACAGCTAAAATCCATATTCCCTACAAAAAACAATTTTAAGTTTTAAATATAGTCTTTAAGCATGGGCTATCAAAATAATCGAGTGCAAGCATAACCCGTCAAAAAGTACACATACCAAAAATTAAAATATGAATTATCAATTTTAAGTCTTAACATTGTATTTAAGAAGAGATATCAAATAGTTTAATTTAAGAATAACCCATCAAAAATTACACACTTTAATTCTTAAAATGTGAATTATAAATCACTTTCGAAGGTTTAAAACAGAATCTCGTGTCGTTTTAAGTGAATACTGATGTTTTAAAGCATTTAAAACATGTCGGGAATGAAAACGAAATTAAAATAAATACACAATACTAATTTAGCATGATAAATTTCACCTAGTCCCAGTAGAGAATTTAAACTAACATAATGAAAGACATAATAAAGTTCCAAGAATGAATAAAAAAAATATTAATGATTCAAACTTAAATATAATTGTGCCTATCAATTAATATTGACAAAATCCTCTCCACAAAAGTATAATTCTTGGACCTCAAATAATAACAAACTCTCTCAAAAAAATTTCCCCAAAAATTTTGTCTCAAATTATATATAAAGATGTGAGCCCAAGGGCCCTTTTTATAGGCCAAGAGGTGAGGTATTTGATTTGGGGTTAAACTCTCTTTAATTGACCCAAAAGTGTTAGAATCAAACACTCCACCTCCTTTAGTCTTTGGATCGGAATAAAGTACTCAACCCCCCCCCCCCAGGGACTTTTATTTTTACTTGACGAACACGCACGTTGATTTTTGTGCAATTTGGAGAATAAAAATTTCTTACTTCATTTTTAAACGACAGTAAAAATTAGCTTTTTGCATTTTTCTCTAGTTGATTGCCAATTTTCACCAAGTTTCATCATTACCTGCAAAATTTTCACTAGGTGACGTTTTTCACAAATTAGTACAAAAATTAAAAAATTACCGAAGTACCCATTTTTGCTTTTAAGATTTTCATTTTGAATCCTAATTCAACCATTCTTGCATTTTTTTTTCCTTATTTAATAAAAATATTCTTAAGAAACTATTAAATAAAAAAATGGATCTAACAAAGTATAAATTTGGGTATAAATATACAAAATAATGCACTCATCAAACACCTCCAAACCTAAACTTTGTTAATTGTCGAGCAAAACTAGAATTTTAAAATCTAACACATTTTTGTAGTAATTGATGAGTGCACTATTTTTTATGAATTAGGCACAAATTTAGTCCTTTTTTAGGCCCGTTGTATCACAAATAATGAGTTTTTAAAGTCATTTTGGTAAATAACAAGAAAAATGTAAGTTTGAATAAAATTTGAATTAAAAATACAATTTTAATAACCTCGGGGGGTGAAACCATAATTTTAGAAACTTTAACGATCTAAAAATAATTTTTAAATATTCACCTATGCAAAATTTCTCTTTGAAATTTGGTTAAATTTCGGATTAAAACAATCAACTTATGCATTTCGGGGCTAAAATGCAAAGAGGGACAATTCTAGTAACAACCCCATTTTTCACGTAAAAGTTGGTCAGACACAATACACTGAAGATATTGCTTGTCTAACAATATATCATTCTCATCATTAAACCATATCAAAACGTCTTTATTTTAAAACAGCGTGCTTAATAAAATCGGTTTAACTAATAACTGATAATAAATAAGTCGAACATCCAAATAGTAATAAAAACTCCAACATAAGTACGAGTGATCTCAAAAATACTAAATAATTGGAAGGGAAACTACAACCTCAATTAGAGTCAAATGAGATAGATGTCTGATGAGCAAATATGACAGCAAGTCTAATCTCCTGTCATCCCTGTTGTCCCTATCTAGGCAAACCAATGGGGAACAACATTTTATAATTTGGGCTAGCGCCCTAGAGTTGCAAGAATTATCTTACGAAATTAAAATGCAATGATGCAGTTAAATAAAAGTATGTACCGCCCATCATCACTCACATGTTGAACATATCTCACCTCTCATCTAAGTGCAATATTGTACGTATATCAACCTAAGTCCCAAGTATGAAAGTCTAATAAATATAACAATAAGGTAACCTTCAATGCATATAGAGTAATTCCTATAATGATGCTAATCATTTATACGCATGTGCTTCTAGTTCCTAGAGTAACCGCTATGATACTACCCACAAGATGTAACATAATATTTTCATTATCATTTATCTGCATCACTCGACTACAAGAATTAATTCTCAATTAATTTATATAATTATATATGTCCTTACATGTTTACAACACATAATGGAATCTACCTTCAGTGTCTCATTCTTACTCTATCGGTAAGTTCGGAGGAGTACCTCATCCAAATGAATATCACAAAACACACACATGTAGGGTGTTCCCGGCGCAGTACACCATTGCACGGCCCATACCCCGATGGTGACAATGGATCCCAGCATCTACACCAACATCCTCTTAGGTGACACTACCACTTAGTACCTAAAATAACAACTAACACAATGTCTAACCCACCTCGGTTGATGCATTTTGCGGTCCCAAGATGTACATAAACCCAACAGATAGGCCATCCACGAATAGAAACAAATTAACACATATTTATAACACATAATATGTATAGGTACTTAATCGTATAATTGCCCCGAAGAAGTCTCATTTATTTCCCATTAATATTTATGCTTTAGGAATTAACCATACAGTAGATTCTTAACTTCCCCAACTAATAAATTAGTGACACAACCCTTAAATTGAAATCATACATGGTTAACCTAAAGTACTTCCTAACATTCACTTTATATTCCCAGAAATCCAATTATATCTCCCGGACTCCATAATTCATGTCGAACCCTAAAAGATCCAATAAAAATAAAAAAAAGGCAAGGGGGACCAGCACAACAAACCGAATTGGTCACTGGATGGACCGAACCGGTTCGATTACCGAACCAGTTCATCCTTCACACTGAACCAATTCGGTTCTACTGGGCTGATAAGACAAACATTGACATAATTTTGCCTTTTCCCTTCATCCATGGTGTCTCTAACCTTCACCCAAACCCCATGTATGAACTCTAGTCTATTCCCAACCATGAAACAACAATTCTGGACATCAAAATCATCCTGAAAAAACATCAAATTCATCCCACAACACTCTATATCAAGAATCATGTGCTATTAAAACTCTAGTTTCCAATATTCAATCTTTTCTCTATTCAAAGATTTCAACAAACTATCTTTCTTATCAATTTATGCTAGATTCATCATTCCTACAACATGATTTCTAAGGTTAAATTCTCAATCAACACGATATTCAATTTTCAGGCTTGTGACCAATTAGTTTAATCCTTAAACAGTATAATTTTAGATTTGTTCTTCAATATTCATGAGATTTATTCCAATCATGCGAACATCAATTCATCTACTTTACTCAAAAATTTATATGAGAAATACACAATTAAACTAAGAAACACATTGGAAATTAATTGAGCAAGACAAATCTTGTCTTAGTTTGACGATTGGGGATCTATTTCTCTTGGAACTTGATTTTCCTCCCTTCTCTAGCCTTATTAACTTCTCGAATGGGTGTGGGGCTTCCAGGGTTAAGTTGAGGGTGGATGGTAAAGTGATTTCTTAATTTTTAATTCCCCTCTTATAACAATAATCCAGAGTTACCCATAAACACCCACATTTAGGCCCCCAAACAAGCCTGGAACCATACCCGGATTGGATGAATAACTCCCCTAATAGTAAATCTATACCCCGGACCTAATTTATGATGTCCAAAACACCTAAACAAGTCCCCAAATCATCTCGAAATGTGACAAAACTATATGTACCCAATTTACACACCTTTATTATGTTGAACGCCACATACCAATAATTTAATTAAAATGCAATTTATTTTCTACGAGTAAACATAACATGCCTTAATGAATCAATTAAACATGCAATCACAACCAAGTAATTTACTCATAAATTTATTTAATTAAATTCTACCAAGTTAATTTAAATTCTATCAATTTAATTTATTATGGAAATACGAGGTATTACATTCTTCCCCCCTAATAACGGAATTTCATTCTCGAAATTCGCTAAAGCGTAATATCAAAACTCAACTCGCACAATTATCATAAGGTTATACTCAATTGTTCTATACTCTTATCTCACGAGATAAAAGAAAAAGGTTCATCTACGCCTACATAGTGGGATCGGGACGCCCATATGCCACATATCACATGTACACGCGGACAAACATTACATATGGATGACACCTATACATCCAAAATGAACCATACACACTATGCACATCTATAAGGTAAAATATGCTCGAATATCCTACTGACCGCGACTAAATTCTTCTATAAATTGTCCCACTTATTCCATTAGTGGTGTAACCATATCTAAGTTCTCTCATCACTGCACTTCTTATCCCCGTTGGCCTTTACTCATATAATATAACGTATCCCGGTGCATTATATTTCCACACTCGTATAACGTATTAAAAATAACATCCTAGAAACCAAGTGTTTCTCAACTCCCAACACTTGCTACATTTCATGCGTGGAATGTCTTGCAAGATAAATTCAAACAAGGAACCCACCTGATAAACTACTACATAGCTAAGTCGGTTATTGAGATTTGTTGGTCCAAGACTAAACACAAAATAATATGCTAACCATATTGATTTCCACCTGTGCCAATTTCAACAAAAGGCTCATCCTTCCAAGAGTTACACTAAGATCTCGTTTAATGTATCGATCTAATAATTGTTAGAACATCATGCTCCTTTTCACAAATACGATTGGACACCCTCTGTCCATTTTTAAATCTAGTAGAGCGCTCAATCACTTCTAAGCCTCTAAAGATCCACCCATACCAATAAGGTCTACTAGTGCCATTTTTCCATGACAACGTCACTATTATTATTCATGACCATAAACACCTTCCCATAATTATGGTCGCTGCAAGCCATAAAGCTCTCAAAGTAACCCAAAACGTTTACAATACAATCACTTCTCATTATGCAACCTTACCTACTAAAATAAATCCATCCTCGGATAACCATCATATTTATTAATCCCTTATAGTATGACATCATTATCATCTAGCCTATGTCCATACCCAGAGTTAAAAATTCATTGTATCCATAATTCAAGAAATGTGTCAATAACCAATCCTGAAATATCCACATTGTTGTGCCTACTTTTGATAAGGCAACACTTCCCAATTCATGCAAAACTCAAGGCTAAAATCCTACTGCCCGTATAAACTCTCACTATATAGGGTTTATAAAACTCCATCGAACCATCATTGGTTGTACTCTACTATCTTCATTATTCATATTTGAACATTTGCTTGCCCATAAACCTTATTGTTATTAGTACATCAATAAAACACACGGCTATGATGCACAAGTCACATCATGCTCATAAAAAAATTCTCAATGAGTAATCGCCCTTCCTATTTCGAAATCATATGATGATCCTACTCCCAGGTCCAAACTCTTGCACGTTATTCCCATTGAAATCACAAACGGTTTAATAACACGACAAATCTTGCCCAATCTGAGCGCAACACCAGTTTGACATCCTTTAATCGGAATCTATTCGTACCCAAATCTTTCCTCAAAATACTCACAATCTTATCAATACATTATTCTCTTTTGAGTGCACCAAATTTCCTAAAGTCATCGTACTAACCCAAGTTTACATCGCCATCCATTTTACCCTAACTAGACCCAAAACATGATAATTTCCATAATAGTTCTCATAGCTATGATGAACATAATTGTCCAACTAGTCATTCTATACTTGACCATTGACTCTTAACGGTCCCATAAATATCAACAAAAGCCCTATAAGTAGCTTACCTATCCATCCTAAAATTAACGTCATACTCCGACATATCTAATGCAAATAGATATTCCAAGAACCCAATGTCAATCTCTATACCTCTACACACAGAACGTATAAGTTCCCATCTACCCACTAGTGAATCAACGTAAATCACTATGTCAAATGCTAAGTCTACCGTCCTCGATGCACTAATGAATTAATATTAACAATTGAGTACTATTCACAAGTATCAAAATAAATATGCATTATATGTCCAATAAGAAGAAACACACCATCCACTTCCTATGATGGTGATGGTCCTTCTCCAAGGGAAAAGTGATACACACGCCCATACTGTAACTGTAATTTTTGTCCCTGAGGTGGGGTGGGTAGTGATGGTAGTGTTGTCACTATCGCTACTGGTTGGGCTGCTAACGGCTGACGCTTCCCCTGGGGTGCCTGATACCCTCGTTGTCCCCCCAGCTCCTGTGCCACCCGATTGCCCAAAGGGAACTTCCTTGCTAAGTGTCCCTTCTCTCCATGGATGTAGAAATTCCATTGAAACTGACACCTATTTGTCTATTTCCCCTGCTAGCCTCGGTCCTTCTCCTACTAGCCCTGATTGCCTCTCAGCGGCTGGCCCTGGCCCAGCTAGCCCTACTTGTTTCCATCATCGAAACCCCTGTGTCTCTTATTTTGATTGCTCGATTATGACCCCTTAAACTGTTTAGTCCCCTGAATGCCATTCCTATTCAACTTATCTTGATGGTTTGACAATTGTGAGCTAGACCTATTCTACCCCTTATTTTTCTAAAATGCCTTATGATTCTGATAATGCAGCAAAGCGGTATTTACCATATGAGCGTAGGTGTTGAAAGATGGATTCCCCAATAAATACTTCTTGATGTTCCAAGTTATCCCTGATGCAAACTTCTCCATTTTCTTCACTTCAGTGTTTACCTCGTCCCCAACAAAATAGGATAATGTGATAAACTCCTCCTCATATTATGTTACTGTGCAACCTTCCTGCTTAAGGTCCATGAACTTCCTTACCACCATGTTGGATCTCATAGCTAGTGGGAAATACTTTTCCCCAAACTTTCCCTAAAAATCATTGTAATACCAAATATTTTTAATGATTTTAATTATGGGATTAATTGACTTAAAAAGGGGAAATTTATTTATAATTAATCTGAATTTAATTAAATAATTATTAGCACGACGAGAGTTAGTATTTATTGGTATGAATTATGTTGAATATTACTTAGTGAGTAAAGTAATATGCAATTATGAATAAATTGTCTCGGGCTAATAATACAACATTTATCGTAATTAAGTCGGGAAGCGTGAGTCAGCCGTGTCGAGACTAAATGTAATGGAATAAAAGTATTTTATTTATAAGTCACCCATACGGTCATTTTTGAATGCTCCAAAGTGTCTGAAAGGGTTAAGATAGGCAGAAGAGCCTACCCAGGGGTTAAGTTTGAGTCCCATGATATTTTTACACCAAACCGGCACCCCGGGAGGGCACTTTAGACACTTTTATTTTGCAGGTAATTAAACCCACGAAATTCCTAAGCCTATATTAGCTGCTAGAGTTAGGCTTCATAGAGATATAAAACACAAAATCTTGTGAGAACATTGGAGAAGTAGAGCGAAGAGTTTTCTAAGGCATGAACCACTGTTGGAACACCATTTGCACCACCATAGCCGCCACCGTATAGAACGGAGAGAGAGAATCATCCCCATACCTTTCATCACCAACGGACCAAACTTACTACATTAGGAAAGTAATTATCTTGCATAAATATACGATGGATATATGATCCATGTTAGAATAAGGTAACATCCATATGTAAATTCCATGTTTTGGAAGATTTTAGATAGTATAAATCATGATTCTTGGGTTAAAATTGAAATGAAATAGTTTCATATATGCATGTAGAATTAAACCCATCTAATTATATTCAAATTGCTTATAAAAACCTGGTATTTACATGTTTAATTAATGATAAAGTCAAAACTAGGGTTCTTGACACTAAATATGAAATTTGGGTGAACTTATGCATGTTTATGATTTTTAAATGACTTGGATAAGTTAGGATTTACCCATATATGTTATTATAGGATATGGGTTACAAGATTGTCAATTTGGAGATGTTTAAATATGATTTTGGTGGTTAGAAATTAAGAAACCCATAATTGTTAAAGAAAATCTGGACAAATAACTGATCAATCGATCGATTGACTTAAGAATGTCGATCGATCGACTGATCGATCGATCAACCCATTTCTTTAATCGATCAACTCCCCTGGAAAATGTGATATGTTTACTTTTAATATTTTATTAAATCCCAACTTTTAGAAATCTTTCGTGTTGATTAATTGAACATAATGAGACGTAGAGAAGGGCGGTAGGATATACTTAAGACCCCGAAAATGTTATTTTGTATAGATTTGAATGGGGAAATTACGAGTGTTAATCGAATGGGTTACGGTTGGAAATTAGGTAGATTGGGGTTTAAATCGGATAAATGAATATTCGAGGTTAGTACCAGTAGTGGGGGTACATTATAGATACTGAAATAACCCAAGGCATAAATGAAAACTTAGTAACCGTTTTGGGATAAGGAAAGTTACTTGAAGTTATGCGATAAGAGTTACCGCGTTCTATAAAATATTACGTAGGAAATTCGAGATATAAATATACTACGTAGGAAACTCAAAAATTGGGACGTGCGTATACCTATATGGAATTTATATATACTTAGGTTGGGTTATTCCCTATCGTATGGGTTATTATGTATAATGCATCATATCGCGCTACTTGCTATCACAGAGCTTTTCGTGCTAGGACAGTCTTATTCTGATGAGCCCATCAGGGGAATATGGACGTGTACCTCAGAACCATAGAACTTTGTTACAACCTATCTGTGAATGATAGTGCATACGGTCGTAGGGGTGAGTGGGTATGTGCGTCTCTCTTGAGACTTGGAACTATGATTCGCCTCCATTATGTGTGACTTGTGTTTTTATATGGTTCTAGAGTGATTATGAACCTATAGTCCTTCATGTAGTATGTGATATACTGGGACTTGATAGCAAAGTATGCATGCACCATAGCTTAGTCTCGGGGTGCCTTACATGTGTATATATATATTATGATATTGATGTATATATATACACTAGTGATTATTCTATTGTTTTGCTTAGTAGATAAGAAGGAGTGCGTTATATAAAATATGTTAAAATTGTGGAAACTTATATAAATAAACAAATACTTGAATTGATTAATAAATATTGAAAATGCAAGAATGTATTATTCGGGTATTATAGGTGTGCACAATGACTTAGGCATCATAGTGAGAGACTTGATTCAAAGTATTTGGGTGAGATCGTATAACTAGTATGGGTTTGGAGTATACGTTAGGAGTGCACAATAGTTAAGGGGTGAGAATTTCAAGTGAGAGAACGTGACTAACATGTATACAATATCTGGTATTTATGCAATTTAAATACTTGTTGTTTTAAAATATTTTCAACTCGGGCTCTGATCCGTTTGCTTCCAAATCAATTTTTGTCAAACAATTTTTTGGTGCCCAGCCACAGGGACACCAAGAATAGGAGTTCCATTCACTTGACATGTTGTAGCTGCTGTGGAAGTTACTGGACCTCGGTATTAGACTCCTCCACATTTATCCTTGATTCATTCTGAGTTATTTCTTTCTGTCAGGGCATGTTGCACATTCTTATTTAGAGATGGCGGTTTCAGACATTCATTTATATTTCAGTTGTTGGATTTTATTTCATTTCAAATTATTGTATTTAGGATTTAGACTGGAAGTGTTTACTCCAGACTCATTTTATTTCATTATATCGTTTTAATTCCTATGAGATTGTTATTCGATGGTGAATGTTTAGTTAATCATTTGAATTGCTTGCATGTTATATTAAAAGATAAAATTTGACATCTAACTTTTAAATACTAGGTGGTCAGTAATTAAAAAAAAATTGACGGTGATGCTAAGACTGATTGAACTAGATATTATGTTTTAAATTTAATAAATGACTGATCACCCGGTATTTAATTAGGCAGGGTGTCACAGGGGGTATCAGAGCATCGAGTTCTAGTGTCTTTAGTATCGGTGAAGCTTAGTATGCTTCCAGCGTAGCTTTCTTTGATGTAAATCCCTATATTTAGGACTGTTCTATTCATTAATTGCGCATTTTACGTCTTTAGCTATTTTTAGATATTTAATGTGTACTTATAAATCTTCTCTCTCATCTCAGATGCCTCCCAGACGTGCACAGTGAACTCCTAGGGGTGTCCACCCCGAGCCCCAGCCAACCCCGGCCCAGGGTACGATGAATACTGTGGAGGTTGTCTCTATCGTAGCACAAGCGGTAAATGCTGCTTTAGCCATAGTATAGCAAGCCCTAACCCAATCACAGGTGGTGGAACCAGCACCAACTCACGTGTTCCCTTCTTCTTGGGGACGAGTCAGAGATGCCTTCCAGAAGTCACATCCTCCGGATTTTGCAAGGAGTTCTGATGTTGTGGTAGCGAGCCAATAGAAGAAAGCCATACAGCGGGACTTGAGGATGTACGAGTGCACTGAGTTCCAGAGGAAGATATTAGATAATTTTAAGCTAATGGGAAAGGAACTGCAGTGGTGGGAGTCTATTACCACTGCTGAGGAGAGAGACATCATGACTCTTCAGGAATTCTGGGTGCGATTCGACCGCAAATATTTCCCTTCCACCGTTCAAACTTAGATGAGGCAGAAATTACTAGATCTCACCGAGTATGGGAAGACCATTGCGAAGTATGAGGAATAGTTTATGAGATTAATTAATCTGGTGCCAGATAAAGCACATACTGAGGGGAAGAAAATTCATATGTTTATGGATGACTTGACTTGGAGGATTCGTCAGCACCTTTGGGTAATCTTTCATTTGGTACATATACTGATGTACTTAACGCTGCCCTACTACACTACCATGACCACTGCTTCCATCTAAAGGGAAGCAAATGAGCGAGGGAGTCTATCCATCAGGGAAGGATAGGAGGTAATGGTTCTAGTGGGGCACAACTAGCTCAGGGTCAGCAGAGATAGGGCAAGCAGAGTTCGCATCAGGGAGACCCTGATAAGAGGTTCAGATCAGGTCACTACAGGCAAGGATAGGGAGGTTTTAGGCAGGGGCATAAGGGCCAGTGTGGCCATCAGGTCCACCAGTGCTTTCAGCAGGGCCAAGGGAGGGGAGATAACGGCCAACGGGGCTAAGGACAGCAGAATCAGAGGGGAAGAAACTTTAGTGGTAGATGCTTTGGCTATGGAAAAAATGTCCACCGATGTCAGGATTGTCCTGAAAGGGTCAGGGCCCTGCAGCAGCAATAGTATCAGGTTGCTCGATAAGAGCCCCAGTGACCAATCTTTTCATCCACCCTCCCAGGACCACTACAGATGCCAACCTTACAAGTTATTCTATCAGTTCCAGTTTAGCAGGGATAGTTATAGTATGGGTGTGTTTTCAGCATCCACCAGGCCGTAGTTCCTTAAGATCCACCCACAGTTGAGGGTATGTTTTCTATCCAGGGGACTTTGGGTCGAATATTGTTTGACATGGGGGATTCACACTCTTTTATTGCGAGTATATTTACACGTTCTAGGGATTATTAGACACGGAAGATAGTACGATTACTAGTGTAGATTCACCGATGGGCTATGGGTCACTGATATTCTTTATATTTTGGGGCGTGGGTATAGATATCGTGAGATTTATTTTACCTATCAATATGCTTGTATTAGATATGTCCGAGTATGATGTTATTATTGGGATGGATTGTCTAGTTACGTATAGGGCCATAATTGATTGTTATAGTCGTAATATTGTGTTCATTGTATCGGGTCAGTATATGTTTTTGGTGGTGATTCCTCGTCATGAGGGAGGTTCGTCCACCCATTTATATTATATAGAGGAGGATACCTCTAAGGAGATGGTGATTCCACTTGATTCGATTCCGATTGTTCATGAGTTCATTTATGTATTTCAGGACATACCAGGGCTACCACCTAGCAGAGTGATAGAGTTTGTGATGGACTTGATGCTAGTCACTTGACCGATAGCTCGTGTACCTTACCGTATGGATCTGACGGAGATGAGGGAGTTACGGGATCAGATTGAGAAAGTGTTGGGATAGGGCTTCATCCGTAGGAGTACCTCACCTTGGGGTGCTCCCTAATGTTCATAAAGAAAAGAGATAGTTCGTTACAGCTGTGTGTTGACTACCGAGAGTCGAATAAGGTCACGATACGGAATAAGTATTTGTTGCCCCGAATCGATGACTTATTCAACTAGTTTAGGGTTGCCTACTTCTCGAAGATAGACTTGAGGTCGGGATACCATCAGTTACGTATTATAGAGTAGGACGTGTCTAAGACTGCCTTCTTAACGAGAAATGGGTCCTACGAGTTCAGGGTTATTCCATTTCGGCTAACCAACGCACCGCCCGTGTTTATGGACTTGATGAACAGGGTGTTCATAGAGTTATTAGATTAGTTTGTTATTGTATTCATATATGACATACTCATTTATTCTCAGACCGATGAGGAGCATGTCTAGCATTTGAGGAAGGTTTTGCGGACACTACGTGAGCATGAGTTATATGCGAAATATGAGAAGTGTGGGTTTTAGCTGAGAGAGGGTCAATTTTTTTGGCACATTATTTCTGAAAGAGGGATATCCATAGATCCGAGGAAGGTGTCAGCGGTGAAGGAGTGGGGGCAACCCATGACACTGATAGATATACGTAGTTTCTTGGGGCTAGACGGATACTACGGACAATTTATTCGGTAATTCTCCAAGATAGAGGGTCCATTGACTAATTTGACTCGCAAAGGGATGCCATTTATCTGGGATTATGCCTTCCATTTGGCTTTTGATGAGCTCAAGGGCAAGCTGACTTTAGCACCAGTACTAGCACTGCCCAGGACGGGAGTGGAATACCTGGTGTATAGTGATGCGCCCTTACTAGGACTTGGGAGTGTGTTTCAGCAGCAGGATAAGGATATAGCTTATGCTTCCCGTAAGCTTAAGCCTCACGAGAGGAATTACCCCACCCATGGCTTGGAGTTAGCAGCAGTCGTGTTTGAACTTCGGTTATGGAGATATTATCTCTTGGGGGAGAATTGTTTCCTATTTACGGATCATAAGTCACTGCAGTACCTATTCATGTAGCGGGATTTGAATATGCGTCAGTGAAAGTGGCTTGAATTAGTGAAGTACTATCAGTTCGACATTCAATATCACCCGGGGAAGGCTAACATGGTAGCAGACACATTGAGTCATAGGTTAGCGGGTGAGGTGGCCGAGGTGTGGAAGGAAAAATGGAAGGATCTAGGAGATCTGAATGCGATTGCCCGCTCATTCACGTCAGTGATGATGGTTACACCCGATATCGTTATTAGGGTGATACAGGCTCAGGAAGCAGACTCGTTCTATCAGGATCGGATTGTACAACTTCTAGCCGAGGGGGTAGAGTCGTATTCTATGAGTTCAGATGGGGGATTACACTTTAATGGAAAACTAGTAGTTCCAGAGGGCGAGGATTTACGACATGCGGAGATGGTGGAGTCGTACAGTTCATGATTTATGGTACATCCCGGAGGGGATAAGATGTACTAGGATATGAGGCGACAGTACTGGTGGAGTGGAATGAAAAAGGACATCAACGAGTTTTTTTTTAAATGTGCCACTTATTAGCTGGTAAAAGTGGATCACCAGAGACCGTCAGGTCTCCTATAGCTGTTAGAGATCCCTATGTGGAAATGGGAGAGAATTTCCATGGATTTCATCACAGGGTTGTCCACATCGCAGAGGGGTCACGATTCCATATGGGTGATTGTAGATCGACTGACCAAGGTAGCTCATTTTCTGTCAGTTCAGATCGATTATGCTAGTACACTCAGATCTTGATTACCGAGATAGTGAGACTCCAAGGGGTGCCCCTTGATATTATGTCCGTTCGGGAAAATATTTTTTAGTCCAGATTTTGGGAGAGCTTCCAGAAAGCCATGGGTACGGAGTTACGATTAAGTTTGGCCTGTCACCCGCAGACTGATAAATAGACCGAGAGGAAAAATCAGATGTTAGAGGATATGTTATGAATGTGCATCCTTGATTTTGGTGGGGGCTGGGAGCAATAACTTCCCCTGGTGAGTTTTCTTATAATAAGTCCTACCAGTTTACTATTGTCATGGCTCCATTCGAGGCATTATATGGTAGGCCTTGTCATTATTCAACGTGTTGGATAGAGGTGGGGGACAACGAGATAATGGGGCCAAAGGTGATTCAGGATACCTCAGCCAGGATTAAAATGATTCGGAGCTGTATTCAGGTTGCTCAGGATAAACATAAGAGTTACGCCGATGCCAAGAGGTTCTTCAGGGAGTTTGGTGTGGGGGACCAGGTGTTGTTACGAGTATCTCCTATGAAGGGGATAATGCGGTTTAGGAAGAAAGGGAAGTTGGCGTCGAGGTATGTAGGTCCATTCCTAATTATTGAGTAGATTGGGCCAGTGGCTTACAAACTTGGGTTACCGAGCACTTGCATAGGATTCATGACGTGTTTCATATTTTTTCATTGAGGAGATATCTTTGGGATGAGTTCACCCACACTCATATTGCTTTAGAGGAAATTGATCTACAACCCGATAGTTCCTACGAGGAGGGGCCAGTTGCTATCCTAGACCACAATGAGAGGAAACTAAGGTCAAAGGTAGTGTCATTAGTACGTGTTCAGTAGAGAAATCATAATGTCGAGGAGTCTACCTGTGAGCGTGCGGATGAGATGCGCGACAAAAATCCAGAGTTATTCATCACTAATGGACCAGACTTGTTACATAAGGCAATTTATTATCTTGCGTTAATTTACGATAAATATATGATCCATGTTAGAATAGGGTAACATCTATATGAAAATCCCATGTTTTATAAGATTTTAGATAGTGTAAATCATGATTCTTAGGTTAAAATTGAAATGGAATAGGTTTGTTTATGCATGTAGAATCAAACCCACGTTATAATAATCAAATTGGTTAAAGAAGTATGGTATTTACATGTTTAATTGATGATAAAGTCAAGAACCTTGAGACTAAATATGAAATTTGGGTGAATTTATGCATGTTGATGATGTTTAAATGATTTGGATACGGTAGGATTTGCTCTAATATGTTAGTTTATGATATGGGTTACATGAATATCAATTTGGAGATGTTTAAATACAATTTTGTTTGTTAAAAATTAAGAAACACGTAACTGTTAAGGAAAATTTGGGTAAATAACTAATCGATCGACTCAAGATCGATTGATCGACCCATTTCTTCGATCGATCGACTCCCCTTGGAAAAAGTGATTTGTTTAATTTTTAATATTTGATTAAATCCCAACTATTAGAAATCTTTGGTGTGGATTATTTGAACATAATGAGACCTATGGAAGGGCAATAGGATATACTTAAGACCCAAAAATTATTATTTTGTATGGAATTGAATGGGGAAATTACGAGTGTTAATCTAATGTGTTAGGGTTGGAAATTAGGTAAATTGGGGTTTAAATCGAATAAATGAATATTTAAGGTTAGTACCAGTAGTGGGAGTACATTATAGATACTGAAATAACCCAAGGAATAAATGAAAACTTAGTAACCTTTTTGGGATTAGAAAAGGTACTTGAAGTTATGCGACGAGAGTTACCGCGTTGAATAAAATATTACATATGATATTCGAGATATAAATATACTACTTAGGGGACTCGAAAATTGGGACGTGCATATACCTATATGGAATTTATATATACTTAGGTTGTGTGATTACCTATAATATAGGTTATTATGTGTAATGTATCATACCGTGCTACTTGCTATCATGGAGGTTTTCTTGCTAGGACAGTCTTATTCTGATGAGCCCATCGAGGGAATATGGACTTGTACCTCAAAACCATAGAACCTTGGTACAGCCTATCTGTGAATGATAGTGAAGACGTCCGTAGGGGTGAGTTGGTATATGTGTCTCCCTTGAGACTTGGAACTATGATTGGCCTCCATTATGTGTGACTTGTGTTTTTATATGGTTCTAGAGTGATTATGAACCTATAGTCCTTCATGTAGTATGTGATATACTGGGACTTGATAGCAGAGTATGCATGCACCATAGCTTAGTCTCGGGGTGCCTTACGGGTGTATACATATATATTATGATATTTATGTATATATATACACTAGTGATTATTCTATTGTTTTGCTTAGTAGATAAGGAGTGCGTCATATAAAATATGTTAAAAATGTGGAAACTTATATAAATAAACAAATACTTGAATTGATTAATAAATATTGAAAATGCAAGAATGTATTATTCGGGTATTACGGGTGGGCACAATGACTTAGGCATCATAGTGAGAGACTTGATTCAAAGTATTTGAGTGAGATCGTATAACTAGTATGGGTTTGGGGTATACGTTAGGAGTGCACAATAGTTAAGGGGTGAGAATTTCAAGTGAGAGAACGTGACTAACATGTATACAATATCTGGTATTTATGCAATTTAAATACTTGTTGTTTTAAAATATTTTCAACTCGGGCTCTGACCCGTTTGCTTCCAAATCAATTTTTGTCAAACAATTTTTTGGTGCCCAGCCACAGGGACACCAAGAATAGGAGTTCCATTCACTTGACTTGTTGTATACTCTTCACATTTATCCTTGATTCATTCTGAGTTATTTCTTTCAGCTGGGGCATGTTGCACATTCTTATTTAGAGATAGCGGTTTCAGACATTCATTTATATTTCAGTTGTTGGATTTTATTTCATTTCAGATTATTGTATTTGGAATTTAGACTGGAAGTGTTAACTCCAGACTCAGTTTGTTTAATTATGTCGTTTTAATTCCTATGAGATTGTTATTGGATGGTATATGCTTAGTTAATCATTTGAATTTCTTGCATCTTATATTAAAAGATAAAATTTGACATCTGAATTTTAAATACTAGGTGGTTAGTAATTAACAAAAAGTTTTTGACAATGATGCTAAGACTGTCCAACTGGAGATTTTGTTTTAAATTTAATAAAGGACTGATCACCCGGTATTTAATTAGGCGGGGTGTCACACTCATCAATATTCAACCTGCCCCTCTCCACTAGTGTGGTGATAAACTCTCATTACTGTAAGGGGACCCTACCAGTCGTAATAAAGCTAACATCTGCTTGTGCTCTGTAGTGCACTCATTCATCCTCATGTGTAGCTGAATGTCTTTTTTCCGCTGACTGGCCACCAAAATATCGGGATTCCCTATAAACTCTAGCGATTGGCCCTTAGTGAAGGCCTCCTTATATCTCTCCCAAATCGAGCCCTATGCCTGAACAGGTAGCACCACCTGTTGCGGAGGTGGTGGTGGCTACTGCTGCGGTGGCTGAAATTGATGTAGCATAATGTCCGTCACTGTAGATACAGATGCATCACTGTTGTGGAAATATTTGCTGGGGTAACCATGGGTGGGGCTGGTAGTGGCTATGGGTGTGGCTGCAGCTCCTGCTGAGTGCCCTCTTCTGCATCTTGTGTTATGACACGTTGAGGTTTATCTTGCCTACCGTTTCCCATATAAAAGTAAACTAGGTTAATATTAATAACATATCACAAAGAGTTCAATGATTCCTAATCATTGGCTCTACATCAAAGAATGCAACGCAGAATGTAACGGACGTAACATAGATCCTAAGGACATTACAACCTAGGTGATCTCATACCAACCGTAACAAACCCCACTTTCATATAAAGGTTGGCCAGACACAATATGCCGAAGATGGATCTTGTCTAAAAATCTCTATCATTCTCAGCATCAAACCATAACAAAACATCTTTTTTTTAAACAACATGCACGATAAAAACAGTTCTAATTAATAACTGATAATAAATCATTATAACATCCGGATAGTGATAAAAACTCTAACATAAGTACGACTAATCTCAAAATGTCTGAATAAAAAACTTTAGGCTTATGCCCATACAACCTCCGAATAATTGAAAAAAAAAACTAGAAGAGAAATAACAACCTAAACTAGAGTCAAAGGATCTGAATACCTGATGGGCAAATGTGACCGCAAATCTAATCTCATGTCAGCCCTGTTGTCCTTGTCTAGATAAACCTGGGGGAAAGACATTTTATAATTTGGTTCAACACCCTAGAGTTGCAAGAATTATCTTATAAAATTAAAATGCAATGATGCAGTTGATTCAAAGTATGCACCGCCCATCAGCACTCACATGCAGTAAGTATCCCACCCCTCATCTAAGTGCAATACTATACACATATCAACCCAAGTCCCAAGTATTGAAGTCTGATAACTATAACAATAAGGTAACATTCGATACGTCTAGGGTGATTCCTATACTGAAGCTAATCATCTACATATGTTCTTCTAATTCCCAGAGTAACCCCTACGATAGTACCCACAAGGAGTAACATTACATCCATTATCCAATACATAGTATTAGTTTCATTATCATTTGTCTACATCATTAGACTATGAGAATTAATTCTCAATTAATTTATATAATTATATATGTCCTTACATATATACGACACATAAAGGCATCTACTTTCAGTGTCCCTTTCACGCTTTATCAGTAAGTTCGGAGGAGTCCCCTATCTAAATGGACATCATAAAATACACACATTTGTGGTGGTACCTACGTAGTACACCATTGCACGACCCATACCCCGACGGTGACAATGGATCCCAGCATCTACACCTACATCCCCGTAAGTGGCGCTACCATGTAGTACCTAAAATAATTACCTACACAATGCCTAACCCATCTATGTTGACGTGTGCTACGGTCCCAAGACGTATGTAACCCCAATCGATAGGCTATCCATGATCATGGGTATGTCCATGAAAATAAATGAACACATTTTATAACACAAAATATGTATATGTAATAAACCCTATAATTACCACCAAGAAGTCTCAGTTATTTCCCATTAATATTTTTGCTTCAAGAAATAACGATCTAGTTAATTGTTAACTTCCCTAACTAATAAAACAATGACACATCCCTTATATGAAATTCAACCCCGGTTAACCTAAGGTACTTCCAAACCTTACCTCTATATTCCCAGAAGTCCAATTTTATCTTTCAAACACCATAATTAATAACGAATCTTAAACGATCCATGAAAAATCATAAAAGGCAAGGGGGACTAGCACAGCAGGCCGGCTGGACCGAACCGGTTTGCCCCTCTTGGCAAACCAATTCGGTTTTGCTGCACTGCCAAGAAGAACAATGATAGGATTTAGCCTTCTCCCATCATCCATGGTGTCTCTAACCTTCACCCAAATCCCATGTATGAACTCTAGTCTATTCTTTGCAATGAAACAATAATTCTCTACATGAAAATCATCGTGAAAACATATCAAATTCATTCGACAATAATCTATATCAAGAATCATTTTCTATTAAAACCCTAGTTTCCAAGATTCAATCTTTTCTCTTTTATACGCTTCAAGAATTTATCTTTCATATCAATTTACATTAGATTCATCATTGCTACAACATGAGTTCAAAGGTTAAATTACCAATCAACAAATATTTTCGGGTTTATCACTAATTCAATCCTTAAACGTTATAATTTCATATTTGTTCTTCAATATTCTTGAAGTTTATTCCAATCGTACGAACACCAATTCATCTTCTTAACCTAGAATTTTCTGTGAGAAATATACAATTAAATTAAGAAACATATTGGAAATTAATTTAGCAAGAGAATGTTTGCCTCAGTTTGATGATTGTGGATCTCTTTCTCTTCGATATTGATCTTCTCCCCTTCTCTAGCCTTGGTAAGTTCTCCAATGGGTGTGGGGATTCTAGGGTTGGGTTGTGGTGGATGGAAATGTGATTTCTTAATTATTAATTACCCTCTTATAACACTAGTCCCCAATTACCCATAAACCTCCACATTTGGGCGCCCAAACAAGCTCGAAATCATATTCTGATTGGCCCAATAACTTCTTTAATGGTATACCTATACCCCGCACCTTATTTTAGATGTCTAAAACACCTAAACACGTCCCCAAATCATCCCAATTTATTCTTTTATTATGTTGAATGCCACATACCAATAATTTAATTATCAGCAACATACCAATCATTTAATTAACATGCAATTTATTTTCTACGAGTAGACATAACATGCCTAAATGAATCAATTAAACATCCAATTAAAACTAAGTAATTTATTCAAAAATTAATTAAATTAAATTCTACCAAGTTAATTGAAATTCTACCAATTTAATTTATTATGAAAGTACGGGGTATTAGAACTATGTAATTTTCTAAATGTTTATAACCCAAAATTTGAATTAGTTATTTTTATTTTGCATTTTATAGGTCCCCGGGAATTTGGACAATGAAGGAGTCAATATGGAAAAATTGTTAGGATACGTCGGGACACGATATGATACAGTTGACACCGCTGTACTAAATATTTTTAATAAAATAGCTCTAGTATCCGTTGAGGATGTGACATAGTGTCACACCCTAACCCCATTAGGATATAATTAACTAAAGAGTTCACAAACCACACTATTTATTTATTAATTTATTTAGTAATACACATTAAAACAACTTCAAGGTTAAAATGCGGATTACTAACAATCCAAGCGTTTTAAAGAGACATAATTTAAACAAAACTCCCATACCATTTAACTTAATTACAACTAGTACAATGTATAAAATAGAACTGATGAGACCTGACTACTATTTACCCAACCTCCTAGACCTGGCACTAGCAGCTTCAAAACCTGAAAAATGTAAACATATAAAATCATGAGTTTAAAAAATCAGTGACTGTACTACATCTCTATATAGTAAAAGTAATATATTAACATCTCAACATATCAATATATCCATCTCTGTGCCAAATTAGGCCATAAACATATCCAGAGTTAAAAAAAATCCACATCTCCTGCTCGTAGGCAATAATCATATCCATAGGTTTTAATAACCTAACATCTCCTGAATTGCATAGCAATTCAACATATATTGACTTTTATAAAGCCATGTCATCTCAACATCTCTTGACTTTTAATAAGCCATAACATCTCAACATATCATAACTTTTAATAATCCATATTATCTCGATATATAATACATACATATCATATCCAAAATAAACTCAGTAAGTACACTCACATTGGGTTGTTAACTATATATTCCCGTTTCCTTCTGGTGGAGCTGAACTGGGTTGATTTGACCTTACACCTGTTAATCCAACTAAATCAATACTTAATCTCAATCATAAGTATTATCTTAATATATCTATGTAACTTTCAATGACTATACAACGACAATATAATTCTACTCAAATCACATTCCATTAAACATGTGTAACGACGAAACAATTGTATATATATTGATAAGGTTATGAACATTCAACCATAGAAATACCTTTTAAGGAATTTATAACTAAAATTAAGTAAACATAAAAGTATACTTCTCAGTGTATATACACATGAAACATGTACTCAAAATACCCTTGGGAAAGACAAGATAAAAACATTCTTTCATGTGGTATCCAGTATGGCCTCAAATTATTGTCATCTATACTTAACCATCCTATATTCATAAATAGTACACATACAGGTGTCCAAGATTATCAATATAAAACATATCTGAATATACTTTCCGTTACAAGTGACGGTGTAATTTTCAAGCTTCCTAGAGCAAGTTATGGCCATTTTTTTACAACACAAGAAATTTTCCCTATAAACTCCTCTATTGTTCCTTTAACTTCCAAGGATTTTCATAATTTGTCTCCAGCATAACTTTCCATGATTTTCAACCCATTTTTAGTACACATACTGAATAGTACAGAATTAAAGTTTCATAATTTTTTCACTTCATTTGCTATGTCAAAAGATTGACCAAACTCAGGGTATACCGAAATGAAATATACCAATAGCAACTATATACCAACTTGCAACCATCACTAAGGCCTAACCATAATGAGTGAAATTCTAATTTTAGGATATTATATGAATATATGAGCCTACCTTCATATGCAACTATAATTTCTTGAATTCCAGTAAGCACACAAAATTATATGCAAGTTTGAATACAAGGGGTTTCATTGCAAACCAATATGGCCTATAAACACCACTTAATCAATACATATTATCACAAAGGGTGATGGAATTTTAATCCCTAATTCACGATTTATATACTTTGAAATAAGTATAATACAAGATTAAAACAATATTGATCACAAAATTATACCTTGGAAACACTTTAAGGATTTTCTTGAAATTTTCCTAGCTTTTCTTGTAATCTGTCTTCCTTAAACTTCGACTTTCTCTTTTCTTAAGCTTAAATCTCTCCAAAACTGAACCTAAGGTTATATTTGCTGAAGAAATAAGTTAAAGGGAGAGGTTTAAGTAGGCCAAGGCTGCCTCCCATTCCAACCAATCAAATTAAAACATTTGGTTTACTAAAAGACAATTTACCACTTAAAGGAAATGGACAAATTTGCCCCTTGTTCGTAAATTTGGCCTAACTTCTTACTCGGACATCCGTTTGATGTACCGTTTGATGTGTTACCACCCTAACTCACATTTCTATAACTATATAGTTTTCACCTCAAGTCATTTGTTATGTTATAAGGGTCAAAATTAGTCTTAAACAGGAACATTTCTATCTAAAATAACAAAATTTTGGGTTCGTACATAACTCGACATTTCACGATTTATGAAAGTAGGAATAGACTAAACATAATCATTTAACATTATATATACTAATAACACATTATTCATATCACATTATATAAGCATTATTTAAATACAATTTATCATAATTATATCCAGGTTGTCACAACTTCCCCCCTTGGAAAATTCCGTCCCCGAAATTTAATATAAAGGTCACTTACCAAACAAATGGGGATACTATTTCTTCATGCTATCCTCCGTCTCCCAAGTTGCTTATTTAATTCCATGGCTCAACCACATAAATTTAACTAAGGGAATAACTTTGTTCATTAATGCCTTCTCCTTACGATCAATAATTTCCACCGGTTCCTCGATGTACGACAAGTCTTCTTTCGGTTCAATAGGTTGGGTTTTCAGCTGATGAGATGGATCCGCCAAATACTTACAAAGCATCGATACGTGAAACACATCATGTAAACGATATAAATCTGGAGGTAATGATAATCTATATGCCAGGTGTTGATACCAAAATTAATATGCTGATGTGGACGAATAAGATGAAGACATGTATCAATCTACCCGGCACAATAGCAGCGAGGAAGATCATTTACCGACCAACCATGCTTCTTTCCGAGCAACGATAATACGCCGAGGAACTCTATCACATCGAGGAACTCTATCGCACCGAGGAACTCTAACGCACCGAGGTACTCTAATGTTCCGAGGAACCCCTGATCAGCGAACAGCTATGGCGGTCCGATCTGCATCTCGGTCGTATCATTAATTGCCAGATAATCAACAGTTTAGATATTCATTGAATGCTTATATTCTTGGCACGCACTCTGCATTAAATGTATTACCCTTTCGCATGTATATCATTGAATGTATCGAACCTTTCATGTACAGCCTCAAGGCTATAAATACCTTGTATCATCCTCATTCAAGGAGACCGGAATTTCTTGAGAGAATTTGTAATCAAGAATTCTACAAACACTCAGCAATAACATAACAGTGGACGTAGGCTTTATTCCTAGCCGAACCACTTTAAAAATCTCTTTCTTATTTATTTATCTGTGATTGAATAATTAGAGCGATCTAGTTTTTTACATCAACAGATTGGCGCCGTCTGTGGGAAACGACTGTTATTATCGTTTTTCATAAAAATAATTTATCACCAATGGCAGATAATCCAGAATCCAGTAATCGAAATGTTGGAAATACTGGAAATCTTCCAAATCCATCTGCATCCCCAGATCTGGCTGGAATTATGACGAATCTGGCTCAAGGACAAACCGCCATGCAAGAATCTATGAGGCAACTCATTCAAACTCTTCAGGGCGGTGCACCTACCTATTCAGGGCAAAGAAGTGATCATAGGCAATCGCAATCTAGACGTACCGGGTCATATCGCAATGAGGAGTCTAATGATTCTTCTTATCAACCTGGGTGAACTTCATCGATACGGGCTACGGATACAGATCAACGTATCACTCTTTCTCCGGAGAGAACTAGCGCTTTGGAAAGATTAAGCAGGGTGTCTCCTTTCAGTCGGTTAGGACCAAGGAGGAACATGAGTCCACCTAGGGCTCCATCAAGAAGTTTTCGACCACCACCAGGTTTGAGAGAAGGATCTGCACAATCGCGACCAACTACTCGTCGAGATAAATCTCAGGAAGCTACGTCAGAGCAATCAGTTGCTCGGACTAAGCGGCCCGAGGAAGGGAATGAAGCATGGAAAGGTTCCATTCAACGGTTGGAAGATAGATTGGGAGAAATGGCTAAGGCAAGGAACCCCTTACAGAGAACTTTTGTTCAAGGAACACCTTTTGTGCAAGCCATTGTGGATTTCCCTACACCGTCAAAATTCAAAGCACCCGTAGTGACCCCCAAGTACGATGGAAAGACAGATCCCGTACTTCATATAGAACAATACCAAGCTGCTGCAGATATCTACGCTGTCCCTGACGAGATGAGGTGTAGAGCATTCTCGGGAACTCTTACCGGATCTGCACAGATATGGTACAATAATCTTCCTCGGGGTAAGATTTCAACCTTTGTTCAGTTAGCCGAATTATTTATTGGCAATTTTTGTTTTGGAGCAAAGCCGGTAAAGCGAGTAGCACACTTGCTAAGTGTTAGACAAAAATCAGGTGAAAGTACTAGAGATTACATAACTCGTTTCAATAACGAGAAGTTGGAGGTCATAGATTATGAAGAAAAGATAGCAATCACTGCTCTGATGAGTGGTTTGCTGCCTAACAAGCTGTACTACACTTTGGCCAAAGATCCACCTAAAAATATGTCGGAGTTGATGGCAAAGGCGGCCAAAATCATGAATGCCGAGGAGGCTATGGCTGCGAAGAAGAATATGGATAAAGAAGTTAAAATTGAGGTCGACAATTCTAAGAAGAAAGATCAGAAAGGTAATGGTGGTGACAAACATTCCAGGAATAACAGGATGAAGTTGGAAGTCCTAAAGAAGTATGATAATTATACTCCATTGAAAATGGGTATTAATCATGTTTTGGAAGAAATCAGGAATAACGAGGAAATCAAGTGGCCAGAGAAACTGAAGACAAATCCCGACCTGAGGAATAAAGACAAATATTACGAGTTTCACAAAGATCATGGCCATATGACCAAAAATTGTATAGCCCTTCAGAACGAGATTGAAACACTCATCCGAAGAGGAAAATTATCAAAGTATGTAGATCACAGAGGTGAAAGGAAGAATGATGATAGAACTAGAGAGAGATCTAGATCTCCTCGTCATGCAGAGGATAAAAAGAAGAGGGACCATGAAGAGGATCCAGATGATGACCCCGATCTTCCCAAGAAACCAAGGAAACCTGAACGAGAGGTATTTTCCATACGTTTTGGGTCACTTGATTGTAATGTTATTACAGGAGGAGATGCAGGAGGAGGAGACCTTACTGCAGAAAGAAAAGCTTACCTCGGAGAGGCTCAAGCTTGTTCATACATTCAGCGAATAAACCTGGCCGAGGATGATCGTCCGAGGAAGGTAAACAAAGAGAAGCTAGTGATTGGTTTTTCAAAAAACGACCTGGCAGGTATTCTTTACCCTCATGATGATCCTTTGGTGATCAAAATGAGGATGAAGGATGTGATCATTTCAAGGGTGTTAGTAGACAATGGTAGTTCGGCAGACATCATGTACTATTCATGCTTTGATAGTTTGAATTTAAAATTATCTCAATTGGAACCTTATCACAGACCCCTTCTGGGTTTTGCTGGCGAGAAAGTTTTTCCACTTGGGACGATCAAGTTGGATATACTCATTGGAACTTGGCCTGCTTGTCGAACAGAAAGAATACGCTTCTTTGTGATGGATAAGAATGTGCAGTCCGCCTACAACATCATCATGGGAAGAGTTGGATTGAAGAAGTTCGAAGCAGTTCCATCTACAGTACATCAATGTTTGAAATTCCCAACGAATTTTGGAGTAGGAATTATGAAAGGTGATCAAAAAGTAGCTCGGGAATGCTATTATTCGTCTGCCGAGTAAGAAGAACTTGAAGAATCAAGGAAAAAGACTACTACTTATCAAGTGGAGGAGAGCACAGAAATTGAAACTCTTGACCCTAGGGATGAATCTCAACTCGTAAAAGGGCAGGTTATGGAATCTACAGAAATTGTTATCCTGGACGACGAGCATCCTGAACGAGTAACTCAGATAGGATCGTCGTTGGATGTTTCAATAAAACAAGATTTGATAACTTTCTTGAGAAACAGGAAGAATACTTTTTCTTGGAGTCACGAAGACATGCCAGGTATAGATCCAAACTTTTTATGTCATGAGCTCAACGTGAATAAGGAGATCAAGCCTGTGAAGCAAAGAAGAAGAGTGTTTAGTCCCGAGAAGAACCAGGCCATACAAGAGGAGGTCGAGAAACTCCAGAAAGCCCAATTCATTGAAGATGTGAAATATCCAGATTGGTTGGCAAATGTGGTGATGGTAAAGAAGAAGAACAACAAATGGAGAATGTGTGTTGATTTTACTGATCTCAACAAGGCATGTCCAAAAGATCATTTTCCATTGCCCAGAATTGATCAACTAGTGGATGCTACCTCGGGACACGAGCTACTCAGCTTCATGGATGCTTATTCTGGTTACAACCAGATCAAAATGAAACCTGAAGACAGGGAAAGTACTTCTTTTATTACCCCAAGGGGAACTTATTGTTATAATGTTATGCCTTTTGGTTTAAAAAATGCAGGTGCAACATATCAGCGGTTGATGAACAAGGTTTTTACCGAACAAATCAGCCGCAATATGGAGGTCTATGTCGACGACATGCTCACCAAAAGCAAGAGAGCTGCAGATCATTTGGTTGACTTGAGTCAAACTTTTGATCAACTGGATAAATACCAGATGAAGCTCAACCCGACGAAGTGTACCTTTGGAGTACGAGAAGGAATGTTCCTCGGATACATCGTCAACCAGCGAGGTATTGAGGCAAATCCAGAAAAGATCAAGGCTCTTTTAGGGCTGCGATCTCCGACGACGAAGAAAGAAGTACAGAGTCTTACTGGACGGGTTGCAGCACTCAACAGATTTGTATTCCGAGCAACTGATAAATGCCTCCCATTCTTCAAAACACTGCGAAAAAGTTTTGAGTGGACTGATGAATGTGAGAAAGCCTTTCAAGATTTGAAGAAGTATTTGGGAGCCCCACCATTGTTGTCTAGGCCAATAACTGGAGAGACGCTGTACTTGTATTTGGCAGTATCAGAAAATGCAGTTAGCTCGGCATTGATCAGATTGGAGAATGGAGTCCAGAAGCCAATTTATTACACAAGCAAGGCCTTCCGAGGTGCGGAAATCAGATACCCAAAGCTGGAAAAATTGGCACTGGCATTAATTGAAGCAAGTAGAAGAATGAGGCCATACTTCCAGGCCCATACCATCATTGTGTATACCGACATGCCGTTAAGACAAGCCCTTCACAAGCCAGAAAAATCAGGAAGATTGATGTACTGGGCAATAGAGCTCGGTGAATATGATATTGTGTATGAACCCAGATCATCGTTGAAGGGGCAAGCCGTGGCAGATTTTATAGCAGAGTTCACATACCCTGATACCCCCGAGGAGCAAAAGGTGCTTGCTGACCTACCTGTGGACGATACAGGATCAACAGACACATATCCAGACCAACCAAGGTTGGTAAAAGGACTTGTGGATGTAGAAAAATCATCATATTCAAACCCCGACCAACTCCGGTTGGAAGAAGGGCGCGAACAAATGACCAACGAGGAACTAAGGATACCCGGGGATGATGAAAGAAAACAGATGATATTTCACCGAGGAATTCTAACAGATAAGAAATTTGAAGACAAGTTACATACATGGAGATTATATGTAGATGGATCATCTTGCACGGCTGGTTGTGGAGCAGGGATTGTTTTAAACTCTCCAGACGATATTGACATGGAGTATGCCTTGAGATTCCAATTCAAAGCTTCCAATAATGAGGCTGAATATGAGGCTATGATAGCAGGTTTTCATTTGGCGAAAGTTATGTAGGCACGACAAGTAATTGTTTTCAGTGATTCTCAATTAATTGTGAATCAAATGATGGGAATATATGCAGTGAAGGGAGAGTTAATGGTGAAGTACCATGCAAAAGTGATGGAGTTATTAACAGAATTTGATGCTATTCAATTGGTAAGAATACCGAGAATGGAGAATGCTAGAGCAGACGCATTGGCCCGACTAGCGTCAGCTACGCGCACCGAGCTGCGAAGAACAATACCAATTGAAATATTAGAAAGTCGGAGCATAGAAGAAGATCTGACGGTGAAGATTATTACCCTTGATTTAGGACCATCTTGGATGGATCCTATCAGAGCATACATTGAAGAAGGAGAATTGCCGGAGGACAAACTAGCTGCCAAGAAATTGAAGTATAAAGTTGCTCGGTATGTGTTAACTAATGGTGTTTTGTACAGACGAGGAATTATGGCAGGTTTGCAGAGATGTGTGCATCCATCAGAAGTCAAAGAATTGATTGAAGAAATTCATGAAGGATCTTGTGGAGCTCATGTAGCAGGTCGGACACTTTTGCAAAGGGTAATGACACAGGGATACTATTGGCCGACGATGAGGGCTGATTGTATAGCCTATGCTAAGAAGTGTGACAAATGCCAACGTTTTTCCTCCATCCGAAGAACTCCACAGGCATTGTTGACACCCATAACATCACCTTGGCCATTTGCCATGTGGGGAATTGATCTTGTTGGACCACTGCCAACGACACGAGGAAGGTTCAAGTATCTCGTCGTGGCAGTAGACTATTTTACTAAGTGGGTGGAAGCCGAACCACTAATTGATATGACGTACGAGAAGGTGTATCAGTTCATATGGAAGAATATCATTTGTCGATATGGTCTCCCCCACGCTTTCATCACAGACCATGGAACGCAATTTGATAATGAAGAATTTGCTGCCTATTGTCATCAGTCAAACGTCTTGAAGTTTCATTCAGCACCAGGCCATCCCCAAAGCAATGGACAGACTGAAGTGACGAACAGAACATTACTAAATGGGTTGAAGAAGAGGTTAAATGAGGCTAAAGAAAATTGGATTAATGAGCTACAGTCATTTTTGTGGGCTTACCGAACAACTCCCCGAGCAGCAACAGGAGAATCACCATATATGCTAGCATTTGGAAGTGAGGCTGTGATACCTGCCGAGTTGGGCCTACCAACACACAGGGTGTTAAATTTCAATTCTCCGATCAGTGATCTGATGAGAAGGATGGATTTGGATATGCTCGAGGAAGTCAGAGAAGAGGCAGCCATTAGGAATGCTGCTTATCAACAACGAACAGCTCTGTTTTACAACAAAAGGGTAAAGAAATGTGATATAAAAGAGGGGGATTATGTGCTAAAGAAGGTCATTCAGAAGCAGAATAAACTGGAAGCAAACTGGCATGGACCTTACCGAGTTACAGAGGTTGTTCGACCAGGAACTTACAGAATAGCAACTCTAGAAGGAGAGGAATTTAAGAACGCATGGAATGATGAACACCTGCGTAAGTATTATCAGTGATGTCAAATGTAAAGCATTTCTTTCATTATGAATAAAACGAGGATGTTTCGCCATTTTCTTTGTGGTTGAAAGTTTTTCGGGGAATACTAGTGTAATACACTACACAACAAAAGTGCTCTAAGGAGCCAACCTCCTTTGGTTAGGAGGACAGCTCTACGGAGCAAAAGTGCTATAAGTAGCCAACCTCCTTTGGTTAGGAGTACAGCTCTACGGAGCAAAAGTGCTATAAGTAGCCAACCTCCTTTGGTTAGGAGGACAGCTCTACGGAGCAAAAGTGCTATAAGTAGCCAACCTCCTTTGGTTAGGAGGACAGCTCTACGGAGCAAAAGTGCTATAAGTAGCCAACCTCCTTTGGTTAGGAGGACATGCTCTAAGGAGCCAAAAAATGCTCTAAGGAGCCAAAAGCTTTAAGGAGCCAAAAAGTGTACACCAGCATGATCAACTACGGTTGGTAAGATAAAAATATACTCTCATATTACAACTTATGTTGATCGGGAGGTAATATTATTACAATGAGTTCTTTGAAGAACAAAATGTTCAAAAAATACACCAAGTATAGTTAGTCGGGGATAAAAACCCAATAACTTTAGTTGGTCGGCGAGGACAAATTATCGATCTTAGTTGGTCGGACGCATTTTTATAATTGAACCAAGTATAGCTGGTCGGGGATAAAAACCCATCAACTGTAATTGGTCGACAAACATTATTCACCCACCTTGGTTGGTTGGAAACAGTTTGAGCATTTTTACTCATTACTTTATTATTAAGTGATCGAGAAACATTACTAATACTTGTAACTTTTTATTAAGTTTCTTATTCAACAATAATATTGTTATCTTTTTAACAGATACATAGATACATATGTACAAATATAAAGGTGTTTGATAAACACGAGACTAACAAAATTGGCAAACAGAAAATGAAAATCTTTTCATTAATCTAGAATAAATTACAAGTTACAAGAATGTATTAAATTGTTACATGGATATTACTATTCTATTGGTTTTTTGCCCTGTGCTTTAGAAACAGGTTCCTCGCCGGCAGGAGGGTCTTCTAGGCAAAGGGGAGAATTGATGAAATTAACATCTCTGAGCATTCTGACGTTCATAACAGAAGGTGTATCCAAAAGATGCTCAGGACGAGATAATTCAACTTGGGAGTGAAGGCTATAATCACCAAGGTATTTTGAAATTAAACTGCGAGGAATGGAACGAGCTGGGATCCATGCCATATCCAATTTGAAAGGTGGTACAGGCAGGTCTAATAATGATGGAGCATGATAGTCCCATAAAAAATGACCTTGCTCCAACTTTAACACACCCAATGCATTTAACCATCCTTGCTTGTAACCTTCATTGTTAGCATGTTCAATGCGAGCATCCAGATGAACGAGAGCTTCATTGTATCCTGCCATCCAGAATTCCCTTGGCTGTTTATGGAATTGGAAGGTTAATCTATCCAATTGTTCATGAAGGCTTTTGGCAAAGAGATCCTTGTTATGCAAGGCAGATTTCGTCGATGCCAGCTGATCTTCCAGAGACAGATTTTTATTGGACATTTCAGTCAGAGCACGGTCTTTTACTTTCAACTGGAATGCTTGAGTTTCGAGAGTAGACTGAGTGCGAGCCTCTTCAACATTTTGGCTGAGAACTCTTCCTCGCCCCCGAGAACCTCTTCCTCGTCCCCGAGCAGTTCCAGAAATGGCAAATCTTCTTAAGTCCTCCAGCTCTTGCCTTAGTTTGGCATTTTCGACCTCTAAGAACGAGAAGCCTTCATCAGTAACTGGTATTAATGCAGTAGAAGATGAAGCAGCAGATTCATATTGAGCCAATTTTTTCTGCAAATTATTATTTTCTTGTTCCAGGATCTCGGTAATTTATCTACAGGCTTCAACTTCACCTTTTAGGGTCCTTTCCCTAATATCATATGCAGCAATGATCTTCTTATGGCATGTTTCAGAAGAAAGTTGTTGGTATCTATTTTCATAATCTTTGTGTAACAAAGCCATTGATTCATTGTGCTGACCTTGGAGATCCTCTAAGGAACAATGCAGCTCTTCAATCAGGTCATAATAAGCGACATTGTTGGCCACAGCTCGGTCGAGTAAATTTTTCAAGTACCGATAAGCCTCAATAGCCTGCTCTGAAGCACCATGACCAAGGATATCAGCAATTTCTGATGTACTAAGGTCTGTATGACCAGCCTTATAGTATTGATGACATTGCTGCATCAGCTCGGTATCATGTGAAGAGATCAATTCCATTCTAGCAACAAACTAAGGACGAGAAAAAGACAACAATCAACAAAAACAAGTTATCAACAACAGAGATGAGCAAAGATATATTTTATTAGATCATCAAAAAGTTACATTGTTCGATTACAAGGAAATACAGAAATGATACCGAACAACTTCACACCTTTTCCTTGTCTCCCAAGACTTTCTCGGGAGGCTGGGACGAGGAGCTCGGTTGCTCGGTGGTAACAACAGCTTGATCGGTAGGAATCTTCTCGGGAGGAGGAGGCATGGAAGAAACGTCCTCGGTGGCAGAGGGTTGAGAGGCAGAAACTTGATCGCCCATAGCCATAGAAGACTCATCTGAGGCAGGTTCATCTTCTTCTTCTTCCACAATTGGTGGAGGAGGACCAGGGAGATGCTGTTGGAATAGCTCAGAATCGTCTTGGACCTTTGCTCTTGCAGAGCAGCTACCCAGCCATCATGGAAGTATTTCAACTCCCCATATTGAACATGGGATGTCATTGCATCTATCCCTCTCTCCCATCCTTTCTCCCAACCAACACTGAAATGTTTCTTGATTGCAACTTTTCTCCTCGACTTCTCCGAGGAGAGCTTCACCTCCAATTCCTCTTTCTTAACCTTGATATCTCGCAGAGTAGATAATTCTTCCTCTGCCTTTTTCAACTTATCATCAGAATCCTGATGTTTAACCTCCAAAACTTTAACTTTCTCCTCCAAGTTCTTGGAGGTTTCGGCCATTTTCGCCTTCTCAGCCTCAGCCACAGCCAGCTTTTTCTCCCAAACAGTTTTCTCCTCGATGTACTGTTGGCGAGATTCCTTCACATATTGGGCTAAACCCAACAAAGCATCGTCAACATCGGACGAGGAACTGGAAGCTTTAATAACTTGATCTTTCTTCACGATGGTATTGAAGCAGTTCATCAGCTGAAAGATAAGAAAAACAATAAAGTCAACACAAATACAAGAATTCAAAAAAAGGAAAGAAAGACCAAAGGTATGAGAAATTTACTGAAGAAAGATGACGAGCAGCTAGGGATGTCAGTGTATCCCTAGGAATTTTTTCATCAACCCCGAGAACCTCGGGTATAACTGAGCTCATTGAAGAACTCGGAAGAATGATGTTTGAAACACTACTACCACCAGCGGGTAGAGAAAATGCAGTTCCAGCAAGATTAACTGAGGATGATTTCCTCAATCTCTTCAAAGGACGGTCAGCAGCATCAACCAAGGAAGAAGTCTTGGTCGGAGAGATTGTAATTACATCAGCAGGAGCATTTTTCTTGCTCGGGGCCACTGGGGGCTTCTCGGCAACTTTGGAGGAACCAGCATCTACTTTTTTAGTCCCCTCTGGGACATCAATTTTGCCTTTCTGGGCTCCAACAGCAGAAGAAATTTCACCAAATAGAGCAGGAGGAGCTCTTTTCTTGCCCATTCTCTGAGGTAGGGGGATATGAGAATCTGAAGATGAACTTTCTGGTGTTGAAGCTGGTTCAACAGGGCGAGCAGTATAAGAGGTTGTGTAACTCTTATACTGTAGTAAATATGAAGCAGATCTAATATGCTCATCAGCAATGGTCTTATGCAAATTCCAGATAAGTTTCAAATGCTTGATATTCACTTCTGACTCTTTTGGAGTTTTTCTTTTGCTATCAACTGCAAATAAATACATAATGGAATATCAGTCATACATTTTGTCAAACATGATGAAAGCATAATTTCATAAGTAAAATAAAATGAAAAATAAACCTATCCCATTGCCGTATGGGGGGCATCTGGGACCGTTGTATACTTCATTCCCAGATAAAGGCGCATGTTGCCAATTTTTTATGACCAACCCATGCTCAAAATAATCCCTATTTGAGTCAGGGAGATTAACTACAAGAGCCCTATTCAAATACCTAGTTTTTAAATAATAAATATTATCTAGAACAGCCCATTTATAACAAAACATAATTTCAGGGATCCCAATACGAGTCCCATGAGTTAGATTTAATTTGTGCACCCCGTTAATTATTCTCCATGAATTGGGGGCTATTTTTGCAGGAACAAGATCAAAATATTGACAAAACTCAAGACATAATGGGTTTGGTGGAAAGGAAAAACCGCATTCAGCAACAAAAAGACTGGGGAACCAATGTCCCTCAGCCAATCGAAAGTAATCTAAAGGCTCAGAAAGAACCTCTAGAGTTACCCACGAAGGAATGGAAAAATCAGAACGGAATTTCTCAATAGACTCCACAATATAAACCATATTGAATAAAAGAGATACAGAAGAAAGAAAGAAGATCTTACAGAAAGAAAGGAGATGTGTTGACAACGAACGGAAACAAGGATGAACGCACAAGAGAAGAAGAGAATAGAAAGCTTGAATGCAGAGAATGAAAAACGTAGACGACGGTATGGTTACCAAAGAAGTTTAAATACTTTGCATTGGGAAGCGGCGAAAGAAATGATTACCAAAAAGAAACTACTAAACTTCCGGCGGCTAAGAGGACAAAATTTGCACGAATATCAAAGCGCTTATAAAAAAGGCGGAAACTGCGAAATAAGAAGGAAATTTGAATACAATGTTCCTGAAACCCGGAAAGGACATTTAATATTGCCATATACCGAGAAAGAATGTTCCATACTCTTCAAAGTTCAAAATATGAAACATTGGGGGCTTCTGTTGATACCAAAATTAATATGCTGATGTGGACGAATAAGACGAAGACATGTATCAATCTACGTGGCACAATAGCAGCGAGGAAGATCATTTCCCGACCAACCATGCTTCTTTCCGAGCAACGAGAATACGCCGAGAAACTCTATCACATCGAGGAACTCTATCGCACCGAGGAACTCTAACGCACCGAGGTACTCTAATGTTCCGAGGAACCCCTGATCAGCGAACAGCTATGGCGGTCCGATCTGCATCTCGGTCGTATCATTAATTGCCAGATAATCAATAGTTCAGATATTCATTGAATGCTTATATTCTTGGCACGCACTCTGCATTAAATGTATTACCCTTTCGTATGTATATCATTGAATGTATCGAACCTTTCATGTACAGCCTCAAGGCTATAAATACCTTGTATCATCCTCATTCAAGGAGACCGGAATTTCTTGAGAGAATTTGTAATCAAGAATTCTACAAACACTCAGCAATAACATAACAGTGGATGTAGGCTTTATTCCTAGCCGAACCACTTTAAAAATCTCTTTCTTATTTATTTATCTGTGATTGAATAATTAGAGCGATCTAGTTTTTTACATCAACACCAGGTTCCCAATTCTTTCCAATACCTCATATGGTCCAATGTATCTTGGACTTAGTTTCCCTTTTTTTCCAAATCTCATGACGCCCTTCCACGGTGAAATACGTAGGAATAAAAAATCTCCCTTTTGAAATTCTAATGGGTACTTCCTTTAATCTGCATAAAATTTTTTCCTAATTTTTGCTATCTTTATTCGTTCCCGAATCATTTTGATCTTTTCAGTCGTCATATCTATTAATTCATGACCCAAGATTTTCCTTTCACCTACTTCATCCCAACATAATGGCGTTCTACATCTCCTCCCATATAAAGCTTCATAAGAGGCCATGACAATGGTGGACTGATAACTATTATTATACGCGAATTCCATCAATGGAAAATGATCATCCAAACTACCTTTGAAGTCAAATACACAGGCTCGCAACATGTCTTCTAATATTTGAATCATTCTTTCTGATTGCCTATCAGTTTGTGGATGAAATGCGGTACTAAAATTCAAACTTGTGACCATGGCATTTTGTAACCAAAGCCAAAACTTAGAAGTGAACGTTGGATCTCTATCTGATACTATTGACACTAGTGCCCCATGCAAACGGATAATCTGATCAACGTACATACGTGCATACTTGTCAACAGTGTACATGGTCTTAACTGGAAGAAAATGAGCTGACTTCATCAAATGGTATACAATCACCCAAATAGAATCATGCCTTTTTGGTGATCGGGGTAATCCTGTAACAAAGTCCATCGTTATATGCTCCCATTTCCATTCCGGAATAGGCAATGACTGCAATAATCCTGTCAGCTTCTGATGCTCCACCGTCACTTGCTGGCATACTAAACATTTAGCTACAAACTCTGAAATCTCACATTTCATATTATTCCACCAGTAATACTCTTTCAAATCTCTATATATTTTGGTACCTCTAGGATGCATAGCGTAAATAGAACTATGTGACTCGTCTAATATATCCCTCTTTAAGGATGGATCATTCCGTACACAAATTTTGTTTTTATAACACAAAGATTCATCATTCTTAGGCATGTTAGGTTTGCAACTATAATTCTGTTTTCTGTGTTTAAATACAATTCTGGTAAAAATTTGTGTTTGGCAACCTGTTTTTAAACACTAAATTATAATATTTCTGTGTTATAATCAAGTTTTTCATAAAACAGAAAAAGGGTGTTTTATAACTTCTGTTCTTTATTTTTCAACTCAGAATTATTCATTCTTAATATTTTAATGCATTTATACCTTAATATATAATATACATACATAATACATTAATATATGTGCAATTCTTATAAATAAAAAATATATATGTACATGCACAAAAAATTATGTGTATATATATATATATATATATTATTAAATTATATGATATAATAAGATCCATATGTTAAATAATAATATGAATAGATACATGATACTTATATATAGTTTTATACATGTATTATTAATGTATTGAATAATATAAAATATACATATACTACATATGTATTAAAAAATATTATCAATTCATGTATGTATATATTTTTATTGTGAAGTATACATGTAATATCATTACACACACACGCACATATATATATATATATATATATATATATATATGTGTGTGTGTGTGTGTGTGTGTGTGTGTGTGTGTGTGTATTTAAACTTCCCAATATACCTCATTAAATATATATAAAAATACATGATATTAAATGTACATGTATATAATTTATTATGCATGTATGCGTGTATGTATATATATATATACATTCATGTATCATGTACGTATGGAAGTTTTATGTATGTGTTTATATATATACACATATATGTATAATATAAATATACATGTTTACCAATTTTGTCAAATTTTCAAAAAATTGTATTTAAAAACAAGTTTACCAAACGCACACTAATAATTATAAACACAAAAAACTGAATTTTAAAACTGTATTTAAAAACAGCGTTTAAATCGAGTTTTCAGAATAGAGAACCAAACAGGCCCTAATTTCAAAGTCACTCTCTTTACCATCCAGGATTTCCCATTTTTTCTTCTCAAGGAATGGATCATTGACTTGCAAATTTCGTATGCGTTCTGCCAGTAAAGGTCTCATTGTAACGTGTGCAATTAACGCCCCCATTTCAGTTAAGTTCAACTCTACTCCCATCAGTCTTAATTCCATAATATTGCTAACCCGTGCACATTGGATACAAGATAACCTCCCCAATGACTTCCGACTTAAAGCATCTGCAACAACATTGGCTCTCCCGGGATGATGGTGAGTGATACAATCATAGTCTTTAATTAACTCCATCCAATGTCTTTGTCTCAAATTCAAGTCTCTTTCTGTAAATAAATACTTCAAACTTTGATGGTCAGTGAAAATTTCACACATCTCTCAATATAAATGATGTCTCCATAATTTCAAGGCAAAAATAATAGCCGCAAGTTCTAAATCGTGTGTAGGATAATTACTCTCATGCATCTTTAACTGTCTAGATGCATAAGAAATTACCTTTCCATGTTGCATGAAAACACAACCCAGACCCTAATGTGAAGTGTTAGTATAAATCACAAAACCTTCTCCACTGGATGGAACAGTGAGAACTGGAGCTGATACTAGCCTATTTTTCAACTTTTCAAAGTTGTACTGACATTCATAAATCCACATAAATTTCACTTCCTTTCGGGTTAATTTAGTCAACGGTAAGGCTATAGATGAAAACCCCTTTATGAATCTTCTATAATATCCAGCCAATCCTAGGAAACTCCTTATCTCCGTTACATTTCTTGGTCTTTCCCAATGCACAATTGCGTCTACCTTCTTAGGGTCAACATAAATTCCATCTCCCAAAATAACATGCCCCAAAAATACTACCTGATTTAACCAAAACTCACATTTTCTAAACTTAGCAAACAATTGACTATCTTGCAAAACTTGCAATACAACTCTTAGATGATTCTCATGTTCCTCTTGGCTAGGTGAGTATATCAAAACATCATCGATAAAGACAATCACAAATGAATCTATAAAAGTATGAAATACCCGATTCATTAAATCCATAAACACTGCAGGAGCATTTGTTAACCCAAATGGCATTACCAAAAATTCATAATGACCATAGCGAGAACGAAAAGCTGTCTTAGAAATGTCACAATCCCTCACCCTTAATTGATGATAACCCGATCTAAAATTAATTTTTGAAAACACTTTAGCACCCTGTAATTGATCAAACAAATCACCAATACGAGGCAATGGATATTTATTTCGAATAGTTACCTTGTTCAACTGCCGATAATCAATGCAAAGTCGCATGGTGTCGTCTTTATTTTTCATAAATAATACCGGAGCACCCCATGGTGATACACTGGGTCGAATAAAACCTCTGTCTAGCAAATCTTGCAGTCAAACCTTTAACTCCTTTAGTTGCACAGGTGCCATTCTATGTGGAGAAATAGAAACTGGAGTAATACCAGGCACTAAATCGATAGTAAACTCTACCTCTCTATTAGGTGGCAATCCTGGTAACTCATTTGGGAACACATCTGCGAAATCCTTAACTACTGGGATATCTTCTAATTTTTGCAATTCCCTGTTTGTATCCACAATATATGCTAAAAAGACTTGACAAGCCTTATTTAACAATTTCCTCGCCCGAGGGGCAGAAATAAGACAGTTCGGAACCACATTTCTTTCCCCAGTAAATTTGAATTCTTCCTCCCCCGGCATATTAAATGTAACCTCCTTACGAAAACATTCAATTAATGCATGGTAGGAAGATAACCACTCCATACCCAAGATAATACCAAAATCTCGAATATCTAGTGGGATTAAATCAATGGTCAACTCCCTCTCCCCCACATACGAAACATAATTTTTATACACAAGCTCCACTAACATCACATCCCCCATAAGTGTAGAAATATATAAACTACAATCTATATAGAACATGGTATACCCAAATGCATGGTAAATGACAGTGATACAAATGAATGAGTAGATCCTGGATCAATAAGCACGTAAGCATGTTTGTTCATGAAAGAAAATGTACCTATCACCACCTCTGGAGTAGCCTGAACATCCTGTAAACTCATCGCAAATATCCTTCCCGGAGCCCTGGATCCACTAGCATGTCCTCTACCTCCTCCTCTCCCTATGACTCCAGGTGATGAGCCTCGACTAGTAGTAGCTGATTGAATCCCTCCCAGTAGCATAGGACAGTTCTTTTTGGTATGACCAATTTGATGACAGTGATAACACTCTACCCCCTTTAACTTGGGACAATCTGGACTGATATGGACCTCAGCTTTGCAAAAATAGCATGTAACAGGCATAGACTCCCATTATCATTCTCATGTTGTCTATTCTATTGGTCCATTAATCTTGCACCCCTAAAACTGTTTGGTGTCCTATTCTGAATATAATTTCCAGTCCCTCTATCATGCTAAAATCTTTGACTCCCCTGTTTTGAGTATTTTATATTACCTTCCTTTTGCTGATATGGATCAAATCTACTCCTCTTTCCCATTTGTTCCCTATTCTTTATTGCATCATTAACATCTCCTTCAACCATCATAGCTTTGTTAACTAAAGAAGTATAATCTACCATTTCAAGTGCAGTGAGTCTAGACTTGATAACCAAATTCAACCCACCCTGAAATATGGTGCATTTGTCCTCCTCATTGTGTAAGAAATGTAATGAAAATCGAGACAAGGATATAAATTTAGTTTCATACTCCCTGACCGACATATTCCCCTGAGTCAATGATAAAAATTCTCTCTCTTTTTGCTTCCGATACATGCGAGGAAAATACTTTTCATATAAGACTTTATTAAAGGAATCCCAAGTAATTACCTTACTTACCTCCAAAGTAAGAAATAATTGTTTGGAAGACTCCCATCAATATTTACCTTCGCCCTTTAACATGAAAGAAGCCAAAATTACTTTCTGCGCGCCAGGTACATTCATCCCCCCGAAGATAGTTTCTGTGTCTCTAACCCAAGCCTCAACTTCTAAAGGATCTATAGAACCTGAGAATGTTGGGGGTTTCAATTTAATAAACTTCTCGTACAGAGTATTCTTCTCCTCTCATTGTATTTCCCTTTCTCTTCTGGCCAAAGTTTGCTCCTCCAAGTACTTGGCTTTTTGTTCTGCTATTTGTGTCATAAACATGTTTTGTTGTTCTTCCATTAAAGTCATGGCACGATCCATTCTCTTCATATATATAAGTTATTCAGGTGCCCCCACTATATTATTTGGATTTTGTTGATTTACTGTATTTGAAGACTCCTCATACACCCTCTCATGAACATTTGCTCCTTCCATATCTTACTATCTGTCATAAACCATAATTCCAGAAATAAGAGTACAACATTTATATCTAACATAATGGTTAGTATTTCTCACTAGATAATATAAATGACCCACACCACACTATTTTTGCCACTACCACATCTAGACTCTCTAACCCCGGAATATAAAAACCAAAATCTCTGATACCAGGTTGTCACACCCTAACCCCATTAGGATATAATTAACTAAAGAGTTCACAAACCACAATATTTATTTATTTATTTATTTAGTAATACACATTAAAACAACTTCAAGGTTAAAATGCGGAATACTAACAATCCAATCGTTGTAAGGAGACATAATTTAAACAAAATGCCCATACCATTTAACTTAATTAAAACTAGTACAATGTATAAAACAGAACTGAAGAGACCCTACTACTATTTACCTAACCTCCTAGACCTGAAAGTGGCAACTTCAAAACTTGAAAATGTAAACATATAAAATCATGAATTTAATAACTCGGTGAATGTACTACATCTCAATATAGTAAAATTACTATATTAACATATCAACATATCAATATATCCATCACTGAGCCAAATTAGGCCATCTACATATCCGGAGTTAAAAAAAAACACATCTCCTGCCCGTAGGCAATAATCATATCCATAGGTTTTAATAACCTAACATCTCCTCAATTGCATAGCAATTCAACATATCTTGACTTTTATAAAGCCATATCATCTCAACATCTCTTGACTTTTAATAAGCCATAACATCTCAACATATCATAACTTTTAATAAGCCATATCATCTCGATATATAATACATACACATCATATCCAAAATAAACTCAGTAAGTACACTCACATTGGGTTGTTAACTATGTATTCCCGTTTCCTTCTGGTGGAGATGAACTGGGTTGATTTGACCTTACACCTGTTAATCCAACTAAATCAATACTGAATCTCAATGTATATCTATGTAACTTTCAATGACTATACAATAACAATATAATTCTACTCAAATCACATTCTATGAAACATATGTAGCGACGAAACAATTGTATATATGTTGATAAGGCTATGAACATTCAACCATAGAAAATACCTTTTAAGGAATTTATAACTAAAATTCAGTAAACATAAAAGTATACTTCTCAATGTATATACACATGAAACATGTACTCAAAATACCCTTGGGAAAGAGAATATAAAAGCATTATTTCATGTGGTATCCGGTATGGCCTCAAGTTATTGTCCTCTACACTTAACCATCCCATATTCATAAATAGTACACATACAGGTATCCAAGCTTATCAATATGAAAACATATCTGAATATACTTTACGTTACAAGTGATGGTGCAATTTTTCAAGCTTCCTAGAGCAAGTTATGGCCATTTCTTTACAACACAAGAAATCTGCCCTACAAACTCCTCTATTGGTCCTTCAACTTCCAAGAATTTTCATAATTTGTCTCCAGCATAACTTTCCATGATTTTCAACCCATTTTCAGTACACATACTGAATAGTACAGAATTAAAGTTTCATAATTTTTTCACTTCATTTGCTATGTCAAAAGACTAATGAAACTCAAGGTATACCGAAATGCAATATACAAATAGCAACTATATACCAACTTGCAACCATCACTAAGGCCTAACCATAATGTGTGAAATTCTAATTTTAGGATATGATATGAATATATGAGTCTACTTTCATATGCAATTAGAATTTCTTGAATTCCAGTAAGCACACAAAATTATATGCAAGTTTGAATACAAGGGGTTTCATGCCAACCAATCAAATTAATACATTTGGTTTACTAATCAAATTAAAACATTTGGTTTACTAAAAGACAATTTACCACTTAAAGGAAATGGGTAGATTTTCCCCTTGTTCATAAATTCGGCCTAACTTCTTACTCGAACATCCGTTTGATGCACCGTTTATTGTGTTACCACTCTAACTCACATGTATACAACTATCGAGTTTTCACCTCAAGTCGTTTGTAATGTTATAAGGGTCAAAACTAGTCTTAAACAAGAACATTTCTATCGAAAATAACAAAAATTTATGTTCGTACATAACTCGACATTTCACGATCTATGAAAGTAGGATTAGACTAAACATAATCACTTAACATTAGATATACTAATAACACATTATTCATATCACATTAGATAAGCATGATTTAAATATAATTTATCATAATTATATCAGGGTTGTCGCACATAGCTTTTCAGAAAGGTCTTAAAAAAACTCACAACTTTGAAGTTCGGGCAAAAATGAGATTTTGAAGTTTGTGAGGTCAAAAATGTGATTAAAGCTAGTGTTGTGAGTAGTGATGTGAAAAGTGCCATAAAAATTGGGAATATTTATTTTTTAAAAAAAAGCTTCCCAATTGTTTCCAATTCTTCCCAAGACTCCATTAGATAATTACCAATTCAAATACAATCAATCAAAGAGAGTCACCTTAACTCAAAAACCTCACTATTTGCCCTATAAAAAGGACCCTTGGGCTCACAATTTCATATACAATTTCAGGGAGCAATTTTGAGGGATTGTATTTAATTTGAGGGCCAAGTTTTTATTATATTTTTAGAGGATTGAAGATTATTATAAGAAAACTTATGGTAAGTTTAATTTATTAATGAAAACGTCTACTCATTCTTGCAATTTATCCTTCATTATGGTAGCTTAATTCTTCCATTAGGACTAGGGTGAAGTTTATCGTAGTTAGCTAATGTTGTCACGCTAATTTAATTGTTGTTTATTCCCTACTCATTTTAATTGTTATTCAAAATTTGGTGTTCATTTTAAACAACACGAGAGTGTGTTTTGAAACCTTAAAAAAATGTCAAATCAAGTTTTAAGATTTAAAAAATGGTAACTTTTTATAGATTATGCTTGCACTTTGATTTTTTTTATAATCCATACTTAAATACATTTGCAAATTTTAAAACTTGTATTTTCTAAGGGAATAATGATTTTAGCCGTCTATTAGACATGATAAAAATATTTTGAAAATAACGGTCATAGTTTTCGAATTAAACGCGACGAGAGTCAGTTTAATTTGAGTTATAAAAAAGGAATGACAATGATCAATTAGTCTGAAATATCAGTTACGTGGTAAATTGATCTCGGATCATAATTATTTTATATTGTTTACAACTCTCGTGTACTGCTCTTATTATTCGTAGTTATTTTTATTTAGTTTAGTGCATAATTATTTTCTACCCCATTTAGTCTAGTTCGATGGTTCCAATTCTTTTAAAAGTTAAAATTGACAAATCTTTATGGGTTCGACTCTTACTTACACTCTCTATTCTATAATAACACGTTTGCTTGCGATATTTTATAAATTGATAAACAAGGTTTTGGCGTCGTTGTCGGAGATTTGTTAAATGTCTTTTTGAAAAAGTTTGCGACTTTCGGACTACTTTTTTTTATACTTTTTTGCATTTTTTGTTAATAAAAATTTCATAAAAATATAAAAACATAAAAAATCAATAGGTAATATTTTATGTTTTCTTTTAGTTAGTAAGAAAAAATCATATTAAAGCTTTTTTTTCAAGTAAATAGTAGTTTTAGCACTAGTTTATCACAAAAATACATAAAATTTTGAAAAAATAATATTTTCTTTTCTAAAAATTTCCCAAATCAATTTTTTTAGTCAGTAGTCCCCAAAACACGAAAATTCAAAAATATATAAATTCAAAAAAAAATTATTAGTAGTAGTAATTTTGCTATTTTCATAATATAAAAAATTCAAAATTTGTTTCATAAGGGTACTTGGTTATTCTTGCTTTGTGTCAAATACTCCACTAGTGCCTGTGTCATGTTATTTGTATTTTTTTATTTTTTATTTTTGTCTTGCACTTTACACATGGTGTAATTTTTTTGTGCTTTTTTTTAAAAAGCATATTAAAAAAAAAATAGGGCAAAAGTGAATAAAAATTCGAAAAAAGTGTGCAACAGTGACCAAACGTGAATAAAACTTGTGCAATCGTACCACGTGTACAAGGAACTCTCAAGGACGACTGAAACGTAGGCAACGTTTTCCTTCAAACGGTGTCAACTTAAAATTCGGGCTGGCGTAAACAAGTGACCCTAGAAAATCCACGTCGGATGTATGTTTTTGTGTGCTCCTACATGATTTAATTTTGCATTTAAATTGGCACTTTGCATAAATTGACTTAACGGGAAAACCCATGTAAAAGATAAGAGGGGGATTTCATCACCCTTCCTTGGCCCAAAAATCACTAATTAACCAAGTTTTTGCATATTTCGAGCCATCGCATTTAATTTAAAATTAAGTGGACGTTGGCCTTAGGATATCACATAGCTCATAGGAAACTTCTTAACGATGCTAGAATTAAAAGCTACTCCAATGCGAACTTGTCAAATCGATTCCATTTTACCATCTTTAGGATTGGTGATTTTTAATAAGTCTTCGTACCGACCACTTACTTGGAGAAAAAAGGGGGATTTGAGGCAATAACCATAGTTGGTCATCTTTTAAGTTCTTCCTTGTCAAAGAGTAGGAGTTCTTTAATTAGGGATACTAATTCGGAGACCCCTGCTATCGTCGATTAATCTCGAAAAAATTAGATTTTAAATTGAAATTCCCCTCTTTTAAATTAGATAATTCAATTTGATTTTTTGTTAGATAGGAATTACGTGGTTTGAATCAAATCATTTGCTTTTAATTTTCTTCACATAAAAAATAAAAATAATTTTAAAAAATGAAAAAAAATCAAGTGAGCTCATTGTATGCGAAGTTGGTTTCGAGATCATATCGGTCATTTTTCGAGTGTGGAGTCAAGCATTATTGATACTTACGGAGGTATATTTTTTATATTCACAAAGATGGGAGATGAGTTAGCACCACATGCCCTTAAAGATTACATTTATACAACTAGGTCTAGTCAATCTTCGTGCATACTTCTACCCGAGCATAATGCGAATAATTTTAAATTCTATTTGGGAACAATCCAATTGTTTCCCTTATTTCGGAGAACCAAAAAATAGATTCCTTACCTCCACGTGCTTGAGTTTAAAGAAATTTATGGGACCATTAAGTACCAACGACTCACTCACAAGATTGTTAAAATTAAATTGTCTTCCTTCTTATTGAAGGGAAAAGTAAAGAGTTGGTTTAACTCCATAGAACCCGACTCCATAACCACATGGAATCAAATGAGTGTTGCATTTTTACAAAAATTCTTTCCCAACCAAAAGACGACGTCGATACGTCACCCCAACAACGCATTTAGTCAAAAGGAGGGACAAGTCTTGTGAATTTATTTGGAGCGATTCAATGACTTGTTATTGCAATGTCCGCACCATGGGATTGAGATGGGACGCCAAGTTCAAATTTTGTGTATGTGGTTCGATTACAATATTCCTACTATGCTCGAGTCACTATGTAATGATGATTTTACGGAGAAAAGAGAGGTCGACACGTGGGTATTCCTAGAAGCCGTAGAGAAAAAGTACTAGTGATGGGCACCCAATAGAGAATCTAGGTCCACCACGTCCAATGAGGGTTTCACTCACCAAGTCAAACAAATTTATGATTTAAATGACAATGTGGCCACATTGGCTAGAAGTTTAGAAGCTTTAGAGAAAAGTAAATAGGGCAATCGAACCGAACTTGCGATCGTGAAAAATATAGGCTCCCCTATGTGTATACTTTACGACGCATTTGGCTACTTAGTCGAGAATCGTACCTACCTTTTGACTAACAACGCACTCACCAAGAAAGAAAATTCCCTCTACTAAAATAGGCCAAAGTACGACCCATATTCCAATGCGTACAATCCGGGGTGGCGAGACCACCCCAATATTTAATGGACTAAAGGTTAGTACTAAGGAGGTGTTGATATGTCTTCAGGTAACCCACTCATGGGTTTCTAAAAGAACGCCCCCGCACCATCGTATCCTTCATCCTAAAAGATCCAAGCTTTGGAGGATACGGTGAAATTGCTTGCTCAAAGTACCCTCCAATTCCAACAGTCAACCCAAAGTATCTTCCAATCCACCCAATAGAGCTTGCATGAGAACACTCAATCCATAGCCAAACTCGAGTTTCAAGTGAGCTAACTAGAGAATTTGTTGAGTGAAAGAAATAAAGAAGCATTACCGAGTCAACCCGATCCCAATCCTAAAGGGAATATGCCCAAAGGGGAATATTTTGTTTAAGACAATGTTGGTTCATCACAAATGTCGATTCATTACAAGCCCAAGAGGATGTCAAAGCCATCATCGTGCTTAGGTCCGTAAAGAAAGTCAGAAAGAATGTCTCACCACCCACAAACAGTGAATTCGAGAAACGTAAGGAGAAGCAAGATCCACCTATGGATCCAACTTCCTCTCCACTATCATCTTCCAAGTCTCCTCTAGAGACCTATATCCCAAAACCTCCGTTTCCCCAACTTTTTTTGCAATAAAATAAGAAGGAACAAGTTGATAAGATGTTGGAAGTGTTCAAGCAAGTACGGATAAATATCCCACTACTTGATACTATTCAACAAGGCTCGTCTTAGGCCAAAATTTTGAAGAACCTTTGTACCTTTAAGAGAAGCACCAACGTACCCAAGAAAAATTTTCTCGGCGAGTAAGAAGGCTTAATCATTTCTTATCGAACTCCCATCAAGTATAAGGATCCCGAAACTCCGACGATCTCTATGAAGATAAGGGAGTACATCATTGAGAAAGCAATTCTAGATTTAGAAGCATAGGTGAACCTTCTGTTGTCCACCATTTATAAGAAACTAGGTTTGGAAATTGAAGCCAACTAGTATTACCTTATTGTTAGTCGACCGTTCTGTAAAAATTTGGAGAGGTATCATTGAGGATGTCCTAATTAGAGGGGGAAATTTTGTATTTTCCTTTGATTTCGTTGTCTTGGACTCCCAGCAAGTGAAAAATCTTGTTACAATAAAACATGTTATTTTGGGTCATCCTTTCCTCGCCACATCTGATGCCAACATTAGGTGTCTTAGCAAGCAAGTGAACATGTCATTTAAGAACATGACCATAGACTTAAATGTGTTTAATTTAAAGAGGCCATCATCTAATAAAGGAGAGAATGAATTCAAGTACATTCAAGAAGTAAACGATGTCACTATCCCACGGGATAGTTACACATCCGATCTATATGCTTGGCCACCTGGTTTGTCTCTAGATATATGTCTTGAAGATTTTGAGGAAGAATTTTACTCGGTTGATGAGGATCTCACTATTGAAGTTTAATTATTATTGGACTCATTTAGTAATTTATATGAGAGCGACTAAGACAATAGGATGAATCAATTCCTTCACTATGAACGTGAACCTGGTCCTTTCGAGAGTTTGCTAACACATGAGGTTTTATCTATCAGAGATAAGTTGGTAGAGAAAATCCTTCGAGCATTTCCACTGGGTGATGCATGTTTTTTCATACCGCATTGTGCTTTTTCACGACGTCTAACTGTGTCATTTGAGCATTTGTATGAGATTGAGGACATGACTAAGGTATCATTCGATTAATTCATTCTCGAGTTTGAAGGAAACCTAGGCTTAGCATGTCATTTAGAATTTCATTATGATGGTGTCTTCGAGTCTAACCATTTCTTCTATAATATGATTGCGCATCTCGATAATTTCACTCACTACATTAATTATGTGCCTCCATGTGTATAGTTATTCAGAATTTTGATTTATAATGCAATGCATGTGAGATCGATTAGAATTTAGTAACAAGTGGAATGAACAGGTAATATCATCCTATTACTTTTGTACTTTATTTTCTTTGTCCATAAATATTTTGAGTATACATTGAGGACAATGTAAAATTTAGATTTGGGAGTGAGGATGGTATTTATGAAAAAAGTGAATAAAAAAATTCAAAAAAAATAGAAAATTTTCAAAAATTCAAAATTAATTTTCATATAATTAAGTCTTGAAACGATTTCTTAATTAATTAATTTATAGATCTCTCAACTTATGAAATTTTTTATACATTAGCGTTATAATATGATCGAAAATGAATATTGACGCGAAAGTTAATATGCTTAAGGAATAAATATTGAGATTCTAGCCCGGATAGAACTTTTTTATCATTCATTGTTTTCGAGAGATTCAAATCAATTTGAGTTAAAATAACTCAAATTTTTCTTCAGCGATAAATTCGTTAATGATCTCAAATTATTAGTGTTGTTCGATTATTCAAAATAAAAGGTCAAAATGTGAATCTTAGGCACTAAAAGTTTTAGTAAGTCATCTTGAGACACAAATTAACTTAACGGAACTTGAGAAAAGAGATTAAGCCATGGTTTTACAAGAAAACATTATGCCTAGAATCCAGCCTTTTCCATTATTTTGTTGCAAGCCCATTTGACCAAAAAAGAAAAAATAAGCCTTTTATTGAAAACCCATTATCCTACCCATCTCCAATTGGGATTTAAAATCCCATAAAAAGAAGTCATACCCATTTTCTGAGAATACAAGGGTAAAATTAAAGTAGAAAAATTGCCAAAAGAAAAGGAGTTTGCAAAAGAACGATGTGTGAAAAGAAAAAAATGAAAAGAAAGAAAGAATGAAAAAAGATTAAAAAAAGTACGTGAAAGAAAAACGAAAGAAAAAGAAAAAAAAAAGAAAAGAAAAATGGAGGTCGAAAGAAAAAGTCCCTGAGAGTTAAAATACCGAAAAACCTTTATATTCTCAAAAATTTTGAACTCCAAACTCATTCTTTCTAGACAAAATTCGAGCCTAGAATACAATCAAAGAAAGTCCTAATCAATCTCAAGTGAAGTTAGTTAGAGTGTGGATAGAAGATTAATATGATCTATGGTGTGATTCAATATTTTCAAAAGTAATCGATTTTCCGTTCATGAGATCATATTCATCCATTATAAAATAAATTCATTTTTGACTATGTATATGTAAAATTTGCTAATCTAAATTTACTCTTTTATTCATATATACCAAGAGAAAATAATTGATTTTCGAGTGTTTGATTGTGAGTGCATTCTGTGAGGTTTTAAAATCAAAACGAACTTTCGGATAAGAAAAGTAACGATCAAATCTTTTGAAATTGATGGTTATATTGGTAATGCACACACACGATAAGTAGAGATTGAAAAGTGAAGTTCTACTATATTTATGAAGTTTGCAATCAAAATTGGTTATATTAGCTTTGTGTCTTTTATATTGAGTTACGTTTTTGAATCTTGTGGGTATATTCACTGCAAACCCTCACGAGATAAAACACTCCCATTAGGGTAACCTAAGGTTTAACGGCATGTTGCACATACTAAGCGCACTCGTGATTCCTACAAAAGTAAGTTAGATTTTAAAATTTTAATTTTGCTCGAGGACCAGCAAAGTGTAGGTTATAGGATATTTGATGAGTGCACTATTTTGTATGAATTATTCCCTAATTTAGGCCTTTTTAGGCCCGTTGTATCATAAATAATGAGCTTTTATAGTAAATTTGGTAAATAAAAAAATAAAAGTTTTAATTAAAAATACAATTTTAATAACCTCGGCGGTGAAACCATAATTTCAAAAACTTTAAGGAACTAAAAATAATTTTTTAACTATTCATCTACGTAAAATAAAGTTCTCTCTAAAATTTAATTGAACTCCAGATTAAAACGGACAACTAACGAATTCAGGGGCCAAAATGCAAAGAGGGGTAATTTTATAATTTTTTAAATATTTATAACCCTAAATTTGAGTTAATTATTTTTATTTTGTATTTTTACCCGTACCCTGAGAATTTGGACAATAAAGAAGTCGATATGTAAAAATTGTATAGATACGTCGTGACACGCAGTGGACACAACTGTACTAAATATTTTTTATAAGATTTCGCTAGCATCTGTTGAGGCCGTGCCATAGCTTTTCGGAAAGCTCTTGAAAAGACTCACAACTTTAAAGGTTGGAGAATATGAGATTTTGATGTTTTGGGGGTCAAAAATGCAATTAAAACTAGCATTATGAATAGTAACATGAATAGTGCCAAAAAAATTGGGGATGATTATTTTTAAAAAAAATACTTCCCAATTGTTTCTAGCTCTTTCCAAGACTCCATGAGATAATTACCAATTCAAATACAATCAATCAAAGAGAGTTTCACCTCAAATCAAATACCTCACCCCTTGCCCTATAAAAAGGACCCTTGGGCTCACAATTTCATATACAATTTCGAGGAGAAATTTTGAATGATTGTATTCAATTTGAGGGCTAGATTTTTATCCTTTTTAGTGGATTGAAGACTATTATGAGATAAATTATTGTAAGTTTGATTTATGAAAATTTCGACTCATTCTTGCAATTTGTCCTTCATCATGGTAGCTCAATTCTTCTATTAGGATGAGGGTGAAGTTTATCATAGTTAGCTAATGTTATCACGTTAATTTAATTGTTGTTTATTCCCTACTTGTTCTAATTATTATTCAAAATTGGTTATTCATTTTACAACGACGCGAGAGTGTGTTTTAAAACCTTCAATATTATTTTATCAAATCAAGTTTTGAGATCTAAAAAATAGTAATTTTTGATGGATTATGCTTACACTTTGATTGTTTTGATAGTCCATGCTTAAGTACATTTACGAATTTTAAAACTTGTATTTTCTAAGGGAATGATGATTTTAGCCGTTTATTATATACGTTAAAAATATTTTGAACATAACCGTCATATTTTCCGAATTAAATGCAATGAGAGCCTGTTTAATTTGAGTTATAAAAAGGGAATAAAAATGTTCAGTTAGTGTGTAATATCAGTTATGTGGTAAATGGACCCCGAATCCTAATTATTTCATATTGTTTATGTAATGCCCACGCCCGATATTTTATTCAGTCCCCGTGTAATATGTAATCGCATGAGACACTTGAGATCTGGATCGTTAATATATGGGCTTTCATATCTATGGTCAATGATTCTTGTGACTTAGGTGGTAATTATTGGAAGTTATTGGGTGAAATTGGAAATTTAAATAATTTTGCGGATCAAACGAATATAAAAGTCGTTCGAACGAGGTCCCCATTTCGTTCGAATGAGAAGACTGGTTGGTTAAAATGACCAGCCCATTTCGTTCGAAATTGACATCTAACAACGATACAATGACCCATATCTACCTCAAGATCCCAACCTCATTAGAAGGTCGTTCGAAGGCTGATTCAATTAGATCCTAATCTCGTTCGAACGAGGTCCCATTCTCGTTCTAAAAAGCTTGATTTGTTGTCATGCTTTTAGCCGTTGGATGGATTACATGTCAATGTTTAGTGGACTTGATGATTAGATACGAGTTCGACTTGTGTAGTTTGTGTTTTTAAATGGTTTTGTGGGTTTTGTTTAGGGTTATATGGGAGATAGAGATGGTGGGTTCCTCCCAACTATTTTCTCATGAACATTTACCTCTCTTTCTCTATAATTTAAAGAATGTTTCATCTTTTCCAAGCCCCTCTCATAATTTATACACTATGCCATCACCATCCCTCCACCTTTTCCATATATTTCAGAAGTACTCCACTATATTTAAGCCATATACACCCATTTCAACCATTATTGAGCTAAGCTACGAAATTTGGAGATGTTGTTTCGAGCTTTTCGAGAAGAAGAAGAAGAAGCAAACATGGATCTTGAATATGTTACTCCAAAGGGTTAAATAAATATAAAGGAGTTAAAATATTTAAGAAGATATGTGTATAGCTTAATAATATTTTTTGAAAAATAACTCTTGTGAAAATGACGAAAAGCACAAGTTTGGAAACAAATGGGTAAAATCGTAATTTTATGTAAAGTTGAACATTTTTATGGAACAAAAATATTGAGAAAGGGGTTACACAAAGTGGTCCTGAATGAAAGTGAATTGGAGGATAAAATGAATACAAGTGCACAAAGGATAAAAAACGATGATCTTAAAGTGTAGCACGAATTGGGGTGAAACCCGAGTTTCGGCTTCGGTCGATAAAAGAAAGTGGAATAATGAGGAAATTTCAAAAATGTTAAAACACATTAATATGGACTCGAATGACACCGGAATAATTAAGGAAGTCCCGGAGCCCTTGGATGAAAGATCCAAAACCACTTTTGCCAGATCATATAGTAGCATTGTCGGTGGTGTGGAGACCGTTAAAGTATGTTGTTATTAAAAGATTTCGAGAAAAAGATAATGAAAAGTGGAACATGTCAAGAAATGGTTTATGTGGTGAATATGAGAAAAGACAACCCAACTTTAATGAATTATGGACGTTTCGATAAAGGATAAAGTGGACAAGTGAATGCGAAAATTGATTAATGTCCATAAAGTAAACGAATGCTAAAGTGAAGTGACTAAATGGGTAGTTAAGACCCCTAAAGAGGTTTAACCCATAATTAACACAAGAGCGTATTTCTGAAAGGTTTTCAAAGAAAAATGAGTATTTTCTTACATGGTGCTTGCGTGTGTTGAACGGTGATTGTTAATGAAAATACTAATGTGAATTCTCTATGAACATATGGATAATTACAGTGACAGGGATGATTTTCCTTAAACAAAGGACATTTTTTTAAAGTATTTAATCGAGTGTGTTAAATAGAGAAATAAATTTCAAACCAAGTAAATGGAGGTTCTTTTATAAACTTATGGCAAATTAATCATAATAAGTATCTTTTTTGTGATAAAAACGGATTCATGCATTATTGTGTGTATATATATATATAAGGTAGTTGCATGTGCACGTAGATATAACGTGTTAGAGTCTCCATTCTGTCGTTCGATTCTATATTGCATTGTTGTAATTTCTCACTGGGCATTCAGCTCATTCCCTCGTCTTTGTTACTGCAGGTTGGGTGCGGTTCTGTATTTTAAGACCATTGCACAGGTAAGTATTCTTTTTATTTTACGTTAGTAACTATGTATGCTTGGATTTCAGGGACGTTTTCGATGGATCCCTGATGTAGCTTGATTTAAATGAAAATCGCATGCTAAACAAATAAAATGTTAATTAAATAAAATTGGATTAGCAATATTATGTAGGTTGTTTCATTGCACATCACACCTAATGCTCGGGTCGGATCGGGTTGACCACGAATAACCCATAAAAATGGCTCGGGGAATTATATTTTATAACTCTCGTGTATTGCTCTCATTAGCCATAGTTGCTTTTATTTAGTTTAGTGCATAATTATTCTCTACCCCATTAAGTTTAATTGGATAGTTGCAATTCTTTTAAAAGTTTAAATTGACTAATCTATATGGGTTCAGCCTATACTTACACTCGCTATTTAATAATAGACCATGCACTTGCAGTATATTATAAATTAACAGATAGTACAAGTTGTTGAGCCCTATGGTTACCCTAGTGGATGACTTTTGTCTCGTGAGGGTTTGCAGTGAATATACTCATAAAATTAAAAAAAAATTACATAATACAAAAGACAAAAAGGTAATATAACCAAGTTTGAATACAAAATTCATAAATATAGTATAACTCAACTTCTCAATCTCAACTTATCGTGCATGTTTGCCCAACTAATATAACCGTCAATTTTAAAAGATTCAATCGTTATGTTTCCTATCCGAAAGTTCCTTTTGATTTTAAAATCTCACAGAATGTAGCCACAATCGAACACTCAAAAATTGGCTATTTTCTCTCGGAATATATGTGAATAAAAGAGTAAATTTAGATGAGCAAATTTCACATATACATAATTGAAAATTTGACTTTTTATAACAGATGGATATGATCTCAAGAATGGAAAATCGATTACTTTTTTAAAACATTAAATCACACCATATATCCTATTTATTTTCTCCCAACACTTTAACTAACTTTAATTGAGATCGATTAGGACTTTCTTCAGTTATATTGTAGGCTCAGGTTTTGGTTAGAAAGAACAGTTTTTGCAGTTTAAATTTTTTTAGAATCTAGAGATTTTTCAGTATTTTGACTTTTACGCCCTTTTTCTAATCCATTTTCTTTTCTATTTCTTTTCAAACTCAAATACTTTTTTTCATTTCATTTACGCATTCTTTCTTTCTTTTCGTTTTTTTTTCTTCTTTTCAAGCATTATTATTTTGTAGACATTCTTTTCTTTTTAGCCTTTTTTCCAACCGCACGTTTACCTTACTATTCTCATAAAAATGGGTATGGATTCTTTTTGTGGACTATTAAATCCCAGTTGGAGTTGGGTAGGATAATGAATTTTCAACAAAACATTTTTTTCCTTTGAGGCACAAAAGGGCTTGCAACGGAATAATTAAATATGGTTGAAGTTAAGCTTAATTTTTTTGGGGCTTCAAAACGATGTGTCCTAATTTGATTTCTCAAGTTTGATAATACGGGTCTCCGAATTAATCTCCCTAGTTATATAATTCCTACTCTTCGACAAGGGAGAATTTAAAATACGACCAACTACGATTATAGCCTCAAATTCTGATTTTACTTCCTAGGTAGGTGATCGATACAAAGACATTAAAAACCATCAAAACGAAATTGATTTGACAAGTTTGCATTAAAGTAGATTTTAATTATAGCCTCGTTAAGAGTTCTCTTACGAGCTATATGATATTCTAGGGCCAATATCTAATTAATTTTAAATTAAAATTGATGGCTCGGGTTATGCAAATACTCGATTAATTTAGTGATTTTTGGGCTAAGGAAGGGTGATGAAATCCCCACCTTATTTTTTAAGTAGGTTTTGCCTTAAGTCAAATTAATGCAACGTGGTAATTAAAAAATATGAAAAAAACAAACCACGTAAAGATCACACAAAATGTACCTACGGCGTGAACTTTTTACGATCACTTGGTCACTTCAGACCGAAGTTTAAGTTGACTCCGATCAAGGAGAAACGTCGCCTACGTTTCAGCCGTCCCCGAGAGTTCCTTGTGCTCGTGGTAATATTGCACAAATGTCCTTCATGTTCGCACACCATTGCTTGCTTTTACGAGTTTTTTTTTTACTTTTTCGTGCTTTTCTACTTTTCCTATTTTTTTAACGTGCTACTAAAAATTAACACAAAAACAACTACATAAGCGTAGAGTGCGACATAAAAAAATGAAAAAAATAACACGACATAAGCACTAACGGTGTAGTCCAATGTGAAAAAGAAGAAAACAAAGAATAAAGCAAACAATCACACTATGAATTTTTTTTTATATATATTCAGGAAATACAAAAAAAAAAGCTACTCGAAGTAACAAATATTTTTTTAATTTTCGGTTCTTTTTTATTTTTGTTTTTTGGACTAGTTACAGAAAAAACGAAATCTGAAAATTTTTAACAAAAAAAAAATACATGTTCATTTTTTTTTTGGAATTTTGTAATAAAGTAAAGTCAAACTAGTCTGAAAGTCAATAACTTTAAATTAAAAGGAAATCCTCGCCAACGACGCCAAATATTTATTGTCAATTTATAAAATACCGCAAGTGTGCGGACTATTATAGAATAACTTATGCAAGTACGGGTCGAATTCTCAGAGATTTGATCGGTTTAATAAATCAATGACTTTCCAACTAGATGATACAATGTAAAGATATAAATTATGATCTAAAACTAAAATAAAAGCAGTTAATGGGAGCAACCAAGAATATGTAACTAATTAGGGATGAAATTAGAATTTCAAATCCATTTATCAATTTTAATTAATATTGCAGATTAATTTAATTTCATCATTCCCGATTTTATAATTCAAATTAAACCGACTATCGTCGCATTCAATTCGAAAAATAAAATATTTACGTTCGTACAAAATTTAACGTCTCTAATTTAGACAACTAAAACCCCATTTCTCTTACAAATATCTATTTTAGTTTTAAATGTAGTCTTTAAGCATGGCTTAGTAAAATAATCGAGTGCAAGAATAACCCATCAAAAAGTACACACACCAAAAATTAAAATATTAATTATCAATTTTAAGTCTTAACATTGTATTTAAGCATGAGATATCAAATAATTTAATGTAAACATAACAAATTAAAAATTGCACACTTCAATTCTTTAAGCAATCACTTTCGAAGGTTTAAATGCACTCTCGCATCGTTTTAAGTGAATACCGAGTATTTAAAGTATTTAAAACATGTCGGGAATAAAAATAAAATTAAACTAATTATTCATTATTAATGAGGCGTGATAAATTCACCTAGTCCTAGTATAGAATTTTTGCTAACATATTGAAAGACACAATAAAATTACAAGAATGAATAAATTTTTATTATTGATTCAAACTTACGAATAATTGTGCCTCTCGATTAATCTTGACAAAATCCTCCCCACAAAAGTAACATATTTGTCCCTCAAATAATGATAAACTCTTTCAAAATTTTCTCCCCAAAAATTGTGTCTAGAAATTGTCTGTGAAAATGTGAGCCCAATGATTATTTTTATAGACCAAGAGGTGAGGTATTTGAATTGGAGTGAAACCTTCATTAATTGATCAAAAAGTGTTGGAATCGAACACTCCACCTCCTTTATTCTTTGGATTGGAATAAGGCACTCAATTTTTTCCACCCGGGGACTCTTATTTTTACTTGCCGAACATGCACGCTGATTTTCATCCAATTCAGAGAATAAAATTTTTTGACTTTTTTTTTCTAAACAACATTTTTCGAACGATTATAAAAATCAACTTTTTCGCGATTTCTCCAGTTGATTGCCAATTTGTACCAAATTCCATTATCAATTGCAAAAATTTCACTAGGAAACTTTTTTCACAAGTTAGTACAAGTAAATTATAAAATTATTGAAGTGCCCATTTTTACCTTTAAAATTATCATTTTGAATCTAAATTCAATCATTCTTGCATTTTTTTTCTTTATTTAACAAAATAGTTATAAGAGCTTATTAAACAAAAAAGGGTCTAACAAAGTATAAATTTTAGTATAAAATGTACAAAACAATGCACTCATCAACAATATATCGAATGGAACGGTTTTACAAATCCATGGTATAAACTGACTCAAATGGGACGGTTTTTAAAATTCCTGGTTTATATTTTTTTTGAAAAAAAATGCTAAAATTTTACTCACATATAGGACAATAAATAAAAGCAATCCCAAATAAAAAATAATAATATATCTACTTTAAGGTCAATAATTAAAATTCGTCCCAAATGATCATTTTAAGGAACAAAATGACACAATTGTCCCAAATACTCCCGTCCTTAATAATCATTTTTCTTGTAGTGAATAATAAACATTGTTCTAACAATCACCACAACCTGGCCACCATCGCTCCCACTATCTCCGCTGCAGTTATATTTACTAAAAATCTTAAGAAGAAGAAGAAGAAAACTTAATGTAAATACTTACTCCAAGCGTAAACATTTACTTTCACAAGAAAAAAAATGAATAAAAAGGAAAGACGGGGTTACAACTTGTATTTATACAAGCTAATTATTTACACTTATAACTAACTTTTTAATATGAAAAATATTACTTTTAGTGTAAATATTTACTATTACAAAAGATACTATCACTTACAACATATATGTTCTTCTACTCATTCATCGCATCATTATTATTATTATTTGCTCTATGTTTTTCTTTTTAGTTAATAATTACTTTGGAGTGTAAATATTCACTCATTGAGAGTGGAGTAAATATTTATAGTTTAAATAAATATTTAATCATAATATTTTTATACGCATAACATACCAACATACTATATATTTCTCTCTCAAGAGAAAACACACACATATACACACTATCATATATACATACACGTATATATACCTATATCTATATTATACATCTAAAATAATTTGACTCCCAAAAAAAACTTTCCTTTTCCATTCTAACTATATATCTTTTACGTCTCTCTTTCCCTTGGTATTTCCTTCTATAACTACACCAAATCTGCCTAATTATCACGATCATTAACCTTGACAAGTTCAACTTGTCAAGGTCAATGACCGTGACAATTCGGGGCGAGACAACTTTTTTTTTCACAGACGTGTCACAGTCATTGACCGTGACAAGTTCATTAAAATTGTCACGGTCGTGTCACGGGCCATGACCGTGACACGTTTAGTCACGGTTAATAACCGTGACACGTTTAGTCACGGTTAATAACCGTGACAAAGCCTTGTCCTTTTTTTTTAAAAAAAAAATGTCACGGTCAATGACCGTGACAAATCCGTGACAACCTTATTTGTCAAGGACTTGTCACGGTTAATGACCGTGACAATTCTGGGAAGAATTTTAAAAAAAAATGCTGGGCAGTATGGCCACTGCCACTGCCCAGCAGTATATTTGTACCTGTTACAGCAACGTTTTACCTGGTCAAACATCATATATCCAAACAAACTAAAGATAATGCAAATATATATTCAAAATAGAAACAATATACATGACGATATAATCCAAATATAATTCAAATGTACCAACTTAAAATTAATATCACTACATGTCTAAGGTAAATGTGAGGAGGTGAGTAGGCTACACGATATACGAATTGACACACCCATTAATATACATCGTGCCGCATTGTTCGCGCAACCACAATAGGTAGTTCTCCTTCCCGGGTATCACATGCATGACGAGCACTTTGGACTCGATCTCTTAAAGCGCACGTCCATGAACTATTCCACCCTGGACGATATTTGGATCCCTCAACCCCCGCCCTATCCGCTGGCCATCAAATACGTCCAATATGAACACGCTCGACCAACCAATTGTCGATATCGGTCTGGGGAAGGGAGCCAAATAAGGAAGTGGATCATCGAAGTACGCATGTGTCGGTGATGAAGCAGCGAGGCCACATCCTCGTCATCCTGCGCCTCATTCTCCCGCACCTCCTCCTCCTCCACCGCCTTCTCCTTCCCTTTCCCCTTACGATCTCCGCCCAACGTACACTTCATGAATGAGTACATATCTTGGACCGTCGCCTCCAAACGGGACAGTTTCGCGTCATGTGAATCCACCGTTCGAGCCAACCCGGTGTCGCTCGTCTCCAATCCGATGAATCCACCCCCATATGGACAATAATCCAGTGTTCATGCCACTTTTAAAACTAACCAACCCAACATTTACTAAACAAAATAATCCAACAGCAATGTCTACAACAAATGTGTATCCCGTACTCATTCTAATTCATCTACTCAATTAAACTACCTTGCCCCACTCCCTTCCCTCATCCCTGCCCCCTCCCCCCACCCTGCCCCCACCCCCTCCCCCACCACACACACGCACATGTACACGTACACACACCACCCCCTGTCCCCCACCACATACACAATAATCCAATAATGATTAATAATTATATATGCTATGTTTCATTTAATTATGTCTTATTTATATTCAAATTCAATTATTAATACTTATATATAGTATGTTTCATTTAATTATGTCTTATTTATATTCAAATTCAATTATTCAAAAGTTGAAAAATCCCACCCCCATATGGACAATAATCCAGTGGTCATGCCACTTTTAAAACTAATCAACCCAACATTTACTAAACAAAATAATCCAACAATAATGTCTACAACACATGTGTATCCCGTACTCCTTCTAATTCATCTACTCAATTAATTCATCTACTCAATTATTAATTTACTAATTTACAATGAGGGGCAATCCTACTTTCATAATTAATCATATATTAATTTACTAATTTACAATAAGGGGCAATCATATATTAATTTACTAATTTACAATAAGGGGCAATCTATATTAATTTACTAAAAAAATTAATAATCAATCAATTCTTTACAAGGGACACTACGTGCACACACACATAGACACACACGCAGCCCCCCACCCCCACCCCTACCCCACCACCCACCCCCATCCCTGCCCCCGCCCCCCCCCCCCACCCCGCCCCCACCCCCACCACACACACGCACACGTACACCCACCCCACACCCCTCCCCCCACCACACCCCCTGCCCCCCTCACCCTAACCCCACCACAACTGCACACACACACACCCCACCACCCACCCCCTGCCTCCCTCCCCCACCACACACATATATACACACACATACACACACATATACACATACATATACACACATACATATACACACATATATATACACACATAGATATACACACATATATATACACACATACACACACATATAGAAATGAAAGAGAAAGAGAGGAAAAAAATATACCTTAGAGAGAGAGAGAGCGCGCTGAAATCGCTTATAGAGAGAGAGAAAGAGGGAAACTAAAAAACGGTGGGAAAAAAAAGAGCCTAGGGCTGTTTTTACTGAAGAGATTGCCACGGTCGTGTCACGATCCTTGACCGTGACAATGATTTTAAGTATTGTCATGTTCATTGACTGTAACAATACTTTGTCACGGTCTTATCACGGTCAATGATCGTGACACAAAACGCGTGTTTCTTGTCACGTTCAGTGGCCGTGACAAGGGTGGTCGGCTGAAAGGTGACATTTTGGCCATTTTGGTGTAGTGTATCCCATCCCTTCATTTCCCCCCAAAATTAAATTGTTGTTTTCTCTTAAAATTCTCCTCAACTCCTCCAATATTTTCATCTCTCTACCATTGTTTACTCTTCCATCGTTTCATCTATTTGCTGCAGTTCCTGTATTTTTTTTTATGTATATAAATGGTTGTTGCATCTATTGGTATCACACATTCATTTCTTATGTTCAACTGTGATCGAAAGCAGAACTTTTGAACTTACCAAACACAATAGATCAATCCGGGTAGAGCACGTTAGAAGGCTGGGTTGCAAAAAGGCCTCCAAACTAGGTGACTTCATCTGATACGCCTTTGTTCGATCTGCTGTTATGAGATCTTAAGACAATCGATATTAGTTGATGTTTGCCTTGGATTTGCGGTTTGTCAGGTTTAACTCTTGGCCTTAGTTTTTTTTGTGTCTTTTCTTTGTTTTGTTGAAGATATGTTTGTTGATTTTGTGTATGGAAGTTGGTTTTGTTTTTTGGGTGGCCGACTTGGTGATTTTCAAATACTGTGATACTTCTAGAACATAAAAAGTTAAAAAAATTAACATAAAAAGTTGAAGCAAGCCTCATGATGGCGAATAAAACACGAACATGGTGTTGAGTGGTTTGAATAATGCTACATTGACTAGAGTTTCAATGTTTGGACACCGTATCTGTTAGGAAAATGCTATTAATAAAAAAATTTCCCTTATTTTTGAACCATCAAATTTCTTTCCCTTATTTTCTCTCTCACCATCTCCTTTTTTAACACACTGATAATTTATAGTTTTTGTGTTCTTCTAGATAGTTTAGTATTTTGTGTATAAAAATGCAGTGTAAAAAAATAGTTTGATCACAATCTTAGGCATTGTTACCTTAAAATTCAGTTTTGTCGTTCTAATTAATGAACTATTTTGTCAATATGTGCATAAAATGTGTATTGACAATATCTAACCTAATTGTATTTTCTATTATTCAGGTTCTACAACAAATGAGAGAGAATAAAAGTTTTACCATATTCATTATATGGCCTACTTAGACAAAGATCAATGTTAATCTCAAAAGTCTAATAACTTATAGTAAAAATTCATGCAACATCAGCTTGTTATGGTGATGGATGCAAAATTTTGTAATTATGCCTTTTTCTTCTAAGCAATACAATTTTAGCTGGTATAAATTTGGTTGATGTATTCAATATATTTTTCTATTCATTTTCTTTGTATTGTCTTAGCAAATACAAGTTTTTTGGGTTTTTATTTAATTTTGTCAAGTTTATATCACATTAACCATTATTGATGGAGAAAATAGAGAAAAAGTATTTAATTTTTTCAACTCCTCTGTTAGAGGTTATGTAGAAATTTCTCATAGCCCATCTACATTTGTTTTTGTATTCTTATTGTATTCTTAATTTAAAATGTCATTTACTACTAAATAACAATGCACATGTTGTACGGATTACATATATGGACTCTTATAATTTAAAGTTTATAATTTACCAACCCCAACAAATATCTTATTATCCCATGTTACGTTTATAGTTAGTTCTTTATTTGAATAATATAATTTTTTTTTAAGAAATATTATAGTACGCCCGCGTGTCGCGCGGGGTACATGCTAGTATATATATATATATATATATATATATATATACTCACACACACTTAAACACAAATATATATATATACACACATCACCACAGACATATATACACAAAATTGCACACATATCAATACACACACACACACACACACATATATACAACAAATCGGGGATTGAAATCGAGCGAGAAAGAAAGAGAGCGACTGAGTCGCGATGAAGAAAATGAAAGTGAAGATGTGTTGTTACAAATGGTTAAAAAGATTGGAGTTAGGATTTATAATAAATATTTCAGTTTTAGAAATTTAAAAAATATAATTAATATAATTTAAATAAAAAATAATAGAACTTAAACGAGGATTCACGGTCAAAATAGGATTAAAATAAAATTAACAGTAAAAATAGTAATAAGACACTAATAGTTAGGGGTGACAATTTTGGGAACGAAACGAAACGAAATTGACACAAAATTGACACGTTCTTTCGTGTTCGGATCATGTTTGGGTCTGGGTTTTTGGAGCCGCTAACGGGCGGGTCCTGTTCGTGTCCAATTTGTCACAAAATTGACCCGATAAGGACACGATAGTGACTCAATTAAGGACACGATATCAATCCTATATAGAGCCACTATCTATCCCCATTTAGATCCATTATCAATCGACTATTTAGACCCACTATTTTTTTAATTCCTCTCTAACTGGTCTAATTGTGCCCAATCGTGTCGTTTTGAGTCGGATCTAATCGTGTCCAATCGAACCTTATTTACTTATTGTGTTATCATGTCGTGTCGTGTTTTTAACGTGTCGTGTTTGGATTAAAAAAAAATACATTATCATGTCGTGTCGGGTTCGGATCCATTTAATTCTTATCGCACCGTGTCGAATTGTGTGAAAATACGATTCGTTGATCCTATTTACCACTCCTGCTACAGTGTTAAGATATTTTAAAGGGTTGTTATTTTGCCGCAACAATTTAGTCCTCTAAAATAGTACATGATTGAACGGGTATCTTCACATATATATAATTAGAGTAATGATATACTTACTCTAAATTTATCTCAAAATTATCCAATTTATACTTTATTGATTTGTATTCTAACGGGACTCACACCAAAATACAAATCAATAAAACTCAAATTCAATAATTTTGGGATAGTTGGCCGGTTAGTGTACCATTTTCCATATAATTAAGGCATAGTAAAAGTGGGAAGTGTGAACATATTTGTCTTTACCCAAAAGGGCAACCTCTTTAATAGGTGAGCCATTTGGTTCTGAGTGACAGCAGGGCATATGAAATATGGGTAGGGGACCAACCTACTCCTCGATTTGTTGCTCAGATTCATCGATAAGACAGCCGCGTGAAGCGCCCCGTCACTTTAGCCGCCGGCTTCTCACCCGCACACATTTTAAAGGGAAAAAAATTCGATGCGTTCAAGGACATTAAAGATGTTTTTTAAGATCATTTAATATTAAATAAAATAATTTTTATCACTATTATATAAAAAAATATATATATTTTTATATTCTAATATTTTTTCTTTAATAACAGTTTTTATATATAAAAAAATTTAAATATTTTTAAAATTGTTTTTAAAATAAAAAAGTTAAAAAATAATTTTCTATATAAACTATTAAAAATGTTTTAAATATGTACTGTTTTTTTAAAACGTTAAAAAACGTGTTTTGTTAAACTGTTTTTCATATATAAACAATTTTTTTTAATATTTAAACAGTTTTTTATAGATAAAATCTGCAAAAATATATTTTAAATGTTTCTTTAAACTGATTTCTTTTAAATAAAATGTTAATATATAAATTGTTTTTTATTTATAAAAACGTTAAAAAAATTCCTATCTATATAAACTATTGAAAAGACATGAAAATAATAAACTGTTTTTTATTTTTTAAAAACGTTAAAAAAATTCCTTTCTATATAGACGGTTAAAAAGGTATTAAATATATACTATTTTTCAAAAAAGTTTAAAAAAGGTGTTTTGCTACACTTTTATTTAAATATAAACAATTTTTTAGTAACTTTTTTTTTATTCTTTAATAAAGAATAAAGTTGTAAAAAAACAGTTTTTAAAAAAACAAAAAAAGGTTTTTCAATAACTTTTTCTTATTAATCTTTCCTGAAAAATAAAGTTGTAAAAAACTGTTTTTTTTTTCAATTTTTTTCCTTAAACAGAAAAACAGTTTGTTTGTTGTTGTAAAAAACAGTTTTTGAATGTTTTTATATTTCTAATATATAAAAAACAATTTTTTTAATGTTTTTTCACCATTCAAAAAACTGTTGTTGTACAACAACAAAAATTGCAAAAGAAACTGTTTATATATAAAAACTATTTAACAAAACACATTTTTTAATGTTTACAAAAAATAGCACATATTTAAAACATTTTTAATAGTTTATATAGAAATTATTTTTTAACTTTTTTATATATAAAAAATAGTTTTAAAAATATTTAAACCTTTTTGTAATATTTTTATATCTAAAAACAGTTATTAAAGAAAAACTGTTATATTAATAAAATATCATTCTTTTTTACATTTAATTGATTTAAATTATTTTATTTTATATTAAATAAAGTGAGAGAACATCACTTAAAAATGAGAGAATAAACCATTAAATAAAGTGAAAAAACCCTTTTTAAAAAACTATCTGATTTAGAACACATATTATCTGAATATCTTTATATATATATATATATATATATGTATGTATATGGAGAGAGAGGGAGAGAGAGAATAAAGGAAAGGTCAAAAGTTGTGGGGGGCGTATTGTATGACACGTGAGAGGGGATGACTGGGTGAGGATTGGGGCGTGCTTAAAGTGGTCCCCTAGGATTTGGTCCTGGAAAACTAATGTTGGCAGCGCAGTTGTTTGTACGGATTGGAAGTCGCTGTCTAGAACTGGTGGAGAACAGAGCAACGTAGTATAATAGGATATCATATCATCAACATCAATTCACTGGTTCGCGCTGTTTGTTTCACACTATAATTTCATTTCTATAGCTGTTTGTTTTAGAATTTTGTACAATTTTGGAGGGTGAATAGTGAGTGAATACCACCTCCATCTTTTGTGTTTTGGTGCAAGGGATGTGACGGGTAAGCTTACGTGCAACTTTAGAAATTTCCTTTTGCGGGCCATGACCTCAAAATATCCCTAGTGAAAGAAATCAAATTTGCAAGCTTTTTAGATCTGATCTCAATCAACTCTTTGAAATTAAGGAATTCCATTTTTATCATTCGTTAAATTTTACAAGTATTTAGTTTTGTATGCTATAATTTAATTGGGTTGTGATAAATATTTAAACCGACTTAAGTCTAATTTCGTATAAAGCTTTCAATAAGTCACTTTGCCTTATATTTTCATTTTAATTAAGTCCATTATCTATTTTCGCTCAATATATATACTTTTAAAAAATTAGTAAATACTTTGACAAACCGCGAAGTACGTTGATGACTCACGGATACATTCAATGAATTGATATATTTAACAAATTTCACAAATACTTTGATAAAAGTTATTGATATTTTTTATAATTATATAAATAATTATGATAAAAACACGTATACTTTAATAATATGAAAATCAAATACTTTTGAAGAAAAGGAATATTTTAAAAAAAAGTTAAGAATAGATGTTATTGCGTAAAAACAAATACTTTAGGCCAAAAGTAGATTGTTAAAAAGATAACGATAGATGTTATAATATAAAAAAATACTCTTGGTCAAATGTGGGAATATTTTGAAAAACTAAACCATGAGACCAAAATCACCAAAAACAAAACCAATAAAACACTCTAAAATAAGATGTAGTCACCACACTGCTTTATTATAAGTCGTCGGAGCATCGTCAATACTCTGGTGAGCTTCGTTGACGTCGGTGAGAGGCGATCGAGGGCAGGAAAAATGGAGACGACATGAGCAGATTTCTTATCAGGCAGTAACAAATTAGTGAAGAAAAGGGGTGAAGAAAATAACTAAGGTCGTCGAATATCGGTGAGAGTCACCCGAGGTGCGCAACGATATGGACTGATTTTAAGGTTTCGATTTATGGTTTGAATGTTATGAATCTTTGGTTTTTAAGTTTTTGGGGAGAGGAGGCTAATTTAATTGAAATAACAAAAGTGTTTTTTTTAGTTTCAAATGTTTTCAAAGGGAGATTGGTTATGCTAGAGGGTCCCCGAGTTGCGAAAGACAGTTTTGACCAAGGCACATGGTTCATAGTTCATTATACAATCCAAGGGGGAACATATGTAACGTTTGTTGGGGAGTCAATATTGGTGATCAGGAGGTAGGTATCAGTGAAGTTTGTCTAAGTGTGCCACCTGTCAGTTAGTGATGGAAGCACTAGAGACATCCAGGGAATAACAGTTCTCAGTGATCCCCGAGCTCCCAAAGGGGATATAGTGCCATTTGGGTTACTACGAGAGAGTGACAAGAGTTGGTTAGAGATGTGATATGGAAAGTTATTCAGGAAAGTTGGTGTTCAGGACACCTCAGAGGAGGTGGCGTTCATCAAAGAGCATATGAGAATTGCCTAGAGTAGGCAGAAGAACAAGGCAGACAGGAGGAAACACATATTGGAGTCCCAGGTGGGAGACCAGGTGCTTTTTGCATGTCTCCCAAATTAAGATTTAAACTTAAACTGTGCGTATCGACTAATTAATTAATTTAATAAGATAATTAATTAATTTAACAAGTTGATTGGCCTATAGAATATGTTAGTTATCGGTTTGGTTCGTGAGATGTTTAGAAATTTTAGTTTGAGCTTATAATAGTACTACTTTGGTCACTTAGGTTGGTACAAGAGTTGGGCCAAGTTTTAGGCCATTTGGAGCTTGTTTTGGGCCTTTTAGGTTGAGGCTATTTTGGGGCCAAAGCCTATTTTCGGGTTTGATGATATTAATAATGTAATCAACATAACCTGAAATATTTATACCTTATTGGAATAGCCCTAGATTATAAGGAAGATGTGGTGGAAACCCTTCCTTGGAAAATTAAGGAATTGGATTGGAGAATTGAGAAAAATTGGGGATTGATTATACAATCAATTTTGATAGGTTTACTTTGTTTAAGAATGTAATTATATTTATGTTAAAATAATTTTAATATGTTGAAATCTGTTAAGATAATATTATATTCCAATCTTTTGTTCATAATCAAATCCTAATTCGTAACCAATACTAATAATATAAGAACCTAATTATGTATTTAAAGTCGTCATGTAACTTTGTCATGGAATCAACAAATTAATCCTTGAATCATTGTAATCAGAATTAAAAATTATTAGATGTGAATCATAGTTGTTATAATTTGTAAACCCTTAATGTTATGATGTTATTATAGATATATCCATAGGGTAATTGAATCATTGTTGCGTAGAACATGAAGTTAGGGGTTAATTTTGTAATTCTGTAATTAAGATATTAAACGTGTTTTTAATCATTTAAATCTTATTAAAACTTGTTTCAAGTACTTTTAAGATGTTTAGTTATGGAAGTGAATGGTCAATTTTGAGGTATAGAGGCTATAACCGCTAGAGCTTCTTGCCTATTGACGCTATGGAAGAAAAGAAAAACTAGGGAAACTAGTTAGACCCGTCAGATCGATCTAACCTAAGTCCATATCGATTCGTCTCTAGGGCCATGCCTAGTGAGGGTCGTTTTAGGGTTTTACGTGTCTTTTTTAGGCTAGGATGGTTTGCGAACATTTTGATAAAAAAAATATTATAAGATAATAGGGTTGGAGATTATTCCTAGTTTTGGGGCCTTGAGTTTTAGGTCGAGAATTATAATACTCATTAATGTGTAGTGAATGTGTAGATTCTATAATGGACATGAATGTATTTATAACCCAAAAAGTCAGGTAGTTGCTAATTTAGAGTGATTATATAAACGATAGGTGCAGGACGATACCTAGACTTAGGAACCTTTGGGTTCGGACTAAATTTATGAAAACATGTTAAATTTGCGTAATAACATGACATTAAAGAAAACAATATGTGTAAACGAATTAAGTAGGGTTTGTATTGACTTGCTTGATTTTTCGTGCAATCATACTATGGGTGTCTGTGTGCTCATGAGTAATGTGGATATGAAGCAACATAATGTGGATATGGCAAGTTTGAGCAGTCTTGCATGATGCCTATAACGGCACCCGTAGGAGGAGCATGAGCAGATGTGGAGATGGCTCCACCTCGAAAAATAGTGATGGATAAGGTGGTGACGTCGGTGAGTTTGCCAGCAGTAAAGAAAATCAGGATGGAGGAGTCACCCTCCTAGGTTATTATGATGGAGGAGGTGAAGAAGTTACTTTCCTCTCAAAGGGAGTCACCTCATATGTATGAGGAGCTGTGGAACCCTTACCCAAAAAGCATCAATGAAAAATCATACCCACAGGGTTATTTTCCTCCTAAATTCATAAAGTTTAATAGAAAAGGTGAAAACCCTAGAGAGCACATGAAAAGGTTCATAGAGTACCTTAGTGTGCACGAAAATGACAAGGAGCTGAAGCTACGAGAGTTTTCAAAAACTCTCACGGGAAAACCATACACATCGTATTCCCACTTAATGCCAAATACCATTTCCACTTGGGAAGAGATGCACATACAGTTCTTATAGAAGTTTTTATGGTAGGGAATGAGTTCACTCTAAGGAATCTTGCCCAAGAGGTGAAAAATCTCGGTGAAGAGTTTATGCACTACATTAAGCACTTAAGAGAAAGAGCGTTAGATATTCATGAGGATGTCGCAGAAGTGAGGTTGTTGTAAATTTACATTGAGGGGCTTCTAGAGGAATATAATATACATCTGGTCAATGTGACTTGAGGTGATACTTTTATAGAGTTCACTCGAGTAACCAATAATATAGATATGATCATCAAACCCAAGCTTCGAGAGTGGAGATCACAACTGCCTTTAACAGCATGAAGGTTTTAAGTCTCTCGACTGCAAGTCGTGAACTATGTAGATAGGAGCCCTAAAGGTAAGAAAGGGCTAGGGTTTCAAAATTAATAGTGTTGCAGGAAATAGAAAGTTTAGGGATGATGTCCCACTACCATTGCCTTACAGTGTAATGGAGGCCATGGAATGCTATCGTATGTTAGTGTGCGAGGGGGTGGCAGGTCCCCCCCCCCCCCCCCACTCTAATGGACAGATACCAGCAGCAGTAGAGAAGGTAAATGCAAAGTTTTGCGAGTTGCACGAGAGGGTCCAACATGCTACCTAGGATTTCTATTACATATGCAAAATAATAGACGAGCATGTGGACAATTGTACTTTGTAAATCTCGCCGATAGATGTCAATGAAAATCCTTTGACAGCTCACCACTATGGCACATGAAACATGATGGTGGCGTAGGATGAAGAAAAATCCCATGAATCCGAAGAATGGTGGAGCAATGAAAAGGCATGTGAAGAGTGGCTAGCTAACTTGGCCAAATCAGAATAGGAAAATGAATGGGACGAGTGGGTGAGTCCCCCCAGAAGGAAGAGTGAATGTAGTCCTCGCCTTAGATTGGGGGGGGGGGGACCTCATAAGCATAATATGTGTGTAACACATAAACATATGAAGTTGAACTTAACTCAGAATGCACGACTATTATGCGTAACTCAAAGTTAAAATGGTTCTGTGATTAGATTGGAGTGAAGCATGACACTCAAACAGTAATTGCTAAGAAGATCCTGAAAGCATTCCAGGAGCTAGGGGATACCTCCCTCAACTAGCATGGTCTTATTGGAAAATTGATTAAAAGATACACATCTGAAGTGGTTTTCTCGAAAGCAGACAGACAGGTGCCTTTCTTCTATAATGGGCCCTTATATGTCACAACCCTAGTGAATCGAATTAGTTTTCAAGGGAACTTTTAGAGGGGGCATTGATCAACATCATGCCCATCAACACCTTATACGAGACCGTTATTTCTCAAGAGAAGATTATGCCAGTGCCACTTGTGATGTACGACTTTGGTAACGTGGGGATGCAGTCGCTCAAATATGTGAATGTGGGGATAAAGTTGGAAAATTTCACATCCCACATCAAGTTTCACATTATCAATCCTAACACCAGTTATCAGCTCTTGATAGGGCGAGTGTTGATGAATATTCATGGGATAGTACTATCGACATTCCACCAATGCACGAAGGCAAATATCTGCAACACAGAGATTGTAATAAAATCTATAAAAAAACCATTCTCGATAGAAGAGTCCACCAGGTCGATAATTTTTTTTATACGGAGTTAGAAAAAGAAAGAAGATGTTTAATCAAAGTGGTAGAGGAACCCCACGTGGTCAAAGAAGGTGACCATCTCAAGAAGTCTGTAAGAGGTTGGGCCATAGAATGTCCCCCTCTGAGAATAAGTAGAAAGGAAAAAGGAAGTTTGAGGAGATGGAAAGGCCACCGTGAACTTGCAAGAAAATCGTTTGGTCCAATGGGAAAGTTATCTACCGTTTATAAAGATCTGGGTGGATGGCGTTTTGGGAAGAAAGCATCGACCTAATACCCGAATATTTTATAGTTGATGAGTCCCATATAGTCAAGCACACTTAGGAGCCATGCGAAGCTCCAGAATGTATGCAATATGGGCCACGAGAGTAGCTCCAAGAGTTGGAGGAGTTGAATTTAAGAACATAATGGGGTGATGAGTAACCCATCTTCATTTCCAAGTGTTTGAGTCCTAAGCAATGTGAGGATATGGTTAGTTTACTCAAGGAATTCACAGATATATTTGCATGTGAATACATAGAAATTCCCGGAATAAATTCGAAAGTGAGCTCTCATAAGTTGTCTTGCCCAATGCTTTGCCTGTGAGGTATGCCACACGAACTTACAAAGCTGAACTGGACTTGAAGATCAAAGAAGAGGTGGAGAAACTACTTACGGTGGGATTCATCAAGACCATATAATATCTAATCTGGCTATCAAGCATTATATCTGTAGCGAAGAAGGATAAGAAGTTGATACGAGTCTGCATAGAATTTAGGGACTTAAATTGCTCTTGCCCGAAGGATGAGTTCTCGGGACCTAGTATTGATATCCTGGAGGATGCCACAGATGGACATAAAACTTATAGTTTCATGGATGGATATGTAGGTCATAATAAGATTAGAATGGACCCAACAGATGTAGAAAAGACACCTTCAGAACACCTTTGGGAAATTTCCATTACACCGTCATGCCCTTTGGATTAAAAAGTGTGGGTTCCACAACGCACCATGATGGCAATATTTCATGATTTATTTTATGACATATTGGAGTTCTAGGTAGATGACTTGGTGGTGAAATCAAAGAAGGAGAGAAAGCATGTGCAAGATCTCAGGAGGGTCTTCGAAAGATATCAAAAATAGAAGATGAGGATGAACCCCTCTAAATGCGCTTTCAGAGTAACCATAGGAAAGTTCTTGGAATTTGTGGTAAATAGTCAAGGGGTGAAAGTTGACGTGGAAAAATAAAAAGCCATTCTAATGATGCCACCGTCGAAGATCCGGAGACAACTCAAGAGGTTCTTCAGAAAAACTTCTTACTTAAGGAGGTTCATACCGTCTTTAGTGGAGGTCTCTCACCCCTTTGCCCCTCATGAAACAAAAGGCCAAATGGATCTGGGGGAGGAGAAAAAGAAGGCATTTAAGAGGATAAAGGAGATATTGACTTCTCCTTGGATAATGATTTCCCAAGAAGTCGGGCCACCTTTGCTGTTGTATGTAACCTCGACTGAACGATCTATAAGAGCTCTACTCACCTAAGAGAAGGCAGGAATAGAGTAGCCAATATACTATCTATCGTGGGTGATTTCAGGTACGAAATTTAGATAAACAAGTGTAGAGCAGCATTGTTTAGCCTTGTTTTTTGTAGCATAAAATTTAAGGCACTATTTGCTCGCGTTAACTATGCATATCGTCTCCAAGTGTGACCCTATGGGAGGAGGCCACTATCACAGTCTGACGAATAACGGTGCCGATAATAGTAAGGTCATTGTTCCTAAGTGAAGAGTTAGAAGATTGGAGATGCCTGATTATGAAGTAGCTAAAAACGAAAGAAGAAAAAATGAAGATATCTTAGATGGTCAACTACCACCTGCTCAAAGGGACACTCTACTTCAAAATCTCGGGAAAATATCTGGTAAGATGCATAGGAGAAGATGAAGTCAAAGAGAGACTGGCAGTAAAGCATGATAAGCATTACGGGGATACTGATATCCTACTTTATCGACGGTTGCAGCGAGGGGGTTATTATCGGCCCACTATGAGTGCAGAGGCTGCTCGTCTGCAACAGGGCTATTTAAAGTGTGAGACATAGTTTGACCAATCGATTGAAGCCAATTTTATGGAAAATTTTGAAGACTGGATGGAGATTTATATTGCATACCTTAAAGACAGAGAATTGCTAGCTGAAAGAACGAATGAGATTACTTGAAAAAAAGGTTTCTCTCTTCTACTTAGTAAAGGGGGAGCTCTACATGAAAAGGGAATAATAAGAAGGCATTACGATACATGGTAATGGGAGATGTGGAAAAAGTGCTGAAGGAAGCTCACGTACCTTCCCACATGGGTGATGCTAAATTATACGATCAATTGATAACACCGGGGTATTACTGGCCAATAATAGAGGTCGGATCTATCAGCTTCATGGAAAAGTGTAGAGTGTGCTAAATGCATGGTAATATGGTACATGCCCCCTTAGTGATCTTATAGAGTCTAGCAGGCCCTTACCACTTACACACTTGGGCATTTGATCTGGTGGGAAAGATCAAACCATATTCTAATGGAAAAGCCTTTTATCATTATAGACATTCCATCCTAGGATCCCTCTAAGCACCTCCTTAGCACTCACTCATTCAATGCAAACCCTAGGTCATACCCCGAGTATTGATTTAGGGGCCATATAGAGCTCTTGGGCCCCGTCTGACTCGGATCAACTATTTTGCTGGGGTAAAAGCTCAATGAATCTTTGAAGGGCTATGAATCCCCTTTCCAACGATCTACCATGTGTGCGAATCGACCTTACGGTTCAGACGAACGATCCATTTTACTATAAAAAATTATTCTATAGGCCACCGGGCACTCTCGGGACCAATTTAACTCCTGTTAACTTCCTCTCTTAAGAGAAAGCTCAATGAATCTTCAAAGGATTACAACGGTCTACCCGTGTGCGAATAAGCCCTACGGTTTAGGCGAACGATGCATTTTACCCCAAAAACTGATCTAGAGGACACTAGGCACTCCCGAGTCTCGATTGATCCTAGTAAACTCTTCATATTAAATGAAGCTGAATAAATCCTTGAAGGGATCTGAATAACCTTTCCAGGCCCACCCCATGCACGAATCAACCTTATAGTACAGATGAACGAACCATTTTACTCTGAAGGGTCACCGGGTGATTCGGGGACCCGTTTAACCTAGGTCAACTCTCCGAACTGAACTAAGATGAATAAAATATCTAAGGGAACTGAAAACCCTTTTCAACAGTCCATCCCGTGCATGAATTGGCCTTACAGTTCGAACGAATGATCTATTTTCCTTCAAGAATTTCTTATCCAGTGACCAACGGGTGCTTTCAGGTCGCATTTGACCTTGGTCAACTGCCAAACCTGGGAGTGGCTTAATGGATTCTTAAAGGGATCTAAATACCCTTTCTAAAGGTCGGTTTCGTGCGCGATTCTAACTTATGGTTCCCATTTTAGGTCTATTTTTCCAAAAAATCTGCCTCAGACTATCGAATGGCACCCCCAAGACCCTGCCTATTTTTAGTGTGTCAGGGGTTCTATGCCGATAAGCAGTTCTAGGACCATACCGTTCGTCACCCCCCTTGGACCTATAAGTAGAGTCCATGACCTCATTTTTAAAAACACCTCAAGACACACCTCAGAACCCTTGAACATCCCTTTCTGCAATTTAGAGTTGGTTCCCTCTTAAAAATACCCATTTTTCACATTCCCTTAATCTTTTTCATACTCCTTTTAGCAAATTCTCACTCATTTCCTCACACCACCATCATCTCATCGTGAGATAAGTGCATCTACAATCAATACATATTTCAAGTCTTCATAAGGAGGTCCAATTCTCCACCCTTGTCTTTAATTTCTCGTATTTTTGCATTAGTCACTTTGTTTCACTTTTAGTACTTTATTTCATTACATCATACACCTTAATTCCAAACATTTATTATTAGTATTTGCATATACTTTATTTCATAAAAAAAAATAAGAAAAAGAGGGTTTACTTGTAAATTCCAAATGGGGAATTGTCATCACATTTTCTCACACTAAAACACTTTTTTCTACACAAACATATAAGAAAAATTCCCAATTTGATTAATGGCTTAAACCCCACCTCGTATTATCTTTGAACTACGTGGACTTTGATGCCCCCGGGCCACGTAGGCATCTTGGGTAAATCCCTAGACTCGAGTCCTACCATATACATTTGTTACCATGTTCTTATTATATAATATATTTTATATGCTTGCTTGCTTGTGCCTCATCCGATATATGCATTCATTCTTCTATAGCGACTTAAGAATCGACAAACACTTACATTATACTTTAAATTACTATTTTGGGAACACGTCTAAGTATGATCTAGATTTGCCTTTGTCCATGACACGAGTTGAGCGATTCCATTCTCCATTTATATTATGCACATAAGCACACACATCACGGGGTTTAACAGGAGAAGATTAACAAATGCCCATGAGAGACCGAAGGAGTGGGATGGGTGCCTAAAACCTTCCCGTTCCATAACTTAGTCTCCGAATCTTTGAACTACATGGTTTTGCAAGCATCAGTATGTAAAACCCTGCTTAATTAAATACCAGGTGATCAGTCCTATACCCAATTAAAACAGAATTTACAGTTGGTTCATTCTTAGCATCACTGCCAAAAAACATTTTTCTTTTTAATATTAATCACCTAATATCCAAGAAAGCAGGTGTTAAAAATATTATTCTAAATTTTAACTTAGTAAAATTTCATTTAAAAACCAAAAGCAGTTTAACATAATATCCATTCCACAACAATGAATAATGACTAGATAACATCACCACTGAATATATATAACTGAAATAAAACTCTCCAGTTTAAAGGTCTCAATACAATAAACTCCAGCAAAATGAAATGTACCAAAAACAACATAAGAACTTAATCTTTCTAGGATAAGAAGGAAATAACTAGAATCCTCTTGGGGGACATGCCCTAAATGAAAGATCGATTACAAAGTATGAATCAATGAATATGAAAGCGTCTAAATAAAGTTCAAGACTCCATCTCGTCAAAAATCTCAATCATTTATGGTTAGCGTCCTTGGGTTAGTCACCTGATATAGTAGATACAAGAGAAAAGAGAATATGCAAGAAAACGGGTCAGAGCCCGATTGTAAAAATAGTTTAGAAAACAGCAAGTGAATAAATGCTATATTCAACAATGATTATATACATGCTAAATTTATCGGACTCTCTCTTGAGATTATCACCTCTTATTTAGGGTACCTTAAAATCTTACTAGTTACTATTCCCATGCTAACTAGTACATATCACTGCCAACTAACCATAGCCCATATCTTTCCGACATATTACTATCGGAATCTAGATAATACATATATATCCAATTTCTCTATAACGTGGATAAGCCCTTTTTCAATTTCATATAATTTTGCCTACTTAATTCTTTTCGAATTTCATTATCATTCATGTCTAATTAATTCACATAGTAGATGATATCACAAGTATAAATACACATTCACTCTATTATATATATACTAAACTACACCCCGAGGCTCAGCTGCGGTGCATGCGTACTCTGCTATCATGTCCCAGTACATCTCGTCACCGTATAAAGTACCATAGGTTCGGTATGTCCCACGAACCATAATTAATAAATCACAAATAATGGAGGAGAACATAGACCTAAGCCTTTGGGCTAGGCACATACCTACGCACCCAAAAGAATGTTCAATACCATTGTTGTCACTAATGGCAATCCAGCCTAAGTCCTATATTCTGAGGCAACAAGTCAAAGATCCCCCATAAGGCTCATCATGATATGACTGCCCTCTACGCGTAAACCTCCCGTCGATATCAAGTAGGATAGGCATGTTATACACATAAATTAAACAAACAATAGGTATACACATCAACATACGTAAAATTAGGTATTCACACGACCTATATCATATTAGGAATTCATCATATCCCAACTACCCGTCATTTTACTCGAATACAACCCGTACTTGTCATTCACGATTATCATTGTATTTTTATTATGTAATTATCACTCGCATAATCTTTTATTCAACCCAAGTACCTGTATATATATCCTCAATATTATCCGTACTTGTTATAATGATCATTCTCCTCTAAATCATATCACTACACCAAATCTGCCGAATTTTCACGGTCATTGACCTTGACAAGTTGGACTTGTCAAGGTCAATGATCGTGATAATTCGGGGTGAGACAATTTTTTTTGTCACGGACGTGTCACGGTCATTGACTGTGACAAGTTCGTAAGAATTGTCACGGTCGTGTCACGGTCCCTAATCGTGACAAGTTTAGTCACGGTTAATAACCGTGACAAAGCCTTGACCCTTTTAAAAAAAATGTCACGGTCATTGAGCGTGACAAGTCCATGACAACTTTTGTCACAGGCTTGTCACGGTCAATGACCATGACAATTCTAGGTAGAATTTAAAAAAAATCTGCTGGGCAGTATGGCCACTGCCACTGCCCAGCAGTAAATTTGTACCTGTTATAGCAACGTTGTACCTATTCAAACATCATATATCCAAATAAACTAGAGATAATGCAAATATACATTCAAAATAGAAATTATTTAAGAAGAAACAACATCACCATCAATTATCTCAAATCTACAAACTGTTTAGCTGGAAAAGAGATTTTGTACCGCGACGCTCGGGGACACCTCCTTATCCTTATCTTTCCCTTCTCGTCCGAAGAGCCACATAAGTATCGAGCCTATGTGGCCTACCCCCAGGGCCACTCCCTGTCCCCTGAAATAAAATAAAGTAAAATTAGTATCCGCCCCGCAAATATAGATAAATATAAATATAAATATAAATATAATTCGGAATTGAAATCGAAATAAAAATTGACATATAAATATAAATACATTACCTATAGTGTCACCCAAACAGCTAACTTGAGCTCATATGGCACCTACTTCCAACTAATGTACCCCGGGCAATCGTGTCAAATATAATTCCCTTCATATCTGAACACTAAGAAATGCCATAATCCTATGGAGTTATGCTCTGCAAATTCCTTCCAATCATTGTGTAGCCAAAAATTAGCAGTTGAAGGTGTCAATTCCACCTTCTAATGGTCTCCCATGTTTTACTAGAGGTTCCAAGTGGTGGGGTACGAAAAGTGGAATTGACAACTTCAACTTGTGATGTTTGGCTACATAACGGTTGGGAGGAATTTGCAGAACATCACTCCCTAGGATTATGGCATTTCTTAGTGTTCGGATAGACGAAGAGATTCAGTCTCCTCTCCATAAATAGGACACCCCAAATAACTATGTACTAATCACCTATTAAAGGTAAGAAGCGTATATTCATGGATTAGTATAAACAAAACTTAGATGTAGTTTGAATATTTATGTATTAATCTCCTCTCCACACACGCACACTACACAAGAGTGAAAATGATAAAGTGCAAATCAATTAAAAGCATTAAAAATGGATGTTTCGGTACAAATTGGAATATTTATTACAAATTGAAAAATTGTTTCAAATTCGGGTTATCATAAAAAATGGATTGATATTCGGTAGGAGCAACCAAGTCATCCACACTACTATTTAGACGCCTTGGCGCGTGTTGGATAATTGACCAAGACTCGTTGTTGATATACTCCGAATAAAACCTTGCTTAATTTTTGGAAATGCACAAACAAATGGCTCATCGCTCACGTGATCGTTGCTCTTCAACTTGGACAAGTCAACCATGATCAAATTGGTGACAGGATCAACTTTACAAGCATTTAATCCTCAACTCTTATCCTGTCACAGTAAAATACAACCTCTTTGAAGCTTATATAATCCAATTCAAATATATTTTGGATTACACCATAGTAAGTCATTTCAGCTTCAACGAGGTTTTTATCTTTTGCGCTCGCTCGAAAGAAAGTAAGATCCTTGTATGAAATTCCTGAATTCTGTACATTTGTACTTTCCTCGTACACTTTAGCGCCGAAAATGTAACCGTTCAATCAATACTTTTTGTACTCTTGTGCCACGAACAAGGGTCCAGTGGCTAGACGAGCAAGTCTTGATGTCGCATCACCCGTCTTTAGGAGCTGAGAATATAGATAAATTAATTATATTAGTGGTAAAATTTGAGTGCAATGTAACATTATATAATGACTATTTTCATTATAATTACCTCTTGTGTCAACCACAGCCTAAATTCGCTGTCTGATTGTACCATTGTTTTTCGTCTTTTATTGTTCTCACAGGCTTCATATTTTTTGCATATTACAAAATTAATCATGTATAAAATAATCTAAAATAATGTTAAACATTATAATAATCAAAACTTACTTTTTCCATTCTTCGACATATTCATGTGTGTCAAATAGATAACGAGCTACTTGTTCATTTTGCAAACTCGTTAATTTCACTCGTTTTCCTATCACATGACCACCATTATCGACGAACTCATAAGTGTCATCAACGCTGGTCGAGTCAGGCATATATTCTCAAGTATATATTGATGACTCCACGGTGATGTATTCCTCTGCAATTGATCCTGCAATGTATCGCCTATTCTTGACATAATCTTTAAAAATTTTCATCAATCTTTCAAACAGATACATCCACCGATATCTAACTAGACCACAAAGAAGTGCCTTGTCACATAGGTGTACCAACAAGTGAACACTTATGTCAAAGAATGCTGGGGGAAAGTACTTCTTCAATACACAAATAGCTTCGATCACAGCCAATTTTACAGCCACTATGTGTTTTCGATTGACTACCTTCTCACACAAGAGAAGAAGGTAATACTAATTTTCATAATAGCCCTACGCAAATCCTTGTGCTTGAAGAAGCAATGCTTAAACAACAGAGGAACCAATTGCATGATCATATGCCAATCGTGGGACTTACACTTATATAAATCATGAGTAGCATAATTCGCAATCCTTTGCAAGTTGGACGAAAAATTAGATGGGCCCTTCAAATTATATATTGTGTCTAGAAGCACCTTCCTTTCCCCACTCGTCAAAGTAAACGCACCAGGGGGAATTATTATCCTTCCCATACTATCTTCTTCAACCATAGTTGTGGCTTAAGTTTTAACGATTTAAGATCTTTTCGTGCATTTTCTCCATCCTTCGAATGACTTCCCCCAAGGCAAGTACCCATAATATGTTCAGCGAAGTTATTCTCTGCATGCATCACATCCAATACATAGCGCACCGGGTTATTCTTCCAATAAGGCAAGTCAAATAAAATTGACCTCCGAGACCATGACTTTCTTGTCTCAGTTTCATTCCCAGTTGGGGTCTTCTTATGCTTGACGTTCTTAAATTTGGGATTCTTACCTGGCATATTAGGGCCACATTCAGAAGATTTACTTTCAATTTTTGAACCCGAAAGTTGTCTCGACGGTAGCCTATGTTCAACCCCGCCCAATAAAAAATTAGAACCTTTCTCAGATATGAAACTATGAGCTGGGGGGTAAAAACCTCCTGTGGCGATGGTATACATTTTTTAAGCTAGAGGATAGATGAAGAGATTCAGTCTCCTCTCCATAAATAGGACACCCCAAATAACCATGTACTACAGAACCGGATAATGTCCCATAAGCTGGAAAATCATGAATTTCCCACATCAACATAGCTTTCAGCGTAAACTCTTCTTTTCTAAAAGAGTCAAATGATTGCACACCCTCTTCCCACAACTCATTTAATTCTTCTACCAAAGGAGACAGGTAGACGTCAATGTCATCACTTGGTGCCTTTGGCCCAGGTATCAACAAAGACATCATCAAAAATTTAGGTCTCATACACTATGAAGAAGGGAGGTTGAGTGGGGCTAGGATCAATGGCCATACACTCTGATTGGTTCTTAGATTTCCAAATGGATTGAAACCATCTGTTGATATAGCCAAACGAATATTGCGTTGTTCTCGAGCAAAATTGGGATACTCAAAATTCATCCTCTTCCAGGCAGTAGAATCAATAGGATGATGCATGATATTACCCCTACTTCTGCCCTAGCATGCCAAGTCATTGCCTCTGTAATCCATGGTATTGTAAAAATCTCTTTAATCTAGGCCCAACGGGAAAATATTTTAATACTTTTTGAGGCACTTTTGAGCTTGTGCCTTCCTTACTAGTAGATTGGACATATCTAGATTCATCGCATACCGGATAACGATCGAGATTTTCATACTCCTTTCGGTATAGTATGCAGTCATACACACAAGCATGAATCGATTTATACTTCATTCCCAAATCTTTCAAACTGTTCTTCATAACATGATAGCTATTTGGAAGTGTATTCACCTTGGGTAATAAGCCCTTCACCCATTTCAGAATTCCCATCACGTTATTTCCAGACAAATCGTACTGCGTCTTCAAACTGTGCAAACCAACCATGACATGTAAAGTTGTTTGATCTTTCTCACAGCCAGAGTATAACGGTTGGGTTGCCTTAAATTTTAAACTTTGGTAGTCATCATCAAGTTTTATCTTTTTATCTTCATGAGCACTTGAATCTTCTACATCATCAGTAACCTCATACTCCTCTGCTTCATAAACTCCGTACGCATCATCAACTAAATCCTCTAACATATTATGATCTATGTCGTCCCCTTCTACATCTATTCTACTTGTTGAAGGTTGTTGTGAAGGTTGGTCGGGGACAAAAGTAACTTTCAATTCACCGTGAAAACTCCAAAATCGATAACTATCTTGCATACCCGATCTTAACAAATGTAGTTAAACTGTTTTCCACTCAAACACCTTACCATTCTTACACCTAGCACACGGACACGGAAATTCTTCATCATTATGACATCTCTTTGCATATTTCACAAATTCGTTAGCACCTCTGCGAAACACATCCCCCATTCTATTAGTCTCACCCATCCACTCTTTATATTTCGGATATCCCATCACAGCTACCACAACTAAACACCTATTAAAGGTAAACAAAACTTAGATTTATAGTATGTTTCATTTAATTATCCCATCATTTAATTTCTATTTCCTCCATCTTCTCTAAATGGTGAGTGGTCCTATCCCATTCAAGACCTCATTTTTCTGTAATATACTTAACAGCTCATGCTCATTGTTACGATTTGAAAACAATTCGACAGCATATCCCCGTAGTTCTCCAAGTACACGACGTAGATTGGCAGGTGTGAGTGCTATTTCAATTGATCAACTGAAATAACAGTCACACTTGTCATTCTAGTATGTACCCAGAGAACATTAAGATACAATTGCAAAACTTCCTCCAAAAGTCACAACTTTAAGCCACTAAGAATATTATACATAAATTATACCGTCTAAAACTGTCCAAACGGGACAATTCGAGAGATCTCATTACAGGGGTAATGACTCTTGAACGGGTCTAAGGGCTATTGAATGCGTACGCATAAGAACTAGAAGGCTATTATCTATGCGCACCGTATTTAATTTTAAGTATGTTTCATTTAATTATCATACTATATATATATTTATTGTTCGATATACAAAGTAATTTTAAAAAAAAGTTCAAAAATCCCACTCCCATATGGACAATAATCCAGTGGTCATGCCACTTTTAAAACTAACCAACCAAACATTTACTAAACAAAACAATCCAACAGCAATGTCAACAACAAATGTGTATCCCGTACTCCTTCTAATTCATCTACTCAATTAATTCATTTCATCAATTAAACTAACAACTAACGTATACAATTATTAATTTACTAATTTACAATGAGGGGCAATCCTACTTTCATATGAAATGGGCAGTAATTATTAATTTACTTTCATCTAAAATTATACAATTAAAATTATAGTGAAAATGATAAAGTGCAAATCAATTAAAAGCATTAATTTCATTTATGCAAATCAAGTATGTTTCATTTATTAATTATATTTTAGTGGATGTAATTATAGAATCTATGGATGGATTCAATTTAATCTTACTATGTGAATGTTTTTATCTTCAATGAGTTAACCTTGAAACAAAATATATTATCTCATAGAATCATCAGAACACGATATTAAGGGAATTACAATGGGACCTTGCCTCACCCCCCCTCCCCATCGCCACCCACCACACACACCACACAAACACACAACAACCCCCCACCCCGCCCCACCCCCACCCACCACACATATACACACACACACATAATATCCCCCTGCCCCACCCCTACCCCCACCCAGCCCCCTCCCCTCCCCACCCCCACCCACCACATACACGCACACACAACAACCCCCCACCCTTCCCCACCCCCACCCACCACACATATACACACACACACAATAACCCCCTGCCCCACCCCTACCCCCACCCTGCCCCACCCCCCACACATGCACACACACACATACACACACACACGCACATATACACACACATATATATATACACACAAACATATATATAAATGGGGGAGAGAGAGAGAGAGAGAAAATAACCTGAAAGTAGAGAGAGAGAGAGTTGGAAAAAGGAGGGAAATGGTGGGAGGAAAAAGAAGGGCAAAGGGTTTTTGCTGCAGAAATTATCACGGTCGTGTCAAGGTCCTTGACCATGACAAGTCTGTGACAACTATATTTGTCACGGACTTGTCACGGTCATTGACCGTGATAATTATTTATCACGATCGTGTCACGGTTAATGACCGTGACACAAAATACGTGTTTGTTGTCACGGTCAATGACCGTGACAAGGGTGACCGACTGAAAGGTGACAATTTGGCCATTTTGGTGTAGTGTATAATAATTATGTAGATATCTCTCACATAATTTTAATCCTCAATATCATATAATTTTCCAACATTAACTCAAGTACCTCACTCCATGTTAATGTACAAAATTTATTTAAGTCTCATCCAGGGCCAAAATAAATTTGTCCAAACTTTTCTCGGCTAAAAACAGGACTTTTTGAAATCTCGTTAGAAGTCCAAGAAATCTCATTGGAAATTTTGTTATTAATATCGTTGCTAATTTCGTTCGAACTATTTCCCCAGGTCGTTTGAACGACTTTTCAGTAGATCGAGAACAACCCCCAGATTTTTTTGTTTTTCTTAGTTTCTCATAAACAAATACTTACGGATTCTATTCTAATCGAAACCCAGATATTCCAACATTATTTAAGCATGTTTAAGGGTGGTTTTCACATAAGAGAAACATCAAATTCATATGTTCATAAGGGTATTATCATCAAACCCATTAAATCCTTAAAAGGTCAATTATCTAAATTCTCCATTTTTATACTTCTTAAAAGCCCAAAATTTAGAACTATCATATCATATCTAAATCATCAAATTTCCAGATTCAACGTGAGTAGTATTCATCTACATGCAATACCTATTATCATTTTGATATCTTCAATAAACATATGTATCCCCTACATGTAAAACCTATCCATTTTAATGTTCCTAGCCTCTACATGTATAAATCTCCAACTATATGAATTTGACTATCCAGTAAACTTGATTTATCAATCATTTTAATCCCAAATTCATAAGTTCATCAATCCAAAAAGAAATCCTATTCTAACATGGATAATATAAGCACCAAAATAAAGCAAGAATTACACTTGACTTATGTATAGGTCTGAACCTTTGGTGAAGAGAAGTGTTTGGCACCTCCTCTTCCTTTTTTCGGCAAAAATCCGGTGGTGGTGCAAGGTGTAGAGATGATGGTTGTCTCCTTGTTTTCCCTATAAGTCTCTTCCTCTCCTAGCCAAAACTCTTCCTCTTCTTAAGAAAGCATTTCCTCTCCTCAAAAGTCTTTTCACTCTCTCTCAAAAGACCTCACTTTTTGGTTTGGTGAAGAAGTGAACTTACGTTCATTCCCATCCCACATATATAATAGGTCCCAATGCTTAGATAATATGATAAAAAATGGAATTACTATTCATCTCCCAAGAAAAATGATAAAAATGCCCCTTCGGGGTGACCTTTCATCTTCCAATTGACCCGAGACCCAAATTAAACTTCCGGATAAACTTTTATGCATATTTCGGCCCTTCCGGACTCAATGACGCACTCGAAATAATCACCCGAATGACTTAAAAATAAATCTCATTTTATAATCCAACTTTAGTCCCAACACGACTCATAAGCGCGTCCCGACATAAATTCTATTATTGTCATATTTGTAGCTCCCGACAATAATTATTATATTCATATATTACTATTATATCACTAAATATTATTCAAAATCATATATTCAAAATCGTATATTAATTTTATCTCTAGTAATATAAAATCTGGATTAATCCCAATTAATTTTTTTTGTAATTAATTCCAATTAATCCCCATTTATTTATCCCATTAACTTTTAATTAATCTCATATTAAAAGTTATTAAAATTACGGGGTATTACATACTTCCCGCTTATAACAGAATTTCATCCCGAAATTCAGAAAATAAAAGCATACCTGGTAAAAATAACTTCTGATATTTGTCGCGCATCTCATCCTAGCCCTCCCAAGTAGACTCCTCAATGTTATGGTTCTCCCTCTGGACATGCACCAACGGAAATACTTTCGATCTAAATCGTCTCTCGCTATGGTCTAAGATCGCTACCAATCTCTCCTCGTAAGAATTGTCTGGCTGCAAATCGATCTCCTCTAATGCAACATGAGTGTGAGCTAACTCATCTCAAAGATATCGCCTCAGCTAAGAAATATGGAACGCATCATGTATCCTATGCAAGTGCTCCGACAACCCCAATCTATAAGCAATCGATCCAACCCTCTCAATTATAGGGAATGGTCCTACATATATGGACGCCAATTTCCCCTTCTTTCCAAATCTCATGATCCCCTTCATAGGAGATACCCGCAATAACACCTGGTCCCTCACATTGAATTCTCGAAAGAATATTTTTGCATCGGTGTAACTTTTCTGTCTATCTTGGTCTACCGAATACGACTACGAATCATCTCAATCCTGGTAGACGTGTCCTATATCACCTCTGGCCCAAGTATCTTGTTATCCCCTACCTTTAACCAACACGCATGAGAACGAAAAGACCTACCATATAATGCCTCAAATAGGGCCATACTGATGGTTAACTAGTAGGAGTAATTATATGCGAACTCCACTAGTGGATGGTATTGCTACCAACCTCCCCCAAAATCTAGGATACACATGTAATATATCCTCCAACATTTGTTAGTACGCTCCGTCTGCCCATTAGTCTACGGGTAATAGGCCGTACTCAATCGCACCTCAGTACCCATGACCTCGTGAAAACTCTCCCAAAATTGGGATATAAAAATATTATCCTGATCGGACACAATATCAAGTGGTACCCTATGTAACCTCAATATCTTGGCTATAAAAAGCTGGGCGTATTGTCCCGTAGAGTAATTAGTCCGAACTGAAAAAAAGTGAGCTACCTTAGTCAACCGATCCACAATCACCCATATGGAATCATGACCCCTATGAGAAATAGGTAGCCCTATGATAAAATCCATGGAAATACTCTCCCATTTTCACATCGGGATCTCTAATGGCTGAAAAAACCCAACAAGCTTTTGATGGCCCACTTTCACTAACTGACAAGTGGTACACTTAGAGACGAACTAAGTGATGTCTCTTTTCATCCTGCTCCACCAATACTGCCGTCGCATATCTTGGTACATCTTATCCCCACCGGGATGTAATGTAAATCTAGAATCGTGCGACTCTGTCATTACCGCATGTCACAAATCCTCACCTTCTGGAATAATCAATCTAACTTTGAAGCGCAAGCCCCTATCTAAGCTTACTGAGTAAGACTTTGTTCCCCTGACTAAAAGTTGTCAAATTTTCTCCAAACAAAATGGATCGGTTGCCTGAGCCTGAACTACTCTTGTCACAATCTGAGGTGTAACAGTCATGAATGACATAAATGATCGGGCAACTTCATCCTAATGTCCCAATTCCTTCCATTTCACCTTCCATACCGTAGTCAACTCACCTACCGACCTTCATCTCAATGCCTCTGCTACCACATTAGCCTTCCCCGGGTGGTAATGTATATCAAACTTATAATCCTTCACAAACTCAAGACACCTTCACTGACGCATGTTTAACTCCCGCTGAGTGAACAAATACTGTAGTGACTTATAATCCGTGAATAGGCAAAATTTCTCCCCCAATAAGTACTGTCTCCCTATCTGAAGAGCAAACACGATTGCTGCAAGATCTCATGAGGCTTAATCTTTCTAGAGGAATAAGTTATAGCCTTCTCTTCCTGCTGTAATACTTCACCAAGCCCCTATAATGATGCGTCAGTGTAAACCAAGTAATCCACTCCTAGCTTGGGTATTGCTAGTACGGGTCCTGAAGTCAACTTATCTTTTAGCTCATCGAATGTCAATTGACACACATCATCCCAAACAAATGGTACGCCCTTACGGGTTGGATTTGTCATCGAACTCGCAGTCTTTGAGAAACCCTGGATAAAACGTCTGTAATAACCGACCAATCCCAAGAAACTGTGCACCTCGGTCGATGTCGTGGGCAATCCCCACTCTCTCACCGTTGATACCTTGCTAGGATCCACCAATATTCCCATCTCAGACACAATATGCCCTAAAAACTGAACTTCCTAAAGCCAAAACTCGCACTTCTCATATTTCGCATATAACTGATGCTCACGTAGTGTTTGTAGGACCTGCCGCAAATGCTCGGCATGATCCTCCTCAGTCTAAGAATAAATCAGAATGTCATCTATGAAAATAATGAGAAAATTGTCTAAGAACTCTCTGAACACCCTATTCATCAAGTCGATGAATACTGTCGGCGCATTAGTCAGCCCAAACGGCATAACTCGAAACTCATACGATCCATATCTGGTCAATAAGTTAGTCTTTGAAATGTCCTACTCCCTGATACGCAACTGATGATAACCAGACCTTAAGTCTATCTTCGAGAAGTAGTCTACTCCTCTCAGCTGATCAAACAAGTCATCAATTCTAGGCAACGGATACTTATTCAGTATCGTGACTTTGTTAAGCTCCCGATAGTCTATGCACAGCCATAAAGAACCGTCTCGCTTCTTTCAAATAACACCGGGGCACCCCAAGGTGACATACTCCTGCGAATAAATCCCTATCCCAAAAGCTATTCAATTTGGTCCCTGAGCTCCCTCATCTCTGTTGGAGCTATACGGTAAGGCGTACGAGCAATAGGTCGAGTGCCTGGTGCTAAATCAATCACAAACTCAATCTCCCTGTTGGGAGGTAATCCTAGTATCTCGTGGAATACATCTGCAAACTCATAAACTAGAGGTATCGAATCAAAGGATATTACTACTCCCGTATAAGTTTCCTCCTCTATATAATACAAATGAGTATACGACCCTCCCTCAGAACGATGCATTGCCACTACAAACATATCATGTCCCAGAATATCAAAAATAATACATCGACTATAACAGTCAATCATGTCCCTATATGCAACAAGCCAATCCATGTCAATAATCGCATCATACTCAGACATGTCCAATATAAGTAAATCCACCAGTTAAATCAGACTCCCAATCTCTATACTCACTCTACGACATATAAAGAAAATAGGCATCCCACTACCCATCGGTGGGTCTACATAAGTAACAGTGCTGTCAGCTGAGTCTAATAACCCAGTGGTCCATGAAAATATAGTGGCTACAAATGAATGTGATCCCCCGTGTCAAACATAATGCGCCCCCATAGCCCCATAGATAGAAAACATACCCTCAATCGCGGGCGGTGGCTACTGAACTACTGCCTGATGGACGTAGGGGTGTAAATGGATCGGGTCTGGATCGGGTAAGGGTATATCCAGATCCGATCCAGGTATATTTTTAATGGATCGGGTCTTACCCGATTACCCAACGGGTCTCAGAAAATGGATCCAGACCCGGATCCGTTAAGGACCCGAATACCCGACCCGAATACATATATATATATATATATATATAATATATAAGCAAACTGTTTTACTATATAATATATAAACTATTTATATATATATAATATATATATACACAAAACTGTATATATAAGTTAGTTTATATATATAGTTATAAGTTAGTTTATATAAACTGTTAGTTTATATATAAGTTATAAGTTAGCAAAACTGTATATATAAGTTAGTTTATATATATAGTTATAAGTTAGTTTATATAAACTGTTAGTTATAAGTTTTATTATATAAGTTATATTATTTAGTAAAACAGTTAGTTTATATATATATATATATATATATATATATATATATATATATATATATATATATATATAGTAACTATATGTAAGACTATATATATATATAATATTATATATAAATATATATTTATTATATTATATATAGACACATTCGGGTCGGGTCTTTATTGGATCGGAGTCATGTATATTCAGATCTGGTCCATTAACTAATCGGGTAATCGGATAATCGGGTCTATAAAATTTGCTCAGATCCGTTAATTTAGGTCGGGTCCGGATCAGGTCCGGGTCCAGACCCGATCCATTGACAGCCCTAGATGGACGTTATATACATGCCCAAACTGTCCTAATTGTGTTAGAGCTACTATAATGGCAGGTAATGATGGCACCTAAGCTGGTGCTGGGAGAGCGGCTGGTGGAAACATTAGTCTTTGTGGCTCTTGGTGAGTTCCCTGCTGAGGAAATTTTCCCTTATCAAGATAATCATGTCTCTTATGTCCAATCCTGCCACACACGAAACATCTGCCAGTAAACTTTCCCTCATTTTGTCCCTGCTATCCCCGACCTTGATGGCCGTTACCACCTATCCCTTGGCCCTAATGGCCCTGCTGTTGACCTTGATGACCCTGATGCCCCTTCTTGTTACCTCCTTTCCCAAAATGAAAACCTATGGATCGGAAATGTTTATCATAGTTCCCAGGTTGGGAACCCTGCTCACTCTGGCACTGCTGAATCTGGCCTAGCGGTCTCCCGCTAGAACTACCCCCACCAGTCTTGCCCTGCTGGCTTGACTCAATCCCCGGCTTGCCACCTTTAGCATGTAAGAGGTTATCCTGGCATTGAAGCATCACAGCATTTAGAACATCTGTGTAAGTATGTAATGAAAGATTGCCCAATAAGTACTGATGAATCTTCCAATTTCGGCCATCTGTGAACATCATAATTATATTTTCTTCAGTATGTACCTCTCCTGGAACTAAATTAGTCAGCCGAGTAAATTCCTCCTCATATTCTGCCACTTTCCTCCCTTCTTAGGTTAAGTCGAGTAGTTTTCGCCTCATCTGAGTCTGTACGATGGATGGAAAATACTTACAGTCAAACCGCACCTAGATGTCCTGGATAGTCATAGTATCTCTCTCCTCGATGGTGGTAATAGATCCCCACCACTGCAGAGCTACCCCAACTAGCTTAACTGTAGCTAGTATTTGATGCGGAATCTCCGTTCATTCGAACATACGCAAGTGCCTCGGGATGTCCTTCTTCCATTGGCTAGCAGTCACGACATCAAAACCTCCCTGAAACTCAGGTGTATACGCCTTCTAAAAAGCATCCCTAACACGTTCCCAAGCATCAGGAAACACCTTCCCTGGTGCGGGTGGCACAACTAGTGACTGTGCTGGAGCCTGTTGAACAATGACTAAAGCTGCATTGACTTCCTATGAAATAATGGCAGCAACCTCTACAACATTCATTGTTCCCTGAGCTGGTGCAGGCTGAGGTGCACGTCGAGGAGGCATCTGGAATGAGTGAAAAAATTTCATCAGTATTCAATTTAAATCTCAAAAGAATAGCTGAAGATTGTATATGCGCAAATAAGGATACAACAATCCTAATGATAGGGCTCTATATCAAAGAATGCTAAGCTGAAAGCATAATAAACCGTTCAGATCCTAAAACACTCGAGAACCTAATGCTCTGCTACCACCTATAACACCCCTCTTAATTAAATACGAGTTGATCAATCCTATACCCAATTAAAACAAAGTTTACAGTTGGTTCATTCTTAGCATCACTGTAAAAAAATAATTTTCTTTTTAATATTAATCACCTAATAAGCATGTGTTAAAAAGATTATTCCAAATTTTAACTTAATAAAATTTCATTTTAACAACAAAAGCAATTTAACATAATATCCATTCCACAATAATGAATAATGACTAGATAAGATCACCATTGAATATATATAACTGGAATAAAACTCTCTAGTGTAAAGGTCTCAATACAATAAACTCCAGCAAAACAAAATGTACCAAAACCAACATAAGAACTTAATCTATCTAAGATATGAAATAAATAACTAGAATCCTCTTTGGTGACATTCCCTAAATGAAAGATAAACTACAGAGTATAAATCAATGAATATGAAAGCGTCTAAACAAAGTTCAAGACTCCATATCATCCATAGCTTGTCAAAAATCTCAATCCTTAATGGTTGGCATCCCTGTGACTGGACACCTGATATAGTAGATACAAGAGAAGCGAATATGCTAGAAAACGAGTAAGAGACCAATTGTAAAAATAGTTTAGAAAACAGTAAGTGAATAAATGCTATATTCAGTAATTATTATATACATTTTAGATTTATCGGACTCTCTCTTGAGATTCTCACCTTTCATCTAGGGTGCACACCTAACGTACCTTAAAATCTTACTAGTTACTATTCCCATGCTAACTAGTTTATATCAATGCCAACTAACCATAACCCATATCTTTCCCACATATTACTCTCGCAATCCAGGTAATACATACATACATACATACATACATATATATATATATATATATATATATATATATATCCAATTTCTCTATGACATGGATAAGCCCTTTTTCAATTTAATATAATTAAGTATTCACATACTTAATTCTTTTCAGATTTCATTATCATTCATGTCTACTTAATTCACAAAGTAGATAATATCACAAGTATACATACACATTCACTCTATTATATATATACTAAACTGCACCCCGAGGCTCAATTGCGGTGTATGCATACTCTGCTATCACGTCCCAGTACATCTCGTCACTGTATAAAGGAACATAGGTTCGGTATGTCCCATGAACCATAATTAATAAATGACAAAAAGTGGAGGTGAATATAGTCTTAAGCCTTTGGGCTAGGCACATACCTACGCATCGAAAGTATCGTTCAATACCATTGTTCTCACTAATGACAATCCAATCTAAGTCCTATGTTCAGAGGCAACAAGTCAAAGAAACCCCTTAAGGATCATTAGGATATGACTTCCCTCTACGCGTAAACCTCCCATCGATAGCAAGTAGGATAGGTATATTATACACATAAATTAATCAAACAATAGGTATACAGATCAACCTATATAAAATTAGGTACTCACACGGATAGGTATACACATCAACCTATCCATTAAACTTGATTTATCAATCATTTTAATCCCAAATTCATAAGTTCATCAATCCAAACAGAAATCCTATTCTAACATGGATAATATAAGCACCAAAATAAAGAAAGAATTACACTTGCCTTATGTGTAGGTCTGAACCTTTGGTGAAGACAAGTGTTTGTCACCTCTTCTTCCTTTTTTTGGTGAAAATACGGTGGTGGTGCAAGGTGTAGAGATGGTGGTTGTCTCCCTGTTTGCCCTAGAAGTCTCTTCCTCTCCTAGCCAAAACTCTTCCTCTTCTTAAGAAAACCTTTCCTCTCCTAAAAAGTCTTTTCACTCTCTCTAAAAAGACCTCACTTTTTGGTTTGGTGAAGAAGTGAACTTACGTTCATTCCCATCCCATATATATAATAAGTCCCAATGCTTAGATAATAAAACATAAAATGGAATTACTATTCATCTCCCAAGCAAAATGATAAAAATGCCCCTTCGGGGTGACCTTTCATCTTCCAATTGACTCGATACCCAAATTAAACCTCTGGGTAGACTTTTTTCCGGACTCAACGGCACACTCGAAATAATCATCCGAGTGACTTAAAATAAATGTCATTTTATAACCCAACTTTAGTCCCGATATGGCTCATAAGCGCGTCCCGACATAAATGCAATTATTTTCATATTTGTAGCTCCCGACAATAATTATTATATTAGTATATTACTTTTATATCACTAAGTAATATTCAAAATCATATATTACTTTTATCTCTAGTGATATTAAATCCGAATTAATCCCAATTAAATTTTTTTATAATTAATTCCAATTAATCCCCATTTATTTTGACCATTAACTTTTAATTAATCTCATATTACAAGTCATTAAAATTATGGGTTATTACACAATATTGTCCTCCAGGCCGTTCTCTTAAAGAGACAACATTTTTTTTGCCTGTTTTGTGAAAAATAGGTTGGCAGGTCTATTTTTTCACATGACCCCACATCGACGACTGTCGAGCGCCTCGATAAAGGATGCAATCCTACGCATACACCAAAAGGGAGAGAAAGAGGGAGACACTCCTTGAGAGACCCCCCTGACCCCTACCTAAGGATGGCCGCAGTGGCTACTCCGCTGGGGGCATTTTAGGAGGACTAGACTCTATTCTTGAATGGGTGTTATGATTTTCTGCATGTGTGTGTATGTAACCACTTGTATGTTCCCTCCTCTCCTATATTTTCCTTATTATATATACATCTTTCATGTATATATCACTTTCCACTCACTTATGCACTTCACACACTTGTATATACCTTCCATGTACACTTCACATACTTACACTTAGCTTTACTTTATACTCACATGCTTCACACACCACTTAGAATATCCATGCTTAGGCTTCACTAGCATACAACCACACTTCCCACACTTATATATCTTCTCACTTACACATATCACACACCACTTATAGTTGATCCATGTATAGACTCACTACCACACACATTCACTATTATATATTCCCATGTGACTTACTCACTCACATATATCCATGCATAGTATAGTTTACATGATAGATTTAATTTTCATAATACTTTTATATGCTCCCTCATTAGTGTTGTAATCCCCTTACTCATCATACCAATGAAAAATGATAAAAATAATCTCTCTCCATAATATGTTAATTAAGACTCGTACAGTTTTGCACACTACATCACCAAGAGCTTGGCAATATTGATCAAATTTTTGTCCCGTACTAGGGGGTCACTTTATGATGGTCACTGGTCATGCGTGTCATAGTTAGCCTAATTGATATGACTCTCACTTTCCATTATATTAAATGATTCCCCTCGCATCATACCACTTGACCAAACTCACGACGGGAGGTATATAGTAGGGAACTCGATCACGTACGTCGAGTATATCGAATTATCTCTCATAAGTACTATCCCCACGAGGTATATAATGAGGCAATTCACGTACACTTAGGTATATGAAATGGCTAGTCCACATGTACCGATGAATGATTTTCCTTATAGGCAAGAAGTATATCGTGAAAGTCATGCCAAGGGGGGGGGGGGGGGGGAGCCCTTCCACTAACCCAATAATTGCATAAACCTCATATAGGTGTGAAATCTAGGATACTCATATTTAGTTTGTCAATTACCATGCAAAACTCTGTGGAAATTTTGGGCTGGTATACGGCCTAAATTTTTGCATTATTTCACCTTTTTTCAAAACAGGACCCCGTCTGTGAACCTGGAAACAAGTCCAACTGTGTTTTCAAACCCTATTTTCCTAGGCTCGGTCCCTGTTCGACATTTCCTCTGCATTTAGGAAAACCTAATATAGGTGGGAACCTAATAATAACATTAATAATAATCATGCCGAGATTCCTCTTTTTTTCCCTCCCTTTTCAAAAATACTAAAAATAATTTTTCTCCTCCTTTCGATACCAAAAATTTTCTCCCTCATTTTTTCGAAAATAAATTCAAAACTTTTTCCCTCTCAGGTCGATCGCATACCCGATTTTGGACTGGCTTAGATCTTCCATCAAACTGTCCCGAAGCTCCATCGATTCTTCTGCTACTTCATCCAAGTTTGGGATTTACCTTTTTGAGCTCTTCGTGGAGAACACTGACCAAGCACCAAATGTGAAGCTCGATCTTATGACCATCTTAGCCCAACTGAGTGCCAATATTTATAACCTTCAAATCGAGATACATGAGATGTAGCATCATCGGGCCTAGATTCTTAAAGAACCCTAGGTTCTCTTTCCTCATGCCACGGGTCCAGCTGCTCCCGATCCTGTCTGGGTCATAGAAGAGTATCAACATATTCCTCATGCCCCACCTTCCAATGGGACACCACCAGCTCAACTACTTATTCCGAACCTTGCCCAACCAGGGGATAACTTTCTAGTACCCACGTATTCTAAGGAGGAGGAACTGAACAAGGTTAAGGAACACGTAAAATTGCTATAGAAGAAGTTCAACCAAGTCAAAATATTCGGGAACTACATGGACTACACCCACATGTCTACCTATCCTAAAGCCGTACTACCAAAGAAGTTTAAGATGCCAAATATTGAGAAGTTTAGGGGAAACTAACCCCCAATCATTTACCTTCAAAGATATCCTCGATCGATGACCCTCCTTGTTACCTTCGAAGAGATAATGGCCTAGATATTCCAGTAAACTTTTAAAAAAAAGTTCCCTATGTTATTTTTTGTCCATCAAAGAATAAAATCCATAGTTGGGAGGATGTCGCCTGAGAACTCATGTCTCAGTACAAGTACAATGAGGAGCTAGAGGTTACGCTTCAAGATCTAGAGATTATTAAGAAGAACCATAGGGAAACAGTCAGTAGCTTTATAGGAAGGTGGAGAAAGAAAGTTGTTACTATGACCAACTGACCTTCTGAGGAGGAACAAGTTGGTATCCTGAAGAATAACTTCTTTCCTCAAATTCGAGTGTTCATGACCCACACTTTTGAGCCCTTCAAGAAGATGGAGTAAAAATTAAGGAAGGCATTACCAAAGTCGAATCAAAGACAAATAAAGTGACAAGACAATTCACTCCATGGAAGTATGAAAATCCCGCTGGTGGTACATTCTTAATAATCAATAACATTTCCCAACCTGCTACCTCTTGGGCACTGAAAAGTTGCCCTATTCCTACTAATAAAGAATACACCGAGATCTATACTCCTCTATCCAAAGTCTACCAGGCCCTGTTGAGTCGAAATCTCATCAAACCCCTGAATCCCCATCCATTACCAAATCCACTCCCTAAAAACTTCAAACCCGACGCCCGTTGTGATATCTACCGATTCGCTGGCCATACTATCGACAAATGCTTCTACCTTAGGAATATAATCTAAGGCTTAATTGACTAGGGTATCATCGCCCCACTTTCTAATCCTAAACCCAATACCACTCTTAACCCACTTCTAACCCATAAAAATTCCATCTTTCTAGAGAGTGACACAAATTTTGACCCATCTACCCAAATCTAGCCCAACAAATCACCCATTATACCCATAATCTCACCTAAACCACTCAAGGTTTGCCTATGATTTCTCCTACACCCTATCTTATTCACCAATCAAGCCTTTTCACTCCTTATAAGGGCCTATATTATCGGTCGTATGTGGTATAAAGGGAAAGGCGTAGAGTTACCAGCTGTGCTGAACCAAATCGTAGAGTTCGAGTTGAAATTACCCTCCATAATGACTGTTGATTATCATAAATTTAGTGGCTTGTTCATGGAAGCCCAAAAATGGGCTCGGGAATTAGATGAATGGATGATACCTATAGAAAAAGTCAGTTTTGATGATGTAGTATAGATAATGACCGATGCATTTTGACAAACAAGAGAAATTTGCAATATTGATGATCTACTCACCGTTTTGAAGCTTCAGGGATGGTTTGTACCTTCACTCCTTCACCTCCTTGCTAAGTAAAAAGATTTGTACGATGATGCCGTCGATATTGTTAAAGGTATTGATTTCTCTTAGCAAGAGGACATATTCTCTAATAAATAAGGGGTGACTTTGACAATTCAGATGACAAACCTAGTAAAAAAGAAGCGAGTTTAGTAGCTAGCTTGTGTGGAATGATATCCTTCGAAGATCTATTGGGGGAAATTGACGAGGTGGCCATTCATCCAAAAATAGATAAAGACAGGGAGTTTTTGTCCTTCCCCACCTCAATAAATCACATAATCAGGTCAGGGAGACACTATAAAGATCTGATTCCTCATGTGATTGAAACAAATAAAGGAAAGGGAGTTATCGAAGAGCTACTCATGCTAAAAACGACCATTGAAGAGATTAAAGTCCCTAACTAGCTCAAGAAAACCCAATCCAATATCACCCTATGGGGACTTTTCATGTCCTCCTAGTTGTACCAAAATTATTTGATAAAAATCCTCACCGGGCCTATAGCCCCTCCTTCCACCACTCTCGAAGAAGCCTTAAACATGGCTGGGCCATTGACCTCTTAAAAAATACTCTCCTTTTTCGAAGTAGAAATACTAAAGATCGGTCCTCATCACATTTATGCCCTTAAAATTCCATTGAAGTCTTGGGAAAGACAGTCCCACTTTCATTAGTTAACAACATATCTATTCTTAATGTTCTTCCTCTGAGAAGCTTCAATTGTTTGGGATTGAAAGTTAGTGATCTCACTCCTACTTCCACCGCTGTGCGTGCTTATGAGAAAACCTGTCAAAATATAATGGGGTCCATAAGACTCACAATAGGGACTGGCCCTATCAATCCTATCACCAAGTTCCAAGTCATTGGCATACTTGCATTTGTCAATCTACTCCTTGGCCATCCATGGCACTATAACATCCGAGGGGTATATTTTGTTCTTCATTAGAAATTGAAGTTCTTCGCCAGAGGCCAGGTTATCACTACCTTAGGAGATGATTACAGTTCAGATAATGCCCTCACTAGCAACCCGGTATTGGAAATACAGGATGGGTTGAACGACATGATCCTCTCTGGCTTCAGAGTTAATCCACTTCCCCTTCCACGAGGAGATAATTTCAAAGACTGAGTATGTTCAAAACATAACCCCCATAGCAACATCAATGTGATTTAGATATTCAAGAACATGCACTTCATGCCTGGAATAGGGCTAGGGAAACACCAATAAGTGTTCCTTAAACCCATAGTCCTAAAGGAGGAATTTCCCCCATTTAGCCCTGGTTACCAGCCTTCACTAGAGGAACTAAAAGCACTTCGGTGACCAAGATCGAAAAAGAGGATTAGAAGATACAAAGACTATTTTGAAAAAATCTTTGAGCGAAAGATTTATCAAGGAGGGTCAAGACTTCCCTTTTTATGGCTTCCTTGAATTGTGGTATGACCACATCGATAAAAAGATGAAACTAGGGTTAGAAATCTTCTTTCAAGACATTAGCTCTTCATTAAAAGACTGTAAACATGAAGCATAACCTCTCATCAAGAAATTCATGACAGTCATTAAGGATTCTAAGGAAAATGATTTCGAGGACTCATTCAACCTGTAGATATTGGAGCCGAGTCTCTACATTATTCGCTCAGATACCGTGTTGCCGGATCCATCTACTTAAAATCAAAGTTGCTGACGTGCCTCTTTTCAATTAGAATGTCGTGCTTATCAAACTTTCTCAGATTCAACCTTACTCTAATGTTTACCCAATCCAAGTCTCTTTACCTAATGTTGTTTTTCCTTTTTCTGATATCAATGTAACTGAGACCTCTTTTGACGAGGTTATCAATGCTGTTTTTCTCGAAAATGAAATAAATAAAGATTTTCAGTATCTTGATGTGCCTTATATTAATTGTTTTGATTATAATCAAATCTTTGATGATGTTGATTTTGCAAATGAATAATTCTTAACTGATCTTAATAAGGAGAATAACAAAAAAGATAACCGCATTCCAATTAATGGTGATGAGACAGTTGTTATTAATCTCGTATCCAGTAGCTATCAGCGCAAAATTAAGATATGATCCACCCTTAACGAGCATGAGCATGCACAGTTTAAAGAGCTACTAAGAGAGTTTGTGGACATCTTTGCATGGTCCTATGATGTCATGCCCAATATTAAATCAAAAATAGCTCATCACGAGATCCCAACATTCATAGCATCAAAGCCAATCAAACAAAAGCTAAAAAAACCCACACTAAATGTTTGCTCAAAGTAAAAAAGGAAGTTATCAAAAAGTTGAACGTAAGTTTCATTCTCGTGGTCGAACCTACATGGCTCGCCAGTATTATCCATGTGCTGAAGTCGAGAGGGAAAGTCAAAATGTGCGTTGACTAGTGGGATTTGAATAAAGCATCCCTGAAAGATGATTATCCATTGCCCAATATCGACATGATCATGAATAACATAGCTTGCCACACCCTCAAGTCTTTTGTCGATTAATTTGCCGAATACAACTAGATCAAGATGCACCCTGACCATCAGGAAAAAACTACCTTCATCACCCCTTGGGGAACAATCTGCTACACTGTCATGCCATTCAGACTTAAGACTGTCGAGGCTACCTACTAAAGGGTTGCCACAACTATCCTGCACAACCTTATTCACAAGGAGGTCAAAGTCTATATGGACAATATGATTATTAGTTCTAAGAATCAGGAAAGTCATATTCTTACCATTCAAAATTTCTTCGAGCGACTACGATAATACCAGATGCGATTAAATCCAAAAAATGCATTTTTAGCATCACGAAAGGAAAACTCTTGGGATTCATGGTCAGTGAGAAAAGAGTCGAAGGAGACCCTGCCAAGCTAAAATCCATACTTGAAAATCCACCACCATGGATGGAGAAGGAATTCCAAGGATTCCTGGGTAAACTACAATACATCAACTGAATTTCTATTTGTGAACCCATTTGCAAACTCCTTTAGAAAGATTCAACTATGGTCTAGAATAAGGCCTATCAAGAGGCATTTGATCAAATCAACCAATGCCTCACCGACCTCCGGTGCTTATGCCTCCACAGTCAGGTCTCCCCCCTCCTCTACTTGACCGTCACAGATATTGCAGCAAGGGCTTTACTATCTCAATATATTGAAGAATCTCACAAGGAAAGAGCCATTTATTACTCTAGTAAAAAATTGGTCGGGTACAAAGTCAATTACACTACTTTAGAGAAAGCATGGGTCCCCCTGGTCTGGGTCATGAAAAAATTACAACACTTCATGCTTGCCTTCCTTACCAGACTAGTATCCCGTATGGATCCCATCAGGTACCTACTAGAAAAGCCCGCTTTATCCAGTTGGACGGCTGATTGGTTGAAATTGCTTGCTGAGTTTGATATTGTGTACGTCACATAAAAAGTTGTAAAAGGGAGATCCATCTCTGACTACCGTGTTGATTACCCCATGGAAGGATCTGATGTTTGGATCTCTAAATTCCCGGATGAAGATATTATTTACGCCTCTCAGGAGGACCTCAATTGGAAAATTTTCTTTGATGGAGTTTCTAACAAGAAAGGATACAACATCGGGATACTCCTAATCACCCGTGATGACTCTCACACCCCCATTTCCGTCAAACTAAGCTTCCCTTGCACCAATAACATGACTGTGTATGAGGCATGCACTGTGGGCCTCAGGATCACCCTCAAGAAAGGAATCCAACACCTAGATGTCTATGGAAACCCTGCCTCATCGTCGACCAAATCCTCAAAAAATGGAAAGTCAAAGACGAGAAGCTCCTATGCTTTCATGACCACCTAAAAGAACTGGCCTCCCAGTTCAAAGATGTCACCTTCCCCAACCTTCCTTGTATAAATAATAACCTAGTTGATGCCCTTGCTACACTTCCCTCCGTGGTCGACATACCCGAGGGAATAACAATAGCCCCTTTCCTAATTCATAAATAAGTTATTCCCACCCACTGCTACCCCAATGAACTCGTTCTCGAGTAAGATTATGACATGTCCAAATTATTACATTAAGACATTAGGAGCCTCCTCAAACATGGTAGGTATCCCAAAGACACCGATAAGAAAGACCGTGTGAACCTTCATAAATTGGCTTCCCAGTACATTATATGTGACAAATATATTTTCAAGAGAAACTTTGATGGGGCCCATTTACATTGCATAGCAGAGGAAAATATTAAAGAAATGATGCAGAAGATTCACAGTGGGGAATTCAAGCCCCACATTAATGGTCATATGCTTACTAAGAAGATCATTCGTTAAGGATATTATTAGACTACCATGGTTCAAGTGCAATACCTATGAACGAAGATGCCTCAAATGCCAACAGTTTGCTAATCTCCGACAATTGCCTCCTCGAGAGCTATATAACATGACCTGCCCCTGGCCCTTCTCCACCTAGGGAATTGACATCATTTAAAAAGTTACTCCTAAAGCCTCAAACGGTCATAAATTTATCCTGGTCGCCATTGATTACTTTACCAAATGGGTCAAAGCCGTGTCATACGTAGTGATGAATACCAAGAAAGTGGCCAAGTTTATCAGAAAGAACATCATCTGCCGATACGGATTTTCCCATGACACAATTTTAGATAATGAGCTCCATTTAGAAGCTAAGGTCACAAATTTAGTCGATGAGTATTGGATCCATAGACACAAATCTTCTCCCTACTGACCCTAAACCAGTGGTGCTGTTGAAGTTGCTAATAAAAGCGTTAAAGCCATAATCAGCAAGATGATTGAGAGTTGCAGAAATTGGGGCAAATAAATCCCTTACGTCCTCTGGGGCTATCACACTTCAACAAGAATGCCTCTTGGGGTTACCCCCACTACACCAAAAAGGCTAAAATGCCACCCTTGTCACAGTATTTGATCGTGATAAAAAAACACACATTTTTGTTATGGTCTTTGATCGTGATAAGACGGTTGTCCAGACGTGTCACGGTCAAAGACTGTGACAACCTTATAAAGTTGTCACGGTCAAAGACAGTGACACGTCCGTGACAATTTTAAAAACAAAAAAGACCTAACCGCTTCAATTTTTTCTTTCCCTCATTTTTGTTTCCCTCTTTTATTTATCTCTCTCTATCTCTCTCTTTAAAGAAAAAGACCTAATTGTGATTCTCTCTCTCTCTCTCTCTCTCTCTCTCTCTCTCTCTCTCTCTCCTTCTATTTCCTTTGTGTGTGAGTTGGTGCATGTGTGCATCAGTGTGTGTGTATATGAGTCAGTGTGTATGTGTGTGTGGGTCAGCGTGTGCGTATATATGTGGGTCAGTGTGTGTGTGGGGGGGGGGGGTATTGATATTGGTTTTTATAAAATTGAAATTGATAATGTAATTGTGTGTGTGTTTTAGGGTCACTGTGTGTGTGGGGTACTGATTTTTTTTTATAAAATTGAAATTGGTAATGTAATTGTGTTTGTCTTTTGGGGTCATTGTGTATATTGGGGGGGGGGGTATTGAATTTTTTTTATGAAATTAAAATTGCTATTGAAAATGTATTTGTGTTTTGGGGTCACTAATGTAATTTAAATTTGGTTTCTCTATCTAATTGCAGCAACGACAACCATCTCTCTCTCTCTCCACACATTTCGTCACATTTCTCTCTCTCTCTGATATATATATATATATATATATATATATATATATATATATATATATATATATATATATATATATATATAGAGAGAGAGAGAGAGAGAGAGAGAGAGAGAGAGAGAGAGATTGCTGAATTATTGAATTGTTGTTGACTGGTGGATTTGAACATTTAGATGGACATTGAGTTGGTTGGCCTAGGATTTTCTAATATATCGCATTATTCCTTTCATTGTTGTTTGGGATTCTTGAATTTTTGTTGACTGGTGGATTTGAATACTTAGATGGACATTGAGTTTGTTGGCCCTGGGAATTTCTAAAAGTTAGGGTTGTGATTAAACTGAATGTAAATAAGTAATCATGCATTCACTTGATAATACATGCATGCACGTAACCCGCAAAATAAGTGTTATATAATAAGTAACGAAGGTAAAAGGTTATGATGGGAACTGAAATAGATAGCCATTGGTTATCTATTGCGGTTCTCATTACTATAATCTAGGCATGCATGTATAAATTTACATTAACTCAACTTGTTATATAACACTTGCTTTCTCATGTGAATGCATGACATAATGGTTCTGTAACATTTATAACTACTTTAAATTACATATAGTGCACATAGATACTAAACTTCTAGTTCTTATGCGTACGCATTCAATATCGCTTAGACCCATTCGAGAGTCATTAACCCTGTAATGAGATCTCTCGAATTGTCATGTTTAGACAGTTTGGGACTACATAATTTTTGTACAATAATATTTTCAGTGGCTTAAACTTGTTACTTTTGGGGAAAGTTGTGCTGTTGTATCTTAATGTTCTCTAGGTACATACTAAATGATGCGATGTTAAGTGTTATTTCAATTGATAAATTGAAATAACACTTGCACTTGCGAATCTATATCATGTATCTAGATAATTATGGGGATATCCTCTCAAATTTTCCTCAAATTGGAACAATGTGCATGAGATGTTAAGTATATTACAGAAATATGCAGTCTTGAATGGGATAGGACCACTCACCCTTTAGAGGAGAAGGAGGAAATATGAATTATATTATTTTTATAATATAACACTGAAAGATAAAATGTCAATCTTGTAGTAAATTATTTAATGGGAACTAAATGGTAACACTTTTGTTTATACTAATCCATGAATATACACTTCTTACCCGTAATAGGTGATTATTTGTAGTAGCTGTGATGGGATATCCTACATACAAAGAGTGAATGTGTGAGATAAATAGACTAGGGGGTGTGTTTCGCAGAGGTGCAAATGAATTTGTGAAATACGCAAAGAGATATCATAATGATGAAGAGTTCCCGTGTCAATGTGCTAAGTGTATGAATGTTAATGTGTTTGAGTGGAAAATAGTTGAAATACATTTTTTTATGATGGGGTATGTAATATAGGTATCAATTTTGGATTTTTCAAGGATAATCGAAAGTTCCTTTTGTCCCCAAGAAACCTTCACAACAACCTTCAATAAGTAGGATAGATGTACAAGGTGAGGAGGAAAATGTAAACCATAATATGCTAGAGGATTTAGTTGATGGCGCATATGGAGTTCGTGAAGTGGAAAATAATGAAGTCACTAACGATGTAAAAGGTTCAGGTGCTCATGAAGATATCGAGATAAACCTTGACGATGACTACCAAAGTTTAAAATTTAAACCAACCCAGTCGTTGTACTCTAGCTATAAGAAAGATTAAATAATTTTACATGCCATGGTTAGTTTGCATAGTTTGAAAACCCAATATGGTTTGTTTGGCAATAGCGTGATAGGAATTTTGAATTGGGTGAAAGACTTGCTACCTAAGCAAAATACGCTTCCGAATAGTAATCCTACATTGAAGAACAGTTTGAAAGGTTTGGGAATGAAGTATAAATGAATTCATTCTTGTGTGTATGAATGCATACTATTCCGAAAGGAGTATGAAAATCTCGATCGATTCCCGATATGTGATGAACCTAGATATGTCCAATCTACTAGCAAGGAAGGCATGTGCTAAAAAATGTCTCAAAAAGTGTTAAAATATATTCCCGTTGGTCCTAGACTAAAGTATTTTTTCATAATTCCATGGATAGCGGAGGCAATGACTTGGCATGATGGCATGCAAGAGCAGAAGTAGGTGATAATCTCATGTGTCATCCTATTGATTCTACAACTTGGAAGAGGATGAGTTTTGAGTATACCATTTTTTCTCAAGAACAACATAACATTTGTTTGGAAATATCAATAGATGGTTTCAATCCATTTGGAAATCTAATCACCAATCAGAGAGTATGGTCAGTGATCATAACCCCACTCAACCTCCCACTTTCATAGTATATGAGACCTGAATTTTTTATGTTGTCCTTGTTGATACCTGGGCCAAAGGCACCAAGTGAGGACATCGATATCCACAGACTCCTTTGTTAGAAGAATTAAATGAATTATGGGAAGAGGGTGTGCAAGCATTATCTCTTTTAAAAAAGAATAGTTTATGATGTAAGCTATGTTGATATGGACAATTCATGATATTCCAGCTTATGGGACATTATCTGGTTGTGTAGTACATGGTTATTTGGGGTGTCCTATTTGTGGAAAGGAGACCGAATTTTTGTGTCTCACTGCTAGCTCAAAAAATGTATACCATTGCCATTGGAGGTTTTTCCCCCCGCTCATAATTTTAGATTTGAGAAAGGTTCCATTTTTTTACTGGGCGGGGTTTAACATAGGCTACCTCCGAGAAAAATTTCAGGTTCAAAAATTGAAAGTAAATCTTCTGATTGTGACCTTAATATGCCAGGTAATAATCCTAAATTTAAGAATGTCAAGCATAATAAGACCCCAATTGGGAATGAAATCGAGACAAGAAATGCATGGTCTAGGAGTTCAATTTTATTTGACTTGCCTTATTGGAAGAATAATCTGGTGCGCCATGTATTGGATGTGATACACGCAGAGAAGAACATCACTGAACATATTCTGGGCACATGCCTTGGGGGAGTCATTCGAAGGAAGGAGAAAATGCACAAAAAGACCTTAAATCATTGAAACTTAAGCCACAACTATAGTTGAAAGAAGATAGTAGGGGAAGGACAATAATTCCCCTGGTGCGTTTGACGAGTGAGGAAATGAAGGTGATTTTATACACAACATATAATTTGAAGGTTCCATCTAATTTTTAGTCCAACTTGTAAAGGATTGTAATTGTTCTACCCATGATTTACGTAAGTGTAATTCCCACGATTGGCATGTGATCATATTGTTGGTTCCTCTATTGTTTAAGTAGTGTTTCTCCAAGAACAAGGATTTGCATAGGGATATTATGCAAATTAGTATCTGCTTCTCACTTATATGTGAGAAGGTAGTCAATCGAGATCACATAGTGGATGCAAAATTAGCCTTGGTCGAAGCGATTTGTGTGTTGGAGAAATACTTCCCCCATCATTCTTTTACGTAAGTGTTCACTTGTTGCTACACTTATGTGACGAGGCACTTCTTTATGGCCCAATTAGATATCGATGGATGTATATGTGGCCATCCTGGTCAACACGACGCTCACTCCGGGGAAAGGAAAAAGCGGATCCCCCTCCTCGGGGACGGAGGCTATGTCGCAGTTTCGCACCCTTTTCTTCGAAAAGGGGGCTTAGGCCGTGATCGGTGTGGGATGAATGTGAAGAGATAGAGCCGCCAACCTATTTTTCTTAAAATAGGCAAAAGAATATGTTGCCACTTTCAAGGGAGCAGCATCAAGGATAAAACAGATGCACACGAAACTAATAGATCAGAGGTCTGAGGCCTAATTTACGAAATTGGAAGGTGTTAGGCTCCCATCCTGCCCTTTCGGCCTCTCATGGGCAAATGTTTATATTTTCCTTTTTATCCCCATGAAGTGTATGCATGTGTCTATATAATGGAGATTAAAATCGTTTGACCCATACCATGGAAAAGATAGGGTGAGGTCATCCATAGGAATATTCCTAAAATAATAAATGTAGAAGATAGAATATGAGCATTCATCGTGATATTGATCATTATTGGGAAATGATAATATGTGTGCGATGAGACGCGAATAAGTATGATATATATATATATATATATATATATATATATATATATATATATATATATAATTATAATGAGTAAATTTGAGGATTATAAAAAATAAGAGGAATTAGAAAATTAGCAAAATTGGACTCGAGTCTCGGAATTTAACCCGAGATGCCTACATAGCATATAAAGGCATCAAAGTCCATGTAGTTCGAATGTAGCATAGGGGTGGGGTTTATCCCATAGATTCGAATGGAATTTTATTTGGTGTATGTGTGGAGAAAATGTGTTTTTAGTTTTGGAAAAAGTGTTGTGGATAATTCCGCTCGAAATTTACGAGTGTAACCCTCTTTTATTTGTTTTTGGGTTTTTTATGAAAAATAAAGTACGTGTGATGTACTAATAAAAGTGTAGAAGTTAATATGTATGAGCTAGAATGAAACTAGATTATGAATCTCAGGTAACTTATATAAAACAAGAAATTAAAAGAAAGGGAGAAAGAATTGGACCTTTCTTGGAGCTTGAACTTGGATCTTGGATGAACTCCTTTGAATGTTGATGAGAGAGAAGGATATTTGCCAAATTGGGTGTGAAAAGGATGGGTGTTTAGGCTTGAATGAGATTTCTCATATGGAACTTCACTGACTTCGAGAGAATGTTGCTGAGATCGTTGATGCTGATGGTTTTGTGATCTGTCCTCAGCAATGAGGTCATGGCCCTTATGTATAAGGTCAGGGGGTGCTGATCGGTGTACCCCAGAGCGTGACTATCGGCAGTGACCCTTGACACTGTGCCGATAGGCAGGGTTTAGGACCTACCAATTGGCAGTCCTCTGCAGACTTTTTGGGAAAAATGACCATAGAGTATAAACTGTTCATTCGAATCACGCACGGGGCATACCTTAGAAAGGTATTCCAGAGGCCTATGAGAGTCCTTTGGACCTCTCCTGGATCCGGGAGTTGACTTTGGGTCAAATGTTGCTCGAAAGCGCATGTCGATCCTTTGGACGGGAGATCGTTGGACGCAAACGAATCATTCGTCCACATGGTAAGTTAGAATCGCGTACGGGGTGGAATGTTGAGAAGGTTAGGAGATGTACTTCAAAATTCCAAAGAGTTTCTCTCGATTTGAAAAGTTGACCTTGGTCAACCGGGGCTCAGAAGCACCCGATGACCTCTCGAAGTAAAACGAATCGTTCATCTGTACCGTAGGTCAGAATCGTGCACGAGATGGATCATTAGAAATGGTTTTCAGTGACTTTTGGAGATTCATTTAGTCTCATTCGATTCAAAGATTTGACTTTGGTCAAACGGAGTCCGGGAGTACCCCTGGTGTCCTTCGAATCTATTTTTGGGGGAAAATTGATCGTTTGTCTGAACGGTTATGCTGTTTCGTGCACGGGGCAGACCGTTGGAAAGGGGTTTTTAGTGCCCTTCAAATATTCAAAGAGCTTTCGCTCTGATCGTGAAGTTAACCAGAGTCAAAGGGGGTCGATTTGGGGCCTAGGAGCGCCCGATGGGCACTCGGAGTGCGACCTAGGTTCGCAGTGGAAGGGGGAAGCATTAGGAGCTTAAGGAGAGACTTAGGGGGTACTAGAATGTAGTGTCTATAGATCCCCTAGACGGGTGAACTTGGATCAAGTGATGGCCATTGAATAGACACCATATGATGTAAGGGGGTCAGTTCTGCAGACCTAAGGGATGTGGATGATCGATTCAGAGGGTTGAGATCAATTTTGACCTAAAAAGGAGGTGACGACCAAGGGCCGAGGTCAATTATAACTTAGAAGTGGTGAAGATTGAGGACGGAGGTCAATCCTGACCTAACTCAGGTGGCGATCCAAGATCCAGGTCAATTTTGACCTAAAAGAGGTGACGACAGAGGATCAAAGTTAATTCTGACCGAACTAAGGTGACGATCCAAGATCGAGGTCAATTTTGACCTAACTCAGGTGACAATCCAAGATCAAGGTCAATTCTAACCTAGAAGAGGTGATGATCAAGGATCGAGGTCAATTCCGACCTAAGTAAGCTGACGATCTAAGATCGAGGTCAATTCTTACCTAAAAGAGTTGACGACTGAGGACCGACGTCAATTTTGACCTAACTAAAGTGACGATCCAAGACCGAGGTCAATTCTGACCTAAAAGAGGTGACGAACAAGGATTGAGGTAAATCCTAACCTAAAATAGGTGACGACCGAGGACCGAGGTCAATTCTGACCTAACTAAGATAACGATCCAAGAACGAGGTCAATTCTGACCTAAAAGAGGTGACGATATAGGATCGAGGTCAATTCTGACCTAACTGAGGTAACGATCAAAGACTAAGGTCAATTTTGACCTACAAGAGGTGACAATCGAGGACCGAGGTCAATTCTGACCTAACTCAGGTGACGATCCAAGACCAAGGTCAATTCTGACCTAAAAGAGGTGACGAATGTGGACCGAGGTCAATTCTGACCTAACTAAGGTGAAAATCCAAGACTGTGGTCAATTATGACCTAAAAGAGGTGATGACCGAGGATCGAGGTAAATTTTAACCTAACTAAGGTGACAATCCATGACCGAGGTTAATTCTAACCTAAAAAAGGTGTCGAATGAGGACCGAGGTCAATTCTGACCTAACTCAGGTGACAATCCAAGACCGAGGTCAATTCTGACCTAAAAGAGGTGACGACTGAGGATCGAGGTTAATTCTGACCTAACTCAAGTGACAAACTAAGACTGAGGTCAATTCTGACCTAAAAGAGGTGACGATCGAGGATCGAGGTCAATTCTAACCTAACTAAGGTGACGTTCAAAGACCGAGGTCAATTTCGACCTAAAAGAGGTGATGACCTAGGACTGAGGTCAATTCTAATCTAACTAAGGTGACGATCCAAGATCAAGGTCAATTCTGACCTAAAAGAGGTGACGATCGAGGACCGATGTTAATTTTGACCTAACTCAGGTGACGATCCAAGACCAAGTTCAATTCTGACCTAAAAGAGGTGACGATCGAGGACCGAGGACCAAGGTCAATTCTGACCTAACTAAGGTGACGATCCAAGACTGAGGTCAATTCTGACCTAAAAGAGGTGTACATGTTCTTCGGGAAAATTGAGGATTTTGCTAAGGATAAAAAATGGATTTTAGATTCCGTTGGGGAATAGTGAATGAGCTGGGAAAAATATGGGTCATCGTTTGGAGACATTTTTTAGGAGAATGATTCTCTGGAATTCCTGCTGGGGGTGTAAACAAAATATTTTTCATGGTGGGCAAGGTGCTAGAGCGGATTTGGCAATTCTAGGAATTTTTTGGGATTTCTTCGGAATTTTTTGGTATTTTTCTGGTCTTTTTATATAAAATTTTGAGAGGTGTGCCGATGGGAATGGGTGTGGGTATTCCAATTGGCATTGGTATGGACTTTTGGGCTACCTCGAGTAGGTGAAAGGCCCAGTACAGATCGATGGATGGAGGGGACTACCGATCGACATGACCCTTAGCCTCCTATAGAAAGGGGGAGGGTTCTCCTCATTTTGCACAGCTTTCTGACTTATTTTCTTCTGCTATAAACCTCTGCAAATCTTCCTATCATCCGAAATGGATGACTTCTCAAGCAGTGTGATCCATATGGCGTGGCTCAATGCCGATGACTAGGCAGGGTTGGAGTGGAGGGCTAGGGTGTCCCTCACATTGGGTAGCAAAAACTCCTTCGACTCATTTGAGCCTATGGTGAATGATCAGACTCTTCTACACGAGCCTTCGCATCATCCTTCTTCAATGGTGGTGAACCCTAGTGGCTATGTAAATCTTGCATGACTCTTGATATTATTTTCTTCTTTTCTTGGCGAGATTTTTTAATTTCCTAAATCTGACAAGGGTTCTCTTCATTTCTTTATAGTCTGACATCTCCATAATGACTATTCGTGCCCATGGTACGAAAAGGCTCAAGGGTGTTTAGGAGCATCTTCCTGCTGTGGCGTGTTAGATGGTGTACTTTGCGGGTTTTGGGAGACTAGCGTCGACATTGGATGAGACACCCCGCTCTATTGCAGTTATGTGCGCTCTAGGAGAGAGGTGGTGGGACACTACCCATACCTTCCATTTTGGCTTTGGGGAGATGACGGTGACTCGTATTGACATTTAATAGCTACTGGGGCTAGATTGTGAGGGTTCCCAAATCGAGGTGCACAGGACGTTGCGGGTGACTCTGGAGGCGGTGACGGTGGCTTTAGGTGATGTGTCTAGGGTGGTTTATGAGGATTTGCTCTGTTTGGCTTCTCTGAAGGATCTTTTGCTGAGTAGGAGGATTGATTAGAATGACGAGCAACAGGTGCGTCAGATGATCCGTCTGTTTATCATGCTGGTGCTGGGGGGTTTCTTGGTGGCGAGGAGTGGAGACGTCATTCACTTATGGTTTCTTCCATTCCTGAGGATGTTTTTGAACATCCGCCTCTATAACTGGGGGAGCCTGAATTTGGAGACCCTTTACTATTCTTTGGATGCATTCAGTCGGTGCTGCCGACTGACTTTTATTGGGGCGATATATCTTCTGGAGGTATTATTTATTTTGATAATTTTTCTTTACGCATTCACATTTTCCATTCATGCACTTCCTTTTGATTTGAATGCTGATTCTTGTCCTTTGTAGACGTGGTTCTATGAGGTGATTGGGTTGAACACCCAACTGATTTCTCTAAAGGTTGACTCCATTGGGGACTTTTGGTGGATGTTTTGATGGCGGAGGTCCAACCGATAGCTAAAGAAGAACCTTTCTCTAGAGGCAGTGCGTAGGTTTTGAATGGACTAATAAGCGAGAGGGTAAACATTCTTTTTTCCTTGAGACTGTTCTTTTCCTTTGATGACATTTTATTGATACTGATCCTTCACTTTCGCTAGGGATTTGCAGGTGACCTTTTATCCTTGGGGGACGGCTATCCAGCACACCGGGGTGACTGGGGGACATGCGCAGATGCGACTCCTGCTGGTGCATGAGTTCGTCCACTCTTGTTATATTGGGGAGAGGGTGGTCCATTAGATTGTGGAGGATGAGGTTGCGGTGCCACCGATGAGTCCCCCCATGTTCATGAGGTGCGTGCAGGAGATGTCCGATGATGCCCGGGTGGCTGCGATGATGGGAGAGACATACTCCCTGTATACTGACATAGCGGTGATGTATGATTACATGGACTTTGTCACGAGTTGGCTGATGCCCCTAGAATTTATGATGTGATGCCTCCCCTAGAGCGGGCTTGATTTGGCAGGTGTGGTCTTCTCATAGCGTAGGTGGTGTAGCTACGTCAGTGGCGGCAACGACTTCAGGGCCTTCTTTTATGCGATCGCATTCCCCTAGTTACAACCTTCGATGACCGGATGGGGGATCCATGCGTCTACAGTATCGCCCTCACGCGATGGATCCAAAGGAGTTGGGTCTGACGGAGGAGGTTCTTCGGTCTGCGGTATGCCTTTTCCTTTGATTTCTTTATTTCTCCTCATGCTGTACTGATTTGATCTTTTATATTCTTCCTTGTAGCAGATCAGTGTTTCGACCACCTGGCTGAAGGACATCAGGGATTGGATATCCTCGGTGACTACTCACATTCATGAGGTGCTTCTGGTTCCTTATTACTTGGTGTCATCTGCCTCGTCTGGGGGAGGATCGCGCTCTGGTAATGGGGGCACGTCATCTCACCGTAGGGGAAATAGGGAGCGTCGTAGGGATGGAGGATACTAGAGATAGAGAGGGGATAGAGAAGAAAGAGAGATAGAGAGATATATAGACAGATAAATAGATAGATAGATAGAGAGAGAGAGAGTGGGTTCAAGCTGAGTCCCGTTATTTTTTCTTCTTTTTCTGCAAAATGTTAATGTAACACAACCAAATATATGCAAATGAAAGAATGGAATTTTTTGGTAATTTTCTTGTTTAGTGATTAATGCACATGCTCTTTTTTACTTTTCTACTAAGAGCGTAAAAAGAACTTTGAAAATTGATTTTGAGAAGTATTTTATTTGAAATGAGATTAGTAAGGCATAAGTATAAAGGAAATTCGGAATTCCCTTAAGATAAAAAATATTTTTGTTTTTTTTATTTTGACAAAAGATGAAAAAGGGAAATTTCCCCAAATGGGGGGTTGCCGATCGGCATGACCCCTATCCTGCCTATTGGCATGTCAGTTTAGTCGAATCAATCCAAGGCTTTGATTGAACTTTCTTCAATTGCTTGGTACTTAGTGGGGCAAGTTTTACTCCGATATCTTTAGGGTTCCTTGTCTTGGCTTGAGAGTCTCCAAGTATAAAAAGGGGGTGTGGATGGGTCTTTCCTCCTCACATTTTGTCTTTATTCCTTTTCCACATTCTTACTTGCTTACAATCTCTTAGTCTTGCAAGATGTCTCTCCCTGTTATCATTGAGTTTTCTAACTAACTCGAATCCTTGGAAGCAATGTGTTCTTATAATGTTGATTATGATGCTTTTCACATGTGGTGAGTCTCTTTGTGGTTCAACCGTCCCATTGAGTGGAACATGATGATGGCGGCTGTCAATTTTTGGTATCCCTAGGATCATGTCTTCCGCTTTGGGTTGGATGAGATTTGTCCTACCTCCGAGGAGTTTTCTGCCATACTAGGTATAAATCCCAGTGTTGCTGCAGTTCTTCCTGAGTTTTCTCGTTCTCTCAGGGATTTGTTGGCTGGGCTTCTTCATATTTCACCTTCGGTATCCAGACCACTAGTTGCGGGAGGAATGATATCCTTTTCGGTGGTATTACAGTTCATGCATTTGCAGGACGTGGGCGATGCTGGATATGAAGGGGCCATCATCCTAGGCCTTGTTTCCAAAGTTCTGTTGGTGACCGTAGATACGCCGGTGGCCCCCAACTGGCTGCTATTATTTCTTGGATGTCGTACCGTCACAATCCTGCGACGGTGATACTGGCGGAGACCTTGAATGGCCTAGATGCCTGGCGGGAGGGTCTTTATGACTTTCTGAGAGGGAACTATGTGATGTTGTTTATGTGGCCATTAGAGAGGTTTCGTATGGCGATCCCACCTGAGTATCCCTTACCGGAGGTTACAAACTTCTTCTCGTTCTATTTCCTTAGTGTAGGCCTGGACATTGAGAGTTGGGGGAACTGGTTTGTAGAGCACGGGGCACAAGGCTGACGCTAGTCCGTGCCTTGGTGGGAAGAGCCGCTGCCCATTATGGAGCTTGGAGAGTACCAGTACGTCAGACTAGTTGGCCTCAGGCAGACCTATTTCTACTTTCCCTAGCGGCTGCTACGTCAATATGGTTGGGAGAAAATTGTGCCACCGCAGACACCAAACTTCCTTCCTGTGGAGGATCTGACAGAGCATATTGATAAAAAGAACTTTGCTGTATCTTATGTATTTGTCGTTATGCAATTCCTCTTTCCATCAAAAATCTTCGCAAACCTATAAAAGTAGAAAAAAACTAGAATATAGCGGCAAGTGAGGTATCGATCCATTTCTAAGGATGAAACACAAAATTAGAGAGGACATATATAGATTCAATTGCATTTTATTATATTTTTCTATGTTTTCTTTTTCTATTTTTTTTTTGGATTTTTCAAGGGATTTTTTTAACTAAGTAACTATACTAATTTTTATAACTACTAATTAAGATGTAAAAACTTATTTAAGAAAAGTGAGATAAACAAAATTATCCTAATAAATAAACTAACAAAATTGGGCTCATGAGGGCTTCAAAATTTCATCCCATAAATAGGAGATTTGCCCTCAATAATCATCATAAAAAAAATAAAAATAAGAGTATACAAAAAAAAGTATGTGAGGATTAAACTAAAAGTAATCAAGAGGAGGCGATCAAACCCATTTAAGCCTTTAATTGAAATGGAATATTCAATTAAACATAAAAAAAATATCTCAATCATAATCCCTCACTAATGTATTTATTGAATCTAAAATGAAAATTATAAAATAAAATAACAATAAAAAAAGATAATGGATGAATTCATAATGGACAATTAAATAATAAAAGTGATTTACTAAAAATACAAATCCTAATATTATAAAATTGTACATTAGACCTCATCCAAAAAAATAAATTCTAAATCATAACTTTATGTTGAGATAATTGTTGAAAATGCAAAATCTCAACATAAAGGAATGGATTAGAATTTATCTCCCATGAGGGATGAATTTAACTACATCAATCTATTATGAAATAATTGCTAAAAATTCAAAAATTCATTATAGATGGGTGGGGTGGAATTCATCCTAGAGATAAATTTCACTACACACCTCTATATTGAGATATTTGCTAAAAATGCAAATGCTCTCTAAAGAGGATTGTAGAGAAATTTATCACGCAAAGATTAAAAACTAATTTCGAGATCTCTTCAAAATGGCCCAAGTCTTCAATTTATATGGTGCGTATGGAGGCTAGGGGTAAATTGAGTATTGGTAAAATTGAGTGAGGATGAGAGCACATAAGCATGGAAAAAGTGTGAGGTAATAAAATATGATTTGGTTAAATGTGTGTTTGGGTGCACATGGGTGCATGGGGGTTGTGAGGTTTTGGGGGTATAATGGAAAATGGGTTAAGTGGCTTTAAAGAAACATGTGGGTTTTTATTTGTTGGCTTGTTAGTTTGGCAGGTGAAAATCGTGTAAGACTTGTAATGGATGAGGTTGGGTATTTGAAATGAGTTTTGTGGACTTGTCTCAGGTTTTGGGGATGGACAAGGGTCAGAGGTAGCTGAGTATTGTATGGGATTTGGCGGGTCTTGGCAGATCTCGGGTAGAAGTAGGTGCTCGGGTCGGACTTGAGTGCGCCGAAGGTGAGGTGGTTGACGGGTTGGACCGAACCTGGGTGGTGATCCCGATGGGTTCAGGACGACGTCTAAGTGGGGCAGGAGGTTCGCTGGAGTTGGGGTTGCCAGGGGGTCACGGACATGGGAGGTCGGCGCCGGGGGTGAGGTCGTAGGACGCCGACGACGAGGCTGCTGGCTGTAGGTGAGGCGAGGGAGTAGAGAGAGGTGTTGGGTTGTTGGTTTTGGGGTGATGAGAGAGAGTAGGAAGGTGGGTGTAGGATGGGTGTTAGTTTAAGGTTTGGTTATGGAGTTTGAGAGAGGAGAGAGAATGGTAGAGGAAGATGACGAAGAGGTGTGGGTTATGGTGTGTGTGGGTGTAGGTTAGAATGGGTGAGGGTGAGGGTGTATTTGAGTGTGTGTGAGTATATGGTAGGTGGGTGTGAGTGTGAGGTAAAGTTTTGTGTGTATGAGCGTGTATGGAAGTAGCGTGTGTGTGTGTGTGTGTGTGTCCCTTAAAAAATGTAGACTAACAAAAAAAAAAAAAATTAAAAATTAAAATCTAAAAATCTAAAATCCAAATCAATAAATAAAATAAACACTCAATATAAAAAATGAAACTAAAAAGAAATGAAAATAAAAATAAAAATCTATTAAGCTAAAAACGAAAATTCTAAAAAAAAATGTAAAATCTAATAAATATAAAAATAAATAAAATCCTAAAAAAACTAATCCTATTAAAATTAAACTAAAAATTAATAAAAATAAAAATAAAATAAAAATACACTAATAAAAATAGAAAATAAAACCTAAAAATTCTAAATACATCTAAAATAAAACTAAAAATAAAAACGACTCGTACTAAAAATATAAAAAAAATAAAAAGGCATACAGAAAACACACACGGGCTTCGGGGGTAGGTTTAGGGACATGTTTAGGCTCGGGTGAGGTTCCAGGAATGGGAAATTAGCTCCATTTGTCTGTAAATTACCTCGAAATAATGCTTTTGATACCGCAACTGCAATCAAGAATGCACATTGAACATTTAAGCATATAAGACCATTATTGTCGAGAATTAGCAACTAAAAATCGTCTATTCGGGGTATAAAATGTACACTTTTGGGTGCTTATCACGTTTCAGCATGCGGCTTGGTTCCCTGTGGGAGAATCGTCGTCCGTCGACCCGTCCTTCTAAGTCTAATGGAAGAGTCTGTCATGTCTCTGGTGACTACATGTAGTGGTGGTGGAAGAAGGTAGTGGCCATGATGTTGGCTGTGGAGACTGGTGAGAGATGGTTTGCCATATCTGACACAATGGAGGCGGGCGTTGTGGTCTACCCCATGTTGGTTCGGGCTTATCTCTCCATGGAGCGTTTGTGATACTTCCTTCATGCAGGGGAGGCCTGGGGAGTCCAGGATGCAGGTGATGGTGGTGCTGGTTCCTCTAGCAGTTGTGAGTAGGATTTTGTGAAGCTTTTGTAGAAGGTGTTATTTTGTGTTTTCTGGAATAATTGGAGTGATTTTCGTGGGTAGTAGGGCTTATTATTTTCTTTTTGGCTAGGGAAGTCGTTTGACTCTTATGCCGATGTAATCATACGAGAATTTCAGATAATGAAATAAATAAGTTTTTGATCATCTAGTTGTGCCTTTTGATGACTTTTTGCATTTTATATTATCTATACTAATCGCTAAGGCATACATAATCCTTTTGTTCATGTTAAAATGAACCATCGTTCTCGGGGATAAGAAAAGAATAGTATTTTGTGAAAAATAAGGGGGACCGGGCTCATGTGAAGTGAATGAGATGCCTACGTACCTCTGAGGGTTTTAAAAAAAATTAAAAAATGTTTTTAGAGGATTAGACCCACGTAGTTCTGGGTAGGGGAAATGAAGAGTTTTTTTAGACTAAAAGGGATATGAGAAGAGTCGTAGCGCTCTGAGATTTTGGACTAGGGGTAGAATTTTTTTAGATGGTCCAGGTTGACTGGGGGCGCCATTTCCTCCCCATCAAGGTCGGTAAGCATAGAAGCGCCGTCAGACAAGATCTTCTTCACAATGTATGGGCCGCTCCAATTGGGCTTTAATTTGCCTCTGGGGTCCCAGATGGGCTCTACTATTTCTTTAAGTGCTAAGTCCCCCTCTTGAACACCACGGTCCTTGACTCTCTTATTGAATGATCACACTATTGGGCGATGGTACCCTTGTATGTGATAGAGAGATTTTAATCTCTTTTCATCTAGGAGGGTCATCTCGTCAAGACGGCTTTGGTACCAGTATTCCTCACTAACCTTGCTTTCAAGCATGACGCGCAGGGAGAGTATTTCTAACTCCACGGGCAGGACTGCTTCCATGCCGTAGACTAGAGAGTAGGGGGTAGTCCCAGTAGAGGTTCGAATTGAAGTGCGGTAACCCTAGAGGGCGTAAGGGATCCTGTCAGCCCAATCACGATAACTCTCGGTCTTCTTGTTGATGATGGCTTTGAGATTTTTATTGGCCATTTCAACTGCTCTGTTGGGTTGAGGTCGGTATGAAGAAGATTTATGTCTCTAAATTCCATACTCGTCGACCACTTCCGTAACTTCTGCCTCAAAATGTAACCCCTCGTCTGATACCAGCTCGTGTGGGACCCCATATCGATAGATGATGTTTTTCTTAATGAATTTGGCCACTTTCTTGGCATTCAGAACTATGTATGAATCAGCTTCGATCCATTTGGTGAAGTAGTCAATAGCGATTAGGATGAACTCATGGCCATTAGCTTCCTTAGGTGTAACGTTCCCTATGATGTCGATGCTACTTATGGAAAATATCTAGGGAGAAGTCATGTTGTATAGTTATCGTGGAGGCATATGTTGTAAGTTGGAGAATTGTTGGCATTTGAGACATCTTTGCATGTAGACTGTGTAGCACTGTACCATGGTGGTCCAGTAGTATCCCTGTCAGATGATCTTCTTGGCGAGCATATGACCATTCATGTGTGGTCCTCACTCCCCATTGTGGATTTTCTACATCATCTCTTCAATGTCATCCCCTACGATGTAGTGCAGATGGGTGCCATCGAAGTTTCTCTTAAACAGTGCTTTATCACAGACAATGTACTAAGAGGCCAGTCTGTGGAGAGTTGCTCGATTTGTCTTGTCGGCTCCTTGGGGGTACCTACTATGTTTAAGGAGGCATCAAATATTATAGTACTAGCAGTCGGCTATTTTGAATTCTTCCTCTGTGCAGAGCTCGATGTGGTAGAAGTGGGTTGGTTTATCTTATTTTTGGACAAGGAAGGAATCCATGGTTATTCCTGTGGGCATGTCAATCATGGAGGCTAAGGTGGTAAGGGTGTCAGCTAGGATGTTCTTTGCTCGGGGCAGGTAGTGGAAGGTGATTTCTTAGAATTGGGAAGCCACTTATTCAAGGTGGGCATGGAAGGGTAAGATTTTCTCATCCCTAACTTTCCATTTTCTGAGTATTTGACCGATGATGAGGGCTAAATCCCCATAGACATCGATGCATCGAATTTCCTTCTCGAGGGAAACTTCGAGGCCTACTGTGCATGCCCCATATTCAGTCATGTTGTTAGTGCAGGGGAAATCCAATTTGATGGCAATAGGAGTGTGAGAGTCATCGGGGTCAATTAGGGGAATCCCAATGACAAACCCCTTTTTGTTAGCAGCTCCGTCAAAGAACATTTTCCATCAAAGATCTTCACAGGAGGCGCAAAGGATATTCTCGTTCGATAATTCTAAAGTCCATACATTAGCCTATTCCATAGGGTAGTGAGCAAGGTAGTTAGAGATGGCTCGTATTTTCATGGTCTTCTATGTGACATAAGTGATATCAAACTCGACTGGAAACATCAACCAATGGGCCATTCATCTAGATAATGTAGGATTCTTGAGTAGGTAATTATTGGTATCTATTTAGGATAGGAGTCTGAGGGATAAGGCGAGCATGTAGTGTCGTAACTTTTGGGTAACCCAGATAAGGGCGACACATGCCTTTTCCAAGGCGGTGTAGTTAACTTCATAATTGGCGAATTTCTGACTGGGATAGTAGATGCCTTTCTCCTTGTGGGTTTCCTCAAGGTATTGGGCTAACAGAGCCCCGACTGCAATATCAATCACGGTTAGGTATAGCAGTAAGGTAAGACCAAGCTACGGTGGCATGAGCACTGGAGGTCGGGTTAGGTATTGCCTAATTCAGTCAAAGGTTTATTGGCAAGCTTCATTCCAGACCTTAGTTGAATCTTTATGGAGGAGTTTGAAGATGGGTTCACAAATGGAAGTCAATTGGCTGATGAATCGACTGATGTATTATAATTTCCCAAGGAATCCTCGGATTTCTTTCTCTGTTCAGGGAGGTGGCATCTCAAGTATGTCTTTTAGCTTGTCATGATCTGCTTCTATACCTTTTTCACTGATCATGAATCCCAAGAGTTTTCCTTTGGTAATGCCAAAGACACATTTCTGTGGGTTAAGACGCATTTGATACTGTCGTAGTCATTCGGAGAGTGGGAACATGACCTTCTATAGTCTTGTACTTGATAATTATGTCATCTACATAGACCTCGACTTCTTTTTGTATCAGATCATGTAGAATGGTTATGGCATCCCTTTGGTAGGTAGACCTTGCATTCTTGAGATAAAACGGCATGACAGTCTAGCAAAAAGTCCCCCAAAGGGTGATGAATGCGGTTTTAACTTGATGATCAGGGTGCATCTTGATCTAGTTATATCCAAAAAATCCTTCAATAAACGACTTGAGAGAATTACTGGCCATGTTGTCCACAATCATATCGATGTTAGGTAACGAGTAATCATCCTTCAGAGAGGCCTTATTCAAGTCTCGATAGTCAACTCACATGCGGACCTTTCCTCATGATTTCGGCACAGGTATGATATTGGATAGCCATGTGGGATAATCAATTACACGAATGAAATCCACGTTTAGTTTATTGACTACTTCTTCTTTTACTTTGAGTGACCATTTGGTACGGAGTTTTCGCAACTTTTATTTGACTGGTTTACATTCCTGGAGCATTGTAATCTCATGATGTGCTATTTCAGGGTCAATGTCGGGCATATCATCATAGGACCATGCGAAGACATCCAAGAATTCCTTCAGTAGATCTTTAAGTTGTGTGCGCTCGTGCTCATCAAGGGTAGCCCCTATCCTAATCTCGCACATTTGGCTACTAGAACTGAGATTAATAACAACAGTTTCATCTTTATTAGCTTGAACGCGATTATGTTGTTTGTTATTAAACTTATTTAGATCAGTTAAGAATTATTCATTTGCAAAGTCATCATCATCAAGATTTTGATTAGAATCAAGATAGTTAATGTAAGGCACAACAAGGTACTCAAAATATTTGTTTATTTCATTGATAGGAAAAACAACATTGAGAACCTCATCAAAGGAGGTCTTGATTACATCAGTGTGAGAGGAAATAACTAAAGGGGAAAGGGGATAAACATCGAGGTTAGGTTGGATATTAGCAGGTGGCACAAGTGCAGTATGCCAGTTGAGAAGAGGTGTATCAGCATCTTTAATGAGGTAGAATGGATCAGATGATGTAGCCCCTTAGTGGATCATGTAGAGTGCCAGCCCCAAAATGTCAGTAAGTTGAAAGAGTCTTCGGAATCGCTATCCTCAGAATCCCTGGTATCAATTATGGTCTCTTTAGTGAGTGGTTGCACACAGTGTTGGGAACATTCGGTCCAGAGGTAGTTTTCTTGGAAAAATATCTCCATTCTTGGTTTCATCCTTTTGTCTATAGGGTACTAAGGTTCAAGGAAGCCACATAAGGGGAAATATTCACCTTTTTTGTTGAATCTTCCATTTAGGTAATCTCCTGAGATAGTTCAGGAGCATTTTAATTTTCTCTTCAATCGAGGCTGACGGATCAATCTAAGTTCTTCTTCTGGTGGTTGATAGCCCAAGCCATAAGGAGTAAAGGCCTTTTTCAACGCAATAGGTTCAATTATCCCTTATTGACTTTGCCCTAGCCCCAACCCGGGCATGAAGTGCATATTCTTGAATATTTGGATTACATTGAGATTTCCATGAGGATCATATTCTGTACAAACCTTGTCTTTGAAGTTATGCCCTATCGAGAGTAGGAGTGGTTCGACCGTAAAGCCTGATAATAACATATCGTTCACCCCGTATTGTATCTCGAGTACCATATTACCGGTGCTTGCATTCTCGATGTTGTTAATGCCTCCCAAGATGGTGATAACTTGTCCATTGGCGAAGAACTTCAATTTCTGATGAAGGGAAGAAGATATCCCTTTGATGTTGTGGATCCATGGTCATCCGAGCCGCAGATTGAAACAGGTTGGGATATCGATGACTTAGAATACAATAATAGGATTTATAAGTCCAGCCCCTATTGCAAGCTTGATAGATTCTATTACTTCCCGATGGGTGTTGTCATAGGCACGCACGATAGTAGAGGTTGGATCAAGGTTGCTCACATTCAGTCCCAAATAGTTGAGGGTTCTTAACGGTAAAACATTCAAAGTTGATCCGTTGTCGATGAGTGAAAGGGGAACAGTCTTCCCCATGACTTCGACAGAGATATTGAGAGCATGATTATGGTTGGGACTATTCTTTGGGATTTCCTTTTTAGAAAATGAGAGCATTTGAGTAGAGCTCAAGGATCCAACTAGGTTCACTACTTCTTCTGGTGTGGTTGAGGAAGGAACTGTGGGTCCTGTGAGTAGCTTGATTAGGGCATTTTGGTGCAGTTGAGAAGACATGAATAGTCATCATAGAGTGATGTTGGCTTGAGTTTTCTTCAACTGATCAAGAACTTTGCTTTCTTCAAGGGTTATTTCTGGCATAGGAAGATTCTCAACACCTTTCCTTTTATATCTTGCTGATGGTTGTAAGTCCGAGTTTTGGTAATGTCTCCCTGACCTTGTCATGTGGTTCACAAAAGAGGGGAAAAATAGAAATCATGTTTCTTCATCGACGTCGGGTTGCTTAACTACCTAGTTAATCTCTCCTAGCAGTTCCTCGAATGATATCATTCCGCATAGGTTGGCTATCAGACTAGTCTTTCTTGAGTCTGGCTCTTTATCTGAATCCTTAAAATTATCTCCCCATCCGGTGGCAATAATATTTTCTTTCCATGAAGAGTCAATACACTCTATAACTTCTATGGCCTCTTCATATAATTAATCCCATTCGGTAGGGAAATGCAAGACTGAGGGAACCAGGCACCCTCATAATTTCAAAGCATCGAGCAGCTCGGATACACTACAAATATCACCAGTCTGTTGAAATAAATCTTCCATGATCTGGACCAGGTCATCTAGACTGACTTCATCGGCTGGAACTACCCAGTTTTCTGACTCTCGAGCCCATTTTAAAGATTCTAATAATAACCCACTAAATCTCTGATAGTCAATGGTCATCTGGGAGGGAAATTTCAGGCCGAACTCTAGGAGCTGGTTCAGTCCTTCTGATAATTCCATATCTTTACCTCCAGAACGGGATCGGACAACGATGCAGGATCTGGTGAGGAGTGGTAAAGTTTGATCGGTAGGGTTGGTAGGGTGTAAGAGGAACCATGGGCATGTTTGGAGAGGTTGAGGAGAGTATATAGGTATGACTGGTGATTTACTTGGTATGATTTGGTTAGATGGGTCGAGTTCTGAGTCTTCTTCTAGTAAAATGGTGTTTGTGTGACTTGGGAGTGGATTGTGGGTAGTTTTTAGTTTAGGATTAGCTTGTGGGGAGATGATACCCCGGTCAATCAGGCTTTGGATTATGTTTCAGAGATGGAAACATTGGTCGGTGGTATGGCCAGCAGTTTGGTGATAATCACAATGGGAATCGGGTTTAAAATTCTTTGGAAGAGGGTTTAGTAATGGACGAGGGTCCAAGGGTTTGATCAGGTCTCGGTTTAAGAGAGCCTAGTAGAATTTGGAGAGAGGAGCATGAAGATCAATATATTCTTTCTGAATTGGGTTTGGGCGACTTTCTAGTGCCCATGAAGCGGCAGGCTGAGCGATATTATTGATGGTAGAGACTGAGGTACTAGCAGGCTTTTCAAATTTTTTGGGAGCAAACTGTCGAGAGAATTTCTTCGGTTCGACTTCTACCTTGGCCAAACCTTCTTCGATTTTTACTCTTGCTTCTCAGAGGGCTCGAAAGTGAGGATAATACTGTCCTCCAATTATTTCTCGGACATGAGGTAGAAATTTTTTCTTCACAATACTGACTTGTTCTTCTTCGGAGGGCCGATTAGTTAAGGTAGATTCTTTTTCTATCCACCTTACTATGAAGTTGCTGACTGATTTCCCAGGATTCTGCTTAAGTATCTCTAAGTCGTGACGGGTAACCTCTAGCTCCTCGTTATACTTTTATTGAGACATAAACTCTCGAGAAACATCTTCCCAACTGTGGATTCTGGATTCTTTAAGGGATATGAACTAACGAAGGGATCTATCCTTCAAAGTCTGCTAGAACATCTGAGCCATTATTTCTTCGGAAGATCCTAGGAGAGTCATGTCTTGGTGATAAATACGGAGATGAACGATTGGGGGCCAATGCCTCCAAACTTCTCGATATTGGGCATCTTGAATTTTTCTGGTAACCTGACTTTAGGATAGGGAGACATGTGGGTGTAGTCTATATAGTTCCCTGAGATTCTGACCTGGTCAAATTTCTTGGTTAGCATCTTGAGGTCTTCCTTGACCTTGTTCAATTCTTCCTCTTTCTGATCAACAGTTATGGGTAAATTAACCCCTGTCTGAGCAAGATTTGGCATAAGAAGCTGGGTTGGTGGTGGCCCATTAGCAGGAGGAGCACGTGGAGCATGATGGTATTCTTCAGGAACCCAAATAGGTTCATGTGCGAGCGAACCCATGATGCAATGGAAAATGACCTCTGGATCTTCGGGCATAGGTACCCGATTTCTTTGCATCTCATGAATCTCGGTTTGAAGGTTCTGAATTTTGGCAGTGAGATGAGCTAGAACCATCAACAAATCCGGCTGTACATTCGGCACTTGATTCGTGTTCTCCATAGAAGGCGGGTGAATCTCAAACTCAGAGGAAGCAAAGGGACTGATAGAACTTTAGGGTAGTTCGACTGAAGACCGAAGCCAATAGGGATCCAGGCCAAGGGTATGTGATCGACCTGAGAAGAAAATAAAATTTATATATTTTTTTTAAAAGAAAAAAATAGGGAAACTTTTTTTTAGAGAAAGATGAAAATTTATTTATTTACATTTTTAATAAAAGAGGAAAAGCGTTTTTGGACGCTTTTTGGGAAAAAGAGAGAGGAAAAGACTAGAGATGGGTCTCAGCATGATTATTATGTTTAATTGGTTCCCACTTGTATTAAATCATCCTAAATTATCCTAGGGTTGGACCTGTAACCAGACTCACGGGCAGGGTCCCGTTTTAAAAAAAATGCGCAAAAATTTGGACAACCAGCCGACTCAAAATTTCGACAGAGTTTCGGGTCGTAACCGGCAATCTAACATGCGTGTCCTAGGCGTGAAATCTATATGCGGGTATGCAGTTTGGTTGGGTGAATCGGAAAGGGTTTTGTTCTTTGGCGTGACTTCCACGATATACGTCTTGCTTTTGAGGGCAATCGGTACCTGTGGATAAGCCATTTGATATACCTGAATGTACGTGAATTGCCTCACTATATACCTCATGGGGATGGTACGTGTGAGAGAGAATTCGATATACTCGACGTACATGAATGATTTCCCTATGATATACCTCCCGTCATAACTTCGGTCAAGTGGTACGATGCGGGGGAATCATTTGATATACGTCAGGTACTTATCCAATGGAAGGTGAGAGTCATATCGCCTAGGTTAATTGTGCCCTGCCGGACCAACGCCCATTATGAAGTGACCCTCCAGCTACTGGACAAAATTTGGTCAATAACAATGCTCATTGGTAATGTTGTGTGAATCATGCATGATTCTCTTATTAGTATCTTATAGTGAGACTATGTTTCTTGATCATGGCAAACATGGAGTAAAGTACAAGTATCAATAGTATACTAAGCATGGATAACTTATGCATGAAACATGTGGATATGCGCGATCCTAGGTGCATGTGGTGTGAAGTTTACATGGAGAATAATCTACAAGTGTGTGAATAGAAGCATAAGGATGAGGTACACATGAATAATAAAGGGGAACATGCAAATAAGGAAATATACAAGAAAAGTAAAACACCCATGTAAATAGAGTTTAGCCCTCTTAAACAATTGTCCCCAACAGAGTTGACAGTGTGTCCATCTTGGTCGGTGCGGAGCTCACTTCGGGGAAAAGAGAAAGAGAATCCCCCATCCCCAGGGTTAGAGGTTGCATCACGGTTTCTCACCCTTCTCTTCGAAAAGGGGGCTTCGACTGTCGTCGGTGTGGGGTGAATGTGAAGAGATAGAGTCGCCAGCCTATTTTGCTCAAAACAGGCAAAATAATATGTTTTCACTTTCAAGGGAGAGACATCAAGGACAAAACTGATGCATGTGAAACTAATAGATCGGAGGTCCGGTGGCTAAGTTACGAAATGAGAAAGTGTTAGGCACCCATCCCGCCCTTTTCGTCTCTCATGGGCAAATGTTTATATTTTCCTTTTATCCCCCTGAAGTGTATGCATGTGTTTATATAATGGAGATCGGAATCGTTCGACCCATACCATGGAAAAGATAAGGTGAGGTCATCCATAGGAATATTTTCAAAATAATAAATGTAGAAGATAGAACATGAGCATTCATCGTGATATTGATTGTTAATGGGAAACGATAATATGTGTGGGATGAGACGCGAACAAGTATGTTATATATATATATATAACATATATATATATATATATATATATAACATACTTGTTCGCGTCTCATCCCACACATATTATCGTTTCCCATTAACAATCAATATCACGATGAATATCACGAACAAGTATGTTATATATATATATATATATATATATAATGAGTAAATTTGAGGATTATGAAAAATAAGAGGAATTAGAAAATTAGCAAAATTGGACTCGAGTCTTGAATTTTAACCCGAGACGCCTACGTAGCCTATAGAGGAATCAAAGTCCACGTAGTTCGAATGTAAAATAGGGGTGGGGTTTATCCCATATATTCGAACAAAATTTTATTAGGTGTATGCGTGGAGAAAATGTGTTTTAGTTTTGGAAAAAGTGTTGTGGATAATTCCGCTCAGAATTTACGGGTGTAACCCTCTTTTATTTGTTTTTGCATTTTTTATGAAAAATAAAGTATGTGCGATATACTAATAAAAGTGTAGAAGTTAATATGTATGAGCTAGAATGAAACTAGATTATGAATCTAAGGTAACATATATAAAACAAGAAATTAAAAGAGTGGGAGAAAGAATTCGACCTTTCTTAGAACTTGAACTTGGATCTTGGATGAACTCGTTTGGATGTTGATAAGAGAGAAGGATATTTGCCAAATTAAGTGTGAAAAGTATGGGTGTTTAGGCTTGAATGAGATTTCTCATATGGAATTTCGCCGAATTCGAGAGAATGTTGATGAGATCGCTGATGCTGATGGGTTTGTGCTCTGTCCTCAGTAATGAGGTCATGGCCCTTATGTATAGGGTCAGGGGGTGCTGATCAGTGTACCGCAGAGGGTGCCTATCGGCAGGTGACCCTTGACACTGTGCCGATAGGCAGGGTTTAGGACCTACCAATTGGCAGTCCTGTGCAGACTTTTTTTGGAAAAATGACCATAGAGTATAAACCGTTCATCCGAATCACGCACGGGGCATACCTTAGAAAGGTATTTCAGAGGCCTATGAGAATCCTTTGGACCTCTCCCAGATCCGGGAGTTGAATTTGGGTCAAATGTTGCTCGAAAGTGCATGTCGATCCTTTGGACGGGAGATCGTCGGACGCAGACGGATCATTCGTCCACATGGTAAGTTAGAATCGTGTACGGGGTGGAACGTTGGGAAGGTTAGGAGATGTACTTCAAAACTCCAAAGAGTTTCTCTCGATTCGAAAAGTTGACCTTGGTCAACCGGCGGTCAGAAGCGCCCGGTGACCTCTCGAAGTAAAACGGATCGTTCATCCGTACCGTAGGTCATAATCGTGCACGAGATGGATCATTAGAAATGGTTTTCAGTGAATTTCAGAGATTCATTTAGTCTCATTCGAGTTGAAGATTTGAATTTGGTCAAACGGAGTCCGGAAGTACCCCTGGTGTCCTCCGGATATATTTTCGGGGAAAAATTGATCGTTCGTCCGAACGGTTATGCTATTTCATGCACGGGGCAGACCGTTGGAAAGGGGTTTTAGTCCCCTTCAAATATTCAAAGTGATTTCTCTCTGATCGTGAAGTTAACCAGAGTCAAAGGGGGTTAATTTGGGTCCCAGGAGCGCTCGATGGGAACTCGGAGTGCGAACTAGGTTCGCAGTGGAAGGGGGAAGCATTAGGAGCTTATGGAGAGACTTAGGGGGTACTAGAATGTGGTGTCTATAGATCCCCTTGACGGGTGAACTTGGAGAAAGTGATGGTCGTCGAATAGACACCACATAATGGAAGGAGGTCAGTTCCGAGATTCATTCATTCTCATTCGAGTTAAAGAGTTGACTTTGGTAAAACGGAGTCCACGAGCGCTCGGTGGCCTCTGGATCAATTTTTGGGGGGAAATTGATCATTCGTCTGAACAGTTATGCTATTTTGTGCATAGGGTGGGCCGTTAAAAAGGGGTTTAAGTTCCCTTCGAAGATTCAAGGAGCTTTCGCTCTAATGGTGAAGTTGATCGGAGTCAAATGGGATCGATTTGGGGCCCGGGGGTGCTCGATGGGCACTCGGAGTGCAACCTAGATTTGCGGTGGAAGGGGGAAACGTTAGGAGCCTAAGGAAAGACTTAGGGGGTCCTAGAATGTGGTGTCTACAGTATTCATTTTAAAGAATGATGAAAATTTTCAAAGATTATGTCAAGAATACACGATATATTGAAGGATTAATTGCAAGGAATACATCACTGTGTTTTCATCAATCTACACTCGAGAATATATGTCTGACCCGAGCAACGTGGATAATAGTGATAAGTTCGTCAATGAGGGTGGTCATGTGATGGGAAAACGAGTGAAATTAACGAGTTTACAACATGAATAAGTAGCTCTTTATCTATTTGACACACATGAAGGTGTCGAAGAATGGAAAAAGTAACTTTATATTATTTTAACTTTTACATTATTTTATTTTTTATACATGATCAATTTTGTAATACGTTTGTCAAGATCAATGCAGAAAATATGATGCATGTGGAAACAATAAAAGATGAAAAATAATGGCATAATAATGTAGTGAATTTAGGTTATGCTTATCACACGAGGTAATTATAATGAAAATGTCTGTTATTAAATATCACAATACAAGAAAGCTTTACAACTAACCTAATTAATTTATCTATATTCTCAACTCTTAAAGACGGGTGATGCGACATCAAGACTTGCTCGTCTAGCCACTGGACCCTTATTCATGGAATAAGAGTACAAAAAGTATCGATTGAACGATTACATATTCGATGCAAGGGTGTATGAGAAAAATACAAATGTACAGAATTCGAGCATTTTATACAAGGCTCTTACTTATTTTAGATCCAGCGCGAAGGATAAAAACCTCATTGAAGCTTAAATGACTTACTATGGTGTAATTAGAAGTATATTTGAATTAGATTATCTAATCTTCAAAGAGGTTGTGTTTTACTGTGATTGGCTAATAGTTGAGGATAAAAATACTTGTAAAGTTGACCCTGGTACGAATTTTATCATGGTTGACTTGTCCAATATGAAGAGCAACGAACACATGAGCGACGAACAAGCAAGTGTTTTACTCAGAGTATATCTACAACGAGTCGTGGTCAATCATCCTACATGCGCCAGAGCATCTAAATAATTGTGTGTATGACTTGTCTACTCTTACCAAATATCAATCCATTTTTTTATGATAACCCGAATTCGAATTAATTTTTAGATTTGTAATAAGTATTCCAATTATTTCTGATGACCAGTGGGTGTATTATTCTAGTTCTTTATTATTACTATACGACAATTTAATGCTTTGAACTCATACGTACTTGATCAGTTTACTATTTGTAATAACGAATTGTGTATTCTTCTAGTCCTTTATTATTATCGGATTTATTGGTTTTTTGGTTAGTGGATATGCTATTTTGGATTTTAATCAAATTAATCATTAATTCAAAGTCCATGACATGGCCCGATATTGAAACAATATTTAAATTCATAATGTTGTTAACTTGTATTCTTCTAGTGCTTTGTTATTATCGTATTTGAATCAAAATTGATTTTTTGGTTAATGAATATGTTAATTTGGATTTTAATTGAATTAAGCAATAATTTAAAGTCCATGACATGACGTGATATTGAAACAATATTTAGATTTATTATTTCGGTAACTTGTATTCTTCTAGTGCTTTTTTATTATCGTTTTTGAATCAAATGGTTAGTGAATATGTTAATTTGGATTTTTATCAAATTAAGCATTAATTCATAGTCCATGACATGACCCAATATTGAAAAAAAATTAGATTTATAATGTCGTTAACTTCTATTCTTCTAGTGCTTTGTTATTATCAGATTTGAAACAAAATTGGTTTTTTGGTTAGTGAATATGTAAATTTGGAAATTAATCAATTTTAAGCATCAATTCAAAGTTCATGACATGACCTGATATTGAAACAATATTTATAGATTTATAATGTCGTTAACTCATACAATATTCTAATTCATTTGGATTTGATCATTTTCTCATATACATGTTTATACTGTCTTCATCAGGGAATCACTATAGCGAAGGCGACGAAGGCTCCTCTGCCACTAGGCCCCAAAAATAGGGCAAATTGGGGTCCGTCAACTAGAACAAGAAAACATTACATGGTAGAACCCTAGAGCTTCTAAAGTCGATCATCGACCTGGGGTACACTGATTGGAGAAAGGTGACAAATGAGCTACAGATGGCCATATGGGGGGCATTACATGTAGTGTACTTATATTTATATTTATATTTTATAATTTAAATACGACTAACACTTACTTTATTTTTGGTTTGAATTTCTTTGACAGGATCAATTCGTCTTGCCTCCACATGTCCGCGAGCCTATGTTGGAATAGTTGAGAGATTATTATAAGACGTGGAAGAAAAATATGCGGGCACGGTACTTTAGGCAGGCCCAGGAGTCCATTATCCTGTCGAATGAGCCGATCTCGTTGGCACAATGGAAGCAATCTTTCGACAATGAGATCGAGGAGTGACAATTGACATTTCATCAATCGAAGAGGGCAAACCGGGTGAAAAAGGTGGATGTGCACTACTCTAAGTGGACGTCTTACTCTGAGAAAGAGCACAGGATGGTAAGCTTTTATTTTTCTTTAATTTTATTTTTATGTTATTCTAATTTGACATTACTTTGTGTTACTTACTAATTCTACATTATTTTATTTTAGGAGATGAGGAGTGGATCGGGTAGGCCACATAGACTCGATGCCTATATGACAATTCGGACAAAGAAGGGCAATGACAAGGAGGTGTCCCCGAGCGTGGCAGCAACAATTGTACGTTATGATTCTTTAATTTTTTTAATTTCTTTATAATTTTTTTGTTAACTTAATTAATTAATAATGAACTTTTCGTAATTTTTCGTGAAAGAAACAAAGGAAAGAAAGTTAAAGGGCATTTTCGTAATTTTTTAGTCGAAACTCATAGGAGGAGCTAACTGGAAAGTTGAAGATCTTTAAGTCACAAGAATACTTGAAAATATGGCACCTCAATCCGAGCTATGGTGAAAAAGTTATGCGCGTTTAAAGTTGAGAAGAAAATCTAGTGGCATAATTATTAGAAAGAAAACTTGTAGCACATAAGGTTGGGCAATACCGAAAAAACCGGTTAGGCAAACCGGTTTGTCATTAGCAACGCTCTAGATCCGTGACAAATATTTGTCACGCGTTAAAATCTTTACAAAGTATCATAAGCGGGATTTTTATTTTTGCCCTATTTTTAACCTAAAGAGTTTTATATTTTGATGTTTCTTCTAAACGACTTCTAACCTATATATTTACTCATTAGGGTTCTTTTAAAATAGATTGGATTCATTGAAAATCTCCTAATCAAGGAGGAACATCTAGGAGAATAATTTGCAAGTTTTTCACCCTTAACTAAAAAAAAATTCCAATTTTCTTGAAGCTTTGATTTCTTCTTGCATGCTTATGTTCTTTTATCATGGCAACATTAAATTCTAGAACTTTTATTATTATTTCATTATGTTTTCATTCATGTTAATGGATTCTTATGTAGAAATTTATAATATCATGTACGACTATATATTTAGAAGGTTGGGATACGTGAACCCAGCCTAGGTTAATAAGTTGGATATAAAATTAGATGAAATTGTAGAGATTATTCGTAGGCTTGATATTTTGTTGAGACGAGTATTATAGATCTCTTAACTTCATTTGCCCTAAGTAATCCGAGTGTTTGAGAGTGTAATACGTGTATCGACAATCTCGCCATTCCCGTTAAATCTATCATTGACTGGATATAGTGCAGAGTAAAATCCTCCCATTTTTAGTACTTCGAAAATTTTAATGTTCTCTTTTAATTATCATTATAGTTTTCGAAAATTTTGTATCCAACGAATTTACACACAGTTTGGGGGATCGTATTCCAATCCCATTTTTCTCATAAAGTTAAAATCAAAAGTTTTCAGTCTTTTCATATTAATTAGGTTGCATTACTTCATTAGAAATTTCCTTAAAACAATCATCATCTTTTCATTTCATTTTTGTGAGTCAATCGTTAAGTCTAGTTTCCTTTCTTAGTAGTCATTACGCTTCACATCTTAGTCCCTGAGTTTTATAACCGACTGGCTCAGATTATTATTTACACATCCGACTTACACTTGAGCCATATTTACACGCACTAGAGACACATTTTTAAGTCGCGCCATTCATGAAAAGCTGTCTAATGCCGAAAAAGCATCTTTCGCTACAAACGTACTCAACCAAGTTCTCGGGGCATATCAAAAGGGGATGATTAGGAGAATGATCTCTCAGGTGGGAAAGTCGAGGATCATCGCGATATGACGAGCAACAGCGGGTTGGCTCGTAAGGTGGAATCCCATGATGATTAGCTAGAAAGGTTGGAGGTGATGGTCCTAGATATGTACGCCATCACTATGTGTCAGTGGGGGTCCACCTTCGATAAGGGCACCTACGTGTAACAACCCGAATTTTTTTGATGGGTATTTTTAAATTAATTTTGGAAAATTGAAGGAAAATAAAGTTTTGGATTTAATCATTTTTAATAATTAATAATGTTGGTTTTTATATTTGAAAAATAAATTTTCAAACGGAATTGGAATCGGAATTAAAATGGAGTTTTAATTGAATTTTTATTATATAGAAGAGTCCTCAAAACATAAAACTCTCTACGAGTCCTCGAAACATAAAACTCTCTAGAAAAAAAATATTTAAAAATATTGGACCGTCCGATCGAGCTAAATTTTTTTGGACAACTTCGTCTCGTCTTCATCTAATTCTCTACGAAATTTCATCCAATTCCATCGAACTGATTATAACTCTTTTCTTAATCAAGCTCTTAATCCTTTATATATCACAACTAATTCGTGGATGGGCTTTTCAAATCAACTTTTCTCAAACTTTTCAACCAGAAGACCTCTCCAAAATTACTCCCTTTCATCTACAAACCATAGCCCCAAATGTATTTAAGATTTCAACCTTAGATTAGAAGGCTTATTTCGTGTTTTCTCGAGTTTGGGATATAACGATATTTGATTATTTTTGCGAGAGGAACGTGATAGTGCGATCAGATTTAGAGGATGATTTTTATGTGTCGATTCATGTGATGATTTTGAGGTATGGGGTTTTACACAATATGCTCTTAAATCTCTCGAGAGTTATTCCCTTTGATTTCATGTGATCATTGAACTCATATTTGAATTGCTATATTCATTTGGAATCTGAAGATTATTGTTGGAATCTGATTTTGATTCATGTGGTATTATATTTGTGTTAAGCACGTTGTCATGAGATTTTAATATGGCACAGAGGTTTGGCAACTGCCAAAATTCCAATTTTTGACTACTTGATAGAGTATGGCGTGGTATGGTGAGGCCTGGTGACTCGGTTAATGTGTTTTTGAAAAATTATATTGATAAAATGCTTATGAGATTCGTACTTGATTTGAATATTCGTACTCGTATTGTTACGCTTTATTCACCGCTAATGTTTGTTGAGCATCTTTCCTGTCGTATTGTGTACTTTCCCATATTTTCTCTTAGTGGCAGGTTAGCACGGATTTCTGGCACAATGGATTAATTGGAGATTGATTTTGAGCTTGGATATTTTGGGAAGAATATTCGAGAATACATATGAGAAGATTTGTATTTATTTTTTTTGTATAAAGCATTTTATTTCGAGATAGATAGTTGTATTGTTTCGAGAGACATTTGGTTGTATTTAATTTGGAAAGATTGAGATTAATGGATTCTTTATATTATATTGTGGGATTTATTAGATGCTCTATACCTTGTTATTTGTGGATTTGATTAGTTTTATCTCATGTAGCGCGCCGCCCCACTCTCCCCGGGTGCGGGCGGAGTGTTACAGAATGGTATCAGAGCTTAGGTATACGATAACCCTTGGGTCTTGAGTTTTGGGTCTAGCATGCAGGTTAGACATGGTTTTTTAGAGATAGAAATTTATGCTGATAATTCGTGTTTGGCATCGAGGTTAGATGTGAGGTATTTAAAGTTAATTTTTGGAGACAAGATTTATTTTTGGAGATTATTGGTGTGGCCTAATTTTTTAGTGTTAGTCTTCGTTGAATTTCGAGGGAGAAATTCCTTGTTAGTGGGGAAGTATGTAACAACCCGAATTTTTTAAATGGGTATTTTTAAATTAATTTTGGAAAATTTGAGGAAAATAAAATTTTGGATTTAATTATTTTTAATTACTAATAATGTTGGTTTTTATATTTGAAAAATAAATTTTCAAACGGAACTGGAATCGGAATTAAAATGGAGTTTTAATTGAATTTTCATTATATAGAAGAGTCCTCAAAACATAAAACTCTCTAAGAGTCCTCGAAACATAAAACTCGCTAGAAAAAAAATATTTAAAAATATTAGACCTTCCGATCGAGCTGAAATTTTTTAAACGGCTTCGTTTCATCTTCAGCTAATTCTTCGACAAGTTTTATCCAATTCCAACCTTCCAATCGTCTGGAATAATTTTTTTAGTGTTTGTATCTGATTAAAACTCTTTTCTTAATCAAGCTCTTAATCCTTTATATATCACAACTAATTCGTGGATGGACTTTTCAAATAACTTTTTCTTAAACTTTTCAATCAGAAGACCTCTCCAAAATTACTCCCTTTCATCTACAAACCATTGCCCCAAGCTTAATAAAGATTTCAACCTTAGAATGAAGGCTTGTTTGGTGTTTTCTCGAGTTTGGGCTAGAACGAGATTTGATAATTTTCGCGATAAGAATGTGAAGGTGTGATTAGATTTTACGGCTGAAATTAGGTGATGATTCATGTGATGATTTTGAGGTATGGGGTTTTACACAATATGCTCCTTAATCTCGCGAGTTTTATTTCCTTTGTTTTCTTGTGATTGTTGACTCATATTTGAATTGCTAAATTCAATTGGAATCTAGAAATTACTGTTGAAAATCTAAATTTCGATTCATGTGGTATTATTATTGTGTTGGGCATGTTGTCATGAGATTTTAATATGACACTGATGTTGGGCACCCGCCAAGATTCCTGTTATGGCTACTTGATAAAGTATGGAGCGGTATGGTGAGGCCTGGTGACTCGATTAATGTGTTGTTGAGAAATTATATTGATAAAAATTCTTATGATATTCTTATTTAATTTGAATATTCGTACGCGTATTGTTACGCTTTATTCATCGCTAATATTTGTTGAGCATCTTTCATGTCGTATTGTGTACTTCCCCATATTGGAGATTGATTTTTATCTTGGATATTTTGGGAAGAATATTCGAGAATACATATGAGAAGATTTGTATTTATTTTTGTTGTATAGAGCATTTTATTTCGAGATAGATAGTTGTATTATTTCGAGAGACATTTGGTTGTATTTAATTTGAAGAGATTGAGGTTAGTGGATTCTTTATATTATACTGTGGGATTTATTAGATGTTTATACCTTGTTATTTGTGGATTTGATTAGTTTTATCGCATGTAGAGCACCTCCCCACTTTCCCCGAGTGTGGGCGGGGCGTTACACTATGATAAGGGCATGGGAAATAGGAAGGGGTAGGAGGTAGACGAGGATGCCACTGCTCCATCGTCGATACGCATGGACTCGTCGCCCTCATATGATCCATTTTCCATATTAAAACCCGTCGAATGGCCTATATCAACAATCGGTTGGTTGAGTGTATTTTTAATAGACATATTTGGTGGCACACCAATAGCGAGGGGATTGAGGGACCCGAAAACCCACCCGGGTATGTTGGTTCATGGACATGCCATGCAATCCGGGTATGTTGGTTCATGGACGTGCCATGCAAAACTTTGAGGCAAAGGTTCGCGTCATGCATATTGTGACTAGATGGGAGAATGCACCTTTGTGGTTGGAAGAACAATGCGGCATTCAGCGAATTGATGGGTGTCTTAATTCATATGTTGTGTGGCCTTCCTTCCTCTTCCAACCTACTGTAGACCGTAGTCTATGATATTATTTTTATTTATTTTTTTGGGATATTGGATATTATTTGTATTTTTTTTATTTCGTTATGGATATTTACATGTTGGTTTGGTTTTGGTTATAGATATTTGTATTGGTTATTGAATGTTGAATGTTGCTTTATATATATGATTTTTTGACAAGTTTAAATTTGTTATAAAAGGTCCAAATATACTGCTAGGCAGTGACTGTGGCCATACTTTGATGCCCCATGGGCTACGTAGACATCTTGGGCAAATCCCTATACTCTATTCCTCCCAAATACATTTGTTACCTTGTTCTTATTGTATAATATATTTTATATGCTTTCTTGCTTGTGTCTTGTCCGATATACACATTCGTTCTTTTATAGTGACTTGTGAATTGGAGAAAACTTACATTATACTTTGAATTACTGTTTTGGGAACACTCCTAAGGATGACCTAGCTCCACTTTTGTCCATGATGCGAGTTGAGAGATTATATTCTCCATTTATATTATGCACATAAGCACACACATCACGGAGTTTAATATGAGAAGATTAACACATGCCCATGAGAGATCGCAAGGGCATGATGGGTGCCTAACACTTTTCCATTCCATAACTTAGTCCTCGGAGCTTTGAAATACTTATTTTTTAGACATCAATATTGTCTTTGGTGCCTTTCTCTCTAAGAGACAACATTTCTTTTGCCTATTTTGTGAAAAATAGGCTGACGACTCTATCTCTACACATCACCCCACATTGACGATGTACAAGTCCCTCGAGAAAGGATGCAATCACATGCGTATGTTGTAAGGGAAGGAAAGAGGGAGACACTCCTCGATATATCCCCCAGGCCCTAACCCGGGATGGCCACAATAATTGTTACCATATAATTGTACACCAAAAGGGTATAAGCGATCCTTTTGATGAGGGTCACTACTCTAGTGGTAGCGAAATTCATCTGAGGATACATTATCTACAGGTTTAGCATTCCAAAGGTTACCCTTAAGGACAATGGAAAATAATATGTATGCAAAAAAAGGGGCTACTCACAAACAAATATAAGATCATGCATAACAGTTTGACCATCTCATACCCTAAAGGGAATGGTCAAGCAGAGACGAAGAACAAGACACTTATTAATATTTTGAAACAAGATGTTGGAGGACATACTGGGGGCACGAGATGAGAAGGTGCTAATGTTCTTATGGGCTTACAGGACTTTGAAGAGAAAGACAATGGGGTTCACCCATTTCTCTCCGATTTATGGGATTGATTCTATTTTACCAGTAGAATTATCAGTACCATTAGTTCGAGTGGCTCTAATCCATAACCTCATCCACGATCCAAGACATGTTCAATTGGAAGCTATGGATAAGCACCGGGACAAAGCCAAAGAAGATTTCAAAGTCTATGCTCAATAATTATTTAGGACTTATAAAAATTTGGCTAAGCCTTGAGAATTCCAAGTGGGAGGCTTGGTGCTACGGGCATCCACTCATTACCTAAGGAGCATGTCAGCATCAAAGTCTAAACCCAACTAGGAAATATCCTTTATGGTGCGAGGAGTGGGGAAGTTAGGCCATTATCAAATTTCATAACTTGAGAGCAAATGCATTCAGTCCATCAATTGCATAAGGCTCAAAAAGTACTACACTTGAGGTATCCTAACTTTTTAGGTGATTTCAGTCATTAACTTTAGAAGACTTAGTCCTTTTAGTAAAAGCAAATTTTGAGCAAGAAAGTAATATAACAACAAAAGATATGAATTTCCTCACCGTAAATGAATACATTAGTACCAATAAAGTTTCTTTTGACCAGTCATTCGTGACATTTCTTTTGTAATGATAGTAGCTTATGTTTACTTTCAATATCTCTCATGCACTCAATCGCCAATAATGTGAGTCGATGCATCAAGATTTTTCTTGTATATTAATTTTTCCATAGACTAATAAGCTTTTCGGGCATTATAGTTTGTGACTCTCACATTTTACGAGAGGACCTTGAACTTGAGGAACATTACTCATTATACTTAGGGGGATATATACCTCCCAATGACAAAATATAATGAGCAAAGTTCATCCATATATAATAGCTTAATTTCCGAGAAGAATATAGGGGGCACAGTTTTCTTTATTAACAAACTCATAAAATATCATTTGGTTTTATTTTCAGAACAAACTTAAATGAAAGTAAGATAGTTCCCTTACTTTCATTCTACGTGTTATTTATTTAAATAACATGATTATTTTAATAATAGAGAAGGTTGACCCCCCCCCCCCCCCCGGTATAAGTTATCTTTTTAGTTCTAATGAGACATGAAACAAGCCCCCTATAAAATATGGGGCAGTTACATTAAATGGTTCGCTAAGCTGTGAGAAAGTACTTCCACAAAAAAAGGTAGCAGTATCAATTCACGACAAGCGGATAAAAGTCTAAGTATGGACAATGCAAAAATAAGTAAAGACAAACAAGTGAAGAAAGAATATTCTCATTCTCATTTTTATAAAGGACCTCCTCGAAATTGAATATTCCTTGAAGTTAAAAAAAAGGGAAGTCTATTTACAATACTTCAACTGGACAAAAGAAAGAGGAGGTTCTCTTGAGAATAAAAATCCTTAAAAGAGGGGACAACCTCTTGCACAAATTCTTCCTCAAGTCTAGATATTCAAGTGTCATCTTCGGTGTCACAAGCTAAAACCCTACCTAACTTAGATTCCATTACTTGGATCTATTCTCGAAGACTATCAGCTTCCACACGACATCGCTCGACCCTGGCCTGTTTGGACAACTTAGCTTTTACTAATGTTTTAAAGGGGAAACTAATAAGCGGCACACCGAGGCATCAAGCCAATCAAGACTGAAGTGGTATCAGCTCTCCTAATCATGAATAACTGCCAGGAAGAGGTGAGTATTAACACTAGTATGGTCAGCAGGAGCAACAGATGGGAACTTATACACATGACTGGCAAGATCCTTGAGGTTAAAAACCGTTAGGTTATCAAAATTGATTACACTATGAGTAGTGAAAGTATCTAGGTGGTGTTCAAGAATCAAGTCCAAGACAACCAAATTGTGATCTCTAAACCTCTTAGGAACTCGTCAGGTCATAAGTTCCTCATAAAAATTTTAAGGGCCACCATATCAATGGAGTCATAACTAGTGTTCATAGAACTGTTCTCAGAGGTTGGAGAAGATTCCTCACCCAGTTCATCCTCCTCAGCCCCGTCAATATGAGTGGCCTCAGATGTTGGCTCATTGTCACTACTTGCCTCCACTGTCTCATCCGTATGACCCCAAAAATGAAGGCATAAAGAAAGAATGAGAGGGATAAAAAAGAGGTTGACTAAAACCAACTAATGGAGATGTTTAAAAACACAGCAATGACAAAGAAAGAGCTTACTCCCAAGCTAAGAGGAGTCAGAGTGCTACCAGACAACTTACGAAATTCTCCTTGACTTACAGTGTTAGACTAAAAGTAAAAATCAAGAGAATGTTAGTTGAGGAATTGCATAGCAAAAGAAAGACCCAAATAAAAAAAACAGTAAGTCAGGTATGACAGTATATTACTTAAGGAGTGCTCGCTACGTCACCCACAACTTGTTCCATAGATATAAGAACATTCCCTGAACTAACCTGAGAACAATGAAATAGAGGAATGTTGGTGAGTACAACGAAAGAAAGAATTAAAAAAAGAGAAGACTAAAAAAAGTGAATAAGGTATGACATCATAATGCCTCTCTCACAGTAATACTCCCAAGTTGTTCCACAGACATTGGAACACTCGCAGCACTAACCTGAGAACAAAGAAACATGGATGTGTTAGTGAGTACTTTCACAGTAAAAGAAAGTTTAAAATGAAATATAATTAATAGTACCTAAATAGACACCTCAGCACTGCTCACAGGATATCCCACATATAAAGGGACTTTGGTGACACTGACCTGAAAGCAAAGAAATATGAAAAGTGTCACCAAGATCCTTTTCACCATAAAGAAAGAGTTAGAAAAAATGCCAGGTATGCTAGAATAAATACCAAAGTGGCCACTAATAAGGGGATTCTTACGTCTAAGCTTGTTAGGGGTTCCACAGTTGTACGGACACTCGAAGGGATCAGCTAAAGAAAAGAAGACAATTGTAACCTAATACATTCTAACACAAATAACAATACAAGTATAATGAGTTTAAAAGAAAAAAATGAATACTCGGGATGACATAGTAGGTATACTGCTCACTGGAGCACTAGCTAAAGATGTGACCGACAAGAGGTGTTATTGATCACCTAAAATACAAATGAGAAAAGAATAAAAAATACCTCAAGAAAAATTCAAGGCACAAACTGTGAAAGTATAAAAGCATGATAACTCAAGTACCTGAACCCTAAAGGAGGGGGGGGGGGGGGATAAGGGCTCAAATCAATCATAGGGGCTGGAGAAATGCTAGTACCATCATGTCCATAAAAAAATTATCAGGAAAAGACAAGTAGAAAATGACAAAGTTATATGGCTAAATACCTGTGCTGACGTGGAAATGTGTGAGAAAAGACAACTCGAAGCCACACTATAAATGAGCTGAGTAGAGAGGGGTTGGACCTATGGCCTATTATCCATAGGAAGTCATACCCAGGGAACAGGTATCCTCCCGAAAGGAGGCAATCTAGGAATAACCACCCCTGTGGGTAGGAGTATCTCACACTAGTTGGGGGATAGCTCGAAAGAGAACCCTACAATGCAAAGTTCAAATATAATAAGAGTAGAGTTGTGTTAGTCACAGAAAATAATAAAAAAATGCAAGGAGAAAACGGTAGAGGGATACCCCTGCAGAACTGGTAGTAATAATAGCTGAAGGCCCAACTAAGGAACTGCTCGCCGTAGAGGAAACGAGTGGTCTGGTGGCAGAAGTGGGGACCACGGTCACCTATCAAAGAAGAAAATGTATATATAAGTGGGCATGAATGAATAGAGTGAAAATACAGGTAGAAAAACTTTACAATGTTTTTGAAAAGTTTGATAAATACCTGGACCGAACAATTAGGTACAGAGAAACCCCTTGTAGATGTGGGGAATATTGTGGAAAGCTGTAAGATAAATAAAGATAGACAAAGTTCAGGAAATTCTAAAGAAACATAAAATAAGGAGATACAAGACTTAGGTATTTATGTACAAACGTCTCGAACAAAGATTAGAGAGGACAAAAGTATGGAGTTCCTCTCGGGAATAAATGGCACCCTAAGAACAATAAGGGAAGAAGACGAGGGGGTGGATCTCACTTATGATGGCCACTCATCGCCACTGTAGAAACCTCGTCAAAAGAAAGATAAAATGGAATTGGAGTTAGTAAAAAAATGTTATACATAAGCAAGGAAAATGGAAAAAGTAATAATAAAAAATAGAGGTGCAAATAAACTTATAGGGTCTTGGCTAGGAGTTTCATCCTAAGGAAAATTCCCACTAGTGGGGATGGTAATGGAAGGAGAATAAGTCATAGTGTCATCTTTATCACCAGTGGAGGGTTCCAGTCCACGTTGGAACCCCTCGAAGCTAACAAGAAAGTACAAGTATTAGGCGAATGACTTTGGTTGATGTAAAAAACACTAATGTCATTTAAAGAAGAAATATATTAATCATAAAAAGGGGTAATTCCATAATCAACGAGTTTCTCTTCGGATGATCAAGATGAGGAGAAAGCACTTGTAACCCCATGGCTTACTTACTAAGTAAAAGAGAAATGACTAGAGTAACATCTGTAGGAGGAGAAGTTAGTGAAGCAGATGCTTAAGAAAAAGTGTCAGTAAGGGCCTCACACCCTTGCTCACGACCTGTCTGAAAAGTCTCCGTAATGCCCAAGGTATTAGTGTCTGATTCTTGATCTTGAATGGTAGAGGGATCAGTAGTCCTGTTTGCCCTCTTTTATTTCTTGGCTTTTCTAGTCCTCACTGGTGAGGGGGAAGAAGCAACCACCTATGGTTGAGCTAGAATAAATTTTAAAATATGCATGTCAGGATGATTTTTTAAGGGATCATGGATTTTTCCTGGCCCTTACCCCGCCTATTTTCCTAATGAGTTTTACGTTCAGGGTGTTTGGTATAGATCGTCTCCTCATGTAAAGGCATCACTAAAACATGAGTGACTTGATCGAGTGGGGTCTTCTTGACACAACTATTGTGCCAAATCTCCTTATGAGTCATTTTGACCAAATATTTGTCATTTGTTGGAATGCGAATTGAAAAAGATTCGTGGGGGACATCTTTAACGAAGTTTTTGATCAACATGATTTGGTGTTTCCATAGGCCAAACAATGAGCGACTAAAGGAAGGAAGATACTCATGAGGGGGGCGGGGTATAAAATTTTACCAAATTTGTCAATTCCCTGGAGAATCCCCTCGAGGGTAAAACTTGCATAAGTCTGTTGGTGAGAGGCCGGTTAGAAAAAATGGGTTATAGGTCCCTTAATCATAACCAAACTTCCTCCTCACACGCTCAGAATGATAGAACTCCACACCATGTCCAAACTCTGTCAGTGAGGGAAGAATGCAAGCCAGAACCATTACCATAACAAAAATATGGGGGCAATCAGTTACATACTCTATATTAGGAGTGCAAAGAAAAGTCCCGGGTTAAGCTGAGAAGAATGCCCGTGAGAAAATGCCAGCCACTCACTTTGATTAAGGGAAAAAATGAAAACTCATCATTGTTATCTATAAAAAGGCCCATAGTTTTCTTTAGAGACTTCTTATGCCACCTTTCAAGGCAAGAAGCTTGACTGTGTAATGAGCGAGGATTAGGAGCAAAATTGGGGAACCTCTCGAACAAAAACCCATGATAATAAAAGAGTTGACAAAGTTGGACACATCAAAATGGCAATGTGAACACTCCATGTCCACATGAGTACAGTCCAACCAAGTACAAATGGACCCAAGAGTGAGAGTAGTAAGGAGCACATTCCAAGCTCGAGCAAGTCTAATAGCAAGGAGAAAGACCAGCTCTCGAGGAGAGTCATTTATTCTCCATTGAAATAAAAACTTACTAAGGAAAGTTACAAAGAAAGCAACTAAGTGGGTGGGAGATGTAATCTTAGGGCCATCTTGGCTCTTGGGGGTATATCTGAACCAACATCGTTGCCACTTATAAAATTAATGCTTAGTGGCCCCAGTTTTAGTGATGGAAACATAGCACGGGAACTCTAATAGAGCTTGATGAAGCTTCTCGTACATCTCCTGCTCGATGGAATCCTCATAGCCATCAGTAAAAATATTATATCCCAAGAGGAGAAGATCACTCAGCTCACAAATATCCTCGAGCATAATGAACAAATCATCCAATCTTGTGACAAAAGTGTGAGAATCCACACTCCAACGAGAGGCCAAAATATTATAAGTGTTGCTGTGTTTGGAAATTGTGCAAGTCTTTAAACTTTTGAGGGTCTTAGCAAGGCCCAGTCACTCGATAACAACTTTGTGGGTTGGAAAAACCCTAACATAATCAAAACAGATGTCCCACTCCACTGGAGGTCCCCACAGACATCAATGTTGATGTTAGAAAAGGGTAAATCACCCATGTCCATTCGTATGCATAAAATTCTATCGGCAAGCACAATTGGGGTATTAGTGAACTCAACAAAACCCAGAAGGGGTTACTCGTTGATCTTCAAAATAAACTCATCCTCAAAACGTTCGAGTGAGGGCATAAAAGTGTCCTTCTCACCGAAAAGGGGAGAGACAATAGACAAAGGAATCCCTCTTCGAGCGGCTCTCCAAGTATTCCCTCTAAAACCTAAATAGGGAAGCCGTTGCACTAGAATAAGGGTTATCACCACCAGAACTGGTAGTGATGGTGTCAATAAAGGTGGCCATGGAAGAAATCACGGTGGTGGTGCCTGTGGAAATAGTGGTGGTGACAGTCACTTGAATGGGCAAAGAACCCCCCAAGAGTTCACTAACAGTGGTGGAAAGAGTGGAACACAACTATGGAGTTTCTGTAAGGGAAAAGGGAGAAATACGATGGTAAAAAATGGAGGAAGTTTGAAAATTTTCAAAAATTCTCTTTCTCTCTCTAACAGCAAAAAAGGAAAGTGAAATTAGATAAAATGAAGGAGAAAGAGTATTTATAGGGGATGGAATGGCAGTTTAAACAAATGAGGCAATGATTGCCCAAATCATAATGACTTATCAAGGAGAAAAATGTCTCATTGAGACAATATAAGGTGCCTCCAGTATGACCGTCATGTCAGAAACATGGAATGCCCAAAAAAAGTAATGATTTATTTTAAGAGACCCCTCGAACTCCTAAAAGTAATGAATAAACTTCATGCAAAACTCTTCATTTCTAACCAATATAAACACTTTTTCACGAGGGACCTAAGTTAAAGGGTCACTGACTCAACTACCCACACACAAGTCCAATGGGGCGAGAGGGTGCTGCATGAGTGGGTCAAAGACTAAAGGAAGTGGTATCAACGAAACATTGGCGAGGGGGTTGCCATGTGATAAGTCCCAAGAATAAAGATGTTAATATGAGACAAACAATTCAAAGAAGAAAGGGGTGACACATGAGTGGGACCAAAAGCAAGAGAATGGTTATCAATCAAACACTGGAGAGGGGGCTGTCACACGAGCAGGGCCAAGAATAAATGTATTGTTATTGGCTAAACAATTCCTAAGAGCCAAGGGGGTTCCAAGATAGTGGGCCCAAGAGAAAGAGAGAAATATTATCCAAACAACTAAAATATGGAGAGCGGGTACCACACGAGTGGGCCCAAGACCAAAGAAGGGGATACATGACTAAGTAATCCTCAAAACTGACTAGTGGATGTACATGAGAAAGCCTAAGATATTGAACGAATGCTATGTGAACAGTCAAATAATCATAAATGTTTGTACATTAGAATATTTACTAAGACTATTACTTTCTTTATAAAGGTAGCCTTGGTCGAGCAACCAGGGCTCGATCAGGCCAGTCGGGAGGTAAGTTTTGTTGGGAAATCTACGGCCCAACCACTTCTGTACCTTAGGAAATAGAGAATAATAATAGGAGGGGCCTAATAAGAGGTCACTCACAAACTTACATAGTCCACACTTAGTCAAATAGGTGAGAAACCAAGGTGCTGCTCACGAAGTTGTTTCAAACTTATCACTGGCGAGTGGCCCTCAAGGCCACTCGCAAGTTTTCAAAAGATTGTTCACTTAGTTACTATTTGATAAAATATTGACTTAACCATATTTTTTGACACTATGCCCTATATATTTGCTCTCTGACTTTGGTTCGTGCCAGATGTCGCCTATCAGAGTGGACAGACAACAGACAGTGAAATGAGACAAAAGGTACACTTTAAATATTGTCTCAAAGGAATATCCTTTTGGCACGCACATGCCACATTAGCCCTATTATTTTGTTATAAATAAATCCCTTGGTTAAGGTCAACACACAATAAAAGAACACAAGTTAGCACTATTACTCTGCCAAAATATCCCCACAAAGTATTCTCTCCCCTCCTCTCTCCTTGGTACTTGAAGTGCTTGTCTCTTCACTCTCAAGAACCATCACCTCCGAGTGATCCCTTTTCTTTGTTGATTTTGTCGATGAGTTTACAATTAATCATTGTCTTCTTCATATAGAAATCACAGAACCACCATCTTTACCACTAATAGTTAGCCTTTATATTTTTGCTACTTTTGAGACCTTGAACAACTTAAAGGAAATTTCTATTGGCGTGTGGTCACGCCTCAGCAAATATAAATATTCATATACCCTAGTACAACTATCCTCTTACACCCATAGAAAATAAACATGCACATCGAGTTCCACACCATGAATGTAGAAGTCCACTTTCTTCCTTGGAAGTTATGCCAAACTCCAATATCTCAAATAGAATGACCTGCCTCCTCTTTTAGATCTTGGAATATATGATCATACAATTCAATGGATGGAGATTTGAATTAACAAGTCTACTGTATACATCTGAACTAAAACAGTCTCATTTCTCTATTAAAGGAATAAATCAAGTATATATCTAAGTTTTGACCATTATGGAGGGAACAAGTGAAATTAGAAAGAAAAGAAAAGATAAAATTCTCTCATCCTTGAAAATACTCTCAGAAAGTGTTTGAGTTATGAGGTATTCAGAGGCATTAAAAATGAGAGGGAACTTCGTATATTTACAGAATTTAAAAAAAAATTAATGTCATCGTGTGCACATTCAGATTTGACCGTTCGCATGGTTTTTTTCCATTAAGGACTTTGAACCTTGGCCGTTAGATCGCCCACATTTGAATGCCCATATTTTGTGTCCATTCGAAAGCCTCCAAATTTTTTCCCCTCTAAAATCATTTTAAAAAGACGTGCCTTGATACTAATACTTACAAAGTAAAGACCAACTTCCAAAATAATTTTCTCAAAAGTTATGAGATAGTTTAAAACATTAGACACTTGTTTCGGCAATTTAATATTCCTCACACATTTTAAAAAAAATATATACTTTCGTTTTATCAAATAAGAAAGGAAATAGTCCTTCATATTTTTATTATTGCTTTAATATCAAGCACTTTTGTTTTTTAATAAGATAAATTCTAGGATTCGGTGAAAAAAAGGCCCGATTAGGTATTAACCAGGCAGGCCATAGGTGCACATGTGTATGTTTAGACATAATCAATTCATAATCTACAAAAAGGATATAGTCTTCCTTCAATGTGAATACTCCCTCTTAAGAAAGTCATATAGTCTTCCCTCAATATCTCAATCAAATGAAAGCACGTAACATTTCTACCCTCAAAAGAAAATGATACTACCTCTTAAGATACGCATGCAAGTAAGAAAATCATGAAGAACATGACAAATCATAGCATATGTAGCATATGAAAAACATGTAAAACATATTAAGAGAGTAAGTATCACAACAAGATATCAAATGATCATATGAGAATATGTGATCATGTAAACATGCATATAGAACAAGAAATCATGTGAAAGAGATATGTGATATTTAATATGTGAACAAACATGTGAAATAATAACAACAATCAGACATGTCCACAAAGAACAATAAGGAACATGTGATATGACAAATATATCAATCAAATAAGCTCAAAAGATATAATCATCAAGATATAGTACCAAGCACATGATAAGACAAAACACCACAAGGTCATAATAGACACCTATAGCTATATGGAACAATGTGTATCAATGATCGAACTAGAAAGATACTAATATGATAAGCATAATCTTAACTCACAAACTCAATCGGAACTCACAAAGAAACAATCCAAACAATAATAGATGTTTCATCACTCACTTGAATAACCTAGAGTAAACAAGCTCAGAAAACAGTAATTGATAGTAATCCTAGAGAAGAACAAAGCTCTAAGAACCAATCACCCTATCAATCACATTGTCATGAAAGATCTATGAGGATAATGAAATTAAGGTACATCCTCTAAGGCAGAGGAGTACAACACAACATAGTGCTAAATAATAGAGATAAGTGTACAATCAACACAAAAGTTTCCTGAACTAACACAATGTACCCAGGAAATAGAGCACCATGCACACGTCTCCAAATATGGACCGTGCATGTGGATTTGTGCGAATGGACCCCAAATAGATCCATTCAAATGAAAACAAGGAATATACCAATTAAGCCTAAAAACTTTAGAAATTTACAATATAATCTTCTGAATTCGAACACTCTAAATCTCAATGATATGAAATATAAATGTGTAAAAAGCATTGAATTTGACTTTAGAAAACCGAAATTGGGATAAAATGCACTAAAAGTTCAAAAATAATAACTCACACACACATATATACAATTATAAGTAAAAAGCATGTAAATGTGGGGTTGTGATTAGGAAACTAATGATTTAATGATTTAACATAAATATTTCATTTAAATCTTGATTAAAAACACATTTAATTCATGTTCAATCAATTCAACATTAAAGGCATAAATTCTCATTGCAACTTTGTAATGTTAATCGATGTATGATTCATGTGAAAATAAAGAATACATAATCAACATGAATACGTACAAATAATGCTTAAAAGAAAATCATTTTATCAATGCTCGTTTGAACTAAAAAATGATAGTCATTTACCACCCTCAAGCATATGTTGTGAAAATTCTATTTAAATGTCATCTAAAAGAAAATTTATTTTCAGAAATGCTTATCCCTGACTTGACTTTTCATGCCAGTTCAATCTCTTGGCTTATGGATCATTTTAATATATATTTTCTTTTGCTATTTATTATATTTTCACATGCCTAGATGACACCTACCAAAAAAAATTTATATTTTCAAAATAAATGTAATGACTCCTAACAGTTGACCTTATCAATGCTTTTGAAAGAAGTACTTTTTTAACTCATTCATAGCAAAAATTACACAAAGTCTCATATATGGATCAACCAAAAACACCAATAAGATCTCAAGAATTTGAGTATGATCAAATTAAGCCCTATAACCAAGATCAACATAATAAACATCATATTCAACACGTTATATATAGGTGTAAGTGGAGTGAAATCAAATACCATATATATCAATAAATTCGAAAATCATGATTTATGGAATGAATTTTAACCAATCAATTGAATCAATCAAACAATGTATATAAAATGATTTAGAATTCACATTTTAATAATTAGTCAAGTTAAATGAATCATCAAACAATAATGAATCAAAGAATTAACCACATATATCACGAAAACAACAAGCATAAATCTTTTTGGATTTTTTAAATAAGAATGATGCGTGAATATTTACAAAATCATGTTTAGATATGAAAATAATGTATAAAAAGCAAGTGCATGTGGAATGCATATATGCATAAAAATCTCACCAACACATGAAATAAGATACCAATTGAGCACTCTCACCCATATTGACATATTCCCCCACAAATTAATAATGAACTAGGAATGGGAACCTATGAAACCTAGTCATCCTAAGAAAACTACCTACCTAGGTAGCGATAGGTGTTGAATCCCCTGGGTTAATGGGAGGAATAAAAAAACCTCCCTTCTCAAATTTCAGTAGAGTAACATTAATTTCAATGCTTTTCCTAGGTTCATTACTTGGTAAACCATTACTTACCCTTGGTATCTGATTCGTATCGAATATTGTATATTTCTGCCCTATATCTTTATGCATTCTAGCTCTTTTACGGTCCTTAATGCCTATATTTATGCTCATTAACCATATAAACTCGTATTTGGATATATATATATATATATATATATATATATATATATATATATATATATATATATATATATATATATATATTCTTTGTAGGGGTTAATTGTGCCTTTGTAGGTATTGGAACGCTAAAAGTAAGAATCCGTTGCATTTCGGAGAAGTTCCATCACTGGATGCTACTTTAAGGGCATTTCAGTCAATTTACACAGCTCATGGAATTTCCACGGATGCATATTCTTTTGAGTTAGCATCATATGGCCGCCAACGGCACATCGTTTCGAGTTCGGACGAATAAGTTATGGTCATTCCCGTTTGCATACTTTTCCTCCCATGTGATGAACAAATAGCAGCAAGAAACAGAGTACCGTTTGACTGTGCTTCTGATACCGGTCGACCATAGTTTTGGATTTTACCTTGGCTCGAAGACAGTGGATTTAACTCAAAGGCGCGGTCGACCGCGCCTTTGCGACCGTTCGACCACGTATGCCAGATATTTTCCCACTTTCTTCTTTTATTTTATCTTTCCTTTATTTCCTTTCCACTTACTCTATAAACCAATTTTGGTTTCAATTTTCATCATCTTACATTTTACATTAGGTTTAGGGTTTGTAGGGAGAACTTTGCCCTTCTCCATTTCCTTTGGGTGTTTTTCCCACTTTTATGTATGTAAGCTTCATTTTCTTTGTCTATCTCATTTGTTTAATGCTTTCTTTACTTGCTTCCATTAATTTCCCTTGCTTAGATTAACTTGTATTTCATTTATTTATTTCTTTCACAATTAGGTTTAATTGCTTTCTTTCAATACATGCCATTTATCATGCTTTCTAGCTAGGTTAGATTAGGTTGTGTCAGATTGAACTCACTTTGGGTTGACATGTTGCTTTGCTTTGGTGATGGAGTTCACGGGTTTATTTCGAGTGCATTTTCCTAGTTATTACTCCCAGGAGATTTAACGAGGCATATCACCGTGCTTACGACCTTGTGTGAGTAATTTCCAGGGTATTTGTTGATGCCAAAATCTTATTAGACTTTTATGCGAATTTAGGGGTGTGACAACTCTTGATTTAATTAACTGTCGAAACGAGACACAAACTTAATAACTCGTCGACCCATGTAATCATTTTATACTAATTAACTCGGGGTGAGGGATATTTGACGCAACCTATAGTTTTTATAACTTTTATTAGTCTAATTTATATACATGCCTAGATTAATCTTTCCCTTTTTTGCATCTTTTCCTTTTTGTTTATATTTATCTTTGACACTTTTATTTTACGAGTATTAAACCTTGAAAATTTTAGCAACTCCTCTTTGTGGATTTTCGATACACGGACTTGACCGTTATACTCACCTGTTGAGTGTAGTCATAAGTTTAGGTTTTTGCATTGAGGCAATGAACATAAAATAATGATCGGCGTTTTGACACGCGCCGCTTTTCAACCTCGATCAAAATGGCGCCGTTGTCGGGGACTTTCTTGTTTTAGAATTTATTTGATTTAGTATTTCGTAGTATTTTTTTTCTATTTGTATTTTTCTTGCTAACCTTTTTGCAGGACTTCTACATTTGAGCGCGAATAAATGCTTGAATTTTTCACGCGCGCATCTACTTTGTGGAATTCACCACTTCGAGCCATTTTTGGGGTAAGCATGACTTATTCCAATTCTTTCGGTAATCTTTATTATAATTCTCAAAATGCCCGTAATCCTATGACTTTCGGTCAATACTTAGAGTCCCAAAAAATTAAAAATTCAAAAATTACTTTGGGCGAGTGTAACGAAAGTTAAAACTTGGGTTGTTGGAATTTTGAGGATGATGATAACGATTTTGGGCCTCTTATTCCTTATAATAGGAATTTTGAAACGAATTGCAATAGTTTTCAAAATTCTTATAATAATGAGTTCGAGTATAGTTCCTGTAATAATTTTTAAACTTCTCATTTGTAAGTTTCTGTGCCTTGACCAATGACATTCGGTGAGGGATTGCGCATGCTTGAAAATGAGAATTTTGAAAACCGTTATCGGGAAGAAAATCGTTATTGGGATCATGAATTGGATTTTTTATTTGAATTCGACGATATTTTTTCTTTCGAGACTTTTGAAGTCGACGAATGTTTTGAACCAAATGAGGACTTTGTGCCTACTTTGGAACAAACCATTGTTGACTTTTCCCATCGCATAATAGATATTGAATGTGAGGATAAAATGGAAGTAATATCCATTTGCAATGAATTGATTTCTTCTTTGGCCCCCAAAGAATAACATTTCAGTGAAAATGATCTTATTTCCATCGAAACTCAATCTTCAAGCGATGATGACTCATCTCTTGAGTTTGAATTTCTTTCCTCCCCATTTTCATTCTTCGTTATCACACCGCTACAAGTACCCAATGAATCGGTTTCAAACTTTAACGTGTTAAACCTTTTCGCCGATGAGGAGTACTTGCTCGAGTCGCCTTCCTTTAAGGCATCTTTGCCCTCATGTGCACCACCTCCCATTCCAATTTCAAAATCCTTGGCAGGATATTGTGCTTTTCTCGGTCCACATATTTTTTTGTCACCCGTTCAATCCAAATCCACCATCGCCCCTCCAAAACATTTAATTGGCGATGGTTCATTTCTTTTGCCTTACACATGCCTTCCGTTGTTCAAACGGAATTCATATTTTTCAGAAGGCATGCTTGAGAGTGAGGTTACACCGGTCACCCTCCATTGTCAAATCATTTTCATGGTGGACCCTCAACTATTTAGACTTCTAGTGTATGGTTAGTGTGAAGCCTAAATAGTAGGTTGTATATAGTTAGCTTTTTATTCTTTATTTCTTTTTATCTTTTCTTTCCTTTTTAATTTAGTCTAGTGTAATTAGTTAACTTTTTGTTATTTGTTTTTGTTATGATTTGGTACTAACATGTTTTGTACATTCTTTGGACTTGTTCTTATGGGGATCGGTCCAATTTTGGGTAATATCACTCTTTTATTCTCTTTAACTTGGTTCCTAATTCACATTGAGGACAATGTCAGGTTTTAAGTTAGGGGGTGTGGGATATTCTATCCATTCGTTGGTAGTTTCTTTGATTTGATTACAAGTTAGTTACTAAGTATGCTTTCTTAAAAAAATTAAAATTTTCGAAAAATATTTTCTTTCTTTTTTCTCCTTTTTTGGGCGTTTTGCTTATGTTTCCGATGATAAATTTCAATAATTTCCCGATCCAATTGACAACCCAACGATGCATGTTCTCGATTTTAGAAGTTATTAGAATTTAGTCGTAGTTATTAATATTATGAATAACTTGATGAATTAAACTTTAATCCCATGAGCACATACGCTTTTCTTGTTTTATTGATTTGGTTTAAGATTTTTATAACTCGGTATTTTTTTTCTGCATTGTATATATTTACACCATGTAAGCTTTGTACCTTTCATCGTTTGTGAGTGTATACACTTTTCTTTCCTCTTTGGAAACGTTATAGTCGTTGGTAATCTCTCAATTCTTTCATTTGAGAGTTCATTAATTGAGTTCATTATTGAAATGTATTACTTGAGCATGATTTTCAAAGTTTGTTTTGACTCGAGAATTGCGTAAACTTTATGAAATGATCATAGGCCATCTTTGTTGTATCACCCATATTACCCTTGACCTCACCTTATATGTTTACCCTCGTCAACCCCTTTGAGCCTTAATATAGCCTTTCTTTTCATTAACCAAAAATCCCATAACCAACTCGACATTGGAGTTATAAGCCATACATATTACCTTTTGTACCTTTTTTTGGAATGATGCTTGGGATTTAATGATGTTGTGTTGCGGTTGAAATTTAGGCATGTGAGAGTGAGAAAACTAAGGAAAAGAAAAAAAAAAGTGAACAAAAAGTGAAAAAGAGAAAGAAAGAAAGCAAAAGAAAACAAAAGAAAAAGTGTGAAAAAGAAGAAAAGAAAAAGAAAGAGAAATTTGTATACGTTGTGTATATAGTTCAATAACCTTTTATTACTCTCCAATTGTTATATCTAATGCTCATTGGGAAGTTATTTTCCAATTGTGATATTGCCCGCATTCTTCCAATTATTCAATGTTTTCATACCGAACACTTTGAATCCATACATACATATCCTTCGTTTCATACCCTAGCCAAACCTACATTATAACCCTATCAAGTCCTATGTGAACTTAGGGTGCATTTAATTTAAAAGTTAAAATAGTTTTGATAATCTGTGGAAATTCATTTTGCCTCCTTTACTGTGCGGTATCTTTCATTGAGATTACAATTTTTAATTTCATATATAGCGTTCTTCATTTGTGACATGTGTTCGGCTTAGTTTCCATTTACATTTACTCTTTATGCCCGAATGCCCCGTGTGTTACCTCCTTGATTCAAGTGAATTCATTTGATGAGTGTAATGCGTGTGAGAATTGAATATATGCTTGTTTTAATTTTTATCCAGGTTATATAAGTTTTTGCCAAATCATATATTTGCATGTGCTCACCCCCCTCCCACTTTTTAAGGTTTCAATTCAATGAGGTGCATTCTGTAATGTTAATGATTTGTACTTTCATTTGAATTCTTTCATCGTGCTAATAATGTGTATGAAATCCTTTTCTATATTATCAGGCTTAACGCATGTGTTTGGACATAGTTTGAGGAAACCATATGATGTTTGTGGGTTTCATCGCTGAAAACCCTCACGAGACAACACTCGTCCACTAGGGTAACCTAGGGGTTTAACGACTTATTGCATAAGCTAAATGCAATCGTGCTCCTTACGAAAGTGGCATTTATATTTCGTTGCATATATATATATATATGGTACTGCCTTCTGTTGACTTGTTTTGTTTGTTTCATTACTAAGTACTAGCAATGTCTAAGTTAGGGGTGTGATTCATATCGAATATTGCATATTTCCTCCCTATATCTTTATGCATTATAAATCTTTTATGGTCCTTAATGCCTATATTTATGCTCATTAACAAGATAACCTCATATTTGGATATATCTACATGCTTTGTAGGGGTTAATTGTGGTTTTCTATGTATTAGAAGGATAAATGTGAGGATCCGTTGCATTTCAGAGAAGTTCCATCACCGAACGCTACCTCAAGGGCATTTGAGTCAATTCACACTTCTTCTTCAGCTCATGGAATTTCTACAGATGCATATTTTATTGAGTCAGCATCGCGTGGCCATAAACAACACATCATTTTAAGTTCGGACGGAGAAGTTATGGCCATTCCTGTTTGCATAATTTTCCTCCCATGTCATGAACAAATAACAACAAGAAACAGAGTACCATTCGATCACGCTTCTGATGCCAATCGACCGCAATTTTGGATTTTACCTTGGCTGGAAGATAGTGGCTTTAACTCAAAGGCGCAGTCGACCGTGCATATGCGACTGGTGGACCGCGTATACCAGATATTTTTCCACTTTCTTCTTTTATTTTCTTTTCCACCTACTCAATAAACCAATTTTGGTTTCTATTTTCATCATCTTACATTTTACATTAGGTTTAGGGTTTGTAGGGAGAGCTTTACCCTTCTCCATTTCCTTAGGGTGTTTTGCCCAGTTTTATGTATGTAAGCTTCATTTTATTTGTCTCTCTCATTTGTTTAATGCTTTCTTTACTTTCTTCCAATAATTTCCCTTGCCTAAATTAACTTGTATTTCATTTATATATTGCTTTCAAAATTAGGTTTAATTGCTTTCTTTCAATACACTCCATTTATAATGCTTTCTAGCTAGGTCAGATTAGGTTGTGTCGGATTGAACTCACTTTGGGTTGACGTGTTGTTTTTCTTTAGTGATGGAGTTTACGAGTTTATTTCGAGTGCGTTATCCTAGGTATTACTCCTAGGAGATTTGATGGGGTATATCATATATGCTCTGTGCTTACGACCTTGCGTGTTTCTAGGGTATTTGTTGACGCTAAAATCATATTAGATCTTTATGCGAATTTAGGGACTGTCGAAACGAGACGCAACCTTAATAACTCGTCGACCCATGTAACCATTTTATACTAATTAACTCGGGGTGAGGGACATTCGACGCAACCTATAGTTTTTATCGCTTTTATTAGTCTAATTTAAATACACGCCTAGATTAATCTTTCCCTTTTTTGCATCTTTTCCTTTTTGTTTATATTTATCTTTACACTTTTATTTTAGGAGCATTAAACCTTATTAATTCTAGCAACTCGTCTTTGTGGATTTTTGATACCCGGACTTGGCCGCTATACTCACCTATTGAGTGTAGTCATAAGAACAGGTTTTTGTATTGAGGCAGTGAATAGAAAACAACGATCGGCGTTTTGACGCGCGTCGCTTTTCACTCTCGATCAAAATGGCGCCATTGTCGGGGACTTGTTTGTTTTAGAATTTATTTGATTTAGTATTTCATAGTATTTTCTTTCTATTTGTATTTTTTTGCTAACCTTTTTGCAGGACTTCTGCATTTAAGCGCCAAGAAAAGCTTGAATTTTTCGCGCGCGCATCTACTTTGTGGAATTCACCACTTCGAGCCATTTTTGGGGTAAGCATGTCTTATTCCAATACTTTCGGTAATCTTTATTATAATTCTCAAAATGCCCGTAATCCTATGACTTTCGGTCAAAACTTAGAGTCCCAAAAAATTTCAAATTTAAAAATTACTTTGGGCTAGTATAATGAAAGTCAAAACTTGGGTTGTTGGAATTTTGAGGATGATGATTGTTGATACCAAATTTAATCTTCTGACGTGGACCAATCATATGAAGACACGTGTCAATCTACGTGGCGTAATAGCAACGAGGAAGTTTATTTCCCCGACCAAGTCATACTCATTACGAGCAAGCAAGTGTACATCGAGGAGCAGATCCCTCCGAGGAACTCACACGCTCCGAGGAACAGACTTCTTCGAGGAACTCCAACACTTCGAGGAACTCCTGAACGACGAGCGACTAAGGCAGTCCGAGCTGCATCTCGGCCATAGCATTGATCGCCAGATAACCAACAGTTCAACTGGTTCATTGAATGCTTATCCTTGACGCACACGCCCAAGGGCATTAAATGTATTAACCTTTCATATGTATATCATTTAATGTATCACCCTTTCAGATGACAGCCTCAAGGCTATAAATACATTGTATCACCCTCATTCAAAGGGACCGGAATTTCTTGAGAGATCTTGTAATCAAGAATTCCCTAAACACTCAGTAATAACATAACAGTGGACGTAGGCCATTCTGATAAGGCTGAACCACTTTAAAATTCTTTGTCTCATTTATTTATCTGTGATTGAATAATTAGAGTGATCTAATTTTTTACATCAACAGATTGGCGTTGTCTGTGGGAAACGACTGGTAATATCGTTTTTCATCAAAATCAATCCAATACCAATGGTTGATCTGCCGAAATCCAGCAACAAAAATGCTGGAACACCTCCAAATCCATCTGCACCACCAATTATTCCAGATCTGACTGGAATAACGGCAAATCTGGCTCAAGGCTAGACCGCCATGCAAGATACGATGCGGCAACTCATCCAAACCCTCTATGGCGGTGCACCAGCTCATTCCGGATCACGAAACATCCAAAGAAATACCCGTTCGCCTTCTTCATGTACTAGGCGTGTTAATGAGGAATCTGAAGATTTTTCTTATCAACCAAGACGAACTTCGTCAATGCGAGCCACGGATACTGAACAACGTGTCACCCTCTCTCCAGAAAGGGCCAGCGCAGCGGAAAGATTAAGTAGGGCCTCTCCTTTTGATCGATTGGGCCCTAGGAGGAACAAAAGTCCTCTTAATGCAGCGTCGAGGAGCTTTCGACGACCATCAGATGTAAGGGAAGGATCTGCCCAGTCGCGACCAGCTACTCGTCGAAATGAATCTTATAACCGACCAGCTACACATCGAGATAGATCCCAAAAGCCACTTCAACGCAATCAGTTGCCCGAACCAATAGGCCCGAGGAAGTAAATGATGCGTGGAAAGGGTCCATTCAACAGTTGGAGGATAGATTGGGAGAAATGGCTAAGGCGAAGAACCCTCTACAACGAACCTTTGTTCGAGGAACACCTTTCGTCCAGGATATTGTCGATTTTCCAACACCATCAAAGTTTAAAGCACCTGTTGTGACCCCCAATTATGATGGAAAGACTGACCCTGTCCTTGATATAGAACAGTATCAGGCTGCTGCCGACATTTATGCTGTCCCAGATGAGATGAGATGCAGGGCATTCTCGGGAACTCTTACCGGATCTGCTCAGATATGGTATAATAATCTTCCCCGGGGTAAGATTTCAACTTTCCTTCAACTAGTCGAGTTGTTTATTGGCAATTTCTGTTTTGGAGCAAAGCCAGTTAAACGAGTAGCACATTTGTTAAGTGTTAGACAAAAGGCTGGTGAGAATATCAGAGATTATATAACTCATTTTAATAACGAGAAACTCGAGGTCATTGATTATGAGAAGAAGACAACGATTACCGCTTTGATGAGTGGATTGCTGCCAAACAAGTTGTACTACACATTAGCCAAAGACCCACCTCGAACCATGTCAGACCTGATGGGAAAAGCGTCCAGATTATGAATGCCGAGGAGGCTATGTCTGCGAAGAAGAATATGGACACCAAAGAAACCAATATGGAAGGTGACAAGGCTAAGAAGAAAGAGCATAAGAACAATGGTGGTGACAAACATTCCAACCATAGATCGTCATGGGAAGCCCTGAAGAAATTCGATAATTATACTCCTTTGAAAATGGGTATTAATCATGTCTTGGAAGAAATAAAGAATAACGAGGAAGTGAAGTGGCCAAAGAAACAGAGGTCAGACCCTGACATGAGGAATAGAGAAAAGTATTGCGAGTTCCACAAGGATCATGGCCATATGACAAAAAATTGCATAGCTCTTCAGAACGAGATTGAAACACTCATCCAACGAGGAAAGCTAACGAAGTATGTTGATCGGGAGGTGAAAAAAGAAATAATGACCGAACTAGAGAGAGGTCTAGATCTCCTCGTCGAGCAGAGGAGAACAAGAAGAGAAACCATGAAGATGATCCAGATGATGACCCCGATCTCCCCAAGAAACCAAGGCAGCCAGAACGAGAGGTATTTTCAATTCGCTTTGGGTCATTCGATTGTAATGTTATTACAGGAGGAGATGCAGGAGGAGGAGATCTTACTGCAGAAAGAAAAGCTTACCTCAGTGAGGCTCAAGCTTCTTCGTACATTCAGCGAATAAATTTGGCTGAAGAGGATCGCCCGAGGAAGATAAACAAAGAGAAGTTGGTCATTGGTTTTTCAAAAAATGACCTTGCAGGCCTTCTTTACCCTCACGATGACCCTTTGGTGATCAAAATGAGGATGAAATATGTAGTGATTTCAAGGGTTCTAGTAGATAATTGTAGTTCGGCAGACATCATGTACTACTCATGCTTTGACAGTTTAAATTTAAAATTATCTCAATTGGAGCCTTATCACAGACCTCTCCTGGGTTTTGCTGGCGAGAAAGTTTTTCCACTTGGGACGATCAAGTTGGATATATTTATTAGAACTTGGCCTGCTTGTCGAACAGAAAGAATACGCTTCTTTGTGATGGATAAGAATGTGCAATCAGCTTACAACATCATCATGGGAAGAGTTGGTTTGAAGAAGTTTGAAGCAGTTCCATCTACAGTACATCAGTGCTTAAAATTCCCAACAAATTTCGGAGTAGGAGTTGTGAAAGGTGATCAAAAAGTAGCTCGGGAATGCTATTATTCGTCTGCCGAGCAAGAGGAGCTTGAAGAGTCAAGGAAAAAGACTACTACCTACCAGGTGGATGAAGGTACAGAAATTGAAACACTGGATCCCAGAGATGAATCCCAACTTGTGAAAGGACAGGTGATGGAATCTACAGAAAATGTTATTCTGGACGATGAACACCCTGAACGAACAACTCAGATAGGTTCGTCGTTGGATGCTTCAATAAAACAAGAGTTGATAACTTTCTTAAGAAATAGAAAGAAAACTTTTGCATGGAGTCATGAAGACATGCTAGGAATAGATCCAAACTTCTTATGTCATGAGCTCAATGCGAATAAGGAGATCAAGCCTGTAAAGTAGAGAAGAAGAGTATTTAGTCCCGAGAAGAATCAAGCTATACAAGAGGAGGTCGAGAAGCTCCAGAAAGCCCAATTCATTGAAAATGTGAAATATCCAGACTGGTTAGCAAATGTGGTGATGGTAAAGAAGAAGAACAACAAGTGGAGAATGTGTGTTGATTTCACCGATCTCAACAAGGCATGCCCAAAGGATCACTTTCTACTGCCTAGAATTGATCAATTAGTGGATGCTACCTCGGGACACGAGCTGCTCAGCTTCATGGATGCTTACTCTAGCTACAACCAAATCAAAATGAAACCTGAAGACAGGGAGAGTACTTCTTTTATTACCCCTAGGAGAACTTATTGTTATAATGTTATGCCTTTTGGTTTGAAAAATGAAGGAGCGACATACCAGCGACTAATGAACAAGGTTTTTGCCGAACAAATCAGTTGCAATATGGAAGTCTATGTCGACGATATGCTGACAAAGAGCAAGAAAGCTGTTGATCATCTAGTTGACTTAGGTCAGACCTTTGATCAACTGGATAAGTATCAAATGAAACTCAACTCGATGAAGTGCACATTTGGAGTACGAGAAGGAATGTTCCTCGGGTACATCGTCAACCAGTAAGGTATTGAGGCGAATCCAGAAAAGATCAAAGCTCTTTTAGGGTTGTGATCTCCGACGATGAAGAAAGAGGTGTAGAGTCTTACAGGATGAGTTGCAGCGCTCAACAGATTTGTATCCCGAGCAACTGATAGATGCCTCCCATTCTTCAAAACATTTCGAAAAACTTTTGAGTGGAATGATGAATGTGAAAAAGCCTTTCAAGACTTGAAGAAATACATGGGAGCACCTCCACTGTTGTCCAGGCCAGTAATGGGAGAAAAGTTGTACTTGTACCTGGCAGTATCAGAGAATGCAGTCAGCTCGACATTGATCAGAATGGAGAATGGAGTCCAGAAACCAATTTATTACACGAGCAAGGGTTTCCGAGGTGCGGAGATCAGGTACCCAAAACTGGAAAAATTAGCAATGGCATTAATTGAGGAAGGTAAAAGAATGAGGCCATATTTCCAGGCTCATACCATCGTCGTGTATACCGACATTCCATTAAGACAAGCCCTTCATAAGCCAGAAAAATCAGGGAGATTGATGTACTGGGCAATAGAGCTCGGTGAATATGATATTGTGTATGAACCCAGATCATCACTAAAAGGGCAGACTGTAGCAGATTTTATAGCAGAGTTTACTTATCCTGATACCCCCGAGGAACAAAAATTGCTCGATGACCAACCTGTGGATGTTACAAGATCAACAGACATAAGCTCAGACCAACTCCGGTTGGTAAAAGGGCTTGTGGATGTAGAAAGATCTTCAAATTCGAACTCAGACCAACTCCGGTTGGTAAAAGAGCGAGAAGAGATGGTCGACGAAGAGCGAAAAATATAAGAGGAGGATGAAAGGAAACAACAAATATTTCACCGAGGAACTCTGTCAGATAAGAAATTTGAAGACGAGTTACCTACATGGAAATTATACGTAGATGGGTCATCTTGCACAACAGGGTGTGGAGCAGGGATTATTTTGAACACCCCAGACGAGATTGACATGGAATACGCCCTGCGATTCCAATTCAAAGCTTCCAATAATGAGGCTGAGTATGAGGCCATGATAGCAGGTCTTAATTTAGCAAAGATTATGGAAGCACAACAAGTGATGGTATTCAGTGATTCTCAATTAATTGTGAATCAGATGATGGGAACATATGTAGTTAAAGGAGAATTAATGGTCAAGTATCATGCAAAGGTGATGGAATTGTTGGCAAAATTTGATGCCATTCAGTTGATCAGAATACCAAGACTGGAGAATGCACGAGCAGACGCACTGGCCCGACTAGCATCAGCTACTCGTACCGAGCTGCGAAGAACGATACCAATTGAAGTATTAGAAAGTCGGAGCATAGATGAAGACCTGACGATGAATATTATTACCCTTGATTTAGGACCATCTTGGATGGATCCCATCAGGGCATATATTGAGGAGGGGAAATTACCGTAGGATAAGCTCGCTGCCAAGAAATTAAAGTTTAAAGCTGCTCGGTATGTACTAATTAATTGTGGTTTGTATAGACGAGGAATTATGGCAGGTTTGGAGAGATGTGTACACCCCTCCGAGGTGAAAGAATTGATTGAAGAAATCCACGAAGGGTCCTGTGGAGCACATGTAGCAGGTCAGACGCTTTTACAAAGGGTGATGACTCAGGGATACTACTGGCTGACGATGAGGGCTGATTGTATAGCCTATGCAAAGAAATGTAATAAGTGCCAATGTTTTTCCTCCATCCGACGAACTCCACAAGCATTGCTGACACGCATAACTTCCCCTTGGCCATTTGCCATGTGGGGAATTAATTTGGTTGGATCACTGCCAACGACCCGAGGAAGATTCAAGTACCTCGTCGTCTCTGTGGATTATTTTACTAAGTGGGTAGAAGCAGAGCCACTTATTGATATGACAAATGAGAAGGTGTACCAGTTCGTTTGGAAGAACATCATCTGTCGATATGGTCTCCCTCATGCCTTCATCACAGACCATGGAACACAATTTGATAACGAGGAGTTTGCCGCCTATTGTCATCAGTCAAACATTTTGAAGGTTCATTCGGCACCAGGCCACCCTCAAAGTAATGGACAGACTGAGGTGATGAACAGAACATTACTACATGGTTTGAAGAAGAGGCTAAGTGATGCTAAAGCTAATTGGATTAATGAGCTACAGTCAGTATTGTGGGCTTACCGAACAACTCCCCGAGCTACAACTGGAGAATCACCATATATGTTGGCATTTGGAAGTGAAGCCGTAATACCTGCCGAGTTGGGTCTTCTAACACACAGAGTGCTGAATTTTAATTCCCCGGTCAGCGACTTAATGAGAAGATTGGATTTGGATATGCTCGAGGAGGTTAGAGAAGAGGCAGCCATTAGAAATGCTGCTTACCAGCAACGAACAGCTCTGTTCTACAACAATAGGGTGAAGAAATGCAATTTAAAAGAAGGAGATTATGTGCTAAAGAAGGTCATTCAGAAGCACAATAAGCTAGAAAAAAACTGGCATGGACCTTACCGAGTTACCGAAGTTGTTCGACCAGGAACTTACCGAATAGCGACTCTAGAAGGAGAGGAATTTAAGAATGCATGAAATGCTGAACACCTGCGCAAGTATTATCAGTGATGTAAAATGTAACACAGTTCCATCAATATGAATAAAACGATGATCTTTCGCCATCTTCTCTCTTTTTATTGAAAGTTTTTTGGGGAATACTAGTGTGCAACACTACGCTGTTCAGTACTAAAAGGAACACCGATAGTTCAAACCCAGACCAACTCCGGTTGGTAAAAGGGCAAGAACAAACTATACTCCTTTGGTTAGGAGGCGTACACTAGCTCAGACCAACTCTGATTGGTAAAAGAGTTAGTGGACATGATAGTTCGAACTCAGACCAACTCCGGTTGGTAAAAGAGTGAGAACACGATAGTTCGAACTCAGACCAACTCCGGTTGGTAAAAGGGCGAGAACACCCCATACTCCTTTGGTTAGGAGGCGTACATTAGCTCAGACTAACTCCGGTTGGTAAAAGAGTTAGTGGACATTTTTATACCCACTACTTTATTATCAGGTGATTAAGCAACATAACTGATACTTATTACTAAGTTGGTCGATGAACCACACAATATTGTTATGCAGGCACAAATATAAAGTGTTTGACAAGCACAAAGCAATAGCACCAAAATGAAAGTCTTTCATTAAAATTCAAAATAAATTACAAGTTACATATGCGTACTAACTGTTACATCAGAATTTCCTATTCTACTGGTCTTTTCCCTTCTGCTTTTGAAAAAGGCTCCTCGCCGGCAGGAGGATCTTCTAGGCAAAGGGGAGAATTAATGAAGTTAAGATCTCGCAGCATTCTGACATTCATTATTGAAGGTGTATCTAGTAAATGCTCCGGACGAGATATTTCAACCTGCGAATGAAGGGTATAGTCACCAAGATATTTGGAGATCAAACGGCGAGGAATGGCCCGGGCAGGTATCCAACTCATATCAAGCTTGAATGGCGGATTTGGTAGATCAAGCAGCCCAAGAGCATGGTAATACCATAAGTAATGGCCTTGTTCTAATGTCAATACACCTAGGGAATTCAACCATCCCTGTTTGTAGCCTTCATTATTGGCATTTTCAATACGAGCATCCAAGTGACAGAGTGCCTGATTGCAGCCTGCCATCCAGAATTCATGAGGTTGTTTATGGAATTGGAAAGTTAGTCTCTCCAACTGCTCGTGAAGGTTTTTGGCAAAAATGTCCTTATTATCTAAAGCAGACTTTGTCGCAGTAAGTTGATCCTCTAAAGTTTGGGTTTTGTTGGACATTTCAGACAAAGCCGGATCTTTTGCATTCAATTGGAACGCTTGATTTTCCAATGATGATTGAGTACGAGCTTCTTCAATAGTACGACGAAGAGTTCTTGGTCGTCCTCGAGAAGGTGGAGTACTTTGTTCCTCGACGATATTTTGTGCAACTCTTCCTCGTCCACGAGAACCTCTTCCTCGTCCCCGAGTAGCAGTAGAAGTACCAGACCTTCTTAAGGTGTCCAACTCTTGGCTTAATTTGGCATTCTCTACCTCTAAGAATGAAAATCCCTCATCATTCACTGGGATTACAGATGTTGAAGAAGAAGCTGCAGACTTCAATTGTGCTAGCTCTGTCTGCAAATTGTCATTTTCTTGCTCTAACAGCTCGGCAATCTGTCTACAAGCTTCAACTTCACCCTTTAGAGTTATCTCCCTAACATCATATCCAATAAAGATCTTCTCGTATCCCTTCTCGGCAGAAATCTGCTGGTATTTCTTCTCATACCCCTCATGCAACAGGGCAGTTGATTCCTTGTACTGATTCTGAAGATCTTCTAGGGTACATTGAAGCTCCTCGATCATTTCGTAGTACGCCACATTATTGGCCACATCTCGATCAAGTAAACATTTCAAGTACTGATAAGCTTCCACTGATTTCTCTGAAGCATCATGACCAAGGATGTCGGAAACTTTTGACGCACTTAGTTCTGTGTGACCAACCTTATAATATTCATTACATTGCTGCATCAGTTTTGTATCATTGGCAGATAGCAATTCCATCCTGGCCAGAAACTAACAGAGAAAGAAAAGACAATCATCAAAAAGAAGATCAAGATAGATTACAAATAGAAAATATACAATCGCATAGAGGGGAAAACTCAAATTTTATTAGATCATAGTGCATAGTTACAAAGATCTGGTTACACTTGACAGAGAAGAAAAATAAGAAGAGAATACCGAACAACTTCACACCTTTTCCTTGTCTCCCAAGACTTTCTCGGGAGGCTGGGACGAGGAGCTCGGTTGCTCGGTGGGAACAATAATCTGGATCGTAGGAGCTGGGACTTGTTTAGGAGGATCAGGTACAGACGAAATCTCCTCTATAACTGTTTGATTGGGTTGTGAAGTGAGGAATTGATCACCCACTATCATTGAAGACTCCTCGGATGCAGCTTCGTCTTCTTCCTCATCTTCAATTCTAGGAGGGGGACTAGGAAGATGTTGTTGAAATAGATCAGAATTGTCGCTAACCTTCAATTCTTGCTGGGCAGTAACCCAACCATCTCGTAAGTATTTCAAACTCCCATATTGCACCTGAGTCATCATTGCTGCTACCCCCTGTCCCATCCTTTATCCCAACCGGTACGAAATGATTTTTTCACAGCCATTTTTCTTTTCATTTTCTCCGAGGAAAGCTTCTCGGATAGAAGATCCTCGGTGGCTTTCAACTTGGCCTCCACCTCCTCCTTCTGGCGATTTACTTTTCACAGAAGGGATAGCTCTTCCTCAACCGATTTCAACTTATTTTCAAGCTCCCCAAAGTTTGTGAGCTTCTCGGCATATTTCTTGTTCTCTTTCTCCAAGTCCTTCACTTTATTTCCCAACTTCACTTTTTTTGTCTCAACTGCAGTCAATTTCTTCTCCCAATCACCCCTATCCTCGTCATACTTTTGATGAGAATCCTTCAAAGTCTGGGCCAAATTTGATAAAGCATCCTCCACTCCAGACGAGGAGCTAGAAGCCTTGATTGCTTCATCCTTCTTCACAATGGTGTTAAAACAACTCACCAGCTGAAAAAGAAGATAATGATAAGTCATTGCAGGGATACATGTATTGATGGAAAGAAAGAAAGTTCAGAATAAGAGAAACTTACTGAAGCAATGTGACGAGTAGCCAGGGATGTAAGCATATCCCTGGACAAATTCTCCTCAATTCCTTGGACTTCAGGAATGGTCCAAGTCTTTACCGAGCTCATTGCAGAACTCAGGGGAATAATAGTTGGAACACCAGCTCCACTAGCTTGGAGCTGGGGAATGGTTTCAGAAAAATTGACCGAGGAGGATTTCTTCAGTCTCCTCGGTGTCTTTTCAACAGTTTCAACCAAAGAAGAGCTTTTGGTTGGGGAGATGGTGATCACTTCCACAGGTGCATCCTTCTGGGTAGGAGCCACTGGGGGCTTCTCGGCAGCCTTCTGAGGAGCAACAGAAGGGGTAGCACCTATCTTCTTTGTCCCCTTTGGGACGTCATTCTTGTTTCTTTTTCCATCTCCAGCAGAGGAAGTCTCCTCAAAGATAGCAGGAACTCTTCTTTTGCCCATTTTTTGATTCAAAGGAATATGAGAGTCTGGTGAAGAATCCTCAGAAGCTGGCACTGGTTCACTAGTGCTGACCACAGGACGAGCAGTAAAGGATGATGTATAGCTCCTGTACTGCAATAAGTATGAAGCAGACCTGACGTGCTCGTCTGCAACTTTCTGATGCAAACTCCTGATATGTTTCAAATGCTTAATATTAACTTCTGATTCTTTTGGAGTCTTTCTTTTGCTGTCAACTGCAAACAAATACATATTGAAATGTCAATCACACATTTATTCAAACATGATGAAATCATAGTTTCAGAAATAAAATAAAATGAAAATAACCTATCCCATTGCCATATGGAGGGCATTTGGGACCTTCATATACTTCATCTCTAACCAAAGGGGCATGTTGCCAATTTTTGATAACTACCCCATGTTCAAAATAATCCCTATTAGCATCAGGGAGATTGACTACTAAATCCCTATTCAAAAATCTAGTTTTTAAATAATAAACATTGTCTAGAACAGCCCATCTATAACAGTACATAATCTCAGGAATTCCTATATGATTTTCGTGAGTTTGATTTAACCAATGCACCCCATTAAATATTCTCCATGTATTGGGGGCTATTTTTGCAGGAACAACATCGAAGTATTGACAGAACTTTAAGCATAAAGGGTTTGGTGGAAAAGAAAATCCACATTCAGCAATAAAAAGGCTGGGGAACCAATGTCCCTCAGCCAAACGAAAGTAATTTGAAGGCTCAGAAAGATCCTCCAAAGTTACCCAAGATGGAATAGAAAAATCAGAACGGAATTTCTCAAGAGATTCAATAACATAAACCATGGTGAATAAAAGAAGAAGGAAGAAGATCTTACAGGAAAAAGGGAGATCTGTTGACAACGAACGAAGACAAGGATGAATGTACAAAAGAAAGAAAGACTATAGAAAACTCAAAAGCAGAAAATTGGAAAAGGTAGAAGACGGTGGGATTGCCTATGAAGCTTAAATACTTTACCTTGGGAAACGACGAAAGAAATGATTACAAAAAAGAAACTATTACGCTACCGGCGGCTAAAAGGACAAAAAATGCACGAAGATCGAAGCGCTTATTCAAAAAGGCGGATTCCGCGAATTTGGAAAGATATTTGAATACGGAGAAAATGCCCCTAAAACCCAGGAAAGTCATTTAATATTGCCATATACCGAGAAAGAATGTTCCATACTCCTCAAAGTTCGAAACATGAAACATTGGGGGCTTCTGTCGATACCAAATTTAATCTTCTGACGTGGACCAATCATATGAAGACACGTGTCAATCTACATGGCGCAATAGCAATGAGGAAGTTTATTTCCCCGACCAAGTCATACTCATTACGAGCAAGCAAGTGTACATCGAGGAGCAGATCCCTTCGAGGTACTCACATGCTCCGAGGAACAGACTTCTCCGAGGAACTCCAACACTTCGAGGAACTCCTGAACGACGAGCGACTAAGGTGGTCCGAGCTGCATCTCGGCCACAGCATTGATCGCCAGATAACCAACAGTTCAACTAGTTCATTGAATGCTTATCCTTGACGCACACGTCCAAGGGTATTAAATGTATTAACCTTTCATATGTTTATCATTTAATGTATCACCCTTTCAGATGACAACCTCAAGGCTATAAATACATTGTATCACCCTCATTCAAAGGGACCGGAATTTCTTGAGAGAGCTTGTAATCAAGAATTCCCTAAACACTCAGCAATAACATAACAGTGGACGTAGGCCATTCTTATAAGGATGAACCACTTTAAAATTCTTTGTCTCATTTATTTATCTGTGATTGAATAATTAGAGTGATCTAATTTTTTACATCAACAATGATAACGATTTTGGGCCTCTAATTCCTTATAATAGGAATTTTGAAACGAATTGCAATAGTTTTCAAAATTCTTATAATAATGAGTTCGAGTATAGTTCCGATAATAATTTTTAAACTTCTCATTTGCAAGTATCCGCGCCTCGACCTATGACATTCGGTGAGGGCTTGCGCATGCTTGAAAATGAGAAACTTGAAAACTGTTATCGGGAAGAAAATCGTTATTGGGAACATCAATTGGATTTATTATTTGAATCCGACGACATTTTTTCTTCCGACGACTTTGTGCCTACTTTGGAACCATTGTTGACTTTCCTATCGCATAATAGATATTGAAAGTAAGGATGAAATGGAAGTAATATCCATTTGCAATGAAATGATTTCTTCTTTGCCCCCCAAAGAAGAACATTTCATTGAAAATGATCTTATTTACGTTGAAACTCAATCTTTAAGCGATAATGACTCATCTCTTGAGTTTAAATTTCTTTCCTCCCCATTTTCATTCTCCGTTATCACATCGTTACAAGTACGCAATGAATCGGTTTCAAACTTTAATGTGTTAAACCTTTTCACCGATGAGGAGTACTTGCATGAGTCATCTTCCATAAAGGAATCTTTTCCCTCAAGTGCGCCACCTCCCATTCCAATTTCAAAATCCTTGGGAGGATATTGTGCTTTTCTCGGTCCCCATATGTTTTTGTCACCTGATCAATCCAAATGCCCCATCGCCTCTCCAAAACTTTTAATTGGCGATGGTTCATTTCTTTCACCTTACACGTGCCTTCCATTATTCAAACGGAATTCATATTTTTTGGAAGGCATGCTTGGGAGTGAGGGTACACCGGTCACCCTCCAAATTCAAATCGTTTTCGTGGTGGACCCTAAACTATTTAGACTTTTAGTGTATTGTTAGTGTGAAGCCTAAATAATAGGTTTTATATAGTTAACTTTTTATACTTTACTTCTTTTTATCTTTTCTTTCCTTTTTAATTTAGTCTAGTGTAATTAGTCAACTTTTTGTTATTTGTTTTTGTTATGCTTTGGTACTAACTTGTTTTGTAGGTTCTTTGGACTTGTTCTTATGGGGATCGCTCCAATTTTGGGTAATATTGCTCTATTCCTCTCTTTAACTTGGTTCTTAATTCACATTGAGGACAATGTCAGGTTTTAAGTTAGGGGGTTTGGGATATTCTATCCATTCGTTGGTAGTTTCTTTGATTTGATTACAAGTTAGTTACTAAGTATGCTTTCTTAGAAAAATTAAAATTTTCAAAAAGATTTTCATTTTTTTTCTCCCTTTTTGGGCATTTTGCTTATGTTTCCGATGATAAATTTCAATAATTGCCCGATCCAATTGACAACCCAACGATGCATGTTCTTGATTTTAGAAGTTATTCGAATTTAGTCCTAGTTATTGATATTATGAATAACTTCATTAATTAAACGTTAATTGCATGAGCACATGCGATTTTCTTGTTTTATTGATTTGGTTTAAGATTTTTCTAACTTGATAATTTTTTATTGCATTGTATATACTTACATGATGTAAGCTTTGTACCTTTTGTCATTTGTGAGTGTATACACTTTTCTTTCCTCTTTGAAAACGTTATAGTCGTTGGTAATCTCTGTATTCTTTCATTTGACCGTTCATTAATTGAATTCATTGTTGAAATGTATTACTTGAACATGATTTTCAAAGTTTGTTTTGACTCGAGAATTGCGTAAAATTTATGAAATGATCATAGGACATCTTTGGTGTATCACCCATATTAGCCTTGACCTCACCTTATATGTTTACCCTTGTCAACCCCTTTGAGCCTTAATATAGCCTTTCTTTTGATTAACCAAAAATACCTTAACCAACTCCACATTGGAATTATAAGCCATACATATTACCTTATGTTCCTTTGTTTGGAATGATGCTTGGGATTTAATGATGTTGGGTTACGGTTGCAATTTAGGCATGTGAGAGTGAGAAAAATAAGGTAAAGAAAAAAAGGTGAAGAAAAAGTGAAAAAGAGAAAGAAAGAAAGAAAGAAAAAGAAAAAAAAGAAAAAGTGAGAAAAAGAAGAAAAGAAAAATAAAGAGAATTTTGTATTCGTTGTGTATATAGTTCAATAGCTTTGATTACTCTCCAATTGTTATATCTAATGCTCGTTTGGAAGTTATTTTCCAATTGGGATATTTCCCGCGTTCTTCCCATTATTCTAGTTTTATTCTAATTTTTCATTCTGAACACTTTGAATCTGTACATACATATCCTTCGTTTCCTACCCTAACCAAACCTACATTATAACCCTATCAAGTCCTATTTGATCTGAGGGTGCATTTAATTTAAAAGTTAAAATAGTTTTGATAATCTGTGAAAATGCATTTCGCTTCCTTTAATGTGCGGTATCTTTCATTGAGATTACAATTTTTAATTTCATATATACCGTTCTTCATTTGTACCATATGTGCGGCCTAGTTTCCATTTACATTTACTCTTTATGCCTACATGTCCCGTGTGTTACCTCCCTGTTTCAAGTGAATTCATTCGATGAGTGTAATGCCCGTGAGGATTGAATATATGCTTGATTTAATTTTTATCTGGGTCATATAAGTTTTTGCCAAATCATACATTTGCATGTGCTCGCTCCCCTCCCACATTTTAAGGTTTCAATTCAATGAGGTACATTCTAAAATGTTAACGATTTGTACTTTTATTTGAATTCTTTCATTGTTCTAATAATGCGTATGAAATCCTTTTCGATATTGTTGGGCTTGGAACATGTGACTGGGCATAGTTTGAGGAAACCATATGATGTTTGTGGCTTTCATCCCTGAAAACCCCCACGAGACAATTCTCGTCCACTAGGGTAACCTATGGATTTAACGGCTTATTGCATACGATAAATGCAATTGTGTTCCCTACGAAAGTGGCATATATATTTCGTTGCATATATATGTCTGGTACTACCTTCTCTGGACTGGTTTTGTTTGTTTCATTACTAAGGACTAGCAATGTCTAAGTTAGGGGTGCGATTCGTATCAAATATTGCATATTTTTGCCCCATATCTTTATGCATTATAGCTCTTTTACGGTCCTTAATGCCTATATTTATGCTCATTATCGAGATAACTTCGTATTTGGTTATATACATTCTTTGCAGGGGTTAATTGTGCCTTTGTAGGTATTAGAACGTTAAAAGTGAGGATCCGTTGCATTTTGGAGAAATTCCATCACTGAATGCTACTTCAAGGGTAGTTTACTCAATTCACACTTCATCACTGGCTCCTGTAATTTCCACGGATGCGTAGTTCGTTGAGTTAGCATCGCCTAGCTGCAAACGGCTCATTGTTTCGAGTTCAGATGAAGAATTTTTTGCCATTCCCGTTTGCATACTTTTCCTCCCATGTGATAAAAAAATAGCAGCAAGAAACAGAGTACCGGTCGATCGCGCTTCTGATGCCGATCGACCGTAGTTTTGGATTTTGACTTGGCTCGAAGACAGTGGACTTTAACTCAAAGGTACGATCGACCGCGCCTCTGCGACCGGTCGACCGCGTATACCAGATATTTTGCCACTTTCTTCTTTTCTTTTCTTCTTCCTTTGTTTCTTTTCCACTTACTATATAAACCAATTTTGGTTTCTATTTTTGTCATCTTACATTTTACATTAGGTTTAGGGTTTGTAGGGAGAACTTTGCCCTTCTCCATTTCCTTTGGGTGTTTTGCCCACTTTTATGTGTGTAAGCTTCATTTTCTTTGTCTCTATCATTTTTTTAATGCTTTCCTTACTTGCTTCCATTAATTTCCCTTCCCTAGATTAACTTGTATTTAATTTATTTATTGCTTTCATAATTAGGTTTAATTTCTCTCTTTCAATACATTCCATTTATCATGCTTTCTAGCAAGGTTAGATTAGGTTGTGTCGGATTGAACTCACTTTGGGTTGATATGTTGCTTTGCTTTGGTGATGGAGTTTACGAGTTTACTTCGAGTGCATTTTCCTAGTTATTACGCCTAGGAGATTTGACGGGGCATATCATGTATGCTCTGTGCTTATGACCTTGCGTGCATAATTTTCGAGGTATTTGTTGACGCCAAAATTTTATTAGACTTTTATGCGAATTTAGGGGTGTGACAACTCTTGATTTAATTAATTGTCGAAACGAGAAGCAACCTTAATAACTCGTCGACCCATGTAATCATTTAATACTAATTAACTCGGGGTGAGGTATATTCGATCAACCTATAGTTTTCTCTCTTTTATTAGTCTAATTTAAATACACGCCTAGATTAATCTTTTCGTTTTTTGCATCTTTTCCTTTTTGTTTATATTTTTCTTTTACACTTTTATTTTAGGAGTATTTAACCTTATAAATTCTAGCAACTCACCTCTGTGGATTTTTTATACCCATACTTGACCTCTATACTCATCTGTTGAGCGTAGTCATAAGTTTAGGTTTTTGTATTGAGGCAGTGAACAGAAAATAATGATCGGCGTTTTGACGCGCGCCTCTTTTCACCCCCGATCAGTATCCATCTCTCATCCCTCCGAGGATTTCTATGCCTAGTCCTTGGAATTTGAGTGTAGTGTCTAGGTCTAGGTCTATGAAAATCTCATATAACCTCACATTTAATTTTCACAAAGGAATTCATCATTTTTGTCACCTCACCTACTTGACTTCTAAGTTCATCAATAGGTCTCATGAGTAAAACTTCTCTCCTATTGTCAATGAACCTATTATTTTCCCACTTTAAGCATTTACAAACCCGATTAGAATTGCCTTGTACACAACAAAAAGTACAAGAGAAAATCGTATTTCTTATCACTTGGGGTATCAAATAACTTCTTTCGAGTTTCTTTCGTTTGAAACGAAAGTGGAAAGTATAATTTAAATAACCACAAAATATGCATATCATACCAACTTTAAGAGCACTCCTCTCAACTCTCCTATAAAAGGAATGATAAGGAACATAGGACAACGTTCTCGGTGTATCAATATGATGACTAACAAACTTATTCCCATTAAAGACATCTACCAGAGAAAAATCATCTTCCATTTCGAAACACAAAGAATATAATTACATTTATTTTTCTTTTTTTTTTAATTTAAAAAAATGATTCTAAATGTCGTTTCTTGTGACATAATTTGCAAAAGAATTATTTTAGATGATCCTTTGAAACCTTTTGATCAATCCCCTTTACCCTTTTCAAATCCACACTCTGTTTCACTTTATATTTCTTCTCATTTTTCTTCAAAGTTAATGAATCGATTTCCTTTGAATCATGTAATGACTAAACACTCAATGTGGCAACTCAAGAAGAAGATGGGTTGATTTTGAAATAAACAAATGAGTCAAATTAATTTCTTAGAGAATCAAAACCTTTCTCATGTTTATTTTCATAACCCTCACAAATAAGAATTTCTTTCTTCACCTTTTTAAGTTCAAGAGCCAAAATTCATCTTCCAAAACTTCGAGTTTTTCCAAATCAACATGTGTTTAACTTGTCAATATTTTGAAATCAAAATTTTGTGACCTCAAAGCTTGTTTTCTTTTTTAAATTCACAAGTCACTTTCAACAAATCATCCTTATTGTTTTCAATCAATTTCAATTTTTCATTTGTAAGTTGACTATCAATTCAAACACCTAAAAAACTTCTTTTTCTTGTTCATGGACTTTGATATGATTAGCCAATTTATCATTCAACCTTTTCATTTTTAGAAGTTAAGCGTTCAATACATCAAAATTTTAACTCAATGACTTTCCATTTCTAAAGTCATCACATTCATCAAAGTTAACAATAATAGACTTTGATTTTTTTAGAGAATGGGAATATTTATTTTTCTTCTTTTCCATTTTGGATAACAAATGTTTTATCATTCCCATATGACTCAAAAACATAGGATCCAAATGTCTGAAACAATCAATACTAGACAAATGAGGACAAACAAAATCCATCATAATCGCAAAAGCGATATCTACTTAAGAATGAATTAAGATCTAATCAAAGAGAACATTAAACACATAAGTAAGAGAAGGAACAACTCAAGCATGTTAACGCTATTCAAATGAGCACTTGGCTATGATACCAATTGAAAAAGCGTGTTATGTGCGCTAAGTGAACATCATTAAAAAACCTATAGGTGGTGAATTTGTTTAAAGACAACTTATGATTAATTTTTAGATTTAACCAATTTTGTTTGCACATGTAAGTTACTTAACATAAGTTATACTAATTTGATAGGATTAACTCACACAACAAAGTAATTAGGCGTACCTATATGCGCAAACCTAGATGCAACACACCTAAGTCAATTTTAGTTCAATTAATTAGATTCAATTAACATATAAGTTATGTGTATGATCAAATGTGTGCGCATGAGTATAAATCTTTCACAATCTCACAAGAAAAGCAATTTTGCACAAGGCATGAAGATACCTCTCACACAGTCAATCTCACCTATGAACCTTGTAACTCTCCCTCATAGACTACAAAATCCACAATGGGCTCCACGTCGTGAATGAAGAAGTACACTATCTTCCTTGAAAGTTGTGCCATACTCCAATATCTCTAATAGAATGAAATTTCTCCTCATTTTGATTAAGGATTAGATGATCATACAATTCAACGAATGCAGATTTTAATTAACGAGGCTAGTGTATAAATCTGAACTAAAACACTTTCAATGCTCTCTTAAAGTCATAGATCAAATATAAATCCAAGCTCTGAAAATTTTGAAAGGAACAAGTGAAATTTGAAAGATAAGTAAAGATAAAATGCTAATAACCTAAAAAATACTCTCAAAAAAGTGAGTGAGTTATGAGGTATTCAGATGTCTAAAAATGAGAGGAAACATGACATATTTATAGATTTTTTTTCCAAAATCTGATGCCACCATGTGCGTGGTTAGATCGGACTCTTCACAAAATTTTATCCAGTAGGGACTTTGAACCTTGGTCATTTGAATTCCCCCATTTTGTGTCCGTTTGAATGCCTCCAAATGATTTTTCTCCAAAATCATTTTAAGAATATGTGCCTTGATTCCAATACTTCAAAAGGCAAAGACCAACTTCTAAACTCATTTTCTCAAACATTGAAGACTTATTCCATCAAATTAATCATCCTCGCACACTTTCAAAAAATGTTTTGTGCAAGTGTCTTTATTTACCCACAATCAATTCAGAATCTACAAAAAGATATAATATCCATTTCAATGTGATTGCACTACAATGAAAGTCTTCAATGAGAAACAGTGCATGATCTTCAATATTATATCTTTAGGGTTCATCTAATCTAAACTAGACCGTTCTTCACTCATAACGAATCAATTCGATGTGAATTGATAGACTTAATGTTTTGACATGGGAATGTAGACACTTTATATATCAATACAAATTTTACAATTTCAGACAAGCTTCCACGAATATTATGATGGGGCCCAATAAAATCACCAACTTCATGACCAAATTTATGGAGTTTCTACAAACTCAGTCTGGAATGGCGATGTTTAGTTTAACGATGGACCCAAGCTCTTTCACTACTCTGGTAGCACCACCAGTCATTTCTTTGATAGGATTTCCTATCCCACTTATAGACCTATCTGTCCATTAGTGACCAATCTTGCTCCTACTGCTACACAAATTGTTGAAGCACCCGTTATTTTGAATGACTCGCCATAGGTTACTCAACCAAAAGCCAAGGCAGTAGAGTCAGTTTCCTCACCATCCTTGACTATTAAAGAGGTCAAGAAAGAGCTGATAAAGATGATGATATTACACTCACATATTACTAGTGAGGCAACATACATTTTTGATGATTTACTCACTCCTTACACAAAGGAGTACAACAATGAACCATACCCTAAGGGGTATATCCCCCCAATCTTTAAAAAATTCAATGGGAAAAGGGGCAACCAGAAGGAACATATCAAACATTTTATTGAGCACTTAGGAGATCACTACAACAATAAAAAAATCCACCTGAGGGAGTTTTTGAAGTCTTTTGCCGAAAAAACTTACATGTGGTACTCTCACCTAGCCCCAAGGAGTGTGGTTATGTGGGAGGATATGCATATTAAATTTCTCTAAAAAAAAATTCAGCAGAGGATGAGTTTACTAGCCCATTTAGCTCGTGAGAGGCAAACTCCAGGTGAGAAGGTGATGACTTATCTAAAAATATTTAGAGAGAGATCTTTGGACATTTGAGAATATGCCATGGATATCAAGATTCTTAAGATTTACACTGAGGGATACCTACCAAAGTATTGTCGTCTGGTAAATGAGACCAAAGAAGTCACATTTAAAGCTTTCACTAGGGCTACTCGAAACATCTCATTAGTTGTGCCACCTAATCCCATTATACCTAATGTCACATAGAAATATCATACATGCCAAGCAGGTAGAGGAAGCCAGGCATCGTGAGTGAACTACACAGAGGGTGAAGAATAAGCTAAATCTAATGGGAAAAGGAAAAAAAGGAGGAACTATAAGGGAAAGTTTGATCAAAAGGGTCCACTTCCATTACCTTGCTCTATTGAAGAGGCAATAAGTTGTTATAATACCATGGTACCAGATGGTATAATTTTACCACCAAAGAATTTTCCTCCTTATGATGTAGCGAGAAATGTTAAAGCTGACCCAAAATATTTCCATATTCATTAGCGTGTTTATCATCCAGCGGTCTCATGCTTCACCTCAAGGAGGATCATCAACAAGAATGTTTTTGGTGGAAACTTGTAAATTCCCTAAGTCAGTGTTAATAACAACCTGTTTTTATATCATATGGCATATATGGTGGTTGCTTTTGATGAGTAGGCAAAAGGCCAAATGCGAACAAAAAAAGAGAGGAAGAGGACTTCTAGTTGATGTACGATATTTGGTTTGTAAAAATAGCTAACGTGGTCATTGCATGGGACGAACAAAGTATTAGAGATAGCAAGCAAGCATATCATATGGATGAATATAAGGTAGATCCTAGCCTGGAGTACCAGGATGTGTCGAAGACGCCAAAATTTTCATGGTTCTTTGACCAAGTTGGTAGGCCCCAGGACATTCGTTTGGATATTATACGGGAAATCTTGGACATAGCGTGAAAAATCCAATTTCTTCACTCAGATGGAAATGTCAAGGACTTATTTCCAGTCAAGTAATTTTTTTTGTAATTGTCTTAATTATGGACACAACATTTTAGTCTTAGGTTAGGCGTTGTATTGCCGAACTCGTAAGCATGTGACATGTTTAATAAAGATGCAGCAGTGAGGCTTCAATGTTGGATCCACATTGTGCTATTTTTTTCATGCTAAGTTTGTATTCACGTTTACTAAGGATCTCGTAAGGAATGGATGCATTTTGAATATGGTCCATGGATATTTTAGGGTGATTATTTTTATGCAAAAACGTTTGGAACTATTTTTAAAATAATTTTTGAAGAAAATATATTTATTGGTCTCAGTTCATTAGAACGAACTCTTACCTCATTAGAATGAAAATACATTTTCATTAGAACAAATTAAAGATCTTTTTCAAATGACCTTTGGAACCTCACTAAAACGAATATCTAACGAAATCAAAAGGGCACTCTTTGTCAAATAGAAGGGCACCCGTTGAAAGCTCATTGGAAGTTCGTTAGAATGAAAAAGCCTTCTAGTTTAAACAAACTTATTTCTTGTTGGAAAAAAAATTACTTAAACGAACAATTCAATCTCGTTCGAATGATTTTGCTTCCTTAAAAATCGTGTTTTATCTATTTAAAACCTGTTGGACTCAGTTTTTTCAAGAGCTTTTGGAGAAAATAAAACTCCTTCATGTTTACAAAAGTTTCAAAACCTTTATTTCACCCTTTGAGTTTAAATGTTTATACGTTCATATGCTTTGAGATATTTAGTTTGGGCACAAAATTTTATCTCTCTACATCTTGAGAGAACTTTTTTAGTTTAGTAGACTATGTACTTGTTATTTGCGGTGTTATGGTGATGAAGCGATGTTTCATGTTCCTATTTCGTAGACGATTTCTAAGCCTCGTTGGTGGATAGCGAGGCATGGCATCTTCCATGGGTGGATTCCTGCATTGCAATGTGGAGGAGAGGTTGAGGATTGAAGAACGTCAAGGCTTGCGAGAGTGATGATTCATTGAGTGAGTTTACTATCTAGTCTTTGAAAAACCTTATCATAGTGCTCTATTTGACTAGGTCATATAATATTTTTCCCTTTGTGATTTTCCACATATATCGATGTTTTGTGGATGATTTATTTATTTTATCTGCTTGTCACCTAGATGCATTTTTAGGTTAAAAAGATAAAATTGAGTAAATCGTTTTTTCATAAAAAATAGTTTAATTTGGTGAACAAGTTTTCATTGGGTTAATTTTCTTAAAATTTTGATCTTTAAAGTTAAAAAATCCCCAAAAAGAATTTATGTTTGTGACCATCACTGTCTAACCACCACATATCGGGCCTTTTTCAAATTGGTATAAAAGCTAGAACACTTAGTTAATATGTTTTGATCCCATGTTGTTTGGCATGAATTTTGATTGATTTGATGGTATTATAATCCCAATGTTTAATGGGTCGAACTACGCATAGTGGAAAATGTGTATGAAATCAGCATTTAAGGTTATATATATGATAGGGTATGGCAAGAGGATTTAAATGGTTGGTCCACTCCTACAACCTTAGTTGGAGAGAATAGGATACCTAACCCATAGAATCATGGAGTGAGGCTCAGCATCGGTTAGAAAATTATAATTCTCTAGGTTTAAGTGCTCTGTTTTGTTCTGTCACTCCGAAGGAGTTCCTCCGTATTATGACTTGCGAGAGGTCTAAAGACGCTTGGGATATAATCCAGTGCTGTTAAGGCTTCTTGACTCCAAAACCTCACCAATCGGTTTGAAACCATCAAGATGTTAGAGAGTGAGATCTTTAATGAGTTTTAGTCTACGCTATCCCACATAATTAATTCTTATTTTAACTTGGGAGAGAAAATACCCAAAAACTAATTAATCATGAAAATCTTAAGGTCGTTGCCTGAAAAATTCAATTCAAAAGTGACGATTTTGAATTATTTGGGTACTTTGGATTCTACAAAACTTGAATAGATTGTAGGTAACTCACAAACTTATGAGCTTGATATGTTTTCCTCCACGATGGAGAAAAATAGGGAAAGGGGTATTGCTTTGAAATCTAAAAATAAGGAAACACTTATTTTGGACGGCGAGTCTGACATTGAGTTCAAAGATAAGGCCATGTTGGCAAAGAAATTCAAGAAATTTTTCAAATTTAAAAATCAATCGAATGATGCGAATTTTTTTTAGAAAAACATATATAATAAGTCCAATCACTTCTCTAAGAATCGTAATGAGAACCTTAAGAGGGATGAGTCCGATAATTGTTATGGTTGTGAGCATTATGGCCATACAGTAGCCGATTGACCCACTAAACTAAGAAAGGAGGGCAAGAAATCGAAGGTGTATATTGTCACCCTTAGTTATAGTGATGATAATGAGGGATCTAAATCCCCTATTGAGAACAAATGCACTGTGTTCATGTCTAGTCATGTGAGCTCAAATGAAAATTCTTCCCATGAAGATATTTCTAAACATGACACTACCATGGCCATAGTTTGTGGATCCCAGGTGTGTGATGGTAAAGTGAGGATGAAGAAGAGGAGGAGGAGAATGAACTCCAAGTTGATTTCCATGAGTTATATGAGGAAACATTGAAAATTAAGAAGGCTAACTTAAAGTTGGAATTTAGGTTTAAAGAGCGTGTTGTAGAGAATGATGATAGTGTTTTGATTGAGGATATTAGGGAACGTGAGAGGAATCTTCTAGAGAAGATAGTGTATATTGAGGGTGAGATAGATAGTCTTCAAGGTTTGATCGAGTTGATGCAGAAAGACCTTCTTGAGTCTGAGGAGTATAGGCATTTACTCAAGTCGATGATAGTTGAGATTGAAGATATATTGAGAGACTCAAGTCGGGTCAAATCAAAGATGACAAGTGTGGGATTGGCTAGTTGGATAAAATTTTAGGCACCATCCAAATCAAAGATGACAAGTGTCGGATTGGCTTCAGTGTTCAAAAGTCTTACATTAACCAAGCCAAGACCATATGTTTGAGAGAAGTGGCCATTGCTTGGAAAGTTATTAAATATCAACCCTTAGGTATCACCCCTCGCCATGTTTACACTTCCACTTATTATGGTAGGAAATTTCACCTTAGTAGGTTTTACTATGATCTTAGTAACGTTCCTAAAAAGTCTAAGAATAGATTCACCAAGGTTCCCAAAGCTTGATATCATCATGTTATACCTATGTGGGTTAGGTAATCGAATTTAGAGGCTTCACATATTTGACTCGTTAATTCTCATTTGCTTGCACATGATACTTTCCATGTTATATCTAATGGCTGATTGTGTTCGCATATTTGCATACACTAGCTTTTGTGATTCATCATATATATGCTTGCTAGTTATATATTGTGTGAATCTTTTGTATTTTGATTTTTTATTTATTAAGCCATATTCAAAAATACAAAAAGATTTTGTTTGTCTTTTGAGTTTTTTTTTTTTCATATTGGTATTTTTTTTAGAAATTTTAAGAAAACTCAAAATTTTTTTTATTTGTATGTATTTTAGTTTTTACACATTTTGTGTAGAATATTGGTGTGTTTGAATCCAATTCATTCCCTACTATCCATGTGACTAGGACATTTGGTTAGATTGATAATACTTAGAATGTTCTAAATCATGCTTGCATAGAGTTGTTTTCACTTTGATTCACGTAATGGATTCGCTTTTCATATGCCTCCGCACACACATGCATGAGCTCTTTCAATTTTAACTTCACAAGCCATAACTATGACAAATGTTCTCCCATCAATCTTCCCATTTACATATTTCATAACTATGGGTAATTTGCGCATGTAAGAATCGTTACCTGTGAAAACTAGTGATTTTATTAAAAAAATATGAGGGTGAACGGGAAAGGGCTACGAAAAGAGAAAATTTTCTTTACGGGAAAGCCACTGTCACCAAAAGCCTAATAAATATATTAAAGGCAATAAAAATAGAAAATTTTCAAAGGCGGACAACTTTAGTTTGTTTAATTTTCAAAAGTGATAGCTTCAAAAGAATTGAGTGAAAAAGAAAATATGATATGTATTTATCTTTTGAGGGTGTTATAGTTGAAGGTCAACGGGTTTTCACAATGAATCCTAGTTATGCTTATTTTGTCATGACTCTATTGATTTATAGAATCATCAATATTCCAGGCTTGTGTGCATTGTACTTATTTGTTCATAGAGTTAACTTTATCCTGTCACTTGAGGCTAAATCTTAGTTTGATAAAATTTTGTGGTCAAATAGAACTCCCCGAATATATTTGAGTATTTGGGTCACAATCCACACCTTTTCATTTCATCTCACGTGTTTAGACACATAAATGCTATGCTAGTATGTAAAGCTTATATGTTTGGTGTCGAGTTTTTTATCGTTGTTTATACCTATATATGTATGGTATTTTATTGGTATATTTTGCATATGTATATATTTAATATCATTTTTAGTCTTTGTGGTTTGCATTTAGTTCATGTTTTCCATATGCTTTATCTTTGGATTTTATTTGGCGTGCTACATGACCATATTAGTATCTCTCATTATGTGCATTGGAATTCCATATCTCAAATTTGTATCATACTTCATTGCTTATTCATATTAGTATCTTTTTGCATTGATATTGATATTATTTGATCATAGTTTGGATTATTGCTTGTGTTGCCATTTTATGTGTTTGTTACAGTTTACACCATTGCATGACTTTCTTCTTTCCTCTCTATTTCTCGTGGTATTATATGTTCACACACTTAGGGGGAGATTTGACTTATGGGGGATAAATGATTTTATGCTTTCTTTCTTTGCCTATTACCGAACAAAAAAGGGGAGACATGGTATCTTTCCTTTCATGATTTGGATATCTTTATTTAGGGGGCGACGTCTTATGAAGGTTGAGACAATTTTAAACATTGTTCAAAGTTTATTCTTAGGCTTATTTTATACATGCTATATTATTTTTGTGTTTGAAGGTATGTTTAAGTGTGTAGGTTTTCAACATGAGACAAAGTTTTCAAGTGTGCAAAGCAACTCAAGTGTATGAGTCGGTCAAGTTGTACTTTTTCCATTTTGGGGGTTGGGCCCATAGGTTTTTTATTTTGGTTTTGTACCGAAATAGCCAAAAGGGTAGATTTGTATGGGAAAATTTTCAATCGATTCAATTAGTTTGTAATTGGCTTAATTCTGAACAAAACATGTTTTACCATAGGTTAGGTTTTGTATTATCGAACTCATTAGCCAATGATATGTTTGATGAAGACTTAGCGGCCAAGCTTCAAAGTTGGATACAGACCGTGTCGTGTTTTTTATGCCATATTTTTCTTCACGTTTATCGAGGACTCATAAGGTATGAATGCATTTTGAATATGGTCCTTGGACATTTTTGGGTGATTTTTTTAATCAAAAAAGTTTGGAACTATTTTTAAAATTATTTTTGAAGAATTTTTTTTATTTTAGTTCGTTCGAATGAACTCTGACCTCATTAGAACGAAAATCCATTTTCGTTGGAACGAAGTAGAGATATTGTTTGAACAACATTTGGAAACCCGTTAGAACGTATATCTAATGAACATCAAACGGAAACTCTCTGTCAAACTGAAAGGAATCCATTGGAAGCTCATTGGAAGTTCATTGGACCAATAAACTCACTATATCTATCCCATCCGCTTCTAACCATACGTTACACAAGTATGGAGTTAAATTAACCAGGGCGCCAACACACCCTATACCCGTGCTTAATCGTACAAACCTTGCCTTAATTAACCCAGGTGCCCATACACCCTATCCCCGCTCTTTACCGCACAATAGTTATCCGACTATGCTAGTCGTAACCCGTAATATAACTTCGAACCCGTACTCATATCACATAAATATATATATATATATACATATATATCTACTGCCCGGGTATCTAACCCATGTACTAACGTCCAAACATCTTCCCACAAAATACTTATCTCTCAACACAAAAGTATGTACGCTTACCCTTATGCTACCAAAGACAACATAAAATACCGCACCCATACTATCACTAGTCCTTGTGCAAAATAAACCCCGAGCTATCTCTCTCTTTGCTCGAAAATAAATTTAACCACCCTGATTCCCTTCAGTAAACATCCCTACTTACCAGGATAAAATGTGAGAACACAAGACCTCACTATGTGCTATCGCACCACTCCATACAACATATATACACACACATATATAGGTTATACGCCCTCTCAGGTGATACCTAGTACCAACCATACCCTGGTGTCGCGAACACCAAAACATAACACCACTATCCACAATAGTTAAATCCCATTGCTATCTAGTATATATTTAGAAAATATTATCAACCCCACTCCCATAATTCTCGAAAGTAGTAACTCCTTGCATAATTCAAACCTTCACTCAGTGTACACATCCACTCTCCTATGAAGAACACCAAGGAACTCCGTTACCTTTCAGAAAGTTTATCCACATACTATGGATGCTACCGCCAAGGGACCCACTAAATTTGACTCACCTGCGAACTCTAGTGAAAAATAAGTCTTATACTGTGACATCCTCTTTGTCACTCAAAAGTATACCCCATGCCCATAGGGTAAAAATAGTTACCTCCATACCCCAGCTGCAACGGCTGATCCTCGGGTTCCGAAGCATCTTCTCCCGTCCGAATGCGCCCATGACTTGCTTTAGTGGCTGTACATCTAGGACCTCGTCCTGTAGTTGAACCCTGCCTCGCCTAAGACAATCTCTCTTCATATGTCTTGCTTACCCCACAAACTAAACACCTTCTAATACATTCACCCTGCCACTTGTCCCTTCCATGCCGACCTTGTTGGAATTCCTGGCCATCCTGCCGATAGCCTCCCATTCTAAATCGTTTGGCATTATTTCCCTGCCTGAATCTTGCCCCTGATCTCCCCCAGTCTGCTGTTGGGATACCCCACTTGTATTGTTCCCTCCAGCCTTATCCGACTGGTTAGTTTCCACTCCCCTCCCACTTCCTTTCACGTGGAAGCGATATTCCTGACAGTACCGGAGTATTGCGTTAACGACATCAGTATAAGTACTAATGCATATTTACCAATTAAATGTTGTCTGATTCTAGAGACTAACCCATCCACAAAATTTTACTTTCTTTCTCTTTTCCCCGCTTACCTCATCCGGTACACAATTTTGCCAACGAGTGAATTCTTCCTCGTAATCAGCCATTTAACGGTCCCTTGAGTCACCTCATAAAATTTTCTCCACGTTTCGGTCTCAACCGTTGGAGGAAAAATACTTGCGATCAAACCGCACCCAAAACTCTGCAATAGCTAGTATGTCCCTTTCCTCACTGTGTTGATCGACTCCCACCACTGTAGCCCTTCTCTCACTAAACTGAAAGTGGTTAGCATTTGCTTCCGCACCACATCGCAATCTCCCATGTGTAGGTGATGATGGATATCTCTCTTCCTTGACACGCTAGCCCTACATCTGAAACCCCTTGCAATTTTGGTGGGTTCCCACTAAAAATAACCTCTCTTTCTTGTTTCCACCCCGACGACCCCGCGTGAGTCTGAACATCCGGTGCCACTAACACTTGTGGCGGATCCCGTGGAAAGTACCCTGCCGTCGCGACCACCATCGCTTTAACTGCCTGTACCACTATTTCAGTTACTTATGCTGCCATAATCATCTCTGGCCGTTGCTGCGGTAACTCTTGCTCCTAACAGGCCTCCCTCGTCTCATCTCCCCCTGTTGCCCTAGCTTCTCTCTCTCTCTCCTGGGCGTCATCTGGAATGAGAATCAAATTTGTATGAGGTCACTCTCAAAAATAAATTTCGCAGAAGAATGTATATGCGCATACGTATGAAAATACAACAATCCTATGATAGGGCTCTATATCAAATATTGCTAAGCCGAAACGTGAAAAGCCGCACAAATCCTAAGGAAACTAGAACCTGATGCTCTGATACCTTCTGTGACACCCCGCCTAATAAAATACCGGGTGATCAGTCCTATATCAAATTACAACAGGAATCCCAGTTGGATCATCCTTAGCATCACTGTCGAAATTTTTTTAAAACATACTAACCACCTAGTATTCCAAAAACTAGTGCCAAATTTTAACTTTTTAATTAAACAAAATAGTACATGCGGAATTAAATATAAACCATTCACACAACTTGCCGAATAAACCATCGACCACCAAAGTGAAATAATCAAAAACAAATATTCAACACCTGAATAAATTACACCTGAAGACTGTACCGAGAAGTCTGGGCGACAAGCCCTAAATAAAACTGAAACTGATACAAGATTCCTACACTAGGAATGAATGAATGATGCATTTAATCCAAACTCCTTCCATCATCCACATATGTCGCAGCTCCGTGTCCCTGGAATAGAATATCAATCCTGGCGTCCCTGTGGCTGGACACCTAAAATATTTTGAAAATAGTTTTATAGCAAGGGTTAGAACCCAAAACATTTTGAAAATATTTAGCAAGTGAATTAACTGCAGTAATTTAAAATGCATGAATGCGCTTCATATTTAAGTTAGTGTCGCACTCCCTTATGGACATTCTCACCCCTCCACTATTGTGCAAACCTATCGGTTACCTTAACCCAACCTAGTTGTACTACCCCATCCAACTAGTCCTAGTATAACCTTCCCTTACCATACTACTCTAACCCGAGTATAATAATTTCTAGAATTATAAGTTATCTCACAATTAACTTAATTAATTCCTCGTAAATAGTAGCATATAACCGCGTCACAAGTCATATAAAGTAAATACATCACACACTGTATTATTACCCGTATATAATATTTATTACCATTATATACGTACCTATACCACAACATCCACACATATAACATACGTATGTCCATCCCTTCGAGTATACCCTCGCCGGATGATTCCCTCTAAAATGCTATCTCACTAGGTGTGCTCTCAAAATCTAGTTCCCCAAGTTGGAATCGCTCACCAACTTGGCCCAAAATATAAACGTAGTGGAGGCGGTCATATTCCTTCCCTGAAAGTGAGATATTTCCTCACCCATATATACCGGACTCTATGACCTGGGGATATACTCGCCTTACTCCTCGAGCTAGGGGATTCACCCACATCGCGCAACCTCCCTTGATAGCATTAGAGTATATTAATTGAATAAATATCTAGTCACTGATATTTAATATCACACAAAATATATACACGTATATATACACTATCACTACACCGTATATATATAATATAAATCCCGGCTTTACCGTGTACTCAAAATCTCGTACACTGCCTCTAATTTCGTGAGTCTGTAGCCCGACTCAACTTAATTAAATTTCTCACATAATAATTTATCATCTTCCCGAGTCTACGGTCCGACTCTAATATTTAATTCACACCTCAATTTATATAATACTTTCCCCGAGTCTATGGTCCGACTCTAATTAAATTAATTAACACACCCATTAATTTAATACCTCCCCGAGTCTATCGTCCGACTCTAATTAAATTAATTAACACACTTATTAATTTAATACCTCCCCGAGTCTGTAGTCCATCTCTAATTAAATTAATTAACACACTTATTGATTTAATACCTACCCGAGCCTATAGTCCGACTCTAATTAAATTTATTAACACACTTATTGATTTAATACCTCCCCGAGTCTATAATCCGTCTCTAATTAAATTAATTAACACACTTATTAATTTAATACCTCCCCGAGTCTATAGTCCGACTCTAATTAAATTAATTAACACACTTATTAATTTAATACCTCCCCGAGTCTATAGTCCAACTCTAATTAAATTAATTAACACACTTATTAATTTAATAACTACCCGAGTCTACAATCCGACTCTAATTAAATTAATTAACACAATAATTAATCAACACAATTCCGAAATTAATTTTACACATTAATTAATTTAATAACTTGGCGTCACCCAACCATTCTCCCCGGACTCTCTCACTTGGCCCACACCTTAATATTTCACGAGTCTAAGTTCCGACTCCAAATTAATTACTCTTATCTCAATAATTAATTTAAACTTTGATGTCACTTAACCAATATACCCGGACTCGCTCACTTGGTCCATTTTACATCTCATAATTTCATACCCACATGTTCGCCCACAATGTGTTCCACATTTATCTCCATAAATTCCTCCAGTTATATTTACCTATAATTACCAACATACCCGGACTCGCCCACTTGGTCCATAATTAAGTATTCCACTTCAATTCCTTTAATAATGTAGCATCACCCAACTACAATACCCGAAGATTATTCCTCGGCCCGATATTAACACAAATCTTTACGAATTATTTCCCCAAATTCGTCCATCTCATGACATACCATTCACACCCTCCTAACCCCAATTATAACACTCTATAATTGTTAAGGAAATATATGCCACCTATGAATTTATCACTAAATAAAAGTATGGAATTTAATCTTAAATAATTATTTCTTTGTAATCAAAATTGGCCGAACTGCCAAGAATCCTGTACCCTCGATCGATCGAACCCCCTGGGTCAATCGATTGATCGATCCAGACCTCGTCTTCTCCAGCCCCTGTTTGGCCATTGACGAAAAACTAAGGTTCTTTTCTCCAATTTCCAACCTCAACCCAGTCTATTAATCATCTTATTATATTTCTCATGAACTGTAAACACCATCCAACCCTTTTTACATCGTTAACACTACGAATTTGTACCCACAAAACAACACAAACCCTTATGGTAAAATCCCAATTTCAGATTCAAATTCCACTGTTTCCTGTCTCGGGTTTCCTCATTCAAATCAGAAAATCCTACTCAGAAATATACAACACAACTAATTTTTATTTCGAATCTCATTCAATAGTTCCATGAACAAAAATCCCATTTTTGTACCCATTTATCCCCAAAACGAATTTTGGTTTACACATCACTATGATATGAATTGATTATCATCAATTTAGAAATCACAACAGTTAACCACTTGCCTGAAATTATTCGTAGTGTCTGATCCTTTGGCGTAGTTCCTTAATTTGGGTCCAAGATCCTCAATTTGGCTCTTGATTTGCTTTCCCCCAATTTGCTTCTTAATACCTAGGCTTAGATTTTGTGTTGGCTGCCGTTCCCTCATCTCTCAATTAGGTTAGAAACCTAAATCCCGTTTTTGTCCATGTGGGCCTAATTAAAAAGGCCCAACTCACCCCGTGTGGGTCGGGTTATGCCCAAAAATATCCCAAGACCCAATTACTACCTCCGGGTACTCTTTTCTGACTATCTCGACCCATCCGGACACAACCACGAGCTCGAAATTGCCATCCGAAATACTTTTTGAAATTTCCCAATTTCGACCTCAAAATGTGACACACTAGATTTGAATCATTAAACTTAAAAGTCGTCAGTTATAAATAATTCGGCTCAATCAAATAAATTCTCCAACTCATGAATTTAAGTTTCTCCAATTTAAATATTTTTATAACTCCCAAAAATAATTAAATATTTAATCCTTAAAATTACGGGGTGTTACACTTCCAGTTTACAATAGTTTCAAAATCCTAGTTGCACCCCTTGAGTTTAAAGATCCAAGTTTACATATTAACATGTTTTGAGAACTTTACTTTGGGCACCAAAGTTTGTTTCTATACATCTTGAAAAAACTTGTTTATTAGGGTGAACTATGTACTTGTTGTTTGTGGTGTTGTAGTGACAAGCAGTGTTCTGTGTTTTAATTTTGTAGACAGTTGTTGAGCCTCATCAGTGGATATGGTGGCGTACATGGATTTATGCATTATGGCAGCTTGCGTAGGTGGAACCCTATAATTCACTATGGAAGAGAGGTTGAAGATAGAAGGGCATCAAGGCTTGTGAGGGAGACGAGTCATTGAGTAAGTCTACTATCTAGTCTTTGTAAAATCTTATAATAGTTAATTGTTTGGATGGGTCGTCTGAGTTTTTTTTCCTTTGTAGTTTTCATCATACATCGGCACTTTGTGGATGATTTATTTATTTTGTCCTCTTATCACCTAGATGCATGTTTATGTTAAAAAGATAAAAATGGATAAATTGATTTTTCCCAACAAATGGTTTAATTTGGTGACCAAGTTTTTATTGGGTTAATTTGTAAAGTTTTGATCTTTAAAATTGTAAAATCTAAAAATAGAATTTGTGTTTGTGACCATCCCTGCCTAACCACCACATATCGACCCCTTTTCAATATGCTCTGACTAGGTTTATACGTCGATTTATGTCTGAGATAAATTTCTCAGACATCGATAGACAAATCAAGTTTCCACATTACAGACCACTATGCATAACATCGAGCGTAAATGGAACTAACTTTTCTATGGCGTCAATGGACGGAGGTGCATTAATCAACATCAAGCTAAGTAGCTTTTTTTATGAGGCTAACATGAAAATGTGAGTTATATGGATTCACTTATATATTAGGTCACACACACAAAATTTCCTTTTTGTTCAAATTTGATCTTGAATAGATTTAGATGACATGAAAGATAAATATTAAAGCTAAAATGACAACCAAACAATCAAACCAAAAAGAAGAAGAATATGAGAAAATTCTCTTGCGAGCAAAACCTTTTTTCAGCACTGCTAAAATTTCGACAGACCAAGACTGACTTACATACAACTTATAAATCCACTAAGTTTAATGAGGTAATGTCTTTCATTCTTCAACAGAATACGAAACAATCTAGCACCATCCACAATAAGTAGCTCTTGCCTCGGTATCCACTAATCAGCCTTAGAAAATTGAGTTCTTTTATTCTTCAGTAGTAGATATCAATATACATAAATCGGTAGTAAAGCATATTTTTATACGGGTTTGAATGTGTATGTGTATCTAGGATTTGACTAAACTCAATAAATCATTCTTAGGGATAGGATTTGGAAAATAAAAAGTGTCTTTCTTAAACAAAGGTTGTGAGACTTTTGGGATAGGTATGAAAAATTATTTTTCGCTAAAAGTTCTGAGAAAATCAATCACAAGAGTCCTTTTTATAAAAAAACAAAAATCGAGGCAGTAGACTACGTTCGAACGAAAATAAGATTTCTTTCGAACGAGAGTAAGTCTCGTTCGAACAAACATTTCATTTCATTCAAATAGCCTTCAAATGAGCTTTTAACGGGTGGACCTCTTCTAGGCAGAGAAAAACCCTTGTTGAAGCTCATTTGATGTTTGTTCCAACGAACTCCCAAACTCATTCCAAACAAAAGGTAAGCGCGTTCGAACGAGATGTAAGTTTCCATATAGTTCTAATGAAAATATACTTTTGTTTGAAGGAACAAGATAAAAAAAATATATTTTAAAAATTCGATTTATAAAAATTGCCTCGAATAAATTTTATAAAAAGCATCCTAGAATAATATATACAAGTCTAATCAAACCTTACCATACCATACAGCTCCTTGATAGTGTTATGATGATTCCAATGCATTTAATATTCGGTTTGTTGCTCAGACACTAACTTGTCTTCAATAATCTTATAAATCATTTGAAGATATGTTTTATACGGTTTGTAATGGGATATGCCAAAACAAATTAAAGATGAGCAATCATAAAAATATAATCTTACAAATCTCTCCCTTTGGCTATTTCGGTACAAAATAAAAAAAAAAAGAAATTGAACCCCTATGACAAATTCTACTAATGCCCTCCTAAACTCATAAAAATGATAGACACTCGAGACTTTGTCTTCACCTGAAAGTCTTCATCTTGTGTAGTCCATGAGATCATCATCATGGTGGAACGACCTACATTTATGAAGCAAAAGAAATAGCCTAGCGGATACGAGAATATAAATAAATAAATAAACTCCCCTTCAATTTCCTCTCCCCCTTTTTGTTCGTAATTGACAAAGGGTTAGAAAATAATGATGAAAAATTGTCATCACTAGAATCAAAATATGAAATAAAATCTCAAAGATGCACATGCAATGGAATTCCAAAGAAGTAACCAACTATTTTTGCAATATTTCCAATTTTCTAGTATATAAATATACAAAGATATCAAAGTATATGCATAAAAGGTAAATATATGTACAAATACATCATACCATGGAATAGGAAGAAAATATGTGAATCGTAAAAAAAAGAATGTGGTTGTGTGAACTTAAACCATTGGAAAATTAACACAGGAATATCAAATAAAGGTGCACGAAGTCAATAAGATACTTCTAAAGAAAGAACTCAATTTCAGCCTTAGGTGTAAGAATGTTGAAAAAAGTAGAGTTGACTTGACTTCTACAAAATGTCATGCATTTTAATGCTTCTCAAATCAATAGTGCCAAACTATTTAATATTTTTCAAGAAAGTTCATTGTGAAAACCTATTGATCTTATACTTTATAACACCCTCAAAATCTCAAATTTTAAGTATACATTGTAAATTTTTTGAAGATATCATAATGCTCATGAGAGAGAAACATCAATGAATTAAAAAAGACCTTGGAAGTTTTGATTTTAAGTGTCGTTAATATTTTAGTATCTTGTTAGTGGTGGCCTTTAACATAAAGAGAATTTTCTCTTTCGTAGTCCCTTTCCATTGATTTAAATAAGATTATTTTTTTCGAAAAATAAATTCGGGCAATGGTTCTTACAATCACAACTAATCTGTAGTACATTTGGTTCGTTGTCAAACACTATTGATATGAGAACACCGTATTCGATGTATGACAGGAAAATATAATGTTCATAAAGTCTATGCATGTGTGCAATAATGGTGATAAAGAGTCTAGCATTCAGAAAGTGATAATAAATTAATAATGAAATGCTAGACACTCAATATTAAGCACACTAAAGAAACGAAGTCATGTATCAAGACACCATGAAAAATTCACATGAATGGATGAAATGTATTTGTAAATAGAGAATCTTGAATACACATCCATTTATAGTGAAAAGCAAAATACAAAAATATTTTTGAATTTTTTAAACAGTTTTTCAAAATAAAATCTTTTTGAATATTTTCAAACTTTTTCTAAAAAATAGGAAAATCCTTTTGGATTTTTCAATAGATATAAACGTAGAAATATAATCTACCAATATGGACAAAAGATAGCAATATGACAATCACCCTATACTAGATAAAATGCCTAAACTCAATCAATGGAATAAATAACCAAAGACTCCTTAAGATCCTCACATCTAAGCGCATCTAAAGGTTTCATGAAAATATCGATCAATTGACACTCGGTGCTCACAAAGCTCAAGGAAGGAATCTTTCCCTCAAAAAGATTTTTAATAAAATGCTCACGGATACTAATGGACTTTGTATGAGAACGTTGGACCGGATTTTGGGATATATGAATTGCACTCGTATTATCACAAGAAATAGTCATTATGCCTTGCGTAATCCCATAGTCTTCCAATATTTTCTTCATCCATAAAAGTTGCATGCAACAAGTCCCATCGGTGATGTACTTGGCCTCCTTCATGGACAAAGAAAATGTATTTTGCTTATTGATCAACTAAGATACAAGAGCACTCTGAAAGTAAAAGCATCCACCTGAGGTGCTTCTATAACCATCAATATCCCCAACCCAATCGGCACCCGAATAATTCGAAAAGCGGTCATCGGTGTGAAAGGAATATAAAATACCATAACAAATAGTGCCACTCAAATATTTAAGATACGTTTAAAAATGAGTAAGTGAGATTCCTTTCGGGATGCTTTGTAATGTGCACAAATTCCAAAGGGCAATATTGGGATGACTAGCAGTTAAGTACATAATACTACCTATCATGATCCTATAAAGGGTTTTCTCTACATCCTTACCTAAAGTGTCTTTTCTAAGCTTAGTCGTGAAACTTATGGGTGTGCGTGAGTTCTTAGTGGAGTCTAAACCAAAATTCTTCACTAGGTCCCTAGCATATTTAGATTGATTTATGAATACCCCATCCTTAAGTTGACGTACTTGGAGACCTAAGAAGAACGTGAGTTCACAAACCATGCTCATCTCAAACTCTCTTTTCATATCCTCCTCAATAGTGTGGTCATGTTAGGAACATGTGGATCTAAATACTATGTTGTTCATGTAGACTTAGGCAACCAGGCACATACAGCGTTTTATCCACTCCCCCTCTCTTGAAGCCACGGGCTAAGAGATAAGAAGTGAGAATTTTGTACAAATTATGGGGTTCTTGCTTTACACCATACAAGTCCTTATTAAGATAAAAGACTTGTCCCAATTGATTTAGGTCTTCAAACCCCTTTGGCTATTCCACGTAAACTTCATTCTGAAGAATGCCATTAAGTAAGGCAATATTGGCATCCATTTAATAGAACTTAAACCGTATATGACATGATATGGCTAGTAGTAAGAAGATAGACTCAAGCCTAGAAATAGGAGTGAACGTATCATCAAAATATACACCCTCAATATTTGTGTAGCCTTGAGCAACCAACTTAGACTTATTGAGAACTATGGTACCATTATCATCCATCTTATTCTTGTACACCCACTTGGATGAAATCACAGTAGTCTCACTAGGTTGAGGGACTAACTCCCAGACATCGTTCTTCTAAAACTGAAGCAACTCATCTTACATGTCACATATCCAATGCTTGTCCTTGAATGCTTTTTTCATATTCTTGGGCTCTATGATGGAGGCGTATCAAAAGAAACTAACCACATTCTCAAGTTGAGCGTGAGTCTTGACACCTAATGTTAGATCACCAAGTATGTCGGACGGGTCATGACTCTTTCAAACCCAATAGGGTGGATCCTCAAAATCAAGAGTCGGATCCACCAGAGGATTTTGGGGAATAATTAGATCATCATCGGGGTGCATCATCCTCACACTTAAAGTTACAATTAACAAACGTAGTCTCCTCATCATCTCTAATCGTGAAATTTATTGATTCCATTACCTTAAATATTTCAAGGTTATACACATTATAGTCTTTACTCAACGATGAATACCCTAAAATATACCCTTATCACTTCGAGAGTTGAACTTTCCTAAGTGCTCTTTATCTCTAGCAATGTAAAAAGGACACCCTATAACTTAAAAATACGATAGTTATGTTTCATCCCTATCCACAACTCGTATAAACTATGTAGCATATGTGGACGAAGATATACCTTATTTACCATGTGGCATGAGGTATCAACAACCCCTTTTTAAAAATGTCTACTCACGTTTCCCTAAGAAGCATGATTCTAGCCATGTCTTGAATTATTCGGTTCTTCCTCTCAACAATCCCATTTTGTGGAGGAATATGAATGGACAAAAACTCATATTTGATGATGATTTCATCACAAAAGATATCCACTTGAGGTTCTTTAAATTCAATGATGTTGTCACTATGCATCCGATTAATTGTGACACTGTATTGGTTTTTAGGAAACGATAATTGGTTGTTTGGAACTCAACCACAACAAACTTTTTTCTAAGAAATCTAATGATGGAATACCTTAAAAAGGCATCAACCATCACTAGGATATACTTCTTACCACCAATGCTCTTCGTACGTGTAGGACCCATAATATCCATGTGTATCAACTCCACACACAAGAAGTGGTAAGGGTATTCAACTTTCGATGGTAACACTTGATTTTCTTTCCCTGTTAGAAAGGGCCACAAATCGAGGAAATTAGTTTTTCAAGTGTGGTAAGCCACGAATTAGGTCTTTCTTCACTAATCTCTTAAGATCTCTAAAATTGACATGACCTAGTCATTGATACCAAACGTATATATAGGATACCTTAGCATTATTGCATAAAAAAGGGGACATGGGAATGATCTCATAGCAATTATCATCGATCCTCACACCTTATAGTAATAGTTCATCGAGTTCATCATAAACATTACACTCGGTCCGGTCAAACATTACTGCAAATTTTGCATCATAAAGTTGGATTATGCTAATTATGTTTGCTTTCAACCCTTCAATGTACAACACATTATCTAGCTTAGGATATCTCGGTATCTCAAACCAACCATGCCCTAGAATGCTAGACATACTCCCATATCCAAAGGTGACTTTTCCTTCCTTATGACCCACAAGGTCAATAAAATAAAACTTGCCATCGACCATGTGCCTAGAGCACCCACTATCAAAATATCACTGGGATGTATCTTGAACCTTGAGAGCTATGTGAAAAACAAGGGCCTTGTCATCATTCCTAGATACCCAAGTGGAAGTAATCTTTTGTTTGCCCTAATAATTATTGGCTTTAGTCATAGTATTGGAAGTTTTCTCAAAAGGTAGAGACATCTTTTAAAATTCTTCCATTAATCTTTTAGAAGTGGCAACTCAGAACTCAACTTGCTCTCTAAGACTATCAGAGTTGCTATACTGGTGTGCATGAGTTTGTGTAAGATCAGATCGTCTTATCTTTTGGGTATACCTTGGTTAGCACATTTAGGTTGAGTTTTCTTTGGTGGGTTAGGTCGAGGCCTATATGAAACCACCATAAACTTAAGAACCAGTTCGGGTGCGACTTTAGAAGTGGATGCACCATCATAACCTATCCCTTGCCTCTCCCTAAAACCTAAATCAGGATAGAGGACCATATTTCCATCCTCTTTGATGTGTCCTCTATAGTAACCATGACATCCCGAGCACGTTCAAGATCTTTATCAAGTTAGGATACAAGGGCTTCAAGTTTATAACCCATCTCTAATGAATCTTTAACATCTCTTGTGAGACTAGACACTTTGTTGGTCAAGTCACTCTTTTTCCCATCCACTAAAACCACTTTCTCACTCAAAGAAATCCTCTTCTAGGTCTCATTCTCTATTGTCCCCTTCAACTCCTTCTCTACTGATAACACCCTAAGCGATAAATTCTTATTTTATTTTTTAGTTTTAAATGACTTGGTATAAATCTCGATGTGGGCATGTTAGAGGACACGCTCTTCTTCACTCAAAACATAATATCCCTCACTCTCTAGAATGGTTTGACTCACTGTCAAGGTCATCATGTTTAGAAACATCCTCGTTGGCATGACTAGCCGTAAATGTTGTGCAGTTACATCCATGCGGTGATTCAACCCCGTAATCCACTGAATCGAAATTTCTATTGCTAAAAGTGGCATTGTAGGTGTCTTTGCCTTTGATGTGTCTCTTAAGCCTCGTAACACACTCTTGGGTTTTGTGAACCTTATCCTCTCCCTCACAGCACCTCACCTTATCTTTCTTAGGGTACTCTCCTCTTGCTTTCTCAAAACCATTCTTTCCCGACTTATAATTCTTTCCTGTATCAAAACTTTTATTTTCTTTGGAAGTATTTTGATATCTATGTTTGAATATTTTTTAAAACTTTTTTACAAAAAGAGAAAGATCATTGAGATCAAAATCAAATTCGGAGTTAGTATTCTCGTATCTCTTTATAGATTGGGCTTTTGAAGCAATATTTTTCCTTCTTCTTTTGAATTTTGGGGAATATATTAATTTCGTAATTTTGAAGGTCTCCTACGTGCTCTCCTAACCTAAGCATAAGCATTATTCCCAATGAATTGAGGTTCGTGACTTTAGCATTAAATTGGGATGAAAGATATCTCAAAATCTTTTACACTACTCTCTTCTCAGGAATTATCTCACCCAAATTAAAATGAAAGTTAGTGAGTGAGTTGGATGAAAGATATCTCAAATGTTCAAGTCTCTAGCATGCTAGTTCTTTCAGACTCTGTGGTGAGATTTCGAATCTTAGAAGATTTCACAATGTTGGTACCCTTATGAGTGAGTTGGATGATATCCCACACTTTCTTAGATGTGGTACATGTCATGATACGACGAAAGTCGTCGGGAGTGACTACAAAAAAAATTAAATTTAAGCCTCGGGAGTTGAAATTACTCCATATAAAATCATCTTATATCCAAGTAGTGTTAGGTTTTAGACTTGAGACTTAGGACATCGCCAAACAAGCCAGACATTCTCGTTAATCAATTTCAGTACGGACTTCATTCGAGATTTTCAATATGCATAATTAGACCCATAAAAATTAGGTACCCTATTATACAAGTTATCCATATAATCCTAAAATAAAGATCAGATAATAAATTAGTGTACCCCGCTCTGATGACAATTTTAAAATGTGGGTTATATGGATTCACCTATATATTTGATCGATCGCCACAAATTAGTAGTAGAGCATCACTCTACAAGGGTTTGAATTTATATATGTACATAGGGTTTGACTAAAATGAGAAAATCAATCTGTGTGATATGATTTGGAATACTAAAAGTGTTTTGTTAAACAAAGATTGTGAGACTTTTAGGATAGGTATGCAAAATCATTTTTCACCAAAAGTTATGAGAAAAACAGTCCACATGAGTCCTTTTTATTAAAAATAAAAAAAATCGAGGTGGCAGACTTCGTTCGAACAAAAACAAGATTTTTTTGGAACAAAATCAAGGTTTCGTTCAAACAAGTGTAAGTCTCTTTTGAACGAACATGCCATTTCATTCAAATGGCCTTCGAATGACTATCTAACGAATTTAACTCTGCCAAGTAGAAAAACCCTATTACAAGCTCGTTTGATGTCCCTTCCATTGAACTCCCAAACTCGTTCCGACCAAATTCTAACCTCGTTCGAATGAGATGCGTGTCTCATTCTAACAGAAATCTACTTTCATTTGAACGGATATAAAAAAATATTTTAAAATTTTGATTTGTAAAAATTTCCTCGAATAAATTTTATAGAAAGTGTCGTGACGATAGTGTAAAAATACACCTACTTGATAGTGTCGTGACGATTCCAACACATTTGATCTTCAATTTATTACTCAGTCACTAAACTATATTCAACAATCTTGGGAAGCATATTAGGATGTGGTTTTTATGCTTTGTAATGGGATATGCCAAAATAAATAAAAGATGCGCAATCATAAAAATTTACTCTTACATAACATCTTTGAGAATATGTTGATAATAATTTCTATGTCAATCTCAGGCTATGATAAGCACACTTCCAATTCCATTGGCTATGTCAACCTTGGGATAGTGATCGAAAATCTCACATCGCACATAAAATTCTATACGATTGAGTCAACTACATCATATTACCTTTTGATTGTAAGGGTTTGAATGAAAAATGACGGTTTGTTCCTTTAGACCTACCACCAGTGGGCCAAAGACAATGTGAAGGTCACAGAGATCGTGATCCGAGTAACTAATATGCCCTTTTCCAATGAGTATGTGCACTTGATGGAAGTATACTGTCATACAGAGATAAACGTGGATACACACATTTTGATAAGGCATATCAAAGATGCAAGGATGACTACCATTAAGGACAAGTTAGGACCTATGGTTGATCAAGATGAGGACATAGAGGAAGTTGAAAAAATGAATGAGGTTATTATTAAAACGGATGTTATCTTCTAACAATTACGAGATAGAATCAGGCTAAGGATTTACCCAGTTGATAAAGAAGCAAGATGCCATAGTGCGTTAAGTAGGATTCCCAGACCAAGGTTTGAGAAAGTGGAGAGCTTCAAGAAGAGAAAGGAACCTACACCTCTTGAGAAAAAATGTAAAAAAGTTTATCGCCTTTTAAGGTGTGAATGAGCAACTAATTTTATTAAGGAAGTTGGCCCGGAGTATGAGTGTTTTCATGTGGATAATCAAGAGCAACGGATTGCCCTTAATAATTCCAATATCTATAAGTTTTTTGAAGGTATTGAAGATCAGATGGAATCTATGCAACATCACTAAAAGTCCCAAATATCAGAGTTAAAGCAGATTGATCTGGAATAGGGTGGAGAAGAACAAAGTCCAATGTTCATTTTAAAAGACCTATAGGATACGAAGAAGATGGAGATGACTAAGCTCATCCAAGAATAAAAATATGTCTTCATGTGTAAGTACACTGAGATGTCAGGATTAGACCAATATGTGAGCTTCCACATATTGCATGTTATGTCCTTAGCAATCATAGTCAAGAAGAAAACTACAACGTAGAAGACAGAGTTGGATCTTAGAATAAAAGCTAAGGTGAAACTATTACTGGAATTCGGATTTATCAAGACGATTCAACATCCAATATAGGTTTCTAGAATTGTGCCAGTGGGGAGGAAAGATAAAAAAAAATTGGCATTTGGTGTGGATTTAAGAGATCTGAATAGAGAATGTCCTAAGGTTGATTCTTTCTACCTTCAATCGATAGCTTGGTCAATTTAACAACCGACAATAAAGTGTACAACTTCATGGATGGATATGTAGTCTATAACCAAATCAAAATGGATCCATCTGACACAGACAAAATAACTTTAATGACACCCTTAGGCAACTTCATTTATATTCTCATGCTTTTTGGTCTAAAAAATACGCGAGGCAACCTACTAGAGAGCAATAATGCCATTTTTCATGACATCTTTGAGTTTTATGTGTATGATTTAGTCGTCAAGTAAAAAAATAAGCACTCACACTTGGTTGATTTGAGAAGAGTCTTTAACAAGTTTAGGAAATATAAGATAAAGATAAACCCACTCAAGTGTGCCTTTGATATAACGAGAGGGAAATTCTTTGGATTTTTGGTGGATCGAGAAGGAGTTAAGATGGACCAAGACAAGAAAAAGGCCATCCTTGACATGCCATACCCAAAGACACATAGGGAGATAAAATGTTTCATTGGAAATATTTGGGGAAGATTGATGCCACATCTATCTGAGATAACCCACCTATTGAGCAGTTGTTATAAAAGACCATAAAATTATAATGAGATGAACCACATGAGGATGCCTTTGACAAGATCAAGATATTTCTCACTTCTCCACAAACAATAATTCCACATAAAGATAGAATACCTTTGTTGATCCATCTCACTTCCACTACAAGGTCCATCGATAAACTATTGGCATAAGAGGTTGATGGATAAGAGAGACTTGTCTACTACCTGAGTAGAATTATTCATTAAAAACTTGACGCGACTGAAATTGTGTCTCAGAAATGCATTCACTCTAGGCTCAAGTGCAAGCCTGTCGCTCAAGTAATAATCCCAGTAAGTCGGGTATCGATCCTCAGGGGAAAAGGACAACAGAGTTGTGACGACGGGAAAAGACGGAGTAATCATAACTTTGACTCTAAAAAGAAAAGAAAAAATGATTTGGTTTTGAGATTGATTACAGCTAAATGCGATAATGAAATTATGAAGAAATGCAACAATACTAATCTACCTAAATTATGAATGAATGATGATTTGAAACTTTTTGTTTAAATGATGAGAAAAATAGGACGGGAATACAATCCCCCAACCCTAGTGTATTGCAGATATAATCTTAATCTTAAATTTATCTGATTGATTTGACCCGGAATTTAGTACTCCCAAGCATTATGTACACGAGGTTCAAGCCCGTGTCATACCTAATCCGAGGATGAGTAAATCAGTATCGCGATTGTAGCACTCGATATCTAGCCTAGCATGTTGAAAATAATGGAAACAATGATTAATGTGCAGGTATTCATCATTACTCTAAGAAAAATGGTAATTAGATGTAGAAAGGAATTGAAAAATGAGAAATACTTACTAAAATTACCCAAGAAGTAATTGCAACAATGAATGAAACTGATACTCACAAAAATCACTGAATAAATCTTCAATCCTTAAATTAAAACTGAAATTATTAGCTAAACTAGGGTTTCTGGAAAAGGATAGGAAAATCCTACTAATTCTCCATACTAATAACAATAATAAATCGGGTCTTTATACCCTACAACAATTTCAGAGGTTCAACTGCACTAGGAGTCTTTTTAGGAAGAGATAGAATTTCCAAATCTCGAAGCTCAGACCGGTCCGGGCCTTAGGCGGACCGATCTGCCCCCAAAGTGGATAGGTTCTTTTTATTTTGGGGCAGACTGGTCCGGGGTCAGACCGGTTCCTTTTATTTTTTCCTTCTTCGATTTGCATGCAATCCGGGGTCTTTTGGAGTTTTACAAAGCGGACCGGTTCGGGGTAAGGGCGGACCGGTCTGCCTATTTGACTTTTTGGCTCAACTTTGACTTCTCATAACTTTTGTTCAGGGACTCCGATTGAGTTGACGTTTCTTCCTATGTGCTCGTGAATGTGATATCTTCAACTTCTCTGCAGGTATCTCATCCGAATTTTGGGTGGAAATTATGCTTTTTCCCTTTTGACTTTTCCTTCTTTCTTTCTTGATTCTTCCGGTTTCCTTCTTTCGTTTCTTGTCATCAAATACCTGTAAAATCACTACAAAATACCAGAAACTTGGTGTACTGGTTAGGATCAGTCAGTAGCAAGATTATGAGATAAAGTCAACCCAATTATGTTGTTCGAGGTGCTAAAAGTAACTAAATCAAGGGATAAATTAGGAAGAATTTATGCCTAATCAAACCCCCCTGACTTAGAACTTTGTGCGTTCCGAGAAATGTAAAAGAATCCTAGCAAGGCTCAACTCTTGGAAATCATTTTATTGGGATAAAATACCTTTTTCGCGGGCAAGCGATTGCACTTAGCGTATGCAACAAGCCGTTAAACTCCTAGGTTACCCTAGTAGGACGAGTGTTGTCTCGTAAGGGTTTGCAGAGAATATACCCATAAAATTCGACTCAAAGAAAATTCAAAATATGCAAAAATTGTGCAATTCAAACTTTTTCAGAAAATAGTCATCATCAAGTCATGTTCAGTAGTCTCAAATCATAGTGCGTGTGTGCGGAGCCAGAAATATAACCGCCAATTTTCACTTATTGATCATTACGCTACTTATCCGAAAATTCGTTTTGAATTTAAGTTCTCACGGAATGCTCTCACAAACGAATCTCTCGGATTATGGCTAGTCTCTTGGTATGCGTGATATAAAGAGAAAATGTAATGGAAGCAAAATCACGCATACAAATAGAAAGACGGAAATTTTATGGTGAAAGGACCTCATCAAAGGATTACGATTTTAAAAACGGGAACATTGCCTCTATTTCGCACACTTAATCTCCTTGATTATCTTTTGGTGTCTTAGCTCTCCACGCGGTAATCAATTTTCGCAATTTGGACTCGGTTAGGACTTTTTCAGGTTTTTAGGGTATATTGGGTAAAATGAAGGAGGTAGGGAAGGTTGGAATTGGAAAAGTCATTAGTGATGTCCATTTGTGCTTTTTCCGGGCTATTTCTCATTTTTTTCTTCTTTTTCTATTGTTTATTGTTTTTCACTTTTTTTTCTTTTCTTGCTATTTTTGTTGAGCGTAACTAATTTTTCTTGCCCCTTTTTATGCATTTTTTGGACTTAAATTCTGAATTTTTCCATTTTTCGCAATTCCGGGCTATTTGGGTTTTTCGGGTTATCAAACGAAAGGGACAATTTGCTTGGCTCAAATTGGGTTACAAAAGGGGTAATTTTTCACTACTTTTTCTGGCCAATATTTCTGGGTGACAAACGAGGGCCTACTTCATCGTCCAAAATGCCAATTCTGTTACCATATGCGTTTCAAGATGAATTTAAGTTTAGAGACTAATTTGGCACATTTTTCAAAGGAATATTACACACATTTTTCAAAATCGATCAAAATGAAGGAATTGAGATCCTCGACAACTTTTTAGGCGCTGAAAAGAACTTTGAGTTAACAATTAACTCGGATTGATTTAAAAACTCGCAAAAAGTGATAGGCTCGAATCTCACCGGGTTTGTTAATCCCCACACTTATTCGTTAAGTCATCAATTTTTGCTCAATTTGGGCTTTGTGTATGTTGAATTTTTACAACTTGAGACTTCAATCCGACTTTTAATGATATTTTTGAAAAATTTGAATTCCAACTTTTATTTATTTTGAACAAAAATATTTTTGGTTTTTTCAAAGTTTTATGATTTTTTTGAAAATTTCTGGGCATTTTTGAAAATTTGTGAAGTTTTAGAAATATGCACTTGTGACCCCCCCAAACTTAGACTTTTGCATTGTCCTCAAGAAAAAAGGACTAAAATCTAAATAAGGCAAAATAATAAGTGCGATAAATAAAATAAACAAATGGGAAAAACGCAGCAAGACACTATATGACACTCATGCATGACTCAAAAATACACTAACAATCACCCCATATGCGTCGGGGGTGCGACGACCTATCATCTCTCCGCGAACTCACCCGACCCCACTCACGGGGTTAGATGTTCTCCTCGACTCTCCCGTCCTAGGATTATAAGCTAACAATCGGAAAAAGTTGGGACCTCGCCCATAGATAAGGGATAGATCGGGAGACTTAGCGTGACTAATTGTAGAGGGATCCTCGTGATGCTGACTCAAAGCGTGGTCTGCGTGCGCTGACTCGGAGGGAACACCAAGGTTTCTTTCAATTTTTAAGATGCATGGGTCAGGCTCTAAGTCAGATGGACCACAACTTTTCTCCTTACTCGCCTTCGGGACCTCTAGTGGTATGGGTGGATGGTCACAAAGAAGAAATTCATTGATTTTATCTTTCCATTCGCTTTCTTCTAGGTGCCTAAATGAATCCAATAGAGTTTGGACTTCGTCGTTAAGGCTCTCATCTAGGCTCTCATCCACCGGACCAAATTTTTTTCAAATTCTTCCATGCTTATGTCCCCTAGCTCTCTCCCCGAGTAGTGCCTACGTCCTCTCTTACTTGCTCGATCTCCAACTCCACCAGTTTTCTCTCTTCTAACCCCTCTCTCTCTCTCTCTCACGGTCACTACACACCTCTCCCCCACTTTGCTCTCATCATCACAACTACCGCTATTACTTGATGAAAAAAGGTACACCCCTAACGGCTCTCTCTTGTGGGACCCCTCATTCTCATGGCTCGACACTAAGCAGGACCCTAGGGCATCTCCATAATCATTTTCCTCAAAGTACTCCCCTACGATCTCGTCTATTAAGCTTACCGCGTGAAGGTCATCTTCTTCCCTCGTATGTTGGGTGACATGGAAGATGTTGGTCTCTAAGGTCATGTTCCCAAAGGTGAGTTGCATTCTCCCATTCCGAGTATTGATGATTGCGTTAGCCGTAGCTAAGAAAGGGCGTCCAAGGATGATGGGAACATGGTTGCTCAAGTTAAAGGAGGGCTCCGTGTCCCATACGACAAAGTCTATCGAGAAGTAAAAAGTATCAACTTGGACGATCACGTCCTCGACTATCCCTCTTGGGATCTTCACGGTTCGATCCGCTAATTGGAGAGTGACCTTTGTGGGCTTGAGGTCGCCCAAGTCAAGTTTCCTATAGATGGAGTAAGGGAGGATATTGACACTAACTCCCAAATCAAGTAAGGTTTTTCGATTTTGTTTTCTCCAATGATGCAGGAAATGGTGGGTGCATCGGGATCTTTGAATTTAGGTGGGAGATCATTGAGTAGAATGGAGCTCACATTCTGTGCTAGAAAGACATTTTTCTTTACCTTCATCTTTATCTTTACTGTCAACAAGTCTTTAATGACTTTTCCATAAGCTGGAATTTGCTTAATGGCATCGAGGAAAGGTAAATTCAGCTTAACTTGTTTTAGCATGTCTACCACGTCATCACGTGGGTTTACTTTATGGGAAGGAATTAGCCTTTGAGGAAACGGTTCTGCAGAGGGTGGTTTCACTACTACCTCGGGCTCACTAGCATCTTCTTTGTCACTCTCATTCAAGGGGAAATCTTCGGCCTCTTTCGTGCCGGGCAAAATCTCCTTATCTTTAGGTACGTCTCGTGGGGGAGGTGACAAGTCAACTACTCTCCCACTACGTAGAGTGGTAATTGTGATACATTTCTCAGGATGGTCATGGGGTGCCGAGATAACACTAGTTTCACCTTGGAGAGGTCTTTGGCCCTGGGCAGGAAACTTGCCCTTCTCTTGGATACTCCACAATGATTGCAGCTGTGAAATGTTTGCATTCATGTCATTCATCATGCGCTCATGCCTATCATTAGTTTTAGTCTGGGTATTGATAAAGTGGTTGATAGTATCCTCGAGACTTCTCCGCGGTGGCGGGATATAAGATCCTTGAGGTGGTGGTGCTTGCACATGTCCTTGCATGTGCGGGGCTTGTTGAATGTTTTGTGGTGGAGGAGGGGCAACATGGGAAGTAGGGTTCATCACAGCGTGTTGTTGCCCATAGCTAAAACCAGGGTGGTTTCTCCAAGAAGGGTTGTAAGAATTCCCGTGAGGTGCATCCAACATTGAAGCATCACTTTGTAGGCGGGTATGGTCGGGCATTCCTCAGTTGAATGGCCCGCCTCACAAATTGCACACACCTTTTCAATGGGGTTTGGTATGGATCCAGTTGGTCCTCTTCCACATATCCCACGTAGGTCTCGCACTTCTTTCTCAAGTATATCAATCTGACTGTTCGCTATAGAACTCTTTTCTACATGAAATAGGTCGGACGCTGACGGAGTGGTGGTCACATGACGATTTCGATTTTGAGCATTAGGGTCAGATGTATCCTAGGATTGGGTAGTCTCAATGACATACCTCAAGTGAAGCTCAACATCATGGGCGTCTAAGTTGACAAAGGGACCACTTCCCATGGTTTCAACAAGTTGCTTGAAGTTGAGATTCAGCCCATTATAGAGAAAAGAGATGATTTATGTTGCATTAAATCCATGATGGGGGCATGAAGTAACTAACTCATTGAAACGCTCATAACATTGATGAAATGGCTCATTTTCAGGTTGTCTGAACGCTTGAATTTGAGCCTTTATGGACATTGTTCGATGTGGTGGGAAGAATTTCTTGAGAAATCTCGATTGTAACTCATTCCAAGATGGAATGGATCTGGGAGGTAAAGACCATAGCCAGGTCTTAGCTTTATCTTTGAGCGAGAAGGGGAAGAGTTTGAGGCGGATAACCTCTTGTGTGCAGGTTTGATCATTGAGAGTATCGCACACATCCTCAAATTCCCTAATATGGAGGTATGGCTTTTCATAATCCATACCATGGTAGTGTGGTAACATCTGGATCATCCCATTTTTGAAACAGAATTGCCCGGTATTATACGGGAGTATAATGCATCCCGGAGTGACAGTGCGCTCGGGATATAAGAATTCTCTCAGCGGGCGGTGGGGGCCTCTTCCTCACCGGTGGTTGCACTACCGTGTTGCGACATCTCTCTCTCTCTCTTAACGACTCGGGGCTCTAACTTTGTGTGCTCGAAGTGTGCTCGGAGGTGTGCCCTACGAAGGAAAATGGAGTGTTGTTAGAGATTGAGTGTGACGGTGTGGGAGGTGGAATCCAGAACTGTGGGGCGTTTGGAGTGTGGGGACTATCTGGGTTATACACAACTATTGGATTTTCGTGAATGCTGGTTGGAGTATTGTGGGGAGTGGGAGTGGAATTTTGCATTAAAAACTTGTGAGATATGGTGGTGAATCTTTTTGTGCTTTTTTGGATTTTTTTATATGTTTTTGGATTTTTGGAGATTTTTGGTTAAAGCTTTGGATTGACTCGATCGAATCCTAAGTCTACCTAGTTCCCCGGCAACGGCGCCAAAAAATTTACGCGACTAAAATTGTGTCTCAGAAATGCGTTCACTCTAGGCTCAAGTGCAAGCCTGTCGCTCAAGTAATAATCCCAGTAAGTCGGGTATTGATCCTCAGGGAAAAAGGACAACAGAGTTGTGACAACGGGAAAAGACGGAGGAATCCTAACTTTGACTCTAAAAAGAAAAGAAAAAATGATTTGGTTTTGAGATTGATTACAGCTAAATGCGATAATGAAATTATGAAGAAATGCAACTATACTAATCTACCTAAATTATGAATGAACGATGATGTGAAACTTTTTGTTTAAATAATAAGAAAAATTGGACGGGAATACAATCCCCCAACCCTAGTGTATTGCAGATATAATATTAATATTAAATTTATCTGATTGATTTGACCAGGAATTTAGTACTCCCAAGCATTATGTATACGAGGTTCAAGCCCGCGTCATACCTAATCTGAGGATGAGTAAATCAGTATCGCGATTATAGCACTCGAATTGCACTCTAAATCATCACGAGTACCCAAAGGCAAACGAGATATAAAGATCTAAAATTGTTGTGTAACTACGCAATACGGTCCTAATCAATCACTAAATTCAGCGGATTAATTTTATACACACGCACTAACACATCAGGCTGGGTTCATGCATCCCGGCCTTAGAAAATCTAGCCTAGCATGTTGAAAATAATGGAAACAATGATTAATGTGCAGGTATTCATGATTACTCTAAGAAAAATGGTAATTAGATGTAGAGAGGAATTGGAAAATAAGAAATACTTACTAAAACAACCCAAGCAGTAATTGCAACAATGAATGAAACTAATACTCACAAAAATCACTAAAAAAATCTTAAATCCTTGAATTAAAACTGAAATTATTAGCTAAACTAGGGTTTCTGGAAAAGGAGAGGAAAATCCTATTAATTCTCCATACTAATAACAATAATAAATCGGGTCTTTATACCTTACAAAAATTTCGGAGGTTCATCTACACTAGGAGTCTTTTTAGGAAGAGATAGAATTTCCAAATCTCGAAGCCCGGACCGGTCCGGGCCTTAGGCGGACCGGTCTGCCCCCAAGGCGGATCGGTTCTTTTTATTTTGAGGCGGACCAGTCTGGGGTCGGACCGGTTCCTTTTATTTTTGCCTTCTTTGGTTTTCATGAGATCCGGGGTCTTCTGGACTTTAACAAAGCGAACCGGTCCGGGGTAAGGGCGGACCGGTCTGCCTATTTTACTTTTTAGCTCAACTTTGACTGCTCATAACTTTTGTTTCGGGACTCCGATTGAGGTGTCGTTTCTTCCTATGTGCTCATGAATGTGATATCTTCAACTTCTCTGCAGGTATCTCATCCGAATTTTGGGTGGAAATTATGCTTTTGCCCTTTTGACTTTTCCTTCTTTCTTTCTTGATTCTTCCAGTTTCCTTCTTTCGTTTCTTGTCATCAAAAACCTGTAAAATCAGTACAAAATACCAGAAACTCGATGTACTCGTTAGGATCAGTCAGTAGTAAGATTATGAGATAAAGTCAACCCAATTACGTGCTCGAGGTGCTAAAAGTAACTAAATCAAGGGATAAATTAGGAAGAATTTATGCCTAATCAGTTATACTAGCGTAGAAAGACACTATTTGGCATTAATTTTTGTACCTTAAAAGCTAAGGAATTATATGCTATCTTTGACTTTTCAAATAGTGACAAGATGTGATCCAATTAAGTTTTTATTGGCATGAACAATTTTAATTGGAAGAGCAATAATGTGGTTCCTCATTCTGTCGGAGTATGATATGAAATGTGTTATCCCTCAAGCAATCAAGAGGCAAGCCTATGCAAATATCTTAGACATTTTCCCCGAGGCTTATTCGAGCCACTTCACGAAGATATACCAAGTGATAATTTACAAGACAATCTTTGTGAGGCAAATCAAGAAGAGTTCTCTACAAAGTTTGATGGTTCATTTTACATGGGAAAAAGGAGGAGAAGGAGTTATCTTATCTAGAGGAAATGAAAAAATTACTGTATCATTGAAGTTGTATTTTTATTGTTCAAATAATAAGATAGGGTACAAAGCACTAATTCTAGGGTTACTCGAAGCACTGCGAAGGGGCATCTGTTCACTCGGCATTAAAGGAGATTCAAACATTGTAGTTAGGCAAGTAAGTGGTGAATACATGCTGAAGTATCTCAGTTTGTCACCTTATAGAACGAATATCCATAGGTTGATAGGAAAATTTCATAAGGTTAAGGTGGAGAGTCACCCAAGGATAATGAATCTCCTTGTTGATGCTTATGCCACGATCGCACATAACGTGGTCATGGATGGTGAATCTACAACTATGGTGATCCATCTAAGAATAACACCATCATCTATGCTCCAATTCTTCCCTAGCGATGATAATTCTTCCCTAGCGATGATAATACTTTCTTTTTTAAGGATATTCGTACTACATAAATCCTGAGGGCACATTTTCTAGATGCGTGGGTTTGAAGGAAGAACGAGAGAGGGTGACGAAAACTCATGATGATTATTATGAAACCACTATATTGCCCTTTATAGTAGAATTCAAAGGGAGGTTTATTTTTTAACAATAATAAATCAAGACCTAACAACAATACAAAATAAATATGCTAAATTTCAAGATTTCTTCCAACCAACTGAGTGTAATTTTATGGAAGCTCAGACGGATTTAAGGCAACCCTACATTGTTTAATCAGAGATGGAGTTATCCCAAATGATGAATCATCCATCACACTTCAACAATATCTAACCCCAAAGGCAATGGTCAAGATAATTTTATAGACAAAACCTTGGTTAACATTTTATCTAAGATGGTGGAGGATTTTCTTCGGGCGTGTGATGATAAACTCCCAACGGCAATTTGGCCATATCGAATAACAAAGAGGAAACCAACATGCTACACATCATTTTCCTTAGTCTATGGAGTTGAAATAATTATTCTAATGAGTAAGAAGTACCTTCTTCTAGATATACCTTGCGAAGAAAAATGCTTTCACAGAGAAGGCACGTTCATCTAGAAGCACTATATGAACACAAAGATGGTGAGAAAAGTAACTTCCAGGTCAAAATGAAATAACCCTCTAGATCTTTTGAGAATTTGGTGAATCCAAAAAAATATGTGGAAGGTGACCTAGTTTTGAAAGCTACGGTCAACCAAATTAGGGAACTCCATTTGCCCAAGTTCGCGGCAAATTAAAAGGGACCATATGTTATTGAGGAGGAACATGATTCAGGTTATTGTTTGATCTCAAAGGTTTAGGATGATAGACCATTCCAATTTTTAGCATATGTTATTGAGGACACATTTTAAAAAATCCTACTTTTCTTCTTAGAATTTGTGAAGAAACACGTGTAAAATTAGGGTTACAATTTATAATATATAAACAAGTGCTGAAGCAACAAATATGAGTAATGTACATGATTAGTCATGGTTATTTTATATTAGCGCCCTTTATATTTATGTATCCAAGAACAATTGTGTCTGTCAATTCCTATATTTATGCTCATATAATGGTTAACCTTATATATATAAACACACACACATACACACATTGGGAGAGGATCACAAGTGGACCTAAAGGCCTAACTTTTTAATGGAACTAAACAAACAAATACCTAACAAACCATTAATTTTAATTCATATGGTGTAATTGGTCCGTGCCAACAGCAACGGACATGCGTGTCGATCAAATATTTTTTTTGCACACCCCCGCCCACCCTCACCCCCACCCCCACCCACTCCCACCCCACCCCCACCATGGAAGCCCTTACCCTTGAGTAAACATTCCAGCAACTTAATTTTTTTTAGCTAGTGGTCTGCTATGGGGGGGTAGGGGTGGAGGTGGGGAGGGGTAGGGGGCCTAGGGTCACACACGTGTCTGCTGCCGCTGGCACGGACCAATTATATATATATATATATATATATATATATATATATATATATATATATATATGTGTGTGTGTGTGTGTGTGTGTGTGTGTGTGTGTGTGTGTGTGTGTGTGTGTGTGTGTACTTTGTAACGTTTATTTGAGCTTTTATAGGTGTTAGGAATGCTTAGCAAAGAAATTGGTTGCATTTCGATAAAGTTTAATCTTAATATGCATACTTAGAGGCATTTCAGTCATTTAAAAATTTGGAATTTTAAACCTAACTCTTTATGTAAGCGTAGCTCTTTGAGTTAGCTTCATGTAGCCACCAATGGTGCGTTATTTCGATTTATAATGAAGAAGTTATGTCATTTTCCGTATGTTGAACCATGTGAATAAATAAATCACCCTAGGTGTTAAAATCTCAGGTGTCGAATTGATTCACCCCCTTCCCCGAATCGATTCAGAAGCTGGCAGTGCACTGAATTTTACTTGATCTGTCGATCACCGGTTTTGATCGATCGATCGATCGTCCCAAATATTTTGTAATTTGTTCCATTTTCTTTCTTTTATTTTGGATTTAATCCACTTTATATAGTAACTGGACTCTTATTTGTTCATTATCTCAATTTAATTTTAGTTAGGTTTACGAGTTGATTTTGGGCGCTTCTCTCTCTCACTCATAAGGTTTACTATTTTGTGATTTTGTAATCGCTATTCATCTTCTACTTTCTTTAATATAATATTTCTTAGTTAGTTTCTTTCTTTATAAATTATTTTTGTTGATTTGTTAATTATATTTACTACTGTATTTATTTCTTTCCTTTAATTTCATGTGATTCACAATGTTTTGTAACTAGCTTGTGGATAAGGATCTCATTTCCAACATTAACGGGTTCTTGAGCTTGAAATCTAGGAATTGATTTGAAACACTTTTAATTGAAACCATGTGTATTAGTATTGGAATATTATGCGTTTAACTTCATTTGCCATGCAATGGTAATGTTTATAATGATATTGCAACATTAATCCATTTGTGACCATATTTGAATGAAAGTTTTATCTTTTATTTTAGGTTTGGTCTCTTCATGTGGTATGTTTATAATTAATGGAATATGCTCGGTTAATTGTGTTTTCGAACCAAATTCCTTAACATATTTTGTTTACTCGTGGTGGGGATGTGACTTAATTGATTCTTGTCATTTAATTTAGTTTAAATATTTGCTTAATGTTGATTTAGTTTCCACCCAAATCATCTTTTATTTTTCCATTTTAAGGTAATAAATCAATTTCATCCTAAATACCATTCCATATGTATTTGATCCCTACGTGTCACTACATTCTATTGTGTACCAACTTGTTGTTTTTGTTAAAAGATAAACACCAATGCCATTATATTTTGCAAATTTTGCGCTTTATCAAAATGGCATCATGCTGAGGAACTATGTTTTTTCGGATTTTAGTGATTTAGTACGTTGTTTATATTTTGTATATTCCATTTTGTGTTTTATAGTTAATTTGTGACTTGCACCTTTTTAGCATCGAGAAACTTGAAATTTGGGTGCTCTTCGCATTCTTGAATTTCCTGAGTGAACAATTTTGTTATAAACATCTCATTTTAACCCCCTTTAATAGTTTTAATTTTGATGATAAGTGTTGTTGGGAAACTTTGCTAGAATGGGAAGTCTCTAACTGTGAGCAACCCCCCTAAAAATATGTTATGTCTTCTTGTTAGTTTGATCAGGAGTTAGCAAAAAAGGAATTGATTGACCAAATTGGGAGTCATAAAGCTTGGACTATTGAAATAAATGCCCAATTCGATGAAATTATTTCTTCTTTAAAAATCTCGGTTGAGGTTGTAACTTGCATTTCACCTCCATCCTTTTTGAAGAAGAAATTATTTAGAATGATCCAAGAACTTTCAAATTTTAACCTTAGATTTAGGATTCAGATTTATTGAGGAATAAGGTCCTTTATTTCCTTAGTTTTCGACCGTTATCCAATCATTACAACTATTATAAGAATCGAATGAAAGTCTTGAGGACTTCGGCCCGATTTTTGAAAGGGAATATTATTTTGAGATGCTTATCTGTTGGGTTATTCACTCGCACTTGTCCCATCTCACAATCTAATTAAAAAACCTTTGGGTGGTAATTTTTATTTTCTTGGGACCAATTTTGTCTTGTCTCCCATTTAATCCAAATCCCCTATTATCCCCTGATTCTTTTTAATTAGTGATTGCCTCTTTTTCCTGCCCAAACGATGCCTTCCGTTATGCAAATGAAATTCCTATTTTTCGGAAGACGTGAACTCTAATGAGGAACCTCCATTAATCCCTTAGATTCAAAAAATTTAACTTCTACTGTATAGTCAGTTAAAAGTTAAAATTATTTTTGTAATAGTAGCTTCTTTCTTTTTCATTATTATCTAGTGTAATTAGTTTTAAAAAAGGGGCGTATACCAAATAGTCCCTCGAACTTGTTTTAATATATTTTGCACCAAAAAGTCCTTCACCATGTCGCTGGCGTGGACCTTTAAAGATAAGAGTATAAGGGACTTTTTGGTACAAAATAAAAGGCTTGGACTAAATGTGTATTAAAAAATGCTTAAGGGAATTTTTGGTATTTGATCCTTAAAAAAATTGTACTTGTTTTTGTTATGCATAGTTCTAACATGTTTAGTAGAATCAATGGACTTGTACTTTCCCGATATCTCTACATTTTGGATAATATCATTTTCTTCCTCTATTTAACTTGTGTTCTTGACTTACATTGAGGGTAGTGCAATGTCTAAGTTAGGGGTGCAGTTATTCTTCCCATTAATTGATAGTTTCTTTAATTAGATTACATGTTTATTCACAAGTAGTCTTTCTTGTAAAAAATTGAAAATTTAAAAAAATATTTCCAACAATCATTCAAAAAAATGTCAATTCTAATTGATAATTAATTGATGCATGTTCTAGATTTTAAAAGTTCTTAAACTTTAGTCCTCAAATCATTGATATTATGACGAACTTCATGATTTAAACTTTTGAACCAATTAGCACATGCAATTTTCTTGTTTAAGTGATTCAATTTAAGGCTTTTATAACCAAGTGATCTTTTGTTTCATTTGAAGATGCTTAAACCAAGTGAGAGTTGCACTTTTTTCGTTTGTGAGTGTTTATACATTACCCTTTCCTTCTTGAAAATATTAAAGTTGTTGGTGATCTCACTAGTCTTTCTTCGATTATTCATTTATGGAGTTCATTTTGAATTGTGTTACTTGAGCATGACTTTTAACATTGTTTTGACTCGAGAATCGCATAAACCTTAGGAAAGGATCATATGCTTCCTTTGTTATTACACCCATATTGACCTTAACCTCACCTTATATTTTTCCCTGGTCCACCCTTTGAGCCTAAATATTAACCTTTCGTTTCAAAACCCAAAATACTATAACTAACTACAAATTGGAGTTTTAAACTATACACACACCTTTATACCATTGTTTGGAATGATACTTCAGATTTAATGACGTTTTTTTTCCATGGTTGTAATTAAGCATATGAGTTGGTTTTTATTCCCGAGAAAAAAAAGTGAAAAAGAAAAGAAAAAGGAACTGGAAAAAAGAACAAGGAAAGGATTGAAAAAAATAACAATCCTGTAGTCATTAAAGAAAATAAAGTTAATCACACTCCAATGTTATATTCATTGTTTTTATGAAAATTATATTCCAATTTTGAAATTTCCCGAGAATTTTCTATTATCCTGAGTATTCTTCCCGAACATTTTGAATCCATACGTATTCTATTTCTTTCATAATCTTAACCCCAAACCTACATTATTAAAAGTACTAGTGGTACTAAGGTGCATTTGATTCAAAAATCATAATAATTGTGATAATCTGTGAAAGTGCATTTCATCTCCCTTAATGAATAATATCCATTCATTGAGATTATAATTTTAAATTTTATATATAGCGTTCTTCATTGATGACATGTGCGCAACCTTTCTTCCATTTACATTTACTTATTACGCTCGTATATACCGTGAATGTTACATCCCATTTATGAATGATTTCATTTATTTAGTGTAATCACTAGAGAGGTTTGATGCCATGCACACTTTAGTGTTTATCCGGTTTATAAAAGTTTTGTCAAATCATATTGAGCTCGCTCTTAGTACCACATTGAAGGCTTTCATTATGATGAAGTTATTATAATAATGATAATGGTTACATACTATTAGGTAAATTGTCATTCGCTTTCTAAGTAAATTGTTGAAATCCTTTTTGTTGTTATTGTGATTTTCTTATTGGTTATTTATACATACTTTTGGATAAACTTGATGGTTGTAGGTTTCATCCCTGAAAACCCTCTCGAGAAAACACTCATCCACTAGGGTAACCTAGGGATTTAACGACTTATTGCATTCACTAAATGTAATCGTGCTCCCGTGAAAGTGGCATTTATCCTCTTTACTTATCTATTTTTTTAATTTTCGTGTTGGATTAGGTCTCCTTTTGTTTCATCACTAAGGACTAGTAATTTCTAAGTTATGGGGTGCGATTAGTCACGAATATTGTATATTAGTTCCCTTTATATTTACGCATTCTAGCATAATTGTGTTTGTTAATTCCTATATTTATGTTGATATATTGGTTAACCTTTGTTTTCAACACACACACACACACACATTTAAAGGGAACTCTTATAAATCAATTGGTTGTATTTAGGGAAAGTTTCATCTCAATGTGCATCTTTATTGACATTATAATCATCTAAACTTTTTCGATGTTGTCCCTGTCTATTTACATAAGAGTAGCTCTCCGAGTTAACTTCGCATAGACACTGGCAGTGTGTCATTCAAAATTATAACGAAGGAGTTATGGAATTTTTGGTATGTTGAACCAAGTGAAGAAACAGAGAAACCCAAGGCGTAAAACTCCCAGGTGCCGAATCGATTTATCCCCTACTCCGAATCAATTCGAAACATTGAATGCACTGAATTTTTCTTAATCGATAGATCAACAATTTTTGTCGATCGATGGATGGGCCCAGATAATTCGCAATTTGTTCCGTTTTCTTTCTTTTCTTTTGGATTTAATCAACCTACTATAAATAGTAAGTGTAGTTTTATTTATTCATTATCTAGATTTAGTTTTACTTAGGTTTGAGAGTTAATTTTAGGAACTTCTCTCTCTCTCTCTCTCTCTAGGGGTTTACCATTTTTATGGTTTTCTAAGCACTATTCATCTTCTTATTTCTTTAATTCAAGCTTTCTTACTTAGTTTTTGCTTTGTTAGTTAGTTTTCTTTATTTGTTAATTAGATTTATTGCATTATTTATTGTTTTCCTTTAATTTCATGGGTTCTTGAGCTTGAAATTTAGGAAGTGGTTTGAAACACTTTTAATTGAAACAATGTGTATTTATGTTGGAATATTATGTGTGTAACTTCCTTTGTCACATAACGGTAGTGCTTATAGAAACATAGCAATGTTAGTACATTTGTGACCACATTCAATTGAAAGTTTTGTCTTTCATTTTTAGGTCTGGTCTCTTCATGTGGAATGTTTATAATCAAATGAATATTCTCGATTAATTATTTTTTTAACTATATTTCTTAATACGTTTTGTTTACCCATGGTGAGGATGCGATCATAATTCATTTTTATCATTTAATTTAGTTTCAATATTTGCATAGTGTTGATTTTGTTTCCACCCATATCATATTTTATTTTTCCCTTTTCGAGTAATAAATCAATTGCATCTTAAATATCTTTCCATATGAATTCAATCCCTACTTTCCGCTACACTATACAGTGTACCAAACTATGTTTTTTATTAAGTGATACCCAACGACAATAAATTTTACAAAGTTTGCGCCTCATCGGTACACACATGTTCAAGAACAAACACTCTTTGTATTTTAGTTATAAATATAGTTATAATAAAAATTAAGACTACCAACCATAAATACATCAAAACGAATCTATACTAAGAGGAACCAAAAATCGGGATAAGTAAGAAGCCCTCCCTAATCTAAGAAGCCACTTCAAAATCAACTTCTTGTTGATAATAAAACACAAAAGAAAGTTCTATTCAGCTTCTGCCCTTCACTTTATATTAGCTTCACGCTTCCTCTTGGCCTTAGACAAATTTTTCTCTACCACCTTCACCTCTTGGGCACTATTTTAATTTTTGGGGAAATTTCCCTCATCTTTTAATCTTCAATTTTCAATTCCTCCACATTCTTGAAATACTGAGCACGATAAGTCATCAGTTGGGGATCTTTGAGATAAATCAAACTGCTGATGAGTAATTGAAATTAAACCCATCCTTACTCTAGTCTTTAAGGGTGCCAAAATGTCGATTAAGGATGGACCTTTCAAGATAAGAAATTGAGGTGTTAACAATTCCAGATATCACATATTTTACACAATCGATAACCCATTATAACACTATGGGGATTTAGACATTCAACAGTGAAAGTCTCTAAATGAAAAGAAATCAACTGATCTAGAATGGTGCAAAGATATCCTTGAATAAAGTCATTTCCCTGAAGTACCTGCCGACAATACTTAGTCGGTTCAACATTTGGGATAGGGGCACCACAAGCTGAATCACTTTCCTCTCTACTCACACTGGTCATTGATCCACGATCAATCAGATCAGACGAATCAATATAGTTAGGAACAACCGTATCACGATCAATCTTCATCTCTTGCAGAGGCACATTAGCTTCAGGATGTACCACCTCAAGTGCTTCAGGAGGGTTATTCTCTATCAAAGACTATAGAATAGAGAAAGCAAAAGAGTTATAAAAAAGTTCAATTTTTTTAATCAAGAAGGTACAACTATAAATCCTTGGCAAGTATGAAGAAAAATCACCAAGAAAGTATATTTTTTTAAGAGAAATCATACCCCAAGTAGTGTACATCACCAGGCAGTTGTAGATTTACAGAAACCATATACAAGTAGGGTACATCACCAAATAAGGAAAAACTTAAAATTCTTTTTTACATTACACAATTGATAGGGTAAATCACCATGGAGGTGAGGTTTTTCGCTAATTCATGTCCAAGAAGGATATAACTCTAAGAAAATCATTCACATACAAAATAATTATGAGAATACAAGAAGTTTCACAAAATGATGAGTGTATAATTATACCTCATCATCAGCTGCAACCACTAGAGCAAATTCTAGATCCAAAACAATAGGCTCCATTGAAAAAGCACCAACCTCCACAAATTAAAGAGTAATATCCACTAAGGTTAGATCGAACTCAACTAGAGGAGTTATCTGCTCCCTTTGTTCAATACTGGCATGATGAAATAACATAAATAGAGGAAGCATAGCATAAAACGGGCACATAAGAAAGAAAAGTAGACATTTTTGTTTTTTTGCAAGGCATATACCTCAAGAGTTGCTCGATGAATGTGGAAAAAGATTGAGGAACTAAGATCGGATTTTTTATTGATTTATTCGTAACTTAGGTTACGTACACATAAATTTAATTTTTATCCAAATTTTATCTTGATTATAAATTAGGTATGCGTGCAATAAAATCCAAATTAAAGACTAATCAATTACGCAATCAAACCAAACATGCGAAGATGTAAGGAAAAAATACTTTCGAGAAAAACCTAGCATTCAGCACTGTAAAGAGTTTGATAAACACAATCGACTTACACACTACTTAGCACCACTAAGAATACTGCGCAGAAGTCTTCAAATCTTCTGCATAATACGACACAGTCTATTGTAAGGACATTATTTTACATTGTCCGTTCATATTTGAGTATGTCGTATACCGTTAGAACCATCAAAGAATAATTGAAGATCATTCAAGCGTCAAGACGGATCCGAATATCAAAGGTCTACAACATTCAAGCATCCGCGAGATGAATTTTGGTAAGGTTATGTTTAAGTAACAAAATATTTTCTAGGTGTTGGAGCGGAGTTTTTCGTCTAAAGTTTTTTTAAAGTTTTGAGGCGGAATATTTTCTAGGAATTTTTTTTTTTAATTTAATCTCATTCGATCGAGATGCACAGTCGTTCTAGCGACATGTGATCTCGCGCGAAGCTATCATTGAAGCGATAGTGCCTTTTCGTTCGAGTGATTTCTCTTCTCGTTCGAGCGACGTGCCTCCTTAAGTTTTTTATAAATAGGGTGTTAAACCACTCTGTTTTCGATAAGAAGATCGATGGTTTAGTTTCTATAAATACTGCAAATCAACAAAACACTTTTTCTTCTTCATTTAGGGTTTCAATCATTTTTATCTTCAATTCACAAGATCCCAATAGTTTATGTGGATTGTTTTGGAACACAAGATATAACTTTGGTGAAGTTTTTCTCTTGTAAAGAGGGTAAATCTATGGCTGACGACTACACGTCGATTGGGAGTGCTCGAGGGTGTTCCTGGTTGATTGGACTGCGTGTCCATGTGGACTGCTATGGTTGTTCCATTACTAACTCAAGACTGCGTGTCTTTATGGATTCTTGCAGGAGTTCATTGTAGATTTCATTGTAATCATTGTACGTCGCGATTTACTATTTTATAGTGAAATAAAGGTTTTGCCCAAAAGGGATTTTTCCTGAAATGTGAGTTACCAAGTTTATTTGCAATGGTTTGACACACACACACACACACACACGTAGTTGCATGTTTAGGGGTTGAATTATTTTGGTTTGATATTTGTCAGAATTTATATAAGGTTAACTTGGAAATTTGTGAATTTATTCAAATCGATATCACCCGGCATTATCATCAATCACTGTCAATAGGAAGCGGTCTTTACTAGGTATCCACCGATTAGCCTTTTCTTATCTAGAAGAAGAGTCTCGAGTCCACAAGTCAACAGTAGAGTAGAACCCTATAAGGGTTCATGCAAGTGTATGGAAACTTGGGTTTAAACAAACTCAATAAATCACATATGGGATATATGATTTGGAAAATAAAAAGTGTTTTGTAAAACACAAAGATGGGAAATTTTGGTACAGATGTTGAGAGTTTATTTTCACCAAAAGTCTTTAGAAAACCTCATCAAAACAAATTATTTCTAGAAAAATTTCAAATTTCGAGGCAGCAAATTCGTTCAAACGAAAATGTTAGGTTGTTCGAACCAGATTAGATTTTCATTTTAAAGAAACTCGAGTTCGTTCAAATGAGACAACTTTGTGATTTGATCGTCTTTCTAATGAGATTCTAACGAGATGAGAAATCCTTGGCAGAGGATTCTCATTCGAAGGTCCTTTAATGGTATTCAAATGAAATATCATTTTCGTTTTAACGATATCTCACTCTTGTCCGAACGGGCTTTAAAAATTTAATTTTATTTTTAAAATCCGTTTTATCAAAATGCCTCAATTTAAAAGGTAGACATACCAGAATATAATTTGACAAGTCATATTCCTCGATTAAAGTGTTAGTAACTAATCCAATGGCTTGAAATCCAAAAATGATGCTCGATCACTAATATATTCTCGAATGATTGTGGAGGCAATGCGGATGAAGTTTTCCGTTTGAAACTCTAATTTATAACGAGATACGCCAAAATAATAAATTTCCTTAGATATGAGCAATAATAAAATCTTCCTATTACAAAGATATCCAGAGATACCATAGTTATGGGTATCACAATTGGGAGGTCCAAATTTATAACTGATCTCAGGAGGCTGCGATGAAGGATTTTCCTCATTGAGGGACCTTAAGAGGGCCATCACATACACAAATAGATCAACATGTGGAATGTTTTAAGTTACCTTCATATGAAAATTATAACCAAGTCTTGTAAATCGCTAACATTGAGAATAACCATGTGATCAAGTCAAAGTTCAACTTAGACTACTTGAGTTGAAGGAGTTGGGGGAATAACGACTAGTAGTAGCTCAAGTGTAACTGGGGGAATAATTGGATCATTTCTAAAGTTCCACATGAGTCACTCATAACTTCTTTGTTCATTAGCAGTTTTCTTTCCATAAAAGAAACACGTCGAAAAGGGGCATGCCTCGAAGAAGCTCGCCTAAATTTTTGAAGTTGAGGGAATTGAAGAAATTTGAATGATGTCTACTTCAACTATTGAACTCGAAGAACCTCTTGTGGGAGGAATGTCATTAGGAATATAGACAACTTCCACGGATGGTGGAGTGAAATCTTAATGAAAGAGTAATAGTGTTAGAAACAATTTTTTCCAATAAGAAATAAGTTAACACTTGGAGAATATTTATTGGTAACTTTAAAAAATAACAAAATGGGTTCATTGTTGAATTTCGTGAGGAGACATAAATGGATTAACAAGGGGGAAACATCCACTAAATCATCATTTGACCTGTCCTCAAGAGTTTGAATTGAGGAAACTAAGGGCGTGGGAGTTGGAACCACACATTTTTCACTAAGTTTCTTCATCAAAATATTTTTGCATTGAGGAGGTTGAGTAGTTGGAGGTGTCCGCTCCACTTTCTAAAGATGATCAACCTTAATCTGAGAAACACCAAAGTCATTATCTAGGTGATGCAACTCTAATACGGCTAAGAAATCATCTTTATTAATATGCATAGATTCCATACTAGACAGAACATATGATATTAAAGCAACTACTTGTTTTGCTATAGCAGGATTAAGTTGGGGAGAACTCATAGTTTTAGATGATTCCTTGGTGGCATTTATTTTCTTGGCAGCGTGAGAGATAACTTCTCCTTTTCTATAATCGACGGCCGATGATTCTTTTCATTTAGTGCCACCAACTATAACATAACCTTTCTTTTTTGTCCTTTCTATACTCTTAATTAACTTTCGTAGTGGTGGCCAAATGAGGAATTTCTTTTGGAAGTGGCCTTTTTGTGGCACTCAACTCAAACTCAGTACTAATAGTGGAGCTAATTGTAAGACCAAGCTCAAAAGGCCCATATTGTTGCACCACTTTATACATGGGTTTTGTTTTAATGAATTCCTTAAAGGTCCAAAGTGAGTTGGCGAATCATGGCAGAACCAACCAAAAGACACATCACCCACTCTATTAATCTCAGGAAAGATCAATAGATTATGATTGTTTTCGCATAAAACCACTACATTGCGGAGGGTGAAGTCAAGATAGGTAGTGTAAAATGAATCAACTAAACTACTGCTAGAAACTGGTTGGGGGATATCTAGCTCATAGCCAAATTACCTAGCACAGCGATGGGGTTTGCAAGCCTAACTCTCAACATCCCACTCTATAAACGAAGGAATACAACCATGTATAAGTAGAAACACGATAACCAGAGATATATAATCCTTAATACCCTATTCCCTTGGAAGGATATGCACCTTATAAGCTTCGTCTTAAAATAAAGACCAAGTTTGAGCATTAGTCTCCCTAAAAAATGGACAGTTGTAAAAAGCATTATAATTCTGAATTAAAGGAAACAATGTCTTCCTTATTTGCTTTTTATTATAGTGCATCAAATGTGGATGTTTTGTGGGGGAGTTTCTAATTGGTTGTTATTTTGATCAAGGGAGAGGTTCTTGACATGAAAGAGCCCCATCAAGAGAATAGTGTTTGAAAAATTAGATGCATGACGACGTCCAATAGAGAGTTACATGTAAAAATGAGTTCTATTTAACCCAGTATATCTAGACCCAAAGGTGAGGGCAACAAGGAGATTATTGTATCCATGAGATAACCTACCGGATATATTTACCAACTTCCTACGTGGTTGATAATTGGGTTTTTCTGCTAAAAATAAACTTAAAATCATGATCAAGATGTAAGTTGTTAACTCTGAGGTTTGGCCATGACCAGGATCAAAAAGTGCATCCAGTGCATTACCCTTTTTCTTCTATTCCTTAGTGGGTTTAATATAGTGCTTTATAAATTAACTAATGAATTGTCCAAAAATGGCATTGGTAGAATCACCAACACATTCATGAACTAGCCTGTCCAACTTAGTTCATTCTTTAACTTTAACTTCATCAGGAGGTATGTCATCATATAAGAGAGCACCACAAGGCTCTAGAACCATCATTTGACATACAACTTCTAAGGTGATGGTAAATTCACCCTAAGATACCACTAAGGTGTGAGATATCACAATCCATATAGAGATCAACAATTGGAAAGCAGGGTTATTCTTGGACAAGGTAAAGTCCCCAAACCAAAGGCAACAAGGACCAAACTAACCTTGAAGAGAGTATCATCATATTTCTTGTCGATGTAGATTGACCAAGCTGCAAAACCATCTGGGTAACCTAATTCTCACTCGATGTCAACATGTGAATATGGAAAGTCCCCATGATTTAACCTAAACCTCAACAGAACGAAAGAGAAGAGGTAACCTCCCTGAGTATTGTCCTGGGGTTCCTCAGCCATTAATAAAGGATCTTATTTTCCTTTGATAATTATAGAAAATACCTCTCCTGAGACCAAAATTTATCCAAAGAATGAAATTTGGCAATAGAAATCAGACAAAGCCTCACCTTCTGCCATTTCTGATGTTGTCTTATTTTCGGTACTTTAATCAATTTTTCTTGAAGACGCCATAATCATTTGAGGGGGTTTTAATGATGGAAATGCACTAAAATTATATAAAAAAGATGTTGACGGAAAATAACTGATGAAAATGGTTCCAAATAGGGTTTTTAGGCAAGTTTGAGGCAACAAAGAAGACTTTCTCTCTCTAAAAGTTTAAAAGCTTTGAGTTTTTTATTGGTGGAAATTGTAAGAAGTTTGAAATAAAGAGATGAAAAAATATTTAAAAGGTTGGGAAAGTAGTTGTTAAGACTTCTCGACAGTTCATTATCCCAAGTATATTTTGAAAATTGGGGGAAAATGATGATTGCATGAATTAAGTAAGTTCAGAGACCATCCCAAGGTGCCACGTAACAAAAATAAACAAAGTTGGCAGTTGATGGGACTCCCACAATAAATGCTAGAGATATATACAGATTTCGTTGACATGCGTATAATCAAGTTGCTTCAATTTGAGGTTTTCTGAATTATGGTGTGTTAGTTGAAGGAATTTTGTATACAGTCTTCTTGTTAACATAATTCTTTTCTCTACAAGGGAAAAATGTAGGAGGGGCTTATATATAAACCTCCTTACTTGGAGATAAACCTCTTCATTAAGAGATATATGAGATATCAAGACAAAAGGGATCTTAACAAAAACTAAGGAATCCTTTCAAAATAAGCTAGTTCATCCAATATATATTTTTCGTGTGTTTTTATGTATTTATGAGCTATGTTATAATATTAATGAGGTTACTCGGTACCGGCGATGGACAAGTCTAACAAAACCTGGGGGAGCTTCCATGCTCTATCGAGGAAAATCACTTGGGAATCTCTAAGGAAATTGGTTTGGAGGATATAGATCAAAGCATCATTAAGGTGTGACTTAATAATTTTATATACAAGACGTAAAACACCCAACTTATCCCAATTGGGCATTCCTTGAGAAACCATGGCTAGACTCATTTCTCAACCACATAGTTTTGGCACCAAAAATATTCTCTATACATAAAATATTCGAATGACATCATACCATACAAAACATGTGTTAAATCAAACATAAATATGTAGAGTGACGGTTTAGTGAGCAGTTGGTCGTAAAGGGACTTCAGCACCTTATGTACCACTTGACACAATGGATGGTCACTTGAGAAAATGAATTAACATTTAGGGATAATGACATATTAGGTATGGGAGTCTGACCCAACATTTAATGTGCCCACGGTTCCTCACGTGTAGCTTGAGCTTTTATATATACCCCATTTATCCTTTGATAAATGATCAAATCTTTGAGACATAAGATCACCTTGAGATATTTATTACAAACCAGAGATTTTACTCTCCTCCATTAATATGATTTTTCAAGTTCTTACCAATAACTCAAGTATTTATTAAGTTATAAACAATATTCCTTCCATCATTTGGTGTTTGCCTGCCTACCTTGGGTGATCTAGAGTGCTTATTTCTCTCTCCCTCTAACTAACATCCATCAGAGGTTAATTTATTATCTAAACAGTTGTACTTATTACCCATCATTGTAATATATACTTTCATTTACTCGTTCTCATAAAGAGTACACTTATGACTATTTATCACCCCATTGAAATGGATCACACCTCAATTTATCTATACACACCTAGCACAAACTACTCTCTTACAATACGGTTAATAACTTTTAATCCAACAATATAAAAATATTATTCTCATTTCATGCAATATTATTAGTATCGCACTATTTTCATCATCATTTTATTATGATGGGTAGTAGCAAAACTTTTAATAAACAATCATATTTGATATGATATTATGTCTATCAAATTATTTTTCATTCTCATTTTCCCTCCCACTCCAATATTTACAAATGAATTTATAAACCTAATCACAATCATCCATAATTTATAAATTTAGGCCTAAAAGAAAATTTTCTTTAAATATGAAGATTAGTTCATATTTGCTTGTTGGTTTAATACTACGATGGATCACACACCCATGATCTTCATTATAAATCCCTAAGAAGGGTAGGTTACCCCATTAAATTATAATTTTTTTCATATATATTGATTTTAATGTTTAAAATTAAGGGAGCTCAACTTTTAAAAAAAGTCAACTCAGGGGCTCCCTCGCCCACACCCTCCTAGTTGTGGTAGGATTCGACCCCACCAAATAATAATTCTATGTGCGACACAAATTCATTAATCCACAACCAATGGAAAAAATTATGAGTTAATAAATTTATTGATATCTACAATATTGACTAACTCTTGTACAACACACGAGTTTCAAAGTAATCTATACATCATCACATTAAATAAAAGAAAAAAATATATCTCCCTCTTATTCGTGCCTTAGTCGGTAAATAACCCAAGCACATGACTCATGAACATGGATTAACCTCATAGTAAGTGTATTGAATTATACAATTCAACGGAAGATGAAAAAAAGACGTATTGTCAAATAAGTATTGTGATAAATATAAAAAGAAGTGACATTTAAGAAACTAAAGTATGAGTAAGAATGAGTGTGTGATACTACTTCAACTTGGACTCTCATGTGCACACATATTAGAAACATATAAAATAACTCATTTTGGACATACATGAAAAAGAGATGGAAGCCGAAAATGATGCACGTGATTAAAAGTATTCGTTCAATAGTGGGTTGAATGAAATGATGATGATGACCCATATAACTTATTGTATTTAGTTTTGTTTAATTAATCTATTGAATGAAACTTTTTCTTGTTTCATCCAGTTTTTTTATGTCCTCTTTCATGTATTATTATTTTTATCCATAACGTGTCTTTGCAAAAGTATAATACACTCATTGTTCCTCCATAAATAAGATTGTCTAGAATTCCTAAATCAAAACACTAATTGAGTCTTGCATTCTTGGTCATTTGATAAGCCTAATGAATTAGCATTAACATAACCGGATCATTATTTCCATTTCCTTGAGTACACCACTTCCGGATACAAGTATATTAGATTAGTGAATATAGACACTCCATGCAAGTCATGTCTCCTTTTGCGAAGTTCTTGCTAAAAGATTAGGGCACGATAATAGAACAAAAAAATATCGTTCATAATCTTTTTGAAGAATAGGTCCCACAAACAAATAACAAATAATCTACAATAAGATATGTACACTATGGTATGTGTAATCTACAATAAGATTATATATAATTACCTTAATTAGTACCTTGATAGAATTTATATGTACGCTATGGTATGTGTAAGGTCTAAGTTAGTCGCCTACCATAATATGTGTGGGAGGGGACTAGTCTAACTGGCCATAGTAATAGTTTTACATGTGAATCATGGTATGTGTAAGGTCTAATACTAGTTGGCTACATTCTATGTTCAAGTCCTAGGATGTCTAACTATGATGATGGGATTAATTGTGTAGGTACATCATGGTACGTGTAAGGTGATATTAATGGATGTTTGGATATAATGATGTAGTCGATACGGTGATACGGGTGGCGCACCTTAATATGTGTAGGTCATATAGGAAACTGTCCCTCTATAGTGGTGTAGCAATGAGATAACTGAATATTCAAAGTTTATAAATGTTGATGTAATACAGAAGTGGAAAGTTGGAAATTTTATTTATTTATTTATTTCTCTATTTAATATCATTATATAAAATACTATATTGTGATATTTGCTTCATCTATGTCTGAGTTCATGGAACCCTATCTAGGAAATTTAGTTGGTATTCTTAGAGTAAGCTATAAACCATTGTTGTTGACTAACATTTTATGGTAGGTTGTTGTAAACTGCATGGATCGGGAGTAGCACAATTGCAACTAGAGATTATTTTATGCTTTAGTTTAGGTTTCTCTTTCGTTATTTTATTTATGAGATAATGGTTAGATTTAGTGGGTCCTTAGACTCAATTGTTGTTTATGTTTTTCATTTGGAGATAATGGTCAATACCTTTTCGTTATTGAAGTTTAATAATTTTGGACTTTTAGAACGGTGATGGATTTGATTTTGGTGGATAGATTATTTATTATTCGACATATCATTTCTTATCTTCTTGGAAAAAAATTAAATGGATCATATTTATATCACATGTTAAGAAAGGTATTTTGATTTTAATGACATGCATATTTTGACATAAGGATTTGATCAATCCCGATAGAAAAATATGTTGTTTTTTATAGTATGTATTATAGCCAAGTTCTAGTTCTCGAGGGTTATAAGTTCATTTTAGTTTTCTGTGTATTAATCTTTGATATGTTTTATAGATTTATGATAATTAAGCTTTGAGTCTGACATATGTTTGCTCATTACTTTTTATATGGGTACTCTGGGAGAGGGGGATCTAGGAGAGATAGTTTTGTTACTTGTTCCATAGGTTAGGAGAGACTGGGACATTTCTTTTGGGAGCCAAGGAGATAACAACTAATATTTGGGAGACCATTACAATCAATATTGAGTTGGGTATAAGCCTAAAGGGATCATTGGTAAGGATTATCAATATCAACCTTGGATAAGGTGAGGGGAAATTTTAGCAAGGGTAGTCCTCCCACTTTTGTAGGGGGTCTGACCTAACGGTGGCTCATTAGTAGAGGAGATATTTGGAGAGGGACTTTAGGATGGTGGATTTCATGTAGAATCATATGTTTTCTACTTTTAAGAAAATAGGGGATGCTTTAGTGCAAGGCTTGCAACAACCATTTATACTAAGCAAAAATCATACTACGGGGTTGTCCAAACATCACTTATGATTGTGAGTTAATTAGATGAGATTCTTATTAATACCAATTTGAATAATTAATTATAATTAGGATAAATTAATTCACAAAATGATTTAACTAATTTCATGCTTAGCTCAGGGTGAATCTAATTCACAAAGTGATTTAATTAATTAGATGAGATTCTTATATATATATATATATATATATATGTGTGTGTGTGTGTGTGTGTGTGTGTGTGTGTGTGTGTGTGTGTGTGCACGCGAACGTGTGTGAGCGTGTGTGTGCATGCGTGCGTGCATGCTTGTGTATCACAGGTGTTCTAGGAAGCATGAAAAAAATATATGAGTTGTTCCACCACCTATTAAGTGTAAGAATGAATATTTGTATCGAGGGTTGTAAATAAGTATACGCAGTATTTAACAAATTTCTCTATGATTTCACAAAAGGGCATGGACACTAAGGAGAAGGACAAGAATCGTTTCGTTAATGGCTTTACTTATACTATAAAGTTTTTTGTGAAGGGAAATATAGAATACATCACTTATGATAAGGTGATGGATGACCACTTATGCTCTAGTAGGAGCAAATGAATTACCATAAGAAGTTGGGAAAGAGGAATGAGTCAAGTGGTATGGATGGGACAAGGATAGAAGGACGAAATTCTTTGGGAGAGTATAAGGGTCTAATAGACAATATTGGAAGCATCCATTAAATAAACCTTAAGTGGGGCATGGTTAGTAGCAAAATCTTCAACTGGGTAATGGAGTTTCGCAAGCTCCCTAGGGGTAAGGACAGGTACCATTGTAGGGAGAGAGGGCGTCGTGGAGGTAATTGGGGCCTTTCAGAGGTTCTTGTTATACATATTGAGAGATAGAACATCGAGCTATGATATGTCCTAAAATGCAGGGCCATGGACTTTTAACTTAGGGAGCACCAGGTGCTATTGCACCACCTACAACACATGTGAGGTAGCCTTATGAGGAGCATAGACATGGCTAGTAGGGTTAGTGTGGTATGATCTTTTATTCTATAGTTCCAATACATATATATGAAGATATATGATATATGTTACTTGTGGTGTATGTGCATATGGTATTCGGTATCTGGGCACCCCAATCATGGCATAATATGCTAGGCGTATGTGAGCCTATAGTTAGTACCAGTTACGATTTTACGATTAGCTTTATCAAATTTTGAGGAAGAATTTCCTATATTTAGGTGAAGACTATAATAACACGTAATTTTAAGTGGTTGTATTAAGTAATTATAAATAATGTTTGGGTTAAAATTTAAATTAAATGAGAAAATATATAATTTAAAAGAATTTGATGAATTTTGTGTTAATTTTAGTTAATAAGATGAACGTTTATTGAGTTAATGGGTAATTTGTGGTTTAGGTGGAAACCCAAGAGGATATTTCGTCTTTTGAACTTGCTTGGACTCCAAATTAGTGTTTAAGAGATGTCAATAATGTTTTTAATTGCAAGCTTGTGTAGAGTTCCTAATGAGTTGGACTTATAAATATAGAATTTAAATAAAATTTAAAGGGGGGGAGAGAGAGAGAGAGAGAGAGAGAGAGAAGCGACATAAGTGGACACCTGCGGTCGCAGGGTTCAAAGCCTCTATCGCAGTGAGTAGAGGGCGTGATCGTAGATAGAAGGTGCATGATTCCCCTTCAGGGCTTTGTTGTGGACCATGGGCTCATTTTACTAGGATCGTTCGAATCCTCCCTAGATTGACACTTATGGCCTACAAATCGACGGTGTCTCCCTACAAATTTATTCCTGAAGTCGTAGCCTTCGCTCTCTCCTCGATTTTATAACCAGAAGGCTGAGTAGGTTTCGTCTTATTCTCATGACCGACAAGTAAAAACTTAGACTTTTCATTCCTAAAAGGTCGTGTTTGGCAGAAATCTACGATGATCGGGATAACTCATCTTAACACTATGGTGGATTCGGTTTCCTCCCCACATATCGAACATCCATAATAACAATGAATGTTGCAATCTGACAACATCCCATAGGCGCAAAATTCATGGATCTCCCATATCACCATTACTTTAATTGCGAACTCTTCACTCTTTAAGTCATGTGATTAACGGGCCTAAGAAAATATCAATACCATCGCCGAGAGCCTTGGGCCCGGGTATCAAGAACAATATAAATATGAAATATTTTATCATTCACAAAGACTTAAAGGAACCAATAGCTCTTATTAGTGCTTAAATTACATAAAGGGTTAAACCTGTCAGTTGATAATGCAAGACGGAAATTGTGCGGTTCCTTTGCAAATTCAAGGTTTCATCCATTTAAAACCTCCCAAATGATTTAATCAGCGGAAAGATGCATGAGATTCCAACCAAACTTGTCTCGAGTGTGCTATGTCATGGACTTTTCTAATCCACGGTACATTGATTTTTTTTTAACCATGGCCCGAGGGGAAAATACGCCAATACCTTCTTTAGAACTAGTGAGGTCTTGCAAGATTTTATAGGTTTGTCATATCCAATCTCAAAAACCATATATCTTAGTTTATTGCATACAGAACACTCATAATTCAGTTGAAGTTTGTCGTAATAGAATATACAATCATACTTGAATTCAGGGATATATTTTTATTTCAAACCTAAACCCTTCAAGCTCAGAGAACAATCCGGTAACGTGTTCTCTTTTGGTAGAATGTCGTTAGCCCACTTAAGAATTCCAGTTATGCTATTTATCGACAAACGAAATTGAGTCTTCAAATTATCTAAACCGATCATTGCATATAATACTGAGAAATCTTATTCAAAACTTGTATACAAAGGTCTAGCCGCATTGTAATAACCCCACTTTTATATGCTTATATATAGTTAGTTTTTACAGTTGTGTGTTGCTTATTATCTTATAAATGCTATATTATTATATATGTCGTATTATGGGATCTCAGTATAATGAACCCCATTTTTAATAAGAACAATCAACTGTAAATTGGATCAACTCAAAGTCTTATGACATATCCTAACGTAAAGATAAGTTTTGGGGTTGAAAATGTAATTTTATGAAACTTTAGGGTCTTTATTTAACAAAGGAAGTTTTAGGGGCTAAATTAAAAATATAAAAAGGACTATTTGGAAAATAAAATATTTTTAAGGACTATTAAGAAAATATTGAAAAAAATTTATTAGGAAATTACTAATTACCCTTTAAGTGTAAAATTACCCATATACCCTAAACACTTTTCCACCTCGTGCTTTAATTTTTACACCTCCACCCAACATGTGTCGTCTTTAGAGAAAAATATAAATGACTTGTCACCATTTGGTGATATTAAGACTGCAAGACCACTCCAATACACGACCCCCTCAGGGCCGACTCGCCACTGTAAAAGCTTAGTCACCTAGACACGTGTCAACACCATAATATCTTTGGAAACCTATAAGTCGGGTCATTAGGATCATTGGTAACTCATACCAATTCCTTGATAATTATAGTAAGAGTGATAGAAAGCTTGGGAAATCTTCATAAAGAGTTCTATAAGTTTTAAGAGAAATTCATCTCATAGGTAAGTTTTTGTTTAAATGTTGTAATGCATTTTTATATATTAATTTCTTGTTTGATAGCTTTACATAGTAGTTATGGTGGTAAAATACATTAAAGGCTCCACTAATGAAAAATTATAATTTGGAAATAATCTAAATTGATTTTACTTTCAAATTACGTAAACTTGTTCGAAATTATATATACGGATTAAAAAAATGATTTGTTTAGTAATTGCTCGTTATTACGAAATCCTATTTAACTAATTCCAAAGTCAGGCCAGCGAAATTCTATCTAGATGAGATGGTACTTAAGTTTTGACCTTGTGACCCTCTATCTCTATTGGGGTTTAATCCAAAAATGTTTTGTCTAAATGAGATGGTATTTAGGCGGCGCCCTTGTGACCTTCCATCTTTATTGGGAACCAAGTGATTAGGAAGAACTATGAATTGAATTCTTCAAATACGATCATTGAATTTTTAAAAATTGAGAAAAACATTTTTAGTAACTTTTTATAAGAAGTTATCTTAGGATTAAAACACAATATTTAGAACCAGACTTTGTTTAGAATATTTAATTGGGTCTTTATTTTATTTATTAGATTAACGTGTGATCCAAGGCTAAATATCTGTATTTCCGAACCTCAATTTTAGGTGAGTACTCTATGACATTTCTTGCGCATTTTAATTATATGATATGATGTAAACTATATGTATTTCATAAACTACTTTTTATCTCAAAATGCATCTGATACCGATGATTGATTCATTTGTGATATGTATATATCTCCCCATATAGACATACTAATTTAAATGAGTATTGAAAATGAGATTGAATATTGGAAATATGACACAGCCCAAGGGAGCTCTCTTACTGACTGACCTTCGTAGCTAGGTTATCGTGGGTGTACCCTAAATAAGATGATGTGATGAACTAGTTCGATTAGCCTTCAAATACTGAGGAATAATACGGTAGAAAAAAACGGTATTAGAGTGTCCTTGACCATGCAAATGGTATGATTTAAAAAAAAGATATCACAATTGATTTTATTGCATCTGCTTTATTTTGAGCTATTAAATTGTGATATATATACTATCATTTCAATTCAAATACCTAATACTACAAGTTCCTATCCATGTATGTATATTCCTTCTCTTTTGACTTGAATAGGTGACTATTTTCTGAAAACCCTGAAATGTTGAAAAATTAAATAACAATCAGCTTTTAGCTGATGTTGTAAAAATAATAATTTTTCAGGAAATAATTAGGCTCGTGGATGGAACGTAGAAGGACTATGTTGAAGATTTATCTTAAGGAGATATTTTGTGATAATTTAAAGAAGAACGTTTTTAATTAGATAGGGCCTGTTTCGGCTCTCTAGTAATTGGTTTTTAAATTTTTTCTTAAGTTGTAACTCGTTGATACTTTTAATATATACGAAGTCTCCTTTTAGAAAGCTTTAATCATAGAATTCCTTTATTGTTAGTAGTTTACGATTGATGACCATGCGAATGTATTTTCATTGCAATTATTTTAAGAAATATTTATGGCCAGAATATTGAATGCCTTGGTGGTATGTCAAGACACTCCTTTCCTACTATTTTTGGATCGGGGTCATGACAGAAGCGATATCAGAGCCTAGGTTATGAACCCTTAGACCACTAAGCATAAGTTTTGAACGCTATAGATGTAAGTTTCTATACTTAAGAGATATTATTAAATATTCGACTTATGTGATAGCCCTCCATATCTGTTACATTATGTATAATTGTACTTTTAATTTGCAATCTTGAGATAGTATAGTACATCTTATGTTTACCAATGATTATAGAAAATGCCTAAGGAAATATCAACTACGTGAACTAGTGATTCGAGTACGGAAGGACTCGAAGGTGCATTTAACGCAATTGAAAGCTAGCAAAGATTGTGGAGCATCAGGTGAATAATGGAGTACCAAAGAATCTTGGACCAAGTAAATGTTTAATTAAACAGTTCAAGAACTTGAATTCGCCATGTTTTAAAGGTACTACTAACCCCACTGAAGCAGAAAGTTGGGTGATGCAAATGGAAAAAATACTTGATGTTATTAAGTTTACAAATGAACAAAGGATTTCATTTGCAACGTTTATGTTAGAAGATGAAGTTGAACATTAGTGGTGATTAACTAAGAGAATACACGAGGAAATTAATAATCATATAGGTTGGAATGGCTTTTTTATGATCTTTTACAAGAAATACTTCTCTGAAATGATGCAAGACTAAAAAGCAACTGACTTCATGAGTCCGTTTCAAGGAAATATAATGGCTAGTAAATACGAGGCAAACTTTACCGAGTTATCTCATTTTTCACGTCATGTTGTGATAACGTATGTTTTAAAAGCCAAGAAGTTTGAACGTGGGTTAAGGTTAAATATCCTCATTCGAATTTCCATCTTGCAGTTAACATCTAATATTGATGTGGTGACTAGGGCAATGATATCAGGTTATAGAAGGGAAGAGGAAGTTTGGGGAATAAAGAGGAAGGAACCCCAATAATAAACCATTTAGGCCTATACCCAATACATGACGAGCTTTTGTAAACAAACCCATTAATGCTGATAGTTTCCAATGATCTGGTAATATGAATATAGGTCAACCATGTTATCTAGAGATAGGAAGTTGCTTTGGGTGAGGTAAAAAGGGACATAAAATGAGAGATTTCCCTAATAAAGGGAAAGAGTTAACAAAGACTTTTAATGTGATTTTTTACTCTTTTCAATGCAAAGTCTTCTAATGCAGTTGTGCACAAGATTTTCAAGTTTTAATAGATCATTACTCTATTCATTCATTTGTGTATGTACATTTTGTTAATCTCTTTCCTAATATACTTGAACCCTTGAATCATAACATACACGTTTCTACTCTTCCTGGTGATTTATTAATAGGTACGTTAGTATATAAATCTTACCTTATACTTGTCAGTAGTCATAAACTATTTGTCAATTTGATAGTTTTAAACATAAGAGATATTGAAGTCATTTGGGGGATAAACTGGTTAGCATCATATCATGGTGAGGTATATTGTTTTGATAAGAGTAATACTTTTTAAATTTCTAACCAATAAGAGTTTATTTTTAAAGGAGATGACATCGTATCTCCCATGTGTATTATTTCTACAATGTAAGGCTATAGTTTTCTTAGGAAGGGATGTCAAGGATTTCTTGCAATTGTTATTGATTTGAAAATAAAAGTGCCTAGTTTAGAAGATATTCCTATAGACATTTTTCAAATGTTTTTCTAGATGATTTATCGAGTCTACTTGTTTGTAGAGAAATAGAATTTACAATTGACCATAATCCTAGAATTATACCAATCTCAAAACCACCTTATCGCATGGAACCTTTTGAATTGAGGAAATTAAAAGTTCAATGACAAGATCTGTTAGACAAGGGTTTTATTAGACCAAGTATATCCCCTTGGGGGATCATGTGTTATTCGTCAAAAAGAAGGATGACATGGTGAGATTATGTATAAATTATAGTGAAATAAACATGGTAACCATTAAGAATAAATACCCCTTCCTCATATAGATTATTTATTTGACCAACTGGAAGGTGCGAAAGTAATTTATAAGAATGACGTAGGGTCGAGCTGTCACCAATTGAAGATTAAGGAAGATGGTATTTCAAAATCAACTTTTTGTACTAGATATCATCAGTATGAATTTCTTTTGATGCCATTTGGACTTACAATGCACCAGGCATTTTTATGGATATGATTAATAAATTTTTTAGGAAATATTTGGATCAGTGTGTGGTTGTTTTCATTGATAACATCCTTGTTTATTCCAAAAGTATTAGAGAACACGAGAAGAATTTAGAGATAGTATTACAAATCCTTAGGAAGGAGAAATTATATGCAAAATTAAAGAAGTGTGAGTATTGGTTCCCTAGAATTTCTCTTTTAGGATATGTCAATTTCAAAGAGGGAGTGTCAAAAGATCAAGGCTATACTAGATTATCCTTAACCATCTAATGTGACGAAGATTATTAGTTTCCCTAGATTATCAAATTATTATTGAAGTTTTGTTGAAAGATTCTCTAGTGTTTCCAAACCTCTATCTAGGTTAACACAAAAGAAGAGGAAGTATGAATGGTCTGAGGGAGTTGAGAATAATTTTCAAGAACTTAAGAATCAATTAGTAACTGCCCCAATTTTGAATATTTCTTCAAGGATAAGAGGGTTAGTGATTTATAATGATGCTTCTAAAAAAGTTTGGGATGCTTACTAATGAAAAATTAAAAATTAGAAGCTTATGGCTCACGACAATTAAACTCACATGAGCAGAATTATCCAACCCATGACTTAGAATTAGTTGTAATTTTTTCCCTCATGATTTGGAGAGATTTTTTATATGGTGATATTTGTTAGATTTATACTAATCATAAGAATTTCAAATATTTTTAGTCAAAAAGAATTTAACATGAGACAAAGGAGGTGGTTAGAATTTATGAAGTATTACGATTTAAATATTCATTATCACTCAAGAAAAGTTAATGTAATACCTAATGCTTTAAGTAGGACATCTAAAGAAAATTTAGCATGTCTCATTACAAATAAGGAACCTTTCAGAAGCATGAAAATAGATGTTCATATTTGTAGCAAAGTAGGAATAATTGCGAACATACAAGTACAACCCGCGTTGATGGAAGGGATCAAAATTGCACAAGTAAATGACAAACAACTGAAGAAGATTATAGAAGAATTCATTGAAGGGAAGAGAATTAAATTTACGATATGAGATGATACATTGAGGTTTGGAAATAGAGTGTGTGTTCCACGTGATGCCCAACTAAAAAGGTAAATTTTGGAAGAAACTCGTTACTTCAGATTTACGTTTCATCCCAGAAATACCAAAATGTATAGAGATCTTCGAGAAGTGTTTTGGAGGAACAATATAAAAAAAGGGATAGAAGAATTTGTATCTCAGTGTTTGGGTTGTCAACAAGTAAAAGCTAAATATAAAAACCATTACGATTATTAAGACCTCTACTAATCTCTAAGTGGAAATGGGAACATATTACCATGGATTTTCTGATGGGTTTACCAAGGAGTTCAAATGGTAATGAATCTATTTTGGTAATTATTGATAGGTTATCTAATTCTTCTCATTTTATTGCCATTAAGATTACTCATTCTTTAGAAAAGTTAGCGAAATTATACGTGCAGTTATTAGGCTTCATGGAACCTTAATTTTTAATAATGTCTGATCATCACTCTAGATTCTTATCTCGCTTTTAGAAAAGCCTACAAGAAGCCATTGGAAAAATATTGAATTTCATCACTGCATTTCATCCTGAAATAGATGGACAATATGAGAGTCAATCAAAAATTAGAGGATATGCTTAGGGCACGTGCACTTAATTTAAAGGGGAATTAGGATGATCATTTATCGTTAGTGAAATTAGCCTAGAATAATAGTTATTAAGTAAATATTCAATTGGCTTCGTATGAAGCACTCTATGTTAGAAGGTGTCATTCTCCTAGATGTTAAATAAAAGTTGGGGAAAGAAAATTATTGGGATCCAGATTAATTCAAGTCACAACAGAGAAAGTGAAATTGATAGAAGACCGACTTCGATCGCTCAAAGCCATTAAAATATTTATGTTGACAATCAACATCGACAATTAGAATTCCAAAGAGGATATTATGTGTTCTCGCGAGTATTGCCAGCAAAAGGATTAATTCTCTTGGGGAAGAAAGTGAAATTGAGCCCAAGATACATAGGAAAGTTTGAAATCCTTAAAAAGATTGGAACTATTGCGTAATGAATAGCTTTATCACCTGAAATCTCTATTGTACATAATGTATTTCAAGTATCAATGATGAAGAAATATGTCCCAGATCCACCACATATCTTAAGTTATGAACCTCTTCAAGTTATAGAAGATTTGTCATACATTGATCATTCGATAGAAATTATGAACCAAGGTAACTCCACTAGTCAAAGTATTATGGTGTAATCATTCTGTGGAAAAATCAATGTGGGAGTGGCAAGATGAAACAAATGAGAGATGTCCATAATTGTTTGAAAATTAATGTAAGTGAAATTTCGGGACCAAACTTTTTATGAGGACGGTAGGATGTAATAACCCATCTTTTATATGCTCATATATAGTTTGTGTTTACAATTGTGTGTTACTTATTACCTTATAAATTCTATATTATTACATATGTGGTATTATAGGCTATTAATATAACCAACCACATTTTTAAATATGAAGAATCAACTATAAATTGATTCAAATCTAAGTCTTATGACATATCCTAAGGTAAATGATAAGTTTTGGGGTAGAATATATAATTTTATGAAACTTTAGTGTCTTTGCTAAATAAATGGAGTTTTAAGGACACAAATCAAAAATTAAAAGGACTATTTGGTAAATAAAATATTTTTAGGGACTATTAAGAAAATTTGAAGAATAAATTATTATGAAATTAATAAAATACCCTTTAAGTGTAAAATTATCTGCATACCCTTAGCACTTTTCCACCTCGTGCTTTAATTTTGACACCTCCACCATACACATGTCATATTTAGAAATTAAACTAAAACACTTGTTACCATTTGGTGATATTAACACTGAAAGACCACTCCTATACGTGACACCTGAGCGCTGACTCGCCACTGTAAAAGCTTGATCACCTAAACATGTGTTGACACTGTGATATCTTTGAAAACTTATAAATAGGGTCTTTAGGATCATTGTAAACCCACACCAATTCCTTGAGAATTATAGTAATAAAGAGTGATACAAAGCTTGGGAAAAATCTTAAGAAAGAGTTCTATAAATTTGAAGAGAAATTAATCTCATAGGTAAGTTTTTGTTTAAATGTTGTAATGCATTTTATTATTTTAATTTATTATTTTATAGCTTTGCTTAATAGTTATGCTGGTAAAATACACTAAAGGCTCCACTAATTAAAACTTAAAATTTGGAAACTATCGAAATTGATTTTACTTTAAAAATTTGTAAACTTGTTCAAAATTATATATACAGTTTTAAAAAACTAATTTTTGTAAGTAATTGATCGTTATTATGGAATCCTATTTAAGTAATTCCAAAGTCAGACCAGTGAAATTGTATCTGGATGAGATGCTATTTAAGTGGTTCCCATGTGACCCTTTATCTCTATTGGGAATGAATTCAAAAATGTTCTGTCTAGATGAGATGGTATTTAAATGGTGCCCATATGACCCTCCAACTTTACTGGGAAGCGACTAATTAGGAAGAACTATAAATTGCATTCTTGAATTATGGTCAATGAATTTTAAAAATTGAGAAAATAGTCTTAGTAACTTTTTTCAACAAGTTATTTTAGTATTAGGACACAATATTTAGAACCAAACTTTATTTATAATATGTAATTAAACCTTTATCTACTTATTAGATTAACATGTGATCCAAGGCTCAATATCTGCATTTTTAAACCTATTTTTTAGGTGAGTACTCTGTGTCATTTCTTATGCACTTAAATTAAATGATATTATGCAAACTATATGTATTTTGTAAAAGAATTTTAATATCAAAATATATCTGATACCGATGATTGATTCATTTGTGATATGTTTATATATGTCCGTATATACATACTGATTTAAATAAGTATTAATGATGAGATTGTATATTAGAAATACGATTCGTCCCAAAGGACCTCTCTTATTAACAAACCTTCCCAGGAGGGTTGTCTATGGTGTTCCCTAAATAAGGCGTGATGACGAACTGGATCAAGTGGCACTCAAATATCGAGGAATAATACACTAGAAGAACACAGCATTATAGTGTACTTGTCCATTCAAATGATATGATTTAAAACAAAAGATATCGCATTTGATTTTGTCACATCCATTTTATTATGAGCTATTCAATTATGATATATATACTACCATTTCAATTTGTATACCTATTACTATATGTTCCTATCCATATATGTATATGATGTCTCTTTTGACCTTAATAGGTCTATTTTTTCTGAAAACCTTGGAATGTTGGGAAATTAAATCTCATTCAGCTTTTAGATAATGTTGTATAAATAACAATTTTTCAAGAAGTAATTAGGCTCGCGGATGGAAAATAGAAGGAGTTGTTGAAGATTTAACTCAAGGAGCTCTTTTTGGGATAATTTTCAGTAGAACGCTTGTTTTATTAGATAGATCATGTTTTGTTTTTCTAGTAATAGATTTTTAATTTTTTTCTTAAGTTGTAACTCGTTGATACTTTTAATATATATGAAGTTTCCTTTTAGAAAGCTATGATTATGTAATTCAATTATTTTTAGTAGTTTACGATTCATGACGATGTAAATGTATTTTTGTTGCATTTATTTTAAGAAATATTTTATGGATAAAATATTAAATGCCTTCTAGAATGTCAAGACACTCATTCCCTACATTTTTAGGGTCGGGGTCGTGACACGCATTGACTTTCAATCGTATGTATTCCCGATATTTGGGTAATTCAGTATCAACTTGTTCATCGACTTAGTCATAATGCTCATTAATACATAGGCAGCTGGTGGACTTCGTAAGTATCATTAATTAGGTCAGTCAAAGGACAATGTTCTGGAGAATCACTCACCACTTCCACCCATTGAGGTTTTGACCCGCGATCGAGTATTGGTAATTCTTCCCGAATATATGGTACATTATTTTCCCCATAGAGTTTCCATATCTTATATTTTCGTGATATACCCCCACATCAGTAAATGCAATTCAATGTCTTCCAAAGACTTATATTTTCCATTCATTTCCATTCATACAACGGTTTCACGATCACAGAATCTTGCCACTATTAAGATTTCTAACGACATATTTAATAAATTCACGAATTCCCTTTACATGATTATCGGAGACTCTATTACTCTCTCTCTCTCTAACCCATTCTTTGTATTTTGGAAAAACCTATAAATAGTCTTCAAAATTTAAGTCACCTATATAAAGAGGTTCAAACCCAGGTCACGTTGGATATAAGAACTCTTAGTTTATAATTAAATAAAATTCATTGAACCTAAGAAAATTCTTTCAAATTCAGTCAACCCAAGAATTCAATAAATATTAAATAAAACCAAACAAATTAAGATGTCATTATACCCCCAAAAAATTAAAATTAAAATAACTTATACACATAATTAAAACATTAAAAAGTTTAAATATTGTTCATTGCCTAACTATGAGCAATAAATGAATTGGACAGGCAATATAACACTTTTTATAAAGTTTTAACAGAGGTCCTTCATCGTGGTAAAAATGCATAGGCTCATCTACGCAATTATCGTATACTTTATTAACCAAAATACGATCCTCATCCACAGTGAAATGATGATTGTGGATAGATGTTTCGACATTCATGGAAATAATCATGCTTGTGTCAATGACCCTATTATGGTATAAGTCCATTATATAATTCTTCTCTCCACAGTCACCGTTAATGGACGGCGATGATCCATGTAATTTTTTTTGCAGGAGGCTCTTAGGTGGGGAATGTTACAACTGCAGACATTTAGGATGGGAAACCTTAAGGCGTAGGACAAGGGATTGTTTGAGGAGGAAACTGGGAGGGCAAACCTTGTTCTGGAGTAAACAATTGGTCCAAACCCTTAATTTCATTCGTTATCATTGTCATGTTTCTTCCAACATTGTCCACCTCCCTCTTAAGCTCTAATACCTCTTCTTTTGTCCTAGACTGTTCTTTCGCATATCTTGGCACGTTACTCCTCACCGAATAGATCTCATTCGACTGAGGTGAAATTTGATATATTTTGCTATTTGGCACATGTGATCCTACACCTATTGTCCTCCCCATTTTTTCCTCCAACGTAAATTAGTTAGGGCATCTACTCCATCGTCATAGGGGTTGTACTCAAACTAACTAGTCGACATGCAATTTATCATTTCTTATAACATAATATTATATTTAGGACTGTAATTTTAACATTTTTTTTATTATAATGTGTATATGTATGATAACTAAATTCAAAATCACATAAGTCGGTTTCAATTTTTCAGGGAATTTATTTGTCCTTTTTCCCGTCGACATGCAAGCACATGTTGACTCAATTAGCATTTTTACATTCTTTCAGAGTCCCTTTCGTTAGGTTCTCCCATTCACCCTTCAAATCATCATATAATTTCCCCCAAGTTTGTGTACATCAACCTTCTTTGACCTGTTCAATTTAATTTTTCCCCCTTAGTCATTTTTTCCTCCTTGGCCTCATTCTCTAAGAAATTGTTCCACTGGTCAGTGGGCATTTGAATATTTGGGGAATCTCTATCTTTCACCTAAAAAATATTGTAACTTAATTCCCCCTTGGAGAAAAAAATCTTCTGAAGGTTCTCTCAATAGTTTTTTATAAGATCAGATACTTGGGAAAGAACCTTTGCCGTCAAACTGGATGGGTATGTAAAAGTCTTAAAATTTTGATTCTACACATCATTTTTATGGAAGGATCAACCTTCTTCTAGTTGTCTGACCCCGGACACCAACAATTATCTTTTCGACAGACAAACAACATGATTTAAAAAGCTTAACGTTGGTTTTTTTACCATTAGAAATATTCCTGATCTCGAAGAACCCAATGGGAATCATATCATTGGCTTGGGATTCCTTAGTAGGGAGAGGTGGGGTGTTAGATTATCAGGGGTTTGTTGGATATGGTGTGGTAGGCGTGATTTGCGGTGAAGTAGAGTGTTGATAACTCCCAGGTGATGATAATTAAGGTTGGGTTGTAAGAGAGTTCCCAATTGGTGGTATTATGTTATTTGGTTGATCATTTCCATTCATGTTTGACATTGCCCACAATAAAAAATTACCGATGAATGTACGACAATCATGTTTACAACTATATATATATATATATATACCTTCTCAACATATTTAAAACATGCTCCATGTACCTTATTTGCATCCAATCAGTATTATTTTATAAAATTTTATGAAATTTTGCAGGCGGCTAACTAAGCGAAAGCATATCTATGATTGATATATAATGGTCCATGAAATGAATTCAAAATTATTTATTCTTAAACTTATTTCCAATTTCATTTTCAATGTGCATATGTCACGAGATGTCACAATCTAGGTGAATTATCTCTTTACGGAGTTGTATCCACAATGGATGAATATTTTTTTCAGCCTTTCTAACAGTGTCACTAGCATCATTTCCCTGTCGGGATTATGAACGCAAAATATATTCTCTACTGCCTCATCCCAACATTCTAGTAAGGAAAACTTAATATGAACGAACATGTATGCTTGCGAGATATCAACTCCAAGATTTGTAAGGTAATTTTAACTATTCAATTTTCCTATTCCCATAGTTGTAAATATGAGTTCTCTCAATATGGTGCACACTAATAAAAGATGTTTTAATGCGGTCCAATTGCACCCTCTTGTACTCTTACTGAAAATAATTATTACTGTGACTCATTTTTCTTGAGAAAATATATAAAAAGGGGGTGTGAATATTAATCCTAGAGGTAATGGGTCTCATTAATCCTAAACTAATTATTGTTTTCAAGTTGATCAATCATACTCAACAAGCCCAATTTTTCTTCATTTTATTTAAACTAGTCCTAAAATTACTATGTGTCCACCAAATGTGCAAGTCCTTCCACTAATTTATGTTCACCCCAATCACAGCCACTTAAGAAAGGGGTGAACATGACCACAACAGTTAACCAAGTGATGGATACATAAGAGTCTTCCATAACTTTGACTCTTTAAAAACTTGGTGCATAAGAAACTTGGACACTTGTACCGAGAACGTGCAGGGCACGTGTTATCATGATTCTACTGCCCAAAATTATTCCCAAAGCTCAAACATTATTTGATGTTGCTAAGATTTATTGTATCAAGGTCAACTCTTGATTAACCAAGTCTTCATACTTGAGGGAGTAACGGTGTTTTTTCCTCAGAAGTACTTGTTACCTACAGTTTTTGTTTGTTAGTCAAATGACAATTTAATAAACATTCTTAAAATTGGAGGATTTTTTGGTCGTTGAGTGTCCTAGGGGCACACTGGTAAATATATCTTTTACCTTGGCAGTGAACCTTCATTTCAATAGCCATCACATGTACGTGTAATCATCATTCTTTTGGGAAACAGTGCAGGAATTTCTCACCACAAGACAACGGTTCCTACTATTTTCATCACTTTCGAGTTCGTTTGGAAAATCTTCAATCTTTCAAACAGAGCTTTTCATTGTCATCATTCCGCCTGTAAGAACCTTCAAAAAATTTTCCTCATTTAAATTATTTTCTCGCACTTATTCACTTTCTCTTTTTTAATTCTTTCATTGAGTTTTCATCTATAACTCTGATTTATGTTATTGTCAAAAACACCTAGGAAAAAATGAAAACTTAACCATAAAATCTCCTAGTGGATATCTCTAGGATTAGTTGAGGGTCCTTGTGACCTTTGCACCCTTTTGAAAGGCCATTGGTTACCTTCAATCTTTATTGCTGAGTGTGGGGTTACTTTTCCCCTAAATCGCTTATTTTTTGATCTCTTGCAATACTTTGATTTGGTCCAAGTATAAGTTTTCCAAAATATATGGAGGATCATTAATGGGGTTCATCATGTTAATGAGTTATATAGGACCCATCTTACCATCATTGAAATTATGTATTGTTACCATTAGGTGACAATCAATGATAATATTAATTACATGAAGACGAGGGGGTATAACCAAACCCTGGCCGTGAACCTCCCTGATTCCAATAAAGTCTATTAGAATCATGAGATGATTATGAATAATTGTCAATATTCTGCCATTCCCGAGGGTGTGGTGTATGAAGGGATGAGATGCCCTCTAGGAAGGAAAGGAATAGGTTGGTTAGCCATTAAACTTTTTGTATTTGTAATCTTCTCTTGATTTAGGCTAATGTTTTTGTTTTTTCCTTTGTGTTTTGCATCAAATATTAAGAAGAAGATTTCTTGCGAAACTAATGTTAACTTTTTTATGTTCAGATAGATTGGTCTATCCAATAGAGAATTAGAACCGTTGAGCATCCACGGTCGGCAGTATTTTTGCTCGGCTATAAGAGTTCTACCACATTTTTTGTTACGAGTCCAATAGAATGAACGAATGAACACCGGTTATACCCATTGCCTTGGATGACCCAGAAGCTTCCACATCCCAGGAATTAGAAGGGGAAGGATCAAACAAATCAACCAAGTAAGGCACATCATATTCCTCTGAACTGATTGAAGTTTCATTGGTTCCTTCTACTATTTTCCCCAGTGCCATGGAAATAAGTAAGGTTATGAACTTGATCACTTCAAATGTTATTACCAAGTCCCATTTCCCTACTCATCTATCGGGCAAAGATAAAGAACTTTCTGGATTAGAGAGCAAGAAAAGGGAAGTTGGCGGTTCACTTAACCCCATGGACATCGAGGATTTCCCTTGCAAGGACTATGAGCCCCTTTCAAAGAGTCAAAATAAGGACCACACTCCTCAACCATTGGACATTGTGGGGAAAAAGATTATTGATAAAGACAAGGGTGTTGCCCAATCATATAACTCTCCAATACAGGTTTGGGCCACCATCGAGTCAACCCACATTGAGTTAAGGAGTTAAAGGGTAGGATAAAGTCCAATTGTACTATTTAAAAAACCTTTAGTTACACCATTTTATAAGGATCAAATTATCGGTTTTAATTTAAGATATAAGTGATCACTTTATGTAATTAGGTTGATTGACAAGATTTATTTATAAAAACACGTTGAGTCTAATAATACTTAATAAATAGGATATAAATCATGATTGTCCCTGTATTATTACAACACTTGGCCCAAGTCCCAAATATAATGGTCTAAAATATCCCATGTACAATGTTTTCAAAAGACAAGTTTTAAATATAATGGTAGAACTTCTAATGACGACTATTGCCCTCGGGGGCCTTATCGGGGTCCTTGCCAACGTCCCTACTCAATGTACCTGGGGGTGAAGGTTTTAACATAGAAATCAGGGATAAGCGAATGCTCACCAGGGTGGAAAATACGAAGATATACTTTTTATATGAAAATACTAAACATATATCATGTATTTTAAATAGTTCCAAAAATATTTATCAACTTAGCCAGCATTTATGTAACTACTACGCAATGCACCTGGGCAATGTGCTCATACTCACACTTAACCATTTTAAGCCACCCTTTATTGGGTCCAGAGACTATTTAATCTTATTTTATTACTTAATCTCCATTTTACCCCTTTTTATTAGGCTGTTTTATTTACATTCCTTAAGCACAACCAAAATCATTTTCGTTTTCATTATCTTTTCTCAAAATCCGCCAATAACCGCATACCTTAACGGGATCCATATTGTCGGCTATGCTACCATATGATATGGCTAGTGATTTTGGGCTTTTCTTAATTACTTCTTCGTCTCATCTAAGTCTAGATTAATGTGTTTTAACATTTTTATCAATGTCCACATTTTCACCATTTTCATGCCATTTCATTCGTTTATCCACTTTTTCACAAATCGACCAACAAGGTCAAATGAGGGAGTCTAACCACAAGGACCCTCTAATTTTACAAAATTACCTTTTTACCCTTTGTTTATCAAAATCTTAAAAAAACATATTTTCCCATTACGGCGTTACAAAATTGTCGTTTTATGTTCAAAACCATATTTCAAGAATTTATGTACAAAATTCATACATTATCCTCCAAGAAAATCTCGTTTCTTTATATTTTCTTTCAAGAAATATATGAATTATCATACAGATCATTTTTCTCTAAAATTTCTAATTTACCCTCATTCATGTATGTTGTATTAAATGTCATTTTCTTCTTCACTTCACCATGATTTTACAACATATTTAGGGCTAATATTTCCAACTTCTTTATTTTACCACGAAACCCAGTTTTTAATTCCATATATCATGTTTGTAAGTCCTTCTTCAGCATACTATAATAGTTTTAACATTTTTGAGAGCATTTGAAGCTCGAAATCCTTAAATATGCCATTAAACATGATTTTAGCATGGAAATACATTTTTTGCTTATTTCCTCATATTCAAGAGTAAAAATACCATTTGTTCTTCAGCAATCCATTTCTACCTTGTTTTTTGAAAAATTCCACTTTTCCCAAGAAAACTTTAAATAAACATACTAGAACATATTCTTTTTAAAAAAAAACTTCTAGCATGAATCCTAATAGCTTTTAATCTTGAGAACATTTGGAGGAAAACCTTATCTTAGATTTTGAAGAGGAGAAACTAAAGAGAATGACTAGAATGGTCCTAAACACTCCTAAGCTCCAAGAAAGCTTCAACTTCTTCAAGACAACTCCAACAATGGCTTCTTCTACCTAACTTCTTCCTCAAACTAGGATTGAAATGGGTGTATTTAGTCTCTAAATAATTTAAAATTGTCTTGGGATGGAAGGGGAAACCTTAGGGATGGGGGAAATAAGTTGAAACTGGAAAAGTGTAGCTTAGAGAGAGAGAGAGACCAAAAATTTGATGAGAATGGCCTCTCCATCCATCCTAACCTCTATTTAAACCCATAAATGCTTAACTCGTTGACCAATGGTCCAACCCCTTATCATCCCACATTTTGATTTGATCTATTGAGAGCTCAAAAGCTCATAAAATCCAACGCTCCACGTCGTGACAACACATAAATATATGCAAAAATTTATGATTTTTATCCAATCGTTCGAAAGAATTTGAATCACGTTCGAATGAGATCCCCTCTCGTTCGAATGAGAGTTATGACAAGGGTCAAATGTAAGATAAAATTGGGTCAAACACCAACTCATTCGAATAGGAAATTATGCCTCGTTTGAACATCAATTCACCTCATTCGAACAAGGGTATTCTAACGAGATTACAAAGAACGATGGAAATCAAAAAGTTCTTTGTTGTTAGAAGGTCATTCGAACCTCCTTCTAATGACATAACTTCTTTGTTTAAATGAAGAGTCTACTCGTTCGAAAGATAACCCTAAATCTACATACCAACTCTAAGCCATCAAAATACCAATTCCAAAATGAAGACGGGCCACAAGTATAGTTCAAATTTAACATCCATCTATTATATTCAGTTCATGGCTCGAAGATATATAAATTATATGGAACGAGGTAAAAATATTGGGCACGGGTGTTACATTTTCCCCTCCTTAGGAGATTTTGTCCTTAAAATCACAATATCCAAGCTAAGCAAAGAGTTTCGGGTGATTCTCATGCATTTTTTACTCGAGCTCCCAAGTCACGCCCTCAACACCTTAGAACTCCCAAAGACCTTCACCAATGGAGTGACCTTGTTGCATAAGAATCTTTCCTCACGGTCCAAGATGAACACAGTTTACGTCAGAGACGTGATGTCTTCCTCCAACTCAATGTGGTTCCAGTCGATGATGTGCCGGGGATCATAGAGATATTTCTTAAACATGGAACACAATATGAACTTGGGATAACTACTGAGGTAGCGCCAAGTGATATAATACATCCCCAATCTGTTCCAGGATCTTTAAGGGGTTGATATACCGACGAGAAAGTTTTTCCTTTAGCCAAACCACTGGTTGTCAGTCCCAAATCTAACCTTCAATAACACATGGTCATCTACCTCAAATTCTAGTGGTATTCATCGATTATCAACATAATTCTTCTGTAGACTCTGTGATGTCATGAGCCTCTATTGAATTACTTAAAATTTATTGTTCATCTCTCTGATAAAATATGAATTTGTGAGATGCTTCTCACTCACCCCTGCCCAACAAACTAGAGAGAGACATGACCTCCAACAAAGAGCTTCATTGGGAGCCATTTTAATACTTCCAGGTAACTTTTGTTGTAGGAAAACTCTACCAGATGCTGATTCTTCACCTAACTACCCTGAAATTCAAATGCGTAAGCTCTTAACATGTCCTCCAAGATCAAGATGGTTCCTTTCGATTTCCCATCTGTCTCAGGGTGATATGTCGTACTCATGCTCAATTCAGTTCCCAATTCCTACTTAAACTTCTTCCAGAATCAGAATATGAATTAGGGATCCCTATCTGAGGTAATCGAGAGAGAAACACTATGAAGTCAGAATATCTCTTGGACATATAATTTCTCTAACTTAGCCACGTTGTTTGTGGCTTTAATTGATAAGAAGTGTTCAGATTTTATGAGTTGATCCACTATATACCATATTGCATTGTGACCATGCTCAGACCATGGTAACGTTATGATAAAGTACATCGGGATATGCTTTAACTTCTAATATACTATAGGTAGTGATTATAACAGTCCTGATTGCCTCCGGTGCTCTGTCTTCACCTTCGGGCAAGTATATCACTTGGCTATATATGTTATCATATATTTCTTCATAACGGACAACCATAAGTCTCTACATAGGTCCTTATACATCTTCGGGGTTTCGAGATGTATGATGAAGTACGAGTGATGGGCATTCGTAATCACCTCATCCTGAAGTTCTCAATCATCGAAATAATAAACATTCCCTTATGTCTCACAGCACCATCCTTATCCACAGTAAAAGTGTCGAACACCTCGCCGCCCTGAATACGATCACTGTAATATGAGAACTCAGGGTCATATGAGTGAGTATCTAAAACATTCTTTTGAATGAGTGGTGTCGTCACCACACCCCAAAGATAGGCCATGTTATAACCCCACTGGATATGTAGGTCAAACTTCTGCAGTTTGCCAAACATCTTTACTTGGTAACCCTTCATCACTATCAGAGTAAGACTAGACTTTCGGTTAAGAGCATCAGCCACCATGTTGGCCTTACCAAGATTATACTCTAAGGATAAATCTTAGTCTTCCATCAACTCCATCGATATTCTCTGACGAAGATTGAGGTCATGCCGCTTGAAGATATATTAGAGGCTTTTATGATCATAAAACACCTCAAATCATTCCTCATGTAGGTAGTACCTCCAGATATTAAGCGTGAACACCGTAACGACTAACTCCAAGTTATGGTGGTGTAGTTTTCCTCATGCATCTTTAGTTGATGGGATGCATAAGAGACTATCTGATCGTTCTACATCAATACCGTGCCAAGTCTTGGCCCGGAAGCCTCACAATACATAATATAACACTTTCCACGCTCTGAAAGTATAAGAACGAGCGTTGAAGTCAATTTAACCTTAAACTCTTGAAAGGCTGACTCACAATCCTCGAACCACTCAAAATGAACATCTTTTAGAGTAAATAGGGTGAAAGGCAACGTAACTCTTAAAAAGTCTTACACAAACCTACAGTAGTAACCGACCAAACCTAGGAAAATATGAACCTTCGCGACTGTCTTCAGCCTATCCCAACTCTGAACAACCTCGACCTTAGAAGGGTCAATAGAAAAGCCTCGTCGAAAACCACATGGCTAAGGAACCTAACCTCATTCATCTGAAATTCACACTTGCTGAATTTGGCATACAACTTATTCTCCTTGAGCACTTATAACACCGTACAGAGGTTTTCCTTTTGGTCAACATCTAAAATTGAGTATACCAATATATCATCCATAAAGACCACTACAAATCGATCTAAGTAGGCGATACATGCAATTCATCAAATCCATGAACATAGCTGGGGCATTAGTCAAGCGAAAGGGAATTACTAGAAACTCGTAGTGCCCATATCGAGTGTGAAATGATGTCTTAGAAATGTCCTCCTCTCTGAAACATAACTGATGGAACCCAAACTGAATGTAAATCTTCACAAACTTACCCTCCCTATGTAACTAGTTGAACAAATCGTCGATGCGGGGCATACCAAATTTATTCTTCACTGTTACCCCATTCAACCGCCTATAATCGATGCAAAGTCGTGGGTAATTGTCCTTCTTTTTAGCAAAGAGTACTGGGACCCAAGGGGACACACTAGGGTGAATGAAGACCTTGTTGGTCAATTCCTACAACTGAACCCTTAAATTTTGCAAATCCTTTGGATCCATCCTATGAGGTGGTATAGAGATATGCAAGACGCACTGATGCACCTCTATGGTAAAGTTCACCTCCTAATATGGGGGTAAACTAGGACGATCACTTGGGAACACATTGGGGAACTCATGTACTATTGGATATTTTAATAACATACCATCCGGCTCATCCTGATCCACCATACTACTCAATCAACCAAGGTACTATTCCTACTCACGCACGGTGGAAAACTTAAAAGGATAACCAATGTCCTGGTCACTACTAAAATGATGGTGAGACCCATTTGGAAGAGATATCGAGACATTATGCATGTGGAATTTTATGGTAGTGTTAAAATATGATAACCAATTTATACCGAGGATCACCTCGAACCCATCTATGTCCATAATAATCAAATCATACTCCACAGCATAATCTCCAGCCATAACCACGCAATTATGGCAAATCCTATTGAGAACTATACCGTCGTCGATAAAAAATCCTATTAATATAGGAGGGTAAAACTGATCTACCTCTAATAATAAACTAAAAGATAAAGAGATGTGTATAAATGAATGTGATGTGCCTAAATCAAATAATGCTTTTAACCATGTGCTAAATAATAGAATCATACCTTCCATCATAGATGGATCACCCAAAGGGGTTGCAAACTATGACATGGCTAGGCACGTCCAGGGTTAAACCTACTGCTTTGGTCGTGAAGCACCTGACCTAGCCCATGACTACTCTGCCCCTGACTAATACATGAATGATACATTCTATGACATGTCAGTATATGGTACCTAGAGGAAAACCGTTACTACTGCTGCCTATGTAGCTAAAACTTTTGTTCAATATATAGTTGATAGTTTCATGACTGCCCTGCTGGTAACCTGAAGCTCTCTATGAGCAGTCCATCTTGAAGTAATCTAGGGACCCACACGAAAAAGTAAGTACTCTGAGTGGAGGCTATATGACTCTGGTCGGTGGTACACTGGCTGAATAGTGAGCAAACTCCCATAGCAGCCTTCAGCTTCATAAAGAAACCTTGAGCTCGGCTCTTGGACTTCTTATTACTACTTCCCTGGAACCCGTTGGGCTCCCTCTTCTTCTCCCTGATGGACTTGCCATCATCTACCTCTAAATCTAACCTAATGGCCTTATTCATCACAGTTTTGAAGTTTGGAAGATCCAAACTATACATGATCCGCCGAATATAGAGGTTAAGGACCTTGATAAACAGCCTTGTCTTTTTTGCCTCATCCTTTCGTACTGCATCTATGTACTTACACAAACTATCAAACCTGACTTGGTAATTATTCACTAACATCGTCCTCTGAATCAGATGAAAAACACTCATCCTTCTTAGCATCCATACATGTCTGGGTAAAGTATTGATCTAGAAATGTGACCTAAATTTGTCCAAGTATATAGCCTCTGCTACACTGGAGGAGTAGGCTCTCCACCAGCGTTGTGTCTACTATGTGAGTTAGAAGGTCACTATCTTGACTTTGTACCTGGATATCACATCAAGAATCTCCACAACACGAGTGACCTTATCTAGCCAGTCCTCTCCAGTGTAGGGCCCAGTTGCGCCGTTAGAATTTGGTGGGTGCACCCTCCTAAACCCCTTTAAAATGGAGGTCGAGGTAGAGATCTCAACTATTCCACTGCAGTTGGATCTTTATTGCTACGAGAGGGAGTCAACAAGCTGATGCAAGGCCTGGTCCATGCGCCTAATCTCACTGTTCACTGATCCCCTATCCCCACCATGATGTGTAGTCATCTACACAAGAAAGGATAGTTCAATACACAGTGTTATAAAATGAAAACGATAATGGAAGCGATTAACTTAAAATTATAACTAAGTGGCAAATACAATGAAAATATATCAAGGAAGCGTACTAAGAAGTGTAAACACTTCATCACACCCGAGGATCCTATTGCTCTAATACCATTTGTAACGCCCAAGCCCAGGTTTAGCTCACCGTCGAGTCAACCCGCATCGAGTCAAGGAGTTAAAAGGGGAGGGGAAAAGTCCAGTTTTATTATTTAATAAAACCCTTTAGTTACACCATTTTATAAGGATCAAATTACCGATTTTAAGTTAAGAAATAAGTGATTACTTTACGTAATTAGGTTGATTGACAAGATTATTTTTATGAAAACACATTGAGTCCAATAATGCTTAATAAATAGGAAATAAATCATGATTGTCCCTATATTATTACAACACTTGGCCCAAGGACCGAATAAAATGGTCTAAATATCCCAATTCTAGTGTTTTCAAAAAATAAGTTTTAAATATAATGAAAGAGATTCAAACAATGACTATTGCCCTCAAGGGCCTTACCGAAGTCCATGCCAATGTCCCTACTCGATTTATCGGGGAGGGGAGTAACATAAAAAGCGAGGTGAGCGAATGATCGAGAGGGTGGGAAATACTAATTTATGAGTTTTCTATGAAAATAATATACATATAGCATATATTTTAAATAGTTCCAAAAAAATTTATCAATTTAGCCAGTATTAATGCAACTACTATGCAATGTACCCGAGCGATATACTCATATTCACACTTAACCCTTTTATGCCAGTCTTTATCGGGTTTAAAGACTACTGAATCTTATTTTATTCCTTAGTATCCATTTTATCCATTTTTATTAGGTTTTCTTGTTTGTATTCATTAAGCGCAACCAAACTCATATTTGTTTCCATTATCTTTTCTAGGAATTCTCTAATAATCGCATATATTAACGAGCTCCACACAATCGGCTATGTTATAATATGCTCTGGCTAGTGATTTTGGGTCTTTTACCCTAGATCTCCGGTCCCTTCTTAATAACTTCCCAGACTCATTCGAGTCCATATTAATGTGTTTTAACATTTTTACCAATGTCCAAATTATTCCTTTACTTTCACTGTTTTCATGCCATTTCATTCATTTATCTGCTTTTTCACAAACCAGACGACAAGTTCAAATGAGGTAGCCAAACCACTAGGACCCTTTAATTTTACAAATATTATATTTTTACCCTTCGTTTACCGAAATCTCTTAAAAAATATATTTTTCCCACTATGGCATTATAAATTTATCATTTTATGTTCAAACCCATATTTCAAGAACTTATGTCCAAAATTCATACATTATCCTTTTTCTCCAAGATAATCATGTTCCTTTATATTTACTTTCAAGAAATATATTTAATGTCATAAAGACCATTTTTCTAAAAAATGTCTACTTTACCCTCGTACACGTATGTTGTATTAAATGCCATTTTTTTCTTCATTTCACCATGATTTTACAATATATTGAGGGATAATGTTTCCAACTTCTTTATTTTACCAAGAACCCCATTTTTTAATTCCATATATCATATTTGTAAGTCCTTCTTCAACATACTACAACATTTTACATATTTTTAGAGGATGTCAAGCCTAGAAATCCTTAAATATGCAATTAACCATGATTTTAGCAGGTAAATACATTTTTGTGATTATTTCCTCATATTTCAAGATTAAAAATACCATTTTTTCTTTAAAAATCCATTTATACCTAGTTTTATCAAAAAAATATTTTTTGCAAGAAAACTTTAAATATACATACTAGAAAATATTATTTAAAAAACAAACCCTTCTAGCATGCATCCCAATAGCTTTTAATCTTGAAAATATTTGGAAGAAAAACCTACCTTTGATTTGAAGAGAATAAACTAAAGGAAATGACTTAAAGGATCCTAAAAACTTCAAATTTCTAAGAAATCTCTAACTTCTTCAAGAGAGCTCCAACAATGGCTTTTTCTACCCAACTTCTTCCTCAAACTAGGCTTGAAATGGGTGTACTGAGCCTCGGACTAATTAGAAAATGGCTTGGGATGGAAGGAGAATTAGGGATGGTGGAAATGGGATGGAAATGGATGTGTCATAGAGAGAGAGGTGGAGAGAGATCTTAAAAATTTGATGAGAATGGCCTCTCCATCCCTTTTCACTTCCATTTAAACCCACAAGCACTTAACCCATTTACTAATGGTCTAAGCCCCTATTAACCCACGTTTTGATTTGAGTCATTAAGAGCTCGACATCTCATCAAATCCAATGCTTCACATCACTATAGCATGTTAAAATGTGCAAAAAAAATTTATTTTCATCCGATCGTTCGAATGACTTTGGATCTCATTCGAACGAGATCCCTTCTCATTTGAGAGAGAGATCTAATTAGAGGTCTAACAAGTGTTAAACGTATGCTAAAATTGGGTTAAACCCCATCTCATTCAAACATGAAACTACCCCTCATTCAAATGATGATGCACCCGATCCGAACGAGGGTATCCTACAAGATTTCAGATAACGATGGATATCGAATAGGTCTTTATCATTAGAAGGCTATTTGAACCTTATTTAAATGACATGTACTTCCTCATTTGAACAAGGAGGCTACTCGTTCGAACAAAAACTCTAAATTTTCATACCAACTTTAAGCCTTAAAATCCCAATTATAAAAAGAACAAAGACCACAAGTATAGTTCAAATTTGACATCTATCCATTATATTTAGTCCATCGCCCATAGGCATATAAATTATAAGGAATAAGGTACAAATCTTGGGCACAAATGTTACAAATCAGTTGTTACTTTCCCTAACCTAACTCGAGACTTTATTCATTTAGAAGTTTTTTCCACAAATAGAGAAGTTGTCTTTGCCTTTCCATATCCTTGGTTGTTGTATCATGTCAATCACAATCTCTCCCTTGTAAGTTGATCGTCGTAATATCGTTCTTTTGTGTTTTCTCCTAACTTGCATTTTTCTGCCCCTTTTTTTGCAGTTCGTGATTGATTATGATCAATTGTAGGAGAGAAACAATTGGCTAAAGTCCTATATTGATGTGGAGGTCTCCTTTGAGTAGTTGGGTAAGTCCAAGGTGGCTACTCTGCCGTTGAATATTATCCAAGCAACAAAGAAGCTAAATCTTAGTGACAATGTTTAGAACCCGGAGTATGATAATATCAATCTTCAGAAGAAGATTGACAATTCTATTATGCTGGTGGCCATTACTGATCAAGGTAAAAATGATATCGGGCATGATGAGGTCAAGACGAAGCTCGCCAAGACACAAGACATTGAAGCCATGGCCAAAGATCAAGAGGCCTTATCTAGTGCGAAGAAGACCATTGATAAGGCTTTTACTCACGACTAGGCTTCGCCAATGACGAGATGCAAATTTCATACCTTAAACATGTATTCTTTTAAGAGCGATCACTATGGGTCTCATGTTAAGGTTGGCACAAGTGACGCCTCAAACCTCTTCCATGAGTAATACCCAGGTTCCCCCCTCCCAAAACAAATTGAGGGAGAGGTTAAGGATGATTGTGATGTGACAGTTGGAGAAAGGATGATGTTGTTAATCTGAATTAGGCAGCTGCTAAATATCCTGACGAGAAGAAGAATGTCAAAAAGACAACCCCTTACAACTGTTATTACGGAATATTGTTTTTATTTTGTTCCAAGCACTATGTAAGAGCATGCCCCATTTGTAATATTTTTTTAATGGAATTCATAGTTTGATTCAATCATTTCCCTTTTATTTTATTTTTCCATGTCTTTTTCTATTTGACAAGATTAAGTATCTGACCACTTGTTCCTGTAGTTTAATGTAAGACTTATAGCGTTGGTTGCTGCTTACAACAACTTTCAAGAAAAACATGGAAGATTGTTTGATGTTGCAATGATGAAGATAATGAGGATGATGATATTGACCAGCACTTCAGTTTTTAAGTTTTTGTCCGAGCCAAAGAAGAAAACTTGGATCTCTATCGCCTCTTCCAGCGGGCAGTTGTAGACAATGACACTTTCCATGACATGATTTTTATTTCCCAAAGCAGTCATAAGGAATTTTTAACAAATCTCAAGGACGACTTTGAACAAAGGCTTTTCGATCTGAGTATAGAGGGTGGATTTAATGACATAATGGATATTATTAAGTTTACTCATTCGAGAAAGAATTTCATTTTTCATGTCGATCTTATGGGCACTAGGGAGGTCAGCACTATTCTTAAGAAGGACAACAATATGAGGGTTGAGAATGAAAGACTTAATAATTCTAAATTAGTCAAACATGTTGGAAAGGGTTCTTCCTTTTTATAAGAAGAAAACGCAGAGCTGGGAGAGGAATTAGAGAAGACTCAAAAGTCTTTCAATGAAAAAGTTTCAACTTTTAAGGTCTATCATCCACTCAAAGGCAAAAGGATGGTCGTGTAGAAGAAGAGCTAAAGAATCAACCATAAAAAGTCAAACCATGAATATTTACCAACACGCATTCCAGTTCAATGAACAACCTCGCAACGTATGGATGTATTGTTACAATGATGCTCTTCTCAATATGTATTATTCCTTAAATAATGCTTGAAATGTTGACTACAAAAATGGTTGGCTCAATTCCCTCATAGTGGAAAAGTCCCATATGATTCTGAGCTGTGGTACTGGTATGACCCAAGTTTTCTTGATCAGCAAAATCCTCCTTATAAGGTTAATGTTTCATGGATCCCAACATAATCCATTCTAGTTAGCTTGATAAGGAAGTACCTCGGTAACTATAACGTTGATGGAGGTTATAAACTCTATTAACCTCAACACTTGGTCGATAGAGTGATACTAGGGGGACCATCAATGATCAGAGATATATATGTGATCGTTACTCCTTATGCACTAGATGTCCACTTGCTAGAGTTGGGCGTTCAACGAATGAGCCATCTTGGCTGCACAATTGATCCAACTATATTTATCATTTTTTTGTAAAGTTTTTTCTTTTTTTGAATTTCCTTATAATGACTAAAAGTGTTAATTGAAATTTTTTGCATTTTTCCTCCCTTTATAATGTTTGGTCTTATGATCTTACATTTTAGGAGATGTCATCACATCAAACCTTAGGCCTATAGCCCTAAAAGAAAAAATACACCTATTCTCGGGGTCCTTCCCCAACAAGGATTTTGGGACCCAATTAGTCATACGTGGCTAGGTTTTCCAATAGACATTTCATTAGATGTAAGCCATTGCTCATGTTTTGTTAAATGTCAAAACACTTTATGTTAACCGATTAACCATTTAGTCTGATATGTAGAGCCTTATTCAGAGTTGGTTTATGGTCGCTGAATTAGTAAGTCTTGAAATGACTCAACCTTATATTTAACAAATTAAAGGGCAAGATTGAGAATCTAATAAATCTAGTTGAAGAAACTCTTATTTGTAAAAACTATGATTTGACACAAGGTGTGTAAAATCAACACAGAAGAACAAATTTAATATTTAAAATTCTTAAAATTAAAAAAAATTAATAAAAATAAAGTTTATTAAACCTCCTTCATGTTAGGAAGCATGTAAGAGTTAAGATCACACAAAGATAATTCAACACACATATTTTAACGTGGTAAAAACCCCAAACCTGGGGGAAACATCAACGGTGAACTCTAAGCCACAAAACAAAAAATCAACTAAAAATAGGAATATGGTTACAAAGTACAAGCATGCTACATGATCAAAATAAGAAAAAATATACTTAAAACTTTGATCTCCACCTCTAGGGAATCTTTCTGATTCAACAAGCCTTGTTAAAACCACCAGTCTAGTAGGTCTTTAAGTATACTTATCAGTCCAGTTCTCATAAGAATGATAACACACAAAACTAAGTGATATGTCTGCGAAATAATGTAGGTGTCATGTGATCTAGTCTAAATGAACATTGATGATACGAGAAATCGGACTTACATCCTTCTCGACATCATGTTAATAAGGGAAAAGACATTACATGCGTTGTATGATACAAAGATACATCCACTTTGGAGCTTTACTATCATTATATATATTATGTGATACAAAGTTACGCCATTAGAGGCATACAAGATAGCGAGAGGGTAAGACATTACATGATTTAGCTAAGACGGTAACCCGGATGTGGCCTGTGAGAGTAAATGAAGTGGCTGCGGCGAAGGTTGATCTACCAAGTATGGTGATCTCTAGAGAGAGAGTGAGTTCAGAGATGGGCAGGGCTTCATTAAGTGAATTTTCCCCCGATGGTAAGGTGATGACTTATATTTATATAAGTCCAAAAGGTGTATCACGTTCCTGGAGCACGTGACATATGGATAAGTCGTGCAAATAAGGAAGCTTTGTAGAAGTTGGATAGCTAACAAGTGTCTGATACGGGAGTAGGGGACGTGACCAATTTGAACCCAGCTAGTGGCCAAGTCTTAGATAGGTGTCGCGACCTGTTTGAGCCCAGACAGCAGCGGCTAGATTAGTGGATGTCCAAGGTCAGGTTAAGTGTTCATGGACAAGACCCAAGCAATGACTTGTTACTAATTCTCCACGGACATGGTGTCTATATTGTTGATATTAAAAATCCCCCAAGCCATAGTTCTAAGAGATGGCGAGTTGGGGTTGCGATAGTATTCTATAACCATGTGCGGTGTCTTGTTCATGGTTTTGATGCTGTAAACACTGGAAGGCAACGCTTGGCCTTCCATCACCCTTCCACATAAATTTGATTTGGTCATGGCCTTCATTATCTTAGTAATTCCTTGAGATAAAATCAAGAGCAAACCATCTTTAAGCTTTTCGACGAGTTTTTAGGCAGCCTTAAGACACTTTTAAGGTGGTTTGTGGTGGTTTGAGGATGAGCAACTCGTGCTTTTCCAGTTTCCACTGATATTCCACGTAATCATTTTCTCTGGCTTCATTTTCTTCCACAATTCATTTTGAGAATCAATTTTCTATAAAGGTCATGCTTTGTAAACCCATTTTTGGATCTATTAATATTTCTCTGTGAATCCATGTTACTTATTTTCGATTCTTGTCCGATTATAGAAATTAGGGTTGTTGTTTGTTGGGTAATAGGTTATAAAAAAAATTGGGTTATTTGATGGGGTTTTTGTTTTTTTGGGCAATATATTGACTGGTTTATGATATCTTGGATTTTTGGTATGTATATACAAATTAGGATTGATGTTGAAAATTGATCTAGGTTAGGACTAGAATTAGAATTTTTAATTTTTCTAGGTTGAATTACCCCTTGTACCCATTTCAGATTCTTATTTTGGCCAAGAACACTAAGAACATGTTCTTTGTGTTCTTGGACAAAACCCTAGGATTTTGGGTTTTCAATCTTTGAGAATCTAAAATCCAATCATTTACCTATTTGTGCAATAAAGGTTGCGACTGGTAGCACAACTTATGCTATTTTGCTATGGTCTTTTCTCAATCCGTTGTAAGTAATCAAGACTCCTTTGGCTATGGTCTTTATCTCTTAAGGTTCTTAGTTGTGGCCTCATAATTACTTGATACTGTAGCTTGTCCTTTTTAATGGCTACACCCTACATATTGCTGCATCCATTAATCTAAAATTAGGAAGTGGAATGTTGCCTTTGACTCCATCTTTTTCTTTATTTTATTGATTTTTATCTCTCGCGGCCTCTAAGAGGCTTTCCTGACCATAGTGGCTACAACACCTAACTGTGGAGCCCTTTTTCTTTCAAGGTATTACTGCAGCTCTATGAGTTGGGACCCTTCAGAATTTTTGGATGACATTTGGAGAAAGCACTTCGGCATTACTCCTCTTGAAATTACCTCTATATAAAGCCTTTGAAGACAATTGGGCCTTGTCTACTCAAGGACTGCCCTAACTATGTAACACTTGATTCTGACTCCGTCGACTCCTCCAATTGTGGAGACACTAGGGAGGCTATAGATATTATGGAGAAGGATACAAAATCCAACAACAATCCTCCTGTCGAAGTGGTGGTTGCGGTGGACACTGGGACGTCGATTGTCCTATCTAAGGCTAGAGATATCCCAACTGGACCCTCTAACAGAATTAAGAAGGCTCCTACAACATTAAACATCTGCAGCATCATGGATGAAGAGTGGATTAATGACTTGTCTATGATATTCAAATTTCCATAATTTGTCATCTGTACACTCCCTACTGCAAAACAAAGGCTATGTTTCACAGTCCCTAATGATGGGATTTGCTTTCCTCAGCACGCATTTTTCATCGAGCTACGGCTTCCAATTCCTATCCCGATTAGAAAAAAATTTAGTGCTATGAATCTTGCCCCAACCCAACTAGAGCCAAATAGCTGGAGGGTAATCCTTGCCACTCTTGTCCTTCGGCAAAATAAGTTTGACATGGACATTACTCCCACAGAGTTCTTCCATTTCTATAGGTCAAAGGAGAACTCCGTGGACTTTCCATTGTATTACTATTTTACTCTAAGTAACGAAAATGAGTATCTGTATATTGAAAGACCTACCAGTGTTAAAAAATGAAAAGGAATTTTTTTTTTATTTCTGGGGAGAGTTGGGAAATCCATCCTGAAGAGTCTGAGAGAGAGAAAACTTATAGGATGCCGTGGATATGGGGGCGTCTGTCCAAACAAGATGATAACTTATTTTAGCCTTTATGCTTACCAGTAATTTTATTTTTATTTTTCGTGGCCTATTTTAACACTTGTGTACAACTCTTGATAACCTTAATCTTAGAAAACACTAGAAAAAAAGAGTTGCTGATGCGGTAGGATTCAATGATTCTGAGAAGAAGTTTCCTGTGCTAGTCATCTCTGTGTCAATATTTGAGCAAGGTTATTTTCCATCTAAGATCCAGCCGAAGAAAATGATCGCAAAAGGTAATTATCTAATGCTTTTTTATTCATATATTTTTCTTCATCTTCTATTCTTCAACTTGGATTATTTGATTTTTTCCTCAGGAGAGGAGATTGACCGCGACCTCCTTACTGCTAAGTTAGCTGAGATGGATGAGGATGCAACTGCCTCAATCAATCCCCCAAGAATAAGGGGAAGAAGAGAAAAATTACACCCAAAGGTTCAGTTCCTGCGGCTGAGCCTACTGCTGCTTCTCAGACTGAGTGGCCAACCCTTCTGCTGAGAGGGACATAACCAATACTGATGATGCCGTGGCTAGGGAGAAGAAATATGTCTTTATTGAAGATAACATAGCTCCTAAACTAGATGCTGCAGGTCTAATATCTTCTGATGGGGACTTCTAAGGTGGACTTAGCCCCATACAAGTCTCACCCTCTCTCTCTCCTCTTCCGCGGAATATTGTGGAAATTAACGCCAACTTTCCAACACCCCAAAGTAGGGAAAGAGTGGGTACTGATAGTCATCTGCGACCTCAATTAAGGTAACCTGATCCTAATTCCTCGTGGGATACAACTGTCAGGTCCATCAGCAAGATGATAAGGGTTGTAAACACCATGAATCTCAAAATCTGGTGGAAGAGGATCATGAGGACTTGGATAAATATTCCATTCGCCGTCTGTTGCGGGTAACTACGTTCTATTTTTTACTTTCTACATACCATTGTTTATACTAATATATATTTCAAACTTCAGGCTGCGGAGGTTGTTATGTCCCAAAAGTTAAAATATGAAGGCCTATTCAAACTCCATAGGGTGACGGAGTCTACATACAAGAATGACTTACAAAATTCCATAACTTCATCCTTTGAGCCTGGAAATAATCTTCGATCGTAGCACTTCCATCCTTTAAGATGACTGTTGATTCGGAGGTCAAGGGCGTAGTTGAGGCCCAAAAAAATGTAGAAGATAATTTTAAATAGGTTGTAGAGTCTTTGAAATTAGCTTGGGTGAAGGCCCTAGAAGTTGCCAAAAATGTTAAGGCCTCTGATGAAAAATTCAACCTCTTCTAGAAGAAATATGAGGATCTAGAGCATGGACACACTGCCGCCCTTCAGCAAAAAGATAAAAATTATGTTGTAGCACTAAAATATAAGGATGATGATCATGCTGCAATATTGAAGAGGGCTGCAGACGATGTTGTGGCCGCCTACAAAACTTCAAGAGACTTCTTCCTCACCAATATAAAGGCCTACCTCCGTGGATGCCAAGAGCTTAGGCATAGGGTGATTAAAAATGTCCCTGAATCATAGAAATAGATTTTTGCCCTGAAGCTTAATGATGTTGAGCATATGGAATGCGTAGCAGAGCTAAGGGCTTCCATGGAGGAAAGAGCCAAGAAATATATGGAGGATGCCACGACTAATGATGGGGAACTGAGACCTACACAAATAATGGTGAAGATGATGTCGCCTCTTAGTTGACCAATCTTAACCACTTTTAGGGGCTAAAATAACTTTTATAAGGGTGCGGCCACTTTTGTAAGGCTGCTGACATAATTAACATTTTGTAACCCCCATAGTTGTCAATTTCACATTTAGTATACCAGTCCGAAATGGCGGAGGTAGCAGCAGCCTTGAGATCTCTAGCTGTAACACAACAAGCCATGCAGGAGCAATTTGCTCAGCTCAGTCAAACTATGATGAGGCCACCTGGAGTCTCACCGAACATGATCACTCCGGTGGCAGTTCAGCCTCATCCTGATGCCAGGGGACCACCCCAGGCGCCGATGAAGGACCAACCTGCACCCCAGAGGAGAAGGTACGTTGCTGACCCTAGGCGCTTGCGCCTGGGGAAGCAGGGAAACCCTTGCCCAGAGGACAGGTATGATGACCTAGAAGCTGAAGAAGCCCCAGAAGACAGATGGGAGTGGTACGAGGTGTCAAATAACACTATACGACCTCTTAGGTAAAGTCAAGGATGTGTCGGCCGAAGAGATGAAGAGGCCCAACAAAGAGGGTCGGCCTTCGATAGATTGAGCAGAGGGTCGTCCTTCGAGAGACTGGGCCCTGTGAATGACCTAAGACAGAGGCTGTCGAGGTTAAGGAGTGCAGCAGGCTCTCAGAGAGGGAACAGGCAGGGTCGGCCAGACCAAGGCCGACCCTGTGAAAGAAGAGGCAGGGAACAGGAAGAGGTTAACAGCCAACGTGTCGTGGCAGGAGAACCCTCTGTCCATTGCAGGGAGGTCACAGGGGATAACCTCGACCAAGTTTATGACAGAAGACCTTGGAATGATTCTATTCAACGCCTTGAGGAGAAGATAGGAGACCTCATTAAAAGCAGGGACCCATTACAAAGGGGTTACTCAGAGGGCTCCCCATTTGTGGCTAGGATAGTGGGGTTCCCAACCCCAGCTAAGTTCAAGCCTCCTACAGTGTCTCCCAAGTATGATGGCAGCACTAACCATGTACATCATATCGAGATGTACCAGTCAGCAGCAGACATTTACTCGATACCTGATGAGATGAAGTGTAGGGCCTTCTCGGGGACCTTGACAGGGGTTGCGCACAGTTGGTTCACCTTCCTTCCGAAGAACTTGATTGAGAACTTCAAAGGGTTGGCTGAGCAATTCATCCACAACTTCTGCTTTGGGTTAAGACCTCAAAAGAAGACTACCCACCTGTTGTATGTCAAGCAGGCCAAGGGTGAGAGCCTAAGAGACTACATAGCAAGGTTCAACAAAGAGAAATTGGAGGTGGAAGATTGTGAAGAGAGCATAACCATGACCGCCCTTATAGGAGGCCTCCAGAAGGGGAAGTTATTGTGGAAACTGGCGGAAGACCCCCTAGGTCTATGGCGGAGCTGCTGGCAACCGCAGGGAAAGTAATGAATGTGAAAGAGGCAATGGCCGCCAAGTATAAGGATGAGAACCGCGGTGGCACTGGGAGGTCCCAGGGAAAGGAAGAGGGAAAGAAGAGGTCAGGAGATGACAAGTTCGCTCACTATACTCCTCTGACTGTGAGCTGTGAGCACATCCTCAATGAGATTAAGACTGACCGGGCTCTGAGATGGCCAGAGAAACTAAAGGCCCCACCACATAAGAGGAACAAAAACCTATGGTGCGAGTTCCATTAGGATCATGGCCATGTCACGGATAGATGCTTTGCTTTAAAAGATGAGATTAAGAAGATGTTGAAATCTGGAAAGCTGAGGAAGTATGTGGATGGTAAGGATCCAAAGGGTGGAAGGGATAACCCTAAGAAAAGAAGAAATGACAGGTGCCGTGGAAATGTCCCGGCCAGAAGAGATGACGATTCGGAAGGAGATGACAAAGATGATCCGGATCTCTCGCCAAAAGATGACAGCACCCCGGTGAAGAGGGTCGGTACGATCTCCTTTGGTGTCAGTACTATATGTGGGGGATTTGCAGGGGGTGGCTCTGAGTTAGCCGATAGGAAGGCTCATGTAGCAGAGGCCAGGTTAGTGGCCAAGCCTGAGGTTGTGAATCTAATGTCTTCCGATGCAATGCAGAAGAGGAAGAAGGTAGACATGGACACCCTCGTAGTGGGGTTCTCCAGACTCGACTTCAAGGGTATCTTAGCCCCCCATGATGACCCTTTGGTCATAACAACAAGGGTGCATGGGTGCGAGGTACGGAGGATCCTCATAGATGGGGGGAGCTCAGCAAACGTGATGTTCTGGCCTTGCTTCAAGAGCCTAGGTCTTAGCAGGGCAAGGTTGGTGCCCTACCATCACCCATTGATAGGATTCAGTGGCGAAAAGGTCCACCCCTTGGGCATGTATGAGATGGACATACGGATGGGTGATGAATGGCCTAAGAGGCTGACCAAGAAGATAAACTTTTTTGTTATGGACGAAAACATTTTCTCGGCCTACAACCTCATCATAGGAAGGGTGGCCCTTAAAGAGTTTGAAGCTGTGCCGTCGACGGTCCATCAGATGCTAAAATTCCTGACTCCTTACGGAGTAGGGGAAGTGCAAGGGGACCAGACCACGGCGCGAGAGTGTTACTTCAACTCAGCCGAAGAGAGAGAAGCCCGTAAGAGGGTAACCACTACTTACAGCATTGACACTCTTGACCCAAGAGACGAAACAAAATTGAAAAAAGGAGAGGCCGCGGAAGAGGTAGAATCCATCGTCCTCAATGAGGGCGAGCCAGAAAAAACCATCCAGGTCGGTAAGGACCTAGAGCCAGGAATCAAGGAAGAGCTGATAAACTTCCTCAGGAGGAGACAGAGTGTCTTCGCATGGAGTCACGCGGACATGCCTGGCATCGACCCTGAGGTGATGAGCCACAAGCTCAACGTGACCATAGATGCCAAGCCGATCAGGCAGAGACGAAGAGTCTACTCCAGGGAGAAATACGATGTCATCCGGGAAAAAATCAAAAAGTTGGCAGAGGTCGAGTTCATAAGAGAGGTTACCTATCCGGAGTGGCTCTCAAATGCAGTCATCGTGCCTAAGGCCAATGGGAAGTGGCGAATGTGTGTGGATTTCACTGACCTGAGCAGGTCTTGCCCAAAAGACAGTTATCCCTTACCTCAGATAGACCAGATGGAGGACGCGACGGCATGGCACGAGCTCATGAGCTTCATGGATGCTTATTCAGGCTATAACCAAATCTTCATGGATGCTGAAGACTCTGAGAAGACAGCCTTCATTACTGATAAAGGGACGTACTGCTACAAAGTGATGCCCTTCGGTCTGAAAAATGCAGGGGCAACGTATTAACGTCTTGTCAAAAAGATGTTCGAAGAGCAAATAGGTAAGACCATGGAGGTATATGTAGACGATATGCTAACGAAGAGCTTGAAAGCATGTACTCACGTAGCGGACCTTGAGAAGACCTTCGATGTCATGGACTCGTACAGAATGAAACTCAACCCAACAAAGTGTGTCTTCGGAGTAGGAGCTGGGAAGTTCCTGGGATTCATCATTAATAAGAGGGGAATTGAAGCGAACCCTGAGAAAATCAAGGCATTACTCGACATGAAGACTCTTAGGAATATCAAGGATGTCCAGAGACTCACGGGAAGAGTGGCTTCCCTTAACAGGTTTGTTTCTAGGGCAACGGACAAGTGTCTTCCATTCTTTAAAGTTCTAAAAAAGGCCTTCCAATGGGACGAAGAGTGTGAAAAAGCCTTCAACCAACTCAAGTCCTACTTAGGGTCTCCCTTATTGCTGTCTCGGCCCATCATGGGGGGAAGGTTATTTGTGTATCTGGAAGTATCTGAATTAGCCATCAGCGCGGCCATCATACGGGAAGAGGATGGGATCCAAAGGCCTGTATACTTCAACAGTAAGGCCCTTCAAGGGTCTGAACAAAATTATCCCCGAATGGAGAAGTTGGCTTATGCCCTAATACATGCCTCAAGAAAAATGAAGCCTTACTTCCAAGCTCACTCCATGGTAGCCCTCACTGACTCCCCACTAAGGCAGGTTCTGCACAAACCTGAGAAGTTTGGAAGATTGATGACCTGGGCCATCGAACTAGGAGAATATGATCTTACCTACCATCCTAGGACAGCCATCAAGGGGCAGGCCCTCGCAGACTTTGTCGCAGAATTCACGTGGGAAGAGGCCGATAGAAGTTTGGAAGAGGCCGAGACAGAGAAAGGCATACATGACGACGAAGAGACGAACTGTAGTGTCTTCCGAAATTCGGAAGAGACGCCACCAAATGTCTCCCAAGATCGGGAAGAAGTCATCTCAGGCAAAACCCAGAGCAGAATAGAAGAGAATGAAGAGGATCGATACCTCTTCAAGAAAGGGGTTATGAGAGAAGGGGTCTTCTCATCAGATACAAATGTCTGGAGCCTCTTCGTTGATGGCTCTTCTTGTGATAGTGGAAGCGGTGCGGGGCTAATACTCTCGGCTCCAGATGGCGCCAACGTTGAATACGCCTTGATATTCAACTTTCAGGCCTCAAACAACGAGTACGAGTATGAGGCCATGATAGCAGGTCTCTTATTAGCAACAACTCTTCGAGTAAAGCGACTCCTACTCCCTAGCGACTCAAGGTTGGTTATCAATCAAGTATTGGGGATATACGAGGCCCAAGATGAAAGGATGGCCAAGTACTTAAAGAAGGTAAGAAGGTTGTTAGAATATTTTGAAGAAGCAAAACTGAAAAGAGTTCCTCGACTGAGCAACAATCACACTAATGCATTGACAAGGCTGGCCTCGGCAATGAAGACAGATATGGGAAGGACCATTCTAGTGGAGGTCCTAGGAAAGTCAACCATCGAGTAGGACGAGGTATGTAGCCCTTATCACAATGTGAACCTAGGAGACTCATGGATCGACCCGCTCGTCAGATACCTAAGAGAGGGAGAGCTGCCTGAGTCCAAGCTAGAAAGGAGAAAGTTGAGATACAGGGCTGCCAAGTTCTCAATGGTAGGAGACGTCTTGTACAAAGAGGGGTTTCAATTTCCTCTCCTCAGATGTGTGCATCCCATGGAAGTACCCCGGGTCTTACAGGAGGTTCATGAGGGTTCTTGTTCTAGCCACATAGGGGGAAGGCCCTTTTAGCCAAGTGGATCATCACTCAGGGATACTGGTGGCCTACCTTGTCTAAGGACGCTGCAGACTATGTGAAGAGGTGCGACAAATGTCAAAGGTTTGCCACTATCCCTCATCAACCCCATCAGCCTATGACGTCAATCTCTTCTCCATGGCCATTTTTGGTATGGGGAATTGACTTGGTAGGACCTTTGCCAAGAGCTGTCAATAACTATAGATTCTTGATAGTTGCCATTGACTACTTTTCAAAGTGGGTGGAGGCAGAACCGATGATAACAATCACAGAGAAGAAGAACTTCCAATTCATTTGGAAGAACATCATATGCACATATGGCCTCCCAAACACTCTCATCTCGGATAATGCGACCCAGTTCAAGAACTCCTCCTTAGAAAAGTATTGCCTAAGAGTGGGGATTAAACAGTTCTTCTTATCTCCTGGTCGACCTCAGGCAAATGGTCAGACCGAGGTCACAAACAGAACTATCTTGGACGGAATCAAGAAGAGGTTAGAAGATGCGAAGGGGAGATGGACAGAAGAGGTCTACGCTGTGTTATGGGCCTACAGAACCACGGCAAGGACACCAACAGGAGAAACCCCATCCATGCTGGCACATGGCTTAGAGGTCGTCATACCAACGAAAGTAGGACGCCCAACTCATCGGATTCAGACCTACGACCCTGACAGCAATGGGGAAGAGAGTAGGCTAAACCTGGATCTTATCGAAGAAAGAAGAGAAGACGCAGAGGTCAGAAAAGCAGCCTACCAGCAGAGGGCAGCGAAATTCTACGACCAGAGGGTGAAGTCAAGACCCATTGCAGCAGGAGACCTAGTGCTAAAGAAGACCCTACAGAAAGCAAATAAGCTACACCCAAACTGGCATGGCCCCTACAAAGTAACAGAAGAGGTTGTGCCTGGCACTTACAGGCTAGAAAACCTAGAAGGAGAACCTTTCACTAACCCATGGAATGCTGACCACCTAAAGAGATATTACATATGATGTTGCATAGAATTTTATGTAAATATACCATCTTATTGAGAAGAGGTTGTTAATAAAGATTAGTTTCCATGACAGTTCTTGCTTCATTCTTAGATCAGAGATATATTATGAGGCTAACATCTTAGGTGATGACCTCAGACCTTCATAACACAATTCAGTGGTGATGAGGTCTGAGCTCAGACACCATAATGAGATCACCTCAGACCCTTAACATCATTAATTTGGTGAAATTTATTATGAGGCTAACATCTTACGTGATGACCTCAGACCTTCATAACACCATTCAGTGGTGACGAGGTCTGAGCTCAGACACCATAATGAGATGACCTCAGACCCTTAACATCATTAATTTGGTGAAATTTATTATGAGGCTAAAATCTTAGGTGATGACCTCAAACCCTCATAACACCATTCAGTGGTGATGAGGTCTGAGCTCAGACACCATAATGAGATGACCTCAGACCCTTAACATCATTAATTTGGTGGAATTCATTATGAGGATAACATCTTAGGTGATGACCTCAGACCCTCATAACACCATTCAGTGGTGACGAGGTCTGAGCTCAGACACCATAATGAGATGACCTCAGACCTTTAACATCATTAATTTGGTGAAATTTATTATGAGGCTAACATCTTAGGTGATGACCTCAGACCCTCATAACACCATTCAGTGGTGAAGAGGTATGAGCTCAGACACCATAATGAGATGACCTCAGACCTTTAACATCATTAATTTAGTGAAATTCCTTATGAGGGTAACCTCTTAGGTAATAACCTCAGGACCATTGGTCGAGTTTAAACAAGACCATTGCAAAGACAAGCTTATAAAGAGGGATTCAGAGGTTGAAGCTCATTGCAAATTTATTTCTAGCAGACACCATAATAATGGAACTAAGAATGAAAAGCATCACATGGCATTCAATGAAAAGAAAGTGAAGAGGGTCCTCATTAGAGGTTGATATATATATTCAGAAATTTGATGTTCAATTATTACAGACAAAAGTTCCACAATACAGATAAATTACAAACAGAAATCAAAAATATCATAAGAGTCTGAGGGGGGAACATTGACACCCTCGGCTTGGTTAGAGACCTCGACTGCATCATCACAAGGGTCTGCCCCTCCAACCTCGGTGACCTCTAGAGTAGCAGTCTCGGCAGGAGGAGCAGCCTCTTCCTCAACCTCTTGAAGATCTTGGGCAAATTGTGGATCAGCAAAGCCGAGACCCACGAAGTCAGAGGCCTTCAGAGTGCCGACCTCTCTCTCTCTGATGTCAGCCCATTTAGTAGTGGCTTTGATACCTCTTTCAAGGTATTCAAATCCAAACCCCATGAACTCATCAGAGGATTTGTAGTCAGCAATGATCTTCTCAGAGGCATCCTTAATAGCGGCCCTGACAACCGAGTTGACCTTTTGCTGAAGAACGTCGTCTTTAGCCTTCAGTGCAGCAGCATGGTCCTTGCCGAGCTGAGAGATGTCCCTCTCCAACCCCTTCACCTTTTCCTCAGAGCCCTTCAGCGCAGACTTGAGGCGCTCTATCTCTGCATTCAGAGCACTCTGGACTTTCTCGGCCTCTTGCCCCTTTTGGATGAGAGGCAACTTCCTCAGAGCCCAGTTTGATAGATGGTGCATAGCGGTCAAACCCTACATGTTTAGTGAACATGAGTAAAGTTGAAGAAGAGTCAGATGTTACACTTTGAAGAATTTGTATTGAAGGACCAAATTATACCTGAATGGCTCTGTGAAGGCCGAACTCAACCAGCAAAGGGGGTGTCCATAGCCCTGTAGAAGCGCTTATTAGCCTCGGTCATTATAGAGCCGATGGCATCCACGGCCTGCATGATGTGGCTAACCACACTATCGGTTAACTTCAACTGATCCAGATGAGCCGTCAGGATGTCGGCCGAAGAGATAGGGATAGCAGCTTCAGTGGTCTTCTTCTTCGTCCTCTGATCCTCAGGGGCGTGATCTTCAGGATCCCTCTTCTTTTTGGCTGGGGGCTTAGAGGCCGAGGGAGCTGGGGGAGGAGCATTAAGCCCTGCTCTCTTGGCAAGTCTTGCCAAGATCGGTGCATCCATATCCCACATCTTGTCAGAAATATCCCTTGGTCGCTCTGCCAAAAAAAAAATTAATAGACCTGAGTTAGATAAACATATATGAATAAACTCAGAGGTTAAACTTGCAAAACAAAAATGCTTACCAAGCTCGGCAAGGGGACTTCCACCCAGACCTATCCCAGAAAGGAAGTGGGGAGTCATCAGATGTTCAAACCTAACAAACAGACCATTTACCCCCTGATCTTGAAGGGCTTTCACCTTCTGGAGGTTTTGAAGACTTAAGCCAGGGTCGGCCCTGGCAGACATGGTGACCTTACCCCACCTCAGGGGCATCCTCTGCTACAGATGGGACGAGGGAACACATTGTCCAAACTCCCATGACCCTGAGGCAAAGAAGTACCGAGGCTTCCAGTTATGGTTAGAAGTCTGGGTCACCTGAAGCAACTTCTTCTCAGGCCTCCGAGCTACAAAGTGGTAGTAGCTCGGATGATTTTTAGCCAAGGAAGGGACGTAACAACCCACAAATACTTGAACTGGAAGGTCTGAATGGTGGACGGCCTTCCATAACACTATGGCCCCTATTAGGATTCTCCATGCATTAGGAGAGAGCTGGGAGGGGGCCAAATTAATGTAAGAGAGGATGGATCTGATGATGGGGTGAATGGACAAACGGAAACCCAACTTGAACATCTGCTCGTACAAGCAGATCTCCCCGTCTCGGCCGTGATAAGCCCTCTCTTCCCTCAGAGATCTCCTAAGTTTAATGGAGGGGCTAATAGAATACAAATATCTGAAGCAGAGAAGGTCTACCTCAGTGATATTACTTTCAATCTCGGCCGCCTCAGAGACGTCGACATTGCTTTCAACCTCATCATCATCTAGCTCAACGTCGGCCGGAGCAGATGTTGATGGGTTACTCGGGAACCTCTTGAAAGGAGTCCACAAACATAGGGTCTGAGGTAGAAGATTCAGACTCAGACATAAGTATGGGATCAGCAGGAACCCATGTCTGATAGAAGTTCTCCGGGGGGTCGGGATATATCACCCTCAGAGGTGGTGGAAACAAGGGTCTAATGGGAAACTCTTGTGACCTACGAGCCTCCTCCTGAGCTCTCTCTATTTGCCTAATCTTTTCTAAAGTCTTCTCTCTAAGAGAAGGGAACTCCTCAAGAAGCTGATATAAAGGTCTGAGCAGCAGAGGATGACATTACACTTGGGGATTTTCCTAAACTCCAGAAGTTACAAACAAGACTGGCTAGTAAGCAAAGGAATTTAAAGATCAAACTGCTTAAACTTGGCAAGAAAAACTCGCCTGAAACTATGGTGGTGACGCCAGAAAACTAAGAAGGTCACCGGAAAGTACGAAAATAAGGGTGCTTGCAGGTAAAATGAAGGAAAAAGTATAGAAAGCCTTACCTGAGGAGGAAATGGTAAGGAAGTGAGGAGAAAATGCGAGAGATCACCACCCAAAAGCCATGAATCAAAATCTTTCTAGAGAGAGAGAATTGCAGAAACGCTGGCGGCAGAAATGGAAGAAATGGAGAAGAAAGAGAGAAAGAAGGGTTCAAAACCCTTATATACTCAGGCACAACTCCCAAGGCCCATCATTGCCTTGGGAACCCCAAAGGACGGCTGACAGCACACGCCTACCAATTAAGCATGTTCTAGCATTGGACAGGTGTCAGGCAGGTATTGGCTTGGAACAGACAAGCCTCGGAGGTGTAGTAATCCCCTAGCCACTTGCTCTCACTATGACTAAGGGCTGGGGGGTGATTGATATGCCCCAAGTGTAACCTCGGCCAAGAGACACCAACCTCGACCTAGAGACACCAACCTCGGCCTAGAGACACCAACCTCGATCGATATTATGGCCGACATTGGGCATGTCTTGGACACACGATATCACCCCTCGGCCAGACCAAGGTCAGCCCAGGCCGACACTACCATGAGCCTCTCCAAGGGCCCTCATAAGGATCAACAGCACTCGCATATGACTTGAAATGGCAACCTCGGCCATACATAAGCCGAGCCTGCAGGATGCCACCAGATCAACCTCATATCAGGCAGATCCTATCCATGATCTCGGCTAGGATCAGGCCGATACCTCCATGGAGCACTCAGACTGAACAGGTATCAAGACTCGCCAACCTCGGCCTCACCAAGGCCGAGGTCATATACCAGGCGCGATGGACGAGCACCTGCTGGCATCTAGATAAGGACACGTTGACACAAATCAGTTGTAACAAGATTATTCCCCACACGTGGGGAGAATATTGCATCATTATTCTCTACATGTGACAGTGATAGATGGCACTCCCACATTGGTGAGGTTACCACACACATGCTCATTACATGCATGGGGGGTACATTACACCCCCTAGGTACTATATATAGGGGTCATCCCCTACCTTGGAAAAGGAGGCCAGATATTCAACCCTAGCTGAAACTCTGTCTAGATACACAGTAGAGAGAGAAAGCTTGAGAGATTGTATCCATGGCCATTAGTGCCTTCATTCAGATATATTACTCACACACACTCACAGTGGACGTAGGCCAAATTGGCTGAACCACTTATATACCTGTGCCCTCTCCTCTTATCCTCATCTCATTCTCTTACCTCTATATATAACTGTACTGCCATTGTTATTCTTGTATTGAGCTTGAAAACACCTTATCTGGTGGTGCTGTTTTCGGCATCATCACCACCATCCATAGATATAATCTTGAATTAGCTACTGTCATATTTGTAAGGTTGCCACCACTTTCATTTACACTGATGACAGGCAGCAGCTGTATGATACTTTATTAAAAATTGGTTATGACCCAAAAAATTTGCGAGTATAAGATTCAAATTTCTCAATTCTAACTTGGATTAGAGATGTTGCTATAGTAATGTTGGCCCACTTTTTATAATTAACTGCAGCTTCTTGTCTTTCATTATTGTAGTCCCAAATATTTGCCAGAGCATTAGATACTAGCTATAACTCCTCATAGACTACAGTAGTATTGATTTGGTCATAACTTTAGATGTTGGTTGTAGCAATACTACTTTTAAAGAAATGGTGCTCTTTTTAGAAACCGACCTCCCTTGCTGTGAACTATTAGGTCAGCATATAATAATGAATGTTGTCGCAGAAATATTGCAATAGTTAATAGATGTATTTTCTTTTGCCACGGACAATTAAGTCTTAGCTCACTATATTAAAGTGTTGCTACAAAATTGCTGTAATGGTGCTCTCAGGAAGTTATTCCTTTGTCGCGGACAATGAAGTCTTTGGCCCAATTTTTTACTACAACTCCTTTTCTTTTATCTTGGGGAATTTTGAAGCGTCCCCAAGCTGGGTTTTACAATCTGTCACCCACAGATGGATGGATATTTTTAGGCCTCCCTAGGATAGGTATTATCAAGATTCCCCAAGCTAGGTATTTTCAAGCCTCCGCAAACTTGACTGTTAATAAAGCCACCCATAGCTATCCAAGTGTGTGCGTCTAATTCACGGAGTTGATTGGGAAGTCTAAAATCATGGAGAGTGCAAGTAGGTCATATAGACCTAATATAATGCTTATGTGATGCAATAAGATACCAAACTAAAATTAATTGCTATGTAAAATTAACTAGGAGGTTTATTAATATAATTTTAAAAAGTTTATGAAATTAATGTTTCCTAAATATCTATTTGGATTTAAACTTAGTGATAGAAGACAAATTGGTTTTATTTAGTCTAAACAAATTGTAAAAATTAAGTTTGGGGTTATTTTGGAATACTTGAAAAATAGATAGGGGTTATGTGTAAGCTAAAAACATATTTTTTTTTACTTAAAACTGATTTTCTAAAGAAAATTTCTTTTTTAATAGGGTGATATAATATATCATTTTTGTTTAAAACTTAAAAATAAAATTTTTGGAAACAAATCAGAATTGTCTGATTGGAAATGCGCTGTCATGCTCTAAGTCAAACTAATCATGCGCCTGGTTTGTCTCCCACTCGCACGCGTATACCCCAATCATCTTTAACCTTTGACAGTTTAACTTTACGATTTTAAAACTTTGACCTCAAATTTGAAACATTTTAGAAATCCTCTTAAGGTTGATTCATGAATGAAAATTGCATAGTTTTTGAAGAAGAATCCAACCATACTGGTTTCAATGATTTTGGTGGGCTACATCGAGCTATTGGGCTTCTATAAAAATGATGAAATTTTTACCAAACATAATTAACTAAAGGCTATGATTCTTATTTAGTCACCATAAGAGTTTTGTTCTATATACAAAATGGGGAAGAATAAGCCTGGTTTGAGGAATTTTGATGGAGTAAAACTCTCGAATTTGTTTTTTGAAAATTTCAGGCCCAGAAACTTCAAGCTTTGATTTGGGGAATCAAAGCCTAGTTTTTTTTCAATTAAACTTTGCAACTAGGTTCCTAAGAACCTAACCTCAACTTACCTCGCTTTGAAACTAGTTCAAAGCCAAGGAAGCAGAATCCATCATTGAAGCTCAAGCTTTAATTGTGTTTTTGGGTTTTGACCTATTTCAGTGCATACATTCATTAACATTCACATCAAAACTCAAAATTCTAATCTATATATATGCGAAAACCTAAGAAAATTGAAGAAACAAACATTTATGCATAAAATAGTCAAAATGCAAAAACTCTTGAATTTTTACTTTGAATTTGCTCTTATTTGGGATGGTTTTATATTGAGGTAAAAACAGGTGTTTATAGGGTTTGTGAAGAAGAGTTAATTGGTAGTTATAGAGGTAGATATGAGGCTGAATTACACAAGTTTTCATCAAGGGTTAATTGGATATCAAATGGGTATCATGGGTAATCCACATGGTACAAGGCATGCTAGCGGTCCAGCGGGTGCCATGTCACCTGGGGAAAAGGGTAAATAAGTTTGGGTTTGGATTTTGGTCCTTGGATGGTTTTTAATAAGTTTTAAGGGTTTAAAGTTATTTTATAAAAGTTTAGGGGCTTATGTTAAATTATCCAAACTTTATGGATTAGTTTATGAGAAGTCCATAAAATATAGGTCATTTCATTAAACTTTGAGTGAAAGTTAGGTTGCAATTACTATAGGAGATTGTACTCTAGCTTAATTCTTCTTTTAGGAGTATTTTGCTGATTTGATAAAAGTTTTGGGTTTATTTTAAATTTTCCTTTATTTTAGGGTCCCACCTAAAAATAATTTCATCCTTGAAATTACCTAGAAAAAGCAAGGAATATTATTGTCTCATAATGTCTTATGTTTCCCATGTTACATCTTTAGCTCCGTAGTGTCGCCAAAGAACTTTAGTTACTAGAATGGTTTTTGGTCAGAGAATTTGTCGGTCGAGAATTTGAATAAGTTTTTCCACAAAATCATGATTAGGTTCGATCGTGATACCTTTCCAAGTAATGATGTGATTCGAATCAGGGATATATTTCTGCAGCTGCGAAACATGAAATATGTCATGAAGATTGGATAGTTCAGTAGGTAATTTCAGATGGTAGGCTACTAGTCCAATAAGCTCCATGATTCTCAAGGGGGTAGTATAGTAAGGTGACAATTTTCCTTTCTTTCTAAATAGAATTATTCGCTTTCTTGGAGATACTCGTAATAACACTTGATTATTTACTTGAAATTCCAAGGGCTTTTTGGCGGTTGTCGGCGTAACTCTTTTGTCGACTTTGGGTTGAATGTAGTATTTCTCGAATTAGGCGTATCTTTTCCATGGTTTCAGTGATGATTTTGGGTCCGAGGGTGTAATTTTCTCCAGATTTATTCTAGCATAAAGGCAAATAACAAGGTCGTCCATAAAGAGATTCATACGGAGTGATCTGAATGCTGGTTTGAAAGTTATTATTGTAGGAGAATTCGATCAAGGCAAGATGCTTATTCCCTGAATAGAGAAAGTATAATGTGTAGGCACGCAAAATATCTCCTAGCATTTTAATTACCCATTTAGATTTTTAGTGAGTATGAGGATGAAAAACAATGCTTAAGTAGAGTCTGGTACCCATGGAGGTTTGTAAAGTTTGCCAAAATCTTCCTATAAATTTAGGGTCTCGATTGAACACAATGGAAAGAGATATACCATAAAGTCTAACAATCTATTTGATGTAAAGTTTACTTAGGCATTGGAATGAATCGGTGGATCTGGTTGGTACAAAATGGGCGGATTTGGTAAGGAAGTCGATGATAATCCATATCGTATTGTATCCTTGCAATGTTTGGGGCAATTCGCTGACAAGGTCCATGGTTACATGGTCTCATTTATATTTCGAGAAGGGTAGTGGTTGGATTAAACTGCTGGGATGCTGCTTTTTTATCTTTACTTATTGGGTAGTTAGACATTTTGCTATGAAGTGTATAATATCTTTCATCATACCGGTCTACCAATATTGTTTCTTGAGAGTTTGATACACTTTGGTGTTTCCAGGCTGAATCGTAAATTTTGACCGGTAAGCATCTTACAAAATTTCTTTTTGTAAAGAGGATACGAGAGGAACACATACACGATTTTAGAATTTTAGCCCATGCTCGGGGTATAAAGTCTAATCTTTCTCGGGGAGGTTTTTTGAATTTTGTTCTTCTAGGAATGTAAAAATTCATCTTGGTCATGAAGGTCAATGATTTTCTTATACAGAATGGGGCGAGCGACAATGTTTCATAGAGAAATTAGGGTTTTGGAGGAATCTCGTTGTAGATTGTAATATCCAATGGATTCTAACAATACGAACATACTATGGAGGTTTCCCTTGGTTTTATGGCTTAAAGCGTTAGCAACTACGTTGCCTTTTTCTAGATAATAGAGCAAATTAAACATATAATCTTCTAAAAATTATATCCATCATCTCTTTAGGAGATTAAGATTGTGCTCTTATGATAAGAACATACCTGAAATTCTTCTCCATACAGATAACACATCCAAATCTTCAGAGAAAAGACTACTCTACTAATTCCATGTCGTGGATCGAATAGTTGCGTTCATGAATTTCCAGTTGCCATGACCCATACTCGATCACCTTTCCCTGTTTCATTAGTACACAACCGAGACCTTGTAGAGAAGCGTCAGTATAAACATCGTAGTTGCTATTACTGGAAGGAGTGGTTAAGACGGTGGCAGTGGTTAACTATTCTTTTAAGGTACTAAATTCTTTTTTACATTCAAAGATCTAAAAAAATCGGACATCCTTTCTAGTTAATTTCATTAAAGTTAGAGCAATTAGAGAAAATCCTTACACAAAATGTTGATAATACCATGCAAGTCCTAAGACACTACGAAGTTCTGTGATGGTGGTGAGTTGAGGCCATTCAAGTACCGCAATGGTTTTGGATGAATCTACTTGTATACCTACTTCAGTGATTACGTGGTCAAGTAATATTACCTCCTTCATAAGAAAATCACATTTACTCTGTTTTGCGTAAAAATAATGCTTACGAAGGGTTTCTAACACTATACATAGGTGCTCTTCATGATCTTTCCCAGTCTTGAATTAAATTAATATGCCATCTATAAAGATGATCACAAATTGATCCAGGAAAGGACAAAATATTATTAGCATTAAGTCCATGAAAGTGGCAGGGGCATTTGTTAATCCAAATGACATGAATAAGAATTCAAAATAACCATGTCGTGATCGAAAAGCGGTTTTAGGTATATCTTCATCCTTACCACGAAGTTGGTGATGTCCAGATCTTAAATCAATCTTCGAAAAGATCATTGACCCTCGCAATTTGTCAAATAAATCGCCTATCCTTGGCAATGGATACTTATTCTTGATGGTTACTTAGATCTACTTTTGGTAATCGATACATAATCAAAACGATCCATTTTTCTTTCATAAGAATGAAGGCAAAACTCCCCAAGGTGATGTAATGGGCATGTATAAATCCTTTGTTGAGTAGGTCATCTAGTTGTTTTCGACGTTCTCTCAATTCTAAAAGTAGCCATACCATAAGGGGGTATTAAAATAAGGGAGTTATTTAGTAAAAAGTCGATAAAGAATTCAATTTCTCGAGGTAGAGGTAGTCCAAGAAAACCTTCAGGAAACGTATATTGGTATCTGGACAAGATGCGGGAAGAGAGGAGATTTTATTTTCACTTATCTGAAAAAGTTAGGGTTGGTGGGATTTTTTACTTGGAAATAAAATGAAGTTTAGTGGAGAGTTTTGAATGTCACTATCTTCGCATGACAATCAATGTAAGCAAAGTTTGGAGGTAGCGCGTCCATACCTATTATTAAGTTAAACTATGTTAAGTCGAGGAAAATTAAATCTACGATTAATGTTCTAGTTTCAAAATGCAATGTGTGTTGTTTACAAACCCTATCGATAACGACCACCTTTACCGTTGTCATTGCGATAGTAAAAGGTTGATCTAATGGACTAGCGAATAATGGTCGACGAGTCATACATGAACGACTAATGAAATAATGGGTAGATCATTAATCAAGTATTATATGTGTGAAAAAGTTATAAAAAGAAGATTACATTCGACCACATTGTGTATGTATTTTTCGCGAGAAGAAAGGAGGAATTTCGACCTTGGTTTTTAGTGATTGGTTCTAATTTCTTCTCATGAGGATTTGGTTACAGAGAGTGGTTATAGTTATTAGTTGGATTCTTAAAAGGAGTTTTGATAAATTTGGGGGAAGTAAAAGGAGGAGGCATTTGGAAAATAGGGCATTGGTGGTCTAAGGTGTCCTACTTGATTGCATTCATTGCAACATACAAAAGTTCTACTGTAATTGTGCTAAATCTGACTGAATACTTGACCATCCTCAGGTTTGTTTAAGGATGATCTCATTAATTCGACTGGTTCCTAATAATATTAGGGTTTCGGGAAGGAGTAGAGGTTTAGGTTGCGTTGGTAGAGGCGGGGTGTTATTCTACAAGGAAGGCTATTTCAACCATTATGTTAAACTCTCGGACCTGGAAAGGTGTGGTGGAAGATTTAATGTTATGGCGCAACCCTCGTTCAAAGTGCTTGCATCTTTTGGGATTGTGTCCACATATTCCTGCATATATCGGGACAATTTGGGGAACTTAGCCTCGTACTGGGCCACATTCATTTATTTCTATTGTAGACTTAGGAAATCTATAGTCATTTGATCCCTCGCGAGTTCTGAAAAATACTTATTGAAGATGATTTCTTCAAACTATTACTATGTTAGTTCGTTCACATTTCGAAAATGTATAATATATTACCACTAAAAATATTCTTCTCCTTCGAACTGTTATTAGGAACCAGTCGAATCAACGAAAATCTTTAGAGGATTCATTTTGAGATAATAATATTCATCGGTACATTGAAGAAATATTATTCTCGATACATTGAAGATATTAGTTCGTTCACATTGAAGGAATATTATTCTTGGTACATTTCTTCAAACTGTTCTTATGTTATAAGGATTATCTCGTTGATTCGACTGGTTCCTAAGTTCAGGTTCAATGCCTACCCTGTGAAGTACCTTGAGCGTTTGCTGGATCTATTTTTCTACTTCGATTGCACCGAGTTTTCCAAAGAATACTTGGGGGCTTTGTCTCAGAAATTCCTTACGAGCGTTCATTCTTCATGTTTCTTGTGATAAGTCATTATTAACGAGGGGTGGAGGTATATTTTTTTATCACTGTGTTAGAATAGTTAAATCTTAAAGATAACGCATAATCCATTCATTGGTATTATTTGGATAATGCATCTGGGGAATTGATCATTCCTCTTGGGTTCTACTGGTAGTTGCTCAAATATTAACCATCTTATATAAATAATGTATTAAAAGATAAATTACCAGTAGATATATAGAAACATGCTTATTATATTATACCACATTGGTTTACATATTATTATATTTCAAAAAAACATAAAAAAAATTACCTCGTTGTTAAACTTATTTTACAATAAAAGAATGCTTACTAATATAAAAGAACTATTAGTTCTAAACTACTGAAGTCATTCGGGAGTATGGGTGTTGTCTACTTGCACACTCACACATGTAGAGTTTATTTATTTACAACCATATTCCTACGATAGTCTTCAAGCCATTTAAGGAACCGTTCGATCAAACTCAAGATCTGGATCATCTTCGAAAGGATCTGAGTCATCTGAGGAAGTATTGGTATTCATAGGGGTAAAGATAGTGATGGGAGGAGAAATAGAAATATAGTCGATAGGAGAATCCGAAAGAGTAATGGTGACTTCATTAGGAAGCACAACGTCTCATGCAAGATGGATCGCTTACTGAAGAGTGTCGGGGTCTTCGGATAACCTCTTAATTTGTCGAGTTGCTTGTGCCTCTCCCATAAGACGACCAATAAGCATATTGTATTTAATTTCAGGAAGCAATCACCCAATCATGATCAATGCTTCTTATATATTTATAGGGATTTGCAGAGATGACCTCTTGAATTGCTCGTTCAAACCGTTCGTTAGTCGAATCCCGAATATCGAGATAAATGGCATTTCAAATGTTTGTTACTGCAAAACAATATGAGTAACAAAATGTGATAAAGGAATTATTCATAATAATAAGCGTATAATTTGTAGAGGAAAGATTTCTTTGGATTTGGTCCTATATAGGAATAAATCATGGTGATGCTATGATACCATAATGATGCATCCACGAATTCTTAGGTTAGTTTGGTGGTAACTAAGGAGTATAAATAAATATAACAATTAAAGTCCAATGATGCGGGAAGTATTTGGTGTAGATGTTCCAACGGGGAATACCATTCTTGTATGTTACTGCCCATATGTAAGTAACTGAAAATAATTTTCAAGGTAATATAGAATAAATGTCCAATGATGCGGGAAGTATTTGGTCTTCGTCAAGTTCGTCGTCCATCTAGAAGGAAAACAGTTAAGAAGACAATCCAAATAGATAATTTTAATTCTATACAGGGTATAGAAAATATGTTATTATTGAGTAACTAGATTTGATATTATGTATATAAAAAAATATGGAAGCAAGTTGAAATATCATAAAACTGTGAGGGGTATACTAGAGTCTAATGACATGTAAATGAAAATATGGTGAAGAAAACTGGATAAGTCGTATATCAAGTTATCATGATCACGGTTCAGACTATAACAAGATAACCCATAAATTATCAGGTACATGGGCTTCAAATGCGTAGACATATCGTTACAATATCATCCAAAGCATATGATACTTTGGGATAGGCGATTCTAATCAATCGGAGAATATAATAATAAAAACTTGGGATACTTAGCTAGAGTGGCACTCATACGTATGTAGCAAATAAAGAACTAGGCACTCAACATCAGAGTCCTACAGGCCAATTAGAATTGTCGTGGTGTACTGAGATCTAATCCCTGTATCGTAAGGTATGCTACTATGGGTTTCACTGATAATGGTAATAAATTGCAAGGTAATATGCAATCATAAAAATAGGTTACAGGGTTATACCACAATTAAGGGTTAAAAAAAGTTCGGTGGCTCTTTCTCAAATTATAGATTGTATTGATTTATTGGGTTTAAGGATAACTGAATTCTCGAGAGAATCAATACACGTAATAAATATGAACTACACAAATGAGTTCATAATTGGAAACATGAGTTTAAAATTATCATAACGTGATATAACAAGTAATTGTTGAAAACCATAATCTCAATTGAAATTAAAATCACCCACTTTGAATTTTTCTACGGATTTCGGGTGTGTACATCTAAATCAGGGGTTGACTGGCAAGTCTGAAATGATGGAGAATGCAAGTAGGTCATATAGGCCTAATATAATGCTTATATGATGGAGTAAGATACCAAACTGAAATTAATTGCAGTGTGAAATTAAATAGGATGTTTATAAATATAATTTTAAAAAGTTTATGAAATTAATGTTTCCTACATGTCTATTTGGATTTGAAGTTAGTGATAGAAGACAAATTGGTTTTACCTAGACTAAAAAATTATGGAAAAAGTTTGGAGTTATTTAAGAATACTTGAAAAATAGCCAGGGGTTTATGTGTAAACTAAAAACTTAATTTTTTTCAACTTAAAACTGGTTTTCTCGACAAAATGTTCTCCACAAATACAAACAGGGTAATGTAATATACCATTTTGTTCATAATTTTAAAATATAATTAAAAAAAATCAGAATATTCTGATTGGACACGCGCCCTCATGCGCTGAGTTAAACAAATCACGCGCCTGGTTTGACTCCCACTCGCGCGCGTATGACCCACTCGCCTTCAACCTTTGACAGTTTGACTTTAGAGTTTTAAAACTTTAATCTCAAATTCAAAACGATTTATAAATCCTCTTAGGTTAATTCCCAAATGGAAATTGTATATTTTTTGAAGAGGAATCCAACCATACTGGTTTCAAGAATTTTGGTGGGATAAATCGAGCTATTGGGTTTATATAAAGGTGGTTAAATTTTGATCAAACATAAGTAAGTGAAAGCTATGATTCTTATTCCGGCATCATAAAGGTTTTGTTTTATATAAAAAATGTGAAAGAATAGGCCTAGTTTGTGGAATTTTGACAGAGTAAAACTCTCGAATTTGTTTTCTAAAAATTTCAGACCCCAAAACTTCTACTTTGAATTGGGGTATCGAAACCTAGTTTTGGTTCAATTAAACTTTGCACCTAGTTTTCTAAGAACCTAAGCTCAACTTACCTAACTTTGAAACTGGTTAAAAGCCAAGGAAGCATAATCTACTATTGAATCTCAAGCTTTAATGGATTTTTATGGGTTTTGAGCTATTTCAGTGCATACATAAGTTAATATTCACACGAAAACTGATAATTATATTCTATTTATATTCAAAAATATAACCAAATTTAATAAACAATCATTCATGCATAAAATAGTAAAAATGCAAAAACTCTAGAATTTTTACTTTGAATTTGATCTCAGTTAGGATGGTTTTCTACTAAGGTAAAAAGGGGTATTTATAAGGTTTGTGGAGAGGAGTTGATTGGTGGTTTTAGAGGTGGAGATGAATCTGAATTGCACAAGTTTTCAACAAGGGTTCATTGGATGTAAAATGGGTACCATGGGTAATCCATATGGTACAAGCCATGATGGTTGTTCAACTGGTGACATGTCACCAAGGGAAAAAGGTAAATATGCTTGGGTTTTAATTTTGGTCCTTGGATACTTTTTGAATAAGTTTTAAGGGTTTTAAGTTATTTTATGAAATTTTAGGGGCTTATATGTAATTATCCAAACTAAATGGATTTGTTTATGAGAGGTACATGAAATATAGGTCTTTTGGTTAAACTTTGAGTGAAATTTAGGTTGTAATTACCATAGGAGAGTGTACTGTAGCTTAATTCTTCTTTCAGGGGCATTTTGGTAATTTGGTAAAAGTTTAGGTTTAATTTGAAATTTTCCTTTATTAGAGAGACTAAAGAACTATTTAGGCTGTGTTGTTACAAGTTGGTGACCCTTATGGTTGTCGTGATTGCCATGGTCAAGGGGATATCTCTCTGAGTTCCAATAACCATGTTGTTGATGACCCTCCTGATCATTGACATTCATATGATCTTAGTTGGGTGAGTGAAAAATTTCAAGAATTCAGCTAGTGGCAAGGCACTCAGATCATTTCCTACAGATGATGTCAATTATAGGTGGTAAGTTCCTACAATTATAGTATTGAATGAGAACAAGCTAAATTAAGAAAATTATTCAAATAGAAATATTAGAAGTACTCAACACAAGATATATGTAGTTCGGTAATATGCCTACGTCGACGGGGTTTAGGGTTTGTTCTTTCATTAACTTCAAACAATTGGTCGGCATTCCCATCTCAATGAGGGGTGATTTTATACTTACAAATAAATTTAGGACAATCTTATGATTCGTTAACCACTATCCCTAAAATTTTAGACCTATCCTTTATCCATTTAAACCATTCCAAGTGATGGATACATGGGAGTCTTCCATAACTTGGAGTCTTCATTAACTTGGTGCGCAATGAAGCTTGGACGCTCATGCCGAGCACATTCATGACATATGCTATCATAATTCTGGTCCCCATAGCTATATGTCTGATATACCCATATATACCCTCGTCCAGGCCGAGGGTGTCCTCCACCCAAACGAGGGCTCAGGCCCAGGACGAGTCCAATGACCACGGCTCCGTCACAGGAAGGATCAGCCAGGATGACCCCTCACAACAAGGGGCCGACCCCTCACCATGGCCCAGGTGACCCTAAAAGGGGTCGACTCCTCGGCTTGACCAGACGACCCTACAAGGGGCCGACCCCTCACCATGGCCCAGATGACCCTACAAGAGGTCGACCCCACAGCTTGGCCAGACGACCCTCAAAGGGGCCGACCCCTCAGCTTGTCCAGACGACCCTGCAAGGGGACGACCCCTCACCATGGCCCAGACGACCCTATGAGGAGACGACAGTACGAGGCCCGCATCCAGTCCGGCCCAATGCCAGCACCAACTTTAGCCTTGGCCTAGCATACTAGGCTGAGGGTGATATCATCACAGTGCGTGACTTGGGAGACGCGTGGGACTCATATGCAACATGTACTAAACCGTTATAACGATATTATCCCCCCACGTGAGGGAATGTTATGTCATCATTAATAGAAAATGGCACATCCAGGTGTCAACAGGGGATTGGCTAGATCATCATTCACATGCACCATGCATGCTTGGGGGTACACTACACCCCCCAAGCCCTATGTATATACTGGTCATCTTCAACCTTATAAAAGGATCGATAATTGTAACCCTAGATAAAACTCTGCTTGTAGACACAGTAGAGAGAGTGAGCTTATGTGTATTGTATCCAAGGCCATTAGTGCCCATATTTAGTGGATCACACACCCACAGTGGATGTAGGCCTAATTAGGTGAACCACTATACATCATTATCTTATTCCTCTTATATTCATCCCCTTCTATACACTTACACACATATACACCTTTATGGCTGCCATTGTTATTACTGTTTGAGCTCATCATCACTTATCTGGAGGTGCTGAATCTTAGCATCAACAGTTTGGCGCCGTCTGTGGGAACGAGAAGACATCTCTTACTTTATACAGATTGACCTCACTGGGCACTCTGGTGGTGAACCAGTTCTCCCCCTTTGTGTGGAGTTATTTCACCATTGAAAGAGACCCATTAAGGTTATCAAGCTCATCAATCTTTTGATCAGTCAACTCTATAGCTCAAACACATGGCACCGGAGATGCCACCACCACTTCCTCCACCGGATAATGGAATAGGATCTAGTTCCAGTCATCCACCACCTCAGTCTGAGATGGCTGATGTGGCCGACGCAGTGAAGTCTTTAGCAGCAAGCCAACGGATTATGTAGGAGAAATTTACATATCTTAGCCAAAACATACTAAGACCACCGAGGTCTCACTAGAGATGATTACTCCGGTAGTAGCTCTAGGGTAGCATGAGGCCAGGGGACCATAGCGGCGGAGGGATGTTGCTGACCCCCGGCGTCTACTCTTGGGGAGGCAAGAAAACCCTTGCCCTGAAGACAGATATGATGATCTGGAGGGGGATGAGGCCCTTATAGAATGATGGGAGCCGTATGAGGTCTCCAATAATACTATGCGACTTATCCAGGAAAGAAGAGGAAAGTGTGGAAGGCAAAATCCTGATAATTGCCCGAGGGTGATGCCTGTTTTTAATCGTTTGAGAGGTTGGGCCCAGAAAATGATCTGTGAGAAAAATTATCCCGGTCGAGAAGTATTACAAGGGTCCAAAAGGGAGGCAACAGATGGCCGAACCCATGGGGGATGACCCCACGGATGGGACGACGGTCAGGGAGAAATAAACAGCCGACACAGACCTACCACAGCAAAACCCTCAGTCCACCTCAAAGAGGCGGCAGGGGATAACATCGGCTAAGGCAACCCTACGAGGCCCTGAAATAACTCGATCCAAAGGCTGGAGGATAAAATTGGTTGGTGACATCCTGAAGAGCAAGGACCCCCTTCAAAGAGGATACTCCATAGGCTCACCCTTTGTGGCGAAGATAGTCAACTTCCCAACTCCATCTAAGTTTAAGCCACCTGTGGTCACCCCAAGGTATGACGGGAGTACCAACCTTGTCCATTATATCGAGATGTACCAGTCAGCGGTAGACATATACTCTATCTCAGATGATATGAGGTGTTATGTCTTTTCTGGTACTCTAACTGGGGCTGCACATGTCTGGTATATGTCTCTTCCAAAGAACTCCATTAAAAGCTTTAAGCAGTTAGCAGACCGATTTATCCATAACTTTTTCTTTGGAGTGAGGCCACAGAAGAAGACCACACACCTGCTCTATATTAAGTAGGGAAAGAACGAGAGCCTAAGAGACTAAATAGCTAGATTTAAAAAGAAAATTTAGAGGTCAAAGATTACGAGGAGATTATACCCATGACAGCCCTCATTGGAGGACTCCAGAAGGGGAAGCTATTATGGAAGATTTTTGAAGACCCTCCGAAGATAATGGTTGAATTGTTATCGATATCAAGAAAGGTGATGAACGTCGAAGAGGCAATGGTCGCAAGATACGAAGATGAAAAAGGAGGCACTAGTGGGGGTAAGTACCAAAAAAAGAATAAGGAGGGGAAGAAGAGGCTAGCAGATGACAAGTTTGCCGATTATACCCCTATGACGGTCAGCTAGGTGCACATTTTGAATAAGATAAAGAGTGATCGGTCCCTTAAGTGTCCTGAGAAGTTGAGGGCAGCCCCCCACAAGAGGAACAAAAACCTGTGGTGTGAATTTCATCAAGACCATGGCCATGTGACGGATAAGTGTTTTGCTCTGAAAGACTAAATTGAAAAAATGTTAAAAGAAGGAAATTTAAGGAAATACGTTGACAAGAGTTCCTTCAAGAGGGGCCGAGGGGACGACCCTAGAAAGGAGAGAGGTGATACATGCAGAGAAGATCCTCCAAACAGAAGGGACCACCCTTCGGATGATGAGGACGACCCTGACCTCCCACCGAAAGACGACTATGGCCTTGTCAAAAGACTTAATATAATCTCACTCGGTGTAGGGATGATCTTCGAGGTTCTAGCAGGAGGAGGGTCAGAGGTCGTCGACAGGAAGGCCCATATAGCTGAAGCCAAGGCAGTGACAAAAGTTGTACGCTCGACCTCTATGGAAGCAAAGTCAGAAAAGAGGAAGAAAGTTGACATGGATACCCTGATAGTGGGATTCTCAAGAACGTATTTCAAAGGCCTCTTAGCCCCACATGATGACCCTCTCGTTATCACTAGCAGGGTACACGGGTGCGAGGTACCGAGGATCTTGGTAGATGGGGTAGTTCTGCAGATGTGATATTCTGGTCGTGCTTTGAAGCCTTGGGTCTCAGCCGTGCCAGGCTCGTCCCATACCATCACCCCTTGATTGGTTTTAGTGGGGGGGAAATCTCACCCTCTAGGAGTGTATAAGGTCGATGTTAGGATGGGGGACGAGTGGTCGAGATGGCTTACCAAGAAGGTCACCTTTTTCGTGATGGATGCACACGTATTTTCAGCTTACAACATTATACTGGGGCGAGTGGCCCTCAAGGAATTTGAGGCCGTGTCATCCACGGTTCATCAGATGGTAAAATTCCTGACTCCTTATGGGGTAGGGGAAGTTCAGGGAAACCAGACGACGGCACGGGAATGTTACTTCAACTCCGCCAAAGAAAGGCTGGCGCACAAGAAGGCAACGACCACTTATAATATTGACACCATCTACCCCAGGGATGAGACAAAGTTGAAAAAAGGAGAAGCCACAGAAGAGGTAGAATCCATCATCCTCAATGAGGATGAGCTAGAAAAACTGTCCAAATAGTCAAGGCTCTAAAGACAGACATCAAAGAAGACCTCATCAAGTTGTTAAGGAGAAGACAGAACATCTTCGCATGGAGTCATGCAGATATGCTGGGGATCAACCCCGAAATCATGTGCCACAAGCTCAATGTGGCAGAGGGTGTGAAGTCGATAAATCAGAAGAGGAGAATTTATTCTCGAGAAAAATATGAGGTCGACAAGGTCAAGAAGCTGGAAGATGTTAAGTTTATCAGAGAGTTCATTTATCCTGAATGGTTGTCCAACGCAGTCATAGTCCCCAAAGTCAATGGGAAATAGAGGATGTGCATAGACTTCACAGATCTCAATAAACATTGTCCCAAAGATAGCTTCCCTCTCCCCCGCATTGATCAGATGGTAGACGCTACCGTTGGCCATGAGCTAATGAGCTTCATAGATGCCTATTCAGGTTACAACCAAATATTCATGAGCCCTAAGGACTCATAGAAAATGGCTTTCATCAATGACAAGGGGACATACTGTTATAGGGTCATGCCCTTCGGCCTAAAGAATGCGGGGGCAACGTATCAGCACCTCGTGAATAAAATATTCAAAGGCCAAATTGGGAAGTCTATGGAGGTTTATGTAGATGACATGTTGACTAATAGTTTGAAGGCTGAGGATCATGTGGCCGACCTCAAGAGGACCTTTAACACGATGGACAAGCACCGGATGAAGCTCAACCCTGACAAATGTGTCTTCAAGTTCGGAGCAGGGAAGTTCTTAGGGTTCATCGTCAATCAAAGAGGAATTGAGTCCAGTCCTGAGAAGATAAAGGCCCTCCTAGAAATGAAGACCCCCAAGACCATTAAAGACGTTCATAGGCTCACAGGATGAGTGGCTACTTTGAATAGGTTCGTATCAAGAGCTACGGACAAGTGTTTACCATTCTTCAAAATTCTCAGAAAGGCCTTTGAATGGAACGAAGAGTGTGACCAGGCTTTCAAAGAATTGAAGTCATACCTACGCTCTCCCTTGCTGTTTTCACGGCCAAGGAGAACGACTACATGTGTACTTAGCCATCTCAGAATCCTCCATCAGCGCAGCCATTATAAGAGAAGAGGATGGGGTACAGAAGCCCGTGTATTTCAACAGTAAGGCACTCCAGGGGGCAGAGAAAAGATACCCTAGGATGGAGAAGTTAGCCTATGCCCTAATCCATGCATCAAGAAAGATGAAGCCATACTTCCAGTCCCATACAATGGTCATCCTCACTAACTTTCCTCTCAGGCAGGTTTTACACAAGCCAGAAAAATTGGGGAGGCTAATGGCCTGGGCTATAGATCTAGGAGAGTTTGACATTGTATATCAACCAAGGAAGGACATTAAGGGGCAATCATTAGCTGATTTCGTAGCTGAATTTACTTGGGAAGATGAAGAGGCTGAAGAGGAAAGCCTCGAGAAGACAGATACCCGACAAAGTAGAATTATTGACCCATCCGCAGGTAAGGCTGAGACAAGCACCGTTAGAGAAAAAGTTGCAGAAAACGAAGAGGGAAGATATCTCTTTAGACAGGGGTCCCTCACCGAGGGAAATTTCTTAGAGGAACAGGCTGTGTGGAACCTCTTCATTGACGGGTCCTCTTGCGAGAGTGGAAGTGGGGCTGGATTAATAGTATTAGCACCAGACGGTACAGACATTGAGTACGCCCTGAGGTTCAACTTCAAAGCCTCCAACAACGATTCTAAATATAAGGTCGTGGTATCAGGCCTCTCCTGGGCTAAGTCTCTTAGTGTCGGCCACATCTTGGTCCATAGTGACTCAAGACTAGTAGTGAATAATATTTTGGGAGACTACGAGGCTAAGGATGAGAGAATGGCCAAATATCTTGAAAGAGTGAAGTCACTATTAAAGAGCTTCGAAGAAGTTAAATTGAAGAGGATAACTAGGCTTGATAATGGTCGAGACGATGCGCTTGCAAGGCTAGCCTCGGAAATTAGGACAAATATCAGGAGGACAGTCACAGTGGAAATTTTGCTTCGACCAGCGATTAAAGAGACAGAGGGAACACTTGGCTCTTGCTTAAATATTGACAGGGAATATTAATGGATTGACCCCCTTGTCAGGTACATTAAAGAGGGGGAGATGCCAGAGGCAAAACAGGAAAGGAAGAAGTTGAGATACAGAGCTGCAAAATTCACTATCATCGGAGACACCTTGTATAAAAAGGGGTTCTTGCTCCCCTTTCTCAAATGTGTGCACCCATCTGAGGTCCCACACATTCTGTAAGATGTGCATGAGGGGTCATCTTCAAGCCACATTGGGGGCAGGTCGTTAGTAAAAAGGATAGTAATCTAGGGATATAGGTGGCCGACCTTGGGAAAATATGCCACGACATACGTTAAAAAGTGTGATAAGTGTCAAAGGTTCGCCACCATACCCCACCAGCCCCATCAGCCTCTTACCTTCATCACATCCCCATGGCCATTCGCAGTATGGGGAATCAATCTAGTAGGCCCCTTACCTAGGGCCATCAATAATTATCAATACTTAATCATAGCAATTGACTATTTCTCAAAATGGGTGGAGGCAGAGCCGATGGTAATGATCACCGAGCAAAATACCTTACAGTTTATCTGGAAAAACATTATATGCAGATATGATCTCCCTAACACCCTCATATCAGATAACGGGACTCAATTCAAGAATGCATCTCTGGAGAAATACTGCGAAAGGGTCGGTGTTAAATAATTCTTCTCAACCCCAGGCCGACCTCAGGATAATGGATAAACTGAGGTTACAAATAAAATCATCCTAGACGAGGTCAATAAAAAACTCGAGGAGGCAAAAGGAAGATGGGTTGAGGAGTTGTACGTTGTACTGTGGGCCTACAGGACGGCGGCAAAGACTCCGACCGGAGAAACCCCGTTCATGGTGGCGTATGGCTCAGAATCCGTCATCCCCACCGAGATTGGGTTTCCTACCCAGAGAGTCAAATGTATGACCCCCAGAGAAATATAGAAGAAAGGAGACTTGACTTGGATTTGATAGAGGAAATGAGGGAAGACGCTGAAATAAGGCAAGATGCCTACCAGCAGAGGATGGCCAGGTTTTACAACCAAAGGGTGAAGCAAAGGCCAATCGCTATGGGGGACCTAGTCCTCAAAAAGACTTGGCAAAATCCTAACAAGATCCACCCAAATTGGCATGGCCCATATAGGGTCATTGATGAAGTTGTCCCTGGAACCTACAGACTAGAGAACCTTGAAGGGGAGCCCTTTTCCAATGGAATGCAGATCATTTTAAGAAATACTATCAATAATGTAATGTCCTATCGGGCAAGAGTTGTAATGAATGTGTTGCTCCAACAGAACACTTGGAATGTTAATGAGAATGTCATATTGGCCACTCATCGTGTTTGTTAATTCGTGTGATTAGGGTTATCCTTGTTAAACCACCCTCGGCTATGATGAGGGTAAATGGTGGGGACGACCTCCTATTCACCCTCAAGAAAGACGAGGGGGACTTTAAATAATTAAAAACATCAAACCACCCTCGGCTATGATGAGGGTAAATGGTGGGGACGAACACCCATTAACCCTCAAGAAAGACGAGGGGGGCTATAAATAATTGAAAACATCATTTCATTAGTGGAAACCACCCTCGGCTATGATGAGGGTAAATGGTGGGGACGACCCCCCCACTCATCCTCAAGAAAGACGGGGGAGACTTGAAATAGTTAAAAACATCATTAAGTTGGTGGAAACCACCCTAGTCTATGATGAGGGTAAATGGTGGGGACGACCCCCCCACTCACCCTCAAGAAAGACGAGGGGGGACTTGAAATAATTGAAAACATCATTTAATTAGTGGAAAACACCCTCGGCTATGATGAGGGTAAATGGTGGGGACGACCCCCCACTCACTTTCAAGAAAGAAGAGGGGGGACTTGAAATAATTTAAAACATCATTAAGTTAGTGGAAACCACCCTCGGCTATGATGAGGGTAAATGGTGGGGACGACCCCCCACTCACCCTCAAGAAAGACGAGGGGGGACTTGAAATAATTGAAAACATCATTTAATTAGTGGAAACCACCCTCGGCTATGATGAGGGTAAATGGTGGGGATGACCCCCCCACTCACCCTCAAGAAAGACGAGGGGGGACTTGAAATAATTGAAAACATCATTTAATTGGTGGAAACCACCCTCTGCTATGATGAGGGTAAATGGTGGGGACGACCCCCCACTCACCCTCAAGAAAGACTAGGGAGGACTTTAAATAATTGAAAACATCATTAAGTTAGTGGAAACCACCCTCGGCTATGATGAGGGTAAATGGTGGGGACGACCCCCCACTCACCCTCAAGAAAGACGAGGGGGGACTTGAAATAATTGAAAACATCATTAAGTTGGTAGAAACCACCCTCGTCTATGATGAGGGTAAATGGTGGGGACGACCCCCCATTAACCCTCAAGAAAGACGAGGGGTACTATAAACAATTGAAAACATCATTTAATTGGTGGAAATCACCCTCGGCTATGATGAGGGTAAATGGTGGGGATGAACCCCCCACTCACCCTCAAGAAAGACGAGGGGGACTTAAAATAATTGAAAACATCATTAAGTTGGTGGAAACCACCCTCGGCTATGGTGAGGGTAAATGGTGGGGACGACCCCCCATTAACCCTCAAGAAAGATGATGGGGGGAGATCATAGGATGGTTAATTCAAATATCATAAGCTAAGGCGAGCATAGAAGACAGGAAGAGACATTATATTATAAATCAAGTGTTACAAATGCTTGTCCAACAAAAATAAAGCACAAAAATATTTTTACAAGTAGAGGGTATTGGCTACAGGCAGCCACCCTACTGAGCAGTATCAGCAGGCAAGGTTTCAACGTCAATCAGAGGAGTTTCTTCAGTGACCAAAACAGGTCGATCCTCAGAGGTGCCGATGCCTTCGATGTGTACTTGAGACTCTATATGGGCTAGAGCCTCAGCTATGAGAGGGTCCTCCATCTCCACTTCTTCAAGAGAGGGACGGATGGACGACACGGCATCAGAAAATTTTAAGACGACACACCGATAGGCCATCTTAATCCCTTTTTCCAGGTACTCAAGTCCAAAGCCCTGAAACTTGTCTGAAATCTTGTAAGCCTCGACGACATCGACCTCAGATTTTTTTACTGCCTCAGCATGTTCTGCCTTGAATTGGTCCCCCTAGTTGGTCAAGGCCTCTTCCTTTTCTTTGATGAGGGAGTCCTTTTCACATTCAGGTCAGCCTTGTGCTGCTTCACCATCTCATCTAGGACCCTGGAATACTCGGTCCAGTCCTCGCACTCTCCAACTCTGCCCTCGCAGTCTCCAGCCCGATCTTCAGATCGGCCTCATGCTGAATAATTCTCTTGGCCTCATGGAACATCTGTTGATTCTCAGTCATTCACTTAGTGGCCGAGGTGAAGGCGCAGACAGACTGCATAGACAAACACATGTTAAAAGGGGTCGAGGGAACAGTTCATGAAATGATAAATCAAAAGGAATGAATTCGAAAGAGGTACCTGAGGCAAAGTATGCATACCATAATCATAGACCTTGGACGGGGGCATCCTTGATAAGAATTGATAATTCGTGGTCGAGGGTGCAAAAAACATTGAGGCTTTGGCCGCCCTCAAGTTGGCTATGAGAGACGAGGGTTCATCCTTAAGGAAAGAAATATTCTGAGACCAATAGGCACCCATGCTAGAAGAGGAGTAGGCCCCCTCAGTGTGTGCCTGGGACACCTGTGCCCTCGCCCTCATCTGAGAGTCAGGCCGAGAGCCCTCTGGAACTTCAAACTCTTTCTTTTTGTGACTGTCGGAGGTTGGTTCCACTTTCGTTGGCCTCACGGCCATTGTCTTCTTCTGAGCCTACTGTGGCTCTTTGCCTTTTTTCTTTCCCAAGACAGACTGTAAACTTGGAGCAGTCATCACCCAGAGTTGATCAGATATATTTGCAGGACAACCTGAAAAGGAGATGATATATCAGAAAGATATAGTGGCAAAGAGGAAACACGAAGAAATTAAAAATTAAGCAAAAATCTACTCACATAATTCTGTCAGAGTGCCGACCCTCAGACAGCTTCTTTGAGGAAGCGAGGGGTCATCAAATCTTCAAATTTATGAAGTTCACCCTCTTTCCCTTATTCCCTTAGGTAGTCAACAATGACCCTCTCCTCCAAGAAGAGTCCGAGGTTTGACCGTGCTCTCATAGAAGGGTTAAACCATGACCTTAGAACCCTCAGACTGTCTTCTACGGGATCATCCCAGACGGGGAATTACTAATCCCTGGAGATAAAGAAAATCCTCTTCTTCCAGTCATAATTGGAAGTCTGAGCTATGTGAAGAAGCTTCTTGTCGGACTTCCTAGACCCCAAATGAAAATACCCAAGTTGTTTGGACGACGAGATGATGTTGTAAAAATCTATGAACAAATTGGTCGAGGGCTCATTGGTGAAGGTATTCTTTTAAAGGGAAACATAGCCGAAGGTAGTCCTCCATGAATTGGGAGGAAGTTGAGAAGGAGCAACTCTAAGGGAAGATAATATGTCGATTATAGAAGGGTGTAGAGGGAACCTAACACCTACCCTGATGCCCCTTGTCCTCAGATCTCTCAGCCTCAACGTCTGTTGGTGTTCCATCTAGAAAGGCCACCTAGAAGGCAAGAGGGGACTGGGCTGTTACAGGGACAGCCTCAGAAGGTACTGTGCCCTCAGCCTGTCAGCTTGGGCTAGGATTAGACATCTCTCTCCTCCCAGAAGGCTCAACACATGTTGATGATGATGCTCTCTCATTCATCTCCCCCTCATATGTCTGGCTATCGGCTGGACGACAAGATGACCCACGGGACTAAGATGGTATTATTGTGGCTAAAGGAGTGGGGAAGATGGGTCTTACCCAATTAGGGTCAACCTCTCATCTTCGCTCATCCTCTTCTTCTATTCGCCTAATCTCTACAAAGATTTTCTCTCTCACGGATGGGAATTCCTCGGCTAAATCATAAAGTCTTCTAAGCATTAAGGGGAAGACTTCACTTAAAGGAATTTGGCTAAGCTAACTACAAACAAGTTCACAGTTGACTAAATTTGACTTTTGGATCAAACCTAAGGAAATGAAGAGTTTTTAGGTTTGAACACTCAAGAACAGGAAGAACTCAGTTCGCTTAAGGCGAATGTTGGAGAAGGCAGAAACCTACGAAATGCCACAAAAGAGAGCTAAACCACTAAAGAAAGGTGGCAGAAGGAACCCAAAACCTAATGCTCAGCCCTATGGCCACCACATCAAGGCGGGCTTTCACGTCGAAAAAATATGAACAACCAAGAAAATATGAAAAGAAGCTTAAATGCAAGAAATAAGTGAAAATAGAAGCTAAAAGAGGAATTTATGGAAGAAGAGTTACGTGAGGATGAAGGAAACGATGGAATAAATCTTGAAACTCGGAAGCAAAGGTTGAAATCGCAGGAAATGGCGATGGAACTGTTAAAAAGCTAGAGAGACAGAATGCCTGTGCGCAAAGAAGAAGAAGAAGAAAAAGAGTGATTATTTAAAAATAGCTTAAGCACTTTATTATTTATGGGCTCTTAAATCAAGGCGGCGCACAATCAACGAGGAAATGCATCATTAGGGCACCAATCCCCATACACAGTGTGCAGCCACCACACCTCGAAAACAGAAATGATAATGGACACCTGACTACGCAATTTGACAAATGTCACCCATCAAACTGATGACACAGTTGGCATTCAAAGGCAACATAACCCCTTAGCCATCTCAACAACATCGATGGCTAAGGGTTGGGGGTGATTGATATACCCATATATAACCTCGATCAGGCCGAGGGTGTCTTCCACCCAAACGAGGGCTCAGGCCCAGGACGAGTCCAATGACCACGGCTCCGTCACAGGATGGATCATCCAGGATGACCCCTCAACATGGACTAGATGACCCTACAAGGGTCCGACACCTCACCATGGCCCAGGTGACCCTACAAGGGGACGAACCCTCGGCTTGGTCAGATGACTCTACAAGGGAGTGACCCCTCACCATGGCCCAGACGACCCGATAAGGGGCCGACCCCACAGCTTGGCCAGACGACCCTCAAAGGGGCCGACCCCTCAACTTGTCCAGAAGACCCTACAAGGGGCCGACCCCTCACCATGGCCCAGATGACCCTATGAGGAGATGACAGTACGAGTCCCACATCCAGCCGGGCCCAATGCCAGCACCAACTTTAGCCTCGTCCTAGCATCCTAGGCCGAGGTTGACATCATCACAGTGCATGACTTGGGAGATGCGTGGAACAGTGCACGTGAGACTCATATGGCACATGGACTAAACCGTTATAACAATATCATCCCCTCACGTGAGGGAATATTATTTCATCATTAATAGCAAATGGCACATCCAGGTGTCAGCAAGGGATTGGCTAGATCATCATTCACATGCACCATGCATGCTTGGGGTTACACTACACCCCCAAGCCCTATATATACTGGTCATCTTTAACCTTGTAAAGGGATCGATAATTGTAACCCTAGCTAAAACTCTGCTCGTCCACATAGTAGAGAGAGAGTGAGCTTGTGAATTGTATCCAAGGCCATTAGTGCCCATATTTAGTGGATCACACACCCACAGTAGATGTAGGCCTAATTGGCTGAAACACTATACATCATTATCTTAGTCCTCTTATACTCATCCCCTTCTATACACTTACCTACATATACACCTCTATGGCTTCCATTGTTATTACTGTTTGAGCTCATCATCACTTATATGGTGATGCTGAATCTTAGCATCATCAATGTCCACCAAATGTGCAAGTCCTTTTACCAATTTGTATTCACACAGACAACAACAACTTAAGGAAGGGGTGAACAAGACCACAACAATCAACTAAACATATATATGCACTAATATTAAATCGCATAGTATCAACAACTTCAATTTAAGTTAATTTTATTAGATTAGTCCTAAAGTTAATATGTGTCCACCAAATGTGCAAGCCCTTCCACTGTTTGTGTTCACCCAAATAGAAACCACTTAAGGAAGGAGTGAACATGACCATAATAGTTAACCAATAAGTTAAAACTATATATAAGATTATTACATAAAAGAAAAGATAAATAAAATTACCTAAATAAATAAATCACTTTGAATCAATTGAGCTTCGATAATTATTCTCCAATTGCATGCATACATGGAACAAGAACAAAACATGTTAGCATATTATTCAATCTAAAATTTTACCAAAAGTACATATATGTGTGGATGGGTGTGTATGTCTGTGCGTGTGAGTATATGCAGGACTTCATGTATATAAAGAAATTCATGTTTTGTGCGTGTGGGTATATATGTATATATGTGTGCGCATGTCAGTATGTGTGTATATACATGTGCGCATGTGTTTATGTGTGTATATATATGTGCGCATGTGAGTAAATATTAGTTCAATTCCATGTATATACGCAATTTAAATATTCTAATTTGTATATACCTATTTTCACTATTCTATTATGTATATACACGATTTCAAATACCCAATTTCAAAAACCACATTTCACATGCCCAATTTCAAACACCCAATTTCAGATACCCAATTTCATATATAAAAACACGCACACAATTATACTTTTTGTACGTATACATACACACACACATAAAATTTCACACACACATAAGCAAGAGAAATTACAAACACATACACGCAAATCGTGAAATTAAGAGAGAAAGAGAGCAGGAGAGAGAGAGAGAGAGAGAGAGAATTACCGATGTGGGTGAGGGGGGAGTCACCGATGAGAGAGCAAAAGAGAGGGGGGAATCATGAGAGTCGAATAGTTTATAACTGAGAGAGAAACAAATCGTGAAATAATAAAACCTAGGTGGAATTTTGTATAGCCCAAGGATGGTCACGGTCCAGATCCCTGACCATGCCTGTGACCCTTTAACTTATCAAATCAATCACGATCTGGAGTCGTGACCATGCCTATGACTAGAGGTGGCAATTTTTTACCCTATAACTCGTTTATGGTAATAACCAGAAATGACCCGAACATGACCCGATTAGCTTGTATAGATTTAAGAGTACCCAAAACTTATACTAGGATAAAAATCAACGCGACCCGAAAATGACACGACTAACCCGAATTGCCACCCCTACCTATGACCCAATCACGTGCGGCATTTGGTCACGGTCTACATTCGTGACCATGTGTCCATAACCAATTCAAACTCAGATTCAGAGGTCACGGTTCAGAACCGTGACCACCCACTCGGTAAAAAGGTGTCAAAATTCTCACCAAAACGGTCACAACTTGGTCGTGTTCCAGAGTCTTGACCCCTATGGTCATGGTATAAAATCATTACCAAGCCTCTTCCTATGTCAACCTTTGCCTTTGTCACACACCTGGTCATGGATTTTCTTGTGTGGTCAGGACTTTGGACCATGACCACCCTAATGATGGATTTGGACCATGGCTAGTTCCCATATATGTCATAGTTTGTTGCATTGGTTGGTTACATTAGATGTGCGGTACCCACATTGTCTGGATACCCTGACAAGATTTATACGGGCGTTATGGTATGTACAGGGTCTAAATTTGTTAGCTATCATAATATGCGTGGGACGAGAGCTAGACTAATGAGCTGTAATAATATTTTTATGTGTGCAATATGGTATGTGCAGGGTCGAGGGCTGGCCGACTACCATACGTAGTCTGTACGAGATCTAGGATATCCGTCTATAGTAACATGATTAATCATGTACATACATCCCAGTATGTGCAGGGTGATAAAATGGTTATATGGCTATAGTGGTATGGTGGATTATGTGGATATGATGGTACGGGTGGCGTACCATGGTATACGTAGGGTCGTATAGGAGACTGTGTGGCTATAAGGGTGGAGTACCATGGTATGATGATACGGGTTGCTAATCCAATTCAAGCAACTATAACAATCCTAAACTGAAATGTTAGTTGATAATGATGGGTTAGGCCCATCATAAGATTATCAGCTTCGTTATCCCAAATAGTGTAGACACCCCATTATAGCACCCCCTAACCTCTCCTTAGGTCCCTAGCACCTCCCTTCATCACTATAAACCTAACTCATACCCCGAGTACTGACCTAGAGGCCATCGGGCACTCCCAGGCTCCATTTGACCAAAAGTAAAACTCTTTATCTCGATCGAGACTAAATGAATCCACAAAGGGCACTGAAACCCCTATCCAACGGCCTTCCCCATGCATGATTCTGACTTACGGTGCGGACGAACGACCTGTTTTCCTCTTAAACTTGATCAGGAGGCCACCGGACGCTCTCGAGCTTCGTTTGATCAAATTCAACTCTTTATCTCGATCGAGACTGAATGAATCTTCAAAGGGAACTAAAATCCCTCTCCAACAGTCTGATTCGGGCCCAATTCTGACTTACATACGGATGAACAATTTATTTTACTCCGAAAGGTCATCGAACGCTTCCAGGCCCCGATTGACCAAAGTCAACTCCCCAAACTAAGTCAAAATCTTTGGAATGTCGAAGTTCATCTCCTAAACCCTTTCCAACGATCCGCTCTGATCCCAATTCTGACTTACGGTAAGGACGAACGATTTATTTGCGCCCGACGATCCCCCGTCCAAAGGACCGACGGGCACTTTCGAGTCATATTTGACTCAAAGTCAACTCCCGGATCCAGGAGCAGTCCAAAGGACTTTCGAAGGTATTTGAAGTACCTTTCCAAGGTTCACCCCGTGCATGATTCGGATCAACGGTCTGCATTTTATGACCTAATTTTTGAAAGAACCTGAAAGAGATTGTCAAACGGTAGGTTCAAAGTCTTACCTGTCGGCAGTGTGCCTAAAAACACCTATCGATTGGCAGGACCATACCCATGCCGATCGGTAATGCCCTGTGCCTATAAAAACTAGGGTCTGACCTCATTGTAAGGAGAACCAAAGCTCTGAAATCCATCACTCTCAGCGAACTAAGAAAACCTCTCTCGAAGTCAGCGTGATTTCTACATCCAAATCCTTTTCCAACCTTCACTTTTCATCATCTTTTTCATCAAACTTGGTGAATTAACTACCCTTTATCATTATCCAAGTGTAAGGGCTGCTCTCCAACATTAAAGATGAAGCTCAAGACCTTCAAAAAGGTCCAACTTTCTCAACTGTCTCTTCAAATTCTCATAAATTTGCATTAACTTATTTTATTCTCTCTATCTCACATATCCTAATATACTTTTTTATTTAGTATTATTGCACATCTCTTATTTTCATTTAAATAAAACCCGAAAAATAAGAAAAAAATGGTTTGCTCATAAATTCCAAACGAGAATTCTCACACTTTTCTCACAACTAAAACACCTTTTTACACACGCATACATAAGAGAAGTACTCGATTGAATTTATGGGATAAACCCCACCCCTCATTTTGTATACGAACTACGTGGACTTTGATGCCTCTATAGGGTACGTAGGCATCTTGGAGTAAAACCCGAGACTTGAGTCCTATTTTTTTTCATTTTTCTATTTTCCTAGTTCTTTAACTTAATTCTCTTAGATTCTATATATTTACATATAGATATATTTGTTCTTAGTGGCATATTATTCCATATGTGTTATCGTTCCATTATAACGATCAACGCAAGGATAATCGCGCAAATCCTATTTTCAAATATTACCTTTAGGAATATTCCTACGAATGACTCACTTTATCTCTTCCATGATACAAGTCGAGGATTTCTATCTCCATTACATATACACATGCACACATACCACGGAGAAATAGGGGAAAATAACAACAATCCATGAGAGACCGCAAGGGCGGAATGGGTGCCTAACACCTTCCCATTTCGTAAATTAGCCTCCGAACCCTACTCGAATCAATTTTGATTTCGTATGTATTAGTATGTCTTTGGATGTTGTCCTTCGGGGTGGATCCACCTTCTTTTGTCTGTTTTGAGTAAAATAGATCGACGAGTCTATCTCTCTACATTTTTCACCTCACACATCGCCAACGATGGCCGAAGCGCTCCGGAAAGGGATGCGCGGCGGGACCAAGATCCTCTCACCACGGAGATGACTTTACTCTCTCTCTCCGCAAGTATCGTGGATGGCCACAGTGGCGACTCCGCTAGGGATGTTTTTATATGAGGGGTAGACTCTATTTACATGGGTGGTTTATTTTCTTGTATATCCCCCTATTTGCATGTCCCCCTTATTATTCATGTGTATCTCATGCTTATGCTTCTCTTCACACACTTGTAGAAGATTATACATGTACACTTCACACCACGTGCACTTAGGATCACATATATCCACATATTGCACGCATCACCCATCCATACTTGGTATACCATCAGTAGTTGTAATTTGTTCCCTGTTTGGCATGATCAAGAAATATACTCTCATCATAAGATACTAATAAAATAATCATGCTTAATTCACACGATATCACCAAAGAGCATTGTTCGTGATGGGCGTTGGTCCGGCAGGGCGCAGTTAGCCTAAGAGATATGACTCTCACCTTCCATTGGCTAATACCTTCTACGTATATCAAACTGTTCCCCCCGCATCGTACCGCTTGATTGAAGTCATGACAGGAAGTAAATTGCAGGCAAGTCGTTCATGTACGTCGAGTATATCGAATTCTCTCTCACACGTACCATCCCCATGAGGTATATAATGAGGCAATTCACATACACTCAGGTATATAAAATGGCTTGTCCACACTTACCGATTTCCCTCAAAAGCAAGATGTATATTGTGGAAGTCACGCCAAAGGGGAGAACCCTTTCCGATTTACCCAACCAAACTATACACCCATATAGGTGTCAAGCCTAGTACGCATATGTTAGACTATCGATTTCGACCCGAAACTCTGTCGAAATTCCGGGTCGACCTACCAATTTTTTACGCATTTTTAAAATGGGACCCTACCCGTGAGGCTAGTCACAAGTCCAACCATGGCTTTACATATGTTACAAACCCAAATTTTCCAGGCTCGGGTCTCATCCGGCATTTTATTTTGCATTTAGGATAATTTAATACAAGTGAGAACATAATAGTTATAATAATCATGCTGAGACTCGTCTCCCAAAAATATTTCTCCTTTCTTTATCAAAAAATCCAAAAACATTTCTCCCTTCTTTATCAAAAATCCAAAAGTATTTCACCCTTCTTTATCAAAAATCCAAAAATATTTCTCCTTTCTTTATTAAATATCCAAAAATATTTTGTCTTTCAATCTCAAAAAGAAAAAATGTCAAAAATATTTTCATTCTTTTTAAAATAAATCCCATTTTACGCCTTCTCAGGTCGATTGCGCGCCCTTGGCCTGGCTCCTTATTGGCTTCGGTCTTTAGTCAAATAACCCCAAAATTCCGTTCATTCCCCTGCTACTTCTTCCGAGTCTGGAATCCATCCTCTCTCCGTGGAGAACACAAATCAAGTACCAGTTGTGCATCCAGATCGATTGCCAGTCTTAGCTCAGCTCGTATCCAAGATTGATAACCTTCAGACTGAAGTTCGTGAGATGCAACAAAACCAGGTTCATGTTCCTGATGAGCCCGAGTCCCTATTCCCCGTGCTATGGGTCCACTCGAACCTATTTGGGTTCCCGAAGAGTATCAGCACACTCCACATGCCCCTCCTGCTACTGGGCCGACCACCGCCTGCCCAGCTTCTTATGCCAAACCTTGCCCAGCCTGGGGCTAACTTGCCTATGATCATTGATCCAAAAGAGGAAGAGTTTAACAACGTCAAAGAAAATCTCAAGATGCTAACTAAGAAGTTCAACCAAGTCAGAATCTCTGGAAATTACATGGACTACACCCATATGTCTCCTTATCCTAAGGCGAGGTTACCCGAGAAGTTCAAGATGCCAAATATCGAGAAATTCGAAGGAAGTAGACCCCTGATTGTTCATATTCGTAGTTATCACCGTTCTATGACTCTCCTAGGGGCTTCTAAAGAAGTGATGGCCCAATTATTTCAGCAAACTTTGAAGGATAGTGCCCTTCGATAGTTTTTTTCTCTCGAAGAGTCTAGAATCCATAGCTGGGAGGATGTAGTCCGAGAATTCATGTCGTAGTATAAATACAATGAAGAGCTTGAGGTCACCCATCGTGATTTAGAGCTACTCAAACAAAACTCAGGGGAATCAGTCAGTAACTTCATATCGTGATAGAGGGAAAAAGCATCCACCATGACCAATCGACCATCCGAGGAAAAACAAGTCAACATAGTGAAGAAGAACTTCTCACCCCATGTTCGAGCAATAATGGGAGGACAATACTATCCACACTTTTGAACTATCAGAGAAGCAGGAGTAAAAATCGAGGAGGGTCTTGCTAAAATAGAAATTGAACCAAAGAAAGTGTCTGGACAGTTCACTCCCAGAAAATATGATAAGCCCGTCAGCATTGCAGTCTCAACCATCAATAATATCTCTCAACCAACCAGCTTGTGGGTACCAAAAAGCCTCCCTGTCCTAGTCCGAAAGGAATACATTGAGATCCATGCTCCCCTCAACAAAGCTTATCAAGCCTTGTTAAGCCGAAACCTTATCAAACCCTTAGACCCCCGTCCATTGCCAAATCCACTTCCAAGAAACTTCAAGGCAGATGCCCATTGTGCCTTTCACCAAACTGTTGGCCATACCACCGACCAATGCTTTCACCTTTGAAACATAATCCAAGGTCTAATTGACCGGGGTACCATTTCCCCACCAACCAATCCTAAGCCAAACACTACTCACAACCCACTCCCAAATCATGCCAATGCCATCTTCTTAGAAGAGAAACCATAATTTCATCCCTCAACTCAAATCACAACCATATGCTCTCCCAAACCTCTCCAAACTTTCCCATATTTCCTCCTACACCCTGCTAGCCTCGCTGATCAGACACTTTCACTCCTTATTAGAGCATGCATCGTTGTCCGTACCCGTTCTAAAAATGAAAGTATGGAATTAGTAGAAGTATTAAACCAACTCCTAGATTTTGGGATGAAATTTCCCTCGTAAATGATCATTGATAGGCAGATATTCACAACGCTATTCTTGGGAGCGTGAAAATGGGCCCGAGAGTCAGATAGTTAGGTAGTACCAATAGATGAAGTCAGCCTAGATGACGTTGTCCAAATCATGGCAGAATTATTCAGGCAAACCAATTATATTTACAGTATGACTAAGCTACTCGATACTATGAAGCTACAAGGGAGCCTAGTCCCTTTACCCTTACATCTCCTCACAGAATGGGAGGACCTGTATGAAGAAACCATTGAAGTTGTGGAATGCATTGACTTTATATGGAAAGACATAATTGTTGCCACCGGATGGGGGGATAATTTGAAGATTCAAATAAAGAGCAAGCTTTCGATAAAACTGGCCTGGTAGCCAACATGTGTGGGATGATATCATTTGAAGAACTCCTCAGAGAAATAAACAAGGTGGAAGAACAACTCGAGATTGACGAAGAAATAGGGTTTATCTTGTTCCCTTCTTCAGTAAATCACATGACCAAATCCGGGAGGCATTACCAGATCCCAAGCTTACCACCATCCAATGATAAAGGGAAGGGTGTTGAAAACCTTCCTATGACAGAGATGACCCTCGAGGAAAATAAGATCCTCGATCAACTGAAGAAAACTCAAGCTAACATCACTCTATGGGGGCTTTTCATGTCTTCCCAGCTGCATACAAATGCTTTGATCAAGTTGCTCACCGGACCCACAGTTCCTCCTTCTACCACACCAGAAGAAGCGGTAAATTTAGTCAGATCCTTGACCTCTACCCGAATGCTATCCTTTTTTGAAGAAAAAATCCTCGGAATTGGGATAAACCACAATCATGCACTCAATATCTCCGTCAAAGTTATGGGGAAGATCGTACCACTCTCTCTTGTCGATAATGGATCCGCCTTGAATGTCTACACATTAAGAACCTTCAAATGCTTAGGACTAAAGGAAAGTGACCTCGTTCCAACCTCTGTTGCGGTACGTGCCTACGATAATAATCATCGGGAAGTGATGGGATCCATAAAAATTGTAATAAGGGATGGCCCTATAACCCATGTCATTGAATTCTAAGTTATTGATACCCCAGCTTGTTTCAACCTGTTGCTTGGACAACCTTGGCTCCACAGTATCAAGGGTGTGTCTTCCTCGCTCCATCATAAATTAAAGTTCTTCACCGACGGACAAGTCATCACCATTTTGGGTGACAACAATAATGCCGAGGGTGTAAGTACCAGTAATCCAATCCTTGAGATATAACACGGGTCAAATGATATGCTCCTATCAGGATTTCGAGTTAAGCCACTTCTACTCCCGATAGGAGATGATTTCAGAGAAATGGTTTTTCTAGAATACGACCCTCATGGCAACGTCAATGTGATTCAAATGTTTAGAAATATGCACTTCATGCCCGGACTGGGGCTAGGAAAAAGACAACATGGGATAATTGATCCCATTGTACAGAAAGAAGCTTCCCCTCCTTGTGGTTTGGGGAATTAACCGTCAGAACAAGAGCTCAGAATGATCTGACAGTCTCGACCAAAAAGAAGATTATACTGCATCCACACTATCCCAGGTGACTCCTTGAATGGACGATTCATTAAAGAGGGCGAAGATTTCCCCTTTTACGGCTTTTTGGAACCGTGGTATGACCATACAGATAAGAAGATGAAGCCTAGAATAGAGATCTTTTTTCAAGACAGCTACCCATGGGCCGAGAGTTCCCAACACCATGTACAACCGATCATCAACGATACCGAAGATTCTAAGGGAAGTGACTCCAAGGATTCATTTAACTTACAGACACTGGGGCTGACACTCTGCATGGTTCATTCAAGCACCATATCACTGGATCCATCCCACCTGATTAAAGCTGCTAATACACCTCTCCTCAACTGGCATGCTGCACCAGTTCTACCTGTTGAAATCCCACCTAACACCAATATTTACCCTATCTCTTCTTCTGTTGTCCATCCTTGCTCTAATTTAATCAAGACCTCCTCTGATGAGGTTCTTAATGTTATTTTTCCTATCAATGAAATAAATGAAGATTTTGAGTATCTTGTTGTGCCTTACATTAATTGTTTAGACTCTAATCAAACTTTTGATGATGATGATTTTGCAAATGAACAATTCTTAACTGATCTAAATAAGGTTAACAACAAACAACATAACCGCGTTCAAGTTAATAAAGAAGAAATTGTTGTTGTTAACCTCGATTCTAGTAGCCAACTGCGCGAGATTAGGATAGGGGATACCCTTAATGAGCATGAGCATGCACAACTTGAAGAATTACTAAAGGAATTCGTGGATGTCTTCGCATGGTCCTATGACGATATGCCTGGCATTGATCCTAAAATAACTCAACATGAAATCCCCACTCTTCCAGATTACAATCCGGTTAAAAAAAAAAGTTGAGAAAGATCCACACCGAATGGTCACTCAAAGTCAAATAAGAGGTGGTCAAATAGTTAAACGTGGGCTTCATTCGTGTGATCGAATATCACACATGGCTAGCCAACATAGTGCCTGTGCTGAAATCAAGAGGGAAAGTCCGGATGTGTGTAGACTAGCGAGACTTGAACAAATCCTCTCCAAAGGATGATTATCCGTTACCCAATATCGACATGATCATGGACAACATATCCAGTCATGCTCTCAAGTCATTCATCGACGGGTTTTTCGGATACAACCAAATCAAAATGCACCCAGATTCACCAAGAAAAAACCACGTTCATCACACCGTGGGGAACCTTTTGCTACATTGTTATGCCATTTGGTCTCAAGAATACTGGGGATACCTACCAGAGGGCTGCTACAACCATCCTGCACGATCTTATTCACAAATAAGTCGAGTTCTATGTGGATGATATGATTATGAAATCCAAAACTCGAGAAGGTCATGTTTCCGCTCTCCAAAAGTTCTTCAAACGACTGCGATGGCATCAGATGAGACTTAATCCACAGAAATGTGTCTTCGGCGTTACAAAGGGAAAACTCTCGGGATTCATTGTTAGTGAGAAGGGGATAGAAGCAGATCCTACCAAGCTGAAAGCCATACTTGAGATGCCACCTCCCCAAATGGAGAAAGAAGTCCATGGTTTCCTTGGGAAATTATAATACATCAGTCGATTCATCATCCAGCTAACCTCCATCTGCGAACCTATTTTTAAACTCCTCCGAAAGGATTCAACCAAGGTTTAGAACTAGTCCAGCCAAGAATATTTTGATCGAATCACACAATATCTACCCAACCTCTAGTATTCATGCCACCATAGCCTGGTCTCCCCTTACTCATATACCTAACCATAACCGATACTACAACTGGGGCCTTGATAGCCTAATACCTGGAAGAATCTCGGAAAGAAAGAGGCATATATTACGCCAGTCGCAAATTAGGCGGATACAAAGTTAACTACACTGCTTTGGAAAAGGCATGTGTCACGCTTGTTCGGGTCACCCAAAAGTTACGACACTACATGCTCACCTTCCCCCATCAAACATGCATCCTAAATGGACCCCATTAAGTACCTGCTTGAGAAACCTACCTTATCTAGACGAATGGACCGGTGGTTGATGATCCTAGCCGAGTTTGATATCGTGTACATCACGCAGAAAACCTTGAAAGGAAGATCCATCTTTGACTACCTCACTGACTACCCCATGAAATAAGCTAATGTTTGGATCTTCGAATTCCCAGATGAAAACATCCTCTGCGCCGCTCAAGACGACCTTCGATGGAAAATGTTCTTCGATGGCTCTGCCAATAAAAAGGGATATGGCATTGGGATACTTCTGATTGCCCCAGATGACTCCCACACTCCCATCACTATCAAATTGGATTTCTCTTGCACTAACAACATGACTGAATACGAGGTGTGTACGGTAGGCCTCAAAGTTTCTTTTAAGAAAGTTATTTAATGCCTAGATGTCTACGGGGATTTCTCCCTCATCATCGGTCAAGTGCTCAGAAAATGGAAAATCAAGGATGAGAAACTCCAACCCTTCCATGCCCACTTACAAGAACTAGCCTCCCAATTCCAAGATATCACCTTCCACTACCTACCTTGAGCAAAGAATAACCTAGCCAATGCCCTCACTACCTTGGCCTCCATGGTCGACATACCTGAAGGAATAACAATGACCCCCTTCCTAGTTCAAAAGCAAGATAAACCAACCCACCGCCACCACATTGAGCTCACCAAAAAAGATCCCGAGCTAGCCAATTTATAGTACTATGATATCTGGCACCTCCTCAAGCATAGTAGGTATCCCGAAGGTTCCAACAAGAAAGATCGAGCAACCCTCTAAAGACTGGTCACCCAGTACATCATCTATCATAAAGCACTGTTCAAAAGAAACTTTAATAGAACCCATCTACACTACATCACAGGGGTTGACATTGAAGAGATAATGGGAAAAATCCATAGCGGGGAATGCGGGCCCCATATGAACGGTCACATGCTTGACAAGAAGATCATCTGACAAGGCTACTATTGGACCACTATGGTCCAGTATTGCACCGCCTATGGCCAGAGATTCCTCAAGTGCCAACAAGTTTCCAACCTTTAACACCTGCCTCCACGAGAATTATACAATATGACTTTTCCCTGGTCGTTATCCACCTGGGGTATTGACATTATAGGGAAGGTTACACCCAAGGCTTCCAACGGGCATGAATTCATCCTAGTTGCCATTGATTACTTCACCAAATGGGTCGAAGCTGAGTCATACGTAATTTTAAATTCCAAGAAAGTGGTCAAAGTCATCAGGAAGAACATCATCTGCCGATATGGGGTCCCGCACGAACTAGTGTCAGAAAACGGGTTGCACTTCGAGGCAGAACTCACAGAAGTGGTCAACGAGTATGGAATTCAGAGACACAAATCTTCTCCCTATCGACCTCAGACTAATGGGGCAGTCGAAGCCGCCAATAAAAACCTCAAAGCCATCATTAGTAAGATGATCGAAAGCTGTCAATATTGGGCCGACCAAATCCCTTACGCCCTCTGCGGCTGCCGAACCTCTACTGGGGCTACCCCTTACTCTCTAGTCTATGACATGGAAGCAGTCCTACCCGTGGAGCTGGAAATACCCTCGTTGCGCGTCATGCTGTAAAGCAAGGTCAGCGAAGAAAACTGGTAATGAAAGGAGATTGAAAGCTCTATATCACATACAAGGGTACCATCGCCGTATAACGTGATCATTCAATAAGAGAGTCAAGGACCTCGGTGTTCGATAGGGGGGTTTATCCCTCAAATAAATAGTAGAACCCATCTGGGACCCCAGAGGGAAATTCAATCCTAATTGGAGCGGCCCATACATTGTGAAGAAGATCTTGTGAAAAAGGTGCCTCCATGCTCACCGACCTTGATGGAGAATAGATGACTCGTCCATTTAACTTGGACCGTCTCAAGAAATTCTAACCCTAGGATGAAATCTTGGTGCGCTACGACTCTTCTCATCTCCCTTCTATTCTAAAAAAAAATCTCCATTTCCCTCTACCCAGAACTACGTGAGCCTCATCCTCTATAAAAACCATTTCCAAAAAAATTAAAACTTTTCAAAAACCCCCAGAGCTACGTAGGCAGCTCATACATCTTACATGAGCACGTCCCTTTCTTTTTCACAAAAAACTATTCTTTTCTTATCTCTGAGAACGACAGTTCATTCTAACATATACTTGAACAAAAGGATTATACATGCCTTAGCGATCGGTATAGATAATTCAAAAAAGTCACAGCTCGATGATCAAAAACTTATTTATTTCACTAATAAGAAATTATAGTGCAATTACATAAGAAAAGGAACGGATAACTCCCTTCCCCCGTACCTTCCTAAAAAGATAAATAAATTCTCAAATTTATTCCCCATTACAAAACAAACTCTCCAAGAGTCCTACCCATAGATACCAGAGGAGCTCGCTCCATCATTATCTACATCCTGGGGTCCTCATGCTTCCCCTGCCTGAATAGAGTGCCGCATATGCTCCATAGGCCGATAAGCTCGAACCAGCCTCGGAAAAACCACAACACATCCCTTCATGGTATCAGATAAGACAAGACACCTTTGTCCAGTCTCCACTACCAACATCTTACTAACTACTCTTCTCCACAACCACTTCATATAATCCCCGGGGATGTGTCAGACTCTCCTAACGGACTGGGAAGGACAGGTCGACAAACGATGACTCTCCCATAAAGAGCCAAGTTGCATGCGAAGACGCTCTATCAGATCTTCTATCGGAAAGAAGTCTAGTATCCGAGGTGGCATGATCTGCTCCCAATAAAATTGGCACAGAAGCCGCCAAGGGAAATAGAAAGATGTCTGTCTAAGACCAACCAACCGAACGTACGGTTATTCCCCCATCTCCAGAATAGGCAGTAACTGTCCCCACCAAGGCACTGACCAGTGCAAATTTAGAGCCCCATGCTTCACAAAATAGTTCTCACAGCTCTCGAATCCAAGCCAACACTGATGAAATGGCACGAAAAGAAGTTAGGCACAAACGACAAAGGATATTCCGGGGGAGTCACCAGGCGGAATCTTTCAGACAACCACATAAACATCATCACAGGGCTACCCCTCAGAAAGTTAGAACGACCTTCTCGCCAGGCATCCAGGCCATTCAAAGTCTCCGCCAATATCACCGTCGCAGGATTGCGACGGTATGGCATCCATGAAGTAATGGCTGCAAGTTGTGGGTCCACCAGCAGTTCCCAAGTCACTAGCAGCAATTTCGAAACCAAACCCAGAACGACGACTCTGGCATATCCAGCATCGCCAACCTCCTGCAAATGCACAGACCGCAGCACTACCTGAAGGGAAATCATTTCTCTAGTAACCAAAAGTCTACCCGTCGAAGGCGAGATGCGGAGAAGTCCAGCCAACAATTATTGGGGAGATCAAGAAAACTCAGGCATAGCAACCTCTACACTAGGATTTACTCCCAACATGGCAAAAAACTCCTCATAAGTCGGAGAGACTTCTTCCAAGACAATGCATAATACATGATCTTCAGGGTACCAAAATTGTACCGCCGTTATCAGCATGTTCCACTCTATGGACCGATTACGCCATAAAGGGACTCGACGCTTGTTGAAAGCATCGTAGTCGACGTTGTAAGAGAACATCGCCTCCAAAGTCTTGAGATAGTTGGCAAACTCAACACTACCAGGAAGAGCCATCTCACAAAATAAGAAAATAAGAATGTGAAGGTGTGATGAAATCACTCCACCCTTACCCCTTTTTATACTTGAAAACCCTCACAAAAGACACAACCCTTGCAGAAATCGGAGGGAATCCTGCCCCACAAGGTACCAAAGGCTGAAGAGGGTACCAATCAAAGCCCTGAATTGATGGGACTAGACTGACCTGCTGATAGGCAGGACAAGAGGCTTGCTAATCGGTAACCTCCTATTTTAGAAACTCCCATTTTTCCTCTTTTGTCAAAATCAGAAAACTCAATAAAAATAAATTGATATTCTCAACAAAATTTCAAAACCCCCTTCCATCTTTATGTAACTTCTCATTGTGAATAAAACTTTCTTTCAAACTTCCAAAAATATTTATTTTTACAATCTCAGCAGCAAAGTAAAAAGAGCATATGCATGCATTCATTCATTACTAACAGAAGATAATAAAAAAACACCATTGCATTGCATAGATATTTTTCTGTGTTACATAAATTTTGCAAGAAATAAAGTAAAGCAGAAAAACAATGGGACTCAGACCGAATCCACATTCTCTCTCTCACCTACCCTTCCCTCTCTAAGAGTTCCCATCCCTACGACGCGCTCTCTTTCCCCTGAGACGAGATGACACACCACCGCTAGCTGAACCAGACTCCTCCCCGGATAAGGCAGACGACACCAAGCAAGAAGGCACAGGAATCGCATCCCGAATATGGGCAGTCGCCAAAGATATCCAATCCCTTGTGTCCCTCATTCAAGTGGTGGACACCCGAACTTGCTGCAAGAAAAGGGAGAATTAGTATCAAGCAGAGAAGACCAAAAGAAACCAAAAAGAAGAATAAGAGAAAGGTATACCACAGGATGAAGGATCTCCTCTGTCAAGCCCAACTCCTCCGGGTCCATTGCATGAGGACGATGCAACATAGGCACCATTCCTCCATCAGGTCGTCGAATGTTGTAGGAAGGGGTATGCAACTGCACAAAGGGAGCCTACGAAGATACCGCCACTGCAGATGTCGACGGACCACCACCGCTGTGGGAGGACCCCACTGGCCGACTCAAACCCGCATGAGGGGAAGGCAATGCATCATATATGATGGGCGCCATCAGCCAACTCATCACGAAGTCCATATAATCATACGACACAACTGTATCGGTATACAGCAGATAGGACTCGCCAATCATCGTCACAATCCTTGCGTCCTCTGGCAGCATCCGCTCTCGCCTCATAGACATAGGGGAACTCGCAGGTGGGACCACCACCTCCTCCTCAGCAATCTGTCGAACCATCCTCTCCCCGAGATACCAGGAGTGACCAAACTCATGCGCTAGCAAATGCCTCATCTGCGCATTCACCCCAGTTGACCTCGTGTCCTGAATAGCCCACCCCCAAGGGTAGAAGTTCACCTGAAAAATCCTCAGTGGATATAAGTCAATATGGAATCAGACCACACAAAGACGAAGACTGAAGAGGGAAAAGGTCTTACCCTATCACTGGTCAGGCCATTCAAGACCTGACGCACCGCCTGCAAAGAAAGAGACTTCCTAGACTATCGATTGGCCTTTCGCCATCCATACAACCGGTAACAGTCCCCAACAGTCTCTTCCTTCAAAGAAATCAACTGGGTATTACACCCAATCACCTCATAGAACCACGCCATCCAAGGACAAGAATCCGTGATCAAAAAAGAGACACACAAGGAAAATGCGAATGCATGAAAGGAAAATGCGCAGACTAAAGAATACCTCAAGAAGATACGTGGCTCCAGTGAAAGTATATCGAAAGCACCGACTAAATGCATCCAGAGAAAAATAAAGGGTCGCCAAAGTCAAGCTCCCCCAATCATGGAGAGGGATGTTCGAAAACATCCTCAAGTATTGAAAAAACCATAAGTGGACAACGCCGTCGCTCGACGCCACCAGAAATCCCCCCAACACCAGCAAAATAAACAACTGTGACATCTTCCTCACCTATAGCTCGTCCTCCATATCAATCACCCTACTCAGCAAAACATCCCTCAGTAGTGAAAAATGAATGGAGTCCCAAAATACTATCCTCCCCACATCACCTAGCGCCGCCTGCATCACCTCCGGCCTCACCCGCAAAGTGCGATCCACCTCTATCTTCTCTCCATCACAACCTAGCCCTAGCAACAGCTACACATCTATGGTGGTCACAGTCATCTCCTCAAAGCCAAAATGAAGGGTGTGGGTAGTATCCCACCACCTCTCCCCCAAAGCGCATAAGATCGCCATCGAATGAGGCATCTCATCCAGCACAGACGCCAGCCTCCCAAAGCTTGCTAATGATACTACCAAACGCACAACAAGTGGAAGGTTCTTCCAGACCTCCTTAAGCCCCGTCATCCCATGGGCACGCATAGTCGACAAAGAAACATCAGGATGTCAAAGAAAAACCTTGTCAAAACCCAAGTAAAAAGGAAATCATAAAAAAAGGGATGCCAAAAGTCATTTTGTACTTACATAACCACCAGGGTTCACCACCCTAGAAAAGCGATGAAGCGACGGCTCTCGCAGTAAAGTCCGCTCATCCGCAACTGGATCAAATGCATTAAAAGAGTTCTCACTCCCCAAAGCAAGAGGTGCCCTGGCCCTCCACTCCACATTCACCCCGTCATCAACAGCCAATCACTCCCTGTATACCGCAGTGCTCATAAAAGCAGCCATTTTTTAGGTTGCGTAATGTTAAAACGATTCGCATGAGAAAATTACAGAAAGAGAGAAGGCAAGAAGCTGTGAAAAATGAGGGTAACCCGCCCCTTTTTTATTGGAAGCCAAGGGTCATGCCGATCGGCACTGCACCCTCACATACCGATCGTCACTAACCTTCCACCTTCTCGAGGCAGTCCAAAAGTCCGTACCACTATCGAATGGCACCCTCCACACCATGCCGACCGGCACCCCCTTTAAATTTTTGTACAAAAACTCCCAGAAAATACTTGAAAATCCTGAAAAATCCTCAGAAAATTCCTAAAAATCCCGGGGAGGATTTAAAACATTTTCACTAAGAAAAGTTCACACTCCCTCAAGTGAAACCCCTATTTCCCCAGCGAAACTCTCAAAAGCCAAGTGAATTTCCCCCCGACAACGACTCTAGAGGACCCCTAAAGTGTCCCAAACTTCAGGTTATCTCCTATTTCCCAAAAGTCTCAAATTTCCCCGAGTAAAATGTCCAAACCATTGACCACCTAATCACTTCCCCAGTGAGATTTACAACATCAAATTGGTTATTCCCCTGCAAAGTCTCCGGAAGACACAAAAGTTTCTCCAGTAATCAGCTCCCCAGCTCAAATCAAACTCATGAGGTAATTTCCCTAGCAGAGTTCCCCGAGAACGTCTCAACTTAAGCCTTCAGAATTGGCTTCGACCCGCAGAATTGGTCATCAGAATTTAAGACCTCGAAATTGGCTTCGACCCGCAAAATTGTTCATCACAACTTAAGCCCTCAGAATTGGCTTTGACTTCGACCCACATAATTGGTCATCACAACTTAAGCCCTCAGAATTGGCTTTGAGCCGTAAAAATGGTCATCACAATTTAATCCCTCAGAATTGGCTTCGACCCGCAGAATTGGTCATCACAATTTAAGCCCTCAGAATTAGCTTCGACCCGCGGAATTGGTCATCACAACTTAAGCCCTCAGAATTGTCTTCGACCCGTAGAATTGGTCATCACAACTTAAGCCCTCAGAATTGACTTCGACCCGCAGAATTGGTCATCACAATTTAAGCCCTCAGAATTGGCTTCGACCCACATAATTGGTCTTCACAACTTAAGCCCTCAGAATTGGCTTCGACCTGCATAATTGGTCATCACAACCTACGCCCTCAGAATTGGCTTCGACCCGCATAATTGGTCATCACAACCTACGCCCTCAGAATTGGCTTCGACCCATATAATTGGCCATCACAACTTAAGCCCTTAGAATTGGTTTCGACCCACAGAATTGGTCATCACAACTTAAGCCCTCAAAATTGGTTTCGACCCGCAGAATTGGTCATCACAACTTAAGCCCTCAGAATTGACTTTGACCCGCATAATTGGTTATCATAATTTAAGCTCTCAAAATTGGCTTCGACCTGCAGAATTGGTCGTCACAATTTAAGCCCTCAGAATTGGCTTCGACCTGCAGAATTGGTCATCACAACTTAAGCCCTCAGAATTGGCTTCAACCCGCAGAATTGGTCATGACAACCTACGCCCTCAGATTTGGCTTCGACCCTCAGAATTAGTCATCACAACTTAAGTCATCAGAATTGGCTTCGACCACAGAATTGGATAATCACAACTTAAGCCCTCAGAATTGGTTTCGACTCGCAGAATTGGGCTAAGAAGCTTGGTTCACCCTTGTTATCTTACTCCACCGAAAAATATACATTTAGGGTCTGTTTGGTTGACAATGGGAAAAAGATTGGGCATGGCAAACTTTGTCATGGCAAATTCTACCTAGTTTTTTTTCACATGGCTCTATCAAATAACCATTGGTCGAAATTAAAGTCAATCCAATTAGTTTATTTAAGAATAGTTTTTATATTATATTCAAAAATGTTAAAAACATTTTTTACATTATTTTTATATTAATGTTTTTTAAATAATTTGTAAAACATTTTCTTAAATTTTTTTATAATATTAAAAATAATTTTTAAAATATTATAAAATAATTTTTAAATATTCACAACAGTTTTTTTAAATATTTAAAATAGTTTTTGAAATAGTTTTTTAAAACTTTAAAACTGTTTTTATATTATATTCAAAACGTTTTTTGAAAACGTTAAAAACAGTTTTTACAGTACTTTTATATTGCGGTTTTTAAAAAAAATTGTAAAACATTTTCTTAACAATTTTTTATAATATTAAAAACAGTTTTTAAAACATTATAAATTAGTTTTTAAATATTCATAATAGTTTTTTTAATTATTTAAAACAGTTTTTAAATTGTTTTTAAAACTATTTTTATATTATATTTAAAACAGTTTTTACAATATTTTTATATTACGAGTTTTTAAAAAAATTGTAAAACATTTTCTGAACATTTTTTTATGATATTAAAAACAGTTTTTAAAACAAAACAGTTTTTTAAACTATTTAAAACGGTTTTTTTAAATTGTTTTCTAAAACTTTAGTACAGTTTTTATAATATTTTCAAAAATGTTAAAAATAATTTTTACAATATATTTTATATTACGATTTTTAAAAAAAAATTGTCAAACATTTTCTTAACAATTTTTTATAATATTAAAAACATTTTTTAAATATTTTTAACGGTTTTTTTAATTATTTAAAACAATTTTTAAATTATTTTTTTAAATATTAAAAGTGTTTAAGAAGTTTGCAAATATGTTGGCAAATATTTCTCACTCAAATAAGTAAGCAAAATTTGTCAACACCTTATGCATAGGAGGTGTTGTACATTGTCAAATAACTTGTAGGCAAACTTCTGTACCAAACACATCGAATTGTAGACAAATATCCCATCTGTCAACTTATTTGTCACTTGTCATGGCAAATAAGGGCAACCAAACGGACCCTTAGGTCCTCTCACGTTCACCAAAGCAGGGTGTCTTTTGGGCTTCAACCAACTGCCAACTTGGTAGCATTCAACCGTGTTGTATTAAAATGTAATTCAAGGTTACCAACATAAATTAGAACTTCAAATATTATTGGTCAAACATTGTAAGCCATTTGGAGTTTATACTATAAATTTAAGTTGCGATTGATTATTATCTTATAAATATTGATCCGCCCCATCAACACTAATTCATCGCGATATGCTATATGAATATGTCACGATCGACACATGAAAATCATAAATTCGTATAAAAAGAATGGAGTGTATATGTGTCATCACTGTTTTATTTGTTTGATTTTGCAATCAAACAGTAATTGTCCCAAGTTTCATTTTTTTAGGAGCATTCATATTTAGATCCAATTAGACATTTTTTTAAACATTCTAGTCCCACCAAGTTTTCTCCTTACATATAAGCCCTACTTTTAATTTTTTGATTTTTTTTCACAATTTTGCCATTTTAAAATCAACCATTCGTAACTTCATTGAGGAAGTTACATAAGTGGTTGAGCATTTTTTTTTAATCTTCAAATGATCATAACTTTTAATTGACATATTCGTTTTTCGCAAAATTACTATTTTTGAAATCTGCTTGGAGAGATCTATCAAACAAGGCCCATAAAGCCTATATAATTTCAAAAAAAAAATTATACACACAGTAAACTTTACTGTATGCACCACATACACACACACACACACACACACACACACACACACAGTGGATCTAAATCTTTTTTTTGAAATTATCTTATTTTTAAAGGTCCACGTTATCCAACAACCTTCATCAGAGCTTCGATTTGGGATGGGTAGGGTTGGCATGGGTTAGGTTTATATCTGTAACATATTCATAAACAGTAACATTTACTGTGTTAACATAGTATATATAAATATATCATCTGTAGATCCAAACCTCTTTTTTCGATATTATCTTATTCTCAACGCTCCGCGCTAGCGGCATCTAATCCCCACCACCACTCACCCCCATTGTCGGACTTACAACAACATTCATCAGAGCTTCTGATTTGGGGTGACATAGGGTGCCGCTGGCGCGGACCTTAGGAAATAAGAGAATATTGGACAAATGGGATTTGGATCAACTGGAACTCCGAGTTGGGGTGAGTAGGGTTGGCATTGGGTTAAGTTTATATCTGTAACATTTTCACAAACACTACCATTTATTGTGTTATAACACAGTATATATATATATATATATATATATATATATATATATATATATATATATATATAGAGAGAGAGAGAGAGAGAGAGAGAGAGAGAGAGAGAGAGACGGTTGATCCAAACCTCTTTTTTCTAATATTGTCTTATTTTTAACAGTCCGCGCTAGCGGCATCCAATCCCCATCACCACCCACCCCCATTGTCGGAGCTACAACAACCTTCATGAGAGCTCTGATTTATAGTGACATGGGGTGCCGTTGGCGCGGACCTTAGGAAATAAGAGAATATTGAATAAATGGGGTTTTGATCCACCGGAGCTCCGGTTTGGGGTGAGTAGGATTGGCATTGGATTAGGTTTATATCTGTAACATTTTCACAAATAGTAACATTTACTAGTGGATGCCCGTGCCCGAGGGTATCGCCGATAGAGAGAGAGAGAGAGGGAGACGGTTGATCCAAACCTCTTTTTTCTAATATTGTCTTATTTTTAACAGTCCGCGCTAGCGGCATCCAATCCCCATCACCACCCACCCCCATTGTCGGAGCTACAACAACCTTCATGAGAGCTCTGATTTAGAGTGACATGGGGTGCCGTTGGCGCGGACCTTAGGAAATAAGAGAATATTGAATAAATGGGGTTTGGATCCACCGGAGCTCCGATTTGGGGTGAGTAGGATTGGCATTGGATTAGGTTTATATCTGTAACGTTTTCACAAATAGTAACATTTACTAGTGGATGCGCGTGCCCGAGGGTACGGCGATAAATTTGCCCCCGTGACAAAAAAAAAAATTGAGAACAAATAAAAAAAAAATAGTTAAAAAATTAATAAAAAATAGTTTTAAAAAATTGAGAAAAAATAAAAAAAAATTGAGAAAAAATAAAAATAAAAAAAAGAAAAAAATATAAATTAAAAAAGAAAAAAATATTTTAAAAATTAATAAAAAATAGTTTCAAAAAATGGGGAAAAAATAAATTTACACGTATTTAAAAAAAATATATTTATTTATAATAGTATAATAGTATTTATAATAGTATATATATAACACAAAAAAAATTAACTTTTAGCATGACATTTCATGCATGGACATGAATTGAGAAAATGTCATGCATAAAAAAATGGAGATATTTTGGCCAAAACCATGCTCCTTTATTATATATATATATATATATATATATATATATATATATACAGAAAGGATCTCATGCATACCCAGTTTGCATACCCTCCGTGCGGACCATTTTTTTAAAATAGTAAAAAAAATAATTTCGGACTGATTTTTTTTTTATAGTTTCTAAACATTTCAATAGGACCATAAAAAAAAAATTCAACTCAAATTGAATTTTTTTGCTATTTTAAAAAAATCGGTCAAACTTTGTCAGTTTTTAAGTTGTTTTTAACTGACAAAGTTTGACCGATTTTTTTAAAATAGCAAAAAAATTCATTTTGAGTTGAATTTTTTTTTATGGTCCTATTGGAATGTTTAGAAACGATAAAAAAAAAATTACATCAAAAATATTTTTTTTACTATTTTATCAAAATTGGTCCGCGCCAGCGGTATGCAAACAGGGGTATGCATGAGAACCGCTCTCTCTCTCTCTCTCTCTCTCTCTCTCTCTCTCTCTCTCTCTATATATATATATATATATATATATATATATATATATATATATATATATATATACGGTGGATCCAAACCTCTTTTTTCTCATATTGTCTTATTTTTAACGGTCCGCGCTAGAGGCATCTATTCCCCACCACCACCCATCCCCATTGTCGGAGCTCCAACAACTTTCATCAGCGCTCTGATTTGGGGTGACATGGAGTGCCGTTGGCGCGGATCTTAGAAAATAAGAGAATATTGGATAAATGGGGTTTAGATCCATCGGAGCTCCGGTTTGGGGTGAGTAGGGGCAGCATTGGGTTAGGTTTATATCTGTAATATTTTCACAAATAATAAATGTTACTGTTTGTGAAAATGTTACATCGGCATCCCATGCCACCTCAAATCAGAGCTCTGATGAAGGTTGTTGGAGCTCCGATAATGGGGGTGGGTGGTAATGGGGATTGGATGCGGCTAGCACGGACTGTTAAAATAAAATAATATCAGAAAAAATTAGTTTGGATCCACCGTATATATATAAACACAGTAAATATTAATGTTTGTGAAAATGTTATAGATATAAACCTAACCCAATGTCACCCCTACTCACCCCAAATCGGAGCTCCAGTGGATCCAAACCCCATTTATCTAATATTCTCTTAATTTCAGACACCAGCGCCAGCGGCACCCTATGCCACTACTACCCACCCCAAATTATAGTTATGATGAATGTCGTTGAAGTGCCGACAATAGGGATGGGTAGTGGTGGTGATTGAATGTCGCTAGCGCAAACCTTTAAAAATATAGTAATTTAAAAAAAAAAGAGGTTTGGATCTACCGTGTGTGTGTATATATATATATTGTGTAATATTGACTCAGTAAATGTTACTGTTTGTGAAAATGTTATATATATAAAACTATTTCATAAATATATTAACAGAGGAAGTGATATTGTTTGTAAAAATATCACAGATATAAAACTATTTCATTTCCTGGTGTATACAGTAAAATTTAATATCTGTGACATTTTCACAAATAATAACAATTACTGTTATCACATTACACAGTATGTATATATATATACACAATATGTTCTTATTTTAAAGGTTTGCGCCACCGGCACCTAATGTCACCCCTACTCACCCCAAACCGGCACTCCGGAGGATCCAAATCTCATTTATCTAATAGTCTCTTATTTTCAAAGGTCCGCGTCAGCGGCACCCTATGCCACTACGGTAGATCCAAAACTCATTTATTCAAAACTCTCTTATTTTCAAATGTCAAGGCCAGCGGCACCCCATGCCACCCCTACCCACCCCAAATCGGAGCTCTGATGAAGGTCATTGAACTCCAAGAATAGAGGTAAGGATTGGATGCCACTAGCGCGGACCTTTAAATATAAGGTAATTTTGAAAAAAGAGGGTTTAGATCCACCATATATATATATAGTGTATAATATTACCACAGTAAATGTTACAGTTTGTTTGTGAAAATGTCATATATATAAAATTATTTCATATTCTAGTACATACAGTAAAATTTACTGTTTGTGTAATTTTTTTCTTTGAAATTTTATAGGGTTCATGGATCTTGTTTTATAGATCTCGTCGAGCATATTTCAAAAACAGTAATTTTGAGAAAAACGAATTTGTGAATCAAAAGTTATGATCATTTTAAGAGTAAAAACAAATTTCAACCACTTATGTAACTTTCTAAAGTTACGAATGATTGATTATAAAATGAATAAAATTGTGAAAAAAAATTCTTAAAAAGTTGAAATAAAATTTATATAATTATTAAAAAGTTAATAAAACTTACATGTATATTAACGTGATAAATGTAACTTAAATATAATTTTCTCATTTTTTAAGGCCGGGGTTGAAAAAGAATGTCGACTGCGCGCAAAGTGAAAATGTATAATTTTTAAATATTTTGTCGGGATAAAACCTTGGAACTTATATGAGAAGTCGTAGGCTTACACCGACCCGCAATAGCAATTAGGCACCGGCCTCAATATTAAATTTGTTTAAGATGTCTCGTAGTCTCTCTCCAAGATCAATCATTACATTTTGTCCCATTAGTTTATTACAAGAAATGAACAATGAACTAAGTCACCAGGAAACTCAGAATCACTGCGAAAATAATTTTGTTACCTCAATTATGTACATTTTTTTCAGAAAAATGGTTAAAATTTATTTATTAAACGTATTCATGTTTTTCTTACAGAAATCAAAACTGGGAAATGATTGCATTCGTCATTTGACAATATCAAGTCTTGTTTCATGACAGTCTCTTTGTTGCCATTTGTTATAAATAAATGAGAATTTTAGATAAAGGTACTCATAATTTTTAAAGTATATAAAATTAGGAAATTTATATAATTTTAATAAATTTAATCTTTGTATTAAAAACATGACTAAAACACCATGAAAAATAGTGTTGTTGGCATGTAAAAAAAATGAACTTTTAACTCTTAAAGGACTACACTAGGGCTGTGTTTTTTTTTCGAACATTCCGATTTTTCCGATATCCGATCCGATATTTTCGGATTTTGGAACGTATATAAAGTTTCTGATTTCCGATTTTCCAATTTCCGATTTTTCCGAAAAAAATCGGATAAAAAATTGGAAATAATTCTGAATTTCCGATTTTTCCGATCTGATTTATCCGAAACTATGCCGATTCGATTTTTCCGAATTATTTTCGATTTTTTCGTAAATATTTTTCGATTTCCAATTTTTCTAATTTTTTTAAACATTCTCATGTGTCCCGCATCGGCTAGAAGAGGAAGAGAGGCCCAAAAACGTCCTCTATAAAAGGAGAATATCTCTATATCCTCTACACAAATGAAAAAAATGGTTAAATCCTTACATATTTACATGTTAGGTTAAATCTTTTTTTTCGATTTCTTTAAAATGAGATTTCGAGTAATCGAAAATCCTATATTAATTTTTTTGAAATTTTCGAATTTCCAAATTTCTAAATTTTTAGTATATTTTTTGAATTTCCGATTTTTTTCAATTTTTTTTCGATTTTCCGAATTTTCCGAATTCGGAAACTTTTTTGATTTTCCGAAAAAATTGGTTAGGAAATTGGAACAAATATTTTATTTCCGAAAAAATTGGAATTTTTTCCGAAAGGTCATTTTCCGATCCGATCCGGCCGAAACACAGCAATAGACTACACAAACAAAAGCTATTGTAGCACAGTGACTGAATTTATAAATTTGAAAAGTCTTGCCACAATAATTCAAATATAGAAAGGAACATGATTTTTACCTTAATTCCCTATAAATAATAATTTTAAAAAAAAATGTAATGACTGTTACCACTATGTACATTAACTTTAAAGACAAATCAATCGATTTAGATAGGGGTGTGTTTCGGATGGATCGGATCGGAACAGGGGAGTTGGGGAAAAAATTCAAAATTTTCGAAATTTTAAAATTCTTTCCAATTCGGAAAAAATAAAAATTGGAAAATCATTTTTTTTCCTATTCGTCTGATTCGGAATATTCGAAAACTTTATTGTTCGTAAAAATATCGGAATTATCAGTCATAATATTTTCGAAAAATATCGGAAATGTCATTTTTGAAAAGGATATTTTTAAAATAAAAATAAAAATCAAACACTCCTCTTTTCATCCTCTATGCAATAAGTCACGAAACTCTGTGAATGACAAGGCTACGCATCTCATACTATTCTGGAAATGCAATAAACTACAGAGCTATGCATCTCTTACTATTTTGTAAAAAGATCAATCAAGGCTTCCCTATGATACTAAGAAACTACAAAGTTATGTGAATGAAAAAAACTACTCTTTACCTACTTAAAAAAAGGAAATTCAAGAATGGTTAACAGCGATAGCAGCGCCTGTGCATCAGTATTTCAGATACAAAAAATGAACAAAAGGAAGATGAGGAAAACTTAATATAAATCATCCTTGGAATCTAAATTCGCATAACAATTGAATATAATTCCGGATGTTGTCTTTCGATTTAGGTTTAGTGTGATGTAGAAGGTTAATATATATGGGTATATATTAATGATTGAGATTGTTTTAAATGGAGGGTCAAGATTAAACTAATAAATAATAAATTTTATATATAAATAAAGGTAGTAAAAATGTATTAAAATAAACAAAAATATTATTATTTCGAAAAATATTTTCGATGGATCGGATCGGCGTGATATTGAAAAATTCGGATCGAAAATTCAGAATCCATATATGATTTCCAATTTCATTCTAATTTTTTTCGAAAAATTCGAAAATCGAAAAATTAAAAAATGGTGCCAAAATTGAAAAAACTCAGATAGAAAAACGAAAAATTCGGAAGTTTGGAAATAACTGGCACCCTATAATGGTGGAAAGGAAAGGAATAAAATTCGTTCACGAATTTGCGGACTTTTTTTTAAATTTAGAGAGCTGATACAAATTTTGTAAGGATTTTTACAAACTTAAGTAATTTTTAAAAATTTCTACGAATTTAAGTAAGTTTTGAAAAAATTTACAAACTAATAAAGTTTATAAGAGGGTAGATTTCATGATATATATTAATATAAAATAAATAAAAGTGTATGATTAAATTTCAAAGAATTATAAAAGTTCGTAGGAAAATTTAACGAACTATTAAAGTTCATTGGAACTTAACCCCCATTGTGGCAAACCTATTTTGACGAAAGGTAAGAGCATGTACAATGGTGATCGCTCAACGAAAGGTAAATTACAAACCAGATGGACAGTTTACCTTTCGCCCGGATGGCTGGTTTACAGAGGTGGACCGACATTCCTACGAACTTCTGAAGTTCATAGGAATTGATACAAACTTATGTTATTCGTAGCAATTCCTACGAACTTCAGAAGTTCGTAGGAAGCCCAACGGCACTCTAACGGCTAGTAACAGCTAACTCAATGCATCCTCTCAATATATAAATCATCTCAGGGCAGAACTCCATCCCCACCTTCATCTCCACCTCTCTACTGCTTCTTCTTCCTCAATCCAACATGTCTTTTACCCCAAAATTCAGCACCCTAATTCCATATTAAAAAATTATATTTAAGTAATTTTTCTATTTATACATTATGGACGAAAAAATGTGGAAAAAATATCTAAATATCGGCAAAAGCAAGAAGCGCAGATCCACGTCAACGGCAAATCCTACTCAACCTCCGGCGAGTGAACCTGTCGATCCCATATACAAGCATTACATCCGTATTTTTGATGGGGATACACATGCATCCGACGGACAGACGCCCATTATAAATGGCAGTAAATATGAATTTCGGGGTAATTGGGCGGGGCCAAGGAAACTATATAAATTGATCGGAGATAATAAACCGACGATAAAAGAATTTATCGACCGTGCCGGTGTAATGTCCAATATATTTTCAAGGGTGATGCAGAATTCCGACCAGTGCATTGTGACGGTGATGATCGAACGTTGGTGGAACACGACGCATACCTTCCAACTGTCGTTTGTTGAAATTGCGTTCATGCCTACGGACTTCACGATGCTTTTCGGTATTATTTATTTCGTATTAAATCCCTTATTTAATTTTATTTACATTAAATTTAAATAATTTGACGGTGTACGAATAATTTTCATATTATTTGTATATATGACGTGTATAATTAATTTTTGTACAGGTATCCCGATTGGGCATGGGTTACCCATTCTAAATTTGTCAATAGAAAATTACACAAATTTTCAAAATACCGTGAATGAATTTTCCCCCCTAATTCATATAGAATGATTTTCGGGTGCGGGAATTCCGATTGTCGATCTTAAGAAATACATTGTCAATTTTGTGAATCAACCGGACCTTCTCGGTTACATGATGCCAGTCATAACTCGAGCATTTTGGTTTTATGTAATTGACAGTCTATTCTTTCCAAATGCCAATTCCACGGCGGACCTCGGGTACTTACATTATTTGGAGGATGTTACGGCGATTGGCACCTACGATTGGGGTTCGACAATTTATGCCCGTATAATATGGTCAATGGACAAAGCGAGCCGACGGTCGTTAACTAGTGTCGAGTGTATGAGGTAATTAATAGATGTACAATTTATAATATTATTATTTAAACGTTTATGCATTATATATTTAGTTACAATGAATGTACATGTATTCTAATCAATTTAATCTATCTACATATTTTGCAGTACTTACATCACGAGGATATGGCGACTTCATGTCCGATTATCGTTGATCCGATCGTAGATGTATGGCCCCGAATATTTCGTTGGTCAAAATCAAACAGGAGCCAAACAAAGGAGGCGCAACGGTTCAATATATCGGGCAGCCAACATCAGCTTGAGATGCGATCCCCTGAATCCATCATATGGCAGTCGTACGAGACGTTGATGTACCGGTATAACGATTTCATTACATACGCACATCATTTATCTGGGATGCGTATGATTTTTTGGGATCCCTTATTTAAGGGATTTTGGTACTTGGGCGATCGGGGGTTTCGGTTGACGGGCCAAATTTGTATAGCAGACAACCCTCCTCGAAATTTGAGCTCAGTCCCACAATCAGAATACCAATCCGCCCTTGGCCAGAATTGGCCTGTTGCAAATGAGCATACATCAATTGTGACCCAAGAAGAGTATGATACATACTGGAAAGCAGTTGCTCAGGGGCCCTTACTTCCGGCAATGGCACGCTATGTTAACGTTGATTTGATTGGGGTTGGGACAGTGGCACCATCAACATTGCGCATCCCATGGGCGCCAGCTCCAATTAACCAGCCGTCTGAGTATCATACACAGTTTGCATCGGCTGGCCCTACACAAATACATGCACCTAGGCAGAGTTGGACGGTAGACGTTGGCCTTCCGCAGGGTGCTTCATACGAAAGAAGTGTGTTGCGACCTGAGTTCCCAACAAACGCTCCCCCAGTGCATGCGTTGTCACAATTAGAATGGCGTTCTTCATTCATCGACGCAACAGATAATATTCATGGTCTCCGTCATTTACTCCTTACTGAGACTAGAGATCATGAGAATACGATTGAGGAACTCGAGCGACAACTTGCCGCCTGTAATGTGCGTGGTACTGGTCCTACCATTAGTGGTCCGAGCTTCACCCGTTCGGATGTTTACCTACCTCAACCATCTCACCCATACGAGGGATATCAAACGCAACAGAGTTGGGGCAGCCATATTGACGACGATCCGATGTTGGGGCCGTATGTTGATTTGGGTCAGGATTATGAATTTAAGCAGAGGCCATCTTGATTGTATTTTGTGTATTCTTTTTTAATTTATTTTTCATTCATATTATTGTATTGTATTCAATTTATTATTATGAATTCATTTGAAGCAGACAATTTAATTATATGGTATTCATATTATTGTATTGATGGCACACAAATCGATGGCACACTAACTGGTAGCACACTAATCGATAACACACTAAAACGATAATGATTACATCGCACACTAATTGATAAGCAATTAAAATAAGATATCGGTACACTAACCGATAATAAATTATGGTGATACTACGGGATTGGTTCTAACCTATAAATATTCATGGTTTCAGTTGGGTATTCCTCCACAAATCGAGTTATATACTACCTTATATCATAAACCTCATAATGCATAACTATGAGTACATGCCTGACGAAGATTCACCCTTCTTAACCCATGTTCCCAAGAAAACTCTGTCCAGGCAAAAACTTCAATATCATAACTGGTCACCACCTAAAGAGACAGTGCGATGTGATTACCTCTCAACTGGAGGGACAAATATGCAGCATCACGTCGCAAAAAAAAAAGGTAAGGCCAAAGCGTCAACATCAACTGTTGTTGAACATTTAGCGATAACGCGCAGTAATGTTGAACGAGTGTTGACTAACCCAGAGATCTATTAAGATCCCCATGGAGGCAGCTAGTTTGGCGAGAAAATTCTTTTTGAAAACATTCCTATTTGCACACTACATTCTTTAGGCGACGTTAATCATGTTATGAAATGGTTAACGCCGACAAAAGGAAATATTCCATGGGATGATCATTTGAAATGGCCGAGGTTATTTGATAGGCGTTGCGATTTGGAATGCTACTGCCATGGTCATGGTTTACCCGTGCCACATGCAAAATCGTCTAGATTTTGCAAAGATCCAAAAAAAGATAATGAAAAATGTTTACAATTATTGCAACGCAAAATAGTACAAATGGAGAAAAGGCTAGAGCGGTGGCATGCTAAATATTTGATAAATACTGAACTTGACGATCCAATGTATGCATCAGATTCGGACTTGCCGGATTACAAAGGGAGCGAGTCGGACATTGATTTAGTACATCATCTTCCAACAATGTTAATGGGGGATAAAAATGCATTATGTTGTGTTCCATGGTTGCCTAGGAAGTAATTATAATCAGTTGCCTAGGAAGTTGTTGTAATCAGTTTACAAAGATAATAGTAAATGCATACAGTTATTACATATAACTGCAGTAGTTAATATATATAGAAGTAGTAATTTTATATAGTAAATTTACTAAGGTAATAGTAAATGCATACATTTATTACATATAACTGCTTTAGTTAACAATTATTGTAGTAGTAATTTTATATAGTAAATATAAAGAGGTAATAGTAAATGCATACAGTTATTACATATAACTACTTTAGTTAATAATTATTGAAGTAGTAATTTTATATAGTAAATTTACTAAGATAATAGTAAATGCATGCAGTTATTACATATAACTGCTTTAGTTAATAATTATTGTAGTAGTAATTTTATGTAGTAAATATGAAGAGGTAATAGTAAATGCATACAGTTATTACATACAACTGCAGTAGTTAATATATATAGAAGTAGTAATTTTATATTGTAAATTTACTAAGGTAATAGTAAATGCATACAGTTATTACCATAATAAATGCCATTTGTAATTCCTACCAGCACATCACACTTTCCAATTCCAACGTCAGAATGACACACTTACCATAGTACATCAGATTGTTTTTTGTAGGGCACACTTACCAATTCCTACAATAGTAACTGCAGAAATTCATAAGTATTGTTTATAGTAGGACAATTAACATTTGTACATCAGATTGGAACACATACCTATTCCTACCAGCACGATTCTAATATAACTTACCAATTCCATAGTGCATCAGTCTCTGTTTATACAATTATAAATAGACAGATAGTGTATGAAATAATATAATACAACTTCTTACATTTCATAATTATTCCGAAGGAAAAACATCATGGATTACTCCAGTTCTAGCGATGAAGGACGAAATCTAATGCTTCAGTATGCTCAATTTAATGATGGCGCATCATCAGATGAGGAGATGATAATATGCATGGAGATAACACGTTGGATTGCAGAACAAAATAAAATTCAAGATGGGAGAGAACTCGAATTCAGACGTCGAGTGAATCGAAGGAGAGAAAGGGGACACCAAACACTATGGGAAGATTACTTTAGTGAAGATAAGGTATATAGCGAGTATTTCTTCCGGAGGAGATTTAGGATGTGGTATTCCGTTTTCAATCACAACCTATATTCTGTTTGTCAGTACGATAACTAATTTGTATGAAAGTACGACGCGTGCGATCGACTAGGTTTAATCTCACATCAAAAAATTATGGGGGCTATACAACTCCTCGCTAACAGAGGATCTCATGACGTATGGTCTGAGAAGTATGCAATGAGTGAAACAACTCTATTAGAAACGGTTATTAGATTTATTGAGGCAATTGTGGCCGTATTCGATCCCGAGTATGGGAGAAATCCGACAACAGGCGATGTCACCAGGTTACTCGAACAAAATGCAAGCTGAGGATTTCTAGGAATGCTAGGGAGTATAGATTGCATGCATTGGTGGTGGAAAAACTGCCGCACAGCCTGGCACACTCAATATAGTGGACGAAAAGAATCTCCAACTATAATCCTAGAAGTGGTTGCCTCGTACGACCTATGGATTTGGAAATCGTTCTTCGGGGTTCCTGGATCTTGCAACGATATTAACGTCTTGCACCGGTCTAACGTCTTTCGAGAATTACGCAATGGGACTGTACCTCCCGTTAATTACAATGTTAATGGAAATATATACAATTTGGGGTATTACCTTGTTGATGGCATATACCCTCCATACGCAACCATAGTTAAAACTTTTAGGAACCAACCTGGCCTATCACAAAAACAAAAATTATTTTGTAAGAAACAAGAATCGTGTAGGAAAGATGTCGAACGTGCTTTTGGTGTACTACAAGCACGATTCGCTTTCGTGTGCGAACCTTGAAAATTATGGAATAGGGCATCCTTAGCAACCATAATGAAATCTTGCATTATAATGCACAACATGATTATTGACGATGAACGTAGAGACTGTCCCTGAAAAAATGAATAGAAACTGATCCCACGCCTGAAATACTACGGAGGGCAAACTGATTTTTAAGACTACCTAACGCGGGATGCAAATGTTAGGGATGCAACTAGACATCAACAACTACGAGATGATTTGGTGGAGCACATATGGAAAACCAGCGGTGATGACTTGGCGGATTAATGATTATATAGTATATGTGTATTTGAGGGTTTCTATTCTCTTTATACATTCACTTTTTACGTTGTCCTTTTATGGTGTGCATCAAAATTATATAATATATGTAATATTTCTTATGTAATTATTTTGAATTGACTGCTTCAATTTAGCACACAATAATACAACAATTGCAACACATCTTAAAATGAAATAACATTTATTAAATAACGAAAAATTGACATTACATTTATTAAATAACGAAAAATTAAACAAGCCACATACTAAACATACTAGTTACAATTGTTTGAACCTGACACACCGGAATCAGAATTTGACGAGCCGACAGTGTTTTCCATAAGCGCAACAATCGCAGCTTCCGTCACAGATACCATATTTGAGAGGTCGGTGTACCTTTTCACATGGAATTGCTGTTGTAGCTCATTCATTTTGGTCATATCCAACTCCATGATGTACGACTGTTCTCGGCCTAGACGCACAAGATGATCTTGTTTTCTTGTAATTTGATCAGCTCTTTTCATCTCAATGAAAGCATCCATTTGAGAATCAAATTTCATGGCCAGACTTTGCTTCCACTCTTGCTTACTTTTAAACATCTCGGTGAATTCTTCGCAATGTTTAAGGACCGTCGTATTACAATCAAGGCTGTCTGAATAGGCACGTTGACGGGCACGTTGTTTCTCACCTTTCTGCCTGGGAGTTTGTACGGTACGTCACGTACACCCGGACTGTCCTCCGAGTCTAGAGGCGTAGGGTCGTCGTTGTTGCACGTTGTGTTCTTCAAATCAAATTTCGGTAAGTCTTTCAAAATTTGGTAGCATTTATCAAACATGAATTGTTTGCTCGTTTCGACGCGACTTGCCTCGCGGGGCTTTGTAACCGCGTCGAACTCGTTATTTCCACTTCCTATATTATCTATTTGGTGAGATAGTTTCGAAACGTATATCATTACCCGGGACGAAATATGATTGTAGCGTGTTGAAAGCATAGTCCTCGTACGTTGAATATAAATTTTCGGCATGTTGTTATATTCATTCATTACAGAATCCCAAAACGTTCCTGTGGCACCCCGCCTAATTAAATACCGGGTGATCAGTCCTTTATTAAATTATAATCAAGGTGACGGTTGGTTCATTCTTAGCATCACTATCGTGAAAATAACTTTCCAATTTAAACACCCTAAATAATTAAGCTAAGTGTCAAAACCATTTTTAGACATTACTTTCCAAATTTTATTTTTATATAAACCAACATTTAATTCTTTATTTAAATCATAAGTTAAGAATCATCCAACAAATATACTGGAACAAACAATCCAACTAATTTAACATCCAACTAAGTAATTCCAACTTTAAACCTTAAAGGGAAAACATACTGACGGTAATAAGTCCCAAAATGTAAATACTGGAAATAAACGAATCACAATATCCGATAAACAACTGAATAATGAAAAGGGCGACACATGCCCAACTAAATAAATAGTGCTAGAAGTGGAATCAACAAATGAGGTCGCCTAAGCAAGAGGCCTGCAACTTCCACCTAAACTGCAGCGCGTTCCTTTCAAAGGATTCTATGCAAGACGCCCTTGTGGCTGGGCACCTGTAATATATACATATAGATACAAGAGAGAAAAGAAAGTGGAAACGGGTCAGAGCCCATTTGTAAAAACGATTTAAAATTTATTTAGTAAGTATTTAAATTGTTTACTGGCCAATACAACAACATATTATTGCGTCACTCCCTTGAGAAATTCTCACCTCTTTAATAATGTGCAAGCCTATCGCACTAACCTTCCCAACGGTTTAACTTATCTTATCTTAGGTTGCTCGTAAGATTAAAACTGACAAATTCAATCGTTTAAGAGGTTAATTTCATTTAACAACTAAGTTCTCATTTAAACCTTATTTACTAATAAAGTTCCTCAATAACACATTATACTTTTCAAACACTTATTCCCCAATTGAAATAATTATTCCATTTCTTACTTACCTTAAGCACAGTAGGTAGTTCCCAAATTCATATTTAAACATATATATATATTTATCCTCATATAATATATATATTCTAACAGCACCCCACATAATAATTATGATGCGGGCATACTCTGCTATCCAGTCCCCGTATCACTCGTACTAAGGGAAATACAAGTTCAGAATCACTCTCGAACTGTATTTAAACAAAACACAAACAATATTGAGGCGAAGCATAGTTTTCAAGTCCAAGAGGTCAGCACATACCCTCACGTCTCTTAGGACCGTGACTATCGATCCGATAGCCTGTACCTAGGATTCCTATCTTCTAGGGTACGAGTCAATATCCCCCCATAAAGGTCCCATCGAGATAAGACTGTCCCAGCGCGGTAACCTCAGGGATAGAAAGTAGCGCGAGTATAATTTTTACACGTATATAGTACATGCATACACACAGTCATATAAAAATACTACTATTACCATATCAAATTTAGGTACATCTCATAATCCATAATTATGATATTTATCCTTACTTGTCATTATTTAGTTATCACGTATAACGGTTCGTTTCTTACTTTAATTTGAGGGATTATTCCAACTTACTACGTAACACTCATGGATTCTTATCTTCCCAAATTGTAATTTCAGTAAGTACTCATTTATTTTCCAACGTAACTACCTTACGCGTCTCCCCACTTTAATACATAGTTCCATCATCTCTTATATGTAAACATCCCCGAAACATGTAAATCTCGGCTTACATTAAAGGTTTCATATTTTTAATAAGTCCTACTGGTCTTCGTTATCTCCCAAAATATTTTAATAAGGATGTCCAACGATTATTATTCATCTAAATTTAATTCAACTATTTAGAAGGGGAAAATATAAGTCTGTCAAGAGGGGTCGATCAATCGATAGAAAGGGGTCGATCGATCGAACCTTCGATCGATCGAAGCTCTTGGCTCGATCGATCGATCAAGCAGGTATGGCGAAATCTGCAGAATATCAGTTACGGGTTCTGTCATCCAACATCATCCAAATCCATATTTTTCACTCCCAAACTCCCAGAAATTTATACCACAAACGTCCTAAACCCAAATGGACAATATTGAACGTAAAGCATGCGAGTTTTCATCATGATTCATGGATTAAAAGTGCCCAAATTCATACAATACTCATGAACCCTAAAAATTTCTTTAACTTAATTCAAATCAGTCTTTCTCCAGAAATTCTACTTCTAATTCATCATAAATCCGTGATTAAACCTCTACATATGAAGGGGATTTCCAGATTTTCATTTATATCATTTCTACATGCAATTTTCCTATCTCCAACATGGGTTTTCTTTCATGAAACTCATCCTAATCAACCCTAGACTAACATAAATGAAGCATTAACGAAATTAAGCAAGATAAATACTTGCCTGGGAATTTTTGGTCTCTGATTTGTGCTGAAATCAGTGTGGTTATGATCCTTGCGACGTGATCTATCGTTTGGCGGCGACGGCGGCGCAAACGGAGGAGTTTTCGCCCTAGAACACCTTGGCAAGCTCTCTCCTTCCTTCTCCAATGGCCGTCACTTGCTTTTGGTTGTTTTAACCCTAGAAGACAACCCTAGGCATCTGATATAAACCTAGCAAATTCGTGGGTTTAATTACCCAAAATTACAAAATGTCCAAAATGCCCTCTCGGGGTACTAATTAAGCCTAAAAACTCTCCGAGACCCAAACTAAACCCCCGGGTACACTTTTCTGACTATCTCGTCCCTTTCGGACACTTTGGCACACTCAAAACAACCATACGAGCAACTTATAATTTATTCATTTTTGTTAATCAATATTTAGTTCCGACACGACACAGGCGCGTCCCGACTTAAATTTTTAAAATTATCATTTTATTCACTCGTGACATTTAATAGAACCAACATTATATATTACTTTGCTCATTAGTAATATTCAACAAGTTTCCCATACTTACTAACTCACATCACGTTAGTAATTATTAAAAATAATTAATTTTCGGATTTATATTAAATTAATAACTCACATTAAATTTAATAAATCCCCAAATTTAGAAAGCATAAAAATACGGGGTATTACAGTTCCATGCGATATCGAGTTGCCTTCAATACCATGACTCGTATATTTAGCATATATGGTACATAATATTTCATATTCGATAGGAGTCATATTTTGTTTTCTAGAAGTACTAGAATTAATGGGTTGAGATGAAGACATATTGGTCGGTAAGTAAAATATATAGGGAGACAAAACGAATCACTCGAATATATTTGTGGAAAAAAATTGGATTGGATGAGAGAAAAATGAGAAAATTCTTGGGCTGAATAGAAGTGGGTGGGATTTTAGGGGAAGGATGGATGCATTATATAGGAAAATAAGGATAACGCCCGTTTGTATTTACAGTGGTAAAATTGTTTCCTACGAACTTCTGAAGTTCGTAAGAATTGCTACGAACAACTGAAGTTCGTACCAATTCCAACGAACTTCAGAAGTTTGTAGGAACCATATACAAAATCTCCAGCCCTTTTGTATATTTGCAAAACCCATGCAAACTCAACTGCAAATTCTCCACGTTTCGCCTCACCACTGTGATCCAACTAATTTGTATCAACTTGTAAACTTGCCTTTTCTGTTGTTGTTTTCCCCCACCATTGTACATGCTCTAACTGTATATACAAAAGGCAACTTTGCCTTTCATTTTGGTTCACCACTAGTGATGCTCTTACAAATCACATGTAAGATATTTTAAGCAGTCAATAAAATTTAAATGTTTAGTTGATGATCTTATTTTTTAAATTTATTGATTTTTAATTTTATGTCATTTTACCTTTTGTTCTAGATTTCAAAATAGTTAATATATTTTTATTGTTAGTAAAATATCTTTGTAATTAGAAAAATGATACCGATAATTTTATAAAATAGGACCTCAAACTAATTATAAAATGACATAAGAGTGGATCTAAAAAAGTTTAAATAATTAGAACTTGAAACAAAAAAAATATCATTTCAATTATACAATAGTTATTCAAAGATAATTTATGAATGAAAATAAATTCTTAAATAATATATTTTTAGATTTTTTGAATTTAATACATTATTAATATTAGATATTAGATTTAAATACATTTCATTTGAAAAATTAAATTTTGTTCAAAATTGGTAAAAAAGTTTTGTTAAACTTTAGCTGACATGTGATAATTTATATCAAAATAATTTAAAAATTCTCAAAAATCATTTAAAAATTAGAAACTAAAGAAATGAATTAGACCTATATCCAAACAAATTTCTATAGACCAAAAAATCTAAAAAAGTAAATAAAAATATTATTTATTTATTTTTTGCTAGTTGTTTATTCTTGTGGCGAGTGGGTGGTTTTATGCATATGAGGAGTTGGTGGTGGTGGGGGGGGGGGGGGGGGGGGTGGGGGGATATAATTTAGTTTAATTCATTTTTAGTTTAAATTATAATTGATCTTTTGGAATTTATAAATTATTATAAGATAAAATGCCACAAGTCAATTAAAGTTAATAAATTGGATCAAATATCAAAAAGTCCCTCAAACATTTTTTAATACACATTTAGTCCAAGCGTTTTATTTTGTATCAAAAAGTCCCTTATTCTCTTATCTTTAAAGGTCCGCGCCAGTGGCATGATAAAGTTTTTTGGTGCAAAATAAAAAGATTTAGACTAAACGTGTATTAAAATAAGTTTGAGTGACTATTTGGTATATGGCCCTAATAAATTTTGTAACGATTTTGGACAAAGTCTAATTTTTTAGTTAAAATGCATTTAATTCTAAAACTCAAAATTAGTCCCGTGTTAAAGTAAAAGTATCCCTATTTTCTTTATCGCCAACTTACTGTCGTGGTTTATATTAGGGGTGTTCGCGGTCCGGTCCGGTTCGGTTTTAAGTTTTTTTTTTTTACCGGACCGACTTGGTCGGTCCTCTAAAAAAATGGACCGAGACCGGACCGATAATGTAGGTTAACCGACCCTAGTCGGTTCGGTTTTTTATAGGGTCGGTCCGGTCTAACCCGTCGGTCCTCACATTAATGAATTACATCATTTATAATAGTACAAATATACCCGAGTCTATTTTTTTCAAACATTAAAAACTAAAAAATATCAAAATTTGCGATTAAAACAAACCTACTATTGGATTAAACTATAATCTAAACTAATCAAATATTGAAATATATACTTTAACTATTTATTTATCTTATATATATATATATATATATGTAAAAATATATTATTTTATATACAGTCGGTCCGGGTCGATCCTAACAGTGTTTTTGAAACTGTAAACCGTGGACCGGACCGACTAGGTCGGTCCACTAAAAAAATAAACCGAGATTGGACCGATTAAGAAAAAAGATCGAAAAAAGGGTCGGTTCAGCTCGGTTCGGTCCGTCGGTCCAGTCGGTTTTTTGAACACCCCTAGTTTATATAACTGGGGTTTTCCAAATAGTCCTTAGTTCGTAAAGTTATTCTACTATAATCTAGTGACATATTTTATTGACATCAAAATCCCTCAATCATAATATACATGTGATATGTTGCTTTTTGCAAAAACTTAATACATTTACATTATATAACTATACTTATACATTGGGAAATTTTACATATAAACTGATGAAAAAAAATTACGGATAAATCACTACCTAGGCCATCTTCAAAAGGCACATAATACTACTTAATTTGTATTAAAAAAAATATTTGCACTAAACGTGTATTAAATTTTTTTTAAGGAACTATTAGGTGTATGCCCCTTATTTTTTTAATATTGATTTCAAGTAACTAAATTGATATTCCATATATTGTGAATTAAGAGTTAACCATCCATGTTTTTTTGTTGTTCCCAATTAAGAGTCTATTTTTCTTTTCTTTTTATTATTGAATATCAATGTATCAAATATCACCATAGCTAAAATGTCTTGATGTTGACTATTAATGAATGGTGTTGTTATATATATAAGACAATTACAAATTGATACACTTCAATAAAAAAAAAATCCTATAAAGAAAATTTTAAAAGATTTTTCAGATTGATACAAAAACTTACAATTGTGAATTAGAGAATTTTTTTATATTCTTATTCTCCTACATATGGTCCTCTTTAGACTAATAGAAGAAGAATCTATATTTATTTATTGGGTGTTTTGGAAAAATGTTCTTATAATGTTAAAGTGTATAAAAATAGGACACTTCATGTAATTTTATAAATTTAGTCCCTGTAGTAAAAACATCATGAAAAATGATGAAAAAAGGTGTCGCTGGCGCAGACCAAAAAAATAAAGGCAATTGTACCACAGGGACTAGATTTATAAATGCTATTGTACCACAGGGACTAGATTTATAAACTTGAAAATTATTGTCTTGAAAATTCAAATATAAGAAGAAACATTACCTTTCCCTTAATTCTCTATTATTTTTTCGAACCCGTCTAAATTTTTGGTTCAATTTGTATATGTTCTTATGACCGAAAAACGTTACAATCCACTGGGAATTGGCCTAACAAATAAGAGTAAATTATATTGATGACTATTGAATTTTGGACAGCATAATGTTTTGACTATCTAACTGAAAACATATACAAAAATAAATATGAATAAAATATGTTATTACTTTATAAATAATGTGTTTGGTTTGAACTTAAATGATACAAATATATTTTTGAGAATACAAACATTACGCTGCCTAAAGTTGGGGACCACTAAGTGCCATGCACCACACACAAATTTCCAGTTAAATAAAATGATGAAATACATTATATGTCCCCTCCTATCACCCTCTTCTTTCTCTCGTCAACCATCTTAGTAGGTCCTCTATCCCTCACCCTGTTCTTCTCCCTCTCTCTCTCTCTCTCTCCCTCTCCCCACATATATATACAATCATCTCTCTCTCATAAATGTTGTACAGTCTAGTATAAAATCCACGATACTAGACCTCTAAATCAAAGCTAGCCTCTTTTTTTTTCCATGGCCTATAACGACCACATCACCCAATCCATGGCCCTCCAACACTACGCCGAGCAACAACAACACCTATCCGGAATTCTCAACAAATCCCCTAACACCCCCCTCTCAGCTCCCACTTGGCTCAACAACGCAATTCTCCGCCAACAAAACCACAACTTCACCACCGACACAACAAACTTCCTCCAGCAAACTACAAACTCAGACTCCTCAGCTTCCAACCAGTGGATGAACCAAGAGAAAGTGAGGATGGGTAAAGAAGAGTGTGAAGGGGATGAGGATGGGGAGAGAGATTGGGAGAACAACAAGTGTAAAGCGGATGTGTTGGGTCATCCTTTGTATGAGCAGTTGTTGTCGGCTCATGTTTCGTGTCTTAGGATTGCTACCCCGGTGGATCAGTTACCAAGGATTGACGCTCAGTTGGCGCAGTCCCAGCATGTGGTGGCTAAGTACTCTCTTCTTGGACATGGGAATCACCCTCTTGATGATAAGGATCTAGATCAGTTCATGGTAAATAATATATCTTCTCTTTATACTAATTTTACCATATTTCTCGGGTATCATGTTGCATGTCATAGATAAGATTGATCAGAATCACTTCATTCTAACCGGCTTTGGGCTCTTTACTTTATCAATTGAGAGAGAGAGAGAGAAAAGTATTTCACTTACAAAACGTCATAAAACTTATTTGATGACGTAAAAATCTGCTTATTCTAAATTTAATATATATGCATTTTTTTTATGAAGAGATTTTTATTAAACTCCATATACTAGAGTGATGACTTTCTCCTTTTCTTTTGTTTGTAAAATTCTATCCTTTCCATTGAATTTCATTAAAAAATTAACTCTATAGTTTGTGTTTTTGGCCGTCGAGATTTGTGTTCATCTCACATACTAATGTTTGAATTTATTTATTTTTTTGGATAAAATTTGATGGCAATAATCTTCATTGTTATGCAATTTTTCAACCTATTTTCACGAACTTCATTAAAAAATTGGATATAAGTTCTTTACAAATGTTATATGAGGTACATGGATATGGATACGCTAATTATATAGTCCATATAGATGCATATGTTTCTTTGATCAGTTTTATGGGAAGGGAAATGATAACATGCGTGAAAAACGTACGTGTTAAGCTTTAAAATAACTAATTTTTTGAGTTTAATCTCATTTACAGTCTTTTCATATATTTTTTAAATCATATTATGTCCTATAATCGTTTAAAACCGTCTTCAACAATCTTGTAACTCCACCTTCGTTTTTTCGACGGGTATAACACTTTGCCCCATTGTTATTCCGACAATAATTAAAATTAGGATAAATAATTAAAAAATATAAATACACATGAATTTATAAAATTAGGACTAAAAATTTGTAAATTCATAAATAATAAACATAAGAACTCAGCGATATCATATTGTAATTTATTACTTCTAGGTTTTCAGTGGTTACATCTTACAATCTTGTTCCAACTTATTATACTTTTTTTTGGTAATCTGGATGCGTGTGATTGATGAGATTAATGGGAGAGCTTGGTGTTTTATTTTAACTCTTTCATATATCTTGGTAATCTGGATGCATGAGATAAAAGACTGAAAAGGTTGATGGGAAAGCTTGATGTTTTGGTTAGTGTGTCAGATCAAGGTTTTGTTACATATGTGGATGAGGTTGTAACTTGTGAGGAAGGGACGGCTTTGGCTTGGTGCCAAAATACCCTCTGTTGACATATTCTTCTTTTGTTCTTTGAAAGGTACCTGGATGAGTGATAATCCATATGGGAATATATTGTTGTTACGTCGACTAGGCAAACTGGAATGTCCGGTTGTTGCGTACAAAGACGAAGTCATGTTGTTGGTACACTAATAATTAAGAGTGGTCTTATGCCTACCCACTCTATTAATTCATCCCGTGAACTCAATATTTGCTAGCACTATTAGAGCATCCATAATGTAGAAACGCAACTTAAAGAATCAAAGCTGTCAGATTTCTTTTCATATCAATTAAGCTACATAATGATGAACAGTGAAGAAATTGTAAAAAAAGTTCCTACGAAGAACTTTTGTTCGTAGGAAATAAAAGCCCCACTTCTTACGAATAACATTTGTTCCTAGGAAATGGTACGGACAAATATTGTTCGTAAGAATTCAAATATATAATAAAAATGACTATTTATATTTATTACGAACTTCATTTGTTCATAAGAATTTCTACGAACAAATGAAGTTCGTAGGAACCCTTTACAAATTCCGCTCGCATTCTATATATTTAGAGAACCACTACAAACCCAGGTAAAAAATTTGTTCAGTAACTCACACCAATGCAGACATCTCAATTTGTTTCTTTACAAATTTTTTTGGCATTTTGTATCCCTATTACAGATGCTTTTATAAATACAAATTTGTAATGATATTTAATAAACACGTATTTCTGATAATAGCGTCGATTAACTCAAAATAATATTCATTAAACTTAAATGGGGTGAGCTAGCATTAAAGAATATGTTTGTTGATATAGATTTTCCGCACTTGTTAGATTGTTTGGTATGAACTAAACTCATTTTCCTCCTAAAGAGAACTTCTATCCACTTGGAAGGTTATTATGGATGTCTGAGGATCAAGTTATGGGGCAGAAATTATCACTGTTTCTATGTTAGCAGAAAATACGATTATCAAGTGGTCCTTTTTCAGAAATCTAAACAAAATATCTCCCCATTGTCCGGAGAGTTCACTAGCCTAATGGGACTTGTATTGATTTAGGTATATATAATTTGAGATATAATCCCCAGTGACATTTTTTTCTTCTATAATTCGCCGTCTTTGATGAAATTATCAATTAAAAGTAGTTTTCAATTCACAATTTGCAATTTTCTTGACGTTTTATTATCTATTGTAGCATAGTGCAACACTCAATTTTAATAAACAGGAGAACAAAACAGTCCAGTTTGGAAATTTCGATGTGAACAAACAATCCAATTAAAAGTAGTATTTGTGTTTGCTTCGACAAGAATGGATTGAAACACGGACACGAACATATTACCTAGCTTACACTTATGAAACACGGACACGGATACGGGACACAATACACTAACACGAAATGGGCACACTACAAAGGAAATTTTTAAAAAAAGCTAGACATGGGCACGTGAGGACACACTACCAGTAATTGTTTGTTATTGATAAATTAATGTATAAATATCAAAATTATATGGCAAGTAAATCTTATATAATATGGCTACATTTTGAAAGTTATATATATATATATATATATATATATATATATATATATATATATATATATATATATATATATATATATATATATATATATATATATAAATGGAGGATCTTTAACATACCTCGGAGAGAGTACCAAAAAAAGGGACCATTTTTTACCGATAGTAAAAAAAAAATATTTGGCATTAATTCTTTTTATACAGTATTTAAACATTTCAACGAATCTACAGAAAAAAAAAATCAACTCAAAAATATTTTTTTTGCTATTTTAAAAAAATCTTTTTTTAAATTGCAAAAAAATACTTTTTAGCTAATTTTTTTTTATAAATTCGTTGAAATGCTTAAATATCGTACAAAAGCAAACAAGTCAAAATATTTTTTTTTTACTTTTTTAAAAAAATATTCCGTTTTTTTATTCTCTTTTAGAAGAATGATGGAGATCCTCTCTCTCTCTCTCTCTCTCTCTCTCTATATATATATATATATATATATATATATATATAATGCTCTATTGTGGTATTTTGAATAGGGGATACATCGATTAGTTCCATATACATGGCCTATATTATAAATTCATAGCTGTATTTCAAAACTTTCATGGTTTTATGAAATAGATACATTATGTATTTTTTTTAATGATGTAGACACATTATGTTCTATTGCTCTCTTCATTTAAAGAACAATTGCAACAACATGTTCGCGTGCATGCAATGGAAGCAGTCATGGCTTGTTGGGAGCTTGAGCAATCTCTACAAAGCTTAACAGGTAATAACTCTCTCTCATTGGCCCTTTTATCCTTTTTGTTACTCATTTTCGTTGAGTCGTTGCTTTAACAAAATTGTCAAAAACAGGTTATGTAATTTGGTTTATTTAGATGTTCGATATAAGAAATATGTTCCCTTGTTATTGCGTAATTATTTATTCTGTCATTGTGTTGTTAAAAGTACTTGTGATTTGGTTGGAGCTTCATACAATAACTAATTGGGGTTTGCTTTTCTGTACTTGTATGGACTACTTGGCTATTTAGTTAATCTATTCTTTTTTCAACAAAAATAAAATAAAATGCCGAATTGGGGTTTGTGTTTGGTCGGTAGTTCATATATTACGTAGTGATGTGAAATGGGATAGCTTCCATTCTTGTCCTAGTTGGATCACTAATAAAATTTGGTCTGGAATGGTGAGTTGTAAATTCAGTCCTAGTTCAGATAATGTCGATCTCTGTTCTAGTCAGATGTTGTTTTGAGTCCATCATTATTTTGCCTAACCTAAAACCTAAAGATTATCAGAATTAAACAGTTATGAGGTTGACAATAACAAGAGTATTTAAGAGTTTAAAATTTTTGTAATATTTTCATTTTGTAATATTTTCTTCTTTGAGGGCTATGGGCCTATGGCATGTAATAAAAGACAGTTTAAAGTATTGGCTGCCTCTTTGAATTTTCTGTCATCTGTCCCAAAACTAATGATGATCATCAGCTTTTCCATCGTTGTTTGAGAGGGCAAATGTATTGCCTTTTCATTACGGACCTGCTATACACTTAATAAATCCCCATTTTTGTATGCTGTTTTTGAGTGAGGTGTACTAGCTATTTGATTGTTTAGCTTTTTGCAAATGAATCTTTGAGCTGATTGTTGTTGGTACTTTAAGCCTTTTTGAAAAAGTTTCAGCGACAACTACTCTTTCGGGGTACAGTGCAAACAGTCCCCCAGAACTTCACAACCTATTTATAATACAAACAATCCCCTAAACTTATCAGGCCCCCTCTCCTCAATTTATTTTTAATTCCTATCTTTATATCTACGCCTGATTTATGCGGGAACATGATTGTAATGTATCAAGACTTGTTATGAGCAGGGGTAGCACCTGGCGAAGGCACAGGGGCAACAATGTCGGATAACGATGATGATGATCAGGCCGATAGCGACACCAACTTGTTCGATGGAAGTATGGACGGCCAAGACAGCATGGGATTCGGCCCCCTTGTCCTAACCGAAACGGAGAAATCTCTTATGGAGCGCGTTAGACAAGAGCTGAAGTACGAACTGAAACAGGTAAAAAACTTATCCATAGATTATGGCATGTGGTTCTAGACTTTACTTATTTAGTGATCTAATCAATTTTTTTTCTTCTCCATATTTAGGATTATAAGGAGAAAATTGTGGACATTAGAGAAGAAATCCTGCGTAAACGAAGAGCAGGAAAGCTGCCTGGTGACACCACCTCCCTCCTAAAAGCTTGGTGGCAATCACATTCCAAGTGGCCTTATCCTACTGTAAGCATATCATATGCTCTCCTCTCTTGATTTCAATGTGATTAGATTGTTTCTAGGCCACTGGAGAAAATATTCACTACAATGGGTCTAAAACTCTTGTCGTAACAATGTCTAATCTTTTTCATCATGTTATATTTTTGGTTATTTGGCCTTGACACTCATTGATTATGCTTGTGAACAATATAGGCTTGGCACCCAAAAGGGTCATAAATTCTCTTTTATGACACCTTTTTATCATTTTTATGGTATTTGTGATGCTTTTAGTTGTATATGTCGAAGTCGCAATATGAATGACAATTAGGGAACCAAACACCAAATTTTCCTTATTTTTTTTTTCCGCATCACATCTTAATAATAGATATAGACACCACTGTTACATCGACAAATGTATTTGTATAAAATGACCGAAAATTTTGCATGAAACACACTGAATGATATTTAATTCGAGAGACTCAGTGAACTTTGCATCTTGTTGTGAAGACCCCCATGTGTCACTAAAAAAAATCTTCAACAAAATTCATATTTTCGGTTTTGCTTGCACTAAAAATAGTTTGTTTGTTATCTTGTGCACTTGCTATTAAGTATTTTTAAGATTTTGAGGCTCATATATGCACTGATATTTTTTCATTTTTAGGAGGAGGACAAGGCAAGATTGGTACAGGAAACAGGTTTGCAATTAAAGCAGATTAATAATTGGTTCATTAACCAGCGGAAAAGGAATTGGCACAGTAATCCTTCATCTTCCACTGTTTCCAAAAGCAAACGCAAAAAGTAATTCCCTCTACATTGATTTTGGAAATGGAAGTCTTATTTGACATTTGACCTCTAATTGCTTTGCTTATGTTGAGTTGACCTCAGCTATTTTCGCTTCAATTTTTACTCCCACCCCATCCTAGATATTCATAAAGTGTCGCAAAACTATTTGTGATACGTTTAGTGGAGTAAGTCTGAGAAATGAAAATAGTGGAGTCAAATTAAATTTAGTAAAGCAATTAGGGATCAACATGACTAATAACTCGGAAAATAGTGAAGCTGGTGATAAGAGCAACGAGTGATTCATTTAAATCCACGTAATTGAAAGTGAAACCTTTCATTGTCAAAATACACCTCAGGCAGTTTAGACAACTTTGTTGTACACAGACACACACAAAACGCTATAGTCTAGTAAATGTGGCTATCACGCGGAATGGTCAATGTTTTTTATTTGACATGTATATCTTAGAAAGTTTGCTGAGTTTATTCTATATTTGTGAAGAAATTGGCTAAAGGTTTTGGATCTGTAATGTAATCAACTCTTTTAATGATTATCCGAGAATAGTAATACTATACTATACTGTCTAAATCTCTAGTTTGCCGGTATTAAATGTCATATGGTTTTGTGTGGGTAGTTGAATGAATAATATCATATTTTAAGAGCACTTGTCGCTACTCAATATCAATAAGACTGTGTATACCATATGCCTTCAACATGTTAAGCACTATAAGAACAATATTTTCACATGTACAAACGTGTTAGTTTTTATATTTCGTGCTGAGTAAGTATATGTGATGCCCTCAATTTATGATATTATTTTTTCTATAATTGGTGTAACATAATTTCCTTTTATTATTGTCTTCCTTTTTAAATGAGCTTTGTATGTAAAGCAAGGAAATGCTCTCAATCTCTCTCATTTGATTGAGTGGAAAAGTGGAAGGATAGAAAACTAAAAGATGACCTAATACACTAAACTATATCCCTCTAAAAGTAAAATTGATTGTGGTTTAGTATAAATTTAATTTTAGGTGAAATGTTTTCATTTATGGTAAAAAGGGAAGTTTTAGATGATGCAAGCTTGGAATTTAAGGGAAAGATCCTCTCTTATCACACAAACAAGGGCATGCATGGATTGGTGCAAGGTGACTCCACTAGGTTATTTGAACAACTTCGAAGTTGTTCGAATTATTGAGAATATGGTGAAATTAGGTCAGTTCGAAGGTTGAAACACAGTGAGAGGAAGGAATATTGGGTTTTGAGGGTATTCATACACAAGTGAATATATTACTTCTTAACATAACTAAAATGGCATCAATGGGTATTTAAGCCCTTAATTTATATTTACAAACACATAAATACATAAGTCATGTATATACGAGTGAGGTCGTGGTTTGGTGGTGTTTGATGGTTGTTTACCGATGGCTTTACGCTTTGCAAAGAGGGGGGGGGGGGGGGGGGTAGAGGTGGTTTCCACAGTTGAGAGTGAAATAATGTGGTTGAAGTTGTAGGTATAGGGGATATACATACGGAGGGTGGTTTAAACAAAAGTCAAATTTTTATTTTTTTCAAATTAAATATAAAATTTTTAAACAAGTTAAGCCAAATAAAAACATAGCAACAATGTTAAACCGATTGCTATGATAAACGATTTACCAAATTTTATCTTATCCTAAAAATATGCATCTAGGTATGTGAACAAGAATAGAATAAAGAAATAAATCACATCACGCCGATATACGAGGAAAATCCACAATAGGAAAAACCTCAGATGACCCAGCCACACAAATTTCACTATGTATGGAATTACAAGAGCGCGACAGTAGACTTAGAGTACAGACTCAACGTCCTCAAAAGCCTTGATGCTCTTCGTTCTTTTACTTCCATACAGCAATACGCAGGAGTCCACTCGCGAAGCTTCCACAATGTGTGAGTCCACACACGCCTTGATATCCACCAATCTAGTCTCAGTAATCGTCTATTGATATGGAACACAGAATGTAACGCCTCGATTCGGATTTATGGATTATGTGTGGTCAATCCGATCCGACCCGAGCGTTAGGTGTGAAGTGCAATGAAACTGATGTGAATTTGGGTGCAGAAGCGTAAAACAAGAAGTTATCTACACAACAATTAACTACACAACAACTACACTACACAACAACAACAACTAAACTAAATAAATGAAATGGGTTTCTTTCTCTCTCTCTTCTCTATTCTCAATATTCAAAGTTAAGTACAAATGAGGGTCAAGGGGACTATTTATAAGAGAGATTAGCTTGCTAATTAAGCTAATACCCCAAAAGACTAAAAAGGTAACTAATATCTAAAAATGACATATTAGTCCCAAACATAGTTCGAAAGTAATTAAAAAACAAAAATAAAGGAAAAATAATAATAAACTCTAATTTTCATCATCCTCCTCTACTTGAGAGAGCTCGTCTCGAGCGGAAAAAATGTATGTTAGGGTATGATCCGAATGCTCCTTACTTGAAAGGGAAGTCGTCCTTTGAAGTGTCCCGTATCACGACTCGCAAAATATCCTAGAAGAGGAACCTTAAATTTATGCCATTGCCAATGAATAGGAGTGGCCTCTAATCCATCCAACGAAAGATCAAACACAAGATTGACGCGAATAGGGCCATTGAAGCCAAATTTCATCCAAATTGCTCGTAATGAGCCTCCATAGCATCAAATCATGTAAATGAATCATGTAGCGCTTCTCATAAGTAATCCAAAAGGGGTCTACAAATCCCGCATCAATCGTGATCACCCCACGCAACATATACTCCTCAAAAGAAATAATCATCGAACCACCATCACAAAATTCATCAGTGTGACTAAAAATGAAAAAAAAAATTCACCAAATCAAATCTTTCCACCTCGCGATAGTGAGTGCAAGTCTCCCAACCGTCTTTAACAAATAAATCAAAAAAATCACATAGAAAATACCCATCATCTTCTACCCCAAAGATAGGAATGAAGTCCACAATCTCAAATGTCTCCAAATCCCTATATCGAGAACGAGTGAGCCATTCATCCTCCTCGAATACGAAAAAAAAGTCACAAGGAAGGAATTCAGAGTCATTAACAAGCATCATCTAGGTCTCAAGAACCTCGTAGACATCCTCGTAAAGCATATCAGAAGAGAGAGTATCATCGGTATGCGCGGGGATAACATCGAATGTAAAAGGAGGTTCACCGGTGGACAAGTACTCGAAATATGGGACCAAATATCTTGCTCGTGCACGTACCCATTGCTCACGTGCCATCTCCATCTCAAGGTACTCGTCTCGACACCTATTTAGGTGTTAACGGTACATCTCACACTCCCCGATGGAGTAAGCACTATACGCTAATGTGTGAAGCTTTTAAGAGAGATATGAATCCGTCTCGGCCCAAGAATCCTGAAGACTTTGGAGGTTCTTGATGATGGCACAACTTACCTTGTCGAAATCGGTACATACAATTATATCGAGCCCGTATTTGATACCATCCCATGATAATTTGGAAGAAAGGTATTCTTCTGGTGGGAGAGGGATGAAATAGTAGGGTCTTGATAGATTTGAGGCAGATTTGTAATATTTGGAAAATGCAGGGGCTGAATTGTAATTTTTAGAAATTGGTAGGGGATTATTGTGCTGAAGAGGTCCGGGTGGTGGAAAAATTTGGCTAGGGTTTGTGATGTGGTGGGAGGTTGTGGGGTTGAATACAAATGTCTATTAGGGTTAGGGTTTTGAGATGGAGTGGGCTTTATGGATTCTTGAAAATAGGGAAAATAGGGTTTGTGACTGATTTTGTATTGTGCAAATTGGTTAGGGTTTGTGTTTGAATAAATCTTGGGTTTAATTTCAGTTTTGGAGTCTTCAATTTGGTTCACGGTGGCAGCGGGACCATATCGGGGCTCACCCGTCTGGTTCTTAGAATGGAAGACATTAAAATAAGATTCAACCATTTTGTTTTATTCAGGACCCGAGCAAATCAGATGATCAGCCCTATTAATAGCTGGTTCTGGTCTGACGGCCCTGGGGTTTGTACCGTCCGGCTTTGTGGAGAAGAATGAGTGGCTGGAATATAATCTCCGGTATGTTGGAATGGTACCGACAGCAGTCCAAGTAGGTCTTGGGGCTGTTTTGGTATTAGTTGGGTTTTATCAACAGGTGGGGGGTGTTTTGCGGTGGACCTCGACAAAGTTGGAGCGCGTATGGTTAGGTTTTGGGCCCTGGAAGGGTTGATAGGGTTTTTTTAGGGGGAAGGGTTATTTGATTAGGGTTTGATTGAAAGCTATCCGGGTGAATCCAATTTGAATCTCAATCCTTAATAAACATGGTTGATCAAAGAACAAACCACGCTCTGATACCAATTTGATGTAAATTTGGGTGCGGAAGTGTAAAATAAGAAGTTATCTACACAACAATTAACTACACTATACAACAACAACAACAATTAAACTAAAGAAATGAAATGGGGTTTTCTCTCTCACTCTTCTCTATTCTCAATATTCAAAGTTAAGTGCAAATGAGGGCAAAGGGGCCTATTTATAGGAGAGATTAGCTTGCTAATCAAGCTAATACTCAAAAAGGCTAAAAAGGTAATTAATATCTAAAAATGACATATTAGTCCCAAACATAGTTGGAAACTAATTAAAAGACAAAAATAAAGGGAAAATAACAATAAACTCTAATTTCCATCAGAAACAACTCACATAATATTATCAGTGCAGTTTTATTTAATTAGCATTTCACTTGTTTAACATGCGATTTCAATTTCAAATCAAACTACGTGAGGGACTCATGGGAAGTGTCCTCTTAATCCAATCATACAGAGCTATTAATGCAAAATAAAAAGAATACGTATATGTACAACGCTCTCAAAATACGGATCCACATCCAACCTTCCGTAACAAAATGAGAGAATGAGCCAAATTCCGAGTGAAAAATTACAACAATGTAATATAGAATCGAAAGGCAGAAAGGAGAATCTAACATGTTATATCTACGTACATGTGTAACTACCTTATATGTATATATACATATATCTACTAAAATGCATGAAATCGTTTTTATTTCAAAAACGTTACTTACCCTGATTAATTCACCATAATCTTGTGAAAGAAATCTCTTTTACTTGACTTGATATTTATGTCTGAATTTAACACACCGAGTTAAATATCTTAAATAATTCCCATTGTTTAAGGAAAATAATTTCTTTTATCGAAATTTCGTTATTACTCATGCCAATCTTATCTTAGTATTTTTATTGAAAATCATCTTTCACACACGCAATCACCGTGTTAGAAAACATTTGTTTTTCTTTGAAAAGCTTTTTATAAATGCACGCATGTGCTAATTATGGGTTAAACCTCTTTAGGTTGTTTAACTACTCATTTAATCCCGTCACTTTACCATTCATTTACTTTATGGACATCAATCAATTTTCTCCTTACCTGTCCACTTTATCTTTTATTGAAACATTTTATTATTCATTCAAGTTAGGTTGTCTTTTTACATATTCACCACACAATCCATTTCTTGATATGTTCCATTTTCGTATTTTTTTCTCTGAATCTTCCAATATTTGCATACTTTAACAGGCTCCACACTGTCGGCTATGCTACCATATGCACTGGCCAGTGATTTTGGATCTTTCACACCCGGACTGCGGGCCCAACTTAATTCTTTTGGTGTCATCGAAGTTCATATTAATGTGTTTTAATATTTTACAAATGTTCACATTATTCCACCTTTCCTCTTTTCCAGTCGAAGCCAAAACTCTGGGTTTCACCCCAACTTGTGTTACCCTTTAAAATCATCATTTATAGTCCTTTTTACTCTAACATTGATTTTATTCCAAAATCATATTCATTTGGGAGCATTTTGTGTAACACCCTTTCCAACATTTTTATTTCATAAAAATGTTCCACTTCACATAAATTTTTTATTTTACCCATTTATTTCAAACTTGTCATTTTTATCCATTTTCACAAGTGTTATTTCTCAAACACGATTAAGTTACCCACACTAACTTTTAAATTTTTTAACTCATTAACACTTTGGAGTAACACACATTTCAAGTTGAAAATTTCTTAATTTCATTACTTTCTTTTTTAAGAAATTATTGAAAATCTAAGACTATCACTTTAAAAGAAAAATGTTATTTTCTTTATTAATATATGTAGTCTTGAAACCTTTTATTTTTCACACTTTCAACACCCTTTTTACGCAACTTAAGAGCTAAAATTTCTGTTTTCTTTATTCCAAGTTACAATTCATTAAAAATCCCATTAAACTTGTTTAGGTGCTTACCTCAAAATACTGCAAGTCTACATGCATGGGAGGAAGGATTTTAAGTCCAAAAATCCAAGAAAATGAGTTTAAGACATGATTTATTCAAGAAATTGGATAATACTTGCAAAAAATACACTTTTCAAGAATATATGACATTTTTATCCTTCAAAACTTAAATAAATGTCCAACTTTATAAAATCTTGATTTTTGCAAGAAACTTTAAAACATAGTTCACCAAAATAATCTTTAGCAAAATAAATATCATTTTTAAAATATTTTATTCCATAAAATGTTTAATAGCAAACTTCTTAAAATACAATATTTATTCAACATTATTGAATGATAGTTTTTTTCTAAAAATCTTTGAAATCATTTATAAACCATTCACAAAAAAACTTAAGAAGTCATCTTCTTACTTATGTATTCATTTTACTCTAACAATTCTACATGCAAGACTAATGTGCAAACTAGAGTCTTAAACTAAGAGTAAACTTTTTTCACCTCAAATAGAGCTCCAAAAATAGTTGGATGAAAGAGAAGGTGATGGCAACCCCCACCTCCTAAGGTGGCCTCAAGAGGGTTTCTTAGCTCCACAAAACTTGTCTCTGTGAAATCTCTAAGAAAACCCTATTCAAAACTCCATTAATTTCCACTTCTTCTTCAAAAACCCCCTAACAATAACTCCATGACTTAACAACTTGCCTAATAGTTGGTGTAGGTTGGTTTTATAGGCTAAATATGGTTAAAGTGTGGTGGTTTAGAGTTGAGAGGTGGTGGTTCTAGGGTGGTAGGAGGAGGGGGAGCTCTCAAGAGCTAGAGGGAGAGAGGGAAATCTGATTTAAAATTCTCCCAAATGGCTCAAACACTCCCTAGATACCCTAAAGATTTATGGGACAATTTCTTAAAATATCCCCAAACCCTATTCACGAGTTGATCTGCTGTTGCAAGATCATGACACGTGTCTTCATCCAACGGTCCATATTTTGACAACACTTACCAAACAGCAGAATTCAATTTCTGAACACCTCATTTGAACGAGATTGGGACCTCGTTCGGTCGAGACTAAGACCTCATTCGATCAGACTTACGAACAACCTCTACCGAGGTGATCCACCTATGTAGTGGTGGATCGTTCGATCGTCGTTATATGTCCATTTCGAACGAACTGGGCCTTTCGTTTGAACCAACAAACCTCATTCGAACGAAATGAAAATCTCGTTCGAACGACTCTTAAATTCGTATGATCCAACTGCATTACTTAAATCTCCAATTTCACCCACAAGCTTTCAAAAATTACCATCAAGGACAAAGGATAATCGAATAGAGATAAAATGCCATATATTAATGATCCAATTTTCAAGGATTTCACATGATTACAATTTACACGGGGAAAATAATAAAATATTGGGCATGAGTATTACATTTTTCCCTCCTTAGAAAATTTCGTTCCCCGAATTATTGACCCGCTAATTCCTCAAGTTCATGGGATTTACCAACTCTTATTTTAAGTCATAGAAATCCTCCAAGACAAGATCATCAAAGTACTTAATATCTAAGATCACATCATATGCCATTACATAGGGATATTCACAAAAGTTCAACATGCAACATGACCTAACGCTCACCGTCATGCTAACCATCAATGTCGCATAACCATCCCCCGAGTCTCCACTCACTTGACTATCACGTTCAATCATCCCATGACTACCTTGCTAATACCCAAAGCATACCGGCTCCCCTACTGGGTAATGCTCTTTAGTGATTAACACTCACCCCAAATATTAATCGTAATACAACCAACATCAGATTCATCATTATGAATCATTCGAATCTTAGGATTACACATTCTGTGTCTCCACGAATTCTCAATTCTTCCTCGACCAACAATCTACTTATCCTCGATATTAACCTTATCTCGCAATTCCCACACTTCGAGGTGACATGCCACTAAGTTCCAAATCATGCATAAAACCATCGCCATCCGGTAGGACCCTTTCATGAACTAGGGCCACTCTAGGTGTACTACTAGGAACACTCGCTTAGGTGTTAAACCAATCCACTTACCATGGTAGAAATCATTTAGTGTTGTGTTTCCTCTAGTTTTAACACTATGCAATGTACTTACGTCATCATCCTGGTCTTCATACCTAGAAACACTAATTACCATATCGGCCAATCATAAGGTTGCTATTTCTAAAGCGAATGGACTCTATAAGAAAACTATGTGGCTAAAAATGTTTCCACATGCACATAAAACTTCATGCAATAGTAAGTATTCCGCAGGTAAGGGCTCACCCAATTACCAAGCTGCACTGCAGGTCCACCCGCACTCCACTGGGCCAAACCGTATCGTACCAAGACATGGCACAAATTTGGGCTACCACAGTCGTGGGAATACCAATCCTTGATTACTGAAATCGAAAGGGACATAAGAATCAAAAGGAACAAACAATCGTTCCAAGAAAATCCCATTTGTACATGTCGGACTATGGTTTACGAAAAGTTAACCCAAGTACAATTCCTCTCCGACGTTCTCAGGGGTACTAACCTAGACACATCCTGGATCGAATCGCAAGTTGTGACGAATCGGATCATAACGATTCATATTTACCAGACAAAAGTAACATACAAACCCATTTTTCTTTAGGAAGTTAAACACTAGACTTCCCTCCTTCAGGGTAAGGCTCCCTCCTTACTTCCTTGGTGAACGTGAGCCACTCCGATCGATGAATGCCAACGCTTTTGTCCATCTTTCTAGCGACATCGTGACCAACCCAATACACCTAGGTCATTTTCTATATTATCATACCATGAATGTATCCCAATGTCTGCATAGGAAGAACCCCGTCAAGCGAAACATTGACCTTATACTAACCATTATCTACACATGGTCTTTACTGAGCTTATCTCCAGATTCTACCCAAGATGAACTTACGTGATGGCCACATAGATTTCCATTTGAATTCTAAGGGTGGTAAGTACCACATAGGGATCCATCTTCTAATCCCTACCATCTTGGAAAGACGTGCCAAGAATTAATCCCTACCTTTCTAGGGATATCCTAACTTATGTTGTCGAGACACGCCAACACTGTAATCATACTTTGATATCCTCCTTACACTACACCAAAACTGTCAATCTGGTATGCTTGGATAAGGAGAATATGGCATGGTATAAAACCGTGCCAAAATGTGGCACGGTCTTGTTAAAATTTGGCACGATTTTAAACGTGCCAAAATTTAGCACGGTTTAAAATCGTACTAATTTTACAAAGTTTAAATTAAAAATAAAAAATGCAAACAACATTTAACTTTCCATTTGGAGCCATTATCACTTTCACCTCTTTATTCTCCCGCTTGCTATCTTCCAAGCACGACTATCTCTCTCCAAGATTGGACTCTAGATTTTAATTCAACAAAACGAACATTTTCACAAAATCACAAACCCTAGAAACCAACGTTAACATCAATAATAACAATAGCTTGACCGTTATCATCACTAGAGTTTCAAAACAATGTCTTCCATATCACCTTCAACTCACTAAATCAAACAAAACCTCACTTCACCATACGGTTCTTGGCAATCCCCCAGCACCGCCGATGTCACGGCAGACTACAAGAAGCGCCTCAGTGGCACCAACGTCGACTCTCACTTCCGCCTCTTCTGGATCAAACATCGACCCACCGAAACAAGGTACCTATACATTACCATTTCCAATCATAAGTATCATAAGCCCTAATGTTTGAGTTTCATGATATTGTTATTCGTTTGTTAAATGTGTTTAGTCGGTCGTTTCTTGTTAAAGATCCAGAGACACCTAGAGATGAATCAACTGATATAATGCCTAAAGAGTTTTTGGTGAGGACAGAGTCTCGGTGGCGGTGCATTTGCGATTTTTGGTGACTCCTTTATTTTCTCTAATTACAGGGATCAGGGACTTTACAAGCACTCAATTAAATCTAAAGGTCAATTCTTATGCTAGTGTTTAGTTTACATTATTTTACTTTTACTCATTTTGTTACTAAACTTAATTATAAATGAACTATTTTTTAACCTTTTCTTGAACACGGTCTTAACATTATCTTAGATTTAGCTACTAATGGTTGAATTTTCACCATTGAATATCAACATCAATATAGTGGACGACAAAATCTATCAAGCCTCCACTGTCAACTTCAAGAACCATCTCTATTCATAGTGAGGTGTTGTAGATCTCATCCTTACCCCACCCACGGACCACCTAGTATACTCCTATAGATTATTTCACCTATTAAGTTTTGGGTAGTATCATTTGTACATCAATCATCAGTTTTTTTTCTTTATTTCCAGTCCTTGGTGATTCAAACAATATCAAAATTAACAATAACTGTAACAGAACCATTGAGCATTCAATATTAACATCACGAATTTGAAGAATGGAAGGTACTATATCAGTACTATATGTATAATTTAGTGTATCAACAACTTTATCTCTTATGCATTCTCTATTTATATCCTTTATTTTATTATTAGAGCTACTTATGTTTTTAGGCATCCCTTGGCCTATCTGCTTATTTTGTGCTTATTACCAATGTACTATAGTTGTTAATACGTGCTTTGTACATTACGACACACATGTTTAAAAACACATGTTCGTATAGGAGTTGATAACGCTGTCCTAGCCTAGGATATAGGTACTAATTCACGGGTATTATAATCTTGCATTCTATAATTTTCTCGGTTTGCCTAAAGTATTTCATATAGAAGAATTGTAAGTAATACTTTTGAATATGAGTAGACTTTGTATGGAATGGATTCTAAATGAGTACTCAAAACTTCCATGGTCATTCAATAGCCATTGTGATTGTAAAACCAATTGTAGGTATCTTTATGTGAATCTAATAATGCAATAATCACATTTCACTTTTTTTACTCTTTTGATTCAATTTGATAATATAATGATTTTTACAAATATATAGACTTAGGCTTAAAAATATGTTGTTTGAGGGCAAAAGCCCAAAATAGCACTCCTTGTTTGAGAATACGACAATACTTTGAAAATATCTAGACTTTAGGCTTAAAAACATGTTGTTAGAGGGTGAAAATCCAAACCAACCTCCAAACGTAAGAGGCGCAAACACCTCGCACGGGACCAATGTGACTCGTAAGAACTGATCGTGTAGTCATGGGAGTCCCGATTTGAGAATACGATGATAATTTAAAAATATTTAGACTTTGGCTTAAAAACAAGCCGTTCGGAGTGAAAACCCAAACCAACCCTTAAATGACCCCGTAAGATGCACAAACACCTCGCATAGGAATAGTGTTACTCGTAGTAACTGACCACGTAGTTACGAGACTCTCAATATGAGAATACAAAAATAATTTGAGAATATCTAGGTTATGCTTAAAAACATGCGGTTAGAGGGTGAAAACTCAAACTAGTGCCCAAACGGTCTCGTAAGAGGCACTAACACCTCTTACGGGATCAATGTAACTTATATGAACTGACCGCTTAGTCGTGGGACTATCCGTTTGAGAATATGATGATAATTTTAAAATATCTAGATTACGCTTAAAAATAAGTCGTTGAAGGCTAAAAATCCAAACTAACGGCCAAATGGCACCGTAAGAGGCGTGAACACCTTGCACGGGACCAATGTAACTTGTAGGAACTAGTCGCGTAGTCACATGTCTCATTGTTTGAGAATATGAAGATAATTTGAAAATATCTAGATTAGGCTTAAAAACAAGCCGTTAAAGGGTGAAAATCCAAACCAACCTCCAAATGGCCCCGTAAGAGGCGTGAACACCTTGCACGGGATCAATGCAACTTGTAGGAACTGATCACATAGTCACGAGTCTCCCGATTTGAGAATATGATGATAATTTAAAAATATATAGATTATACTTAAAAACATGTCGTTTGAGGGTGAAAACTCAAACCACCCTCCAAACGACCTCATAACAGGCACTAACAACTCGTATGGGACTAATATAACTCGTAGGAACTGACCGCATTATCACGAGACTTCTGGTTTGAGAATATAATAATAAAATTAACTCGTATGTGCAATTTTTTTAGCTTGAATAAGATTTTTTTTTAAATTACTTGGTTACTAATATCATCTTTTGTTTGCATCCTATTTTTTGTAGGATAACATTTTATTCTTAGATTTTATCCACGTGGAACACACGAAGATGTCAACGGTTTACAACAAGGGGATTATTTTTTGAATGTCATTAATATTCAGGATTCTAATTTTTATGTGTTAAGACCCTGCCGTCTTTTGTTGTTTTATTATTAACTTTTATGACCATGTGTGCTTTTGTAATTTTATTGCTATATTTTACGGTCGTGGTACGGGCTTTGCATTATGCAGGTTTTATATTAGCAGGTTTTAGAATGTTCAGAAAATAGAGGAAGCTTTGTCTAATTTTTTGGTCTGTCAACTATTAAGACTGGTAATATTTTGAAACTTGTATGTATATTAGTTTATCAACAACGCGCGAGATTCATAATTTTTGAATTTTCTTAATTTTTTTTAAAATAATATATATTTTTCCTATCATATTTGGAATTTGTTAATTTTTTAGATTTGTTTTCAAATAATACTTTTTTTATTAATTGAAAAATCTTACACGGTTTAAAATTGTGCCAAAAAATGAAAATATGACACATTCAACATCTGACACGGTTTAAAACTGTGCCTAAAGCATGTCAGACTCAACATCTGGCATAATTTAAAAGCATGCCAGTGTGGACAATCTGACACGGTTTTAAATTGTGCCAGAAAATATGGCACCTCTGATTCTGGAATTATTTTAAACTGTGTCAGATTGGGTATGGCACGATTTTAAACTGTGCCAGATTGTTGTTTTTCGTGTAGTGTTACGGTGCTATTTTCAGGTCTTTATAATGACATCATCAATCTAGGTCACGAATACATTTCCTTATACTCCTCAAAATTAAGTGTCATAGCGTATACACTAGTCATTCCATGACACCCGAGCATCACGTCCACTCATGACACAAACTTCCAACTTCTCTTAGAAGGTTACATCACCCATCTATCCCAATTCAGATGACAACACCCGACATGTACACTATTCGACTCTTTTAAACCTTGACCAACAACTTAAGATCATTACTTGACCTTTAATACGCTCATCACTAGGACACTAGTACTTCTTCATACCAAACTTAACTAATTTCGTAAGGACACTAAACGTACTCCATGTAAAAGTCCTCAAAACCCAACAAGATTTCATCATCCACGACTTTCTTATCGTAGGTGCTCTCTACAAACTTCTCAATATCCACATCGTGATTACTCAGTGCTCGTAAAGACACTAGTCTACGAGCCTCTACATATGGTGCACCTCAACCATTTAACACCTTATGACGTCATAATAAGTCAATTTCAATTCCTAATGATGCCACACACAATTAATACTACGAACATTCCAAGACACCCTTAAACCGTATTCACGCTGGAATTGCCTAGCATCTAGCCATTACTTAGACTGCTAAAACGGGCCTAGGAACTTATATAATAATCTTATCTCCCTACCAAATGACTGTTACCATAATTCATGTATTAAATTCGAGACCGACACTAATAAGGATTCTGACAGGATACAGGACATCACCTATAACCTATAAACCTCTAGGTATGCATCGCCAACATCACTAAAGATCTTATCCCTTAAAATTGTATCATATTTTCTAAAACCCTGACATGGAAGACTATCTAGAGTTCACTCCTAAGTCTTCCTAGCTATCATTGTTGCATACATAATATACTTATGGCAATTTGCTCATTACTCTCATCATACCTTGTGAGATACAAATTTTAATCAATAATCACTAAGACGCTTATTTACAACAATAGTATTTTACCAACTCACACCGAGTTCATATCCCCAAGTGTTAACTAATATGTCTCCTCACGTTTACCCAATCACTAATTGGCTTACGACGTGATACTACCCCAAGAGTCAAATTCGTCTAATTACATCTTCATTAATATCTATCCGAAAGTACCGCACCTCGAAATGTAATCCTCATCACAAATCAATACTGCTCAGGCCTGACACTCTAGTCACCTAACCTCTATAGTTGACTTTACACAATTCAGGTCTACAATTTAATGGATATCATTGAGCCCTATCAACATCTCAACAGACTTCTTATATCATCCAGCGTTGACAGACAAGCACCTCACACTAAAAATCATATTGTTACCACTCTCGGCTCACACAGACACTCGTAAATCACTAACATGTTTAATCATAAGCATGGAAGCAATTAATGAAAACTGACTTCGTTATATGCCACGTGACTCGTCGTGCTAAAAATAGTCACCAATCTAGCGTGACTGCCCTAAAACCAAGACCGACACCGAAAGATCCACTACCAACTTCACCACATCACTCTCGAAAGGAACCTTGAACCTAGAGCTCTGATACCATTTGTCATGACCTGGCCCAGATTTATGGATTACCTATAGACTACTTGGTCCGACCCGAGCGTTAGGTGTGAATTGCGATGAAACAACTCTCATAATGTTACTAGTTTAGTTTTATTTAATTAGCATTTCACTTGTTCAACATGCGATTTCCATTTCAAGTAATACTAAGCATCCCCGAAATCCAAGCATACATAGATGCTAACGTAAAATAAAAAGAACACTTACGTGTATAATTATCTCAAAGTGTAAAACCACACCAAACATGTTGTAACAAAGACGAGAGAATAAGCCAAATGCCTAGTGAGAAATTTCAACAATGCAATATAGAATCGAATGGTAGAAAGGAGACTCTAACATATTATATCTACGTGCACATGCAACTACCTTACATATATATATATATATATATATATATATATATATACACACACACACACACACACACACACACACACACACACACACATAAATGCATGAAAACATTTTTATTCTAAAAATGTTACTTACCCTGATTAATTCACCTTAATCTTGTAAAAGCAATCCCTATTACTTTACTTGATATTTAACACACCTGGTTAAATATCATAGCAAATCCCCTTGTTTTGGGATCAATTCTTTCACTAAAAATTCGTTATTACTCATGCCAATTTTACCTTAGTATTTTCATTAAAAATCACTTTTCAACACACGCAATCACCGTGTTAGAAAATAGTTATTTTTCTTTGAAGACCTTTCTTAAACACACTCATATGCCAATTATGGGTTAAATATCATTTGGTTGTTTAACTACCCATTTAACCCCTTCACTTTACCATTCTTTTACTTTATGGATATTAATCAATTTTCTCATTGCTTGTTCACTTTATCCTTTACCAGAACATTTTTTTCATTCATTCAAGTGCCACAACCCATTTCTTGATATGTTCCATTTTATTATCTTTTTCTCGAAATCTTTTAGTATCCACATACTTTAACGGGGTCCACACCTCCAGCTATTCTACCATATACTTTGGCCAGTGATTTTGTGTCTTTTACCCTAGAGCTCCGGGTCCTCCTTAATTATCCTGGTGTCATCCGAGTCCATATTCATTTTTTTAACATTTTATAAATTTTCACATTATCCCACCTTTTCTTTTTCTAGGCCGAAGGAAAAATTTGGGGTTTCACTCCAACTTGTGTTACATTTTAAAATCATCATTTATTGTCCTTTTTACTCTAGCATTGATTTTGTCCCAAAATCATGTTTATTTAGGACCATTTTGTGTAACACCCTTTCCAACATGTTTCTTTCATAAAAATATTCCACTTTATGTAAAATTTCCATTTTACCCATTTATTTTCAAACTTTTCTCCATTTTTACAAGTGTTATTTTCAAAACACCATTAAGTTACCCACACTAACTTCTTAAGTGTTTTTTACTCATTAACACTTATTTAACACTTTGGTGTAATGCACATCTCAAGTTGGAAATGTTTCATTACATTCGTTTTTAAAAAATCATTGAAATTCTAAGACTACTTAATAAGAAAAAATATCATTTTGTTTATTAATACATATAGTCTTGAAACCTTATACTTTTCACATTTTCAACACCCATTTTACATACCTTAAGAGATGAAATTTCTATTTTCTTTATTCAAAGTTCCAACTCATTCAAAACCCTTTAAACTTGTATAGTTGTTTACTCTCAAAATACTAAAACTTACATGCATGGAAAGAAGGATTTTAAGTCCCAAAATTCAAGAATATGAGTTTAACACGTGATTTATTAAAGAAATCCCATAATACTTACAAAACACAAACTTTTCAAGACTAGAGGATATTTTTATTCTTCAAAACTTAAATAAATGTCCAACTTTACAAATTTTTATTTATGCAAGAAATTTTAATACATAGTTCACCTAAATTATCTTTGGCAAGATAAATATCATTTTCAAAATATTTTATTCCATAAAATATTTAATACCAAACTTCTTAAAATACAACATTTATTCAACATTCTTGAATCATAGTATTTTTATCATAACCTTTGAAATTATTTATAAACCATTCACACAAAACCTTAAGAAGTCATCTTCTTATTGATGTTAACATTCTACCCTAACAATTCTAGCTACAAGAGTATTAATGTGCAAAATAGAGTCTTAAACTAAGAGTAGAGTTTTCTCACCTCAAATGGCGTTCCAAAAATAGTTGGAAGAAATAGAAGGTGATGGTAACTCCCCACCTCCTAAAGTGGTCTCAAGGAGGTTATCTAGTGTAACAACCCTCACGTTTGGTAGCCTACTTTATATTTATTTACTATGTGTAGTAATTAATTATACAATGATGGATGTTGAGTAGATATTAATTTAATATGGGAAAGGTTAATATTTACTGAAACGTTGTATGATTACCTGATGAGTAGGTAAAGATGTCCATGTGGGGATTTATAGTGTCATAAGATATAGAATGACATTTTGGCTTAATATGAAACCGGAAGTAAAATGAGTTATGAAATTTCCAAATGATAATTTGGAGGGTGTAGTTAGTTCCGGTAGGTGCGAGACAGTCAAAATAAGTGCCATATTGTATTTTGGCATTTCGGGCACTTTTGACTGGTTATAGCTTAAATAGTGTAGTCGCGTATTATTTTATCGCGTATTGGTTATTAGAGTTGGGCATTTTAGACTTATGGCCCGATTTAGTCTTGCTAAGACTTACTATTCCTCTTAAGACCAAATTTTTAACTTAGAGAGAAAGAAGAAAGCTTTGGAGAAAAAGAGAGATTTGAGCTTGGATTGTGCTTGCATCTTCACCAAATCTGCATTTTCATGATTAAGGCAAGTGACTTACTTGCTACAATATGATTTAAGTGGATTAATTAGTATGATTAGTTGTGAATTTGTTGTGTTTAATCATTTTAGGGTTTTGTTAGATTAATTGGGTATTAACCCTTGGAGATGAATTTGGATGATAGTTTTTGTACATAATGGTAGTTAGAGGCCTTTATTATGTATTGGTGGTGATATATGATCTTGGTTTAGGTTGGTTTTGGGTTTAAGGAAAATTTGGAGTTTAGAACTCCATAGCCATTCTTGGCTATTCCGTAGGGGCGAATCGATTCGCATAGTTGCAGAATCCCAGGTCTTGGTAACCGAATAGATTAGGGTTAAGGCCGAATCGATTCGGCATTTGCAGAAACCTGGGTTTGTTTTTCGAACCGATTCGCTTTCAGAGAGAATCGATTCGCTGGGGCGAATTGATTCGGCCCTTAGGGCGAATCGATTCGGGTCCTGCTATTTTGAGTCATTTTCTTTTTTAAAATTTTTTATCTTTTTCTATAGGATTAGGACCTAGGAACCTTCTTGAATGGAAGTAAACTTAGAGTCCTAGAGTAATAGTTGAGTTTGGTCGTTACACTAGACTAGAAATGGGTTCATCTGAGGTTTATTCCGGGGAGGTTTAAAGTAATGTTAAGGCATTACTTCTTTTATTGAATTTGTAGAAGTTAGGAGTTTGAGAGCCCATGCTTGGAGACTTTAGGGGCTTACTGAGATTACATGAACCTTGGGGATTCGTAGAATCATAATGATTATTTGGAGATTTAGTCGGGACTTGTACTTTTAGGAATATTAATGGCAATATTCGATGGGAATTAGGTTCGCATAACACTACACCAAATCTGCCCATTTGTCAAGGTCATTGACCTTGACAAATTCACCTTGTCAAGGTCAATGACCGTGACATTTCGAGGCGAGACAACTTTTTTTGTCATGGTCGTGTCACGGTCATTGACCTTGACACAAAACTCGCGTTTTGTGTCACGGTCGTGTCAAGGTCAATGACCGTGACACGTTTGTCACGGTTATAAACCGTGACAAAGCCGTGACCCTTTTTAAAAAAAATTGTCACGGTCATTGACCGTGACAAGCCCGTGACAATATTTGTCAAGGACTTGTCACGGTCAATGACCGTGACAATTCTGGGCAGAATTTAAAAAAAATCTGCTGGGCAGTATGGCCACCGCCACTGCCCAGCAGTATATTTGTACCTGTTATAACAACGTTGTACCTGTTCCAAACATCATATATCCAACACAAACTAAAGATAATGCAAATATATATTCATGACAGTATAATCCAAATTTTGAAAGTAAAAATAATATACATGACGATATAATCCAAATATAATTAAAATGGACAAACTTAAAAATAATGTTACTACATGTCTTGGGTAAATGTGAGGAGGTGAGTAGGCCACACGACATACGAATTGACGCACCCACTAATATATGTCGTGCCGCATTGTTCTCGCAACCACAGTAGGGAGTTCTCCTTCCCGGGAATGACATGCGTGACGAGCACCCTCGACTCCATCCCTTGAAGCACACGTCCATGGACTATTCCACCCTCGATGATATCCGGGTCCCTCAACCCCCGCCCTATCCGCTGGCCATCAAATATGTCCAATATGAACACGCTCGGCCAACCAATCGTCGATAATGGTCTGTTGGAGGGCGTCAAATAGGGAAGTGGATCGTCGAAGTACGAACGTGTCGGTGATGAAGCAGCGAGGTCCACATCCTCATCATCCCGCACCTCCTCGTCCTCCCGCACCTCCTCCTCCACCGCCTTCTCCTTCCCTTTCCCTTTCCCTTTCTCTTTACGGTCTCCACCCAACGTACGCTTCATGAATGCGTACATATCTTGGACCGTCGCCTCCAAACGGGACAGCTTCGCGTCGTGTGAATCCACCGTTCGAGCCAACCCGGTGTCGCTCGTCTCCAATCCGATGATCCTAGATTTGGCCACCCGCGATCTCACTCCCCTTGTCCTCCCCTTGCGATCAGAGCCAAGCACTTGGCTGAGTGCGTCTATGGACAAAGATGCCTTGTTGGCATCAGAGTGCGACTCATGCACTTCCTTAAGCTTTGCCTGAAACGACAAAAAGCACATGATTAGTAAAATAAGTAAACTAAAAAATTATAACGTAATTAACAATAATTAAACTGTCGGATTACTTACAATCGTGGCCGCGACGCTCGGGGACACCTCCTTGTCCTTCCCCTTCTTCGTCCGAAGATCCACATAAGTATCGAGCCTATGTGGCTTACCCCCTGGCCCACTCCCTACCCCCTGAAATAAAATAAAGTAAAGTAAAATTAGTATCGGCCCCGCAAAGTAAAATAATATCCAATAAGATATTTCTGTAGTTATAGATAAATTAAATATTACCTTCATCCTATGCTCCACCTCAGCGTAAGAGGTCCGGCCGGAGTAGTGCACGTTCGTCTTTTTAGCCCGATTTTCCCTCCCCGATTGGCGAGATGCCAATTGTCGATCCTCGATCTCATTGTCAATGAACTTTTGCCATTGTGCCAATGAGATCGGCTCCTTGGGTGGGACGGATCCGCGCCATTGTAAAATGGTCTCTCGTGTTTTTCCAAAGTACCGTGTCCACATATTTTTTTTCCACGTCTTGTGTTGCTCCCTCAACTGCTCCAAGACGGAATCGCGTAGCTTTGGATCCAAGTTGAATTGTTCCTGTCCAACAAATACAATGTTAGTTGCGAATAAATATAAATATAAATATAAATATAAATATAAATATAAATATAAATTGAAATTGAAATTGAAATATTCATATAAATATTACCTGTAGTGCCGCCCAAACAGCTAACTTGAGCTCATACGGCACCTCCTTCCAACTCATAAACCCCGGGCCGATGACCGTCTTTAGCAGCTCGAGGGATCTCGCTAAAAGCTCCGACTTATTTTCAACGGTAATCCCAAATTTTCCATATTTGGGGAGCCTAGGGGCGGAGGAGCCCTCGTCGCCTCCGCTACCACCGAACCCAGACGACGACATCATCATAAACAGCATCATCATCTTCGCCCTAACATCTGAAGGAGACATTTTTGCTGTAAAAAAATGTTATTAGTACAGATAAAAAAATGTTATTAGTACAGATAAAAAAATGTTTCGTCTATATTATAACGTATGTGTAAGTTCCGTCAATACCACCCCCGCCACACGCACACACACACACACACACACACACACCACCCCTACCCACCCCACCCCACCCCCACCCCCGCCACACGCACACACACACACGCACACACACATATTTTGAATGAAAATATCAATTATTTATAAAATTGATGTCTACTTTTAGTGTTGTGTATATATGTTAGTCTACTTCTGCTTTTTTTTTTTTAAATAATCAATTAACCAAATTTCATAATAGTGAATAAGGGTTAGTCCTAGCCATTGATTAAGTGTATTATTAGTAAGTACAAAAATTAAATATGGACTCTTAATCTAGGATATAAGGAGTATTTGTTAGTGAAATAATAATTTAGTGATAAAAACACACTCGAACACTACCAAGTTTTGACGACCCGGGTCTCTAGAAAGAAAAACAAGCATTTCCAAATTTATATGTCCTCTTTCTTGTTTAGTGTCTCGTGAATTGATAGTATGATTTTAAAAATAGTATACAAAACTAGGTGAGATTTTAGAATTACACGTCGAAATAATACATGTTGTATAATAATAATACAAGTGCATGCTTTGCAATCAAAGGTATTTATCTTTAGGGGTTTGTAAATTTAGGATTTATTGTAATATGTATTTTGAAAATAGGACAACAAACATTTTATTTATGATTTTAGTCCCTATTTTTGAATAAAATCGCTGGTGCGGACCCATATTCATAAAACGTTAACCAATCATAACATGCCACGTGTCCCTTTAATTTGAAAATAGGGACTAAAAATGGAAACAAAATGTTTGTTGTCCTATATCCATAATCAATATTATTTTAAGTCCTAAAATTACATAATCTATTATCTTTATAAGGATAAAATTATCTTAAAATGATTGGTAGGGAATGTCTATGAGGTGGATGATAATTTATTTGATATTTTATTTTATTTCTTTTGGTTAGGTTATTAAGACTTTATTTGAATTGATATCTTAGTAATTATTATTTAATATTTATTTTGAGCAATTATCTTATAGTAGGATTATTATCCTAGAAACAATTCTATCAATTCAAATAAATTGATATCAATTCAAATACATGTCTTGGATATCAATTCCCACCCCTCCACCATCCCCTCCCCCACCACACACCACCACACACACACACACCCCACCCCACCCCACCCCACCCCCTGCCCCCCTCCACCACCACCACCATACACACACACACACACCCCACCCCACCCACCCCACCCCACCACACACCACCACACACACACACACACCCCACCCCTAACCACCCCCTGCCCCACCCCTCCACCACCCCCTCCCCCACCACACACCACCACACACACACACACACACCCCACCCCACCCCACCCCACCCCCTCCCCCACCACACACCACCACACACACACACACACACACACACACCCCACCCCACTCTCCACCACCCCCTCCCCCACCCTGCCCCACCCTGCCCCACCCCCTGCCCCCCTCCACCACCCCCTCCCCCACCCTGCCCCACCCCGCCCCACCCCCCACCCCCTCCACGCACACACATACACACATATATATATATATACACATACACACAAATATACACACAAATATATATATAAATGAAAGAGAGAGAGAGAGAGAGCAGCGTCGAGAGAGAGAGAGAGAGCAGCGTCGAGAGAGAGAGAGAGGGAGAGAGAGAGAGAAATGGAGGGAACGGCGCGGGAGGGAAAAAAGAAGGGGGATAGAGTTTTTGCTGGAAAAGTTGTCACGGTCGTGTCAAGGTCATTGACCGTGACAAGAATTGTCACGGTCATTGACCGCGACAAGACCGTGACAATTAAATTTATCACGGACTTGTCACGGTCAATGACCGTGACAATTCGTTGTCACGGTCAATGACCGTGACAATTCGTTGTCACGGTCGTGTCAAGGTCAATGACCGTGACATAAAACGTGTGTTTTTTTGTCACGGTCAATGACCTTGACAAGGCTGGCCGGCTGAAAGGTGACAATTTGCCCATTTTGGTGTAGTGTAAAATGAACCCAAATAGTTTAATGATGATTGGTTCAAATAAAATGAACCTGGTTGTTTAATAATGATAGGCTCAAATAAAAAGAACTAATCACTTGGGTAATGGAATTGGATATTGGTAATGAATATGATAATAAAATGTAAATGTTAATTTACTATTACACACCTCTCTAAATGACATCATAAGGGAAGTTCGTTCGTGAGGTGAAGCCCCCTGGCTAATGAATGCAGGGTGGATATAGTCCTAGGCCATGTGAGCTCTTTTATATATATGTATTTTTCTGCGATGGGTAGGAGATTGTGGGTGTGGTCTTGACTACCCCGCAGGCACATGGCCACTTCCCGACGAAATTCGATAGGTGCCCAGGTTGTCTTATGTTAGGCCCTGGAAGATGATGGTCATTTAGGGGCGCGCACAGTGGGGAAACCTAGACGGGCGGTCTTAGATATCGTTATATGTATATGAATATAACTATATTTTCATCAAGTTGGACTTGATGGTTGTTAAACGCCACAAAGAGAGTATGATATGTGCCATAAAGAGCACGTGAATGATATATGTGCCATATAGAGCAATTGATGTAAATGATATCCCTATTGAGGGATGGAAAGATAAAAATGGGAAGTTTTCATTAATGAAAGGAAATTATAACTTCTTGATTAAACCAAATAAATGGTTTTATTCCTAATAAGGAATGCAAGAAGGAAATAGAATTTGTATTGATGAGTAAGGGTTTTAAACTAAAGTGCCTTACTTTTAATCCTTATTTGTAACCGTAGATAGCATGCCATATTATCATCCTTATCATTTACGCATAACTATTCATTTCTATCATGCTTTTTATTTCTTCTGGTAATCATATAGAACCCGGCCCTGATCGGTTTACTTTTCTTGTTGTCTATATGATTGTATCCGCTCAGGTGCTCCCCCGCAAGGACACCAGTTTTGATGTTCCCCTTCCTTTGCCTTCGACGAGCTGTAAGACTTTGTGGGTTATTACATGATGTTGTATTAGACGCTTTCATTCTTGTTATTCTAGATATGATCGAGTCTTTTCACTCGGGCGTGTGGCCCAAACATTTGTATTTGATTAATGAATGTATTACATAAGATATTAAATTTATTGTACGGTGTTCTATGTAGCTGTGGACCGACAGCTTATTCGGTCCATTTGGGTACATACGTTTTAGTTGTATTATATATATTCCTATGGAATTCCACTTGCTTATCAGATTTGGGTTGTTTAAATTTAATTTTCTTAATTGCATTTTTAAAATTTTACACTTATTGGCAACCCGTTTTCTGAGGTATTGGGTTGTTTTCCCGTATACTCAGTTTATTTTATTGATGCTGAGAATGATATCCATCCATGATTCCTGTTACGTTGAGTATCGGGCTGGCCACCCCTTATCTCGGATCGCGGGTTGTCACAGATGGTATCAGAGCCTCGGGTTCTAGAGTACTAGGATCTGTGTGTCGACTTGTCGCGTTCTACCGTAGCATTCTTTGATGTAGAGCCTAATGTTAGGACTTCTTTGTTGCTCATGTTTATGATCTTCTGCCCGATAGATTGTTTTAACTAGTATTCTAAAACTGTTGTTCTTCTATCTCAGATGCCGCCTAAGAGAGGTCGCCCAGTGAGACGAAATAGGGTTACAGAAGAGGAGCTAGGTCCTCCACCACCCCCATAAAGGACCATTAACATTACAGATGTAGGAAACATAGTGTCTCAAGCGGTTAATGTCGCCATGACTGCAGTGGTCCAACAATGGCCACGGGCTCCAGGTGTTCAAGCTCCTACGGGACTTACTCCGTGGGAAAGGGTTAGGGAGTCCTTTCTAAAGGGCAATCCCCCAGAATTAGAAGGAGGCACGGATGCGGTTAAAGCCAACCAATGGAAGAAAAACATGCAACGCCACCTTCAAATGATAGAATGCAGTGAGGATAAGAAAAAAGTCCTTGCCACCTTTAAACTTGTCGGATTTGCGTTACACTGGTGGGAGATGATGACCACACCAGAGCAGAGAGACACAATAACGATCACTGAGTTCTGGGCTTTGTTTGATCTTAAGTATTTTCCTCCCGCAGTTCAGAGGGAGATGAAGAGGAAGTTGCAAGATGTAGTACAAGGGGAGAGATCTGTAGCGGAGTATGAAGAGGAGTTCACCCGGTTGGCAAGTTTTGTACCGGATGAGGTGACTCCGGAAGAGAGGAAGATCTCGAAGTTTATGGGAGGTCTAAACTGGAGAATTCGGCAACACTTGCTGGGTAACCCATCTTTACAAACTTTTGGGGAGGTTATGAATGCAGCCTTACTCCATTGCCAGGAGCATCGGTTATATATGCAGGGTAGCAAGAAAGCTACTGAAGTGAGGCAAGTAGGAAAGCTTGGAGGGTTTGTTGCGGGTGGCAATAATAATAATAATAGGCACGGACAGGGTGCTTTGCAGCAGGCAGGCCGGGGTGGCCCTGGAGGTAGAGGTCATCCGGGCCGAGGCGTTTCCCAATTTAGGAATAACCGAGGTCGAGGTCAGGAGGATATGAAGGGACGGTGCTTCCAATGTGGGGAGGCAGGTCATTACAAGAAGGAGTGTCCTCAGATGATTGGGGGTCAGTTTCCTAAGGCCCCGCAGCAGCCATATGTTCGGTTTCCACCTCCGGTACCTATTATGGTTGTTCCTCCGCAGTAGGGACAACTACAGTATGGACGTGATTGTCATATTCAGGAGGCTATGCTTCCTCCAGCTCTGCCGGCACCGCCCGTAATTGAGGGTAAGTTTTTCTTTGCTTGAGTTACGTGAGTATGTGTTATTCGATGCGGGTGTTACGCGCTCATTTGTTTTATGAGCTCTTCTCAGATTATAGATTTGATAAGATCTGCTGAGAGTATTTCTTTTTCTAGCGTCGAGTTTTTAATTACGTGTGATGGTTCGCTCATTTCATTTGTTTGTATGTATATAGGAATTTCTTTTACTAATTTGTGCTTTGAGGCCGATTTACTCGTCCTTAACATGGTCGAGTATGATGTGATATTGGTATGTGACTGTTATGCCTTATCTCCACGACCAACAAAGTTGAGTAGTAGCGTATAGGAGGGGTTCCTTGTCTGGATTCCGCTTCTGCGGGACGCTCCACGCGCGAACCTTAAAGACGTTGGGAGTGGAGATACACCACCTTTCCTTTGTTTTATTTTATGTATATTACGCTCTATCTCCATGATCAACCAGTTAAGTAGGCACGTGTCAGAGGGGTTCCTTGTTTTGATTTCGCTTTGCGAGACACTCCGCCGCATGAACACTTAACGATGTTGTGAGTGGAGAGATACTATCCTTTCCTTTTATTTTATTTTATTAATTTGTTGTTGGAAGTTGGGATTGGAAAGTTTAGCCGAATCACGTAGAAGAGTGATTAAGGACTATTAAAGTGCGACATAGAAGCACTGCATATGGTTCTCTCCTCTGGTCGATGCGAGGGAGACTGAGATACGAAGTTGAATTGAGACTTCGGGATATGCCTTGATAAGAAGGCTATTTAATAAGATGTGTATATATGTTATAGGGCATATTATTATAAGTCTTTATGGAAAGTAAATGTTTGATTTGTTAAGTTTCAATTATCTATAGGGTAAGGTGTATATAGGTAGAATCTTTTCGATCCCGAATATGTGTCTTAGACCTGTATATCTTGATGATCGACAACGCGAGGTAGTAGTGTAACGGGAGGGTTCCTTGTTTGGATTTCGCTTCGGCGAGACGTCCCACGCACGAAACCGAGCAAATGTCGAAAGTTGAGGGAGGTCTTGGGCACTAGGGATATACTTAGTATTAGGAGCATACGACTTGGTTAGGATATAGGAAGGTAGAGCTTAGGATTGTTTGGACATAAGGCCCTTAGTTATGTGACGTTAGTTTAGGAAGGTTGTCGGGAGTTGACCACGAACAGATTGTGTTAACTCTATAAGGGGTTGGTTCCCTGATCACGAGAAGTGGGAGATTTCGAGAAGTTGGTTGGTTAGGCCGAAGGAGATGAGGCCTCTAGTAGTAGAGTGTTACGGAGGTAACGAAAAGAGTGAATTGACTCGCACCCCTAAGACATGTTGTTAAGCTCGCGGGTGGATTCAATTGACAAGCCTCTTCCAGGATTGGGAGTAATAATACTGGAGCATAGACCTAACGTTTATGCGCCTCGTAAGCTAAGACTTGTGAGAAGTATTATCCCGTGCTTGCATTAAAATTCAGCGTGGGGGTGACCGTTGTGTAGGAAAGGGAAGTGCTACTTCCTGGGTGGAATTAAATCCTTCGTGCGAGCCACATTTTTGTCGCAAGATGTCGTAGGAGACACAAGGGTGGTTAAGACCACCTATACAAGCTGCTGATTTAGGGAACAAAACCCTACTCTAATGAGTTTGAGGGTGGGGTGCGTTTCCATAAGAGAATCTTTGTCCCGATTGAGAAGAACTTTAGAAGGGCCGATATGGAGAAATGTTGCGTTTCTAAGGTTGAGTTACATCTGGGTAACGACATCATGTGTCAAGTTATATGCCGCCAGTAGTAGCGGCCGGGCATGGAAAGGTTGTTGGACTGCATGGGATGCCCTTGATTTTAGTTTCCGACTGAAATAGAATATTCATTTCCCATTTGTGGCAAGTTTCCAAACCATGGGAATCAGATTATGGTTAAGCGCTTCTTATTATTCTCAACAGATGGCCAGACCGAGAGGGTAAACCAAATGTTGGAGGTTATGCTCCTTATGTGCGTCCTTGACTTCAAGAGTAGTCGGGGACAGTGTCTCCCACTAGTTGAATTCGCTTATAATGATTTGTATCGATTCACTATTGGGATGGCGCTTCATAAAGCCTCGTATGTTAGGCCTTGTGGTTCTCCCACTTGTTGGATGGAAGTGGGAGATGATAAGTTTCTCGGACCTAAGATGATTCAGGATACTTCCTCGAAGATCAAGCTTATTCGAAATTGCATTCGGATAAATCAAGATCGACGAAGAGTTGGGTCGGTGCGGGGAGAAGGCATATGGAGTTTGAGGTCGGTGGACCGGGTAGGTGAGAGTATTGCCTATGAAAGGCAACAATCATTTTGGGAAAAAGGGAAAACTTGCACCGCGTTACGTTGGACCATTCCTATAAATATTAAGGTGGGTCCGATAGCCTATTAACTTGCTTTACCGAAACAGTTGCAGTAAGTCCATGACGTGTTCCATGTCTCCTCTGTAAAGTAGTACAAGAGATGTGATGGTGCCTTCAGGCACATTTCCTTCGAGGATGATGGGATGCAACTTGTCGTTCCTTATGAGGAGTAGTCGGTTGCTATTCTAGAGCGGGGAGACCGTCTATTGAGATCGCTAGTAGTACCTTTAGTTATGGTGCAATGTAGTCACCATAGTGTCGAGGAATCGACATGGGATTGCGAGGATGATATGGGGGGAAGTATCCGCATCTCTTCTTGCAAGATACGCCTGAATTTTGGGGGCAAAATTCCCTCTTAAGGGGGGGGGGGGGGGAGTATGTAACAACCCTCACGTTTGGTAGCCTACTTTATATTTATTTACTATGTGTAGTAATTAATTATACAATGATGGATGTTGAGTAGATATTAATTTAATATGGGAAAGGTTAATATTTACTGAAACGTTGTATGATTACATGATGAGTAGGTAAAGATATCCATGTGGGGATTTATAGTGTCATAAGATATAGAATGACATTTTGGCTTAATATGAAACCGGAAGTAAAATGAGTTATAAAATTTCCAAATGATAATTTGGAGGGTGTAGTTAGTTCCGGTAGGTGCGAGACAGTCAAAATAAGTGCCATATTGTATTTTGGCATTTCGGGCACTTTTGACTGGTTATAGCTTAAATAGTGTAGTCGCGTATTATTTTATCGCGTATTGGTTATTAGAGTTGGGAATTTTAGACTTATGGCCCGATTTAGTCTTGCTAAGACTTACTATTCCTCTTAAGACCAAATTGTTAACTTAGAGAGAAAGAGAGAAAGAAGAAAGCTTTGGAGAAAAAGAGAGATTTTAGCTTGGATTGTGCTTGCATCTTCACCAAATCTGCATTTTCATGATTAAGGCAAGTGACTTACTTGCTACAATATGATTTAAGTGGATTAATTAGTATGATTAGTTGTGAATTTGTTGTGTTTAATCATTTTAGGGTTTTGTTAGATTAATTGGGTATTAACCCTTGGAGATGAATTTGGATGATAGTTTTTGTACATAATGGTAGTTAGAGGCCTTTATTATGTATTGGTGGTGATAGATGATCTTGGTTTAGGTTGGTTTTGGGTTTAAGGAAAATTTGGAGTTTAGAACTCCATAGCCATTCTTGTCTATTCCGCAGGGGCGAATCGATTCGGCCCCTAGGGCGAATCGATTCGCATAGTTGTAGAATCCCAGGTCTTGGTAACCGAATCGATTCGGGTTAAGGCCGAATCGATTCGGCATTTGCAGAAACCTGGGTTTGTTTTTCGAACCGATTCGCTGGGGCGAATCGATTCGGCCCTTAGGGCGAATCGATTCGGGTCCTGCTATTTTGAGTCATTTTCTTTTTTAAAATTTTTTATCTTTTTCTTTAGGATAGGAACCTTCTTAAATGGAAGTAAACTTAGAGTCCTAGAGTAATAGTTGAGTTTGGTCGTTACACTAGACTAGAAATGGGTTCATCTGAGGTTTATTCCGGGGAGGTTTAAAGTAATGTTAAGGCATTACTTCTTTTATTGAATTTGTAGAAGTTAGGAGTTTGAGAGCCCATGCTTGGAGACTTTAGGGGCTTACTGAGATTACATGAACCTTGGGATTCGTAGAATCATAATGATTATTTGGAGATTTAGTCGGGACTTGTACTTTGAGGAATATTAATGGCAATATTCGATGGGAATTAGGTTCGCATAAAATGAATCCAAATGGTTTAATGATGATTGGTTCAAATAAAATGAACCTGGTTGTTTAATAATGATAGGCTCAAATAAAAAGAACTAATCACTTGGGTAATGGAATTGGATATTGGTAATGAATATGATAATAAAATGTAAATGTTAATTTACTGTTACACACCTCTCTAAATGACATCATAAGGGAAGTTCGTTCGTGAGGTGAAGCCCCCTGGCTAATGAATGCAGGGTGGATATAGTCCTAGGCCATGTGAGCGCTTTTATATATATGTATTTTTCTACGATGGGTAGGAGATTGTGGGTGTGGTCTTGACTACCCCGCAGGCACATGGCCACTTCCCGACGAAATTCGATAGGTGCCCAGGTTGTCTTATGTTAGGCCCTGGAAGATGATGGTCATTTAGGGGCGCGCACAGTGGGGAAACCCGGACGGGCGGTCTTAGATATCGTTATATGTATATGAATATAACTATATTTTCATCAAGTTGGACTTGATGGTTGTTAAACGCCACAAAGAGCGTATGATATATGCCATAAAGAGCACGGGAATGATATATGTGCCATATAGAGCACTTGATGTAAATGATATCCCTATTGAGGGATGGAAAGATAAAAATGGGAAGTTTTAATTAATGAAAGGAAATTATAACTTCTTGATTAAACCAAATAAATGGTTTTATTCCTAATAAGGAATGTAAGAAGGAAATAGAATTTGTATTGATGAGTAAGGGTTTTAAATTAAAGTGCCTTACTTTTAATCCTTATTTGTAACCGTAGATAGCATGCCATATTATCATCCTTATCATTTACGCATAACTATTCATTTTTATCATGCTTTTTATTTCTTCTGGTAATCATATAGAACCCGGCCCTGACCGGTTTACTTTTCTTGTTGTCTATATGATTGTATCCGCTCAGGTGCTCCCCCGCAAGGACACCAGTTTTGATGTTCCCCTTCCTTTGCCTTTGACGAGCTGTAAGACTTTGTCGGTTATTACAGGACGTTCTATTAGACGCTTTCATTCTTGTTATTCTAGATATGATCGGGTCTTTTCACTCGGGCGTGTGGCCCAAACATTTGTATTTGATTAATGAATGTATTACATAAGATATTAAATTCATTGTACGGTGTTCTATGTAGCTGTGGACCGACAGCTTATTCGGTCCATTTGGGTACATACGTTTTAGTTGTATTATATATATTCCTATGGAATTCCACTTGCTTATCAGATTTGGGTTGTTTAAATTTAATTTTCTTAACTGCATTTTTAAAATTTTACACTTATTGGCAACCCATTTTCTGAGGTATTGGGTGGTTTTCCCGTATACTCAGTTTATTTTATTGATGCTGAGAATGATATCCATCCATGATTCCTGTTACGTTGAGTATCGGGCTGGCCACCCCTTATCTCGGATCGCGGGTTGTCACATCTAGCTCCACAATGGTTGTATCCATGAAAGCCCCAAGAAAACCCTCTTGAAAACTTCATTGATTTTTACTTCTTTTAAAAAAAAAAAAATAACTCCATGACTTAACATCTTGCCTAACAGTAAGTGTAGGTGAGCTTTATAGGCTAAAATATGGCGGAATAGGGCTAAAGTGCATTGGTTTAGAGTTGAGAGGTGGGTGCTAGGGTAGTAGGATGTGGTGGGAGGAGGGGGATCTCTCTCTCTCTCTCGAGAGGGATAAATGTAATTTAAGATGCCCCCAAATGGACCAAAAACTCCCTAATTATTCGAAATCCTTATGGGACAAATCCCAAAAATGTCCCCAAACCCTATTCACGAGTTGACCTATTGCTGTAGGAGCATGGCCATTGTGTTCATTCAACGGCATATATTTTGACAACACTTACCAAACTGCAGTTTTTGATTCCTGAACACCTCGTTCGAATGTGATTGGGACCTTGTTTGAACAATATTAAGATCTCGTTTGATCAGCCTTTCAAACAACCTTCTAACCAAGTGATGCACCTAAGAAGTGGTGGGTTATTCGATCATCGTTAGATGTCAACTTCGAATGAACGGGGATTTTCATTTGAACCACCAAACCTCGTTCGAACAAAATAAGAATCTCGTTCAAAGACTCTTAAATTCATCCAGTCCAATCGGATTCCTTAAATCTTTAATTTCACCCACAAACTTCCAATAATTACCATCAAGGCCAACAGATAATTGAATAGAGATAAAAAGCCATATATTAATGAGCTAATTTCCAAGGATTTCAAATGATTACAATTTACACGAGAAAAAATAATAAAATATTAGGCACGGGTATTACACGAAATCCACCGCTTCTTCATTATAACACCATTTTTAAATAGCAAATCAGGTACTAAATTCAACACACGAAACTTTTCTGTATCAAGATAATAAGAGAAACAAACTATGATTACCAAAAACAAGATCTCAAAGCATATAAAGATTGAAACTTGGATTTTAAAAAGTTTGTGTGAAACTAAGGTTGGGAAGATTTTGGATATATATAGGAGAACGATTTTTCCTAAAAGTCACTCTAAAAATAAATGCTAGAACCCTCTTATATAGAAAACTTATTTTTCAAGGCGACTCATTTTTTGAGAAATCTCGTTGGCATGAAAACAAGGGTTCGTTTGAATGAAAACACAATCTCGTTCAAACCAACTCAAAACAGGTTCGAACAAACATCCAATCTCATTCGAATCAGATTCAAATGACATTTCTTCTACTAACAGAGAAATGTCATTTGATATTCGTTTGAGCTAACTCCTAAACTCGTTCGAACGAAACCTGTAAAGTCATTCGAACGACTCAAAATAAAAATATTTTTCTTAAAAACATTCAAAAACAACCCCAAATATTTTGTTAAAACAAACACCCAAAATAAAATTCCAATTATCAAAATGTATATGTTTTCATACATGAGAGATTCTCGAAAAAATGAAGATGAAGCATGGCACTAAACACGACACGATAATGCAATCTCTAAAGCTTTACCACCACGTCTTCAATAAAATACCTTATAGGCTTGAAAGGTCAACATACAAAGCCTAACCTATAACTCAAAATATTTTTTCCAGAATTAAGCTAGTACATACAAATTGACCCAATCTGAAATTTGTACTTACAATGGGAATTAAAGTGTTTGGGTGGTGATGGAAAGTGGTTTAACAAGAGAGAGAGAGAGAGAGGGTGTCCCCAGTGTTGGTGGTTATGGGTTGGGATTAAGGTCGTTATAGGGTTCCTTTTTGAAAAATAGTGTGGGATTACAAAGATTAGGTAATTTTATAATGGTTAATTTTTTTTAAAAGAAGTTTGTAGGTTTTGATTATAGTTTGTAAATTCTTATAAATATATGGATAGATATGGGTGCCTCTAGAAAAACATGTCATATTTTATGTAGTGTTAGAGATTTTTGCTTCTAGTTTTGATATATACAATTCAAAACTAGATTGTTTGCTTCTAGTTTTGATATATACAATTCAGGTCTTTTAGTTCTGATTATATTAAATTATATTTTTAGCTATTCATAAAATATCCTTCTATTTTTGTATAATTATAATTTTTTATTATAATAAAATTAAAATGTAGCATTATTGGGACACGAAGTTCCCCACTATTATTTAGAATTCGGGTCTGAAGTTTCCAATTTCTACTTAAACTTTGGGACTTGAAGTTTTCAATGATTATTTATATTTTGGGGGCGTGAAGTTCCTAAATAGTTATTTTAATTTGGGGCCTGAAATTCCCGTATAGAGATTTTAATTTAGGGCCAAACGTTCCTAAATTATTTAATATTGGGACAAAAAGTTCTCAAAAACTATTTAAATTTTGGACCTGGAGTTCTAATCAACTAGAATTTTAATCAAAACACGAGGTTTTAATTAATTCTACAATAGGGTGAGGCTCTAAAAGTCCCCTAATAATTATTTGTAATTTGGACCCGTATCAAATCTAAAGTTTTGATTATTTCTACAATAAGGGTAAGGACATTAATAGTTTGAACATCAAGATTCAAATAATCTTACCCATTATCAAACTTAAATCTTGGATATAATTTGGTAGAATTTTCAAAGTCCTTAAATATTTAATGCTGTGATATGAAGTTCCCTTACTTATTTATAATTGGGACCTGAAGTTCCCCAATAATTATTCAAATATGAAAAGTGAACTTTTCGCCGTCCAAATTTTGGGACCTGAAGTTCCGAAATTATTTGAATCTAAGTGTTAAACAAAATGTATCAAAGTAAAACTTGAAGTTTCGATTGTCTAGTTGAGAGGGTATAGACCAAGAGTCCCCCAACTATATTTGTTATATGCAGATACATAATCATTATTATGACCAGAAGTTCACAAATGATTATTTATAATTAGGCTATAATTTTTTCAATAACTATTGATAATTTAAGTCCCGAAGTTCTCATATTATTTACAAATATTTGGACCTGAAGCTCCAACATCATATACTATACATCAAAACTTGAAGTTTTGATTTCATGGGTATGAACTTTAAAAGTTATCAAAATAATAATTTATAATTTGTACCTGAAACTCCAAAGATATATTATTCATTGGAATTAGTTTTAAAATAAATTAAATATTAAAATATGATTTCGACTTCTTGGCTTTTTATTTTATTTGTTAAATGAAATATTTTTGAATAATCTTCAATTTGTTAAATATCCCCTTAATTATCCTAATAATGGTTTCATCATTAACCATTTGTCTCTTGACCTTTCGTTTTATTTGAGTATTAAAATATCTTTTTAATGGTATTACTTTTAACTACTCTTCACATTTCAACCGTTTACTATACATTAAAATCTTGAGAATGTTCCTGAAGTTTTGGTACAAAGGGGTAGATAATTTAATGTACTCTACCATTAAAAATATTGAACCCAAAGTTCAACTATTTGTGTAGAACCAGAATTTCTCACACATAAATGATAAATCTTAAAGTTATATAATTCGCACCAGTCGCTTTGTGAATTATTTTAATGTAGGACCTGCAGTCCTAGATTTTAATTTTATAATTTATATAAAATCAAAGATTCATATACATATGATATTAAATGGAACATGGAGTTCTAAATTTCTATTCTCTTGGAACCTGAAATTCTATATCCCCGTATATTTAGAACTTGAAGTTCAAATTTTTATGTAAATAAAATGTGCGCTTAAATGGAAAGCTTGGAGTTCTCATTAAATTTTCGTACGAAATATTAGTCATAATTATTTTAATGATCCATAAAATATCCTTAACAATTTTATTTATTTATTACATAATTTAAAAAAAAATGGATCAATATTATATCAAGCTTGAAATTTTGGGTGAACCTAAAGATTTTTTTCCCCGGTTATATATTTGTAACCTCCAATTTCTTATTTTCTAGCCCAAAGTATATGACATATGATAAGAATATGAAATTTTGGTGGATTAATTATGACCCCAAAGTTTTAAACCTTAATTAATTATTGTTTCCTCCTTTACATACATATCCTGATTTGATATCCCTATAGTTAATGTTTTTTATTTTAAACAATAATGATTAAACTATGATTTGTGATGATCTAAAGTCATCAAAATGCATGGTTTTTAGACATATATTTCTTTGGATTATTTTTCATAAACAATCTATATCCTCAAATATGAAATTCTATTGAGATTATTAAGTATTCAAAGATTCGTTATTACAAAATTTAAAGTTTTATTATCCATACCATGACATAAATTATTGTTTTTCATATATATATTTGGACTTACACACACTTCATAATATATATTGGATGTTGTAATTGAAAATTGTGAAATGTCATTATATAATGACATTTGTCGACCATACAATGAATAACTCACACTATTATGAAAAAACAAAAGTTTTTTCAGACTTGGTATGTAACATAGTAAAGGTTTCAACCAAAGTTGAACCTAAGGCTCCAAAAGAGCTTATGTGATGTTGTCATGTGGTATCCGCCCATTTATATGTGATGAGTTACATGAAAGAAAGAAATTTTCTTCGTTTTATGGGCATAAGAATATATGGTTACCGTATTTAAATAAAGAATGAAATGTAATTTTGCATTACTTCTAATATTGAAAGACAACATCTTACATCACCGAAATATCACTTTATTATTCATGGGGTTATACTGTACAATATTTATTGTCATAGAATTGCACTTTGTAATGAGCATGAAGCTCTATGGTTGAACTTTTTACTATTATACAATAATAAATATTAAATAATTATTGTTATCATAAGGGTTGTATATATGATTTTTATGATTCACCCTCTATTGAACAATTGATAAATGTAGTGTTTCTCATATATTTTGCAATATTTTATTTTGATGAGACACGCTTCCCTCCATTAGGGGTAGGATAAAATGTACCTGAAGTAAAATTGTTCTTGAAGAACGATGAGAATTATTGTGGAATACTTTTACTTTGTCGCACATAATCCCCGACATCACTCAATGTGAGAATAAAGTGAAAATGATTTTGTAACGTCAAATGACTACAAAACTCAAAATATTAGATGAAGTTACATGGACTAGTTAAAATGTTCTTGCCAAAATCATTATCCCATTAGGACAAAATGAATTCGGCAGCATATAAATTTGTTGCACGCCCAAAACATGGAAAACCTATAGGTCCCAACTACTTAACTCCCTAATAGTGGAACTCAGATAAAATCATACCTAGGTAACATTCTAGATGAGGTTATACATAACTCTCCAAAAGAGGCTATGAACAAAATATTTATTTTCTCTAAAACTCCATAAGAGCTTATTGTCCATGAAAAGACACAAGTCCATGAAGTGACTATAATGCCCCTGAAAGGTACCTAAGAACAATGAGATCTCTATATTTTATAGATATTCAAGAGAAAATGCGATCGCTAAAGGTGATCATTGATAACATAATTATATATTTTTTAGCTATACAAAAATCAAAGTGCAATGATACAACAAATCCACATGTTATAAATGAATGTCGATAAAAAATACATCGGCTAAAAAAAATCCATGATGGCATAATTTGAGTATCTAAATATACGTGGTGTATTCAGACCTATGTTACAAACCCCATAAGACGTTAACCTTAGATGTTACGAATGAGTGTTTATAAGAAAGTGAAGTGATAAAATTGTTATGGCACAAGTTTTCTTCAAAAAATCCAAGCAGAATTATATAAGAACATATCATCCCGTTTCGACCGTATATAATTTTCAGATAACTAACTATTTTAGTAGTTTTTGAAATATATTATATAAGACTCATGAATATTATATCTTATTATATACATGGGATTTAGACAAAGAATACATATAAAAAAATTAGAAGAATTTTCTTTGCATGAAGTAAAGTCAAATAGTACGTACTCAATTCGAAAAAAGTGTTCACTGTACAACTTAAAGCAATCTGAAAGTATATTGGTACAACTATCTTAACAAATATGTAAGGAAAGGTATAAAATAATCATATATATATATATATATATATATATATATATATATATATATATATATATATATATATATATTGAATTTTTAAAGTTGATAACCAAACAGGACCTAACTAATTGCCCCAAGGTCATTAATTTTTGAATTCCTTATATGAGTATTTTGCAATTCAATTAGGAACTTCAGGCGCAAATCCTTATAAGGATTTGCGCCTGAAGTTCCTAATTGAATTGCAAAATACTCATATAAGGAATTCAAAAATTAATGACCTTGGGGCAATTAGTTAGGTCCTGTTTGGTTATCAACTTTAAAAATTCAATTTTAATTATGTTTTATGAAAAAAAATTATCAAACTGTTTTAAAGTTGTGTAAAACATGAGAATGTGTTTGGCTAAAAAAAAAATTTTTAAAAATTAAAAAAGTGATCAACAAAATAGTGTTTGGGAAGTGAAAATTAAAAATGAAGTTCAATATAGCAATACATTTCAATTACAAACAACAACCTTCATCATAGATACATTAGTACACATATATAAACAGTAGCAATTCACAACAATTCACATTTGCGCCTAGAGTCCTTAACAACAGCAACAATTCATAAATAGGTCAAAAATTCGAACAAAAACCTACATTGGGACAAATCTGCACAACAAGTTTCACAAATAGGTTCGAACAAATACTGAAAATAAACTATATTGGAACAAAACAATATGTTCTAAACAAAAACTGAAAAAAACATATATTGGAGCAACTCTCATAGAAGGTTCACACCGGAGGATTAACAAGAAGAATACGTTCACAAATCGTCGGGAGAAGTTATCACCGGAGGATTCACACCGTTTGACTCGGAGTGAAGTTGTCACTGGAGGATTCACGCGCTGGTTTTGTCTTCTACAGACCATTAGAGGTGTGGTTATGGAGGAAAGGGGCTTTTTAGGCAGAGGTTAAAGGTGTGGTTATGGAGGAAAGGGTTTTTCCTTCTTCTCAGCTTTGAAGGAGGAAAAGACGGGTTGGACGTCGAATAGGTTTGGGAAACGGGAAAGATAAATTAAAATACAGTTGTTGAAAACAGGTTTAAGGTGTTTTTAAAAAATGGTCATTTAAACACTCAACTATCGACATAAAATTTTAACAAAGTTTTGTAAAGTTGGCATCCAAACGAGTATTTAGGAAGTCTTCAAGTTTAAACACAAAAAAAAATTAAAACAAAGAACCAAAAACATCCTTATTGTCTCGATCTACAGATCGAGAATGATTTTGGCTAAACACCGATCCATAAATTAAATGGATTGAAAAATCCTAGAATACTTTAGCATATATTAAGCACACCATTTTTGTATACCCATGGTCTCTGGTCTTTGGATAATAAACTATCCATATCATCTTAAAGAGCATGATAAATATAAATTTAGTCTAGAAGTACTATATTTTATGTTATTATTGCATTGCTAAATTTGGTCTAGAAGTACTATACATTTATGTTATTGGTATATTGTTATATATATTACAATACCAGACATAATAATTGCAGTAAATCTTTTTGCATGAAATAATTAATATTGACTTGCAATGCATGAGACTATTATCAATTATATTATGTGACATTTTGTATCTTACTATCATTGTCTAGTTAGTTATATAGATGCAAGTTATTTCTGTGATCATTACAAAGAATAATCAAAGCACTTATGACTTACCCCGAACAACACATGTTACTACACTACGTATGAAGTTAATGATGCATGTATAGCTTAAATAAGAGAGGCTATATCAAGGGAGATATGATGAACACATTTTAGTTCTGCTACATACATGAACTCAAAAAGAGTTATGAAATACATACACTCCAGAAAAGCTATGCTATTGAAGTCAAATAGATTTGACAAAGTGACATGTTCATCCATCTTCACCAAAGTCTTTTGGAAGTCGAGCTTCTGAAGAAAAATGAGATTGAAGTAAAACCCTATTAAATATATTCACTAAATTAAACAAACATTTTAGAAGGTTGTGTATGAGATAGGAATGCATTAACTCAATCATCATCATAAAAACGTCATAATCAGGGGGAGTATCTAATCAGGGGAGCATCTTATTAGGGGTATTTTTGAACCTATGTGCGTTGTACTCTTTCTCCTCTAACTAAGTTTTTTCTCATTGGATTTTCCTTTTAAAGGTTTTAACAAGGTAGCACTAGGCGTGTTCAACACTTATTCAATGATCAATAAAGTTGTACTCTTTTTCCTTCACTCTGACTTTTTTCGACTGGGGATTTCCATAGTAAGATTTTAATGAGGCAAAAGTCATTGAACGGAAGAATTAGTTTAAATCCAAGGGGGAGTGCTATAAAATGTACAAAGTAGATGTCCACTTGTATACCATATTGAATAAATGTCTCTCAGGATGCCACGCTTTATAGTATTTTCATATAAATGAAATAAAAAACTATCCCCTCTAAATTCTCTGTGCCCCCTTCATTCTACAACACTACCATCTTAGTTTTATCTATTTTAGAATCTTAATTATAATTATATTTATTAAAATATTATATATTTAATGCTTTTAATAGGATCGGATAATATCCCATTCGATCCGGATTCGTTAGGATTTGAATATGGATTAGAGTTTCAAGATCCGTAATATAATTCGAATTTGATCCAATAACTTTCTTAATAAACATATATGGATTGACCTTGTTTCAATTCGAATCAAATCATGACAGGCCTATAAAGAATCATTAACTGAGTTACCTTGATCATCAATAATAAGTCTACTAATGACAGTATTTGCAAACCCCTTTGAACCCTATGGTGAACAAAGCACATTTGAAGTCCAAACTGTAATATTAAATTAAATGAGCCCTAACCCCTTTTATCTACTCCACTTCCAAGTCCTGCCCACGCTCATTGTTCACAGGACGCCAGAAAATTTCCATGACAATCACGGACCATTGCCCCAAGCTCAAAACAACCATAATTTTTAGAAATCTCAACCTAAAAAATAATTGCAATTTGACCTAACCAAAGTAGCTACAATCCTGAATTTTATACTATACACACGTCATGTGACTTTTCCCTAGCCAAATCTAGTAGCAAGTAATATTTAAGAATGTGAAGAAATATTCAATACTTTTGGAATAACGTGAATGGAACAACACTCCAACTAATAAGGGTGAGGGAAACATTGTCCAATTGGTGACAAACACAAATCACGATCACAACATAACATGACATTGACACAATAATTTTTTTATCTACCGCCTCTCCCACTTATTATATCGATCTATCATGTGATATTCTCTGAATACTAAATATTATCTCATTAATAACACTAAATAATTGAGGAAAAAGGAAGAATGTTCTTTACATGCCACAAAATGATAAAAGGATGAATATATATTAATATAATCAAATAATGAATATAACATTGCTACGTATGAAACCTTAATTCTAAGTAAAAAATAAATTAAATATGAGATCCATCACAAAATATCTCTTGATTTTCCACCCGAAAAAGGGGCATCTTGAGGAGAATAACTAGAAGGGAAATGAAGCAACAAACCATCTTGTTCTTGGTCCCCATCATCAAAGTTTAAAGCATAACTTTGTGGATCATATTGTAACCCATCACTTTTCCTAACCCATTTCTTATCACTACAATATTTCCCACATTTTCTTATAAAGTTCTTCCATTTTGGCCCTGCCAAAACCTCAGAAAACTCCTTTATTTTTTTCAGTTTCTTCATCAACCATGTTGTTTCTTTATGTTCTCCTTTCTGTTGAGGAAAACACCACCTTTCAACTCCCCTGACCTGTTGCTCTTGGAAGCAAAAGAACCGAAAACAACCACACCCACTGCCGGAAACCTCCTCTTCATAATTTTCCATTTCTATGCCTTCTTCTTTGTGCTCCTTTAATGGTGAACTGTTGATAAAGGCTTGTTTCTCTTGAGCTTTGGCCATATTTCCTATATGAGACGGGGGGCTTGTTTGTCTGAAAAGAGAATACAAGTAAATTGTGTGTATATACGTGTTTATATATATGAAGGACGGCAAAAGAAATTCAAAGAAAGAGGAAAGCAAGTGTCGTGGAAGAAGAGGTCATTGAATTGTAAACTTACAAAATAGACAATTGGCACAATAAAGTAAGTGCTACATGACGTAAGGGCCAAAAACTAAATAAAGCAAGCTATTGGACGGGATAAGTTTGTCTTGCATGCTTGTAAACCGAATATTGCAATGACTCAATATATATCTGTCAAGTTGTGTAAATTGTAGCTGTTTTCCCGTCCCATTGGGTACTCGGACGCGGTATCTTCCAAATTCCAATTCAAGACCATTTATAGACATTGCAATACGCGCTTGTGAAACACGGACGGAAGAAGAGTAAATAGTGTAATTGGGAATTCAAATTTGCATCAAAGGTTCACCCATGAATTTAATTGTGGCACGTCATTAGTTCATTTTCATTCAACCTTATACATGCTTAAGTAACTAATTAAGAAATATGATAATTATCAGGGCCGGCTGAAGCCCAACTGGGCCCTAAGCAAATTTTATAATGGGGGCCATCATGTGTTATTAATATAATATTATAATATTTTATTAACATATATTCTTACACATATTAATTTAATAAAGTTTGTTCAGTTATATAAGTTTATGTATTTTAAGTTGAACTCATGGAATACATTTTTTTTACCATGTATGTTTAGCAATGCTTTTATATTTTCTAGAAGACATCAAACAAGGAAATAATGCACAAAAAATATTAACTAAAATCAACACACAATTAGAATAAAATAAATATTGAAAAAAGATATGTATATATAAATTAAAGAACACGTAATTAACAATTTTATATGGATATATAAATTTAATGTATGAATATCTAATTCTATATGTTATTTGTTATTTAATAATGCAAAAATATTATGTATTATGTATTATATATTAACGTTAGGATCTTAGATCAACATGATTATAACATACAATTATTATGAGGAATAAAAAATGATATTATAATGACATGCCTCCATTATGTTATAAATGGAATGATTGACGGAGCAATCGATCTTAGCGATGTCTAATCAGACTGAATTTCGGACCACGACTTCCTCTTGTATACGACAAGAACACACTCCAATTTCAGCACGTTCCAATTCCTGAATATTCTTTTATACCCAAAATAGTATTTCAAAAATTAACATAAACTTGAGTCTTTGGCTTTCTCTCCCTTATCCTATAATTTCATTATGTTATTTTTTCGTGTGTCTAAATGATGGATAGTCAGACAGTTATTTTTAAGCAGGGACATGACCCAGATCTCCAACAATCATGTAATCTTAACCGTCCATCAAGGTAGATAACCAAAAGTCATTTTGACTCTTGGTATTTGGAATACCTTTTCATTGATCAAAGTGACTCTTAGTATTAATCTAATTATGGATCATATTTTGTAGAATTATTCTTTAAAATAATTCTAACATTCTCCCACTTGCTTCATAATTATCATAAGGCGCGCAATAATCTTTGAGTCATCCTTAAATGGTTTTTCATAAATACCTTAATAAAATATTAATGCGGGTCATGACGCTCACATACTAATTTAAGAGCGTGACCGATTCCATGTACCACAAAATCAACTATTCATAAGGTCTATAAATTGGGTTATTCAATAATGATCCAATAATGTCATATATAAAAGACTATTTCTGTCACATTCATCAATTCACATGCATGTAAACTTATATTGCAAGATAGAAATTGAAATGTCCACGGTACACTTTAATCGATATCAAGTATAGTGCTTAAGTATAAGCACCAAACAATCCATTAACACTTATACTTAATTCGCTGCACAAAGACTCATATCTTAAGCATGTTTCATGAATGTCATTTGGTCATAGCGCATTTATTAGTGGAGATGCGATGTTAACACTTATACTAATATATTTGACTGACACTTGTTTATGAACTCCTTTGTTCACATATAGGTTTTATATTCTAATGTACCTACATTTTTTAAAATACCTATCAGTTTTTCATAACGAAGAGTGTAGCGACAATATCATAATATTTCAACGACTTGGTAAAAGTGTCTACCACTCCAAGTCCCAAAATAAATTTTTCGCATCATAATCCATTAATTATACCCCCAAAGCATGTTACTTAGAATATTTAATTTGTCTCACTCTTTCATCATATTGACCACTAGGCCAAAATAAACCTACTTAATCAAGAGAGAACAATTATCTTTAAGTGTGAGCATATAATATTTTATGCATCTCATTACTTCATACTCTTAAACTATTTTATTTCTCTAATCTATCATCATTACTAAGAGAAATTCATGAAATATATAAATTTACTCCCATCAATTTCAAGGTATATATACTTTATCAAAATATATAAAGTATTCTTAAAATACCATTAATGGGAACTGACATAAGTTTATATAGTGATTTCTCAACGTATACAGTTATTTTCTTAAACTCTCATAAGTTTTCCAACTAAATGTAACTCTATAAAATTTTAACATTCTAAGATATAGGTGAAAATATTTATTTACACCTCTTTCGTAATGAAACTTTGACTATAAGTCTAGCTTTATATCGATGATTATCAAAATCGAATATTTTCTTACTCCTTCGTCAAATTTGCATTCTTGTGATAAATCTCACAATAATTCAGAATAACAAACTCATATTTAAGAGTTTCTTAAACTATTCATATTGACTAACTATATGAACAATTACTTTGAATGTTAAAAAAATGACATGAGTATCTTAACTTCTTTTATAACCACATTAGGTGATTTGATACTCCTACTAATTTAATCATTCTTTTGACATTTGATATTTTCGATTTCGAAAGTAGTTAATGTACCCTCTTACGAGTATAGACATAATTATAAATTCTATTTCTTTTTGTGAATTTTGAATCCATGCATGTACTAGACATTCCCAATTATGCGGCATGTCAAATTGGTTAAGTAAAGTGGAATTTATATATTACACTTTTAAAATTTAAAATGAAATTTTGTGTGAATAAATGTTGTGGCGATATCGACATATTACGTTTGACTTATTGTTTGGTAACGACATGATCTATGTAAGTCCACTATCCAAACACTATAATCTCCCACTTAGGCCGCGTAGATCGTTCTAAAATCGTAAAACCTGAAGAGCAAACATGAGTGTCATGGTTCATAAATGATAATCCAATGACAATCTAGTCTATTAAGAGTCTGATATTCAATTATGCCACAAGATTGAAGAGTTTTAATAATAAAGCTACTTTAAAGTTGAACATAATGATATAGGACCAAAATAATTTTTGTTGTAAAATTTTTATCAAAAATATAATTATACAAACCCCAAATGAGAACACTATAATTAAGAAAAATATATCCTTAGATAAACTTAAAATTTTTTTATATACTCGAGAAAAATATTTTGAAAGGTCACTGAGTTTTTTTTTTAAATGATTCCAAAATAATATAAGAAAAAGAATCCAAGAATTTATCGTTTATTTTTTGGTTTGTCTTGTAAGGATCTTCATATCGATTTAGAACAATGTTTCATAGCACTTTAGTCTTTAAAAAATAAAATAAATTATTTTGTTCATATCGAATGATACATTATAATTCACACAATGTATATTACATAATGGGTAAATGATATTTTTCATAAATTTTATTCTTAATCCATTTAAATTTGTCAAAAATTTTAAAAGTGTTTCACTTACTAATCTATTAATATTGGATTCCTCAAGTAAAATAAAATTATTATGATTTAACATTTTTAAGTGAAACTTAACTTCTTTATATCATTCTAAGAATTTAGTCTCAAGAACATTAAAACGGATAAAACATGCAGTTTTAGAGAAATAAAGTAATATAAAATTAATGAAATAAATATCTTACTACATTAATGCTATGAGTTGACAACACAACACGTACATTAATAACATTTTGTAAACATTAATTTTTTTATAATAACTTTAAATATTTATATATGACTTGATTGGGTACCAATTTATTTAATTTAGATGGACTTGTTACCTAGGATAACCTTTCCTCACCTAATTGCATAATTGTTTTATATTTATTTCAGTTACTCAAAATAAATTTTCTTTGAAAAATTATCTCGTCTGATGAAATAAATCAAATTTGCCTCGTTAATGTCTTTGCTATGATAAGTTATTACTACCACTTTTAGCTTTAAATTTAATATTCATAAGCATTCTAACTGAGTCACTTTGTGACTATCAAATTATCCATTATATGATTATTACATTATTTTATGAATTGTATAATAATTTCAGCAAGCATTAATATTTTCAAAAGGTATAAATGGACAGTAATTAAGGAAGGTTATGGATTATTTGGAGCAACCGCTACCAACCTTAATAAACAAATATATTGCTCCTTAATATTAAATTCACCATTACAACTGAACACTTTGGAGCAACCAAATCACAATAGCTAAATCATAATGAAATTCTTAATAATATGAATACTCAAAACCATATCCAGAGTCTTTGGAGAAACCAAGACGTAGTATTTGAATGTTATCACAAAATTCAGCATTTACAATTTATTAAATTAGACCACTTTGGTGGAATTGTAAGCTAATAAATACTGAGATGAAAATCTTAAGGCATGCTTTTAATATTCCACTACTCATATTGGACATAATAAGCATATACATATTTAATCTAATATTTACTATTTTGAGCACTGATTAAACTTCACGTAAATATTAGTCTTTATTTTTTTGAATCATTCAAGGTTAAGTTGATGCGAAATTTTTTTTACTCATTAATATTCATTTGATAATCGAAATTATCCCTTTGGTAAATTTTATAATGAATAGGCCACATCATCATTGCATCAACAATCTAGCATTCGTTATTCTAGTCAGATCATTTGACAGCCAAATATGACAAATTGAAGGTTTTGAGGGCTTAAACGTGCTTAAATAGTCAAAACAACGTTCATCACTAAAAAAATAGTGATTTTTAATCATCAAATCCTTTCGGATTGGCATAAAAAAAATTCATCAATCCTGGGTAAGTCGACTAAATTAATCTCAATTATTACTTATTAGAGGCATAGAAAAATATTGCTGAAAATGTCTCAATATTTTTAAATTTACAGTTTTATAAAATAAGCATCTTTAAAAACATAATTAAAATTGTCACAAAAAAATCACAATAAGGGAACCAAAATCAATTCTAATTTGATCATAAAAGTTTGGTACCCAAAATCTCATATTTTAAAATTGAAGAGTACGCGTATGTTCAAATAAAGAATTTTTTTAAATTAAAATCAGTTTTTCACTTAAAAACTAAACATGCATCTAGGTGTGATTGAAGATGATGAAATCATGCAAGAACATTCAAACACACACAAGTGAGGAAAAATCCCCCAAAGGGGAAAACCCTTTTTATTTTCACTATAATTTTGTAAGATACAGTTACACGGATTACAATGAAAATAAGTGTGACACAGAAATACCCGCAGGTGTCGATTCTGATGTCGTCGACTAGAATCTCCCTCAGGAACTCTAGGTGAGCAACAATGAAGAAGAGAGCGGCTTCTCCACAAGTATGAACAAAATCAAAGCAGTGTTCTTGGGTTTCAAAAGAATTCACAAAAGTATGATAATGATGTGTGAATCAAAACATGAGTTTTCGGGACTCAAAAATATGAAGACTTGAGCTAATAGAACTCTCAAAATTGTCTCTCCAAGTCTTGAAAAATAACTCCCCCGAAGTTGGCTTTTATAAGGAAACCAAAAAGAATTTTAAGTCATTGGGACTCTTGCCAACGTCAGGTACCTCGAACAGGTTCGGCCCCCGAACCGGTTCACTGATCGGTTCGAAGAACTTCGCTGGTTTTGGGGCTAAAATCACAGCATTCTCCATAAGGTTTTTTCTCCATTTTCAAAGGGTAATAACTCCTTCACCGTAGCTCGGATTGAGGTGTTGTTTCTTCCAGTATCTTCGTGATGTCGAGATTTTAAGCTACCTAGTTGACCGGACCTCCATACTATGGCTGTAAAATTACCAAAATGCCCTTGAAATTTCCTATCTTGCCTTTCTTTCATTGTTTTGACTTCTCTTGCGTACCATTTGCATAAAATCCCTAAAATCGTGGAACGTGGAGTAATTGAGGTAGATGTGGGACACTTGATGGAGATGTTGAATGCTTGATCCATAGAATTCGAATAGAAGCTGTGACACCCCGACTAATTAAATACCGGGTAGCTACTCCTTTATTCAAATTAATACAAAATGCCAAGTTGGTTCAGTTCATATCATCACTGACGAAAATATTTTTATAATTACTATCCACCTAATATTTAAAAAGTGAGTTGTCAATTTTAATTAAACCCGATTAACATGACATCCTTTTAAATTATAAAATGCTAATACCACAACCACATCACAGTCCAAAATAAATGACAATGTAATAAACTAAATCTGGAGGGAAAACATCTCTTAACAATCCAAATACTGAAATGAACAAATACAATCCTAAATCATATAATTAATTACAACCCAAAATCTGAAATAACTGAATAGATAAAGTATCTCTAAAAGGAAATAGGGCGCCATGCCCAACAGATGAGAGAATTTGATAATATAGAGTCAAGATCGAGAATGGAGGCGTCTACTGTCAAGGTCCTGTAACTTCCACAGCAGCTACAGTACGTCACCTGAATGGAACTCCTATGCTTGATGTCCTTGTTACTGGGCACCTAAAAAGTTTTTACAAGAAAATACATTTGGAAGCAAAAGGGTCAGAGCCCGATTGTGAAAACAGTTTAAAATATAGCAAGTGTTTAATATCATTAAACAGTGAATATAAAGTACATGATAGTGTGTGCACTCACATGAGTTCCTCACCTCTCCACTAATTGTGCACTCCTATCGTACTCGTACCCATTCTAGTTATTCCCATACTTAACTAGTCCAATATAAAATCTAACATTTCTATACGATTCACGATTTACTTCCGGTATCTTCATTTAAACAGTGTGTCTTACATTTCTTCACGATTTCCCATATTAGTAGTACTACTTACTAGAAGATTTCCATTTTTATCTTTATGAAGACGTTGCTATTATTTATACTCACATTTATACATGACATTGCATTTCAATTTATAGTATATTATTCTCATCATAAATATACAATACTAGCACCCCAAGGCTAAGTTGCGGTGCACACATACTCTGCTATCCAATCCCGATACATCACGTACATAAGGACCACGCATTCCGAATCTCTCAGGAATCGTTCTCAATTAACAACAATCACACATAATGGAGGCGAACATAGTTCACATCACATGGGTCACGCACATACCTATGCTCCCATGATCAGCAGACTTATTAACTTCTCAATAAGTCCTTCTCTGACCTATGTCCTCGAGGTACCAATCTAAATCCCCCCGTAGGCACACAAAGATTAGATGGCCCTGATCGAACGCCGACCTCCCATGATAGCAAGTACGATAGGTATGCTATACACGGATAACTACATATACTAAGCATTCACACATCTTAGAGATCTAAATATATTACTAGATGTATACTTCTCGTTCTTATATCATCATTTAATGTCATACGCTTATAAGTTCCCGATTTATATACATTAAAGTTGTCAATTCTTCTCACGTCGTAATTAAGTACTTGTTTCCTAATTTATAAAGGTCATTCGATTTACTACAAGATTCTAAGTTTTACTCCTCAACGTACTCCAATCTCCCAAATATACCCACTAGTCAATAAGGGAAGGTTATTACTCCATTTAAATAAGTCTACGGGACATTTGAAATAGAATCAGGCCAAAGAGACATTCTGTCAACTCGTTAGAAGTCTCGTTCGAACGACTTGGGCAGGTCTTCTAACGAGATGGCAGACTGCGCCCAAAATTTTCCAAATTCGATTTTTCTTCTATCTCCTCTTCTCTAAATCCACCAAATACGTTTTTAATGTTTGTAAACTATTTTTAGTCACCCTAGATCATTCCTTAACATGCTTTTGGGACAAATCTTACAATTTAACATGCCAAAATCATAAATCCCCAATTCTTATTCCAAACCCTATGAACTTGAACCCATAATTTTAATTTCATAAAAAGACTCCTTATTAATCCGATTTCAGGTCATCAAAAGTTATGTTTTGTACATTAAATTCGGCCATAATCATTCTACATGCAAATTCCTACCCAAAATCACAAATTTCACAATAATTCCATTGGGTATTCTTCATCAAAATTTCCAAGACATAAACAGTTTTCTACACTATACATGGAGAAAATATTCAATGCAAATAAAGACATCAAAACACTTGCCTTAGATTTGTTTCTTCTGAGTTGATGCTGGTGAATGAAGGTTGATTTCTCCCCTTTCTCTACAGAATTCTCTCAAGGATGGTGATGGTGGTTGGAGGTTTCTTTTGGAACTTCTTCAAACTCTCCCTTTAACTCCCGTAACCCTCTAACTCACCTAATGCTGATAATGGACTTAGTGGGTTCATTAGTAATATATTATTTAACCCTAAAATTCGTGGGTTTTAATTCCCATATTTTTAAAATTACCAAAATACCCCTTTAGGTAGCCGGTTTGGCCTAAAAATGTCCATGACCCAAACTAAACCCCGGCTAGTGTTTTCTGACTATTTCGACCCTTCCGGGCACGTTGGCGTACTCAAAATGACCATTTGGTTGAGAAAAATATAATTCACTTTTTAATTTAAATAATTTCATTCCTGACGCAACTGACACGCGCGTCCTAACTAAATTTCCAAATTGTCGTATTTCAGTTTCATGACAACTTTAATATTTTCAATACCCATGTATTACCATACATACCCAGAAATATTAAATTTTAACATCAAAATCAAATACCAACTCACATCTCGCTAGTATTTATACCCGAATTAATTCCCAATTAATTCTCATTTAATTTAATTAATCCCTTAAATAAAAATCAATAAAATTACGGGGTATTACAGAAGCCGTCATGTGATATCGTGAAGTGACGTGCCTTTTGTAGCGGCGTACGACATACACAAATGTAAGATATCGGACTTGAGAAAAATGTTCTTACAAATGTCCCCCTATGTCTATGCCGGTACAAAATTAAAAATCCGAATTATTATCATTCAATTGACCTATACAAATCTACCCACCCATGAACCCAAAACTGGAAAGATACAAATGAATAAGTCTTCATCATTTTTTCTTCGAATCTTCAAAAATCTCAAAACTTTTCTCACCAGGGTGTGCAATTATGTGATCATCAATGTAGTACCTACACACATGAGATAAACATAGATACCAACATAAAATAAATCTCAAAATCTCAAAACTCCCCCATAATATGATAATTCTTTCTCCCCCTTTTTATTATGTCCCCAAATAGACATAAATGAGAAGCATAAATATGAAAAATGTCATAAGGAAAAAAAACTTTCTATTTTTGAATTTTTAAAATTTTTTCTCACAAAATATACAACAAAGAATCACACCATGGAAGAACACAAAAACAACCAAGTCGATGATAGCGTAAATGTATGGGTGTGATTAAATTCGATAGGAAAATCAATGCATACAAACATGACATATGTGCACGATGAATATCAGATACTCCTAACGAATAAACTCAGCATCTTCCTTAGGTGTAAAAAGTTGGAAATATGAGACATTGACTCAATAAAATCAACAAATCGAAGCTCAAAATGATTTTCACACCAATAACGTCCAAAACGATTTAATGCTTTTTCAGGACTTTCAAGGAAGTGAAAACTCGTTTAAATTATCCAACCAAACTTCCTCAGATTTATATTTTGAATAGAGGTGATCTAAATTCTCAAGCTTTGGATAATTGATGGTGAAAACTAATAGACCATATTTGGCATGTATTAATTTTTATTGCCTTTAAATTTTTTCGGGCTCTTTTAACCTATTGGACCCCGGATAATAAAATTTCTCAATTTTTTAGGTCCGATTTAATGGTGTATTAATTTCAAAGGCTAGATAAGAACCGTTATAGCCCTTCACCATTGAAATATAAAAAAAAAACAATCTCACCAAACGGTTTTTTACATGCACTCCAATCTTGTCAAGTTTTATCGCATATGGTTCGTTGTATAGACAGAATTGAGATGAAAACACTCAAGCCAATATGTGACAGACAAGTACAATAATCAAATAAAACCGTGCATGTGTGCAATAAAGGAGATAAGGAGCCGAACATGTCGAAAGATATCACTAATCACATCTCAAAGACTCCAAACAATGTAAAGCACATGGATGCAATGATGTAGCGGTTCAAATCACTATCAATCAGTCATATGGATAAATGGAATGAAATTTATGACTCGGCTATCTTAAATGCTCATCCATAAAAGGTGCAAATAAAAAAAAAAAATCTTTTTGATCTTTTCTAAAATTTTTATAAAAAGAAAATCTTTTTGGATTTTTCAAAAAATATAAAAATCAGAATATAAAACAAACTAATGGTACATGCTAGCAATAGGCAAAAGAGACAACATGTAAAACACCCTATTCTAGCAAACATGTCAAGACCTCAACCAGGAAGAGCGGTGGAGTTTTCTAAAGATGGTGACATCTTTTGAACCAACTCCATAAGACCATGTGTGGTCTTGATAAAAAACTTCACTTGCTCGCAAACATGTGCAAACTCTCTATCATTATGTGCAAGAAAAGTATCATGAATGGGTGCATGTGTGGGGACGACTGAAGTGTCATGATATGGCACAAAACCTAACTTAGAACAAAACTACCTAAGATGTCCTCGCTTCTTGAAGTGGGAGCAAACATAAAACGGTCTAACAAATAATTTATCAAGAATTTTGGGATGAGCTTTCCTAGACGGTCACCCATGAGACTCACTCACCAAAGTGGATATAGGCTCGGGCCCATTAAAAGTAGCGAATGCACCATTATTACCTTTTCCAACCTCATTCAAAACGAGATGGGAACCATCTTATCAACCTTCTCAGATGTGTTCTCTAATGAGACTTGGACCTCCCGTGCTTGTTTGAGATCATCCTCGAGATGGGATACACGTGTCGTCAGACAAGACACCATGTTGGTCAAGTCATATTTTTCCTTTTCTAGCTCATCATTCTCTTCCTTCAACTCACAAATATGAAGACCTAGGATCCTATTTGACCTTTTTGTTTCCATGGTCTCGATAAACAACTTTCTAAAAGCTTTTCAGATCACACTTTCATCTCCATCCTCATCCTCACTATCGTTTAGGGTAGTGGGCATGCCAACTTTGTTTCCCCCTCTCATAAGTCTAGTGGGACATTCAAATTTATTTTTCCCTTTCCCATCGCACTCAAAACATCTTATCTTCTCAAGTTTGTATTTTCTCTCTTTTTTATTCTCACACCAAGTCTCTATCTCTCTCTCCAAACAGTCTTAAATATTTCTCTAAAGCGGTGATCCTAAGAACTAACGATTTGTTACGCTCTTTGGTTTTAAATGACTCGGTATATAACTCAGCGTAGGAGCATTGGAGATCACTCTCGCTCTCACTTGCATCAACCTCCCCCTCACTCACATCGCTCTCACTATTGAGGTGTCCCTGTGAAGCAGCATCCTCATCGTCATGAGGAGCACTAGAAGAACTCACATGACTAGCCATGAATGCGGTGAAGTTACACTCATACGGTGAATCATCTCCAGAGTCCACCGACTCGACCTCACTGTCGTCACTAAGGGTAGCATTAATGACAACTTTGCCCTTTTCTCTCTTTAGCCTAGTAGCACACTCAAAAGCTCTATAACCCTTACCGTCGCACTCATAGCATCTCTCACTCTCTTTTTTAAGAGGATATTTAAAATCTTTTTCATTTTTCTTTTCAAACTTATTTTTCTCAAACTTCTTTTTATCTTTGAAATTACCATTTTTCTTGAATTTAAAATTTTTCTTGAAATTTTTAGCAAACAGGGCCAAATCATCTAAATCAAAGTCATAATCAGAATCTGACGTATCTATCTCTCTTTTTCTAGATGACTTTCCCCTCTTTCTGGCCGACCCCTTACTCTTTCTCTCCTGGGCATTAAGTGAAATTTCCTTATCTTTAGGCTTAGCAGATTTAGCAAATATATCAATTTCATACGTTTGTAAGTCTCCTACAAGTTCCTCCAATTTAAGCGTGTTTAAATTACCCATAAAATTTAGCACAGTGACTTTAGGGATAAAACGCTTAGGCAATGATCTAAGAATATTTTTAACAACTCTAGCATTATGAATGTGTTCACTAAGATTAAATCTAGTGTTTACAATATCCGACAACCTAGCATAAAATTCATCAAAACATTCAATCTCAAGCATGGTGATGGTTTCAAATTGAGTTGTCAAATTTTGCAGTTTAGACTCTTTCACAGCATTAGTTCCTTCACGGGTAAGTTGTAAAACATCCCATGCCTTTTTTTACGTAGTGCATGTCATTATGCGTTTGAACTCGTCAGGTGTGATGGATCCAGAAATAACACTTAAACCTTTTGAATTAAAAGATGACCATTTAAATTCTTCTTCAGTCCATGCATTTACAGATTTTAAACTAGTCACGTTCTCAACAGTGATGGAGGGAGGTGTCCACCCTCTTTCAACCAAAATCCGCTTTTAATGCAGATCTCATGCGGGATTTCTAGTATGCATAGTTTGTCCCATAAAAATTGGCATTTTATTATATAACTTCTCCATTTGGACACGCTCTTTTTCAAAAATCAATTTAAAAAAAAATTGATATCTTAGAAAAATTTTGCTGAAAATTACACGGTATAATTGTGTAATTGGTAATTGGCCCAGATACCAATTTGAAGAGTGCGCCGCGTATGTTCAAACCAATAAATTATTTAATTAAACTCAGTTTTTCAATTAAATCCTAAACATGCATCTAAGTGTGATTGAAGATGACGAAATCATGCAAGAACATTCAAAGACATACAAGTGAGGAAAAATCCCCCAAAGGGGAAAACCCTTTTTGTTTTCACTATAAATTTGTAATATACAGTTACACGAATTACAATGAAAATAAGAGAGACACAAAAATACCAGCAGGTGTCGGTTCTGATGTTGTCGGCTAGAATCTCCCTTAAGAACTCCAGGTGAGCATCAATGAAGAAGAGAACGACTTCTCCACAAGTATGAACAAAAGCAAAGCAGTGTTCTTGGGTTTCAAAAGGATTCACAAAAGTATGATAATGATGTGTGAATCAAAACATGAGTTTTCGGGACTAAAAAATATGAAGACTTGAGCTAATAGAACTCTCAAAATCGTCTCTCCAAGTCTTGAAAAATAACTCCCCCGAAGTTGGCTTTTATAAGGAAACCAAAAAGAATTTTAAGTCATTCGGACTCTTGCCAGTGTCAGGTACCTCGAATCGGTTCGTCTTGTACCTCGAACCGATTTCCCCCCCTAACCGATTCACTGATCGGTTCGCAGAACTTTGCTGGTTTTGGGGCTAAAATCACAACATTCTTCGTAAGGATTTTTCTCCATTTTTAAAGGGCCATAACTCCTTCACTGTAGCTCGGATTGAGGTGCCGTTTCTTCCGGTATCTTTATGATATCGAGATTTTCAATTTCCAGTTGACCGCACCTCCAAACTATGGATGTAACATTATCAAAATGCCCTTGAACTTTCCTCTCTTGCCTTTCTTTCATTGTTTTGACTTCTCTTGCATACCACTTGCATAAAATCCCTAAAATCATGGAACGTGGAGTCATTGAGGCAGATGTGGGATACTTGATGGAGATGTTTAATGCTTTATCCCTAAAATTCGAATAGAAGCAGTCATGTGAGATCGTGAAGTGACGTGCCTTTTGTAGCGATATACGGCATACACAAATGTAAGATATCGGACTTAAGATAAATGTCCTTACAGAAATTTCCTTTTATGTGATTATAGAGATATACCAATTAATCCAGTTGGTTGCATTCGCAGATATCCTAAATTAATTTATCATTAATTGCGCTTAAATGTTTAATTCATAGAGTGTGCAAAAAAATTATTTTCATGGAACATACATATTACGTAATGCTTATAAAAATAAATACTCCAAAAAATATTACTCGCAAAACTTAATGGATGAGAAACACTCCAAATATAGATACATGCACAATAATCTAATATTTATAACAATAAATTAAGACACTTTCTTCTTAATTTAACATCTTATAAATATTAATTCATAATTACATTAGGACCTTCCGACAGACAAATATTGATTATACACAATAATCTAATATACCAAAACTGTTATTGTCAAACCTTTAATCATACATCTAATATTTAAAACATTATATTGAACCTTTTAGTCAACACCAAATAATACAGAACATGAATATTAAAGCAACCACTTAACGATAAAAATTATTTGTAGTGATTTATACCATTAAATACCCAAAAGTAATTTGTTTTTCTACATGTAGGAGGTGAGTTCTTAGAATGATACTAATGTCAAGGGAGGCGTAACCCCTGATCAAGATGATGATCTGGGCTTCAGAACACACATTAATGATAATAAATATAAGTCCCAAATTGGCACATTCATTGTATAAAACTCCTGTATTAAATATATTCTTACAACATAATTGCTTTAACAAAATAATCAATAAAAGGGAGATCCCACAGTTGACTTGATTGGAGGGAGTAGGATCAAGCACCTTTAGTTCAATAAAGTCAAGGAAGTAACCTTATAACACAATTGGTGTAAATAGGGTTGGTCACACAATAAATGTTCTGACGATAAACTCCCTTGTCTGGGAGTGTTTTGGCTGCAGTTCTAAGCTGGAAAGGTGCGATTCCTAAATAGTGTAATGTTAAAGGTATTTATTGGAGGGGAAGATCATTCGAGTGACCTTCCTGTAATTAGTACGTCTGAACCCTATTGACGTCAACAATCTTGTGCATTTACTGCCAAAGATATTGCATTAAATGAGCTAGATATGATACTTTGGCGGGAACACTGTTTAGACTCTCAAAGTTGTGAACGCATTATAGAGGACGTGATGTGTCAGCTATGGACTTATCATCCTAGGAATATATTCACTTGAATGCTAATTTATCGAGTTCGTGAATGTTAGACGTGCTGACATCAAAGAGTTGATAAATAGTGACCTGTGACGGATGTGCTGTCACATAACTCAAAAGGTAGTTCATCAAACTGGAGGTTGCTCAACTAATAACTATTTTAACAACTTGAGGTGTGTGTAAACCTTTTAGATTAATCTTTTGGACAACTATTTAGGACTGAGGACCCTCGATTGGGTTCTCCGAGAGGGTATCTCGAGATACTACTGGGCCATTTTGTGTATAAACCATGGTTTTGCCCAAATACCCTAAAGGGGTTGGTATCTTCTGAGGTTTCCTTGCACCCAATCCTCCAAACCAAATCGATGCGAGATACCCAGAATGAAGTTGTTCGATGGAGCATGTAAGCTCTCCCATGTACTGCCAGACATGGTCCCTCGAGGATATCGAGCAACCTCAAAGCTTTACAACGTAATCTTTATATTTATAAAGAGGACTAAATATAAGTATGATAAGCATCCAAAAGTGTACATTTTATATCCCGAATAGACGTATTTTAGTTGCTAATTCTCGATAATTTGGGTCTTATATACGTAAATGTTTAATGTGCAAGCTCGATCGCCGTTTGCGAAGTTCAAACGCTTATTTCAGGAAAAATGTGCGATTTATGGAGCTAATTCCCCAGTCTTGAATCAAACTCGAGCCTAAACCTAGCCTAAACCTTCACCCGAACCCCGTGTGTGTGTTGTGTAGTGCTTTTAGTATTTTAATATTTTTTTTTATTTTGAGTCATTTTTATTTTTTAGGATTTATTTTAGATTTATTCAGAATTTTCTAGGATTTATTTTTCTATTTTTCCATTTCTTTATTTCAATTTCAATTTTTATTAGTTTTTAATTTTTAACCTTTATTTTATTTTATTTTTATTAGGATTTGTTTTTATGAATTTATTTTCTAGTTTTATTAAATTTTAGCTTTCTTTAGTTTTATTAGATTTTATCTTTCTTTATTTTTATTATATTAGGTTTATTTTTTAGTTTTAAGAGATTTTTATTTTTATTTTTATTTTGTGTCTTTTATATTTTTTATTTAGGATTTTAGTTTTTTTATTTTTATTAGATTTTTATTATTTTATTTTTAGGGTCTTTTTCAGCTTAATAGGTTTTTGTTTTTATTTTCTTTTTAGTTCGATTTTTTAATAGGATTTTATTTTTATTTTTTTATTTTTAAGGGTCCAAATAGTACACACATATCCTACACCCATACACCTCACCCTCACCCTCACCCTAGCCTCCATACACCCATCCACACACAAACCCCTCTTACACACAAATACCCCCAATCTAATTTTCACCATCTTCAACCTTATACCCATCCACTTCTCTCTCTTCCCTCCATAACCAAAAACACACCCAACTCCATAACTAACCTCACTCCAACAAGTCAAACCCGGACCCCACCAGCTCGCCTGAACCAACTCGAAACCAGAGTTCACCTCCATAGCTTCCATAACCCAAGATCCATCCCGGATTTAACCCGCTCAGCCTACACCCCCCACACCCTTATACTTCCAACTCCACCCGGTACAACCCCGACGCCACCTACCTGCAACCCATTGCCTGTCCACACGGACCACCGACCCGAGCCACACTAGTTGCCGTATCCAGCACCATCGAACCCATGGCAACCCAAAAAAACCCAAGACCCATTTCACCATTTCAACCAAAAGCTAATTTTAAACATAATCGAACCTGCTTAAACCAAGACCAATAAAATCCTAATAAAATGCCACATATGTTTTAAAACCCCTTTTTACCCCCTTCCCATTTTAAGCCCAACTTATTCCCTACACCCCCACTTCCCACATGACACACTCTCAACCCACATGACACACTCTCAACCCACATGCACTCATGTGCATTACCAAGTTATCCCCACCTAAATTTCAAAACCTCTCCCCATTTTATCTTACACCATTAACCTACCCAAACTACCCCTTTAGCTCCACGTGCACTATAGGAGGAAGAGGAAGACCCAAATTGAGGGAGATTGCAGAGAGGAAAATTCTAGAGTAGAGAGAAACATTTTAATTTTTTTTAGTTTAGATTTTTTTATTTGTTTTTTTATATTAGAGAAAAAATTCAATAAATTAAGTTTTTGTAATTAATGAGAGATGATGGAAGAATTGAAGAATTAATGCAATTGAAGGCAATTTTGGTTTGATTACTCCTCTCTAATTTTCATTTTATGCTCTTAATTAATTATTATTTTTGTTGGATGATGATTATGGAGGGCCAATCTCCCATTCAAAGGAGGAATTAAAACCCTCATGAATCCAATTTGATTTGATTGTCTATTTTAATTTTGTTAGTTTCCTTTGATTAATAAATGTAATTGCTACTTTATTTTCACATTGAGAAATGAAAAATCATCCTTGAGAAAGGGTTGAAAATTGTATTATTATTTGATCATTTGATTCAAACTACAGATATGCTTATCACTTTATTTAAATATTAGTATATTTTTCATCTACTCTTGTTCTTATTATTGTCTAATCAAAATTAGTTGAATGAATTGATCCTAACGGGTAATTTGTTTGATCAATTTTAGTTCAATTAGAGTAGTGTTTGGGGGAATTAAACTTATTTTTCTAAAAGAGTATTCAATTAATTCATTAGTTTCATGAGAATTAACTTTTGAATTAAATGAATATTTTGAATTGATGAAATTAAAATAGTACAAACTAGATTGATTTGTGTGAATTGAGGCTGGACTTTCTATCCCGTCAATATTTTTCTCTCTTCAGTTACATCTCACTCACTTTCATCACATACCTTTTCATATTTTTCACACTTTTATTCTAGCTTTATTTACTTGTTCTTATCTGAGCTTAATTATCATTCCTTCATCTAAAAAATATTTTAATATTGAAAAAAGCTAAAAAAATTAGAGAAAGTGAAAATCGAAAAAGAAAATAAATAAACAAATGAATTTCATGCCTTTCTTGTATGTTTCACCCTTAGATTCAGATTGATACTTCACTTACCACTATATTCTAGTTTGTTATATATTTTTGTAGGTAATTGATATTTTTTATTAGAGGAGCTTTCAACAATGACATATACATAAAAGTCAACTCTATCAAATGGTGTTGTTGCTAATCTTTGGAGCTTGAAGCACTTGAGGGGATTTCCTATTCGTGATTCATTTGTATTGCACTTTTCTTTTTTCGTACCATTTTTAATTTTTTTAGAAGGCTTGTATCAGGATTCTATTATTTGTCTTGTATTGCGGTGCTTAGAGATACTATATAATTTCATTTAAATTTGTAATAATTAATCGCGAAGAAAAGCATGATAGGAAAACCGGACAAGGTAGAGACGGGATGTCCAAAGGCAAGGAAAAGAAGCCTCTCTACTTTGGGTCAATAGGACTCCCGGGGCCGACTGAAATAGACGTAATCTCCCCCCGACTGACTCAAATTGTTCATCACCCCACGGTGTAAAAATGGTGGGAGGTACATTTCTAAACCCTCGCGCCTCTCCTATCAGCGAGCCAATTTTTGTGTGTGATTACGTGCTCTTGTGTGGTTTTATTCTCACATTTATTTTTGAATGGTGTGATGAATTAAATTACTAAGACCTACAGCCGGTCATTCACGAGAAGGGATTTCATCACCCGACTCACTCGCTTACCAATTGTGTGCTACCCTAGCCATCATTAAATTTAAAATCAATCAACTTGCTAGCCCAATAATAGAACATTTTTGCAAAGGCGATCACTCAGATAATTTCCGTGATTTTTATCGCCCGCGGACTTCATTAAAATTTGATTGCCCTTTCACTAAATTTAAAGATAAAAATTGGCTATGTTATAGTTAGGAATTCTCCTTGACTTGTGTGTGTTCAATTCAATTTTTTGGTAGTCGATTTTAGTGAGTTCGTTCAAAATTTAAGAGTCCTAATATTTTTCTCACTCTTTTCTTCCAAAAAATCCAAAAATATTTTCTTCTTTCTTTTTTCTAATAATCTAGAAATATTTTCTTTATTTCCTTTTTAGAACAATCCAAAAATATTTCCTTTCCTTTTGAAAAAATTCAAAAAAAAAAAATTCTCGTCATGGCCGACGAACGTCCCTTTCGGGATTACATTAGTCATTTCTCGTTATCTCAAATCATGCTTGAGGTTGAGCCCGAGTCGAACCTCCATACCTTACTTCGTAGATTTAAATCTCAACCACACATCATTAATACTCATTCATCATCCACACACGCACCTCACATTTCATCGCCTTCGATGACGAGTATCAATGTGTCACATGCTTCACCATGCACCTATTGCTTTCACGCCAATCACTTGTCCCATGAGTTTCCATATCTTCCTTATCCATCTGAACCCACCATGGAACATGTCTATCCATATGGCACTGTTTCGGAACCCACATCGGCCTCTTATGATGATATAGCCAATCCTGAGTGGTGTACCCTAACTATTCATGGAGTCTTGATCACCCTTCCACGCAATACGATTCCCAACCCGATGTTGTGGATCCTCACACGTTCCAGCAGTCGTCATGGCATTCAAGTTCACCCATTACCGATAAGCCCCCTCACTATGTTACCCACGATTATCAACCATTTGTCTTTCACGGAGATACTTCTCCCGTGTATGACCAACTTGACCCTATTCCCCAAACTTCCTACGAGTATTCTCTGTGTAGTCATGTCCAGAGTGAGTTGTGTCCACCTCAACCATCTCCGCCACCCACCAACACTTCACCACCGCCATCCATATTCGCTGTCGAGGCACTCATGCACCAGTTTCATCATCGAGCAAGAGCAAGCAACTCAAATTCAAACTCAATCTCTCCAAGGGCTTGAACAATGCCTTAATGAATTTGAGTGTGCGCGCGAGTCAGATTTAACCTCAAGTTAAACCATTGTTTCACCCACGTGGAGTGATGATGCGTCATCTTATGCCATGGATTTTTAGTGTGACCAACCCTACCACCACGAGAATCTCGACGTTGAGACCATTCCATAGTCTCGGCCTCAATTTGACACTTGTGTTGATTTATTCGAATACAGTGAGACTGATCAAAACCCACCATTTCCACATGAACCCATCATTACGGTTCATGTTCCCATTCTTTTTCCCGATGAATCCAAAAACATGCCCGAGTCTACACCTATTAAGCCCATCGTGTGTGTTCTTGAGGAACCACTTCATTCTAGGTTAGCTCCGGCTGCGAGTGCTCACCATTTTCTTGAGGTTGAATCCGAGATGGTTTTAACATCTCCGGATATGGATCCTGTTCCACCATGCATGGCTCCCTTTGAGCCCAATATTTTTAATGATTCCTTTATCTCTGATCTTGGTGGCTCGTTTGAACCACCCACCACATTACTTGGTGATATTCTTGTCCAGACGTTGACCACTCCATCTTTAGATTCCACACTCTGTAGTGAGTATTCCTTTACTCCTCCCGACGAGTGTGTGTCCCATACACTTGAGTTGGATCATCTTTCTCCACCATTTGTCCCACCCGATCCACCCTTTATCCCACCCGACCTACTCATTGTCCCTTCCAACCCACCACCTATTTTGGATTTGATTTTACACTTTTCATATTTGCATCTACATTTTTAGATCCTCACCTAAAACCAACATCCCCATTCCATGAGAGTATATGTGGTCCTACTATCTACTTCCGTGACACCGAGCTTGTTAACCCATGCCCGCGACACTCTTATGGTGTTGTTTTTTCGCTTCAACAGCTCCCTGGCGTGTCACGGCATGACCATTATCATCGCCCATTCATATAACGGTCGTGTGATTTATATGCGTCCACCATAATTTCCATTGCCAAACCATATTGCCTTTCTTACCTACTTGAGCACCATGCTTATAGGACCCTTGTTGCCCTCACCTTTCGGTTCAATAAGGCCCGAGACCGATACCTCTTCACCCTTACCCTAATACCCACCCGCCCATGGTCCACCGATGCTTTACATCGTGTGATGCACTTTTCCATACACGTGAATTGACCACTTTAGACTTTATCTAACAAGACTAACGCTTCAGTCTTGTTTGGGGGTGATTCTCATCACCCAATTTTTCTTCCACCCCGTGCTTTCATAGATCTCATCTTTAGGGTGAGAATGGTTTGGTCTGGATGAAGACATTAAACTTAGCACTACCAGGAGGCAGCCCGCAGTTTCTAGTATGAGTCTCATCCTGATTGGGGGTGGTGTTTCACATCACCCAGTGCTTTACAATGTTTATAGACTTGTACATATTTTTTTTACTTATTCAAGTTCATTTTGGCTACATCTGTCCATTTCATTAGCGATTGATTCTGGTAATATCTTTCCTCCTTTTCGCTCTCAATTTTAAAAATCATTTTAGTTAACATCGATGACGATGTTACTTTTTGTTTGGGGGTGGGGAATTGATCAAAATCGTACTTCTTTTAAAAAAATTTGATTTTTAAACCTAATTTTTAAAATTTTCGTGCAGTTTCTTTCATTTCACTCATTGGTGTGAATTTTCTATCACGTAATTAACAGTTTTATATGGATATATAAATTTAACGTATGAATATCCAATTCAATATGTTATTTGTTCTTTAATAATACAAAAACATTATGTATTATACATTAATGTTAGGATCTTAGATCAGAGTGATTATCACATATAATTATTATGAGAAATACAAAATGATATCATAATGACATACCACCATTATGTCATAAATGGAAAAATTGACGGAGCAGTCGATGTTAGCAATGTCTGGTCTGACTGAATTTTGGACCACGACTTCCTCTTGTATACGAAAAGAACACACTCTAATTTCAACATGTTCCAACGGTTGGATCTTCTTTTGTACCCAAAATAATATTTTAAAAATTAACATAAACCCCAGTCTTTGGATTTCTCTCCCTTATCCTATAATTTCATTTTGTTTTTTTTATGTGTCTAAATGATGGATAGTCGGACACTTATTTATAGGTAGGGCCAGGATCCAAATCTCCAACAATCACGTAATCTTAACCGTCCATCAGGGTAAATAACCAAGAGTCCTCCTAGCTCTTAGTATTTAGAGTACCCTTTCATTAACTAAAGTGACTCTTAGTATTAATCTAATTATGGATCATATTTTGTAGAATTATTCATTAAAATAATTCTAATAAGATAAAGAAAGATGGTACCTGAAAGACTAAACGAGTTATATAACACAAGTTGTTCACCAAATCCCAATTAATGCTTCACTTTTAGTATGAAACATAATTCTTATTATAAACGATGAACCTGCAAATTTGTAAAAACAATATAAGGCATAAAAGTTAATATAATATAAGCATAAAATGTAAAGGAAAATAAAAAATACAAATACAATAACATAATTAAAAATTATAGAAAAAAACTTAATAGAATGTGAGAAACCTTGTGGTATCAAAAAAGGTGTCTCTTTGATAGATTTTTTCTGACTTGTGGAGAGAGTGAAATAAAAACATTTGGGGGAGGTTTTTTTTCTTCAGTATATAGTGAGAGAGATAGAGAGAGCTAGAGAAAAAGATTTCTACCTCAAAAAAAGTGATCTAGATTTTCAATTAAAAGTTAACCCACTTAATACATTTATAATAAATAAAAAATTAATTTATACATACATACCTATCAATTAATGAAACCCTACCAATATTAGGAGTCCTAGGTAAGTTCCTAACTTGTCTTAGGGTAAAGCCAACATTAATAATTATAAAGTTAAATTTATGTTTTAAACAAGGACTTTTTTACTTAAATCATCACTTTATTAATGCCAAATTTGACTAATTCCCATTTTTACTAAACTCTTTTACATAGCCCCATCATGAGGATTATCTAAAAATATTGGATACAAAGTGAAGTCTAATGATTTATTTGACTTTGCCATTTGTTTGTAATGCTAAATTAGGCTTAACACCCAATTTTATACCAAAGGCAAAAAGATTACAAAATCAAGGGGTATGTTAAATTAGACATTAAAATTCAAGGATTAAGTTAAAATGATCCTTTAAATAATTAAGTGAAGAACTAAAATGTTATACGAGGTTGTCTTATATGTTAATTTAGAACATATATATATATATATATATATATATATCAGAAAGTCTCCTGTAAGGATTTCTTATGGTGCAGACCTCGGTACATACTATTTTTTTAGAATAGTAAAAAATTGAATTTTTTGATGAAACTTCGTGGATATGATCTCCAGTGTGAGAAGATCATCTTCAATTTTTTTTCATCAAAAACTTCAATAAAAAAACCGTTGAGGTGAAATGTAAAAAAATTGTACAAATATGCATTTTCGACCGTTAAAATTTTGGGTCTACGGTAGCCACTTGATTGAATTTTCTGATGAAACTTCATGGATATGATCTTCTCATTGTCGAAATTATATCCATGAAGTTTTATAAAAAAATTCTATCAAAAAGTGGGTGAGATGATTGCCAAAATTTCAATGGTCGACAATACATTTTTATACCATTTTTTTTTACATATCATCTCATTTCAACAGTTTTTTTATTGATACAAAAAACTGTAGATGATCTTCTCACCATGGAGATCATATCCATAAAGTTTCATCAAAGATTCATTTATTTACTATTTTAAAAAAATGATATGCATTTGGGTCTGGCCCATAAGGAGTCCTTAAAGGAGAGGGCCTTATACACACACACACACACACACACACACACACACACACACACACACAAAGCGATAAATAGATAGATAGATATAAATAGAGATAGAGAACAACATGAAAATAATATATGAGAGTGAAATGAGAGGAGAGAAATAGTATAGTTAGTGAAAAAAATAATAATTACAATGCCACATGTCATTACGTGGTTCAGGACCCATTATAATTTTAGATTTTCTTTTTTACTTTAACACCTTATAAAATAATGCCTTATTTACACTTAACCTTCTAAAAGTTTAAAACTTATATATCACCCCTTAGATTCTCATGGAAATTTTTCTATTTAAAAGAACACATAGCAATTTGAGGTTACCTTATTACTTTCAAATGGACTAAAATACCCTAATATCATTGCCTCATTCATCTTCTTACCCAAAACTACAAAATCCTAACCCATGTTTTTTTGTGTGAAAAACCTAAACAATTGCACAAATTTGAATCAATATTAAATTTACTTACTCTCTCTCTTTCTCTCTCTCTTCAACACACACACACACACATACATACATACATACATACATACATACATATATATATATATATATATATATATATATATATATATATATATATATATATATATATATATAGACACACACACATAGGGCATGCCATTGCCTGAAGGCATGATGCAAATTTTTGAAAGTGTATATCGTTGATAGGACCATACGTCGTATTTAGTTCACAACAGATAAATAATTTTTGAAATAACTTATGATGCAAACCTATTAGTTTAAAAATATTAGGCAATGTTGTGACACCCCGCCTAATAAAATATCGGGTGATCAGTCCTATACCAAATTAAAACAGGAATCCCAGTTAGTTCATCCTCAGCATCACTGTTGAAAACCTTTTTAAAACTTACTAACCACCTAGTATTCCAAAAAGCTGGTGCCAAATTTTATCTTTTTAATTAAACAAACCAATACATGCCGAATTAAATATAAACCATTCACACAACTGAATTAAATCAACTAAACAAAATAAAATGGCATGCCGAATAAACCATCGGCTGCCAAAGTAAATAGTCCAATACAAACATCCAACACCTGAATAAAATAAATCTGAAAACTGTATTGAAAAGTCTGGGCGACATGACCTAAATAAAACTGGAACTGAGAAATGGTTCCTACTCTAAGAATGAATGAGCGATGCGTCTAATCCAAATTTTCTGCTAGCATCCACATATGCCGCAGCTCCGTGTCCCTGGAATAGAATATCAATCCTGGCGTCCCTGTGGCTGGACACCTAAAAGATTTTGAAAATAGTTTTATAGCAAGGGTTGGAACCCAAAACATTTGGAAAATATTTAGCAAGTGAATTAACTGCGGTAATTTAAAATGCATGAATGCTCTTCATGTTTAAGTTAGTATCACACTCTCTTGAGGACATTCTCACTCCTCCACTATTATGCACACCTAATAGTTACCTTAACCCCACCTAGTTTTACTCCCCCATCCAACTAGTCTTGGTATAACCTTCCCTTGCCATACTACTCTAACCCAAGTATAATTATTCATGAATTATAAGTTGTCTCAACAATTAACTTAATTAATTCCTTCTTAAATAATAGCATATAACTGTGTCACAAGTTATATAAAGTAAATACATCACACACTGCATTATTACCCGTATATAATATTTAATACCATTATATGCATACCTTTACTAAAACGTCCACACATATATCATACGTATATCCATCCCTCCGAGTATACCCTCGCCGGATGATTCCCTCTAAAGTACTATCTCACTAGGTGTGTTCACATAACCTATTTACCCAAGTTATAATCGCTCACCAACCTGGCCTAAAACATAAACGAGGTGGAGGCGGTCATATTCCTTCCCTGAATGTGATATAAGCCCCTCACCCATATACTAGACGCTATGACCTGGGGATATATTCACCCTACTCCTCAAGCTCGGGGATTTACCCACATCGCGCAACCTCCCTTGATAGCACTAGAGTATATAATTAAATAAATATCTAATCACTGATATTTAATAGCACACACACAATATATACACCTATATATATACTATGACTACATCGTAGATATATAATATAAACTCCGTCTTTAGCGTGTACTTAAGATCCGTAACACTAGACTGAAGCTTTTCGAGTCTCTATCCCGACTCACTTAATTAATTTACTCACTTAATAATTTATCATCTTCCCGAGTCTATGGTCCGACTCTAATATATTTATTTCACACGTCAATTAAATTAATATTTTCCCCGAGTTTATGGTCTGACTCTAATATAAATACTTTACACACTAATTTATATGATATTTACCCGAGTCTATGATACGACTCTTACATACTTAATTTACATATTAATTAATTACTACTCAGCCGAGTCTATGGTCCGACTCTCATTTAATTATTTTACACATTAATTAATTTACACATTAATTATTTTATTACCTTCCCGAGTCTACATCCCGACTCTAATCTTATTAATTAACCCATCAATTAATTTATAACTTGGTGTCTCCCAATCATTAGACCCAAACTTGTTCACTTGGTCCATAACTTAATATTTCCCTAGTCTATATTCCGACTCCAAATTATTCTATTCCTCCCAATAATTAATTTAATACTTTGGTTTCACTTAACCAATATACCCGAACATCTTTCTTCGTCCCGTAAGATTTTTCCAGTCTTTAGGCCCGACTATTTCTTTATTCGGTTATATTCCCCATTACGTAAGTTAACTTAGCTTCACTCGGTAATGCCCCTGGACTCATCCACTGGGTCCATAATTAAATTGAATATGTTTCGCCCCAAAATTCTCACTTCAAGTCTCAACGCTTAACTTAAATTATCAATTCCTACTAGCCATTCTTTTGAGACTCTAGCTATTACATTCTCTATAATTTTCTACCAATTAAAATGATAACCAAAAATCCAACATAAAATAAGGGTATCAAACAACCCGGCCTGGAAAAAGTTTCCCATCGTCGATCGATCGATGGCCCCCGATCGATCGATCGATCGATCATCCCTGGGCAGTTCTTCTTCCCCACTGAATTCCACCATTAACGAAATTCATGGTTTGTAAACCTTAAGTTAAACCTCTAATCACATCACCCCACCACATAAATATAGTTAATTCACATCCTACACATCATAGGGGCCTTAAGATAATAAATTTCTCCACTTATCTCATAATTTCCGAAATGGGTTTTTCTCCATTAAAATTCAATTAACTGTTCTACAAATTCCAAATTCCAGATTCAGTGTCTACCATTTTATGTTCCGGGTTCCTCATTCAAATCATATATCTATATTCAGAGATCTATAACACACCTAATTCTTACTTTGAATCTCATTCAAGTGGTCCATTAACAAAAACCCAATTTTGTACCCATTTATACCCAAAAATGAATTTTAGTTTGCACATCACTAAAATGTGAATTGGATATCATAAATCTATCGTTACAACAAGTTAACCACTTGCATGGAATTGTTCGTAGGTTCAGATTCCATTGGTGTAGAGAAGGTTGATGAAGAACACCCCAAAAGACGCCCAATTGGCTTCTTGGTTAACTTCCTCTAATCCTCTCCCAAACCCTAGGTTTAGAATTTTCTATCTTCCGTTCCTAGTCCCTTAATTAGGTTAAAAATACTAAATCCCATTTTTGGCCATATGGGCCTAATTAAAATGTCTTGAATTACCCCGTGGGGCCCCGGTTATGCCCAAAAATACCCCGAGACCCAATTACTATCCCATACACTCTTTTCTGACTATCTCGACCCATCCGGACTCAACCGTGCACTCATAATTGTCACCCGAAATAATTTTTGACATTTTCAAATTTTGACCTCAAAACGCAACACACATTAATTCGGACAATTAAACTTAAAGTCGTCAATTATAAATAATTCTTCCCATTCAAATAAATTCTCCAAATCATAAATTTAAGTTTCTCCACTTTAAATATTTTTATAACTCCCAAAAATAATTAAATATTAAATCCTCAAAATTACGGGGTGTTACATACGTCCCCCCTTACAAAGGAATTTCGTCCTCGAAATTAAGATGAGCGTAATGTTCCAAGCTTCACATATCACTCTCTAGTCATGTGCCTCTAAGACCGCTATATCTATCCCATCCGCTTCTAACCATAAGTTACACAAGTATGCACCAGGGCGCCCATACACCCTATACCCGTGCTTAATCGCACAAAATTTGCCTTAATTAACCTGGGTGCCCATACACCCTATCCCCGTGCTTTACCGAACGAAAGTTACCCGACTATGCTAGTCGTAACCCATAATATAACTTGAACCCGTAGTCATATCACACACACACACACACACACACACACACACACACACACAAACACACACACACACACACATATATATATATATGTATATATACTGCCCGGGGTACACAACCCATGGACTAACGACCAAACATCTCCCACTTTCCAACGTTGCGCTAAGTTTCATGCGTGGGACGTCTCGCAAAGCAAAATCCAAACAAGGAACCCCCCGATACACTACTACCTAACATTGTCGGTCGTTGAGATCCGTTAGACCCTCAGTCCATAGCACGTACCCCTGAATACTTGTCTCTTAAAAAAAAATACATACGTCTACTCTTGTTCCATAAAAGACAAAATAAAATACCGCGCCCTTACTATCACTAGTTCTTGCGCAAAATAAACCCCGAGCTATCTCTTCCTGCTAGAAAATAAATCTAACCACCCTGATTCACTTTAGTAAACACCCCTACTTACCAGGATAAAATGTGAGAACACAAGACCTCACTATGTGTCTATCTCACCACACAAACACAACATATATACACACATATATAGGCTAGACGTCCTCTCTGGTGATACCTAGTACCAATCATACCCTGGTGTCGTGAACACCAACTTACCCCCACTATTCACAATAATTTAAAATCCACCGCTATCCAGTCGATACTTGGGTAAATCACCAACCCTACTCCCAAAATTCTAGAAAGTAGTAACCCCTCGCATAATTCAAACCTTCTCTCAGTGTACACCCCCCACTCTCTCGTGGATAATACCAAAGAACTCCGCTACCCCACGGAAAATATATACATATATATAATATGGTTGCTATAGCTAGCACACCCACTAAATTCGACTTACCCGCGAACTCTAGTGAAAATAATTCTTATATTGTGACACCCTCACTATCACACAAAGTATACCCCATTCCCATAGGAAAAAAGATAGTTACCTCCATATTCTAGCAACAATGGCTGATCCTCGGGTTCCTGAGTAGCTTCCTCCTGCCCGAACGCACCCATGACTTGTTGTAGTGGCTGCACATCCAGGACCTCGTCCTGTAGTTGACCCCCTCCTCGCCGAGGACAATCTCTCTTCATGTGTCCCGCTTCCCCACAAACGAAACACCTTCTAATAAATTCACCCTGCCACTGATTTTTTCCTTGCTGGCCTTGCCAAAAGTCCTGGACATCCTGTCGATTGCCTCCTGACCTAAATCGCTTGGTCTGATTCCTCTGTCGAGAATCCTACCCCTGATGTCCCCCTGTCTGCTGTTGGGATACCTCACTAGTCATGTTTTATCCGACTGATTGGGTTCCACTCCCCTCTTGTTTCCTCTCATGTAGAAGCGATATTCCTGCCAGTACATGAGTGATGCATTAATGACGTCCGTAAAAGCTACTAAAGCGGGATTTCCAATCAAATGTTGTGTGATCCTCCAGACTAACCCATCCATGAACTTTGACTTATTTCTTTCTTCATCGCGTACCTCATCTGGTACAAAATTTTCCAAACGAGTGAATTCTTCCTCGTAATCGGCCACTGAGCGGTCCCCCTGTGTCACTTCACTAAATTTTCTCCTCATTTCAGCCTCGACTACTGGCGGGAAATACTTGCGATCGAACCGCATCCAAAACTCTGCAATAGTTACTGTATCCCTTTCCTCAACTTTGGTGATCGACTCCCACCACTGTAGCGCCGCTCCTAATAACTTAAAAGTGCCTAGCATTTGCTTCTGTACTTCGTTGCAATCTACTATGCGTAGGTGATGCTGGATATCTCTCTTCCACTAACATGCTAGCACCACATCTGAACCCCCTCGAAACTCTAGTGGATGTCCCTTTTAAAAGAACTCTCATACTTGCTGCCACCCCGACGGCCCCGCGTGAGACTGAACATCTGACGCCACTAACACTTGTGGCTGATCTCGTGGAAAGTACCTTGCCATAGATATCATTATTGCTTCAACTACTTGCGCCACTAATTCAGCTACCTGTGCTGCCAAAATCATATCTAGCAATTGCTACAGTAACTCTTGCTCCTGATGAGCCTCTCTAGTCTCATCCCCCCTGCTGCCCTAGCTGCTCTCTCTCTTGGGCGGCATCTGAAATGAGAATCGAATCGCATGAGTTCACCCTCCAATAAAATAAATGGCAGAAGAACGTAAATGCGCATACGAATAAGAATACAACAATCCTATGATAGGGCTCTATATAAAAGATTGTTAAGCCGAAACGTGAAAAGCCGTACAGATCCTAAGGACACTAGAACCTGATGCTCTGATACCATCTGTAACACCCCGCCTAATAAAATACCGGGCGATTAGTCCTATACCAAATTAAAACGGAAATCCCAGTTGGTTCATCCTTAGAATCACTGTCGAAAACCTTTTTAAAACTTACTAACCACCTAGGATTCCAAAAAGCTGGTGCTAAATTTTATCTTTTTAGTTAAACAAACCAGTACATGTGAAATTAAATATAAACCATTCACACAATTGAATTTAATCAACTAAACAAAATAAAATGTCATGCCGAATAAACCATCGGCCACCAAAGTAAATAGTCCAATACAAACATCCAACACCTGAATAAAAAAAATCTGAAAACTATACTCAAAAGTGTGGGCGACATGCCCTAAATAAAACTGGAACTGAGAAATGGTTCCTACTCTAGGAATGAATGAGCGATGCGTCTAATCCAAATTTCCTACTAACATCCATATATGCTGCAACTCCGTGTCCCTGGAATAGAATATCAATCTTGGCGTCCCTGTGGCTGGACACCTAAAAGGTTTTGAAAATAGTTTTATAGCAAGGGTTATAACCCAAAACATTTGGAAAATATTTAGCAAGTGAATTAACTGCAGTAATTTAAAATGCATGAATGCGCTTCATATTTAAGTCAGTGTCGCACTTTCTTGAGAACATTCTCACCCCTCCGCTATCGTGCACACCTAATGGTTACCTTAACCCCACCTAGTTGTACTACCCCGTCCAACTAGTCTTGGTATAACCTTCCCTTGCCATACTACTCTAACTCGAGTATAATTATTCATGAATTATAAGTTGTCTCACCAATTAACTTAATTAATTCCTTCTTACATAATAGCATATAACTGTGTCACAAGTTTTATAAAGTAAATACATCACACACTGTATTATTACCCGCATATAATATTTAATACCATTATATGCGTACCTTTACTAAAACATCCACACATATATCATACATATATCCATCCCTCTGAGTATACCCTCACCGGATGATTCCCTCTAAAGTTCTATCTCACTAGGTGTGTTCATATAACCTAGTTACCCAAGTTGGAATTGCTCACCAACCTGGCCTAAAATATAAACGAGGTGGAAGCGGTCATATTCCTTCCTTGAAAGTGAGATAAGCCCCTCACCCATATACCGGACGCTATGACCTGGGGATATACTCACCCTACTCCTCAAGCTAGGGGATTCACCCACATCACGCAACCTCCCTTGATAGCACTAGAGTATATAATTAAATAAATATCTAATCACTGATATTTAATAGCGCACACACAATATATACACCTATATATATACTATCACTACACCGTATATATATAATATAAATCCCGGCTTTACCGTGTACTTAAGATCCATAACACTAGCCTGAAACTTTATGAGTCTCTGTCCCGACTCACTTAATTAATTTACTTACTTAATAATTTATCATCTTCCTGAGTCTATGGTTCGACTCTAATATATTTAATTCACACCTCAATTAAATTAATATTTCCCCCGAGTCTATGGTCCGACTCTAATATAAATACTTTACACACTAATTTATATGATATTTACCCGACTCTATAATCCGACTCTTACATACTTAATTTACACATTAATTAATTACTACTCAGCCGAGTCTGTGGCCCGACTCTCATTTAATTAATTTACACATTAATCAATTTATTACCTTCCCGAGCCTACATCCCGACTCTAATCTAATTAATTAACCCATCAATTAATTTATAACTTGGTGTCGCTCAATCATTATACCTGGACTCATTCACTTGGTCCATAACTTAATATTTCCCGAGTCTATATTCCGACTCCAAATTAATCTATTCCCCCCAATAATTAATTTAATACTCTGGTTTTACTTAACCAATATACTCGGACATCTTTCTTCGTCCCGTAAGATTTTCCCAGTCTTTAGGCCCGACTATTTCTTTATTCGGTTATATTCCCCATTACGTAAGTTAACCTGTCTTCACTCGCTAATGCCCCTGGACTCATCCACTCGGTTCATAATTAAATTGAATATGTTTCGCCCCAAAATTCTCACTTCAAGTCTCAACGCTTAACTTAAACTATCAATTCCTACTAGCCATTATTTTGAGACTCTAGCTATTACATTCTCTATAATTTTCTACCAATTAAAATGATACCAAAAAATCCAACATAAAACAAGGGTATCAACCAACCCGACCTGGAAAAAGTTTCCCATCGTTGATCGATCGATGGCCCCCGATTGATCGATCGATCATCCGTGGGCAGTTCTTCTTCCCCACTGAATTCCACCATTAACGAAATCTAAGGTTTGTAAACCTTAATTTAAACCTCTAATCACATCACCCCACCACATAAACATAGTTAATTCACATCCTACACATCATAGGGGTATTAAGATAATAAATTTCTCCACTTATCTCATAATTTCCGAAATGGGTTTTTCTCCATTAAAATTCAATTAACTGTTCCACAAATTCCAAATTCCAGATTCAATTTCTACCATTTTATGTTCCGGGTTCCTCATTCAAATCATATATCTATACTTAGAGATCTATAACATACCTAATTCTTACTTTGAATCTCATTCAAGTGGTCCATTAACAAAAATCCCATTTTGTACCCATTTATACCCAAAAACGAATTTTAGTTTGCACATCACTAAAATATGAAATGGATTTCATAAACATATCATTACAGCAAGTTAACCACTTGTCTGGAATTGTTTGTAGGGTCAGATTCCGTTGGTGTAGAGAATGGTTGATGAAGAACAACCCAAATTAATCTCTTAATTTGGCTCAAAAGACCCCCAATTGACTTCTTGATTAGCTTCCTCTAATCCTCTCCCAAACCCTAGGTTTAGAATTTTCTATCTCCCGTTCGTAGTCCTTCAATTAGGTTAAAAACATTAAATCCCATTTTTGGCCATATGGGCCTAATTAAAATGGCCTGAATTACCCCGTGGGGGCCCGATTATGCCCAAAAATACCCCGATACCCAATTATTACTCCCGGGCAATCTTTTTTGACTATCTCGACCCATTCGGACTCAACCACGAACTCAGAATTGTCATCCGAAATACTTTTTGACATTTTTAAATTTCGACCTCAAAACGCGACACACATTAATTCGGACAATTAAACTTAAAATCGCCAATTATAAATAATTCTTCCCACTCAAATAAATTCTCCAAATCATAAATTTAAGTTTCTCCACTTTGAATATTTTTATAACTCCCAAAAATAATTAAATATTAAATCCTCAAAATTACGGGTGTGTTACAAATGTTTCCTTTGTTTATGGGACAATCCATCCTTTTTAAGAGCAAAAATACCAACTGTACTATTATTAATGCTCAATCTGATAATTAAAAAAATTCATCGATGTTTCCTTTGTTTATAGAACTATTATCCCTTTTTGAGAACAAAAATATCAACGATACTACTATTAATGCAGAACCAAATATCTAGTACTTTTAAGCCAAAATTATTTTTTACACCACCGATGTGTAAACATTTTAGAAATTTTGGGTAAAATTTCTTTTGTTTATAGGACTATCCACCACCCTATTTAAGAAAAAAAAAATTATACAATAATAGTTATCAATGTCATGTATAAAGTTGTCTATAATGTAAATCCTATATTGAAAATTGAAATTCTAATGTAACTTCAAAACTACATCCACCAACCACAAAGCCAAACAATTAACCAATGATTGATTATGATAAAATATTAACATAAATAAAAAAATAACATCTAGTTACATTGACAAAGAGACTAATTGGATTTAACACCAATTCATTGGTACTTAATTTGCATATATAAACCTAAAATCATTTGTAAAAAAGGTAAGGATATTTCATTAATATGCTAATGTTCGATTATTTTTTTGAGATGAAAAGTCGAGATAAAGAACTTTTTATTATTTTTTCTTGATCTAATCTTGCTAATGTTCCCGAACATAATTCTTCAATATGATTCTCTGCATCAACTCTCACACCTGTAAGGTCATAAAACAGATCCTTCATTCATATTTCTTAAAGAGCAGTTAAAATTGCATGTCGGCAGGTCTGAAAATGGTATATAATCGTCATATTTTGGGATCTTAGTTAAATTACTTATAAATTTAAAAAGGGAAAAGGAGGTGAAAAACACCTCCAAAATGTCCTTCAGAAATCTATATTATTTCTCAAGTGAAAGTAACTTAACATATGTAGAGGCACAACTTCACATCATAATCTCCTTCCTTATTCTAGCGTCATTTGGGTCCAACTCCAATGCCTTCTTGAAACTCTGTACTGGGGCATCTATATCATTAAGAGCCATGTGCGCTAGACCTTGGAGAAACAAAGCCTTTACATTATTCTCTCCATCGTGCATTACAAAGTCAGTGTCCATGAGTACTCCCTTCAAATCTCCTAATTTCAATTTGCATGCAGAAATAATTGAGTTGAATGAAAAAAGATATGAAGAGTATATACATAGATAATTCAAAACAAAGAAATGTAAGTAATAGTATGAAAAATGTAAGCACATCATTAAATATAAGTATGTTTATTTAGTAACAAAACAAACTTCTTATTCCGAAAATTGTACATAGGTAACTATAAGGTTCTTTGTACCTTTATGGCACCAATTTGACGAACATGTCACGTCAAAGACTAAAATTAAACCCCACATATTTTAAACTAAGACCTCATAAATTTTCATTCTCAACTGTTCATTTGGAAACGAGATTCTTATCATCCTGTCTAGTCGCCCTGGGCGAAGAAGCGCTGGATCCTGAATATTAGGTCTGTTCATTTCCATAATAACTTTTACCTTCTCAAGCTGGTGTAATACCCCGTGATTTTTGGACTAATAATTTTATTAATTTGGGATAAATAAATATTTATTTAAATTGGAGAATTTTAATTTTGGTAATTGAGTTCAAATTTGAGGATGTTAGAAAGTATTTCGAATGATGATTCTGAGTGTGCGGTTGATCTCGAATGGGTCGAGATGACGAAATGACTGTACTTGGGTCTTATTTCGGTTCCGAAATATTTTAAGTTCGTTTGACTCGAATTGGAGTAACCGAGTCATTTAAAGTGTGTATTATCATTTAAAGTTAGGTATCTTAGATTTAAGGCTTAAAAAGCCTCCGTGAGATAACAATTTCATTTTGTGAGAAGAGAAAGCCCTAGGGAGAGAGAGAGAGAGAAGAGGAAAGGAAGAAGAGAAAAAGAAGAAAAGCTTGGGGATTTCGGCCATTATGTGATTTCGAGGAAGATTCAACCTCTACAACTTTGAGGCAAGTGATTAAACTTGCTAAATAATTCATGTGTGTCATTTATTTCATGATTTGTGAATAAATTATGAATTTTAGGTTAAAAGTGTTAAAACCTAGATTTTTGGGTTAAATCTCACATTTGATGTTTATATATGGATTTGAAGTTGTAAATTAGTTAGGTTAAATTATTTGATGAGTTTTAATGTTAGAAACATGTTTGGGTTGAAGATTTATGGTTAGAAGATGGTATTTTGGGGTTTTGGAAAGTTAGGTTTCTTTCAAATTGAAGCTTGATCGCGATATCTTCTACGGTCGGTCGACCGTGACCAGGTCGATCGCGACCAAGGGAAAAGCCTACTGCCTCCTTCTTAAGGCAAAATTTAGAACCGCGGTCGACCGGGGTTCTGGGCCGGTCGACCGGTCCTCTTTTTTTAGCCCAAGAATGGGATTTTATTTCCACCCCTTTTCTTTTGGGTCCGAAACTTAGGACCCTTTTTCAATATGTTATGAGGAGTATGTTTTGGAGACTTTTAGGGAGTTTCTGAAGAGTGATCTTTTGTTCAAATAAAGGAATTATTTAATTAAATAGAGTTTTTTCAATTAAATCCTAAAAGCATGCATCTAGATGATTTATCAAATAAAATAAATATAGCATGTGACAAAACACGTCAAGAAAAATCCCCGCAGGGCAAAGCCATATTATTTTTACTATAATTTGTAAAGAATGATTACGCGGATTATAATAAAAATAAGTGTGACATACGAAAATACCCGTAGGTTTCGGATCCGATATCGTCGGCTGGAATCTCCCGCAAGAATTCCAGATGGGAAGTAATGAAGAAGATACCGTCCTCTCCACAAAATACTCCAAAAATGAGTAAGAATAATCTCTTGAAGGTTTATAATGTGCAATTGATAAATGGGAATTAAGTGTGCATTTATAAGGAAGTTTTAAAGCCTAAAAAACATCTTTAAGAAAAGAAGGCAGAATCTGGGCCGAAATTTGCTCAACATGCTGCAAAGGTGTTTTGAGCACTAAGAAGTGGTGACAGCATTTGGCACAGAAATCGAGGTTGGCGGCGTCGTTCGAACGACATTGGATGTTGCTCGAACGAGGACTCGTACTGTTCGAACGACATTGTGCAAGATGTCTATGTCGTTCGAACGACAATGACATCTCGATTGAACGAGCACGCCTTAAAAAAATCCGTTTTTGCTTAGAAAAAATTGCATTTGCTAAAAAATAATTTCAGACTTTAAAAAATATTTTCTAAAAATTCCCAAATATTTATGCAAATACAAACAACTCCAATTAATCATTTTACTGATAATGTATCGTGGAGTCTGTGGGAAACAGTTGAGCAGTACGAAGCATGTAGCTTGATGCACGAGTGGAGATGATGGATGGATTGATTCGGATAAGGGCCGTCGAGGATGATCCTGATGACGTGCCGAATGTAGCGGTATCAGACATACAAACTGTGATCTAAGGAATATAGAAAATTCCTAGATTCTACCTGGACATTTATAAAATTATGTCCTTACAAATGTCCCCCTATGTCTATGCCGGTACAAACATAAAAAATCCGAATTATGCAAACTCCCAAAAATAAATGACATATAAGATAATATCCCCATTAACCCTCAAACTGAGAATTTAAGTGACATGTCTTGAATCAAACTTCAACATCTTCAAATCTTTAACATTTCCGAAATTCCCAAAGCTTTTCTCATCTGGGTGTGAAATTCAATAGATATAAACTTTGTACCTACACATATGAGATAAAGTAAATGCCTATTACACGTAACAATTTGAAATATAATGATATGCAAAAATTAAAGATCATTTAAACTTAAGAAAATCATTGATGAATCAACATAATTTCTCACCCATAATTCATTCTCCCCCTTTTTATGATGTCCCCAAATAGACAATTATGAGAAGCATAAATATGGAAAATGTCACAAAAAATATCTATTTTTTAATTTTTCAAAATTTTTGCTCGAAATATACAATAAAGAATTAAAGAATCTTATATTTTTGATTTTTTTTCAAAATTTTTACACAGTATACAACAAGGAATCACACCATGAAAGAACACAAAAACAACAAAGTCGATGATAGCGTAAATGTAGGGGTGTGAGCACATTCGATAGGTAAATAAACTCAATCAATCATATGTGCACGATGCATATGTGAACTCCTAACGAATGAACATCAAAAGTATCCTTAGGTGTAAAAAATGTTGAATTTAGATGGCATCGTCTTAATCAAATCCACAAATCAAAGTTAAAGTGATTTTCACACCAATAATGTCCAAAACTATTTAACGCTTTTTTAAGATTTTCAAGGACGTGCAAACCCGTTTAAATTTTCCAACTAAACTCCCTCAGATGTATATTTTGAATAGAGGATATCTAAATTCTAAAGCTTTGGAGAATTGATGGTAAAAACTAATGGCTCATATTTGGCATGTATTTCTTTTTATTGTCTTTAAATTTTTTTCGGGCTCTTTTAACCTCTTTGGATCCCGGATAATAAAATTCCTCAAAGGATAGATAATTACCTTTCGTAGCCCTTCCTCGTTTTTAAAATACCACACAATCTCACCAAACATTTTTTTTACATGCACACCTTTCTTATCAAGTTTTATCACACTTGGTTCATTTTAAGGACAATATTGACGTGAAAACACCCAACCAACATGTAATAAGACAAGTACAATAATCAAACAAATCCGTGCATGTGTGCAATAAAGGAAATCATGAGTCAAACATGTAGGATGGAACAGTTAATTACATCTTAATGACTCCAAACATTATAAAGCACAAGGATGGCATGATATATTGTCTCGAAACACTATCAAATAGTCACATGAATAAATGGAATGAAATTGTGACTTGACTATCTTAAATACTCATCCATAAAAAGTGCAAATACAAAAATCTTTTTATTTTTTTTAAATTTTTTATAAAAAGAAAATCTTTTTGTTCTTTTCTAAAATTTTTATAAAAAGAAAATATTTTTTTTCCATTTTTAAAAAAATTATAAAAGTAAAATAATAATAATAATAATAATAATAATAATAATAATAATAATAATAATAATAATAATAATAATAATAATAATAATACACATGATACAGTCTAGCAACATGAATCATTTTATATGAAAATGACAAAGCATCCTATCCTAGACACAAACCAACCCCTCAGTCAACTGTGTAAATTCCTAAAGACTTCCTAAGACTTTTGAATCTAAGGGCATCTAAAGGTTTCGTGAAAATATCGGCTAACTGACCGTCAGTGGGTACGTAAATCAGGGATACAACTTTCTCCTCCACTAGTTGTCGTATAAAGTGCTCGCGTATCCTGATGTGCTTTGTGAGCGAATGCTGGACTGGATTGCGGGATACATGTTTCGCGCTCGTGTTATCATAGGAGATGGTCATTGTGTCCTGTGAAATCCCATAATCCTCCAGCATTTGTTTCATCCACAAGAGTTGTGTGCAATATCTCCCGACGACGATGTACTCAGCCTCCGCAGTGGAAAACGAGATGGAGTTTTGCTTCTTGCTTAACTAGGAGACAAGAGCATAACCAAAATAAAAACACCCACCAGAAGTGCTCTTACAACCATCTATATCCCCGGCCCAATCGACATATGAATAGGCGGACAAATGGTCATCGGTATCAAAGGAATACCAAATATCGTGTGAGAGAGTCCCACTCACGTATTTGATAATACGCTTTAGAGCGAGTAAGTGTACTTATTTTGGGGACACCTGACGTGCACAGTCTCCAACACTAAAGGCTATGTTGGGACGACTTGAAGTCAAGTAGAGAAGACTACCTATCATACTCCGATACAAGGTTTGCTCTACATCCTTGCCTGAAGTGTCCTTACTAAGCTTGATAGAAGTGCTCATAGGTGTACAAGCATGCTTAGCGGAGTCTAAACCAAATTTCTTCACAAGGTCTCTAGCATACTTGGATTAAGAGATGAACATACCATCCTCTAGCTGACGAACCTGGAGACCAAGGAAGAATATAAGCTCACCTACCATGCTCATCTCAAAACCACCTTTAATCTCCTCCTCAAAGTGGTGAGCATGCTGGGAGCATGTGGATCCAAAGACTATGTCATCCACATAGACCTGGGCAACCAAAATAACACCGTCATCTCTCCTGACAAACACCGTCATATCAACTCCCCCTCTCTTGAAGCCACGAGCTAAGAGATAGGAAGTAAGCCTCTCGTACCAAATACGGGGTGCTTGCTTTAAACCATATAAGGCTTTCCTCAGATATTATACGTGCTCCGGGTGCTTAGGGTCTTCAAACCCTTTTGGTTGAACCACATAGACCTCTTCCTATAGAATGCCATTAAGAAAGGCACTATTGACATCCATCTGATATAACTTGAAGAGCAAATGACATGCGATGGCGAGTAGTAAGTGAACGGACTCAAGCCTCACAACAGGAAAAAATGTCTCCCCAAAGTCTACACCCTCGATTTATGTGTAGCCTTGAGTGACCAACCTAGCCTTATTTCTGATTATGGTACCATTTTCGTCCATTTTGTTCTTGAAAATCCACCTGGTACCTATCACATTAGTCTCACTAGGCCGGGGGACAAGTTCCCAGATATTATTCTTTTCAAAATTGAAGTAACTCATCCTACATGGTAGATATCCAGTGTTCATCCTTGAGTGCTTCTTTGTAATTCTTGGGCTCAACTGTGGATTTGTAGCAAAAATGACTAACAACGTTCTCTAAATGAGCACGAGTCTTGACCCCTAAAGTGGGATCGCCAACAATGGCAGAAGGATCATGACTCTTACGAGCCCAAGCAGGTTTGTCCCCTAACACAGGATTAGAGTCCACAGAGTGTGGGTGAGGGACAAGTAACTTGTAACCATAAAAGTCCTCATCCTCACACTGAAGGCTAGGATCAATAAATGCCGAAGGTTCGTCATCTAGCACGGTGACATTTATTGACTCCATAACCTTAGAGATCTTCAGTTTAAAAATACGAAATGCTCTACAATTTGATGAATATCCTAGCAATATTCCCTTGTCACTCTGGGAGTCAAACTTTCCTAGTTGGTCTTTATCCCGTAGGATGTAGCATTTACTCCCAAAGATACGAAAATATGCAAGGTTGGGTTTCTTGCCAGTCCACAATTCATAAGGCGTCTTAAGTGTATGTGGACATAGGTAGACCCTATTCACAGTATGGCATGCAGTAGACACTGCCTCTGCCCAAAATCTCCTAGCAACCTTACGACCTAAAAGCATAGACTAGCCATTTCTTGAATTGTCCTATTCTTTCTCTTAACAATCCCATTTTGCTGAGGAGTCTTCACAACAGAAAACTGATGTTTAATTCCTAGGCTGTCGCAATAAAGATCTACCTTTGCTTCCTTAAATTCTGTGCCATTTTCACTACGAATCCTGTTAATAGTGACTCCGTGTTGATTTTGCAGGTCGTTAAAAACTTTACAGAATCGAACTTCTCTATCAAAAAACCTATAATCGAATATCTGGAGAAATCATCTTCCATCACGAGGATGTACCTCTTACCACCCAGACTCTCAGTATGAGTAGGATCCATAAGATCCATGTGAATTAACTAAAGCACATGGGAGGTGGTAATGGAATACAACTTTCGGGGGGGACTACGGATTTTCTTTCCCAGTTAACAGGGTCCACAAACCGTGGAAGTTAGATTTCCAAGAGATGGTAAGCCACGTACTAGGTCCTTTTTAGCTAAACGTGTCAAATCTCTTATGTTCACGTGACCTAACAGAAAAGTGAGGATGTGGGTACAATCCCATAGAAATTATCTTATGTCCTCACCCCTTGCACTAAAAGTTTACCAGATTGATTATAGACATTACACATGTCCCGGTCAAACTTTATGGTAAAGTTAGCGTCACACAGCTGCCTAATGCTGAGAAGGTTTGCCTTCAAACCTTTAACGTACAAAATATTCTCTAGCATAGGAAATCCTGGTAACACAACTGTACCTCATCCTACAATGCTAGACTTGCTTCCGTCTCCAAAGGTGACTCTACCATCCTTATAATCCTCTAGGTAGGTAAAGAATGATACATCACCTGTCATATGTCTAGAGCACCCACTATCAAAATACCAATGTGAGGTATTATGTGCTTTGAGAGAAACATGAACAACAAGGACCTTTTTCATCTTTTTTAGGTACCCAAGATGTGGTAACCTTTTGTTTACCCTTGTTGTTGTTGGTTTTAGCCAGGATGCGAAAAGCATTTACTGACGACAAAGATATTCGTCAGAATTCCTCCATCAAACTCTGTGATGTGGCAGGTAAAAACTCAACATGCTCTCTTAGACTGGCAAAATCATTAGTATGATGTAGTGGAGCAGTAGTACGTCGTGTCCGACCCAAACTATATCAAAACTCCCTGAGGTGGCCTTTTCTTTTGCAGTACGTACAAAAGAACACAGTCTTAGGCGGACCTCCATTTGTTTTTCTTAGTTGAACACTCCTTTGTGGATTTTGTCGATGGCCATATGGAGTCGTAGTAAACACAGGAACTGGTCTAGGTGCAATTTAATACGTGGTGGTACCATCATAACCTATTACCTGCGTATCACCAAAACCTAAAGCGAGACCGAGGAACATCTTTCCCATCTTTTCAGATCTATCCTTAATTTGAACCTTGACTTCCCGTGCTCGCTCACGATCATGAGTAAGCTGGATAACATGGGCTTCAAGTTTCTTTCGATTCTCCAGGGAGGAATGGAGCTCACTTATAAGACTAGACACTTGTTTAGTCAAGTCCCCTTTCTCTTTCTCAAAATCTCTCTCTCTCTCTCTCTCTCTCCAAACAGTCTCTCTCTCCCCCTAAACAAGCTTTCTTTCTCAACATAGGTAGACTCTCTTTCTCTCAAGGTAGTGCAGGTGGATGATTCTCTCTCTCCCGCTTCTTCTAAATCTTCCTTTAAAGCGGTGATCCTAAGAACTAGGGCGTTGTTACGCTTTTTGGTTTTAAATGACTCATTATATAACTCAGCGTAGGTACGTTGAAGATTACACTCGCTCTCACTTCCATCATCCTCCCCCTCACTCACATCGTTCTCACTGTCGAGTAGTTCCTATGAGGTAGCATCCTTAACGTCGTAAGGAGCACTAGAAGTATGACTAGCCATGAATGCGATGAAGTTGCATTCATGCGGTGAATCATCTCCAGAATCCACCAACTCGACCTCAGTGTTGTCACTAAGGGTAGCATTAAAGACAATATTGCCCTTTTCTTTTGCAAGCCTGTTCAGCCTAATAGCACACTCAAAAGATCTATAACCTTTACCTTCGCACTCATAGCATCTCTCACGTCTTTAGGAGGGTAATTAAAACCTTTTTCATTTTTCTTATTTTTCTCAAAAAACTTTTTATCTTTGAAATTTTCATTTTTCTTGAAATTTTTAGCGAATAGGGCCAAATCATCTAAATCAAAATCACACTCAGAATCTGACGTTTCTATCTCCCTTTTTCTAGATGGCTCAACTCTTTTTCTTGCCGACCCCTCACTTTTTCTAGCCTGGGCATTAAGTGCAATACCTTTATCTTTAGGTTTGAAGGATTTAGGAAACATATCAATTTCATACGTTTGTAAGTCTCCTACAAGTTCCTCTAATTTAAGCGTATTTAAATTACCAATAAAATTTCGCACAATGACTATAGGGATAAAACACTTAGGAAGTGATCTTAATTTTTTTTAACAACTCTATCATTAGGAATGTGTTCACCAAGATTAAAACTAGTGTTAACAATATCAGATAACCTAGCATAAAATTCATTAAATCATTCAGTCTCAAGCATGGTGATAGTTTCAAATTGAGTTGTTAAATTTTGCAGTTTAGACTCTTTCACATCATTAGTTCCTTCATGGGTAAGTTGTAAAACATCCCATGCCTCTTTTGAAGTGGAGCACGCCATAATACGTCGGAACTCATCAGGTGTGATGGATCCAGAAATAGCACTTAAACCCTTAGAATTAAAAGATGACCATTTAAATTCATCTTCAGTCTAATCAGTCACAGATTTTAAACTAGTCACGTTATTAGCAGTGACGGAGGGAGGTGTCCACCCTTTTTCTACTAAAATCCAAACACATTCATCAATGGCTTTTAAGGAAGATTTCATGAGGGCTTTCCAGAAAGCATAGTTTGTCCCGTAAAATGCTGGCATTTTATTATATAATTTCTTCACTGAACAAGCCTTTTTTCAAAAATCATTTTTTTCAGAAAATTAATATCTTAGAAAAATTTTGTGGAAAATTACACAGTATATTGTGTAATTGGCTCTGATACCAATTTGAAGAGTGCTCTTTTGTTCAAATAAAGGAATTATTTAATTAAACACAGTTCTTCAATTAAATTCTAAAAATATGCATCTAGATGATTTATAAAATAAAATAAAATAAATACAGCATGTGACACAACACATCAGGAAAAATCCCCGCAGGACAAAACCATATTATTTTCACTATAATTTGTAAATAACGGTTACACGAATTATAATGAAAATAAGTGTGACATACAAAAATACCCGTAGGTGTAGGTTTCGATGTCTTCAGCTGGAATCTCCTGTAAGAATTCCAAATGGACAACAATGAAGAAGATACCGGCTTCTTCACAAAATACTCCAAAAATGATGAAGAATAATCTCTTGAAGGTTTATAATGTTCAATTGATAAATGGGAATTAAGTGTGCATTTATAAGGAAGTTCTAAAGCCTAAAAAACATCTTTAAGAAAAGAAGGCAGAATCTGGGCCGAAATTTGCTCAACATGCTGAAAAGGTGTTTTGAGCACTAAGAAGTGGTGACAACATTTGACATAGAAATCGAGGTCAGCGGCGTCATTCGAACGACATTGGATGTCGCTCGAACGAGAACTCATGTCGTTCGAACGACATCGCTCTAGATGTCTATGTCGTTCGAACGACAGTAACATCTCAATTGAACGAGCACGCCTTAAAAAAATCCGTTTCTGCATAGAAAAAATTCTGCTTTAAATAAAAAATAATTTCAGACTTTAAAAAATATTTTCTAAAAATTCCCAAATATTTATGCAAATATAAACAACTCCAAATAATCATTTTATTGATAATGTGTCGTGGATTTTATGGGAAACGGTTGAGCAGTACGTAGCATGTAGCTTGATGCACGAGTGAAGATGATGGATGCATGGATTCGGATAAGGGCCGCCGAGGATGATCGTGATGACGTGCCGAACGTAGCGATATCAGATATACAAACTGTGATCTAGGGAAAACAGAAAATTCCTAGATTCTACCTGGACATTTATAAAATTATGTCCTTACAGTTTCACATATGATGAAAAATATTGGGGTCACATTGAGTTATTTCGAGAGAGTGTAAATTGAAGTTATCGCATCGACTAGTGGGAAATCCTCTTAGCATCGAAATTTTCTATTTGGGGATAATTATTATTGATAAGGGGTGCATCCTAATATAGATGGTATCCTTAATGTTGATTGAATTGAGAGACTATTCATATTTAATAGGTGTGGAGGATGAGTAAACTTGAAGTGAGAGATCGTATTATAAGATGAATTGGGAAGTATGCAAGTTAGCAATGGTAAGTATAATGAGAGTTATATACTTATAAATGAATTCACTTCTTTCATACATACGGACGTAAGAGAGTATGTATACCTATATGGCGTGATGTAATACCTTGTGTAATGTTTTGCATATATATGATGTGACTGTATATATATCTAGTGTGAATGATATATATATATACGTATTGTGTGAGTATACCCACCAGTGCTACCATGGGAAGTTGTGCGATGTAGGTGAGGCCCCTAGCTTGAGGAGCAGGGTGCGTATAGTCCCCAGGTCATATTCGCCCATTGTTTATTGTGTTATTTTATTCAGGGTGAGAAGTCTTAGGTATGATTCATTCACACTTTCAGGTTCAGAACAGTGACCGCTTCCTATACGTTGTGATTTATTTTTATTACCAGGGTGGTATGATAATAATCCGATGAATGGTAACCCGGGATAAAGTGAGTAATTCCTGGAAGCTGATAGCATTGTGAAGTATTTTTTTATCCATAAATAACTGGGTTTTGGATATTTACTTGTAGGTTAAGCGTGTTTTGTGTACTTATTGGTTGGGGTTGAATGATTATGCTTTGTAAATAGAGTAATGTTATAGACCCTAAAGGTTCGGAGCATTATCATATATATTGTGATTAGATATTATTGATCCTTATATATATTCGAAGTTATTTGTGGGGTACCGAGGGCATAATGGACCTCAACGACCAACATTGTCAAGGAGTAGTGTATCGAGGGGGCTCCTGGTTTGGATTTCGCTTTGTAAGATGTCGCACGCACGAAACGCATTGCAATGTTGGGAGTGGGGATAAGTTTAGTCTTTAGTACTCGAATTTATATGTTATAGCATAATAGTGCTTTATGGGAGATAATTATTAGATTAATACTCTAAAGAAGTAGCTGAGGTTATATGCATCATTCACCGGGGGCGTAATGGATCTCGATGATCAACATTGTTAAGGAGTAGTGTATCGGGGGGATTCCTTATTTGGATTTCTCTTTGCGAGACGTCCCACACACGAAACATAACGCAATGTTGAGAGTTGAGAGAAGTTTTGTCCTTAGCATTTGGATGCTAATAACCTATTTAAGTTAATAACTAGAATCTGATAAATTCTAGTAAGAGAATGGTATATGTATAGTTATTTGTTAACTTAAGTTCAGACGCACGCTTGAGATAGGGTAGAATAGGGAGTTTACGGTTATGTTTTAGAAAATGGATTATGCGAGTGTAGATTTGGCATGGGTTAGTATTGTATTGTCCCTAAAACGTGTTGGGTAGTTTAATTGAGGACCGTGTACATACATTTAGGTGCGCGCTTTAGTTGAGGAGTGAGATGGAGTTCCAAGAGAAAACGACTCCACTGTAATCATATATAAGTGCATTTATATTTATTATGCATTTTAGTACACTTGCTAAAAGTGTTTTCACACCTCGAGATCTCACCCGTTTATATTTCTCTCTTTCTATATATATTATATTATATTTTAGGTGTCGTGCCGCAAGGATACTGTGGGTAACTCGATTAAACATTCCGGCCCAGATAAGTAGCCTTCTTTAGTCCGACCCAAAGTCTACATGCCACATGCATAACTAATTCAGTTATGACCCATGCAAGATCGATAGAAAGATCCAACATCCCCACTCTCCGAGAAACAACATGTATAAATAAAACCCTTAGCCCGAGGCAAAGGTCATGCGATTGTAAACACTCCCCTCGAGTAAAGAGAAATAAAATACTGAGAGAACCACCGTGGACGTAGGCCTTCTTGATGAACCACGTATATCTTATGTTGTGTGTTATTGCAATTATTTCAAGTTCTTTATTTATTCTGGTGATCGCCTTTGCTTATTATTTTGTGTTGAGTTTAATTGTCACCAAAATTGGCGCCGTCTGTGGGAAACGTTTTATTTTCTTTTAAGAAATCCTTCACCAATAAGAACATGGAATGTATGGTCACAGCAGCAATGTCCCTTAAGCAGGGGATATTCAAGAGAAACCTTCTCCTCGAAGGCTCAGATCTGAAGCTCGATGCTTAAATCCTAGGGCTCGCCCAGAACGACAAGCTTCGGAGGAAAGTCAGGGACCAGCTAGGTCCACACAGGTCTCCAGGATAATCGACTCCTATGAATCCAGGATCCAAGATCAAGAGGAGGCCACTCACAAGCAAGAAGTTGATAATTCTCTTCTCAAGAGAAGACTGGAGAAAATGGAGAGAGAACTCCATCGTAGCACAAGGAAACGTCATTATCGCACTCCTAGCCCTTAGACGAGCAAATCTCGTTGCTAAGGAAGGAGTCCTAGACGTGGATCTCAAAGATTTAAGGAACACAGGTCAGATGATGACTTTCCCCAGTAACAACAACCTGCTCGCCATTAAAGAGTCCAGGTCGAGAAAATGATGACATACGAAATTTGGTCCGAAGAGAAATGGACCAACGCCCAGTACCTCTGGGTGCCAGATTGAACCGAGAGCTAGCTAGGTGAGCGCTCAGGACCCAGATGAAATCCCCTTTCTCAAGGGAGATAGAAGAAGAAGCTCCTAAGATGTTCGCGATCCCAAATTCAAGATCTACGATGGAAATACTAATCATATCGATCATGTTAGGCAGTACATGAAGGCCATGACCTTATGGAACCATAAGGACGCATTAATGTGTTGAATCTTTCTATCGAGCTTGCATGATGTGGCCCAAAAGTGGTTTGAGAAACTCCCTCATAGATCAATTAGGATCTTCGAGTTCCTGGCGGAGCTCTTCATAACTCGCTTCATTACCAGCATCTCCCACCCGAAGAGGATGGATGCTTTGCTGATAATAAAAAGATTTCCCTAGAGAGCCTCAAAGACAATGCGAATAGGTATTGGGATCTATTCAATGAGATTGAGGATTGCTCGGAGCAGGTCGCCATGGCATCCTTTAAGATTGGCCTACCCAGCTCCTACCTCTTGCACTATCCCCTTACTAAGAAGGAGGCCACGACCATTGACGACCTAATGGCTCATATTGAAAAATATGCCAAAGTTAAGGATGTGATCTGCCTCAGTGCAGGGGAGAATGGTCGCACCAAGTTCACCGATAAGAGCAGCGACAAAGATGAGAACCAAAAGAAAGGAAGCTAAAATGTGTGCAAGAGTGGCCCCAAGAGCGGGAAAAAAAATGATTCTTCAAAAGCATTTCAGGCAGTGAACACATTTTCAAATAACCAATCTACAATATTCTAGCAATGATCAAGGATGAGCCATTCATTAAGTGGCCCAGAAAGATGGGAGGAGACCCCTCAAAAAGGAACAACGCACTGAGATGTGCTTTCCACAAAGAGGGTGGGCACAAAACTGAGCACTGTAAGGCCCTCAAGTCTCACCTTGAAGAGTTAGCCCAAACTAGACATTTGAACAAATTTATGGAGAAAAAGGCAGAGAAGGTCGCTGCCAATAGAGACTCGAGGCCTGACAATATGCTCCAGGAGGATGTCGACCATGAGTTCGTAGTGATTCATGGGGCATCGGATCTAAAGAAGATTCAAGAAAACTCAGCTCGGATGGAAGTCAAAAAGATTACAACAGTAATGCAAGCTTTTCAAATCTATTCAGCTAAGACGCAGGCAGGAAAGCATCGGCGAGCAAATGATGTCGACTATAATAAACATATTCTATTCACGGATGAAGATCTAGTGGGAGTAAGGACCCCACATCATGATGCCTTGATCATTACACTCAGGATAGCTAACTATGATGTCGATAAGGGTATCTCATCCGAAGTAATGTATCTCGACCTATTCAGGAAGTTGAAATTAAGCGTCGCCGACTTAAAAGAAGCCACTGTTCCTCTATTTGGCTTCGTCGGTAAAGTGACCATACCTTTGGGAAAGATTGTAATTCCAGTAAGGGCAGGAAGTTTCTCCAAAATGATCGAATTTCTTGTGGTCGACATTGACTCACCCTACCAGGACATCCTTGGCAGAGGGTGTCTATATGCGATGAAGGCCTTCCCCTCTACCTACAACCAGAAAATCAAATATATGACTGAGCGAGGAGTGATGGAGATTAGGCAATGGCGAGAAAGTACTTTATACCATCTATTCACCCAAAGACGGAGAAGAAGGTCGAAAAGGCCAAGGAGAAGGTTGAAGAATAGGAAGGTTTGATACCTTCCAAATAGCAGCTAAAATATGGAAGACCTAGAGTGGAGGAGACCAGGCTCCTCCCCTATGAGCGGTTCTTTGAGAACCTAGAGGAAGTCACAGCCGACGATAATAAGAAAGATAGGATGTTCCTGATCGGAGCCTCTCTCAAAGATCAAGAGAAGAAGGAACTAACACTTCTTTTGCGGAATAACTTGGACATTTTAGCATGGGAACCTTATGAGATTCCTGGGATTGATCCCAGCGTGGTTTGTCATCGGTTGCACATTGACCCCACTTTTAATCCGATCGCGCAAAAGGCACGGTGAACTGCACCCAAGAAGGCCAAGGCTCTGGAGAAGGAAGTGGAAAAGCTGCTGGATACAGGATCCATACGGGAATTTTAATTCCCTAAGTGGTTGTCCAACCCAGTAGTGGTCCCAAAGAGCAATGGAAAATGGAGAGTCTGTATTGATTTCACCGACCTTAACAGAGCGTGCCCTAAAGACTATTTTTCTCTCCCAAAGATTGATTAGTTGGTGGATGCTACAACAACTCATGAAAGAATGATTTTCCTAGACGCATAATCCAGGTATCACAAAATCCCTCTACACGAGCCAGATTAAGACAAGTCAACATTCATCACCACCGTCAGTTTGTATTGTTACAAGGTCATGCCCTTTGGGATAAAAAATACAGGAGCAACCTACCAGCATTTGGTCACCAAAATGTTTAAAGACCAAATGGTAAGCACCATGGAGGTCTACATCAATTATATGCTCGTCAAGAGAAGGCATAAAGAAAACCACCTCTTGGACCTATCAAGGACCTTCGAAATCCTAAGGAAATACCGAATGAAGCTTAACGCAAGTAAGTGTTCCTTCGGTGTCCAGTCAGGAAAATTTCTTCGGTACTTGTTCAGCAAGAGAGGCATTGAGGCCAACCCGGACCAAATTGACGCCATCAATAGGGTGCATCCCCCTCGTATGATAAGAGACGTGCAAAATCTCACAAGAATGCTCGCGATCCTGAATCGATTAATCTCAAAATCATCCGAAATGTGGCAACCGTTCTTCCAACTTTTGAAGAAAATAAAAAGTGTAGAGTGGAATGAGGATTGCTCGAAGGCGCTTGAAGGACTCAAGGCTTACCTCAGTACACCACCCTTGATCGTAATACCTCAAGAGAATAAGTCTCTATACATATACCTCGCAGTTTTTAGTCACATCGTAAGTTCTACACTGCTATGCGAAAGAACGAGGATCTAACACCCAGTCTATTACGTGAGAAAAACTCTTTTGGACGTCGAACAATGGTACCTACAACTAGAAAAGCTCGCCTTTGCACTAGTGGTAGCCTCGAGGAAATTGAAACATTACTTCGAAGTTCACTCCATCATCGTCCTTACATCTCACCCCCTTAAAGCAGTCCTGCGAAAAGTAGATATGTCCGATAGCCTATCAAAGTGGTCAGTTGAGCTTGACATCCAGTTTCAGCCAAGGAATGCAATCAAAGGACAAGTCCTCACTGACTTCATCATAAAATTTATAAGAAACCATCCTTGCGACCAACTTCAACCTATTGGTCAAAGTGAAAACCCCTTGATACGAAGTGTTTGGCGACTGTTTGTTGATGGAGCCTCCAACTCCAAAGGGGTAGGAGTGGTTATCGTGCTAGTTACCCCTGAAGATGCAATCCTCGAGTAAGGAATCAGGCTTGGATTTGAAGCCTCCAACAATGAAGTAGAGTATGAAGCACTGATAGCAGGCCTACAGAAGGCACAGACACTGGGGGAAAATAAACTCTAAGTGTTTGGTGACTCACAGCTAGTCTCCAACTAGATAAGTGGAGACTTCAACACTAGGGATGAGAGAATGGCGACCTACCTCGCCACAATAAAGAAATTAATGTCTAACTTCGAACAAGTCAGCGTCCAATGGTTTCCTAAAGGAAAAAATAGCCATGCTGACGCCCTAGCGGACTTGAGCTCAGCGATCAATTCTGACCGACTTCCTTGCCCAGCCAAGCATTACCCAGATCGAGAAACTGCTAAACATAGGTCATGTTCTCCAGATTGAATCAACACCCAGTTGGATGGACACCTTAAGGAATTATTTGAAAGATGGTACCCTACCAGACGATAATAATGCCGCTCATCAGATAAGAGTCGAAATTGCTCGCTTTCACTTATCTCTTGAGGGAAAACTATATAAGAGATCTTTCATTGGTCCTTACCTCCAATGCGTTCACCCGAAGGACGTCGAGCAAGTTATGCATGAGCTCTATGAAGGAATCTGTGGGAGTGATATTAGGGGCAGGTCACTAGCTTTTCGAGCAATGAAGGAAGGATACTGGTGGCCTTACATGCAGAAGGATTCTGGGATATATGCTCGCAAGTGAGAAAAAAGTCAACTTCACGTGCCTATGGTTCACCAACCGACCAGCGACCTAAAGTCACTTCCTAGCCCATGGGGCCTTTTGTCCAATAGGGAATGGACATCATAGGCCCTCTTCCTACCGCTGCTATTAAATGCAAGTATTTATTGGTAGCGACAGACTACCTTACCAAATGGATAGAGGCAGAGTCGCTGGCAAACATTAGAGATGTGAATATGATAAAATTCATATAGAAGAACATTATCACATGATTTGGGATCCCCAGGACCATCATCACTGATAATGGAACCCAGTTCGAAAGTGGCCTCTTCCAAGGTTTCTGTAACGACCACGGGATTAGGCACCATTTTAGATCGGTGGCATACCCTCAGAGTAATAGACAAGATGAAGCTTCCAATAAAATAGTAATTGATAGATTGAAGAAGCGATTGGAGCGATCTAAAGGGGCATGGGTGAGAGAGATTCCCCACATCCTATGGGCTTACCGCACAACCTCACGACGAGAAACCGGGGAAACACCATTCGCACTGACATATGGTATGGAGGCACTCATTACATTGGAAGCAGGCCTCCCCACCATAAGGTCCCCCCCGATCGATCAAGGCCAGAACGATGCATCATTGCTCACTGAACTTGACCTAGCCGAGGAACGAAGAGAGATGCCTTTTGTGGAACTAGCAGGTTATCAGCAATAGCTAGCAAGGCACTACAACAAGAAGGTCAATCCGACAGCATTCCAAGTTGGGGACTACGTCCTAAGGAAAGTTCTTGCCAGCGCAGTAAAACCATCAGATGGCAAGCTAAGACGAAACTGAGATAGACCATTCAAGGTGATAAGGGACAACCTACAAGGGGCATATCACTTAGAAACGCTGGAGGGCAGGGATATACCTCGATCTTGGAACACAACCAATTTAAAGAAATTTTACTTCTAGTTTTTTGTGTTGATCTTTTAACCCAATGTTGAAATTTACAATTCATTTCTGATCAATAAAAAAATGTTTGGCAATGGCATTCTATGAAGGGTTGATTTTTTCTCAAATACTTTATAATTTATGCACATTTTCCAAGTTACAGGCTCTCTTCTTAACATATAAAATCAGGGTATTACCCTCCTCAAGTTTTCATAATCAAACATGAATAACCTCCTAGCATTGCCCCTGGCAATATATAAAGCCCTATAGGGGTCTCTTAGGCAGCTCGACCAACTCAGGTTGGTCGCCAAATAATATTTGGCTCAAAAAACCTGCTCGGATAGAATATCCAACACCATGTGTGTCCTCTCCATTGCCACACTTAGTCCTAAGGGAGTTTGACGACACAACCTAAAAGGTAAAGTGAGGTACAATGGTATCTTATAAGAATATTGGACTGGGGGGACACTCAATCAAGAAAAAAACTCTGCCTATATCAAATCTAGTAGGCTAAGAAGAGCCCAAGATAATCGAATAAGAAATCAATGAAGTAAAAAATACACAGCACATGTTTAGTTGGCGAATCGACCAAAACTAAATTATTTTATTACATCATTACATATACAAAGAGTTACATGTTCTGAATAAAATAAATCCTAATGAGGATTAGGTCTCCGAGCAAGATAGTCAGCCACTTATGCTCTTTGGTCATCATTTGGGTGAGGAGCTAATTCCTCCTCGACTTCATTTGAATCTGATTCCAATAGCAACATGGGGATAACATCTATGGGGACCCACTGATCATACCTCCTAAATGGGTTAGGCATCAAAGTTGAGGGGGAGATCTCATGACGATACCAAAGGACAGAGTTCTTAGGGACCTGTAACTCCCTAAGAGCACTCAACCATGCCCTAATAAATGATAACTCTTCAACTTCCCCCAACTTCATTAGAGCATCAGTCCAACCCTGATCATAACCATCAGCCCACACTCGCCGAGGACCTTTCTTGAACAGATGCCTCAGCAAGGTAACATCTCTTTGAAGACCGACAGCTATCATGTACGCTCGATGAACATCGCTTCGAAGCTCGGTAATCTCCATAGCTGAACCTCTATCATCAGTACCAGCTCACGGTCGAGTCGATGGAGAGGAACCACGTAGAACTCGATGAGAAATGCTCGGAGCATTCTCCCTCAGTCGTGAGACTTCTCTCCTCAGAGCATCATTCTCTTATTGAAGTACTTCTCCAACCTGATTAACCTCGAAGGCATCTAGGAGCTTAGACTTTTAAGCATCCACTTATTTTTGAACATAAGCACCGATCTCCTCCATCTCTTGGAGCCTATCCTTTAGCTTGGCAATGAGCTCTGACTGATCCTTATAATCTTTGTTTCTCGACCTAAGACACTTTCAGATCTTTACAAAGGCTTTGCGAACTCGATTGCTCATGTTAGGACCAAGATTCTTTCCTAGTTGAGAAGTAACAGGTATATACTCATCAACATCAATTAACTATAAACCATATAAGTATTGAAGAACAAATAAATCAATACGCGGAAGGGAACTGAATTTCATTTCATTTAAAGAAGGTACAGAGTACAATAGCAAATAGAAAGAGTAACCGAAATACAAAAAATATAAAGATCTCCCTAAAGAAGACTGGCTGGCAACATCAATCTATTCTGAGGTCGCTGGTTACTTCCCCTTATCTTCAGCATCTCCAGGCATACCTCCTTCAGACAAAGAAATTTCCATCCCCTGGTCAAGGGGAGCAGGGATAGGCACCTCATCTACGACAGGCTTGGAACTAGAGTCATGCTCGTCAAAGAGGGTGGAATTAATATCAACCTCGGCAGCGAGTAAGGCATTGTCCCAACCCTTCTTAAAGTTGAGATGACCAATATAACCATTCTAGGCCTCAGCATCCTCGTACGCTGTAACCCATCCAGCATTCTATGAGTTCTCTTTGAGGGTGACGACCTCAGATTCCACCTTCTTCACCTTCCCAGTAATCACCTTATTCTCCTCTGCCACTGCTAGCTTACTCGCGCAGACCAAGTCATAGGGCTTCCTCAGCTCTTCGAGCTCCTTGGTTTACACTTCTTTTGCTTTATTGGCTTGGGCCAAGGCGAGGTTAAAAGGCTTTTGATCAGAATTGGAAGTCTTCAAGCTGGCCTCCAGTTCGGTATTTTTCCTGTCCAGCTCAGCATTCTTCCTCGCCAACGTATCGTGACTGCGATGGAGGACAATGAAATCAGACACAAACTATAGAGAAAAGGAAAACATCAGTAGAGAAATTATTGAAAGAAGCATTGCAAGATAAGACAAGTGAGAATAAGCTTACTAAGGCTATCCCCTGACTCTCCTTCAGGGCTAACTGGTCGGTCCTTATGTTTATCGACCTCTGGCGATCAGCTGGCAGCACTGCCCTCTCAAGCACTGCCGAAGCTAACTGAGGGGTAAGAGCAATAGAAGCCACCTTATCCAGAGCAGACACGGGCACCAGAGACTACCCCATCTTTGTCCTCACCTCTTCTCTCCTCTTCTCTTCTTCCCTCTCTTTCTTATCCCTCTCTTTCCTCTTTTTCTCTTCCACCTTCTTCTTCTCCTATTCATTCTTTCTCTTCCTCTCTCTCACCAGTTCCTCCTTTTTCTTCTTCCTCTCTAGCTCGTGAGCAACATTCTGGGAGCTAGTGGAGGTATCCCCGCTCCCAAATTTTTACCTCTTCAATTGGCGAAAGAGCAGCACATTGTCTTCATCATCATCTCAGATCAAATTCTTCCAAGGAGGATCCATATCTTCCTCGCTGGATCTACTTGAATCCCCATGGAAGATTCTTTACTACTTGAGATCTCCTCATTGTAATCACCTTCAGTACTACCCCTGTTATCCCCCTCATTCTCTTCACTAGAGTTATCTTCCTCCTCGTCCAATTGGATTGGTTGAGTAGCAACCTCTTCTGTGATATCTAGATAAGGAATGTTATCCACATGTCGAGTGATGAGACTGAACCCAATGTTCTTGTATTATAGAATAAATTCCACTGATCGAGGATGCTCACCATCATCTAAGAGTTCCCTAATTTTCCAAGCCTTAACCAGCTCGGCAGCTCGAATCTCATGAAGGGCGAGTTTTAAGTTCTTTGACTTTGCTGAAAAAATAAAGAGAGAAAGATATGATAAAGACCATACACTAACAGATAATCAATGATCAGAACAAGAACCATGACTACCTATATATTCCTCCCCATAAAAGGGAATCACATGTCTCCCAGACCTCGACCCTTAACTATGGGGAGGGAACTGCCAGTTTCTGGCAATAAACCCCTCACGCCAGTAGTACTTATGGGAATAAGGTAGATTTACTACCAATACCCTATTAGGACTCCTAACTTTGAGGTAAAGAAGACCAGAGCTTGTTCGAGAAAAAGAATAGAAATAACAGATTTTAGCAAGCCCTAGATTGGTGGCATAGAGTTGATTAATTCTATACACACCATTGACATTTTTCCAAACATTTGGCGAGCACTGTGTAGGAACTATATAAAAGTAATTAAAAAAGTGCAAAAACAAGCGATTTAGGGGAAAAGTAAGACCCCCCTGGGATAACAAAAGAACATGCGTCCAGTGGCCGTCCTCAATGTCCCTGAAATTATGAGGAGCAGGGGAACATTCGATGTCTGCCTAGTTTGGAATATTGTAAAACATCCTAAACTATGTTATCGACCTATTACCTATTTTTTTCATCAGAAAGGAGAAACCCTAATATAGAATATGAAGAAATTCCAGCAAAAAAAGAAGGAGTGTAAAGAACTTACGAAGTAAGAATTAGCTTGAGACAATGCAAAGTCGCAAGCAGAGAAGATGAGAAGATATGGAAGAAGCTTGAAGATGGAAGACAAGACCTGCAAGTGAGGAAGCAACAGTGAGAGGTTGAAAAAATCTAGAGAGCGTAAAGAAATTTGAAGCGACATCAGGGAATGACCTCTCCAAGCTGTTTTAAACCTTTATAATCATAACGCACAGGGAACGAAGCAATCTGCCGCCTAAATTGATTCGAGAAAGGCGCTTCAATCCCAGGGTGTCATGAGATTCACAAAAATACCACTGAGGCTATTATTTAAAATTATTGAGCCCAAATTGTGACCCAAAAATTTTAGGGGCAATTGTGGGTACCTCAATTAAACATTTTGTCCCAGATAAGTAGCTCGCTTCAGTCCAACCCAAAGTCTACAGGCCACATGCATAACTAATTCAGTTATGACACATTCAACCCCTAAAATTTCTCACGAGATATTCTAGGAGTTATGGGCTAATGTGGAGGAGTCCAACGTCCCCACTCTTCGAGAAACAACTTGTATAAATAAAACCCTCAGCCTGGGGAAAATGGCATGCAATTATAAACACTCCCCTGGAGTAAAGAGAAATATAATACTGAGAGCACCACCGTAGACGTAGGCCTTCTTGTCAAACCACGTATATCTTGTGTTGTGTGTGATTGCAATTATTTAAAGTTCTTTATTTATTCTGGTGATCGCAATTGCTTATTATTTTGTGTTGAGTTTAATTGTCACCACAGATACCTATGATGCTTTTCTATCCAGTATTCGTAGAGCTGTAGCAGATGCGAACTATTACGGGATTTTGTTCTAGCCATTCCTAGATTTTAGTAAATTCAGTTTAGGATTCAGTTTGTATATCGGGTTTACACCCAAGGATTGTGTTGTAGCACTTTTATATTTCTCTCCTCAGGATTTTTGTATTGTTTGTGACCCGACAACATATTCGGGTATATTCTTTTTGTGTACTTATGATGTAATTTAGAATTTCTTGTTTTTATCATAGCCATGTGCATTTGTTCAGTAGTTATTGAGTTGTTGGGTTATTGCTGTTCATTGTATGTTTTAAAATTTTATTTTTTTTGGCACTCGCATTTTATTGTATTGGGTAGTTAGTTGTTTTACTTTTGTATCGTCAGTAGATGCTGAGAGTGATCCACTTGAGATTCCTGATTAATTATAGTGTAAGGTTGGCCACCCTTTATTATTTTAAGCGCGGTGTCACAGGTGGTATCAAAGCATCAGGTTCTAGTGCCCTTAGGATCTGTGCGGGTTTTCTACGTTCTTCCGTAAGTATTCTTGATGTGGAGCCCTACTATTAGGACTGTTGTGTTCATTACATCTATAATTTCTTCTGCGATGATAAATCACTTGAACAACGTTCTGATACAATTGTTCTTGTTTCAGATGCCACCGAAGAGATGTTGTCCAGGTAGGGAAAATAGAGGGGATGAGAATGTGGAACCCCAAATGCCTCAAAGGACTATGACTACAGTCGAAGTTGCCAATATTGTGGCACAAGCACTAACCGCTGCCATTTTTACGATGGCGCATCAACCAACAGCTCAAGCAGCCCAAGCCCACCGAGAGCCATCTACGTGGGAAAGAGTACGGGAAGCTTTTTGAAAGGGGCATCCTCCAAATTTTTTATGGGAAGTTGATGCAATAGTTGCAAGTCATTGGAAGAAGGGTATGTAGAGGCATCTTCAAATGGTTAAATGCAGTGAGGAGCAAAAGCAATTACTCGCCACCTTTGAATTAATGGGATAAGCTCTTTAATGATGGGAATGAATCACCACATCGGAGCAGAGAGATGCAATGCCCATAGCAAATTTTTGGGAACGCTTTGACCGAAAGTATTTTCCTTCTGCGATCTAGATGAAAATGAGGAGGATATTATTGGATGTGTTTCAAAGTGATCGAATGGTGGCCGAGTACGAAGAATAATTTACTCGATTGGAAAATTTAGTGCCCGATGAGGTAAACACAGAGGAAAAGCGAATAACGAGGTTTATAGGAGGTTTATAATGGAGAATTCGACAACATTTGATAGGGAACCCATCATTATTGAATTTTGTCGAGGTAGTGAATGCGACATTGTTACATTGTTAGGAATATAGTCTTTGTTTGCAAGGAGGTAAGAAATTTAGAGACCCGGGTTCATCTAGTAAGTCTGGAGAAGAAGGTACTGGTGGAGCAAGATGGTATAAGCAGGATTATCAAGGGTCGCAACAACATTTTGTTCATCAGGATAGGCATGGAGGATTTGCTGGTAGATGTTTCTTTTGTAAATAAATTGTCCATAGGAAGATGGATTATCCCAAAAGAGATAGAGGGACACTTTTTGAGGAAGTTTTGGATATGCAACCCGTACAGTAGGTCCAAGGCCATTTTGAGCAGGAGGACTTCGAACAGGAACCCATCAAAGAAGTGATGCAGTCGGAATATGGAGGTATTATGTAAATTATATTTTTCCTTTGTGGTTAGGTTATGCCTTGAAGGGTATTGGGAGTATCGCAAGTAAGATTTTAATGAGCGGTTAGTAAAAATAACCCAGTATGTATGGGATGACCCGGAAGGGAGGAGTGAGCAAGTGAGGCTCTTAGACGATATATTTTGGGAAAATAAATTGTCTTGTGATGTTCCAGTAAAGAGTTATGACTTTTCTTTGAACGTAGGAACCGTTGGAACCCGTTGATTAGTAACGGTAAAGCTATCGTTTTATATCTGTGCTAGACTTTTGTATTGGTATGTTCCAGTTATGGAAGGGCCTAGTGTATGGAAATGTTATGTTATGATGTAAAGGATTTTGTTACTAAAGAGATTCAGGGTTTAGCGGGTTATTGTTGAGCTAGGAATTTTAGCTCCTGGTTGTGCTAGTTTTGAGAACTAAATGTTGGTAAGATTACTGTATTTGTTGGCACCTTGTGTCTTGGGCATAAGGTATTTGATTCGGATGTCGAAAGACATAAAACCATATATTTTTTATATTGTTTTATAGGCCTTTGGGCATTATCAAAATGATTCAAAAATATTTTATTTTTTTAAAACTTTAGTCCCGATTTAACTGATCTCAATCCCCAACAGAGCTACATAGTAGTGTATTGAGAGAGTTCCTTGTTTGGATTTCTCTTGCGAGACCTCCCCCCATGAAAGTAGCGAATGTCAGGAATTGAGAAGAGTCAAATATTCGGACATTCCAAAATTTTTATATGATTAGTAAGCTATAATGGATTAATTTGTCTTGAGTTATTTTACAATTTGAGGCTAAGTGAAGCCGGGTAATGTTTAAGCAGTTGAGCTTGGGTACAGGGTGTATGGGCACCCTAGTTAACTGATTTGGTTATAATTAAAGTGATTCAATGTGAGAAGTGGGAGGGATAAGTATAGTGATCTTGAGGATAGGTGTCGTAGGATCTATTTGAGGTTTGGAGTACTAGGCTTAACTTAATTTCGAGGGAAAAATTCTTATAAGGGGGAGTCTGTAATACCCTATGATTTTCGGACTAATAATTTAATTAATTTGGGATAAATAAATATTTATTTAAATTGGAGAATTTTAATTTTGGCAATTGAGGTCAAATTTTAGGATGTTAGAAAGTATTTCGAATGATGATTCTGAGTGTGCGGTTGATCCCGGATGGGTCGAGATAGTCGAAATGACTGTACTTGGGTCTTATTTGGGTTCCAGAATATTTTAAGTCCGTTTGACTCGAGTTGGAGTAACCGAGTCATTTAAAGTATGTATTATCATTTAAAGTTAGGTATCTTAGATTTAAGGCTTAAAAAGCCTCCATGAGATAACAATCTCATTTTGTGAGAAGAGAAAGCCCTAGAGAGAGAGAGAGAGAAGAGGAAAGGAAGAAGAGAAAGAAAAGAAAAGCTTGGGGATTCCGGCCATTACGCGATTTCGAGGAAGATTCAACCTCTACAACTTTGAGGCAAGTGATTAAACTTGCTAAATAATTCACGTGTGTCATTTATTTCATGATTTGTGGATAAATTATGGATTTTGGGTTAAAAGTGTTAAAACCTACATTGTTGGGTTAAATCTCACATTTGATGTTTATATATGGATTTGAAGTTGTAAATTAGTTGGGTTAAATTATTTGATGAGTTTTAATGTTATAAACTTGTTTGGGTTGAAGATTTTTGGTTAGAAGATGATATTTTGGGGGTTTTAAAAAGTTATGTTTCTTCCAAATTGAAGCTTCGCCGAGATATCTGCTACAGCCGGTCGACCGCGACCAGGGGGCCAGTCGATCGCACCTCAGGGGAAAAGTCTACTGCCTCCTTCTTAAGGGAAAATTTAGAACCGCGATCGACCGGGGGTCTGGGGCCGGTTGACTGATCATCCGTTTTTAACCCAAGAATTGGATTTTATTTCCACCCCTTTTCTTTTGGGTCCGGAACTTAGGACCCTTTTTAAATATGTTACGAGGAGTATGTTTTGGAGACTTTTAGGGAGTTTCACATATGATGAAAAATTTTGGGGTCGTATTGAGTCATTTCGAGAGAGTGTAAATTGAAGTTATCCCATTGACTAGTGGGAAATCCTCTTAGCATCAAAGTTTTCTATTTAGGGATAATTATTGTTGATAAGGGGTGCATCCGGATATAGATGGTATCCTTAATGTTGATTGAATTGAGAGACTATTCATATTTAATAGGTATGGAGGATGAGTAAACTTCAAGTGAGAGATCGTATTATAAGATGAATTGGGGAAGTATGCAAGTTAGCAATGGTTAGTATAATGAGAGTTATATACTTATAAATGAATTCATTTCTTTCATACATACGGACGTAAAAGCGTATGTATACCTATATGGCATGATGTAATACCATGTGTGATGGTTTGCATATATATGATGTGACTGCATATATATCTAGTGTGAATGATATATATATATACATATTGTGTGAGCATACCCACCAGTGCTATCATGGGAAGTTGCGCGATGTGGGTGAGGCCCCTGGCTTGAGGATCAGGGTGCGTATAGTCCCCAGGTCATAGTCGTCCACTGTTTATTGTGTGATTTTATTTTGGGTGAGAAGTCTTAGGTATGATTCGTTCTCACTTTCGCGTTCGTAACTATGACCGCTTCCTATACGTTGTGATTTGTTTTTATTACCAGGGTGGTGTGATAATAATCCGATGAATGGTAACCCCGGATAAAGTGGGTAATTAATGGAAGATGATAGCATTGGGAAGTATTTTTATATCCATAAATGATTGGGTTTTGGATATTTACTTATGTGTTATGTGTGTTATGTGTGTTATGTGTACTTATTTGTTGGGATTGAGTGATTGTGCTTTGTAACTAGAGTAATGTTATAGACCCTAAAGGTTCGGAGCATTCTCTTATATATTGTGATTAGAAATTATTGCTCCTTATATATATTCGAAGTTATGTGTGAGGAACTGAGGGCATAATGGACCTCAACGACCAACATTGTCAAGGAGTAGTGTATCGGGGGGGTTCCTGGTTTGGATTTCTCTTTGCGAGACTCCCCACGTACGAAACGTAGTGTAATATTGGGAGTGGGGAGAAGTTTATTCCTTAGTACTCGAATTTATATGTTATAGCGTAACAATGCTTTATGGGAGATAATTATTAGAGTAATACTCTAAAGAAGTAGCTGAGGTTATATGCATCAGCACCAAGGGCGTAATGGATCTCGATGATCAACATTATCAAGGAGTAGTGTATCGGGGGGGTTCCTTGTTTGGATTACTCTTTGCGAGATGTCCCACGCACGAAACGTAGCGCAATGTTGAGAGTTGAGATAAGTTTTGTCCTTAGCATTTGGATGCTAATAACTTTTTTAAGTTAATAACTAGAATCCGATACATTCTAGTAAAAGAATGGTATATGTATAGTTATTTGTTAACTTAAGTTCAGATGAACGCTTGAGATAGGGTAGAATAGTGAGTTTACGATTATATTTTAGAAGATGTATTATGAGAGTATAGATTTGGTGTGGGTTAGTATTGTATTGTCCCTAGAACGTATTGGGTAGTTTATTTGAGGCCCATGTGCATACGTTTAGGTGTGCGCTTTAGTTTAGGGGTGAGATGGAGTTCCAAGAGAGTGCGACTCCACTGTAATCATGTATAAGTGCATTTATAATTATTATGCATTTTAATACACTTGCTAAAAATATTTTCACGCCTCGGGCTTTGACCTGTTTATATTTCTCTCTTGCTATATATATTGTATTATATTTTAGGTGTCCCGCCGCAAGGATACCTATTATGCTTTTCTATCCAGTATTCGTGGGTCTGTAGCAGATGTGGACTGTTGCAGGATTTTGTTATTGCCGTTCCTACCTTTTTGTAAATCTTATTTAGGATTCAATTTGTATATCGGGTTTACACCCAAGGGTTGTGTTGTAGCACTTTTATATTTCTCTCCTAGGGATTTTTGTATTGTTTGGGACCTGACAACATATTCGAGTATATTCTTTTTGTGTACTTATGATGTAATTTAGAATTTCTTCTTTTTATCATAGCCGTGTGCATATGTCATCATGTTCAGTAGTTATTGTGTTGTTGATGTTCATTGTATGTTTTAAATTTTATTTTTGGCACCCGCTCACTACACCGAATCTGTCGAATTATCACGGTCATTGACCTTGACAAGTTGGACGATAATTCTCGGGGTGACAACTTTTTTGTCATGGACTTGTCACGATTATTGATCGTGATAAGTTCATTAGAATTGTCACGATCATGTCACGGTCTATAACTGTGACAAGTTTTATCACGGTCATAAACCGTGACATATCCGTGACATTCTTTAAAAAATTATCACGGTCAATTACCATGAGAAGTTCGTGACAAGTTTCTTTGTCACGGACTTGTCACGATTAATGACCGTGACAATTCTGGGCAGAATTAAAAAAAAAATCTGCTTGGCAATATTGCCACTACCACTGCCCAGCAGTACATTTGTAACTGTTATAGCAACATTGTACCTATTCAAACATCATATATCCAAATAAAATAGAGGTAATGCAAATATACATTCAAAACAATATGCATCACGATATAATCCAAATATAATTCAAATGTAACAACTTAAAATAATTCAATTCAAATAATGTCACTACATGTCTCGGGTAAGGTTAGCTCTAAGGAGGTGAGTAGGGCACATGATATACGAATTGACACACCTAATAATATACATCGTGCTGCATTATTCGCGCAACCACAAGGGAGAGTTCTCCTTCTCGGGTATCACATGTGTGACGAGCCCCTTAGACTCGATGTCTTGAAGCAAACATCCATGAAGTGGCATACCCTGGATGGTATTCGGATCCCTCAACCCCTTCCCTATCCACTAGCCATCAAATATGTCTAGTATAAACACGCTCGGCCAACCAAGTGTTGACATCGATCGGTTGAAGGGAGACAAATAGGGGAGTGAATCATCAAAGTTCGCACGTATCGATGATGAAGAAGCGAGGTCCACATCCTCATCATCCTGCACCTCGTCCTCCTGCACCTCCTCCTCCACCACCTTCTCCTTACCTTTCTCCATTTGGTTTACGCCCAACGAACACTTCAGGAATGAGAACATATCTTGGACCGTCGTCTCCAAATGGGACAGCTTCGCGTCATGTGAGTCCACCATTTGAGCCAACCCGATGTCGTTCGTCTCCAATCCGATGATCCTAGATTTGGCCACCCGCGAGCTCACCCCCTTTTCCTCCCCTTGCGATCAGTGCCAAGCACTTGGCTGAGTGCGCCTGTGGACAAAGATACCTTATCGGCATCAGACTGCGACTCATGCACTTTCTTAAGCTTTGTCTGAAACGACAAAAAGCACATGATTAGTAAAATAAGTAAATAAAAAAATTATAATGTAATTAACAAAAAGTAAACTGTCAGATTACTTACAATCGTGGCCGCGACGCTCGGGGACACCTCTTTATCCTTCCCCTTCTTCGTCCGAATAGCCACAACTAATCACGTATTAAAGGTAAGAAGCGTAAATTCATGGATTAGATTAAACAAAACATAGATTTATAGTATGTTTCATTTAATTATGTGTTATTTATATTCGATTTTTAAATTTCAAATTCAAATTCAAACTTTGATTTATAGTATGTTTCATTTAATTTAATTTAATTTCTATTTACCCCATCTCCTCTAAAGGGTGAGTGGTCCTATCCCATTCAAGACCGCATATTTCTGTAATATACATAATAGCTCATGCACATTGTTACGATTTGAGAAAAATTTGGGAGCATATCCCCATAGTTCTCCAAGTACACGACATAGATTGGCAAGTGTGAGTATTATTTCAATTGATCAATTGAAATAACAGTCACACTTGTCAATCGAGTATGTACCTAGAGAACATTAGGATACGACTGCAGAACTTCCTCCAAAAGTAACAAATTTAAGCCACTAAGTATATTATTATACATAAATTATGCAGTCCCAAACAGTCCAAACTGGACAATTCGAGAGATCTCATTACAGGGGTAATGACTCTCGAACGGGTCTAAGGGCTATTGAATGAGTACGCATAAGAACTAGAAGGCTAGTATCTATGCGCACTATATATAATTTCAAGTATGTTTAATTTAATTATCATACTATATATATATTGTTCGTTATACAAAGTAATTTTCAAAAAAAGTTGAAAAATCCCACCCCCATATGGACAATAATAATTCAGTGGTCATGCCACTTTTAAAATTAAACAACCCAACATCGATCCACTATAATCCAACCGCAATGGCAACAACAAATGTGTATCCCGTACTCCTTCTAATTCATCTACTCAATTAATTCTTTTCATCAATTAAACTAAAAATTAAAGTATACAATTATTAATTTACTAATTTACAATGAGGGGCAATCCTACTTGCATATGAAAGGGGAACTACAATATGAGGGACAATATCTAATAAACCAATAAAAAATTAATTAAAAAAATACATACACGGACATATACACCCCCTACCCTCCCCCCTCCCCCCCCCCCCCCCCCCCCCCGCTGCCCCTGCTCACTACATGCACACACACACATATATACACACACACACATATACGCACACGTATATATACACACACAAACACACACACACACACACATACCCCAACATACCAAAGTTCTAGAGAGAGAGAGAGAAATTAGCCGCTAGAGAGAAAGAGAGAAATAGAGGGAATAAAATTGGTGGGAAAAAAAAGAAGGGGGAGGATTTTTTACTGACAGAATTGTCACGGACGTGTCACGGTCAATGACCGTGACAAGTCTTTGTCACGGACTTGTCACAGTCATTGATCGTGAGAAAAAACGCGTGTTTTTTTATCACGGTCATTGATCGTGACAAGCCTAGTCGCTAAAAAGGTGACAATTTTACCATTTTGGTGTAGTGAATTTTTATAGTATTAGGTAGTTAGCTATTTTCCTTTTGTATCGTTAGTAGATGCTGAGAACGATCCACTTGAGATTCCTGATTAATTATAGTATAAGACTGACCACCCGTTATTATTTTAAGTGGGGTGTCATAGCTAGTCAAATCCGTCAAGCTAGTTAAGAAACTCAATGAGCGTTCGTTGCATTGCACGGTCTTAACCATTATTCACTGTAAAATGACGTCCAATAATTGCATCGATCTTATCCATAAAATTGACACAGGGTTGGTGTTCTCGAACATCTGAGAAACATGAATAAGACATCACTCTTATATGATATACTGAATAAAAGAGAGTATGTAATCAAAAAATCATGAACACACAATTTAAAAACCACAAATAATCTTAATATCAAACGCAAATGTAAAAACACATCGAATCCAATTTGAACATAGCCGAACTTCAATCAAATCTGTACACACAAAAAAAATAGGCGCAAAAATTAAAACCCATAGTGGAAGTAAAAAATTGAAATGCACCAACCAAGGACCTACTATCGAAAGACCATCAGGCGAGAGCTCCACGGCCGCTTAGAACACCATCCCATCAAAACTGACAACCCATAGAAGTAGTGATAATGTTCGACCATCACCGACGCTTGGAGGAGCTCCGGGTCCTATCAAAATAATACTAAATCAGTGGTAAGTCAAAAATAAACTGGTTAGTTACAAATAAACAGGTCAATCACGAATAATCTTTTGAATTAAAAAACTATTTGCTCTTCGTAATTGATCAGTCAAAAATAATGATGGAGCAAAGCAATATTAAATCACTGGAGCATTAGTTATTATCGGAATCAAAATTTCATTTAGTAAAATACGGGATTATATAATAAACTGTTTAAATTTCTTATAATCGTTTGAATCCATAATAAACCATGGATTATTGGTTTAAACCATGCATCTAAGACTTGAGTTCAAAAAAATATAATTGTTTGATCTAAACAATAAACCATGGACCGAGACATGAGTTTAAACAATAAACTGTTTGATTTAAACAATAACCTATTTGGTCTTCTTTTTTTTCGTTTAATAAAATAAGGGATTTAAGAGTTAGACAAACGAAAACATGGATATAAGAATCGAGTTTAAAAAAAGATTAGAAGAAAAAACATGGATCTAAGATTAGAGAGATTAACCTAGCGATTGTCCTTCTTCTTAAAAAATGAAGAGTTTTCGCTCTTCTCTCTCTCTAGAATATGCGGCTGTAATGGTTGGAAAATGAGATGAGGTATCATAAACCTGACTTGGAAGGGGACCATACACTCCCAAATTATCCACCTCACGGAGACTGTACGTTCCCGAATCAAAGCCCCCTGATATTATTTTGATCACCGGACCACCCTGGTGAGTTTGAAATTTGAAACTTGGAGAGAGAAAGATGTAGCTTTGAGTTTTATTGATGGGTTGAGTACGTCTTAGGTGGGTTTGTTTTTTGATATAAAATGACATAGGGGTTGAGAGAGAAATTGGGCTTATATGTAATAGTGTAGAAAATACCATTATATCCTTGTGTTTGAATTTTAAAGAAAAAGGGGAAAATAAATTAGAGTGTGTCAAAAGAGAGAGAATCCAAAATTTTCGAGGGAACAAGGGGTAGTGTAGGAAAAACTCATATAGATGACATCATAGTTATATCTTATGACATACATAAGTTTTACTCCTTATTCTCTCTCTCTTTCTCTCTCTCTCTCTCTCTATATACACACACACACACACACACACACACACACACATAGAGAGAGAGAGAGAGAGAGAGAGAGAGAGAGGATCCTATACATACCACCTCTCGGGCTAATTTTTTTCTAAGTTATTTAAACATTTAAGAGAACTCCTAAAAAAATCAACTCAAGATGTTTTTTTTTGCTATTTAAAAAATACGGTCAAAATATGTCAACTTTTAATATGCTTAAAAGATGACATATTTTGACCGATTTTTAAATAGTAAAGAAATTTATTTTGAGTTGGTTTTTTAGAGGTTCCCTTAAATATTTAAAGACCATATAAAAATCAGCCCAAAAATATTGTTTTAACTTAAATATCCACAAATCTTTCTAGTTAATATGGCTTCCTCCTTGTTGAAATTGATTTCCTTTGTTGAATTAGATTTTTAATTCTTGAATTAAATTCCTTCTTGTGAATTTCCTTGCTCTCATTCAATTCCTTTATATGTCGAGTCCAGTTAAATCCCATTACCAAAACTCTAAACTTACCGATAACCACAAATAACTCCATATCTATCACTAGTATAGCTCCCGATTCCTCTCGTAATGCGAAGAGGGAGTTGTGCCAATTACAAAATGGGAATTCAATGCATCTACGTAAAGTTTGGCCTTGGATACTTACATGTGTTGTATTTAAATTATTGATTTGATTGGGTTCCATATTCAATGAAATGAAGTAATGAAATCCCATGTCTCTCAGACTTTTAGATATGTGAGTTCGAGTATAATTTTATAATTGGGATTCTTACCAATATGTCCCGTTTACTATCTATGTATTAAAAAAGGTCCTATATTATTTTTTTCTCTGATTAGTCCCATTAAAAAATATATTTTTCTTCAATATGTCATGTTACAAAACAAATAGTAAATTTCTACAAACTGTGCAACCTGTGAAAAATAGATAGTGAATATTGTCTATCGGTGCAAAGAAATTGTAAGAATAAAATGTAGTAATATATAGTAGCTGTACAATGTGATGCTCCTCAAATTCATGTTTAGGGTGATGATTCCTAAATACACAGTTTACGAGAGTCACACAATTAATAAGATCCTGAGCATGTGGAATAACATCAAAGTAAAAATGGCTATAGATAATCTCAAATCATATTAATATGACAATCAATAAAAACTTGAATAAGTACAATATGAAACTAAATACAAATAAACAAATACATCTTAATACATAATAAATCTTCTTAATACAAAACTAATAAAACTAAACAATAAATACAATTCTATGGACGTAATCAAATTATGAAATTGAATATACCAAGTATTTTAATACAAAAAAATAGAAAGGGAAAGAACTCTACACTATATGAATCCTTAGCTGCAATCCATGCTAAGGAGTCAGTACCAATATGCAAATCCTCTAGTCCCCTGCAAAAGTTGCTAGAAATTTGACTCATAAAAATGTGAATCAATCCAACTTTAAGAAATCATCAATGTAGCCCAAACAAAGATAATAATATAGTATACTAGAACCATGCGATACTCAAAATTTATAAAATATGAGTCTTCAAATAATAAAATTACTGACATGACGATAACTTCTCTTAATTTCCTAAATTGGAAGTTAACATGATTTACATACATAGTCTCTATACCATTAGCAAGATATACCATTAAAGTTTATTATAAAGTAATCCCTTAACCGTAAAATATTATTTTCTCATACCTAAACTACTAGGACTACCACGGTCTATCCCATGCTTGAACACTAACCACTAATCATCGACTCATATAAATCAACCACCTCGATTCAAATGCTACAAAGGTCTATATTAGACCTAAACATTATAGCATCACGTCATCTCCCACTTTCAACCATAACTATATTATGTCTATGGAACGTAAAATTCAAACAAGTAACTGCCCTTTATATTTTTTTCTAGTCCAGTTAGTCATAAAGGTCCAATTATTATTAGACCCCAACCACAAGCATATAAGCATTCCAGAACTTTCTTATTTAAAGTTACCCATCTCAAGAGAAGTGCCCCTTCCACCCTTTTAACTCCTATAAAGTCGAATCTTAACTTTTTATTATAATAATAGCTAAGGGTACCACCCTCTTCACAAACGAGAGTTCTATCTAACCAAATACGACATATAACACTCCACTATAGGTTTCACATATTCTCACTATGACATCATGTATCCATTGCTATAATTAATTCAATAACACAAGAAACAACACACTTACACAATAACAATTAGGTCATAGCTCCACTCATCCCAATTGAAACAAAGCATCTTAATAGTTTATCGCCGATCATCGTAGGCCATTTACACTACTCCTTCACAATTTACTATATGACATTCATGCCCCCTCTATTTCGATCATCCAATTTACAATGATCATATATGTCAATAAAATAAGGGAAAAACTATCACTAGCTACCCAATACACATAACAAGTTAACTTATTAGACTATAAATACTCGCTACTACACGCAATCTCATACACTAAGGGAAATCCACCACTAGGTATCGAAATCACATAAATACACTAATGATTGTAATATAAGTATGCAACTAATAGCATATTAACAACATGACTACAACCAATGAAATTTTGATGGGTTAGGATGAATTATGGGACAAGTAAAATGTTTGATCGTACCTTAAAAGGATGGTTTTTAAGCCCTATGGGTTATTGTATATCTTGGGCTAGGTTTTATACTATTTGGACATGGTTTTGCGCTCAATGGTTAAGGTCCATGTAGAGATTAAACCTAATTTCGTGACTAATAAAATAAAAATGAAGATTAGGGTTAGGTTGGATCACTTTAACACTTGAGAAAGTAAATTCTAGATATAGAAGGGGAAGGCTACTTGGAGAAGAAGAAAAAAATGAAAATTGGGCATTGGAGAATAGGAGAATTGGGGGCTTTTCAATTGGATTCAACCTACTTGGATTTGGAGGCAAGTTTATTTAGTGTAATTATATAATTTCTTTTGTCACTAGAAAATTCTAAACCAAATATAGAACATTTGATTGAAATAGTTGAAATTTTCTTAATATTAATTAGAAATGTTAGATTTTTATCCATAAATAGAATTTCATTACGAATGCCATTAATTTTGGGTTATATTTAATAAATAGAGGTTAGAATTATGTATGGTTGAAGAATTGAGTAAAATACCCTTTACTTTGACATGAGTGAATTGAAAAATTGGGACTTAAGAATTAAATTAAATATGTAGGTTTCTAATTGTAAATAATACTCCTAAATCCTTATATAAATCTAGTAAACTTGTAAGGATAAGATATAATTTGGTTTGGAAAATTTTGTATTACAATTTAAGATACATGGAGGTATTAAAGCCTTGAATTAAGCCGTTAATGGTGATTTTGGAAAAATGAGTCATACCAGGTGAGGTTGAAGAAAGACTGCAAAGTTTTGCATTTTCCTCGTTCGAACATCTAGATTTTAGGGACATGCGCATGACTACAGCAGAATTTTGGATGTTTTTCTTAATTTGGTAAAGAAGAAATTTTGAATTGAATTGGGAGACCGAGACATTTTAGATATTCATCTAAGACCTTTAATATTATATGTGAAATTACTTGGAAAGATAAGAAGACTCATATCATACTTAAAATTTGAATAATTGTCTTTTACATTGTATGTGATATATTGATTATGCGAACATATGAGAAGCATCCTGGAGAGGATATTCATACGGACCGTGCGACGGAACTACTTTGGTACCCTGTTAGAGAGGGGTCATACCCGAAACCGTACAAACACCAAGCACTGCAGTATCATAGTATCCTGGGTCGGGCAACGATGACATTTTGGTATCCTGAGAGAGCAATACGAAATTATCCTTGGTCGGGCGATGATGCCACTTCGGTATTCCGATAGATAGATATGATATATTTTCTGTGTGAGGAGACTATGCCACTTCCGTATCCTTAGAAAGTGAGACATTATTACATTGGTAGAGGGATGATACAACCTAGGTACTCCAGTAGTTATATATATAATAATTGGTTTGAATATTAAATATTGTAGATACACGTAGAGTTGTGTTTTCTAATTTACATGTCCATACGTGAGAGATATAAAACAATTTATTATGAATATTCAATTGAAACGAATAATATGTAATCATAGGGTCCCTTGGGTCTGGGATTTGATATCTAGGACGATTGGGATTTTGGATAACCTTAAAGCTATTAAAATACCATAAGAAGATGCATAGTTATATTATAGTCCAGAATTGTAACAACTCGTATTTTTCAGGATAAATAATTTATTTAATTTGGAGAATTAGAATTTAAACTAAATTGATGATTTAGAGAAATGATTTAATTTGGAGAATTTATTTAAGTTGGAAGATTCAAGTTATTTGGATAATTAAGATTTAAATTTATTCGGATTATTTCTTTTAAGAATTCATGTGTCGTAATATGAGGATGAAAATTGGAGATTTTAGTTAAGTAACTCGGATGGCGATTATGAGTGCACGATTGACTCTACAAGGGTCAAAATAGTCTAAAAAGAGTATCCTAGGGCAGTAAATAGGTCTCTAGGCATTTGTAGGCATAATCGGGCCTACACGGGAGTATTTAGGCCATTTTAATAAAGTCCACAAGACTAAAAATGGGATTGACAAAATAAAACCTAAAAGTTAGAGGGTGTGGCATCCATAATTCATTTAAGAAAACCCTAGTTGCAGGGGAGAAAAGAGAGATCAAGTGGGAGATATTTTGGGAGCCAAACCAAGAAAAGATTTATGTGTTCTTCGACAAATCTTGTCAATAACAAAGGAATCAAACATTGCAAATTTATCCAGAAAAGTAGTTAAACTTGCTTTCATTTAAATTGCGATATTGCAATTCATATCATGGGGTGTGTAAACCATATTCATTTTTGGGATGGATTATTAAAAAAAATGGGTTTTGAGGAAATCAAACATATTAGGTAAATTACAAATGAAATTAATGTAGATATATTAATTGATGTTGATTATACCTGAATAATATTACAATCCAGTATCTGATGTTAATTAATTCGAACTGTCGGACTGAATTAAGGAGAAACGAGTATATGAAAACCCACTTCAGAGATTTTATATTTTTATAAATTATTGATGTTTAAAGGGTATTATGAAGGTTGAATTCAGTAGTATGTGCGTGTGTTATGATGGTTTTAATGGGGAAAAGTTATATGAAGATGCAGAAGTTTGGTTAGGTTTGTTAATGGAGGGAAACATATTTTTTGTGGATATAGGAATCAAAAGGAGGAAGAAGAAGTGATCAGCGTTGTGTCAAACGACTTGACACGTCGTTCGAGTGATGTTGCAAGTCGTTCGAGTGATGCTGTAAGTCGTTCGAACAACATTAGTATCTCATTCGAACGTGATTGATACCTCGTTCAAATGACACCCTAGGTATTGGACATGGAAAGAGGTCTTTTCATTATGAACGCGTGGTCTCCACTTTCGTATTTTTCTGATTATTTTGAATTAGTTATGATTTTATTACAGAAGGGTGTCTGAAACCGAAATCATTTATGAGAAATCAAATCTAGATTATTTAGGAATGTTCGTAGATGAGTGTGAGACTCTGAAAAATATTAAAGAACATTTTTTTACCTTGGAATTGGATGGGAATAAATTCAGGGTATGGATTTAATTACATTAATTTCAAGCGAATGTTTCTTCCATGCCTAGAATAGAATATTTGTCTTATATTGAAAGTTTGATGAAAACCCATGAAATTGGAGGTAGAATTCATAATATGATATAGGGATTGCATCTAGAATGTTATTGGATGAATGTCATATCCAAAATATATCTTATGATGGTTTAAAACCGGATTTATGAGGAAGTAATTGTAGACATTAAAATTCTGGCTTCATGTTTATAGGGCTTGAGACAAGATTTGAGAAGTTTGATGATTTCATGTTAATTTAGGAAGAATTGACACCAAATATATGTTAAATAGTGACCTAGGATAACTTAGAGTAATTCATTCATGTTAAAACTCATTTGGGATGATCTTAGTATGGATTTAAGGGTGAGAAATTGAAGAAAAACGAATTTGGGAAATTTTTGGGCAAAAACTGTAATCTCATTAGAAGACCTGCCTAGGTTGTTCGAATGACCTCGTTCGAACGAGCTTCTAACGAGATGACAGTGTCCCTTCTAACGAGTTGGTAGTTCGTTCGAAGCCTTTCGTTCGAATGAACTCGTTCGAACGAGACTTCTAACGAGTTGACAGAATGGCCTTTTTGGCCTGATTTCATTTCTAATGTCACGTAGACTTATTTAATTGGAGTATTAACCTTCCCTCATTGATTAGTGGGTATAATTGTGAGAATTGGGGTACGTTGAGGAGTAGAACTTATAACCTTATAATAAAATCGGATGACATTTGTGGAGTAGGAAACGAGTACCTAATTACGACGTGAGAAGAGTTGATAACGTTAATATACAAATCGGGGACTTGTAATCGTATAACATTAAATGACTGTATAAGAATGAGAAGTATACCTATATTAAAAATACGAGATATATAAGGTGTGCGAATGCTTAGTATATGTGGTTTTATGTGTATAACATACCTACCATACTTGCTATCATGGGAGGTCTGCGTTCGATTAGGGCCATCTAATCTTTGTGTGCCTCCGGGGGAATTTAGATTGGTACCTCGAGGACATAGGTCAGAGAAGGACTTATTGAGAAGTTAATAAGTCTGCTGATCATGGGAGCGTAGCTATGTGCGTGACCCATGTGATGTGAACTATGTTCGCCTCCATTATTTGTGATTGCTATTATTTGAGAACGATTCCTGAGAGATTCGGAATGCGTGGTCCTTATATATGTGATGTACCGGGATTTGATAACAGAGTATGTGTGCACCGCAGCTCAGCCTCAGGGTGCTAATATTATATATTTATGATAAGAATAATATACAGTTAAATTGAAATGCTCAGTCATGTATAAATGCGAATGTGATTAATAGCAACGTTTTTGTAAAAATAAAAGTGGAAATCTCCTAGTAAGTTATATTACTAATATGGGAAACCAAGAATAAATGTAAAGCTTGCTGTTTCAATGAAAATGCCGGAATTATAGCATGAATCGTATAGTAATATTAGGTATTATGATTGGACTAGTTAGATATGGTAATATCTAGAAATGGGTATGGGTACCTTAGGAGTGCACAAATAGTCGAGAGGTGAGTATTTCATGTGAGCGCACGTCCTAACATGTATTTTGCATTCATTTTTTTAATGTCATTAAAACACTTGCTATATTTTAAATTGTTTTTCACTAACGGGCTCTGACCCGTTTTCTTTCAAATATATTTTCTTGTAAAAACCTTTTAGGTCCCCAGCCACAAGGACACCAATCATAGGAGTTCCATTCAGGTGACATACTGTAGCTGCTGTGGAAGTTACAGGATCTTGGCAGTAGGCGCCTCCACTTTCATTCTTGACTCTATGTTACTAGATTTTCCTCATCTGTTGGGCATGTCTCCCCATTTCTTTTAGACACTTTATTTATCCAGTTATATCAGATTTTTAGGTTATAATTAATTTAGTGATGCAGACTTAGTATTTGTTTATTCCTGTATTTTGATTGTTGTGAGGAGTATCCCTCCAGACTCATTACTATTTTATGGTTATTCCATTTTGATTATGTTGTGGTGGTTATGTTAGCATTTCATAATTTAATTATTGCATGCTAATCGGATTTAATTAAAATTGACAACTCACTTTTTAAATATTAGGTGGGTGGTAATTGTTAAAAAAAAATATTTTCGACAGTGATGCTATGAACTGAACCAACTGGGCATTTTGTATTAATTAATAAAGGAGTAGCTGACCAATATTTAATTAGTCGGGGTGTCACAAACAGGTCAACATAGTGAAGAAGAACTTTTTGCCCCATGTCTGAGCGATGATAGGACGACAATACTATCCCCACTTCTGAGATGTCAGAGAACCAGGAGTAGAAATTGAGGAAAGCCTTGTTAAAACAGAGGTTGAACCGAAGAAGGTGCCCGGACAGTTCACCCCTAGAAAGTATGACAAGTCGGACAGTGCTACAGTCTCAACCATTAGCATCTCTCAACCAACCACATCATGGGCACCAGAAAGCCGCCTTGCCCCCATCCTAAGGGAATACACTGAGCTCCATGCTCCCCTCTCCAAAGTTTACCAAGCCTTGTTAAGCCGAAACCTTATCAAACCCTTGGATCCCCGTCCATTGCCAAATCCACTCCCAAGGAACTTCAAGGCTGATGCTCATGCCCCTTTCACCAAATTGCTGGCCATACCAGCGACCAATGCTTTCACCTTCGAAACATAATCCAAGATCTCATTGACCGGGGTACCATCGCCCCACTAGCCAATCCTAAGCCAAACACTACTCACAATCCACTCCCAAATCATACCAATGCCATCTTCTTAGAAGAAAACCCAAATTTCTATCCCTCAACTCAAATCACACCCATATACTCCCCTAAACCTCTTTAAATTTTCCCATATTTACTCCTACACCCTACTAGCCTCGCTGATCAGGCACTGTCGCTCCTTACCAGAGCATGCATCGCTGTTCGTACCCATTCTGAAAATGGAAGTATGGAATTATCAGAGGTGTTAAACCAACTCCTAGAGTTCGGACTGAAATTGTCCTCACAGATGGTCATCGATTGCCAAAAGTTTAGTACACAGTTCTTGGAAGCACGTAAATGGGCCCGAGATTCAGACAAGTGGGTGGTACCGATCGATGAAGTCGGCCTAGATGATGTTGTCCAGATTATGGAAAAATTATTCGGGTAAACTAACAACATTTGTAGTATCACCGGGTTACTTGATACTTTAAAGCTACGAGGGTGCTTGGTCCCTTCAACCATACATATCCCCACAGAATGGGAAGACCTATATAGAGAAGCCGTTGAAATTGTGGAATGTATTGACTTTACATGGAAAGACAGAATTGTTGCCACCGGATGGGGGGAAGAATTCGAAGATTCGAGTGAAGAACAAGTTTCAGGAAGAACTGGCCCAGTAGCTGACATATGTGGTATGATATCATTTGAAGAACTCCTCAGAGAAATAAACATGGTAACAGAACAACCTGAGATTGACAAGGAAACGTGATTCATGTTCTTCCCTTCTTCAGTAAATCACATGACCAGATCAGGGAGACATTACCAGCTTCCAAGCTCACTACTAGCAAATGACAAAGGGAAGGGCGCTGAAAATCTTCCTATACCAGAGATGACCATCGAGGAGAGCAAGATCTTCGATCGACTGAAGAAAACTCAAGCTAACATCACTCTATTGGGGGTTTTTTCATGTCTTCCCAACTGCACATAAATGCTTTAATCAAGCTGCTCACTGGACCCATAGATCCTTCTTCTAACACACCAGAAGAGGCGGTAAATCTGGTCGGATCCTTGACCTCTACTCGAATGGTATCATTTTCTGAATAATAAATCCCCAGAATTAGGCCAAATCACAATCATGCACTCAACATCTCCGTCGAAGTTATGGAGAAGGCTATACCACTCTCTCTTGTTGAACTGAGAACCTTCAAGTGTTTAGGCCTGAAAGAAAGCGACCTCACTTCAACCTCCACCGGTGTACGTGACTACGATAATACCCACCGGGAGGTGATGGGATCCATAAAGCTTGTAATAGGGGTTGTCCCTATAAACCATGTCCTTGAATTCCAAGTCATAGACATCCCATCTTATTTCAACCTGTTGCTCGGATGACCCTGGCTCCACAGTATCAAGGGTGTGTCTTCCTCACTCCATCAGAAATTGAATTTCTTCATCGACGGGGGAGTCATCACCATTTTGGACGACGATGAAAATGTCGAGGGTGCAAGCACGAGCAGTCCAATCCTTGAGATACAGCATGGGTCAAATGATATGATCCTATCAGGATTCCGAGTTGAGCCACTCCTACTCCCGGTAAGGTATGGTTTCAAAGAAAGGGTTTGTCCAGAATATGACCCTCATGGCAATGTCAATGTGATTCAGATGTTCAGAAACATGCACTTCATGCCTGGACTGGGGCTAAGGCAAAGGCAGCAAGGGATACTTTATCCCATCGAACTGAAGAAAGCTTCCCCCCTTGTGGCTTGGGGTATTAACCATCAGAATAAGAGCTTAGAATGATCCACCAGTCTCGACCAAAGAGAAGATTAGACTACATCCCAACTATCCCAGGAGACTCCTTGAATGGACGATTCATCAAAGAAGGCGAAGACTTCCCTTTTTATTATTTTTGAAACATGGTATGACCACACAGACAAGAAGATGAAGCCTCGAATGAAGATCTTTTTCCAAGATAGCTACCCATGGGCTAAAAATTTCCAATACCGAGTACAATCGCTCATCAAAGATACCGAAGAGACTAAGGAAAGTGATTCTAAAGATTCCTTCAACTTACAGACATGAGTACTGGCACTCTACATGGTTCATTCAGGCACTACAATAATGGATCCATCCCATCTGATTAAAGGTGTTGATACACCCCTCCTCAACTAGCATGCTGCGATAGTTCAACCTCTTGAAATCTCCCCTAACCCCAATGTTTACCCTATATCTTCTTCTGTTGTCTATCCTTGTTCAAATAAAATCGAGACCTCTTTTGACGAGGTTCTCAATGCTGTTTTTCCTATCAACGAAATAAATGAAGATTTTTAGTATCTTACTGTGCCTTACATTAATTGTTTGGATTCTAATCGAACTTTTGATGATGATGATTTTGCAAATGAATAATTCTTAACTGGTCTAAATAAGGTTAATAATAAACAACATAACCGCGTTCAAGTTAATAAAGAAGAGACTATTGTTATTAATCTCGATTATAGTAGACAACTGCGCGAGATTAGTATATGGGCCACCCTTGACGAGCATGAGCGCGCATAACTCAAAAAATTGCTAAAGGAGTTCGTGGATGTCTTCGCATGGTCCTATGGTGATATGCCCGGCAGTGATCCTGAAATAGCTCAGCACGAGATCCCCACTCTCCCAGATTACAAACTGATTAAACAAAAATTAAGAAAGCTTTGCACCAAATGGTCACTTAAGGACAAAGAAGAGGTGGTCAAACAGTTGAACGTGGGCTTCATTCGTGTGATTGAATATCCCACATGGCTAGCCAACATAGTACCTGTGCCCAAATCAAGAGGGAAGGTTCAAATGTGTGTGGACTATCGAGATTTATACAAAGCTTCTTCTAAGGATGATTATCCTCTACCCAATATCTACATGATCGTGGACAGCACAACCAGTCAGTCTCTCAAGTCATTCGTCGACGGGTTTGCTGGATACAACCAAATCAAGATGCACCCAGACCACCAAGAAAAAATTGCATTCATCACCCCATGGAGAACTTTTTGCTACACCGTCATGCCATTTGGTCTCAAGAATGCTGGGGCTACCTACTAAAGGGCTGTCACAACCATCCAGCAAGATCTGATTCACAAAGAAGTCGAGGTTTACGTGGATGATATGATTATCAAGTCCAAAACTAGAGAAGGAAATATTCCCACTCTCCGAAAGTTCTTTGAAGGACGACGACGGTATTAGATGAGACTCAATCCACAAAAATGTGTCTTCGGGGTTACAAAGGGAAAACTCTTGGGATTCGTGGTCAGTGAGAAGGGGATAGAAGCAGATCCTGCAAAGCTGAAGGCCATACTTGAGATGCCACTGCCCCAAATAGAGAAAGAAGTCTGAGGTTTTCTTGGGAAATTGTAATATATTATCCAGTTCATCAGCCAGCTAACCTTCACCTGTAAATCGATCTTCAAGCTCCTCCGAAAGGATTCAACCAAGGTTTGGAATGAGGCCTGCGAAGAATATTTTGACCGAATCAAATAATATCTGACCCAACCTACAGTGCGCATGCCACCACAGCCTGGTCTCCCTTTGCTCCTATACCTAACCATAACCGACACTGTAGATGGGGATTTGCTAGCCCAATACCTTGATGACTCCCACTCTCCCATCGCTATCAAATTGGATTTCCCTTGCACCAGCAACATGACAGAATACGAGGCATGCACAGTAGGTCTCAAATTTGCTCTCAAGAAAGGTATTCAATACCTTGATGTCTACGGGGATTCTCCCCTCATCATCAGTCAAGTGCTCAGAAAGTGGAAAGTCAAGGATGAAAAGCTCCAACCTTTCTATTCCCACTTTGAAGAGTTAGCCTCCCGATTCCGAGATATCACCTTCCATTACCTACCCTGAGCAAAGAATAACCTAACTGATGCTCTCGTTACCTTGGCCTCTATGGCCGACATGCCCAAAGGAATTACAATGACCCCCTTCCTAGTTCAAAAGCAAGACAAACCAACCCACTGCTACCATATTGAGCTTGTCTCCACCGAAGATCCCAAACTAGCCGATTGCTGGTACTATGATATCTGGTGCCTCCTCAAACATAGTAGGTATCCCGAGGGTTCTAACAAGAAAGACCGAACAACCCTCCGAAGACTGGCCACCCAGTACATCATCTGTCATAAAGCTATACTCAAGAGGAACTTCGATGGAACTCATCTACATTGCATCGTAGGGGATGAGATTGAAAAGATAATGTAGAAGATTTATAGCGGGGAATATGGGCCCCACATAAACGGTCACATGCTTTCCAAGAAGATCATTCGACAGGGTTACTACTGGGCCACCATGGCCCAAGATTGTACCTCCTATGTCCGGAGATGCCTCAAATGCCAACAGTTCTCCAATCGTTAACACCTGCCTCCGCAAGAATTATACAACTTGACCTCTCCCGGGATGTTCTCCACCTGGGGTGTCGACATCATAGGGAAGGTTACACCAAAGGATTCAAACGGGAATGAGTTAATCATAGTTTCCATTGATTACTTCACCAAATGGGTCGAAGCTGAGTCATATGCAGTATTGAACGCCAAGAAAGTGGTCAGATTCTTCAAGAAAAATATCATCTGCTGATATGGGGTCCCACACGAGTTAGTGCCAGATAACGGGTTGCACTTCGAACCAGAAGTCACAAAAGTAGTCAACGAGTACAGGATTCAGAGACACAAATCTTCTCCCTACCGACCTCGGACCAATGGTGCAGTTGAAGCCGCCAATAAAAATCTCAAAGCCATCATCAACAAGATGACCGCAAGTTGTAGGGATTGGGCTGATAGAATCCCGTACGCCCTCTGGGGCTATCGAACCTCAATCCGAACCTCTACTAGGGCTACCCCTTACTCTCTGGTCTACGACATGGAAGCGTTCCTACCTGTGGAGCTGGAAGCACCCTCTCTACCCATCATGCGCGAAAGAAAAGTTAATGAAGAAGACTGGTGCCAAAGCCGTCTCGACGAACTGACCCTCCTAGATGAAAGGAGATTGAAAGTTCTTTACCACATACAGGGGTACCATCTCCGAATAGCGCGATCATTCAACAAGAGAGTCAAGGACCGCGATGTCCGGGAAGGGTATTTATCTCTCAAGGAGATAATAGAACCCATCTGGGACCCCAGAGGGATTCAAGACCAATTGGAGCGGCCCATACATTGTGAAGAAAATCCTATCCGGAGGTGACGCCATGCTCACTGACCTATATGGGGAAGAGATGGATCGTCTAGTCAACCTGGATCCTTTCAAGAAATTCTACCCCTAGTCCGAAATCTCGACGCGCTACGACTTTTCTCATCTCCCTTCTATTCTAAAAAAACTCTCTTTATCCTTCTCTACCCAGAACTAAGTGGTCCTGATCCTCTGCAAAAAAAAACATTTTCCAAGAAAAATAAAAAAAATAAAAAATATCCAGAAACCCTAGAGGTACGTAGGCAGCTCATACATCTTATAGGAGCACGACCCTTTTTTTTTCACAAAATACTATTCTTTTCTTATCTCCGAGAATGGCAGTTCATTCTACCAATTCTTGAACAAAAGGATTATGTATGCCTTAGCTATCGGTAAAGATAATTCAAAATTACAAAATTCATCGAAAGGCACAGCTGGATGATCAGAAACTTGCTTATTTCATTAATAAGAAATTACAACATGAATTACATAAGAAAAGGAACTGATAACTCCCTTCCCCTTACTGCCATAAAAAGACAAATAAAATCCCCATATCTATTCCCTATTACACAAATAAACTCTCCAAGAGTCCTACCTACAGTTACCAGAGGAGCCCGCACCCTCATCATCTACATCCTGGGGTCCCCAAACTTCCCCTACCTGAATAGAGTGCCGTAAACACTCCATGGATCGATGAGCCCGAACCATCTTCGAAAAGACCACAACGCCCCCTTCCATGGTGTTAAATAAAACAAACCACCTTTGTCCAGTCTCCACTGCCAACATCTTGCTGACTACTTTCCTCCACAACCACTTCATATAATCTTTAGGGACATGCCAAACTCTCCCAACAGATTGAGAGGGACGGGTCGACGGACGTCGATTTTCCCATAAGGAGCCAAGCAACAGACGCAGACGCTCAGTCAAATCTTCTACCAGAAAGAAATTTAAGGTCCGAGGTGGAACGACCTGTACCCATCCAAATTGGCGCAGAAGCCGCCAAGGGAAATAAAAAGAGGTCTGTTTGAGATCAACCAGTCGCACATATGAGTACTCTCCTAGCTCCAGGAGAGGTTTCAATTACCCCCCCAAGGCACTGGCCAGCTTAGACTCTGAACCCCATGCTCCACAAACCAATTCTCCCAGCTCTCAACATACAGGCCAACGCTGATGAAGTAACGCGAAAAGAGCTTGGGTACAACCGATAAAGGATATTCCGGAGGAGTCACCAAGCGGAGTGTTTCAGACAACCACATGAACAACATCACGGGGCTACCCCTCAAAAAGTCAGAACGTCCTTCTCGCCAGGCATCCAGGCCATTCAGCATCTCCGCCAGTATCACCGCCGTAGGATTGCGATGGTATGACATCCACGATGTATTAACTACAAGTTGCGGGTCCAACAGCAGTTCCCCAGTCACCAGTAGCAATTTTGAATCTAGGCCCAGAGCAACGGCTCCAGCATAGCCAGCATCACCTACTTCTCGCAAATGCATAAAATGCAGCACCGCTGGGAGGGTGATCATTCCTCCAGCAACCAATGATCTGGCCACCGAAGGTGAAATATGAAGAAGCCCGGACAACAAATCCCTAGGAGAACGGGAAAATTCGGGCAAGGCCGCAACAACACTGGGATTTACACCCAGTATGGTAGAAAATTCCTCGTAGGTAGGACAAACTTCATCCAACCCAAAGCGGAATACATGGTCTTTGGGGTACCAGAATTGTACCGCCACCATCAGCATGTTCCACTCAATAGGTCGATTGCGCCATAAGGAGACTCGATACATGTTGAAAGAATCATAGTCGACACTATAAGAGCACATTGCTTCCAAGTCTTCGAGTTAGTTAACAAACTCAATGCTACCAGGGAGAGCCATCTTGCAAGGCTAAGAGATAGTGGGAAAGTAAGTAAGAATGTAAAGGTGTGCTGAAAACACTCCACACTTACCCCCTTTTTATACTTAAGAACCCTCACAAGAGACATAATCCCTACAGAAATCGAAGGGAATCCTACCCCACAAAGTAACAAAGGATGAAGAGAGTACCAATTAAAGCTTTGAATTGATGGGACTGGACTGAATTGCCGATTGGCAAGACAGGGTGCTTGCCGATCGACAACCCCCATTTTTAGAAATTTCCCTTTTTCCTCTTTTGTCAAAACAGAAAACTCAATAAAAATAAATTGATATTCTCAACAGAATTTCAAAATCCCTTTTCCTCCTTATATAATTTCCCCTTTTATTAAAAACTTTTCTTTAAAAAATTCCAAAAATACTCCTTTTTACGGTCTCAGCAGTAAAGTAAAAAGCGCATGTGCATGCATTCATTCATCATTAATAAGAGATAATAAAAAACTCCATTGCATTGCAACTATCTATTTTCTGTGTTACATCATTTTGCAGGAAATAAAAAGAAAAAGCAAAAAAAGAACGGGACTCAGCCCGAACCCACATTTTCTCTCTCTCTCTCTCTCTTTCTCTCTCTCTCTCTCTCTCTCTCTCTCTCTCTCTCTCTCTCTCTCAAGAGCTTCCACCCCTACGACGTGCTCTCTTTCCTCTACGACGAGCCGATGCACCACCACTACCCGAGCCAGAGTCCTCTCCGGATGAAGCAGATGACACCAAGAAAGAAGGAACAGGGACCGCATCCCGAATCTGGGCAGTCGCTGAGGATATCCAGTCTCTGATGTATCTTAGCAAAGTAGTCGACACTCGGACTTGCTGTAGGGAAAAGCAAAATTAGTATCAATGCAGAGATGATCAAAATAGAAAAGAAAGAAAGAGAGGAACATAAAGGTATACCGCAGGTCGGAGGACCTCCTCTATCAACCCAACTCCTCCGGATCCATCGTGTGAGGACGATGCATCATAGGCACTATCCCTCCATTAGCCCGCCGAATGTTGTATGAAGGAGTGTGCAATTGCACGAAAGGAACCTCTGAGGTCGTCACTGCAGATGCCGCTGAACCACCGTTACTATGGGAAGATCCCACCGCCCGACTCGAACCCGCAGGAGGAAAAAGAAGGGCATCATATATGTTGGGAGCCATCAACTAGCTCGTCACAAAGTCCATATAGTCATACGGCGCATTCGTATCGATGTACAACAAATAGGACCCGCCGATCATCGTCGTAATCCTCTCATCCTCTGACAATAATTGCTCCCACCTCATAGACCATGTGCCAGCAAATGCCTCATCTGCACATTCACCCCGGTCGTCCCCACATCCTAAATGGCTATCCCGCAGGGATAAAAGGTCACCCGAAAATATCCAAGCAGAAATGGATCAATAGAAGATCAGAAGGTGCAAAAACCAAGACTGAAAATGGAAAGAGTCTTAGCCTACCACTGGTCAGGTCATTCAAGACCTGACGCACCGCCTCCAGGGATAGAGATCCCTTCGACTGACGATTGGCCTTATGCCATCGATACAATCGGTATAAGTCCCTAACAGTGTCGTCCTTCAAAGGGATCAACAGGGTATTTCACCCAATCACCACATAGAACCACGTTTAAATTCACAAACAAAAAGAGACGCATAAGGAAAATGAGAATGCATGAAAGGAAAATGCGAATGCATGGAAAGAAATGCGCAAAATGAAGAATACCTCAAGAAGGTACGTGGCTCCCATAAAGGTCTGTCGACAGCACCGACTGAATGCATCCAGAGAATAGTAAAGGGTCGCCAAAGTCAGACTCCCCCAATCATAGAAATGGATGTTACAAAACATCCTCAAGTACGACAAGAACCACAGATGGACGACGTTGATGCTCGACGCCACCATGAAACCTCCCAATACCAGCAAAATAAATAATCGGGCCATCTACCTCACTTCACTACACCAAAATGGGCAAATTGTCACCTTTCAGCCTGCCAGCCTTGTCAAGGTCATTGACCGTGACAAAAAAACACGCGTTTTATGTCACGGTCATTGACCTTGACACGATTGTGACAACGACTTGTCACGGTCATTGACCGTGACAAGTCAGTGACAAGTCCGTGACAAGTAAATTTGTCACGGACTTGTCATGGTCATTGACCGTGATAATTCGTGTCACGGTCAAAGACCTTGACACGACCGTGACAATGTTCGCAGCAAAAACCCTATCCCCCTTCTTTTTTACCTCCCGCGCCGTTCCCTCCATCTCTCTCTCTCTCTTCCATATATATATATATATTTGTGTGTATATTTATGTGTGTATGTGTATATATATATGTGTGTATGTGTGTGCGTGGAGGGGGGCAGGGGGTGGGGGGTGGGGCCGGGTGGGGGAGGGGGTGGTGGAGGGTGGGGTGGGGTGTGTGTGTGTGTGTGGTGTGTGGTGGGGGAGGGGGTGGGGTGGGGTGGTGTGTGTGTGTGTGTGTGTGTGTGTGTGTGTGTGTGTGGTGGTGTGTGGTGGGGGAGGGGGGCAGGGGGTGGGGGTGGGGTGGGGTGGGGTGTGTGTGTGTGTGGTGGTGGTGTGTGGTGGGGGAGGGGGTGGGGTGGGGTGGGGTGTGTGTGTGTGTGTGTGTGTGGTGTGTGGTGGGGGAGGGGGTGGTGGAGGGGGGCAGGGGGTGGGGTGGGGTGGGGTGTGTGTGTGTGTGTGGGGTGGTGTGTGGTGGGGGAGGGGGTGGTGGAGGGGTGGGGTGGGGTGGGAAATCATATGAAATGAATTCAAATTATTGTTGTAGCACTAAGAGAATAAATGAAAATGAATTGAAACTATGAAATTGTTATGGAATATAATAAATTTGGAACTATTGTCTTTTCAACCATCCAATAAAAGTTTTCCTTCATGGAATGTTAGAATTGTTTCTAGGATAATAATCCTACTATAAGATAATTGCTCAAAATAAATATTAAATAATAATTACTAAGATATCAATTCAAATAAAGTCTTAATAACCTAACCAACAGAAATAAAATAAAATATCAAATAAATTATCATCCACCTCATAGACATTCCCTACCAATCATTTTAAGATAATTTTTTCCTTATAAAGATAAATACCTTTGATTGCAAAGCACGCACTTGTATTATTATTATTATTAAAATCTCACCTAGTTTCGTATACTATTTTTAAATCATACTATCAATTCACGAGACACTAAACAAGAAAGAGGGCATATTAATTTGAAAATGCTTGTTTTTCTTTCTAGAGATCCGTGTCGTCAAAACTTGGTATTAGACACTTGCGTGGTTTTACCTAACTTGAATGAATTAATAAATGTTTCAGTAAAGGTTGAAGTGGACAAAAAACGTGTGAATTGATTAATATCCATAATGTAAATAAAAGGTAAAGTAAGTGTGTAAATGGGTGGCTGAGCAAGCTAAGAGGTCTAACCCATATTTAACACATAGGTGTGTTATGAAAGGTTTTCAAAGGGTAATTAAGTATTTTCAAATAATGACCCCGAAACATAGAAATTCAATCTCAAGCAATTTAATTTCAATCTCTACAAATTTATGCATGTATTCAAGGGATTTATGAAGGATTAATATTAAAATTCAATTCCTATACATAATCTAAAAATTATAACTCAGATTCAACTAGAAATAAACCAAACCAAAGTTAGTTAAATAAACCAAAGGATTAATATTAAAATTCAACTCTATTAGTTATATTATAAATGTAATAGAATTAATCCATATAAATCACATAGGCTCGATACAAATATTCTAATTAACTTGCCTCAAATTTGATGAATAACAAGGGCTAAAAGTATTGTTCATTTAATTCAATTAGGTAAAACCCATGATAATGAAATTTATGCTACAATTATAATTATCTCATGTCATAATTTTATTGATAAACAATATATGTAGTTGTCACGGTCGTGGTGGGGGGAGGGGGTGGGGGTGGGGTGGGTAGGGGTGGGGTGTGTGTGCGTGTGTGTGCATAGGTGTGCGTGTGTGTGTGGCGGGGGCAGGGGGCAGGGGTGGGGCACCCATTTAATAACTCTTTAAATATTTGGAAAAAACATAATATTACAAAATTGAAACGAAATGGTATTGACGGAACTTACACATACGTTATAATATAGACGGAACATTTTTTTATCTGTACTAATAACATTTTTTTTATCTGTACTAATAACATTTTTTTTACAGCAAAAATGTCTCCTTCAGATGTTAGGGCGAAGATGATGATGCTGTTTATGATGATGTCGTCGTCTGGGTTCGGTGGTAGCGGAGGCGACGAGGGCTCCTCCGCCCCTAGGCTCCCCAAATATGGAAAATTTGGGATTACCGTCGAAAACAAGTCGGAGCTTTTAGCGAGATCCCTAGAGCTGCTAAAGACGGTCATCGGCCCGGGGTTTATGAGTTGGAATGAGGTGCCGTATGAGCTCAAGTTAGCTGTTTGGGCGGCACTACAGGTAATATTTATATGAATATTTCAATTTCAATTTATATTTATATTTATATTTATATTTATATTTATATTTATATTTATATTTATATTTATATTTATATTTATATTTATATTTATATTTATATTTATATTTATATTTATTCGCAACTAACATTGTATTTGTTGGACAGGAACAATTCAACTTGGATCCAAAGCTACGCGATTCCGTCTTGGAGCAGTTGAGGGAGCAACACAAGACGTGGAAAAAAAATATGCGGACACGGTACTTTGGAAAAACACGAGAGACCATTTTACAATGGCGCGGATCCGTCCCGCCCAAGGAGCTGATCTCATTGGCACAATGGCAAAATTTCATTGACAATGAGATCGAGGATCGACAATTGGCATCTCGCCAATCGGGGAGGGAAAATCGGGTTAAAAAGACGGACGTGCACTACTCCGGCCAGACCTCTTACGCTGAGGTGGAGCATAGGATGAAGGTAATATTTAATTTATCTATAACTACAGAAATATATTATTGGATATTATTTTACTTTGCGGGGCCGATACTAATTTTACTTTACTTTATTTTATTTCAGGGGGTAGGGAGTGGGCCAGAGGGTAAGCCACATAGGCTCGATACTTATGTGGCTCTTCGGACGAAGAAGGGGAAGGACAAGGAGGTGTCCCCGAGTGTCGCGGCCACGATTGTAAGTAATCCTACAGTTTAATTATTGTTAATTACATTATAATTTTTTAGTTTACTTATTTTACTAATCATGTGCTTTTTGTCGTTTCAGGCAAAAGCTTAAGGAAGTGCATGAGTCGCAGTCTGATGTCGACAAGGCATCTTTGTCCACAGACGCACTCAGCCAAGTGCTTGGCTCTGATCGCAAGGGGAGGACAAGGGGAGTGAGCTCGCGGGTGGCCAAATCTAGGATCATCGGATTGGAGACGAGCGACACCGGGTTGGCTCGAACGGTGGATTCACACGACGCGAAGCTGTCCCGTTTGGAGGCGACGGTCCAAGATATGTACGCATTCATGAAGCGTACGTTGGGTGGAGACCGTAAAGAGAAAGGTAAAGGGAAAGGGAAGGAGAAGGCGGTGGAGGAGGAGGTGCGGGAGGACGAGGAGGTGCGGGAGGACGAGGCGCAGGATGACGAGGATGTGGACCTCACTGCTTCATCACCGACACGTTCGTACTTCGACGATCCACTTCCCTATTTGACGCCCTCCAACAGACCATTATCGACAATTGGTTGGCCGAGCGTGTTCATATTGGACATATTTGATGGCCAGCGGATAGGGCGGGGGTTGAGGGACCCGAATATCGTCGAGGGTGGAATAGTCCATGGACGTGTGCTTCAACAGATGGAGTCCAGGGTGCTCGTCACGCATGTCATAACCGGGAAGGAGAACTCCCTATTGTGGTTTCGCGAACAATGCGGCACGATGTATATTAGTGGGTGCGTCAATTCGTATGTCGTGTGGCCTACTCACCTCCTCAGTTTTATCCAAAACATGTAGTAACATTATTATCTAGTTTGTCCATTTTAATTATATTTGGATTATATCGTCATGTATATTAATTTTACTTTGAAGATTTGGATTATACTGTCATGAATATATATTTGCATTATCTTTAGTTTGTGTTGGATATATGATGTTTGGAACAGGTACAACGTTGCTATAACAGGTACAAATATACTGCTGGGCAGTGGCAGTGGCCATACTGCCCAGCTGATTTTTTTAAAATTCTGCCCAGAATTATCACGGTCATTGACCGTGACAAGTTCGTGACAACATTTTTCACGGACTTGTCACGGGCATTGACCGTGACAATTTTTTTTAAAAAGGTTCACGGCTTTGTCACGGTTTAAAACCGTGACAAACGTGTCACGGTCATTGACCTTGACACGACCGTGACACAAAACACGAGTTTTGTGTCAAGGTCAATGACCGTGACACGACCGTGACAAAAAAATTTGTCTCGCCTCGAAATGTCACGGTCATTGACCTTGACAAGGTGAATTTGTCAAGGTCAATGACCTTGACAAATGGGCAGATTTGGTGTAGTGCTTGCAGCCCATCCTCCACATCAATCACTCTACCCAACAGAACATCCTCCAGTAGGGATAGCCGGATAGAATCCCCAGAGACTATCCTCCCTACATCATCAAGTGCCGCACGCACTGCCTCCGGTCTCACCCGCAAAGAGCGATCCACCTTTATCTGATCTCCGTCACAATCCAGCCCCAACAGCTGCTGCACATCTATGGGAGTCACAATCATCTCCTCGAAGCCAGAATGGAAGGTGTGGGTAGTATCCCACCACCTCTCCCCCAAAGCACACAGGACCGCAGTCGAACGAGGTGTCTCATCCAGCGCACTTGCCAACCTCCCAAAACCCACTGATGATACCACCCAATGCACCACAGGTGGGAGATGCTCCCAGACATCCCTGAGCCCCATCTTCCCGCGGGCGTGCATGTTCTTCTAAGAAATATCAGACTGGCAAAAAAATAAAAAAATCTCATCAGAAGTCAAGAAATAAAGAAAAATCATCAAAAAGAAAGGAATACCAAAGGTAAAGTCACTTACATAATCGCCAGGATTCACTTTCGAAGAGAGATAACGTGATGACTCCCGCAGCAAAGTTCGCTCATCCGCAACAGGCTCAAATGCATCAAAGGAGTTCTCACTCCCCAAAGTAAGAGGCGCCCTGGCCCTCCTCTCCACATTCGCCCAGTCATCAACGGTCAACCACTACCTGTGGACTGCGGTGCTTACAAAAGCGGCCATTTCTTGAAGATCGAAATCCTATAACGATTTGTAGAGGAATCGCAGAAAGAGAGAAAGCAAAGAAGTTGTGAAAAAATGAAGGGATTCTCCCCCTTTTTATAGGATGCTAAGCACCATGCCGATCGACACTGACCTCCACCATACCGATCGACATTGACTCCTTACATTCCCAAGGTAGCCCAAAAGTCTGTGACAGTGCCGAATGGCACTCCTCATACCATGCCGATCGGAATTCCCCTTAAATTTTGCACAAAAATTCCCAGAAAATACCAGAATACCCCGAAAAATCCTCAAAAAATTCCTAAAAATCCCAGGAAGGATTTAGAACATTTTCACCGGGAAAATTTTGCATTCCTTCAAGCGGAACCCCTCTTTCCCAGCGAAATACTCAAAAACCAAATGAATCTCCTCCCGGTAAAGCCCCGGAGGATCTCTAAGGATTGACTGATCACTTCCCCAGCATAATTTTTACAGCACCAAAATTGGTTGTATGCCCCTGCGAGGCCTCCTAAGGAAACAAAAGCTTCCCCAGCTATCAGCTCCCCAGCTCAGATGAAAATCACAAAGCACCTTCTTCAACAGAATCAAAATCCAATCTTTAACCACTCTTAGGTCAGAATTGACCTTAGTCTTGGATCGTCACCTGAGTTAGGTCAGAATTGACCTCAGTCCTCGGTCGTCACCACTCTTAAGTCAGAATTGACCTCGGTCTTGGATCGTCACCTGAGTTAGGTTAGAATTGACCTCGAATCCTTGGCCGTCACCACTCTTAGGTCAGAATTGACATCGGTCTTGGATCGTCACCTAAGTTAGGTCAGAATTGACCTCGGTCCTCGGTCATCACCACTCTTAGGTTAGAACTGACCTCGGTCTTGGATCGTCACCTGAGTTAGGTCAGAATTGACCTCGATCCTCTGTCGTCACCACTCTTAGGTCATAATTGACCTCAGTCTTGGATTGTAACCTGAGCTAGGTCAGAATTGACCTCAGTCCTCAGTCATCACCACTCTGAGGTCAGAATTGACCTTAGTCTTGAATCATCACCTGAGTTAGGTCAGAATTGACCTCGATCCTCGGTCATCACCAATCTTAGGTCAGAACTGACTTCGATCTTGGATCGTCACCTGAGTTAGGTCAGAATTGACCTCGGTCCTCGATCATCACCACTCTAAAGTTAGAATTGACCTCGATCTTGGATCATTACCTGAGTTAGGTCAGAATTGACCTCGGCCCTCGATCGTCACCACGTTTAGGTAAGAATTGACATCGGTCTTGGATCGTCACCTGAGTTAGGTCAGAATTGACCTCGATCCTTGGCCGTCACAACTCTTAGGTCAGAATTGACCTCAGTCTTGGATCGTTACCCGAGTTAGATCAGAAATGACCTCAGTCCTCGGTCATCACCACTCTTAGGTCAGAATTGACCTCGGTCTTGGATCATCACCTGAGTTAGGTCAGAGTTGACCTCGGTCCTCGATTGTCACAACTCTTAGGTCAGAATTGACCTTGATCTTGGATCATCACCCGAGTTAGGTAAAAAATGACCTCGGTCCTTGGTCATCACCACTCTTAGTTAAAAAATGACCTTGGTCCTCGGTAATCACCACTCTTAGGTCAGAATTGACGTCGGTCTTGGATTATCACATGAGTTAGGTTAGAATTTACCTCGGTCCTCGATCGTCACCACTCTTAGGTCAGAATTGACCTCAGTTTTGGATCATCACCTGAGTTAGGTAAGAATTGACCTCCGCCCTCGATCATCATCACTCTTAGGTCAAAATTAACCTCGGTCCTGGTTCATCACTCGAGTTAGGTAAAAAATGACACCGGTCCTCGGTCGTGACCACTTTTAGGTCAGAATTGACCTTGGTCTTGGATCGTCACATGAGTTAGGTTAAAATTGACCTCGGTCCTCGATCGTCACCACTCTTAGGTCAGAATTGACCTCAATTTTGGATCGTCACCTGAGTTAGGTCAGAAATGACCTCAGTCCTCGATCATCACCACTCTTAGGTCAGAATTGACCTTGGTCTTGGATCGTCACCTGAGTTAGGTCAGAATTAACCTCGGTGCTCGGTCCTTACTACCCTTAGGTTAGAATTGACCTCGGTCCTTGGTCGTCACCATTCTTAGGTCAGAACTGACTTCGATCTTGCATCGTCACCTGAGTTAAGTCAGAATTGACCTCGGTCCTCGATCATCACCACTCTAAAGTTAAAATTGACCTCGATCTTGGATCATTACCTGAGTTAGGTCAGAATTGACCTCGGCCCTCGATCGTCACCATGTTTAGGTAAGAATTGACATCGGTCTTGGATCGTCACCTGAGTTAGGTAAGAATTGACCTCGATCCTTGGTCGTCACAACTCTTAGGTCAGAATTGACCTCAGTCTTGGATCGTTACCCGAGTTAGATCAGAAATGACCTCAGTCCTCGGTCATCACCACTCTTAGGTCAGAATTGACCTCGATCTTGGATCATCACCTGAGTTAGGTCAGAGTTGATCTCGGTCCTCGATTGTCACAACTCTTAGGTCAGAATTGACCTTGATCTTGGATCATCACCCGAGTTAGGTAAAAAATGACCTCGGTCCTTGGTCATCACCACTCTTAGGTAAAAAATGACCTTGGTCCTCGGTAATCACCACTCTTAGGTTAGAATTGACGTCGGTCTTGGATTATCACATGAGTTAGGTTAGAATTTACCTCGGTCCTCGATCGTCACCACTCTTAGGTCAGAATTAACCTCAGTTTTGGATCATCACCTGAGTTAGGTAAGAATTGACCTCAGCCCTCGATCATCATCACTCTTAGGTCAAAATTAACCTCGGTCCTGGTTCATCACTCGAGTTAGGTCAAAAATGACACCGGTCCTCGGTCGTGACCACTTTTAGGTCAGAATTGACCTTGGTCTTGGATCGTCACATGAGTTAGGTTAAAATTGACCTCGGTCCTCGATCGTCACCACTCTTAGGTCAGAATTGACCTCAATTTTGGATCGTCACCTGAGTTAGGTCAGAAATGACCTCAGTCCTCGATCATCACCACTCTTAGGTCAGAATTGACCTTGGTCTTGGATCGTCACCTGAGTTAGGTCAGAATTAACCTCGGTGCTCGGTCGTTACTACCCTTAGGTTAGAATTGACCTCGGTCCTTGGTCGTCACCATTCTTAGGTCAAAATTAACCTCGATCTTGGATCGTCACCTGAGTTAGGTCAGAATTGACCTCGATCCTCAGTCGTCACCACTCTTACGTCAGAATTGACCTCAATTATTAAATCTTCATCCTAAGCCCGCAGAATCGACTTTGATACACCGAATCGATCACCCTCATCACTTAATCTCGCAGATTTTGCTTTGACCCATAAAATTGGTCATCCCCAGCACACCCCTCAAGTCCTCAGAATTGGCCTCGACCCTTTGAATCGGCCATACTCCCTCAAAAGCATCATATGGTTTCTATTCTACGACTCTCATTTGTTCCAAACTCACTAGTCGAGGGGCTCTGTAGACACCCCATTCGGTTACCCCTAACTATACTAAGGTCCCTAGAACCTCCTTTCATCATTACAAACCCATGTCATGTCCCGAGTACTGACCTAGAAACCATCGGACACTCCCAGGCTCCGTTTGACCAAAAAGTCAAACTCTTTAGCTCGACCAAAGCTGAATGAATCTTCTAAGGGCACTGAATTCCCTTTTCCAAAGGTCTGTCCCATGTGCAATTCTGACTTACCATGCTGATGAACGATCCGTTTGCGTTCTAAACTTGATTCGGAGGCCACCAGGCGCTCCCGGGCTTTGTTTGACCTAAGTCAACTCTTCAGCTCGATCGAGACTGAATGAATCTTCGAAGGGCAATGAAACCCCTTTCAAATGGTCCGCTCCATATGCGATTCCGACTTACCATGCGGACGAACGATCCGTTTGACTCCAAGAGGTCACTGAATGCTTCCAGGGTCCGGTTGACCAAATTTAAATCCCCAAACTGGGTCAAACTCTTTGGAATGTTGAAGTACATCTCCTAAACTTTCCAACGGTCCATCCCGTGCATGATTTGGACTTACCATGCGGATAAATGATCCGTTTGCGTTCGAATGATTCCCTGTCCAATAGATCGATAAATACTTTCGAGCCATATTTGACCTAAAGTTAACTCCCAAACTTGGGAGCGGTCCAATTACTTTCAAAGGTCTCTGAATTACCTTTCCAACGGCCTACCCCGTTCGCGATTCTGACCAACGGTTTGCCCTCGAAAGCCAATTTTCTGAAAAGTCCTAAAATACACTGCCAAACGGCAGGTTCCAGACCCTGCCTATCGGCGGATGCCGATAGGAAGGACCAGGTCTATATCGATCGAAAATGACCTGGGCCTATAAAAGGAGGCCTTCACCTCATTTGCAAAGGGATCCCAGATCTGATACAAAATCACTCTCAGCGAATCCCAAAAACCTCTCTCGAAGGCAGCGCTATTTCAACATCCAAATCCCTTCCTAACTTCTACTTTTCATCATCCTTTTCATCAAACTTGGTGAATTAGCCACTCTCCGTCATCATCCAAGTGCAAGGGATGCTCTCCAACATTCAAGATCAAGCTCAAGATCTTCAAGAAGGTCCAATTTTCTCAACTTTCTCTCCAAATTCTCTTAAGTTCGCAATAACTTGCTTTATTACTTAGCACTTTTATTATCTCATCTCACACATCCTAATATACTTTTTATTTAGTATTATTGAACAACTCTTTTTTTTCATATAACTAAAAACCCGAAAAATAAGAAAAAGAGGGTTTGCTCATAAATTCCAAATAGGGATTTTCATACTTTTCTCACACTTTTCTTATAACTAAAACACTTTTTCTACACATACACACACACACACACACACACACACACTCACAAATAAGAGATCCCCTATTTGGATTTATGGGATAAACCCCACCCCTCATTTTGCATGCGAACTACATGGACTTTGATGCCTTTATAGGCTACGTAGGCGTCTCGGGGTAAAACTCGAGACTCGAGTCCGTTTTTCTCACTTTTCTCTCATTTTCTATCTTCTCTAAATCCAATCTTCTTATATTCTATATACTTGGTCTTAGTGATGTATTACTCCATATGCATTATCGTTCCATTATAACGATCAACGTAGGGGTAATCGAGTAAATCTTATTTTTCTAATATTATTTTTATACCTTCCTATGGATGACTCGCTTTTATCTCTTCCATGATATAATTCGAGGATTCCTATCTCCATTATATATATACACATGCACACATATCACGGGGAAAAATAAAGGAAAACAACAAATATACAGGAGAGACCGAAAGGGCGGAATGGGTGCCTAACACCTTTCCATTTCGTAACTTAGCCTTCGAACCCTTCTCGAATCATTTTGATTTCGTATGCACCAGTATGTCTTTGGATGCCATCCTTCGAGATGGCTTCCCCTTTTTATTTTTTCTGTTTTGAGTAAAATAGACTGGCGACTCTGAATCTCTCTACATTTTTACACCTCATATTAAATGACGCTGGCCAAAGTGCTCCCGAGAGGGATGCACGGGACTCGTGGATTTCTTTCCCTCTCGCGCCTTCCCGTAAGCGAGGATTGGGGATGGCCACAGAGAGATTAGGAGAAAGAGGAGAGAAAGAGATGATAGAAGATTTTGGGCTAGGAATTGTTTCACCGAGCAAGAATCCAAGATTACGAAGTTGAGGCAAGTTTTAAACTTGAAATTATGTATAATTGAGTGTGAATATTATGTATTGATAGTTGTGTTTTTGAGTTTGAACCATTAATGGAATTTGTTGATTAGGTTTGTTAAATAAAATATTACAGGATCTAAACTTGTTTTTAATGGTCTTTTCTAGTTAATTAACTTGTATAGATGATTTGGAGATGATATGAGTTGATGGTGTTGGGATTTCATGGAAGATATGCATTTGGGGGATTTAGAGTTCATAACAACTCGTAACCCCAACTGAGCCTTTTGTCTAGGGCGAATCGATTCTCCCTCCCTAGCGAATCGATTCGCTAAAATGGGTGGCTACAAGTCTGGGGAACCGAATCGATTCGGGTTAGGGATGAATCGATTCGATGTGAGATAGAATATTGGTCTCCTCAGCCGAATTGATTTGCTTTTAGGGCGAATCGATTCGTGATCAGTGGCAAATCGATTCGGCCCTGGGTGAATCGATTCGGAGCCAAATCGATTCGAAAATCCTGCTATTTTAGGATATTTTTCTAACTTAATTTTTAGGCCTTTTCTTTTAGGTTTATGGCCTAGGAACCTTCTCTTATGAAGTAATATAGAGTACTAGAGTCTTATATTAGGGAGATGAATACCTTAGATTAGAAATGGGGTAATTGGGCTTAGTTTGGGGGGAATTTTAATAAGAGTTAGTATATTTTTCATCCAGTAAGCTAGCTCGGAATTAAGGGAGAGTCAGGTGGTAATGTTTTGGGATTTTTAGAGACTAGTATGAAGAAAATTACACTTGGTAGCCTTTAGTGTTGTTGTGAACTCTCGGAGACTATTATGGGGATAATTAAACGTTAAAGTTTATGTCGTTAAACACATATGGTTTCGGATATAAGATAATGCACATTGTCAATTGTCATATCTTGTGAATTATGACTTGCATATACATACCTATCTAAATGCTATCATAAGGGAAGTTACGTGAATGAGGTGAAGTACCCTGGCTAGTGAATGCAGGGTGAATATAGCCCTCGTCCATAGGACCGGTGGTTATATTGTGATGTTATTTTATTCAAAGTGAGGTAATTTCGGGTATGGTTATGACTCACTGTCGAAGGTATATGGACGCTTCGCACGCGATGCGATTTAGGATGCCCAGGTGGTCTTGGTTATAGGGCCTGGAGGATAATAGCTATTTAGGGGCGCATTTAGTGGGGTGACTCCTGGAAGGATGGTCTTAGAATCGTTATGTTTGATTGTAACTATTATAACGAATGTGGCATTTCATAAATGGCTAATGCATTTATAAATCAACAGTACGGACTAAGTTTACTAATGCGGAATGGACTTGTGAAGTCATAGTTTACAAAACTGCAATTTAAGCTTATTAAAGTGGAATTTAGTTATTTCTCTTGCATTGATGAATAGTTAACACTATAATTGATCTTGCGCTAGGATGTGCACTTAAATGAGATGTGATGATTATTATTATTGTGAAGAGCGATTTAAACTAGTTCATGATGTTATCATTCTTAACTGTTATGCATTTTATTCACTCGTATATCATATCAAACCGGGCCCTGACCAGTTTATATTTCTCTATTTTGTATGGATGTTATTTATGCTCAGGTGCTCCGCCGCAAGGACGCTCGTGTTAATCTCTCATTCTCAGTGTCAGGGAGCTACATCATTTTTGCGGATGTTGTAGGATTTTTTTCTATAGACGCATCTATCTTTTGTATAATCTAGTTATGATCAGTCTGTACATTTGGGCGTGTTGCCCAAGTTTTGTATTGGTAGATATTGTGATATTTAACTGTAATACTTGGTGTAACCTATTTTTATTAGTCTGTTAATCGACAGCTTATTCGGTTATTATTTTGTAGTTTGGTTGATAAACTGTTACATATTTCTAATTACTTATCCACCTTCTTTTCAAATTGGATTGTCGAAATGATTTTATTAAAATTGCAAATTAATTTGACATCCGTTTTCTAAAATAATTAGTGGTTATCTCGTACTATTATTTTCACGATAGTGATGCTAAAAATGGACCATCTATGATTCTTGTATTTATTGGAGTATCGGGCTGGCCACCTCTTATTTTAATAACCGAGGTGTCACACAATGCCGTCCCATAAAGTATTTGATTTCCTGTAAAAGGACATCATAATTCCATCACTTAAAATAAAACTTTAAAAGGACAAGAAAATTATGCCCCTTAAAAGTGTTTCAATTCCCTCCACTTTTTATTTTTAACTTTCATTAAAATCAACCTTATTTTTACATCCCATTTTTTCTCCTCTCTCCTGCACACCTCACACTCCCTCAACTCCGACTCACTCACAGATTCCATTAAACCCTCACTCCCTTAATCCAATTCCATCATCACTCAAATTCCACCACCACCCGATTCCACCATTTGTTTATATTACGAAAAAGGCCCTTTTTCAATTGTCGTGTTGGTTATGGAAAGCAATTTCAGATCTACGAATATATAAAGTTTTTTTTAGATTATGAAATTATTGGATTCGAATTTCGAAGAGGTTGGTTGATTTATATTTTGATGTTTTAATAGATTTTAAGGTATGTGTGTGCTATGGGTCATTAATTTTAACCTTTGGAATAGTATATATATTCTCTTTAGATATTTAAATTTAGTGTTCATAAGACACTGCTATTTTATAATGTTCATAATATTTTACTGGAATACAAATATGCTTTACTGGAATATTAGGGTGACATATTGTTTTCTCATCAATTTTTTTACAATGTTCATAAGACATGGCTTGTGTGTTGGGTATATATGCTTTATAGGAATATTAATTTTATATCTATGTAAATGGGCTAAATGAAGTGATTTGTCTTTTCCTTGTAATGAAGGTAGAATTAATATCATATCTATGGAAATTTTTTGTTAACAATTTTGGAATGATGTTGTGGTGGAAATTTAGGCAACAATCTTCTCTATGATCTTAGTATAATAAGATCAAATACTGCAGATCAAAACATCCACTTCCAATGTTATATTTCTAATGGTTATAATACTTGGAGGAGACTTATTAAAAGAAGAGATGATGGTGAAGGGCTTATTGGATGGCTAATAGGAGTAGAAGATGTTAATCTATAGTGGGATAGCAGATCTGAAGAGGGGTTGCTAGATCGTTTATGTGTTCATTCTAATGATGACAAGTTAAATGACTATGTAATGATCAAGGTGAGTGGGATACAACCAAACTTAATCGACTCTTAACCTTAAAACAAGTATATACTATAGGCTTTATTCCTTTTTGCAAATTTAATCCAGTAGACACAACATTTTATTGTGTTAATGGACATTTTACCTATCCCAAATGTCACATTCGCGAATTTTATGTTTATAATGGTAAGCAAAGAGTAAAATAAATATAACAAATAAATTAAAGGCAGCGAAAATTGAAAAGATTTTTATTAGGGAAATGCCTAGCATCTTATTCAATAACTGAGACTAAAATAAATGGAAATAAATAATTTATTCGTACATGCAACATATCAAGTAAAATATGTAGAAAACATTCGAGAATCATAAGAGCGGATAAGTTACAGTGTAGATATTCCAACGGGGACTACCATCTTTCTCTTCTACCACCCATACGTATTTAACCGAAATATTTTTCAAGGTAAATTATAATAAAAGTCTAGAAGTGCGGGAAGTACCTCATCTACTTCAGGTTCATTATCCATCTGGAAGGAAAATAATTCAACAAACATGCCAAGTAGATACATTTTATTTCTATACACGGTATGGCAGAAAAATGTATTATTAGAGAGTAATTATATTTAATATTCATCTTAAAAGATCTAGAGGCAACTGAAATATCATATAACTGTCAGGGGTATAATGGTGTGGCCATCTTGATATAGGGGGGTCGGCGTCTCCGGAGGTGGATACCTCCTTCCTTCCCCCATTTCTCCTTTTTTCGATGTGCGAGCGGGATTACATCATTTATCGGGGCACTCGATGGTCCTCAACGTGGGGTGATATGTAGAGATAGATTCACCAGCCTATTTTTGCACAAAACAGGAAAAAGAAATGTTGCTTCCTCGAGAGAACAACACCAAGGACAATATAATGCTTGTGAAATCAAGCAGTTTAAAGGTTTGGGAACTAATTTATGGAATGGAAAGGTGTTAGTAACCCATCCCACCCTTTTGAGATCTATTGGGAATGTGTTAATCTTCTCCTTTAGAACGCTATGATGTGTGTGCTTATGTGCATATTATAAATGGAGGATGGAATCACACGACTTGCGTCATGGCAAAAGGCGGAGCAAGGTCATCCTTAGGGTTGTTCCCAAAATAGTGATTAAAAATAAAATTTAAGTGTTTGTCGATGCACAAGTCTTTATGAAGTAACGATTTCATATATCGAACAAGACACAAGAAATGAAGCATATAAAATGTATATATCATGAATTAATGAGAATAAAATAACAAAGGTAGGTGGGAGGACTCCAGTCGAGGGATTCACCCAAGACGCCTACATAGCCCGGGGGAATTAAAGTCCACTTAGTTTGAAACAATATGAGGTGGGTTTTAACCCATAAATCTAATCCAAGACTTTATTATATATGTGTGTGTATAAAAAGGTGTTTTAGTGTGAGAAAATGTGACGAGAAATTTCTTTTTGGAATTTACGGTTGAACCTTCTTTTTCTTATTTTTGTATTTTTCTATGAAAATATTGTATGTGAGAATACTAATAATGAAAATCTAGAATTAAGATGTGTGATTTCAGGAAGTACGATACTAAGGCGAAAATGAGGTAACTAATGCAAAATTAAAAGAATTTAAAGACAGAGGAATAAATGGACCTTCTTATGATGACTTAAAGTAGATCTTCCTTGTAGATGTTCTAACCTCAAGGAGAAGTGATTGTGTCCTAAGGAGGTGGACGGGAATTTACTCAAAAGAGTATAAAAATGATGGAAGGAATGTGGGAAATGGGCTTTTAAGAAAGAACAACTATGAATTTGAGAGAATTCTCTCTAAGAGGGATGTTTAGGGGTTCTGAGGTGTATCCCTCGAAGTGAGTTCATGGCCTATATTTATAGGTTAAAGGGGGTGCCAATCATCATGGTCTTAAACCTTCCTATTAGCATAGAACCCTAGACACACTGCTGATAGGCAGTGTCCTGGGGTTGCCATTCGGTAGTCTGAGGCAGGTTTTAAAAAAAATGTTGGTGAAACGCAAATCATAAGTCAGAATTGCACAGGGAATGGGCCATTGGAAAGAGTATTTATAGCCCTTAAATAATTCATGATTCACTCCCAGGTTCGGGAGTTGACCGAGGTCAAACGGGGCCCAAAAGCGCCCAATTATCACAAGATAGAAAATTCTCAAAGGAAAACGGATCGTTCGGTTGAATCGTAAGTCAAAATCTCACACGGGATGGACCTTTAGAAAGGGTATTCAGATTCCTTCAAAGATTATTTCAACTTCATTCGGTACAGAGAGTTAACCTTGGTCAAACTGGGCTCGAAAGCATCTAGTGACCCTTTCGAGTAAAATGGGTCGTTCAACTGTATTAGAAGTCTAATTTGTACATGGGTCAGGCCATTGGAAAGTTAATTAAAATCCCTTCATGTATTCATTCTGTCTCGTTTGGTCTGAAGAGATGACAGGAGTCAAATGAAGCCTGAGAGTACGCGATGACCTATAGATCAAATTTTAGGTTAAAACGGATCATTCGTCCGAACCATCAGGCCGATTCGTGCATGGGGTGGAATGTTGGAAAGTTAATTCAGAGTCCTTCAAAGATTCATTGATCTTTCACCCAGGTGAGTAAGTTAATTAGGGTCGAAAGGAGGCCTGGGAGAACTTGGTGGCCTTCAGATCAATACTCGAGGTATGACCCAATGTTTACGGTGGATGAGTGAGTTCTGGGGACCTAAGGAGGTTCTTAGGAGGGTAATAGGATGGGGTGTGGACAAATGGCGCTTAATGATAAGTAAATAAATGATATGGTGGGGTGTTACAAATTCAGGGTTCACACTATAATAAGATAACCCATACATTATCTGTTATAGGGGCTTTAATTGCGTAGACATACCATTACAATATCACCAAAAGCATAATATATACTGAGACAGACAATCCCAAAATATTGGAGAATAATAAACATTAGCTAGAGTGGCACTCATATGTACAAAGCAAATAAAACTAGGAACTCATTAACGGAGTCCTACAGGCTAATTAGAATTACCATGGTATACCGGGGTCTAATCCCTAAATTGTAAGGTATGCCATTAGGTATTTAACTAATAATAGTCATAAATTGTAGGGTAATATGCAATTATAATAGGTTGAAGGGCTATACCACAGTTAAGGGTAAATGAAAAAGAGTTCAGTGACTTTTATTAAGTCATAAGCTATAATAATTTATCCATTTTATGGATAACAGAATATCAAGAGAATCAATATATGGAATAAACATGAACTACACAAGTGAGTTAGTATTTGAAATATCAGTTCAACATTATCACATAGTGATATAATAATCAACAATTGTGAAAGACATAAGATCAATTTTACTACTAGAATTAAAATAACCTACTTTGAAATTTTCTACGAATTTTGAGTGTGTATGTCTAATTCACGGGATTGAGTGGGAAGTCTGAAATTGTGGATAGTGTAAGTAGTCATAAAGGTCTAGTATAATACTTATGTGATGTAGTAAGATACCAAATTGAAATTAATTGCAGTGTAAAATTAACTAAGAGGGTTATAATTTTAAAATTTTTCTTACAATGAATGTTTCCTACATGTCTAGTTGGATTTGAAATTAGTGATTGAAGACATATTGGTTTTATTTAAGCTAAAGAAATTTTGGAAAAAGTTTGGGATCATTCTCAAATACTTGAAAAATAACTAGGGGTTTATGAGTAAACTAAAACTTAATTGTTTGAAACTTAAACTGGTTTTCTCGAGAAAATGATTTCCTGGGATCCAAAGAGGGTGATGTAATATACCATTTTGTTCAGAATTTAAAAAAATAAAATTTTTAGAAAAAAATCAGAATTATCTGATTGGAGATGTGCCCTCATGCACTGAGTCAAATTAATCACGCGTCTAGTTTGACTCCCACTTGCACGCTTGTAACACACTCATTTTAAACCTTCTACAGTTTGACTTTAGGGTTTTAAAAGTTTGACCTCAAATTTGAAATGTTTTAGAAATCTTCGTGAGTCGATTCCTGATTGAAAGTTGACTAATTTTTGAAGAGGTGGTTTTAAGAATTTTGGTGCGCTAAATCGAGCTATTGGGTTTCTATAAAAATGGTGAAATTTTGACTAAATACAAGAAATGAGAAGCTATGATTAGTGTTCTGACACCATAAATATCTTTTTCAATATAAAAAATGTGGAAGAATAAGCCTGGTTTGACCGATTATGAGGGAGTAAAACTCCTGAATTAGTTTTCTGAAATTTAACGTATCGAAAAATTCAAGCTTTGATTTGGGGTATTAAAACCATGTTTATTCCAATTAAACTTTTCACCTAGGTTCTTGAGAACCTACAGCCAACATTCCTTGCTTTGAAACTGGTTCACATTCTTGAAATCATAATCCACCATTGAAGCTCAACCTTTAATGGAGTTTTCTAGTCTTTGAGCCATTTAAGTGCATATATATATATAAGTGCATATATATATATATATATATATATATATATATATATATATATATATATATATATATATATATATATATATATATATATGTGTGTGTGTGTGTGTGTGTGTGTGTGTGTGTGTGTGTAGAAAGATTACCAAATTGAAGAAACAAGCATTCATGCTTAAAATAATAGAAAATCATAAACTATCAAATTTTTACTTTAAAATAGCACACAGTTGGGTTGTTTTCTACTGAGGTAAAAGAGGGTATTTATAGAGTTTTTGGAGAGGAGTTGATTAGTAGGTTTGGATATGCAGATGATGCTGAATTGCGTAAGTTTTTACTAAGGTTTTATTCAATATAAAATGGGTATCATGTCTAACCCACATGGTATGAGCCATACTGGTAGTCCAGCTGGTGACATATCACTAAGGGGAACGGGTAAATAAGTTGGTTTTGATTTTGGTCCTTGGATAGTTTTTGAATACGTTTTTAGGGTTTTATGTTATTTTATAAAAATTTAGGGGCTTATGTGCAATTTAAATCTAATGGATTGGTACTTGATATTTCGACAAAATATAAGTCATATTATTAAATTTTGAATGAAATTTGGGTTCAATTGATATAAGAAAGTGTAAGTTATTGAAACTACCTAACGGTAATAGAAAGGACTAAAGGGTACTCGCTAATGCGAATTAGGTTATTATAAACTCTTTTAACTCTTTGATATAACATCTATTATAAATTATAAATTAAACTACACTAACGCACACTAGTAAGTCAAAATGGTGATGCTAGATATAAAAATAATTCCCTTTGAGAATGAGACGAGGAAAAGTGTAATGTGACACAATATTTATTCTCGAGGAAACCACCGTGGTGGAAAATTCCAAGTCCCTAGTCCCAGGACAACTCACACACCCAAGTCCATTATTACCAATTACTAGTTACAGATTACAGTCCACCATTTTACAATGTAATTTAAACTAAGCAAATACAATATCGTACACCCAGCCTAATCAAAATTCAACCCAACTTGACTGACAATCAGTCAACTCAATAACACCCAGGTAATAGTGACAACAACACACGCACAACCACACACTCAAACCCGAGACCCCGTGAAGTTACGCAACACACATATTTAATTTGAAAAGTTTGTTTTACTCAAAACAAAAGAAATATCTTAGTTAACAAAATGGGACTGAACACACACCAAGTTATGTCAAAATTAGTTAATAAGAATAATAAACACTTTGTGATAAAGGATAAACAGGGACTGATGTTTAATTCCACACAAACAGAAATAAATAGAAATAAGATGAAATTGAATTAATCAATACTAAAAGAATGATTAAATATTAAGTCACAAGACACATTCGAGGTCTTCGTCAATTATTCATATTCAAGTAAAGATTAATCCTAAAACAATTTAGTTGACGCAAATGACCACAAACAACAATTGTGTCGCGCAACTAAAATAAAAAATTAACTTAACACTAAATAGAATGAATCAATTTCAATCGGTGTTATATTGAAATATTATGTCCAAGTAAAATGAGGAAAATATAAATATGTGTAGCACTTAGCTCAAACAAATTAGAACTTAATTAAAGTCAACACAAGAAAGTTATAGATACTTTGTAACACCAAAAATTAATAACAAAGATTAAATTCTAATTTTTGTTCAAACCAATACTATAACAAGGTTTGGATAAAAAAACACATACACACACTAACACCACCTAAGTATAAAAGAATACAACAAAAAGTATTTAACTTACACAATAAAAAGTGTATGAGTCAAATGATTCAATCCAAGTCAAATGAGTACGAGATAAAGACTGTGGCACTCGACTCAATAAAATAGGGCGAATTTAACTAAAATAAAATAAATAAAGATTATGATTTAAAGTGTACAAACTAATTAAACCTAACTAAATAAAGTGAACATATAAAATTTCAACATAGAGGATATAACTAGTTAGAGGTAAAAATCAAATTAACTTTAATCCCAAATTAATCCAATTAAATCAGATTTAAAATAAAAGTTATATTAATAAAAAAAATGTGTGACATAAAAAAAACTTAAGATATAGATTTTAAGTTTAAACATGTTAAGTCCAGTTTAATCAAGTGCACACACACACTTAGATGGGTACAAAAATCTCCGCACCAAACACCCAATTCAGACTTAGATATCAAATACCCAATTAATTTCGGTCCAAAGAGAGTCCCGAAGAAAATATACTTAAACAAATCTTAGAAGGTGTTGAACCACTTTGTTATAGAGAACACACAACTAAACTATAAATTAATTTTAACTAAAAAATCAATTGCTCTCCAAAAATAATTAACTCACTTGGTACAAAAATTAATATGGTCAACACAAGTAGATCTAAGAAACGTAACTGAGTTTATAGTCAACCAAAAAAAATTAGACAAAGTTTTTGGAAACATATTCAGACATTTAAAAAAAACTTATATCACAGAAAAATAAACACAAGTCCGATCCTAACGACCACAAACGAACCATATATACATTTTAATATTTGTTTTAAAAAAACTTAACTTGTATGTATTTAGGGGTGTGCACGAACCCGAATAGACCGAATGGGCCGAAAAAACCGAACCGAACCGAACATACTTTTGCGGATTTTTCTTAATGCGGTTTTAATTCGGTCCAAAAATATATAGGACCGCATAATTCGGGTCGGTCTCGGTCCTAAATTATAAAAATAGTTTTGGACCGGACCGGGCCGCTTTCATTATATATATATATATATATATATATATATATATATATATATATATATATATATATATATATATTAAATTTCCTCACACACATGCACCACTTGACTACACATATAAACTGCTTTTCAATTCAACTACAACACTACACACGCACGCACATAACATAACATAACATAACATACAATACATTATACATACCCTACTTCTCTCTCTCTCTCTCTAATCTCTAAGAAAGTAACCCTACCCACCCTCTCAAAACTCTGTCGGCGGCACACTAAGCCCTTACGCAACCCCTCTACGCCGACTCACCTCTAAGCCCCTTACACAGCCCGCTCGCTTCCCTCTCTCCTCCTACGCAGCAGCCAGTGGTCGCCTCGAACACAACAAGTGGTCGCCGGCCTCTACACCCCCCGCCTCTACGCCGCCCGCTCGCTTTACAATACCAATCCAGGCTCCAATTTCTAGTCTTGTAAGTTAAGTTATTTTTCATCTTTTAAAGCCAATTTGCTAGGTGATTTGTATTTGAATGTTTAGATGGTACAAGTGCACAAACAAGTGACTTCTTTATAATTCTCTGTTCCTCAACTTTAAGCATACCTCTGTTTTAAACAAATCAGTCCAAGACCTAATTATTAGTGAATTGATTTATGATTATTATTATTATTATTATTTAGTGAATTCATTTATTATTTAAGCAATTATAAAAGAATCTCTTACATATGATTATCCATTTTTTTATAGACTATCTTGAGTTATTTGATTTAATTAAGCTAATTTTTCTGTTTATTATATAAATATAAAAATTTATTAATGATGCTGATAGAGGGTTTGTGGGTAGTCTTCAATATATCAATACTCCACAAAAGAAAAAGACAGAGAACAAAAAGCTAAAAAAACTGCTACATGGGATCCTATAATTTAATACCCTTTCATAATTACTCTTTGTTCACTTCATCTTCAAAAAAATTTAAAATTCTATGGATAAAAGTAAGCTTCCCTTAAGTTATATTTCTGAGCACATGGTGAATGTTTGTCAAGAGGGAACTCCTTAGCCATTTACCCAGGTAGCTAGGTTTCTTTTGATAAGATTACCCTCGACCCTCGATTTGAATAAAAAGTCCTCCTGATTTTTAATGTTTTTATCAACAATAATGAAAAATGTAGTTTTACAAAAAAAAAAAGTGTTTATTTTAATAATAAAAAATGTGTTGTTTTTTATTGGTATGGACCGAATAGGACCGAGACCGAACACGGACCGTTTGAAAACCGAATAGGATCAAGAACGATAATTCCGGTCCGGTTTCGGTCCGTAATTTTTTAGGACCGATTAATACGGTTCGGTCCCAAAAATACCTCAAAACCAGACCGGACCGGACCGGACCGTGCACACCCCTAGATCTATTTAAAAAAAATTCAATAACTAGATCAAGATATACAAAACAGGATTTAAATATATATATAAATATATATTATGTAAATCAATATATATATATATATATATATATAAGAGGGTAAACAAAAATAATTACCTAAAAAATCAGCCACCGAAAAACGAACCAACCATCGAAAAATGAACCTGCCACCAAAAAACGAATCACCTACTAGAAAACTAACCAGCCACGAAAAACGAATTACCAATCGAAAAAAAATAGCAACAGAAAAACGAATCACCTACCGAAAAAACTACTCAAGGGGAAACCCCCAATTCTCCAAAGACAAACCTTCTTCAAACCAAGCTTTGGTGTATGGAAGAAGGAAAGATTTGGGAAAAATATATCTCAACTAAAAACTCTCAAGAGAAAAAAATGTATTTCAGTAGAGTATATAGAGAGAGAACGAGGAAAATAAATGTTGGCAGCTCTTGGTGTTTTCGAGAGAGGGAGAGGAAATGAACCAAATGATAAAACCTCTAATAAACTTTCCCTGCCCCTAACTCCGAATATATGTCGAACAAAGAGCTATGGCAGTAAAAAAAATTACACTAAAAAGCAGGGGTAAAATGGACAAAGATAAGTGGATAGACAATCTACAAAAATAGACCACGCAATGAGAATACCTCGAGCCACCCAAAACCAACCCATGGTTTTTAAAAATGATCAAATACCAAAAAGCCCCTGAAACATTTTTTAATACACATTTAGTCCAAGCCTTTTATTTTGTATAAAAAAGTCCCTTATGCTCTTATCTTTAAAGGTCCGCCCCAGCGGCATAGTAAAGCCTTTTTGGCATGGGGAAGGATTTTTTGCTGCAAAATAAAAAGTCTTGGACTATACATGTATTAAAAGAAGTTCAAGGGACTATTTGGTATAAGCCCCTTCTAAAAACCAACTGCACCAATAATAAAAAACTGCCGTGTTCATTTTGAATTAAGTGTTTAATTTAAACAATAATTAATGTTTAAACAAATAATAATTTATCCAATAAAAAAATTCAAAATAACAAAATATAAATACTAACAAGTTTAAATTCACGATTTTTTTAGAGGAAATACAAGGTAAAAAAATTATTTAACTCAAAAATAGATTCTGAAAATATTTTATTCAAAAACTTATATATTAAGACAAATAAGATAAATAAAACTTAAGATTAAATTTTAAATATAGAAAAAATTAAATCATAAAAATCAGAACATAAAATAAAATAAAAAATATTTAAATTAAAAAATAACGCACTAAAAATATTTAAAAAAAATAGATTATATATTAAATCTATATATAAAAAATATGATTTAAGATATATAAAAAGTAGATTTTAATAAAAAAAAATGCAAGAGCATAAAAAAAATAATTGTCTCAAAATTGAGCCAACCCGAAGAGACTAAGATTTTCAATCTCCCCCTTTGACCAATTTTGAGACAAACTAAACTAAGATTCAAAAACAAAGGGTGACACAAATTATATAACTCAAATATACACACGAGTCCTAAAAAATAAAAAATTACATGACTTAACTAACAACATGCAATCCTAAAATGGAAGAGTACATAACTCAACTAACAACATCCAATCCTTAAGAAATAGAAGAGTTAATAACTCAACTAACAACATCCAATCCTAAATAAATAGAAGAGTACATAACTCAACTAACCACAAGATATGCTAAATGACTCAAGAAATTGTGAAATACAATAATAAAAGAGTCTCAAATTCTCCCCCTGCTTTGTCTCAAAAGGACAAAGGGTAGGGAAGAATCCTACTTAATAAAAGTTAGTAAAACATAAAATACAAATAAAATGTACTAACAAAAAAATTGAACAAAATTAGTTTGAAATAATGGAACAATATATTTGACAACCTAAATCATCTTTTATAATCCACTTAGATTTAACATTTGGAAGAGCAGTCTTAAAATGGACAGAATGAACCAGAAATTTGGAACAATTCTCAACAAAATTAGACCTTAAAGTGATCCTGGGCAAATTCTTAACACAACTCTGTTTTATATTTAAACGCTTATAGAAGAATTATCCTAAATGACCCGTTTTAAGACAAAAATTACATTTGTAAACATGTCCAACATCAGATTTAGCATTAGCTGGAATTTTAGCATTTTTAGTAATTGTACATTTTCTAGTTAAATTCAAACGCTTAAAACAAAAATTTTCTAAATGAACTAATTTGGAATAAAAATTGCAATGAAAAGTCTCTTTCTCAGCACAATCTGCATTATTATACCTAGTGGACAGTTTTTCATAATAAAAAATCAACCTTTTATGACAAAACTGCGCTATATGACGCATTTTAGAACATAAATTACACCTAAAAACAATTTTAGCACCTTGTTTATCTCTAACAATTTGTCCAACTTTTCCCAAAACTAGTTTGTTTTGACCCAGCTTCTTAAAATAAAATTTCTCTAAATGACCTTTCATAGAGCAAAAAGTGCACTTAAATGCAAGTTTTGCGTATTGAACACTCCTAACAGTTTGAGTTTGCCCAAATTTTCCTAAATTATAATTATTTTGTCCTAACTTCTTGATTTTTTTTCGAAATGTCCATATTTTTGGCAAAAATTACATAAAAATACCGACTTAACAAATGCGGTATCACAATCGTTAAATTCAGCATGTTTAACACTCATTTTTATTTCACTTGACTCGGGGAATTGTTCACTACAACTAACAAAATTAGTTTCATCAAATGTTTCACGTTTAAACCCAAGTGCTTTAAAAGGAACATAATCATCAACATACTTATTGTGGGATTCGATAATTAAACGAAAATTAGAAAAACCATCAATATTTTTTGATGATGTCTCAAGTCTTCTTTGGCATTCATCATACTTATCTAAAATAACCTTAAGTTCAACTTGAGATTCATCAAACTTAAACAAGAATTCCTATTTTTTAGTTTCAAGAGAATGGTTAAGCTCCATTAACATTGTAAGGACACAAATTTTCAATTAAGTCCTTTGTTATTTTGGCTCAATTTCGGACAAAATCGTCTGAGTCATAGGATAGAGTTATTGATCATCCCTCAAGCCTATGACGTACTAATGTTGAAGACATAGCGACCAAGTTTAAAGCTTCATCAAAATTCCGAGTTTAAAGTTCCTTATTTCTACGTCATCAACATGGTTCCATTGCTCCTAAGGTATGAATGCATTATATATATATATATATATATATACATATATATATGTGTATACATATATACATATATATATATGTATATATATGTATATATGTATACATATATATATATGTATATATGTATATATATATATATATATATGTATATATATATATATATATTGGAGCTTGGAACATTTTATATTGGGTGAACGTTTATTTAAAACAGTTATTTATTTTCAAAAAGATTTTTATTAAAACTTTAAAATAAAGTATATAAAGTTTCTGTGCAAAAATCAAAATTTCACAATTTTCTGGAAGTTCGTTTGAACGAAATTGTCGTTCGAACAGTAATGTCTTTCGAACGAGTTTGCCAAGGAGTTCCCATATAGGCCACTAGAATATCGTTCGAAGTATGGTTCGAACGAGAATGGTGGTTCGAACGAGATATCCAACGAGGTTTCTAATGAGTTCACACTGGAACTTCGTTAGAAGCTCGTTCGAACGAGACTTCATTAGAACGACAAATCTCATTTGAACGAGATTTGGCGGGAACATGTATTTGATAGTTTTGAGCAGTTTTTTTCATGATTCCCACTTCTTTACCCCACTAACTTTTGACAAAACTTAATAGTACGGGAACCAACCTTTTTTGTTGAACTTTTTCATAATATTCTAACTCCTAGAGAGTGTTTTAAGAGTTCATCTTTCCTAAGAAAAAGTTCAAGTTTAAGTGTTCATTTTTCAAAGAAAAATTTGTTAAACACTTTTTTTACACCCATATTGTTTATTCCAAGTTCCATATATATATATATATATTTATACTTTCTTGGAGTTTGGCACTGGTACTTTTATCTCTATCGTTTAAAGAGAGGTTTGGGTTTGCTTCTACATCCCACAAAGAAGAAGAAGTTTGCATTGATTTACCCACTTGGAGAAAGACTCCTTGTTCGGGTGACGGTGACCATATAAAGTCCGATCGGTGGACTCCGAGACCGCGGTGGAGCTCCGTGGTTATTCTCTAGGCAGAGGTTGATACAAGAAGATACATCGGGACTTGATAGGGATCGAGTCGAGTGTTGTAAGTCATCTTCCTTGTATTTGTAAATTCCGTACTTAGTGAATTTGAGGCTAGGGCCGTCCGAGGTTTTTTTCCACTATGGGTTTTTTCTCGTACATTGCGGTGTAGTGGTTTCTTTGTTTTTTTATCTTGTGCAAACTCACCTATAACGCATGCTTAGGTAATTCAAGATAAAATTTGATTTTAATCACTACATGTTTAATTTGGTGCTAAAATAAATATTGGGTAATGTGTAGTTAATTCAAGTCATTAATTTAACGTGTTAAAATTTGGTTTGGCCTAATTTGATTAAATGAAAATTTTGACTTAGGCAAATTTCTAGGACTTGGGTTAATTTGTTGTGTTTAAGTGAAATTTAAATTGTGTGTGTGTTCCGTCATATTTCAGTTGGTTTAATTTTAATTTGAATCGAAATTAAAATTTGGTAATTTGTTTTAACTTGAACCATCATCTTCGCTTCCGCATATCTTTCAAAAGAAATTACTTTTGAATTTAAAAATGGGGGCCTATTGTTCCAACAAGTGTTATTAGGGCCAAAACGATAATTTATTTCGTTAAAGATTCTTTAATTATTTTTGGCAAAAATGTAATTTTCCCCATTCTTAAAATTTCCTATTTTCGATGGTTCTAATTACGCGTACTTGAAAGCGCGTATGAAATCTTCACTTAAATCTATCGACGAGAGGGTTTAGTTATCTGTATTTAACGAGTGGTCTTCACCAACTCATTTAGTAGATAATGAACGTGTTCCCAAACCGACTGATAGATGGAGTGAGAATGAGTTTAAACTTTCAAATTTTAATTCCCGAGGTTTAAACGCCTTGTTTAGCACTGTCACACCGGATGAATTCCGATGCATTATGATGTGTGATACCGCTAAAGAAGCGTGGAATATTTTACAACGCACTTATGAAGGTACAAGTATCATTAAAGCTTCGAAACTCCAAAACCTCACCACTTAATTTGAAACCATCAAAACGAACGAACAAGAAAATTTTAATGAATTTATGTTAGACTTTTCGATATTGTTAATTCATCTTTTTACTTGGGAGAGAAAATATCAGACAACCGAGTAGTAAAGAAAATTTTAAGGTCCCTACCCGATAGATATATTCCAAAAGTGACCATTTTAAACTCTTTACCAACTTTAGCCTCTACGAAATTAGAAGAGCTCGTAGGTGATTTACAAACCTATGAACTGGACATGTTCCCCTCTAAAACTGAAAAGAAAATAGAAAAGGGCGTTGCTTTAAAAGTCCGAAAATAGGAAAAACAAGTAGTAGAGTGTGAAAGTGATAGTGATTCGGAAGACATGGCTATGTTGGCTAGAAAATTTTGAAAATTTCTTAAATTGAACAAAGATAAATTTAAAAATAATTTTAAAAAATTTGATAAATCTAGGCATGATAAAGCCAAGAAGATCCCTAAAACTCCTAATGAAAATGTAAATAGGGACGAGTCAAAAAAATATTTGGGTGTGAAGCATATGGCCATAGGGCTTTTGAGTACCCCACTAAACTAAGGAAAGAGGGTAAGAAACCAATTTCTTTTAATGAAACCCTTAGTGATAGTGATAATGAAGCGGGATCCAATTCCCTCACTAAGCCCAACTTTGTGGCTTTTATGTCTAGTCATGTGAGTGATACTGAGAACTCATCTATTGATGATACTTTAACACATGAAACTTCTAAGGTTATAGTTTATGATTCCCTTGTTTTTTATGGTAGTGAGAGTGAAGAAGAAAGAGAGAGTGGAAATAAAGAAGAGGTTAATGTGAGTGAACTTCAAAATGCTTTTGAAGAACTTTACGAAGAATCTATTAAAATAAAAAAGATCTAATTTGAAGTTAAAATCAAGTTTAAGAGCGCGTGCAAAGTCGTTGATGATAGTATGTTGGTAGAAGACCTTAGGACACGTGAGAGACTCTTTGAGAGAAGTTTGAATATGTAGAAAACGAGAGAGATAGCCTTAGAGGTTTAATGGAATCCTTGAAAAAGAATTAAAAAATAAATTATAAGACTCTAGAAAAATCAAATTTGATTTGGAGTGTAGGTCCGAAAAACTAGATAAAAGTTTAGGCACGGTCCAAATAAAAAATGACACTTGTGGTTTAGGCTTAGATACTTGTAATGAATCAACTCATAAAGCCAAAACCAATGTTTTAGGAGAATCACCTAGGAAAGACTTTAGAGATCAATCCTTAGGTACCAATTTTCGACGTGTTTTTACTTGTGCACATTGTGGTCGAAAAGGTCATCTTAGGAAATTTTGCTTTGATCTTAAACGAGGTCCTAGAAAATCACCATAAGGAAACCAAGGTAGTCAAGATTCCTACACCCCGAGATAGTCACTCATCATTAGTTTGGGTTAGGAGATCCGACTTGGTAGATTTACAAGATAGGGTATTTGATTCTCATTTACTTTCACATGCTTCCTGCCTTGCAAAATCTAAAGTTTGAATGTGTTAGTTTTATTTGCATACTTTAGCTTTTGTGCTTCATGCTCTATCACCCATGCTAATTGTACGCTTATTTAGTAATTTTCTAGTCATCGCTTTATTTCATATCTCTTGCTAGAAATCATGACTTGTTTATCTTTTGTATTTTGTTCTTTCATTTTAGTTTGCATTAAATGAAAAATACAAAAAGATTTTTGTTTATCATTTGGGTTTTTATCTCTTGGTAATTTAAGCTTAATGAAAAATTCAAATGATTTTTTTTTATCTTTTGAGTATATATTTCTATTTTTGGTTAAAAATTTCAAAAACTCAAAAAGATTTTTTTTTGTGTTATTTTAGTTTGACACACTTTATGTGGCATACACTTATGTTTGAATCCCATCTTTTACGCTCCCATGTGGCTAGAACGTTTGGTTTAGATTGTTAATCCTTATTATGTTCTTTACCTTGCTTACATAGAGTAGTCGGATTTTGTGTTTCTTAAATGGATTCTATTTTTATATGCCTCTTTTCACACATGCACGAGATCATTTGAAATTTTAGCTTCATATGTATATTTGAGCTTTGTGAGGTGTTCTCCTACCAATCTTGTCATTTACATATTTGTGACCTAGGAGGAGTAGTGCATGTCAAAATCTGTTGCACGTGAGATTTGTGTGAGAAAAAAAATGTTAAATATAAATGTGCATGGGGAAGGGCTCGGAAAGGATTTATTATCCTTTGTGAATAGTAAGCCACCGTTTGTTTGGACCTAAAAGAAATACGTGGTCCAAGGCCTAAAAATATAAATATGGTATGAAAAGAAAAAATAATTGCCAAGGCCTATGTTTAGTTGATTTATACATTCAAAAGAATATTATATATGCTTATTGAGGGAGATTGGATGGTATATCAACGGTTTGCACAATGTCCGTTTATCCTAGTTGAACTTTCAATGTCATGACTCTATTGGTTTGTAGAATCATCAATATGCTAGGCTTGTATGCATTATGTATGCTTGTTCATTGAGTTCAATTTATATTGTCACATGAGGATATATTCAAATGTGGTGAAGTTTGCAATCAATTGAGAATCCGTGAACATGTTTTAAGTGATTGGGTCTAAATTTAATCGTTACTAGTTCACACCCTAACACTTCCGTTTCTATATGACACATCTTTGCCATACAAGTGTGAAAAGTTTATCTTTGTTTTGTGTCATTTTGGTGTTTATATCTATATATGTGTACTTATGCTTAGCTTGTATCTTTTGTGTATACATATATATGATATTTTGTTTGGTCTTTGCCTTACTTTCTGGTCCATATATGCTTTAATTCATAATTGGTATCTGTCTTGTTGCATTCTTTGTTGATATCACATGCTTAATACTTATGTATCATATTGGTATCTATTTCTTGCATCTTAGTTGATATCCATTATTATTTGTTGGATTAGTTATGATTTTTTTCCCATGTGCTTTAATGTACTCATCACTTTATGCGAAATTGCATGCTTTTAGCTTGCTTAGTTTAGAGGGTGTATTTGCTTTAATTGGGGAAGATAAGTTAATGTTTGATTCTTTAGCCTTTGTCTATTACTGAATAAAAAGGGGGAGAATGATAGGGGGAGAAATTGTATCTAATAAGTTAATATTTGATTCTTTAGCCTTTGTCTATTCCCGAATAAAAAGGGGGAGAATGATAGGGGGAGAAATTGTATCTAATCATATTGTAATCGTATCTTAGTTTGGGGGAGATTTATCTTAGGGGGAGACGTCTTTCTAAGTAGGTCATTTGTTCGATAAAGGGGAGAATTAATTAAGGGGGAGCCTTTATTTAATTTCATTTAATATTTTGATATTCCCTATGCGTTTAATGTGTTTGCTGTAATACCCCGTATTTTTGGCGATATTTATTATTGGGATTAATTAATTAAATGAGAATTAATTGGGAATTAATCCGGATAAAATACTAGCGAGATGTGAGTTGGTATATGACTATATTGAGTATATATGATGATATGTGAATATTGAATTATGAAATTTGTCGTGAGATTGATATATGGCAATTTGGACATTTTATTGGGACGCGTGAGACAGTTGTGTCAGGATATAATTATTTTTAATCATAAAAGTGAATTTAAATTCTATTAACCGTATGGTCGTTTTGAGTGCACCAACGCGTCAGGAAGGGTCGAGATAGTCAGAAAACACTAGCCGGGGGTTTAGTTTGGGTCCCGGGGTATTTTTAGGCCGTACCAGCAACATGAAGGGTATTTTGGTAATTTTGTATTTTTGGGAATTAAAAGTGACGAAAATTAGTAAATTATATCTGATGTGGATTTGACTCACTAAACCACTAACCAACCCATGTTAACCCAATAGGCTACGTAGGTTATTAGAATTTAGGTTTCTAATTTTTCCCAAAACAAACCCTAGCCACCATAGCTATTGGAGAAGAGAGCTTGGAAAGAGAGAGATAGAGGAGAAAAGCTTGGAGAGAGAGAGAGCTTCATCAAATCGTCATCAAAATCTAAGATTGAATCAAGGCAAGTGGTTTAATTTACGTTTTTATGCAGTAAATGCTTCTTCCATGCTTAGACTATTCAATAATCATAATTAATTGGGAGATAATTGAAAACCCATGAAACTGGAGTTGTTAATAAATTTTGGAGATAGGTTTGCATGTAGAAATGTTATTGGAAGATCGAATTAAGAGAATTATAAGTTTATGTGTTATAAAAACGGATTTATTTCTGGAAATTGATGATTTATAATCTTAGGGTTTATGTTCTTGAAAAATTGGGGAAAAGTGATGAGACTTGTGATTTGGTGACGTTTAGGATGAATTATTCCCTTAAAACACGTTAGTATGTGACCTTGATATTTTTAGGATTGATTAGAGACCTTAAAAAGTTGTTGGGACGAATTTTAGAGGAGAATTGAGGAGTAGAAATTGGTGAAAAACGAAAGTAGAAATTCTGGGCATGAAACTGGTCGTTCGTTAGAAGGCCTTCCCAGGTCATTCGAACGGGCTCGTTCGAATGAGCTTCTAACGAATTGACCAGTTGCTTCTAACGAGGGGAAATTTCGTTCGATACCTTCGTTCGAACGAGATGTCGTTAGAAGGTACAGTTCGTTCGAATGAACTGAATCTCGTTCGAACAGCCTCGTTTGAACGAGACTTCTAACGAGCTGGCAGTTTAGGCCTTTTTGGCTTGTTTTGATTTTGGGAGTCCCGTAAACTTGTTCGAGGATAGAGATAACATTCCTTTGATGATGTATTGGTATACTTGGGACATTTGGGATATAATGAGGTGTAAATTATAATTGTGTAACAAATCAAATAGACACTTGAGTCGAGACATGAGTGCCTACTACGACGTGAGAATAGATTATGGCGTGTATGATTATGAACCGGGAATATATAAATTGTATAAATTATAAAATGGTACGAGAATGCGATAAGTACTACAATTAAACTACGGTGATTACTAAGATGCGTGTTTACTTAGTATTGATATATGATTTGGGTGTATGACATACCTACCATACTTGCTATCATGGGAGGTTTGCGTTCGCTTAAGATCCTCTAATCCTTGTGTGCCTACGGGGGGGGGGGGGGGGGGGGGATTTAGACTGGTACCTCGAGAACATAGGTCAGAGAAGGACTTATTGGGATGTTAATAAGTCTGCTGATCGTGGGAGCGTAGGTATGTGCGTGACCCATGTGATGTGACTATGTTCGCCTCCACTGTTTGTGATTTGTGTTATCTGAACTATTCCTGAGAGATTCGGAATACGTGATTCCTTATGTACGTGATGTACCGGGATGGATAGCAGAGTATGTGTGCACCGCAGCTTAGTCTCGGGGTGCTTATATTGTATATTTATGTTGTGGAAAATATACACTTTATTATGGGAACTTTCATATGGTATTGTGTGTATAAATTTGGAAAATATAAAAAGGATAATCTATAAAGAGATGTGTTGCTTTTATGGGAGAAACTGAATTTACGTTAAGCCCCTATTTAAATGAGATCGTTATAATGTAAAAGGGAACCGAGTAATAAGAGTAGAACCTATGACAGTCTAGCTAGATATGATGTCACTTAGCTAGGGATTAGTGTCATTTTAGATGGGTACTTATGTTAGGAGTGCACATTTAGTCGAGAGGTGAGAATTCCATGTGAGTGCACGTCCTAACATGTACTCTGCAGTTAATGTTTTAAATGTTTTTAAAGCACTTGCAGGTTTTTAAAATATCTCCACATTCGGGCTCTGACCCATTTGCTTTCAAATCTATTTTCCTGTAAAACCATTTTAGGTGCCCAGCCACAAGGACACCACGCATAGGATTCTCATTCTGATGACGAGCTGTAGCTGTTTGTGGAAGTTACAGGGATTTTCTTTTAGACGCTTCTATCATTTGGATTCCATGTTCAGTATTCCTCAGGTGTAGGGCATGTTGCCCAAATTCTATTAGAGACATTTCCATTTCAGTTTTTTAGACTTTGGCAAGTATTAATTCAGTATTCAGTATTTCGTTACTTATTTCAGTTGTGGGATTTGTTGTGAGGAGTTTTTCCTCCGGATTTATTTATATCATGTGATGGTTATTCTATTATTTCGTTATGGTGAATGGTGATATTATTCTTGCTTTAAACCTTTTACTGCATGTTAATCAGACTTTAATTAAAATTTGACAATTTACTTTTTAAATACTAGGTGGTTAGTAATAATAAAATGTTTTCGACAGTGATGCTATTAACTGAGCCAACTTGGAATTTTGATTTAATTTAATAAAGGAGTAGATACCCGGTATTTAATTAGTCGGGGTGTCACAGGTGGTATCAGAGCATCAGGTTCTAGTGTCCTTAGGATCTGTACGGCTATTATGTTTCCGCTAAGTTTTCTTTGATATAGAGCCCTATATTTTAGAACTGTTGTACTCTTTTTGTGTATGCTTCGTTCTTCAGCTATTTTAAGTTTATAAACTGTGAACTTATAAACTTTATTCTTATTTCAGATGCCTCCACGACGTGCACGACGAGTTCCCAAGGATGCAACGCCAAAACCCCAGCCCGCTCCAGTTCAAGGCATGATGAACGCCGCTGAGGTTGCAGCCATTGTAGCCCAAGCGGTAAATGCGGCAATTGCCGTAGTTCAGCAGGCACCACCTCAGGCGCCGGTTGCCGCGCCAGTACAGGAAAATGCATTCCCGCCTGCTTGGGAACGTGTACGTGACGCTTTTCAGAAAGCGCATCCGCCAGAGTTTACAGGTAGCTCAGATGTGGTAGTCTCGAGCCAGTGGAGGAAGGATATGCAGAGGCACTTGAGGATGTATGAGTGCACGGACGTTCAAAAGCAGGTGCTAGGTACTTTCAAGCTAGTTGGATCTGCACTGCAGTGGTGGGAGTCTATTACCACCGTGGAGGAGAGGGATACTCTCACTATTCAGGACTTTTGGGTGCGGTTCGACCGCAAGTACTTTCCGTTAGCTGTTCACACGGAAATGAGGTGGAAACTCATGAATCTAAAGCAAGAGGGTAAGATCGTGGCCGAGTATGAGGCCGAGTTCACGAATCTATTGAATATCGTTCCGGATGAGATACCGACAGAAAAGAAGAAGATTGAGAAATTCACCGATGGGTTGACATGGAGGATCCGTCAGCATCTGTTAGGGAACCTTTCGTTGGCCACTTATTCTGATGTGGTTAACGCTGCTTTGTTACACTGCTAGGATCACCTCTTTCATATGGCTGAGGGCAAGAGATCGGGAGAGTCTAGCCATCAGGGCAGGACTGGAGGACATGGTGCCAGTGGGGCACAATCTGTTCAGGGGCAGAGACAGGGTGAGAAAGGTTCCCAGCAGGGGGATCAGAAGAGTTTCAGATCAGGGAATTACAGGCACGGACAGGGAGGTTTCCGTCAGGGCCATCAGGGTCCAAACGGCCATCAGGGCCAACAGGGGCAGAATGGGCAGCAGTTTCAGCAAGGCCAGCAGGGCCAAGGGAGGAACGGTAACGTCCACCAGGGCCGGGGACAGCAGGGGAAGAGAGGAGGGAACTTCCCAGGGAAGTGTTATGTTTGTGGCAAGACTGGCCATAAACGACAGGATTGTCCTGATAGGGGCAGGGCCCCACAACAGCAGCAACAGGGTGCTCGCCAGGAGCCGCAGAGGCCTATGTTTCCCGCCGCTCTCCCCGCACCACCACAGATGGTAGCATTGCCACCCATTTCAGCAGTCCCAGCTCAGCAAGGGTAGCTACAGTATGGACGTGTCTATAACGTCCACCAGGCAGCAGTTCCACAGGCACCGCCCGCGATTAAGGGTACGTTTCCTATCCATGGCACTATGGGTCGCGAAGGCTTTAGGGTTGTTAGCCACAGCAGAGAGCACAGTGACGTGTGTCGACTCACCATTGGGGAATGGGTCACTTATATTCTTTATATGCCGGGGAGTGGGGGTAGAGATTGGTGGTTTGGTATTACCTGCAGACATGTTGGTATTAGATATGCATGTGCACGATGTGATTATCGGTATGGATTGGCTTGTAGCTTATAGGGCCATGATTGATTGCTTCAGCGGGAGCATTGTTTTTGCCATTCCAGGACAAGAGATGTTTGTATTGGCGATGCCTCGCCCAGAGGGAGGTTCAACCTCTCATCTATATTACATAGAGGAGGATACCTCCAAGGAGGTTGTGATTCCTTTAGATTCGATCCCAGTTGTCAGGGAGTATTCGGATGTGTTTCAGGAGATACCAGGCCTACCACCCAGTTGAGAGATAGACTTTGTTATAGACCTATTGCCAGATACGAGACCTATAGCACGCGCACCGTACCGGATGGCTCCGGCAAAGATGCGAGAGCTACGAGATCAAATAGAGTAGCTGTTAGGTCAGGGCTTTATTCAGAGGAGTACCTCACCTTGGGGCGCTCCAGTTTTGTTTGTGAAGAAGAGGGACGGTTCACTAAGATTGTGTGTGGACTACCGGGAGTTGAACAAGGTCACGATACGAAATAAGTATATGTTGCCTCAAATCGATGACCTATTTGACCAATTGAGAGGAGCTTATTTCTTCTCGAAGATTGATTTGAGATCGGGATACCATCAGTTGCGTATCAGGGAGGAGGATGTCTCGAAGACTGCGTTCTTAACGAGATATGGTTCTTACGAGTTTCGGGTTATGCCTTTTGGTTTGACCAACGCTCCAGCAGTGTTTATGGACTTGATGAATAGGGTGTTCAGAGAGTTCCTTGATCAGTTTTTCATTGTCTTCATTGATGATATTTTGGTTTACTCCCAGAGAGAGGAGGAGCACGCCGAACATTTGAGGCAGGTTTTGCAGACGCTGTGTCAGAACGAACTGTATGCAAAGTTTGAGAAGTGCAGGTTTTGGTTGAAGGAGTTCCAGTTTTTAGGACACATTATTTCCGGCCGGGGGATATCTGTTGATCCGGGGAAGGTATCCGCGGTGAGGGAGTGGGGACATCCCACGACACCGACTGAGATTCGTAGTTTCTTGGGCCTAGCAGGATACTATAGGAGGTTCATTCGGGGATTTTCAAAGATAGCGGGTCCTTTGACACATCTGACTTGTAAAGGTGTGCCGTTCATTTGGATTGATGCCTGTCAGTTGGCATTTGATGAGTTAAAGGAAAAATTGACCTCAGCACCTGTGTTAGCATTGCCGAGACCGGGAGTTGAGTATTTGGTTTACACCGATGCATCTTTGCAAGGACTTCGAGGTGTATTACAGCAGGAGAGACAGGCCATAGCGTATGCTTCCCGTAAGCTTAAGCCTCATGAGAAGAATTACCCCACGCATGATTTGGAGTTGGCGGCAGTGGTATTTACCCTACGGATTTGGAGGCACTATCTTTTGGGGGAGAAGTTCCAATTGTTCATGGACCATTAGTCCCTACAGTACCTGTTCATGCAGAAGGAGTTGAACATGCGGCAAAGGAGGTGGCTTGAGTTTGTGAAGGACTACCAGTTCGATATCCAGTATCACCCGGGTAAGGCTAATGTGGTAGCAGACGCGTTGAAACGTAGGCCAGCAGATGAGGTGGCAGGGGTGTGGAAGGCAACGTGGAAGGAGTTGGGACACCAGGATGCAGTGGCCCGATTTTTCATGTCTGTGATGACCGTTACACCGCAGATTGTCACGAAGGTAGTACGGGCACAGGCTAATGACTCGTTCTGTCAGGAGCAGATAGTTCGATTACTAGCAGAGGGAGCCGAGTCCTATACCGTTAGCTCAGACGGGGGATTACGCTTCAATGGGAGATTGGTGGTTCCGAAAGGGGAGGAATTACGACACGAGGTGATGGAAGAGTCGCACGGCTCACGGTTCGCGGTACATCCCGGAGGGGACAAAATGTACCAAGACATGAGACGCTAGTATTGGTGGAGCGGTATGAAGAGAGATATCGCTGTGTTTGTTTCGAAATGCACCACTTGTCAACTAGTAAAAGTGGATCATCAGAGATCGACAGGACTTCTACAGCCGCTGGAGGTTCCGAGGTGGATGTGGGAGAGCATATCCATGGACTTTATCACGGGGTTGCCTACGTCGCAGAGGGGTCACGACTCCGTCTGGGTAATTGTGGACAGGTTGTCCAAAGTCGCTCACTTTTTACCCGTAAGGACTGACTACACTACGGAACAGTATGCCCAGATCTTCATTTCAGAGATTGTGAGACTTCACGGCGTGCCCCTAAATATCGTGTCTGACAGAGACAAGATATTTGTTTCGCGGTTTTGGGAGAGTTTCCAGGAGGCCATGGGCACGGAATTGCGGTTGAGTACGGCTTATCATCCGCAGACCGATGGGCAGACCGAGCGCACAAATCAGATGTTGGAGGACATGCTACGCATGTGCATTATTGATTTTGGAGGTGGATGGGAGCAATACCTTCCACTGGTAGAGTTTGCTTATAATAACTCCTACCAGTTCACTATTGGCATGGCTCCGTTTGAGGTGTTGTACGGTAGGCCTTGTCGTTCCCCAACATGTTGGTTAGAGGTGGGGGACAAAAAACTACTTGGGCCGTAAGTGATTCAGGATACTTCGGCAAGGATTGAGTTGATTCAGAGTCGCATTCGGCTAGCTCAAGACCGGCAGAAGAGTTATGCTGATGCAAAGAGATCTTTCAGGGAGTTCCAAGTGGGGGACCAGGTTTTGCTCAGAGTATCTCCTATGAAGGGGATTATGCGTTTCGGGAAGAAGGGGAAGTTGGCACCGAGGTATGTGGGGCCGTTTCCTATTATTGAGCGGATTGGACCAGTTGCGTATAGACTCGGGTTACCGGAGCATTTACACCGGATTCACGATGTGTTTCATATTTCCTCGCTAAGGAAATATCTCAGGAACGATTTGGCTCATTCTCACATCGCTTTGGAGGAGATTGATCTACAGCCTGATAACTCCTACGAAGAGGGGCCGATTGCTATTTTGGACCGAAGTGAGAGGAAGCTGCGGTCAAAGATAGTTCCGTTAGTGCGTGTTCAGTGGCGACATCACAATGTCGAGGAGTCCACATGGGAACGCGAGGATGAGATGCGCGAACGTTATCCAGAGTTGTTTTTATCAGGTACTTTCTAGTTACGAATTTCGAGACGAAATTCTGTTATTAGGGGGGAAGTATGTAATACCCCGTATTTTTGGCGATATTTATTTTTGGGACTAATTAATTAAATGAGAATTAATTGGGAATTAATCCGGATAAAATACTAGCGAGATGTGTGTTGGTATTTGACTATATTGAGTATATATGATGATATGTGAATATTGAATTATGAAATTTGTCGTCAGATTGATATACGACAATTTGGATATTTTATTGGGACGCGTGAGACAGTCGCGTCAGGATATAATTATTTTTAATCATAAAAGTGAATTTAAATTCTATTAACCGTATGGTCGTTTTGAGTGCGCCAACGCGTCCGGAAGGGTCGAGATAGTCAGAAAACACTAGCCGGGGGTTTAGTTTGGGTCCCGGGGTATTTTTAGGCCATACCGGCAACATGAAGGGTATTTTGGTAATTTTGTATTTTTGGGAATTAAAAGTGACGAAAATTAGTAAATTATATCTGATTTGGATTTGACCCACTAAACCACTAACCAACCCATGTTAACCCAATAGGCTACATAGGTTATTAGAATTTAGGTTTCTAATTTTTCCCAAAACAAATCCTAGCCACCATAGCTATTGGAGAAGAGAGCTTGGAAAGAGAGAGATAGAGGAGAAAAGCTTGGAGAGAGATAGAGCTTCATTAAATCGTCATCAAAATCTGAGATTGAATCAAGGCAAGTGGTTTAATTTACGTTTTTATGCAGTAAATGCTTCTTCCATGCTTAGACTATTCAATAATCATAATTAATTAGGAGATAATTGAAAACCCATGAAACTGGAGTTGTTAATAAATTTTGGAGATAGGTTTGCATGTAGAAATGTTATTGGAAGATCGAATTAAGAGAATTAAAAGTTTATGTGTTATAAAAACGGATTTATTTCTAGAAATTGATGATTTATAATCTTAGGGTTTATGTTCTTGAAAAATTGGGGAAAAGTGATGAGACTTGTGATTTGGTGACGTTTAGGATGAATTATTCCCTTAAAATATGTTAGTATGTGACCTTGATATGTTTAGGATTGATTAGAGACCTTAAAACGTTATTTGGACGAATTTTAGAGGAGAATTGAGGAGTAGAAATTGGTGAAAAACGAAAGTAGAAATTCTGGGCACGAAACTGGTCGTTCGTTAGAAGGCCTTCCCAGGTCGTTCGAACGAGCTCGTTCGAACGAGCTTCTAACGAATTGACCAGTTGCTTCTAACGAGGGGAAATTTCGTTCGATACCTTCGTTCGAACGAGATGTCGTTAGAAGGTACAATTCGTTCGAACGAACTGAATCTCGTTCGAACAGCCTCATTCGAACGAGACTTCTAACGAGCTGGCAGTTTAGGCCTTTTTGGCCTGTTTTGATTTTAGGAGTCCCGTAAACTTGTTCGAGGATAGAGATAACATTCCTTTGATGATGTATTGGTATACTTGGGACATTTGGGATATAATGAGGTGTAAATTATAATTGTGGAACAAATCAAATAGACACTTGAGTCGAGACGTGAGTGCCTACTACGACGTGAGAATAAATTATGGCGTGTATGATTATGAACCGGGAATATATAAATTGTATAAATTATAAAATGGTACGAGAATGCGATAAGTACTACAATTAAACTACGGTGATTACTAAGATGCGTGTTTACTTAGTATTGATATATGATTTGGGTGTATGACATACCTACCATACTTGCTATCACGGGAGGTTTGCGTTCGCTTAAGTCCCTCTAATCCTTGTGTGCCTACGGGGGGGGGGGGGGGGGGGGGGGTTAGACTGGTACCTCGAGAACATAGGTCAGAGAAGGACTTATTGGGATGTTAATAAGTCTGCTGATCGTGGGAGCGTAGGTATGTGCGTGACCCATGTGATGTGACTGTGTTCGCCTCCACTGTTTGTGATTTGTGTTATCTGAACTATTCTTGAGAGATTCGGAATACGTGATTCCTTATGTACGTGATGTACCGGGATGGATAGCAGAGTATGTGTGCACCGCAGCTTAGTCTCGGGGTGCTTATATTGTATATTTATGTTGTGGAAAATATACACTTTATTATGGGAACTTTCATATGGAATTGTGTGTATAAATTTGGAAAATATAAAAGGGATACTCTATAATGAGATGTGTTGCTTTTATGGGAGAAACTGAATTTACGTTAAGCCCCTATTTAAATGAGATCGTTATAATGTAAATGGGAACCGAGTAATAAGAGTAGAACCTATGACAGTCTAGCTAGATATGATGTCACTTAGCTAGGGATTAGTGTCATTTTAGATGGGTACTTATGTTAGGAGTGCACATTTAGTCGAGAGGTGAGAATTCCATGTGAGTGCATGTCCTAACATGTACTCTGCATTTAATGTTTTAAATGTTTTTAAAGCACTTGCAGGTTTTTAAAATATCTCCACATTCGGGCTCTGACCTGTTTGCTTTCAAATCTATTTTCTTGTAAAACCATTTTAGGTGCCCAGCCACAAGGGACACCACGCATAGGATTCTCATTCCGATGACGAGCTGTAGCTGTTTGTGGAAGTTACAGGGATTTGCTTTTAGACGCTTCTATCATATGGATTCCATGTTCAGTATTCCTCAGTTGTAGGGCATGTTGCCCAAATTCTATTAGAGACATTTCCATTTCAGTTTTTCAGACTATGCATGTATTAATTCAGTATTCAGTATTTCGTTACTTATTTCAGTTGTGGGATTTATTGTGAGGAGTTTTTCCTCCGGATTTATTTATATCATGTGATGGTTATTCTATTATTTCGTTATGGTGAATGGTGATATTATTCTTTCTTTAAACCTTTTACTGCATGTTAATCAGACTTTCATTAAAATTTGACAACTTACTTTTTAAATACTAGGTGGTTAGTAATAATAAAATGTTTTCGACAGTGATGCTATTAACTGAGCCAACTTGACATTTTGATTTAATTTAATAAAGGAGTAGCTACCCGGTATTTAATTAGTCGGGGTGTCACATTTGCTTAAGTGTGCATGAATTATATTCTAAGTGGCAACTTTCACCGGCAAAGATTGTGATCCTTGGGTTGTTTGAGTCAAGCATTGTATTTTTATTTTGGGTGGGACATTTTTGTCAGTCTAGTAGAGCTTGACAGCCCTTTAGCCAAAGGGGGAGATTTGAGATAAGCAGCCATTTTTTATCCTTGGGTTGTTTGAGTCAAGCAGCCATTTTTGAGTCAAGCAGCCATTTTTGTCCCAGAATAGCCAAAGGGGGAGATTTGTAAGGACACAAATTTCCAATTGAGTCCTTTGTTGTTTTGGCTCAATTCCAGACAAAAACATTTGAGTCATAGGATAGAGTTATTGATCATCCATCAAGCCTATGACGTACTAATGTTGAAGACGTAGCGGCCAAGTTTAAAGCTTCATCAAAATTCTGAGTTTAAAGTTCTTTGTTTCTATGTCATCAACATGATTCCATTACTCCTAAGGTATGAGTGCATTTTAAATATATATATAGGTGCTTGGAACAATTTATATTCGGTGAACGTTTATTTAAAACTGTTATTTATTTTCATAAATATTTTTATTAAAACTTTAAAATAAAGTATATAAAGTTTCTGGGCAAAAATCGAAATTTCACAACTTTCTGGAAGTTCGTTCGAAGTGTCGTGCGAACGATATTGTCGTTCAAACAGTAATTTCGTTCGAACGAGTTTGCCAACGAGTTCCCACATAGGCCACTGGAATGTCATTCGAAGTATCGTTCGAACGAGAATGATGGTTCGAACGAGATATCCAACTAGTTTTCTAACGAGTTCACACTGGAACTTCGTTAGAAGCTCGTTCGAACGACAAATCTCGTTCGAATGAGATTTGGCGGGAACAGGTATTTGGCAGATTTGAGCAGTTTTTTTTTTCATGTTTCCCACTTCTTTACCCCCACTAACTTTTGACGTAACTTAATAGTGGGGGAACCAACCTTTTTGGTTCAACTTTTTCATAATATTCTAACTCCTAAAGAGTGTTTTTAGAGTTCATCTTTCCTAAGAAAAAGTTCAATTTTATGTGTTCATTTTTCAAAGAAAAATCTATTAAACACTTTGTTTACACCCATATTGTTTATTCCAAGTTCCATATATATATTTATACTTTCTTGGAGTTTGGCACCGGTACTTTTATCTCTACCGTTTGAAGAGAGGTTTCGATTTTCTTCTACATCCCACAATGAAGAAGAAGTTTGCATTGATTTACCCACTTGGAGAAAGGCTCCTTGTTCGGGTGACGGTGACCATATAAAGTCCGATCGGTGGATTCTGAGACCGCGATGGAGCTCCGTGGTTATTCGCTAGGCAGAGGTTGATACAAGAAGATACGTCGGGGCTTGATAGGGATCGAGTCGAGTGTTGTAAGTCATCTTTCTTGTATTTGTAAATTCCGTACTTAGTGGATTTGAGGCTAGGGCCGTCCAAGGTTTTTTTCCCGTTGTGGGTTTTTCCTCGTACATCGCAGCGTAGTAGTTTCTTTGTTTATTTTATCTTGTGGAAACTCACCTAGAACGCATGCTTAGGTAAGTCAAGATAAAATTTGGTTATAATCACCACATGTTTAATTTGGTGCTAAAATAAATATTGGGTAATGTGTAGTTAATTCAAGTCATTAATTTAATGTGTTAAAATTTGGTTTGGCCTAATTTGTTTAAATGAAAATTTTGACTAAGGAAAATTTCTAGGACTTGGGTTAATTTATTGTGTTTAAGTGAAATTTAAATTGTGTGTGTGTTCCGTCATATTTCACTTGGTTTAATTTTAATTTGAATAGAAATTAAAATTTGGTAATTTGTTTTAATTTAAACCATCATCTTCGCTTCCGCATATCTTTAAAAGAAAATTACTTTGGATTTAAAATTGGGGGCCTATTGTTCCAACAAACATGATAATTCTTTTCTTTAAAAAAGAAACATCATTTTCAAGTTCATTTATACGAAAATCAGATTCTTCAGATATTAACTTTATTTGATTGTTTAAAACGTCATTTTAAGCCATCCGCCTACAATTAATTTGGACTAAATAAGTGCAATCCTCAAAAGTATTATCGATGGAAATATTATCTACACAACCTTCTAAATTCATACTCACACACCCTTATAAAATGATAGAATCTTCACAAATTTCATATTCATCAACATCATAAAAAATGTTATCAATATTAGATATAGAAGATATGAATGTATGGTGATATTGAACAGGTGAGATACGAGATGAAATCACATAGTCTAATTCAGAATTATCTACACATAAATCAAAATTATCGAAAATAGTAGATAAGCAGTAAAAAATATTCTCGAATTTAAAGACGCAACAAGAAGTAAAGGCAACTAAATTATCACAACTAGTATCGCTATCACAAATAGAAATATCATCGCATACAGTAGATAAATGGGTAGGAGATAGTGAAATGTCCCAAGCATCTAAAAATGTGGTGCAAGATGAAATATCTTTAAATTCGATTGCACCCATCGCTTGAGAAAAAGCATTCTCGCATTTAATGTCATCTTGCGAATAAAACTTTGCCTCTTTAAAACATTCATTAAGAAATTTCTAGTAGAAAAATCAGCATCACCATATAAGTTTCCCATATTTAAAAATAGATTTTAAAGATATAAAAAATAGATTTTAAAAGGTGTTCAGGATATTTGCGGAATAAAAACTTTTATAAAGTGGATCTTGAAGCGTTGATACCACTTTCAACAACCTAACGGTACTATAAAGGACCAAAGGGTACCCGCTAATTCAAATTAGGTTATTATAAACTGTTTTAACTCTTTGATTTAAAATTTATTATAAATGATAAACTAAAATACACTCACGCACACTAGTAAGTAAAAGTGGTGATGCTAGATATAAACATAATTTCCTTTAAGAATGAGATGAGAAAAAGTGGAATGTGACACAATATTTATTCTCGAGGAAACCGTCGTGGTGGAAAACCCCGTGTCCCTATTCCTAGGACAACTCACACACCCAAGTCCACTATTACCAATTACTAGTTACAGATTACAGTCCACCAGTTTATAATGTAATTTAAACTAAGCAAAATACAATATCGTACACCCAACCTAGTCTAAATACAACCCAACTTGACTAACAATCAGTCAACCCAATAATACCGAGGTAATAAAGACTTCAACACACGCACAACTACACACTCAAACTCGAGAACCCGTGAAGTTGTGCAACACACAAATTTAATTTGAAAAGTTTGTTTTACTCAAAACAAAATAGATATCTTAGTCAACAAAATAGGACTAAACACACACCAAGTTATGTCAAATTTAATTAACAAGAATAATAAACAATTTGTGATAAAGGATAAACACGGACCGATGTTTAATTCCAGACAAACAAAAATAAATATAAATAAGATAAAATTGAATTAATTGGTACTAAAAGAATGATTAAATATTAAGTTACAAGACACATGCAAGGTCTTCGTTAAAAATTAATATTCAAGTAAATATTAATCCTAAAACAATTTAGCCCCCGCAAATGACCACAAATAAAATACGAGATAAACTTCCAATAACTGTATCGCGCAACTAAAATAAAAAATTAGCTTAACACTAAATAGAATATGAATGAATTTAAATTGGTGTTATATTAAAATATTAAGTCCAAGTAAAATGAGCAAACGATAAATATGTGTAGCACTTAACTCATACAAATTAGGACTTAATTAAATTCAACACAAGAAAGTTACAAATATTTTAGTTAAGTCCAAATAGCAAAATTTTGTAACACAAAAAAATTATCACGAAGATTAGATTCCAATTTTAGTTCAAACCAATACTATAATAAGTTTTGGATCAAAAACTCATACACACACTAACTCCACCTTAGTATAAAAGAATACAATAAAAAGTATTCAACTTAGACAATAAAAACTGTATGAGTCAATTGATTCAATCCAAATCAAATGAGTATGAGATAATGAGTGTAGCACTCAACTCAAGAAAATAGAACGACTTTAAATAAAATAAAATTAAATAAATAAAGATTATGATTTAAAGTCCAACCACTAATTAAATCCAACTAAATAAAGTGAACACACTAAAGTTCAACTTAAAGGATATAACTAGTTAGAGGTAAAAATCAAATTAACTTTAATCCCAAATTAATTCCATTAAATCAGTTTTAAAATCAAAGTTATTGTGATAAAAAAATGTGTGACTTGAAAAAAACTTAAGATATAGCTTTTAAGTTTAAATATGTTAAGTCCAGTTTAATCAGGTGCACACACGCACCTAGATGGGTAAAAAAAAACTCAACACCAAACACCCAATTCAGACTTAGATATAAAAGACCCAATTAATTTCAATCCAAAGACTTCTTAAGGGTAAAGTGGGTTCATTCAGTGATCCTTAAACAATACTCTACTTGGACAACTAAAATTCATGCTTTTTCTTCTTGGACTTGGAGAAAGTTATGGGGGTTAAGAGATCCAGCCAGAAATATTATAGTATATCATATAGGGAAAGGGGATAAGACATTCTTTTGGGTTGATAATTGGTATGAAAAGGGACCTTTGTTTAGTATTTATGGTATGAGAATCATATATGATGCTGTGAGTACTATTAATGCTAACGCTTCTGAATTCATTGTTGATAATACTTGGAATTTCCCTAGGCTTAACTTCAATGACTTAATGGAGCTGTCTAGAACGCAAATAATCCTCAGAATGATTGTGAAGACTGGGTTAGTTGGAAGATATCTAAAGATGACACATATAACTATAAAGAGACCTATGAATTCTTGAGACATGGAAAAGATTTGGTTCCTTAGTATAAGACAGTGTGGTTTTCCAAAAGAATCCCTAAATGCGCATTTATTTTATGGATTGCTTGCCATGACAAATTATGGACTAGAGAGAAGTTGATGAAATGGAATATTATTGATAATGATTTATGTATCTTTTGTGGGACTTGGTCTGAAAATAGAAGTCATCTCTTTTTTGAATGCCCTTTCTCAAATCAGGTTTGAGGGGATGTTAAAAGGAAAAATGGTTTTAGAGGCAGTATAAGAAATTTTGAAGATGAAGTTGAAGCTTTGAATATGAATAATAAAAATTTTAAGATTCTAATTCAAAAATTAACTCTTTCAATAACTGTTTACAATATCTGGAGGGCTAGAAATGATAAAAAATTTCAAAGCAATCAAGTCTTAGTGGATAATGTTTTATCTAAGATCAGAAAAATGGTATATGAGTCTACATGCAGATGGAAGAATTTACAAAAATCTGATGAGGGTCTAGATATATGTAAAAACTGGGGGATTAACGAGAGAATACTTAGCCTAGGTGTTAGAGAAGCGTTTGGGAGTTATGGTTGATCTTCTAATGCTTGCAAGATTGAGTTTCTCGCTATGGCCATTTATTGTCATCTCTGTCTGGAATTCTTTCGTTCTGGGGGATAGATCTGAAGATCAGTGATTGGCTTGTCATTCTTATGTTGATTTTATCTAAGCTTAATGGATCTGAGGCTTTGCATGCTAGAGTTTTCCTCCGTCTGATGCCTTCAGTTGCTGGAGGTCGGTACTGGGATTTTTTGAAAGATATCGCTATCCAGATCCTTTCTTTACACTCTGTGTTGATTATAGTCTTATGTTCAGAGTTTTTTTAGTTGGTTTGATGGGTTTTATGTGGTTTGTGGATGTTGACGGATGGATGAGATTTGAGGAGAGTTGAAGGTTGTTAGTTTCATTATTAACTTTAGTTTGGAGGTTTCTTGCTCGTCGCTTGAAGTTGAAGGGCTTCAAAAATGGTTTTGTTTCAGTCTCTCTCTATCTTCAGTATATATTTTATGGCAGCTGGTTTTATTTGAACGTTATGCTGGTTTTAGTTCTGTATGGATAGCTTCTAATTGGCTCTCCAAGCGGTGGAGGATAAGTGTAGATGTTTCTAGATTGTGTGAACTTTTGTTGGCTGGTTGGGTTTTGGGACGGAGCTTTATTTTGTTTTGTTTTTTGGTCTGGGTTTGAGTGCTAGAGCCTTTGTGCTTTTTGGCAGGTTTGTTGCCAAATCTTGGCTAGTGTTTCTTATTGAGTTTGTTTCTTTTGGCTGAGTTTTGTTATAGGCTTTTGGCCTAGTCCGGTCTTGTATTCTCTTGGGCTGTTTGTCACTTCTAATTAAATCACATTTCAATAAAAAAAATTCAATCCAAAAGAAAATATACTTAAACAAATCATAGAAGGTGTTGAGCCACTTTGTTATAGATAACACACAACCAAACTATAAATTAATTTTAACAAAAAAAAAATAAAATGCTCTCCACAAACAATTAACTGACTTGGTACAAAAATTAATTTTGTCACCACAAGTAGATCTAAGAAATGTAACTGAGTTTATAGTCAACCAAAAAAAAAGGCAAAGTTTTTAGAAAGATATTCAGACAATTAAAAAACACGTCTATTGATTGGGCATAAATACTGTATATTTATCACCCTAATTTCGGTACTTTTGTGAGCCCAAGTGATGTAACTTATATGGATTTGATTCACATTTATGCTACTAACCTTCGTGGCGAGTATTTCGTGTTTTGTGCTTCTCCTATTGGTTTTACAGGTTAATTATGCAAGCAGTGCAAAGGAGGAAGCAAGACAATGCTAGAAAAGCTAAGAAGGCAAGTTCAAGGGCAAATTGGTAATTTTGTAGCCAGATCTAGAAGGAGAAGTCAACTGGAAAGTTGAAGAGCTCGGAACAACGAGAACACTGGAAGAAACCTCACCCAAATCCAAGCTACAGTTGAAAAGTTATGCTCAGTTGAAGTTGAAGAAAAATCCAAGAAAAGAAGAGAAAAGCCAGAAAAATGCTAAGTGTTGAACTCCAGGCCAGCACACATTCGCGAACCCCAGGCCGAACCAGTTTGGGGGGGCGAACCGGTTCGCAGGTACACCCGAACCGGTTCGGGGTACCTGATACGCGAATTTTGCCTTTTATGCTGATTGGTTCCCAAGTCTCCTATTAGGTTTTAACTTCTAAAAAATTGTAGGGAACGTAGGTCACAACTTGGGAGGAGCCATTAGGAGTATTTTTACTCAGTTTTTTATAGAGAAGAAGAGGGAGAAACATCTAGGAACATCAAAGGAATTATTTGCTTCAAGATTCAATTGTTAAGGGTTTGTTTTTCAAGTTTTAATTCAAGATTCAATATTTTTGTTGTTGTTCTTGCATGCTTAGTTTTCGTAATCGAATCCACCTGTTTTCGCATTCATAATACGTATTTGCATGCTTCTAGTTAGTTTCATCATGAATTCCTACACATGCAATGTTATTATTTCATGCATTCGTCCATTTAACATGTCCGGCTAGGTTTTAAAGGTTGGGATGCATGAACCCAACCTGATGAGTTAGTGTATGTGTATAACGTTAATCCGATGAATTTAATGATTAATTTTGATCGTATCGCATAATTACATAATAATTGTGGATCTTTATATCTCGTTTGCCTTTGGGTACTCGTGATGATTTAGAGTACAATTTGAATGCAATTATCGCAATACCGATTTACTCATCCTCAGATTAGGTATGACGCGGGCTTGAACCTCGTATACATAATGCTTGGGAGTCCTAAATTATGGGTCGGATTAATCGAATAAATTTATGATTAACGTTTTCACTACATTACACTAGGGTTGGGGGATTGTATTCCCATCCTATTTTCTCCTCATTTAGGTTCAAAAAGTTTCAATTTATTTCTTCATTCTTCATTTAGATAATTTAGTTAGTTGCATATTTCATCATAATTTCATAATTGCATTTAGTTTAATCAATCCCAAAAACCAAAATAAAATCTTTTCCTATCTTTTTAGAGTCATCGTTAGGATTCCTCCGTCTTATCCCATAGTCACAACTCTGTTGTCCTTTTTCCCTGAGGATCGATACCCGACTTGTCGGATTATTACATGAACGACAGGCTTACACTTGAGCCTAGAGAGTACACACTTTAGAGACACATTCTGAGTCGTGTCAAGTTTTTGGCGCCGTTGTCGGGGAATTAGGTAGACTTAGGATTAGATTGAGTTAATCCAAAGCTTTGACAAAAAAAATAAAAAAATAATAATAATAAAAAAATCATAATCATCACCTATCCTAATCTTTAATATAAAATTCTGAAACCACTCCCACACCCCATAATACTCTAACCAGCATTCACGAAAATCCACTTGTTGAGTATAACCCTGATAGTCCCCACACTCCAAACGCCCCATAGTTTTGGATCCCACCGCCCACACCGTCGCACTCAGTCTCTAGTAACACTCCATTCTCATTCGTAGGACACATTTCGAGCACACCCAGTGAGAGCGCCGAGTCGTCAAGTGAGAGAGAGATGTCGTAACATAGTAATGCATCTACCGGTGAGGAAGAGCCTCCGTACCGCCCGTTGAGAGAATTCTTATATCCCGAGCGCACTGTCACTCCGGGATGCATTATACTCCCGTATAATGCTGGGCGGTTCCGTTTCAAAAATGGGATGATCCAGATGCTACCACATTACCACAGCATGGATTCTGAAAAGCCATACCTTCATATTAGGGAATTTGAGGACGTGTGTGATACTCTCAACGATCAAACCTGCACACAGGAGGTAATCCGCCTCAAACTCTTCCCTTTCTCGCTCAAAGATAAAGCTAAAGCCTGGTTATGGTCTTTACCTCCAAGCTCGATTCCATCCTGGAATGAGCTCCAGTCAAAATTTCTCAAGAAATTCTTCCCAACACATCGAACAATCTCTATAAAGGCTCAAATTCAAGCTTTCAGTCAACAAGAAAATGAGCCATTCCATCGATGTTATGAACGTTTCAACGAGTTAGTGGCTTCATGCCCCCATCATGGACTTGATCCATCGCAAATCATCTCCTTTATCTATAATGGGTTGAATCTTAATTCTAAACAGCTTGTTGAAACCATGGGAAGTGGTCCATTTGTCGATTTAGATGCCCATGACGCTGATCTTCACATGAGGTATGTCGCCGAGACTACCCAATCCTGGGATACCTCTGATCCGAACGCTCAAAACCGAAATCGACAATCTACCATCGCTCCGTCGACATCCGGTCTATTCTACGTAGATAAGAATTCTATGACGGACAGTCGGTTGGACACCATTGAGAAAGGACTGCGAGACTTATGTGAGGTAGTTGGATCTATCAAAAATCCTATCGTAACGGTGTGTGCGATTTGTGAGGCGGGACATTCAACTGAGGAGTGTCCGACGATACCCGCCTACAAAGTAATGTTGCTAGAGCAAGTTAGTGGGATAGGAGGCTTTAAGGGTAATTTCGATGGCCCACATGGGAATTCATACAAGCCTTCGTGGAAAAACCACCCCGGTTTTAGCTACGGGAAACAACATGCCGCAATGAACCCTCCTTCGCATGTTGCCCCTCCTCCTCCACAATAATTTCAACAATCTCCACACATGCAAGGACATGTGCAAGCACCACCACCTCACGGAAATTACATCCCGCCACAACGGAGAACTCTTGAGGATACCATAAATCAATTCATCGCAAGCCAGACCGCAACCAATGCCAAGTATGATCGTCTGATTGGCGACATAAATGCGAATCTGTCAAAGATACAATCCTCGTTGAGTGTCAAAGAGAAGGGCAAATTTCCAGCCCAGGGCCAAAGACCTCTCCAAGGTTAAACTAGTGTTAGCTCGACACCCCAAGACCATCCTGAGCAATGTAGCGCAATTACCACTCTACGTAGTGGGAGACTAGTTGACTTGTCACCTCCCCTACATGACGTACCTAAAAACAAGGAGATTTCGCCCGGCACGAAAGAGGCCGAAGATGTCCCCTTGAATGAGAGTGATAAAGACGACACTAGTGAGCCTGAGGTCATAGTGAAACCACCAACCGCGGCACCATTTCCTCAAAAGCTAATTCCTTCCCATAAAGCAAACCCACGTGATGACGTGCTAGACGTGCTAAAACAAGTTTAGCTGAATTTACCTTTCCTCGATGCCATTAAGCAAATTCCAGCTTATGGAAAAGACATTAAAGACTTGTTGACGGTAAAAAGAAAAATGAAGGTAAAGAAAAATGTCTTTCTAGCACAGAATGTGAGCTCTATTCTACTCAATGATCTCCCACCTAAATTCAAAGATCCCGGTGCACTCACCATTTCCTGCATCATTGGAGAAAACAAAATCGAAAAAGCCTTACTTGATTTGGGGACAAGTGTAAACATCCTCCCTTACTCCATCTATAGGCAACTTGACTTGGGCGACCTCAAGCCCACTAAGGTCACTCTCCAATTAGCGGATCGAACCGTGAAGATCCCAAGAGGCATAATCGAGGACGTGATCATCCAAGTTGACACTTTCTACTTCCCGGTAGATTTTGTCATTTGGGACACGGAGCCCTCCTTTAACTCGAGCAACCATGTTCCCATCATCCTTGGATGCCCTTTCTTAGCTACGGCTAACGCAATCATTAATACTCGGAATGGGCGAATGCAACTCACTTTTGGGAACATGACTCTTGAGACCAACATCTTCCATATCACCTAACAAACAGCGGATAAAGATGATCTTCACGCAGTAAGTTTTATAGATGAGATCGTAGAGGAATATTTTGAGGAGAATGATTGTGGAAATGCCCTAGGGTCCTGCTTGGTGTCGAGCCATGAGAATGAGGGGTCCCATAAGAGAGAGCCGTTAGGAGTGTGCCCTATTTCATCAAGTAATAGTGGTAGTTGTGACAATGAGAGAAAAGTGGGGAACAGGTGTGTAGTGACCGCAATTGACAGAGAGAGAGAGGGGTTAGAAGAGAGAAAACTGGTGGAGTTGGAGATCGAGCAAGTGAGAGCGAACACAGGCACCACTCGGGGGAGAAAGCTAGGGGACATGAGCATGGAAGAATTTGAAAAAGAATTCGGTCCGGTGGATGAGAGCCTAGAGGAGAGAATTACTATTGAAGGCCAATCCCTATTGGATTCATGTAGTCACTTAGACGAAAGTGAATTGAAAGCAAAAATTGATGAATTCCTTCGTTGTGACAATCCACCCACAACACTAGAGGCCCCGAAGGCAAGTGAGGAGAAAAGCCATGGTTCATATGACTTAGTGCCCGACCCATGTATCTTAAAAATTGAACGAAACCTAGGTGTTCCCTCCGAGTCGATGCACGCAGATCACACTTTGCGCCAGCATCACGAGGATCCCTTTCCTGTTAGTCACGATGAGTCTCCCGGTCTATCCTTTATCTATGGGCGAGGTCCCAACTTGTTCCGATTGTTGGAATATAATCCTAGGACGGGAGTGACAAGGAGAGCATCGACTCCCGTAAGTGGGGTCGGGTGAGTTTATGGAGAGATGAGCGGTCGTCGCACCCCGACACGTATGGGGTGATTGTTGTTGTATTTTTGAGTCATGCCTGAGTGTCATATAGTGTCTTGTTGCATTTTTCATATTTGTTTGTTTTATTTTTCCGCACTTATTATTCGCTTTGAGTTAGATTTTCGTCCTTTTTGCTTGAGGACAATGCAAAAGTCTAAGTTAGGGGGGGTCACAAGTGCGAATTTCTAAAACTTCACAAATTTTAAAAAATGCCCAGAAATTTCCTAAAACTTCACAAATTTTCAAAAATGCCCAGAAATTTCCAAAAACATCATAAAATTTTGAAAAATCCAAAAATATTTTTGTTCAAAATAAATAAAAATTGGAATTCGAATTTTTCAAAAATATCATTAAAAGTCGAATTGGAGTCTCAAATTGTAAATATCCAACATACACAAAGCCGAAATTGACCAAAGATGGAAATTGTGCGAAAATTGACGACTTAACGAATAAATGTGGAGATTAACAAACCCGGTGAGATTCGAGCCTATCACGTTTTGCGAGATTTTAAATCAATCCGAGTTAATTGTTAACTCAAAAGTTCTTTTTAGCGCCTAATAAGTTGTCAAGGGTCTCAATTCGTTCATTTTGACCGGTTTTGAAAAATGTGCGCAATATTGCCTTGAAAAACGTGTCAAATTAGTCTCTAAATTTAAATTCACCTCGAAATGCATATGGTAACGCAATTGGCATTTTGGAGAATGAAGTAGGCCCTCGTTTGACATCCCAAAAATATTGGCCAGAAAAAGATGCGAAAAATCACCCTTTTTGCAACCCAAATTGAGCCGAATAAATTTTTCATGTCGTTTGACAACCCGAAAAACCGAAAATAGTCGGAATTGTGAAAATTGATAAATTCAGATTTCAAGTCCAAAAAGTGCATATAAAGGGGCAAGAAAAAAATAGAAGAATGCTCAACAAAAAAAAATAGCAAGAAAAAAAATAGGAAAAAAAATATAGAAAAAGAAAAGAAAATGAGCAATAGCCCAGAAAATGCACAAATGGACATCACGAATGACTTTTCCAATTCCAACCTTCCATACCTCCTTCATTTTACCCAATGCAACCTTCAACCCGAAAAAGTCATAACCGAGTCCAAATTGCGAAAATTGATTACCGCGTGGAGAGTGAAGACACCAAAAGATAATATAAGAGGCTAAGTGCGCGAAATAAAGGCAATGTTCCCGTTTTTAAAACCGTAATCCGTTGATGAGATCCTTTCGCCATAAAGTTTTCGTCTTTCTAAATTGCAAGCGTGAATTTGCTTCAATTACATTTACTCTTTATATAACGCATGCCGAGAGAATAGCCATAATCCGAGAGGTTCGTTTGAGAGAGTATTCCGTGAGAAATTGAAATCAAAACGAATTTTCGGATAAGTAACGTAATGATCAATCGATGGAAATTGGCGGTTATATTTCAGGCTTCGCACACACGCACTACGGTTTGAGACTTGTAAATATGACTTGATGATGACTATTTTGTGGAAAAATTGAATTGTATAATTTTTGCATATTTTAAATTTTCTTTGAGTCCAATTTTGTGGGTATATTCACTGCAAACCCTCACGAGACACAACTCGTCCTACTAGGGTAGCCTAGAGGTTTAAAGGCTTGTTGCATGCGCTAAATGCAATCACTTGCCCGCGAAAGAGGTACTCTATCCCAATAAATTCTTTGATAGTTCCTTAACTCATACTCTCATTCTTTTACATTTCTCGGGACGCGCAAAGTTCTAAGTTAGGGGGGTTTGATTGGGCATAAATATTGTATATTTATCCCCCTAATTTCGGTACTTTTGTGAGCCTAAGTGATGTAACATATATGGATTTGATTCACATTTATGATACTAACCTTCGTGGCGAGTATTTCGTGTTTTATGCTTCTCCTATTGGTTTTACAGGTTAATTATGCAAGCAGTGCAAACGAGGAAGCAAGACAATGCTAGAAAAGCTAAGAAGGCAAGTTCAAGGGCAAATTGGTAATTTTACAGCCAGATCCGGAAGAAGAAGTCAACTGGAAAGTTGAAGATCTCAGAACAACGAGAACACTGGAAGAAACGTCACCCAAATCCAAGCTACGGTTGAAAAGTTATGCTCAGTTGAAGTTGAAGAAAAATCCAAGAAAAGAAGAGAAAAGCCAGAAAAATGCTAAGTGTTGAACTCCAGGCCAGCACACATTCGCGAACCCCAGGCCGAACCATTTTGGGGGGGAGAACCGGTTCGTAGGTACACCCGAACCGGTTCGGGGTACCTGATACGCGAATTTTGCCTTTTATGCTGATTGGTTCCCAAGTCTCCTATTAGGTTTTAACTTCTCAAAAATATTAGGGAACGTAGGTCACAACTTGGGAGGAGCCATTAGGAGTATTTTTACTCAGTTTTTGATAGAGAAGAAGAGGGAGAAACATCTAGGAACATCAAAGGAATTATTTGCTTCAAGTTCAATTGTTAAGGGTTTGTTTTTGAAGTTTTAATTCAAGATTCAATATTTTTGTTGTTGTTCTTGCATGCTTAGTTTTCGTAATCGAATCAACCTGTTTTCGCATTCATAATACGTATTTACATGCTTCTAGTTAGTTTCATCATGAATTCCTACACAAGCAACGTTATTATTTCATGCATTCGTCCATTTAACGTGTCCGGCTAGGTTTTAAAGGTTGGGATGCATGAACCCAACCTGATGAGTTAGTGTATGTGTATAACGTTAATTCGATGAATTTAATGATTAATTTTGATCGTATCGCATAATTACATAATAATTGTGGATCTTTATATCTCATTTGCCTTTGGGTACTCGTGATGAATTAGAGTACAATTTGAATGCAATTATCGCAATACCGATTTACTCATCCTCAGATTAGGTATGACGCGGGCTTGAACCTCGTATACATAATGCTTGGGAGTCCTAAATTCTGGGTCGGATTAATCGGATAAATTTATGATTAACGTTGTCACTACATTACACTAGGGTTGGGGGATTGTATTCCCATCCTATTTTCTCCTCATTTAGGTTCAAAAAGTTTCAATTTATTTCTTCATTCTTCATTTAGATAATTTAGTTAGTTGCATATTTCATCATAATTTCATAATTGCATTTAGTTTAATCAATCCCAAAATCAAATCTTTTCCTTTCTTTTTAGAGTCATCGTTAGGATTCCTCCGTCTTATCCCAATCGTCACAACTCTGTTGTCCTTTTTCCCTGAGGATCGATACCCGACTTGTCGGATTATTACTTGAACGACAGGCTTACACTTGAGCCTAGAGAGTACACACTTTAGAGACACATTCTGAGTCGTGTCATCTATCACAAAAAAATAAACACAAGTCTGATCCTAACAACCACAAACAAACCATATATATAGTTTAATATTTATGTTAAAAAAAACTCAACTTGGATTTATTTAAAAACAATTCCAACAATTAGATCAACATATACAAAACAAGATCTCTCTCTCTCTCTCTCTCTCTCTCTATATATATATATATATATATATATATATATATATATATAACAGGGTAAACAAAAATAATTACCTAAAAAATCAGCCACCGAAAAATGAACCAACCACCGAATAATGAACCAGCCACCGAAAAATGAATCAACCATCGAAAAGCCAACTAGTCACCGAAAAACGAATCACCTATCATAAAATGAACTAGCCACTAGAAAACGAATCACCTACCGAAAAACAAACTAGCCACCAGAATACGAACCAGCCACCGAAAAACCTTCTTCAAACCGGAAACACTACTACCGAAAAAATGACTCACCGAGAAAAACCCAAATCTCCAACGACAAACCTTCTTCAAACCAAGCTTTTATATATGGAAGAAGGAAAGGTTTGGTAAAAATATATCTCAACTGAAAACTCTCAAGAGAAAAAAATGTATTTCAGTAGAGTATATATAGAGAGAACGAGGAAAATAAATGTTGGCAGCTCTTGGTGTTTTAAAGAGAGAGAGAGAGAGAGAGAGAGCAAATCAACAAAATGATAAAACCCTAAAAAACTCTCTCAGCCCCTGGTAGACCGAGTTTTGCCACGACGCGAGAGTCACCTATGCGCCAGTTGTTTTATATTCAGCTCACTAATTCTAAAAGAAAACCTAAGTTACGACTACACTTGCGATACAAGTATAGAGGTAAGTCGGGTATCGAATCCACAGGGAGTGTTAGTATATCTCATAATCAGATTATTAATTCAGGAATAAAATTGTAAAAGGGTGATGTATGGTAGTAAATATAAGAAAAGAGAGAAATCTAAAGAAAGGTAAAGCGAGGATCGGGATAGCATCCAACCATACGGATGGAAAAAACTACTAATAAGAATTCCAGCTCGAGAGAAATTTAATCGAGCATTATCAATTAATCATAAACTTCACATAATAAGGAATTTAAGCCAAAGCTGCGAGAATAAACATTTAACTAAAAATTGGTCGCACGCGGATTAGATTCAGATTATCTCTATAAACACTAACGTTTCATGACCGAGAAAGTAAAATTCATAATAATTCGACTTTAATTCGCGCGGGTTCAATTAAACACAATTTTGCACAAAACCTAATTTTCGGAGCTCGGGGGCCGTTAATGGCGGAACGAAATCCCGACCCTATTTATCTAAGGGCAATACATGAATTAAACTAAATTACAACTAATTAAACTAGGAAAGAAAGAACTAAAGCAATTAAACTAATTAACAAAGCATGAAACTAATTTACAATGCAAGGAAAATAAAGAACAAAACTATATTAAAGGAGATGATAATGAATAGTTCAATATTACAAAACCAAATGGCTGTCACCCCAAGAAGAGAAGAAGATGTGCTCTAAAAACCAAACCCTAACCTAAAATGTCTTCTAAAACTAAGTATATCTGATATTACAACAAAATTGGGTTATATAGTAAGTTGGGAGAAAAGAAAAAAAAGAAAGAAAACAAAAGCAAAATATCTAAAAAAAAAACTGGGGATCGATCGATCGACCCGTTTCGTCGATCCATCGATGGCAAAAAACAAAGCCCACTGTCTCAGCTCGATGGCAAAATGTGAAGGATCGATCAATCGATGGGTCTTAATCGATCGATAGATCAAGTAGGTGTGATCCCCCTGCATTCCCTTTCCTCCAATTTTCTCCTCTTTTGGTTTCATTTTTTTTCTCTTCCGCCAAAAGTGCCATAAATTCTTCGTTAGGTATCCGAATTGTGCACCGTTCACGGCCATGCGAAGCTTGCGAGGAGGGCTATAACTTTCGTGAAGATGTTGGGCTAGGTGCCCAAAATGTGAATTGACTAAATGCCCTTGAACGTGCGATTGCGTATGGAACTCGAGCGGAATGCGTCTGAACTCCATACATAGTACCTGAATACCTACAAAAGCTCAATTATACCTCATATAGCTTGTTAACAATATAAACCGAGGTTGTCTGGTTAACGGGCTTAAATATAGATATTAAGGCACCCAAGGGGGATAAAATGCATAGGTTTGAGAGATGGAATACGCAATATTTGCGTATTGTCACACCCCTAACTTACACATTGCTAGTCCCTAGCAATGAAATAGGATGCAACAAGAACTACAAGCAAACCAAGAGCAGGATAAGTATTAAATTATGGTATAAAAGAATAAGGCCATTTTCGCGGGCGATTCGATTGCATTTAGCATATGCAATAAGCCGTTAAACCCCTATGTTACCCTAGTGGACGAGTGTCGTCTCGTGAGGGTTTTCAGGGATGAAAACCAAAAACATCATAAAGTTTTCTCAAAATAAGCCTAAACCAACATGCGACAAGCCCAATAATAGCGAACAAGATTTCATACGTATTATTAGAAAAGTGAATGAATTCAAATAAAAGTCCGAATCATTAACATTATAGAATGCACCTCATAGAATTGAAACCTTAAAATGTGGGAGGGGAGCTAGAACATGCAAAGTGTGATTTGGCAAAAACTTAAATAAACCAGATACTAAATATTAAAGCATGCATATAAGTCCATCCTCACGGGAATTACACGCATCAAATGAATTCACTTTAAACAGGGAGGTAATACAAGGGACACACGGGCGTAAAGAGTAAATGTAAATGGAAACTAGGCTGCACACATGTCAAAAATGAAGAACACTATATATGAAATTAAAAATTGTAATCTCAATGAAAGATACCGCACATTAAAGGAGGCAAAATGAATTTTCACATATTATCAAAACTATTTAAACCCTTGAATTAAATTCACCCTAAGATCACATAGGACTTGTATAGGGTTATAATGTAGGCTAGGCTGGGGTACAAAATGAAAGGAATGTATATACGGATTCAAAGTGTTCGGGATGAAAACTCGGGATAATGGGAAAATGTAGGCAATTTCAAAAATTGGACAAATGATTTCCAAATGAGCATTAGATATAACAATCGAGAGGGTAAAAAGGATTATTGAATCACTATAAACAATATATACAAATTTCTCTTTCTTTTCCTTTTCTTCTCTTTCTCATTTTTTCTTTTGTTTTCTTTTGTTTTCAACTTTATGTTTTTCTTCTCTTTTTCACTACACTTTCTTCTTTTCTCACTCTTTTCATGCTCAAATTTCAACCACAAAACAACAATATCATTCAATCCCAATTAACAATCCAAACAAGGGTATGTAAGGTGTATGTATGGGCTAAAACTCCAATTTAGAGTTGGTTATGGGATTGGGGTTATGAAATGAAAGGCTAATATTTAGGCTCAAAGGGGTTGACGAGGGGAAACATATAAGGTGTAGAGGGGGTTTGAAGGTAATTTTGAGATTAGAGGTAATTGCACATTAGCAGAAGTGTTTTGGTGGTTAGGGCACCGAGGTAGCTCAAGTGAAGCAACTCATACTTTAGCTTGTTGTGTTTGTCAGTCATATTGTATTTTTGTTTATATTGACTATGAGCTATAACGGTTGTAATGATGTAACGAGATAAATAAAGAGTTTTAGTGTGAGGTAAAATGGTACTCGTGAAAGACCAGGCTCGGTAGGGCCTGGGAGAGCTTTCATGCTCTATCAAATGACCTCGCCGTGGGAACTTTAGAGGGACTTGGTTTGGAGTATTGAGAAGTAAGGCTCTATTGGGGCTCGTCCCAACCATCTTAGATACACTTGGTAAAACACCTAAGGACCCTCACCGTGGAACCTCGAGTGGGGTAGCTTGGAGTTCCATCGGGCGTTGAGTTTTGAACCAAACAACCCTCTACTTAATGTCACATCTACTATCGATGATGCCACTAGCCAGCTAAACAATGTCAAACCTGCACTTGAGTAAACCACCGTGGTATTTGGGGTTGTCAGGCAGTTAGTGAGCCACCTTTGTGACAACAGTCCCTGACACACAATGGTTAGGCAGAAGGCATGTCTTGGAATTTAATGTTTATGACGTGGAGACAACTAGTGCATCAACTATTTAATCTGGTGACATAAAGTATGAGGGAGGTCTTTCACAAGCATTGATGACTGAGTTGCCTCGGGGGTGGTGTGGGGGGATATTTAAGGACCCCAACCACCTTTAAGGAAGGGAGATCCTTTCTGAGAGTTCAGAAGTTATTGCTAGAGATAATATACATTAGAGAGAGTTATTACAAACCAGAGAGTTTTACTCACCCAATATTGTCTTTATTACGAAGATTTTAATATTTGATAGAGATTCTTGATGGTGGTTGGTGTGTTTGGCTGCCTGTTAAGGTGTATCTAGGGTGCTTACTTATCTCTCCCTTTGGCTAAGTTACTTCTAAGTTCACTAATACTTTCTGAGTTATACACGAGAGATTTACGAGATCAAACTGAGTCTATCTTCACTGAGTTGTGTTTGTATGTCATATGATTAATCAATAGTATTGTTGCCTAACTTATCATTACTATAATAAAAAGGGGTTACCTCCATCTTATCAAAACTACCCTTTTACATTTGGCGACTCTTCTGGGGAGGCATTCTTCTAAGTAAGGAGTATGACGTAAGATAACGTTAATCGAAGGCTCAAATTTGATGACATCCAACATAATGATGAATAAGTGGTGAGAGAACTGGAGTCTCTAAGGGATGGGGCTCGTCGAATAGAGGTACATCTAGTACCTCTAGTTCAGGCGATGACAGGTGTTCCAGGGGTGACACAAGCTTCTACGAGTGCAGGGTTGGTACCCACTCAGGTGGCACTCCTCATGAGTAAGTTTTATGAGTTTTTGCAAACTCTGGTAGCTTCAACGGTATTGGGAGGATTTGAACCCAACTCCTTCGTAACACTAGGGGTAACCCCAATGGCCCCACTAAGTGCAGGTGTAACGGGAACAGTCCCAGCGTGTATACCCTGCGTTGTGAATCCAGCAGCGGGAACATTAGGAGTTTCAATGGCCCTAACTTTGATGACTGCTGCAGCTGCAACGAGCACTCAGCCCATAGTGCCGTTGGTTGTTGCCCCAGTGGCATCATCCATGGAGGAAATGATAAAGGAGATGCATAAAGAGATGCTGAGGTTCATGTAGGCCTCCTCGCAATCTGCTGGCGAGGAAGTTTCGATCTATGATGACTTTCTAACACCTTATCCCCAGGAATACAACGATGAGCCCTATCCAAAGTACTATATTCCTCCTATTTTTGAAAAATACACAGGGAAAGGGGGGAACCCGAAGGATCACATTAAGCGCTTTGTTGGGCACTTGGGGGCACATTGTAATAATAAGAAGCTTAGGTTGAGTGAGTTTTCAAAATTCTTAACCGATAAAGCATATACCTGGTATTCTCATTTGTCTCCCAAAAGTGTTTCTACGTGGGAAGAGATGCATGTTTTATTCGTCCAGAAGTTCTTTCTAGCGAAAGATGAGTTTACTTTGACCCAACTGGGGTGGGAGAAGAAACGACCTAGGGAAGAAGTGGTTGTGTACGTTCGAAGGTTTAGGGAAAGATCCCTCGATGTGAGGGAGGAAGTCAAAGAGTCCAAGTTATTGCAGATATGTACCGAAGGACCGCTTCCTAAGTACATTTGTCATCTCATTAATGAAATGTGTGAGGGGACTTTTTTGGCATTCTTAAGAGAGGAAAGAAATATCTCCTTGGTGGTACGATTGAATTCGGTGGTGGTACCCATGATGTTTAGGCAGCCGATACAATCTGTGGGGGGGAGGTCTCAGCCCCCACGGGTAGGGTACACCGAGGGAGGAGATGGGGGCAAGGCACCTAAGAAGGACAATGAGAGGAAGTTTGGAAGAGATAGGGAAGACCCACCACCATTACCTTGTACAGTGGAGGAAGATGTCAACTGCTATAACGCAATGGTCCAAGGAGGAACGGTCTATGAACCAAAGGGAATTCCCGTTGGGGAAACCGATGCGGCAATGAGGGTGGATCCCAAGTATTGCCAGGTCTATCGGTAGATCTAGCACTCAACAGAGAGTTATTTCACGCTGAGGAGAATCATCGACAAGTACGTAAAGGCAAGGATGTTACAAATACCTTCGTAGAATGTTAACAACAACCCACTCCCAGCACATGGGGCCAATCTAGTGGTGGACTATGACGAGGAGGCCAAGAGAGAACGAAGAGAGCCAATGTCGAAGCAGGAGGAATTCAAGGAAGCTCTATAAGATTATATGAAGGGAATGGCTAAAGTAGTGTTGGCCTACAACGAAAAAAGTGCTAAGGAGATAGAGGATGTATACAGCGTTAAAGGTGAGGAAGCAGACCCAGTCCTAGAATACTGCATAGTTTCAAAATCCCCAAAGTTCACCTGGTTCTTTGACCAAGTGGGGATACCGAAGGAGAGTAGGTTAGAGATAACCTGAGAAATACTTGATATTGTGAGGAAGAATGCAGTACCTTCGCTGAGATGGAAGGGACCCATGGCCAGATTGGTGAGAAGGTTTCTATCAGAAGTAACCTTCAGTGATGCAGATAGGGATATAAGGCTCCCTCATAAAAGGCCATTATATGTGATCGCCAGCGTCAACGAAATTAGTTTCGCAAGGCTCTTATGGATGGGGGGCTTCCATCAATATCATGCCAATCAACACTTTCCATGCATCCAATATTCCAGAAGAAAGGTTGGTCCCCATGCCTTTGGTGATTTTGGGATATGATAACCAATCTTCCAAGTCCATTGGATACGTAAATATTGGGATTGTAATGGGAAATTTGAGTTCCCATATCAACTTCCACGTAATAGAGAGTGCAACTTCCTACCATCTACTGATAGGAAGAGTATGGATGCACAATCAAGGGCTAGTTCCTTAAACGTATCACCAATGTGTTAAAACGAATATCAAGGGAACAAAAGTGACCATTAGGGCTACGAAGAGGCCCTTCACTATTGAGGAAACTCATTTGGTCGAGGCAGGATTTTACACGGAATTGGAGGAGGATGTCTGCATCCTAACGAGAAGAATGGAGTGAGCATGGGTTCCCTCGATCAGAGAAAGGATGGGGCCCTTGAACGAGCAGTGTAAATAGGTTACAAACAGCGTAAGAGAGATGATCGAAGAAGCTCACCAGGTGGTCCCTCTGCTCCAAAACATCTCAAAGCAACTCAAAGATAGGATGAGGCCCAGAGTGGATCCGATGGAACATGAGGTCCAACGACAAAGCGTGCTGAGCTGGTTCTCAGGAAAAAGAGTGGTCGAGGTTTCTAGAGAGAAGAAAAGGAAGGTAGTCACTGTTACCAGCAGACAATGCAAGAAGGTCATTACTGAAGAAGGAAAAGTAGTATATCGATTGTAACTGTGTGAGCGGGTGGCTGAGGAAACTGATGATGAGGTTGACCCAATATATGAATGCTTTCTGGTGGATCAACGAGGATAATGTATGGTGATAGATAACTTCAGCATATAGGAATTTGTGGAGGAAGTCACCGAGGAACCAGATTACATGGAGGATCGATCGAAACCTCAGGCACAAGAACTGGAGCAGTTAAACCTGATGAGAGAAGAGGAGGACGCAAGGCCCATTTTCATCTCGAAAGATCTCAGTGAAGAGAAATGAAAGGCCTTGGTGGAGTTGATTCGGGAATTTATATATTCTTTTGCATGGAAATATACGGAGATGGAAGGGCTGGATGAGGAAGTGAGCTGCCACAAGTTGAATGTAATGCCTTAAGCCATTCCAGTGAAACAAGCAACGATAACGTACAAACCTAAGCTAGATTTAAAGATCAAGGAAGAGGTTCAACGCTTACTCATGGCAGGGTTCATCATACCGATACAGCACACACTCTGGCTATCTAGCATTGTCCTAGTGGGAAAGAAAGACAAAAACTAAATAAGGATCTGTGTGGATTTCAGAGATTTGAATAGATCTTGTCCCAAAGATGAGTTCCCTCTGCCCTCCATCGATAGCCTGATAGATGCAATGGTTGGTCATGAGATATATAGCTTTATGGATGTGTATGTAGGGTACAACCAAATCAAGATGTACCCCATGGATGTAGAGAAAATAGCGTTCAGAACCCCGTTGGATAACTTCATGTACAAGGTGATGTCGTTTGGACTCAAAAATGCTGGGGCAACTTACCAAAGAACAATGATGGACATTTTCCATGACTTCTTTCACAAATTTATGGAATTTTATGTGGATGATTTGGTCATCAAATCAAGTAAGGAGTAGTCCCATCTAAGCGATTTGAGGAAGGTGTTTTTTCGTTACAGGAAGTATAAATTATATATGAACCCGCTAAAATGTGTTTTTGGAGTGACAAGTGGGACATTCCTAAGCTTTGTGGTTGATCGATAAGGGGTGCAGATGGACAAGGACAAACAGCGGGCAATCTTGGAAATTCCATGCCTAAGAATGGCGAAGGAGATGAAGAGTTTCCTCAGTAAAGTCTCCTACCTTAGGAGATTTGTGCCTTGATTAGCTGAGGTAACACATCCGTTGATGCAGCTGTTACGAAGGAACACGAAATTTAAGTGGGAGGAGATTCATTAGGAGTCTCTCGACAGGCTGAAGAAACTGCTTGTTTCACCACAGATTATGGTTCCCCCACAGGCAGGAATACCGTTACAGCTATACCTCACATCCACCACGAGGCCTATGGGAGCTTTGCTAGCACAAGAGATCGACGGGCAAGAATGGACAGTTTACTATGTCAGCAGGATCATCCACGGGCCAGAAGTCAAATATAGTAGCTTGGAAAGGCATTGTTTAGCCTTAGTATTTGTAGCGTAAAAACTTAGAAATTATATGATGTCTTTTACAATTCATATTGTAACTAGATGTGATCCAATTACGTATTTGCTAGCAAGAACTTTATTGATTAGCAGGGCAGCTAGGTGGTCCCTCATCCTCTCTGAATATGACTTGAAATGTGTGGTTCATCGCGCGATCAAAAGTCAAGCGTACACTGAACTATTGGCAATATTCCCCTCAAGAACTTTTGAGCCACCCATAGAAAGTGTTCCGGGAGACGATTTGTAGTCCAATCACCTACATGCAATGGAGGGGGAATGGACAATGCAGTTCGATGGATCTTCGGCAGAAAAGAAAGGAGGAACATGGGTTATTCTTTCAAAAGGAATGGAGGAGATTTTCCTTTCCTACAAATTAGATTTGCATTGTTATAATAACGAGGCAGAATATGAAGCATTAGTACTAGGGTTGCTAGAGGCTCTTCGAAGGGGGATCATTCAGTTTGCATCAAAGGTGATTCAAATATGGTGGTTCAGCAAGTGAATGGAGAGTATGCATTGAAACACATAAGCCTGGCACCATATAGAATAATTATCCAGAGACTTCTTTTCTAGTTCCATTGGACCACGATCAAAAGACAACCCAGAACGATGAACTACCACCCAGACGCTATGCCACCATTGCCTTGAAAATGGTCATAAGGAACGATATAACTACCGTCGTGATCCAACAAAGAACAGCTCCTTTGATAGTGTAGTCAATTCTACCAATGGAAGATGACGAAAACTGGAGGGGAGAGATTAAAGAGCAACTGGAATCTGGGGAAGGAGCGACGGGGCTGAGAGAATTAGCCCAATACTTCACGAACCAGGGAAACCTCTACTACAAGAACGCAGGAGGATGGTTATTTCGATGCATCGGTCTAGAAGAGGCAGAGCGGAGATTGAAGAAAACACATGAAGAGCACTGCGAAACAACTTAGATACCCCTATATCGAAGAATGCAAAGAGAGGGTATTTTTGGCCAAGAATGACATCGAACGCGATAGAGCTACAACGGAAGTACGACAAATGCCAGTTATTCTTTGAGGCAGCTAAATGTCATTTTGTGGAGGCTCAAGCTGAGTAGAGACAACCCTATATTGACTTCATTAAAGATGGAGTTATCCAGATAGAGAAAATTTATGAGATGGGACTCCGACGATGGGCCCTAAGATTCTACGTTCAGGAGGGGTAACTTTATTAAAGGGGATACTTCAACAGGACTTTACGTTGCATCACGAAGGAAGAAGAAACTGAGGTCCTCAAACAGGCGCACGATCTATGTCACATAGGAGGGGCCAAGTTATATGACCAGTTAATTACTTTGGGATACTATTGGCCTACGATGGAGAAAGATTCTGCTGAGTTCGTTCGAAGATGAAAGGCTTGCCAACTTCATGGAAATATAATCCATGCCCCATCGATGGACCTACACTCCCTGGAAATGCCCTATCCTTTTCACACTTGGTTGTTTCGACCTGGTAGCGGCAATACATCCTTCTTTGAGGGGAAAGATATGGATACTAGTAGCAATGGAGTGCTTCACAAAATGGTCTGAAATGATACCACTGAGAAGGGCAATAGTAGGAGCGATGAGAAACTTCATTAGAGAATACATCATTTGTCATTTTTGAATCCCAAAGGTTATCCTTTCTCACAGTGGAACCCCTTTCGTCAATTCAGAAGTAACGATGCTCACCAACAAATACTCCATTGTCCATCACAGTTCGATGGTGGCATACCCGAAGGGAAACGGTCAAGACAAAGCAACTAATAAAACTTTGGTTAATATCTTGGCTAAAACAATGGATGATTTCTTAGGATCGTAGGATGATAAGATACCAGCCGTATTATGGGCCTATCGAACAACTAAGAGGAAGCCCACAGGGTATACACCGTTCGCTCTTATTTATGGGGCCGAGGTGATTCTCCCAGTGGAGTTAAAAGTTTCCTCTGCTCAATATGCCTTGCGAAGTAAAATGCTCCCTCAGAATAGACATGTGCAGCTGGAAGCATTGGATGAACACAAAGATAATGCGATGCAACACTTTCAAATGCATACAAAATAGCTCTCCAGGGCAGATGATAACTTAGTAAGACCAAGGAAGTTTGTGGAGGGAGACCTCGTATTGAAAGCAACAGTGAAACACATCAAGGGGCTTCCTCTACCCAAGTTTGCAGTAAATTGGGAGGGACCTTTCATTCTAAAAGAAGCTCATGACTCATGTTATTTCTTAATTTCTAAGATGGAAGAAGATAAACCATTCAAGATTAATAATAAATGGCTGAAAGTCTATCATGTGTAGCCAATTATGTTTGGACCATTAATGTAGCTGGATGTTGTTATGAATACACAAGTTCTCTTTTTATGATGAGTATACAAGTTCTTTTTATTATAACTCAAGTAGAGATGAAAGAATTACAGAACTTCACACTTCACAATCTATGCAAACAATTGTAACAAAAAGAAATGTCATGAGAGAGTAAACATCTTTTTCCATTCATAAACTTTGGGGCTTACAAAATTGGGAGCTATTGCCCAAGAATTACATGAAAAAAGAGAAAAATATAAACAAAAGCTCATTGGCTTAGAAGGAACCACAGATCTGGGGAGGAGAAAAAATCTCCAGGAAGGACCGAAGAGGCTTCTAGGCAAGACCGTTAGGCATTAATAGAAACCTCCAACTTTGTTTGTGCTTGGGTGTGCTCAATAAGGAGTTTCTCTCTTTTTAGGTTCTCCAGACGCAGAGCTTCTTCGATGTCTTCAACCTCCTTGTCAATAGATCCAAGAAGAGGTTTTAGCTCGACCAACTTAGCTTCCTCGGCCCGCTGATCCTCCTGATATTTCCACGGGAGTTCCCTCTCGTTGTTTAGTCGTTGGCTCTTCAAGGTTTTCAATTGCGTGATAAGCCAGTCAAAACGAAAGCCGTCGTGACCCAACTCTCTCACATAACCCAGAAACTGGTTAGGGAGGGATTTGGTAACATTTACAATCGGAGTGGTGGAAATTTCAGCAATGACGGTAACCAAGCCCTGAACCCTATAACCCATAACGAAGATGTTTTAACGTAGGCAATACACGATGAACATCTCTAGATGATGATTTATAAGGTGTTCAACTACGAGAAGATGGTGGGAAGGCATTTGAGGGGAATGTTGAAGCACCATTAGGTAGAAGGCGTGAGAAGATAGGTCGGCCAAAGGAATCTCACAGCCATATTCGCTCGCCGCAATAGCACCGATCGTGGAACCTTGATCATTATGGATAGAATCTTCTGAAACGACAGGTTCCCGATGGGGCGAGGAAATGGGCAAAGGAACTGGTGGAGAATCCTCTCAAGCAACCTGAAAACAGTTAGAGGAAATAAGGAGTTTATGAAAAATCTTAACATGTGTTTTCGTTGTTAAGTCACCAATATAGGTGGAGTTTATGAAAAATTTTAACAAGTATTTTCGTTGTTAAGTCACCGATATAGGTGGAGTTTATGAAAAACCTTAACAAGCGTTTTCGTTGTTAAGTCACTAATATAGGTGGAGTTTATGAAAAATCTTAACAAGTATTTTCGTTGTTAAGTCACCGATATAGGTGGAGTTTATGAAAAACCTTAACATGTGTTTTCATTGTTAAGTCATCGATATAGGTGGATTTTATGAAAAACCATAACAAGCGCTTTCGTTGTTAAGTCACCAATATATGTGAAGTTTGAGAAACTGAGAAATGCAGATAAATTAGCGAAGTACCTCAGCAATAGTAAGAGCAAGAATGGGAGTCACCAGGGGGAATAATGGTACAAATCGTTGGGGGTGGGCTCATTACCTCAGTAGATTCAACGCGGCCCTTGGTTGAAGAAGCCTTAATGGTAGGAAAAATTCCCTCGCCAATAAAAGGTAGTAAGGCCAACATGGGCGTATCATCAGAAGAAGATGTTAGACCTTCAAGAGATGCCCCAACATCGGTGGGTACAGAAGAACTAACATGAAGAGCAGCAGCATTAGCATTGGCCTAGGAAAGGAAGAGGCCACTAAGACCAAAGGGTTGGGAAAGGGTTGGGGAAAGGTAAAAATATAAAACCAAGTGTTAGACACGAGAAGTAAATACAAAGCAAAAATTAGGTGCAGGAATACATCTAACTTACCACCGTTATGGCACCAAAAAGGGGAACTGTAGTCAGGGGTCTCGTCAATGCAATAGGAAGGAGAATGTTAGCTATCAGAGAAGACACATCTACCTAAAGTATCCCAACATATCATAATGATAAACAAAGTAATGGGATAAATGATAAACAAAGTAATGGGACAAATAAAAGACGTGAGACATGACACGAAATTTACCTCAGGGGGACTCTCCTCGACCACAACGAGGGGTAGAGGAACCTCTTTCTCGGATTGTAATTCAGAGGGGGCTGGAGTAGTTGCCTTTGGTTGGCTAGATATTTCAATAGATCCAACAGTAGCATCCCCCATAACACCTTCTTTGGCCCATTGGGAAGGCAAATGGCGAGAGTATGTAAGGCTTATCAGGGGAAACGAGTAAGAGTAGCGTCGACTGGAGAGATACCACAACGCCCCCCACGAAATGGCTTATGGGGGGCTGGGGGGACTGGACCCTTCTTCTTCAACTCCCTGCAACAAAATAATTTTATTATTAAGAAGTAAGTAGATGCATCTTGCCTTAAGAACAGGGGAATAAGAATAAAAAAGGAATGCACGCATACCTCAAATCCAGAGGGAGGACGAGAAGATATAACCATTGGTGAAGGTGGCGAGGGGGCAGCAAGAGAGGGAGTAGAAGATGGAGGTATCTCGGCTGTTCGTTTCTTCTGGGACTTAGTGCCTAGAGTTTTCTTCCTTTCCCCCGTTGCATCACCACTTTGAGGTACCCTCGACCTTTTTCTCCTGTTTACTGATGGCTCAGTCAGATCAACCATGATCATGGGAAATGCAGCCGAAGGAGGAACAATGACAGCGCACCGTTGAAACTCAGCATTTATTCTTTCCACCTCAGCTTGAACCTTCCTCCTCATCTCTTCAGCTACCTTTGCAGACATAGGAGGGGGAACAAAGGCAATAGGGAATGCCTCCAAAGGAGTTTGTGCTTGAGATTTGGACTTGGATTTCAAGGAAACCCCACTTTTGGACTTCTTGATCTTTTTAGCAGGTGGCTAAGAAGGCCTTTCCCCTGTTGCATCTTCGGCCGAAGGGGCAGGTGGTTTGGGGGTTACAGCGGCCTTAAGATTGGGCATGGCAATGGGGATCATAGGACAGTGTGGAGGAAGTTTAATAAGAGGTACTTTGGGGGCCTAGCTTAGAGGGAACTCAATCCCAAGAACGGAATTCCCCTTTAACCCTAACTCTAAGGTAAAAAGGAAAGAATGGGAGGATACACGGGATCCCCCTCGATGAACTTAGAAATTTAGGCTAGTTGTCTCGGGCAGTACTTTATTGCAAATAGAGGGGCCATGTCCCCTTTCGTGGTGATGCTAGGAATGATGACTCGCCCAGCCATTGTAGAACTCACTCCCCACGCAGCAGTTGGGGAGAACATGGAGCATGCCTATCTAAAGGAGACCTTGGGGTTAAACAGTTGAAAAACTGAGCGAGGAACCTCTTGATCGAAGACAAACTGATGGTTGCATCGGTTGGGATTGTAGTGCTCGCTAGTGTATCCCCACTCGGTGTAGGAGGGAAGGTATCCTGGTGAAAATAGAAGGACCACAGCTAATGAAGAATCTTCAATAATGAGGTCCAGAGTAATTTCCTAGACCACTCTTGCTTCATGGTTAAAAAAACCACAAGTGTAGAGAAAGATGTCTTCTTCATAGGGCCTCATCACAAAATTTGAAAAATCATCGATGATGGATGTGAACTCCTTTCGGCTTTGTCTCTTGTGATAAATAAAGAAGTGTGGGGGAATAATTGTTTCCCCCGAAGGAGGGTGGTTAGTCTGGGTTTCTACGGTTAGAAAACGTACATAGAGGAAGCCTGCTAGGAGGACACAATTAGCAAAGTTGGCCAAGTTATAACCACCCATAGATCGTTCTATGTGAAAAACGGTTCTATCAAGACATGTGTAGAGGGATCCCAATGCGATTACAGCCAGAAGAAGCTTATACCCCGAGCTAAATGAAGGGATAGGTTGATGAGGTCCTTTCACAGTTGGCCATTGGGTTTCCACGTTAAAAGAAAATGAGAAAGAATGACAAGAATGTAGGTAGGAAGTTCTAGCGATGAACCTTGATCGGGGGCGGCCTCAGAGGCACTACCTTCAGAAGGATCCTTGAAGAAAGAGTTGATAAGAGGAGTGAATGTCATTTTGATTGAAGTACTGATGCACCTTTGGCATATATGATCTAACTCTAAACGGTTAGCAAACTCTTGGGCATCCAGGGCTTCATCAGAATAGGGATCATGGTCTATTTCCTCGAGGCCTAGGAGCTCACACATGTCTTCCAACATTATTGTAAATTCTCCCCATGTAGAAATGAAGGTATGAGTGGTAACATTCCAGCGAGATACCAAAACGGGAAGGGCATCATTATTCTTGGACAGGGTGAACTCACTAAACCACTTGTCCTGATGATGCCCAATCTTAGTGAGAGTGTCATCATGAGAACTCTGTATATGGGAGTTCCAAGAAATAAAGTGTGCAAGAGAGCCCCCAGGCCCTTTGAAGTTGATGTGGGACCATGGGAAGTCCCCTCGCTCAAGACAAAATTAGAGAGTCCCCTCTGAAGGTAGAAAGCCCCAGTCATCAGCACTCTCATCTTCATCACCAAGCGTCAGGGCATCATACTTGGCATGAAAAATGCAAGCCTTACAAGACCTATTAAAGTCATCACTCTTGCCGAATATAGGGGACCGGCGGTATAAGCGCAGCTGGTCCTGGCAGACAGCAGTCACTGAGGTGGCAGCGGAGGTGGTGACAACAGGGGTAGTAGGTGCAGCATTGGTGGCAAGTGTGGTAGGATTACTTGAGGAGTCCATTGCAGACAACAATGAAGTAAAGAAAAATCTTGGTAAAAGAAGGGTTGGGAATGAATATGGAGTAACACAACCACAGGTGCTGGCGTAAAAGAGGAGAGAATGAAGAAGCTAGGTAAGATCTTGGTAAACAATGGATTTTGCATAGAGTTCTCTCTCTAAAAGAAGGCAGAACCTTAAAGAATATGAAAGAAAGAGAAGGGTTTGAAAAAAGATATGTTTGAAACTTTTTAAGGAACCCGTCTATTGTGTTTCCTACCACCACAGGTGCAAGGCCGCCTATAATCATTTCAAATGAACAAGTGGCACTTCGGGAAGTGTTTTGATATCTGAAAAGACAACACCACATCATTTACGAAGCGACGCCTGGGGAATAAAAGGGGTTGCCTTCTTCAGCAAGTTTTAGTTTTGGCGCCTGAATTTTTGTTAGACATATCCAATAACTCCCAATGGAAAAGATGTCCCAACGGTTCAAAAAAAGCTACAATGTCGCCTCGCCACAAGTCTAAACGTTGTTTAAATGGTGACTCCGCTGCATCGGGGAGAATTTCTCATTTTTTAAACATAGCGAAGCATTATAAGGGAGAATTTCACCTACCAAGAATCAAAACGCATATTTGAAAAGGTTAGTAGGCCTTTCCGGAGAATTTGAAATAATAAAGATAGAACGGTTGAAGCGCAGTGTCAGGAAAAAGTGGCGATGTCCCTTTGTTAAAGCCCCAACAAGTCGTAGTGCTTCGGCTCAAGTACATCGGGGAGAATTTTACTTTTTCTTGGAGATTATAACACTATGGTTCAAACGAAGGAGAGGAGGCCAGAATTTTTTCTCGCAGAGAAGGTTCATCGGATTGAGAAGTTTCGTGTAGACATTTTTTGTTCCAATAAATCTCTCCATGAAGGGGCAATTGTAGATGGGGATTGTATGTAATTTTGAGATTAGAGGTAATTCCACATTAGCAGTAGTGTTTTGGGGATTAAGGCACTGAGGTAGCTCAGGCGTAGCAGCTCATACTTTAGCTTGTTGTATTTGTCAGTCATATTGTATTTTTGTTTATATTGACTATGAGCTATAATGGTTATAATGATGTAATGAGAATAATAAAGAGTTTTAGTGTGAGGTCAAACGGTACTTGCGAGAGACCAGGTTCGGCAAGGCCTATGAGAGCTTTCATGCTCTATCGAATGACCTCGCCATGGGAACTTTAGAGGGACTTGGTTTGGAGGATTGAGAAGTGAGGAACCATTGGAGCTCATCCCAACCATCTTAGATACACCTGGTAAAACATCGAAGGACCCTCACTGGGGAACCTCGGGCGGAGTAGCTTGGAGTTCCACCGGGCGTTGAATTATGAACCAAACAACCCTCTACTTAATGTCACATCTACTGTAGGTGATATCACTAGTCAGCTAAACAATGTCAGACCTTAACTTGAGTAGTCCACCGTGGTATTTGGGGCTATCAGGTAGTTGGTGATCCACCTCTGCCAAAACAGCCCCCCTGACACACAGTGGTTAAGCAAAAGGCATGTCTTGGAATTTATTATTTATGACGTGGAGACAACTAGTGCATCAGGTATTTAATGTTGGTGACATAAAGTATAAGGGAGGTATTTCACAGGAATTGATGACTGAGTTGCCTCAGGGGTGGTGTGGGGGGCTATTTAAGGACCCCAACCACCTTTGAGGAAGGGATGTCCTTTCTGAGAGTTTAAAAGCTATTGCTAGAGATAATATACATTAGACAGAGTTATTACAAACCAGAGAGTTTTACTCACCCACCATTGTCATTTATTACTAAGCGTTTAATATTTGTTAGAGATTATTGAGGGTGGTTAGTGTGTTTGGCTGCCTGCCAAGTTGTATCTAGGGTGCTTACTTCTCTCTCCGTCTAGCTAAGTTACTTCAAAGTTCACTACTACTTTCTGAGTTATACACGAGAGATTTGCCAGATCAAACTGAGTCTATATTCACTGAGTTGTGTTTGTATGTCTTGTGGTTGATCAATAGTATTGCTGCCTAACTTGTCATTACTATACTTAAAAGGGATTACGCCTCCATCTTATGTAAACTACCCTCTTACATAAAGTGAGGTCAGGGTCAATATAGGTGATATAACAAAGATGACCTATGATCATTTCCAAAAGTTTACGCAATTCTCAAGTCAAAACAATATATGAAAATCACGCTCAAGTAATACATTTGAGGAATAAACTCAATTACTGAACGATCAGTGAAAGAATAGTGAGATTACCAATGAATTCAACATTTTCAAAGAGGAAAGAATAGTGTATACACTCATAAACGACGAAACGTACAAAAGCTTACTTTGTGTACGTATATACAATGCAACAAAAGATTACCGAGTTATAAAAATCTTAAACTAAATCAGTAAGGCAATAAAAGTGCATGTGCTCATGGGATTAAAGTTTAATTCATGAAGTTATTCATAATATCAATAATTGAGACTAAAGTCTAATAACTTCTAAAATCTAGAACATGCATCACTGGGATGTCTATTGGATTTGGAAATTATTGAAATTTATCATCGAAAACAAAGGCAAAACGCCCAACAAAGGAGAAAAAAAAAATCTTTTTGAAATTTTTGATCATGTGAGCAAAAACAAGGACTAAATAAAGAAACGGATAGAATATCCCACACCCCCTAACTTAAAACCTGGCATTGTCCTCAATGTGAATTAAGAACCAAGTTAAAGAAGGAAAAGAGCGATATTACCCAAAATGGAGCGATCTCCGAAAAGTGCAAGTTCAATGATTCTATAAAACAAGTTAGCACCGAGCATAGAAAAAACAAATAACAAAAAGTTAACTAATTACACTACACTAAATTAAAAAGGAAAGAAAAATCAAACTATATACAACCAATTATTTAGGCTTCACACTAACTATACACTAGAAGTCTAAATTTTTGAGGGTCCACCCAAAATACAATTTGACTTTCGAGGATCAACAGTGGACCCTCCCTTTCATTCATGCCTCCCGAAAAATAGGAATTTCGTTCAAATGACGGAAGGCATGTGGGTGGGGGAAAAGGTCAACCATCCCCGATTAAAAATTTGGGAGCTAGGATGGGTGATTTGGATAGGACATGTGAAAATACACAAGGGAACCAAAAAAAGCTGAATTTCCTCCCAAAGATTTAACAATCCGAATGGGAGGTGGCGCACATGAGGGCAAAGATGCCTTCATGGAAAGAAACTCGAGCAAGTACTCCTCGTCGGTGAAAGGGTTGAACGTTTTAAAGTTCGGTACTGATTCATCGAGTACTTGTGATGGTGTGATAACGTAGAATGAAAATGGGGAGGAAAGAAATTCAAACTCAATAAATGAGTTATCATCACTCAATGTTAGAATTTCAAAGGAGACATGATCATTTTCAATGAAACTTTCTTCTTTGGGATCCAAAGAAGAAATCATCTCATTGCAAATTGATACTACGTCCATTTCATCCTCGCTTTCATTATCAATTACAAGATGGGTCAAGTGACGAATGGTTTGTTCCAAAGTAGGCACAAAGTCCTCAATTGGTTCAAAACATTCCTCGAGTTCAAAAGTCTCAAAAGAGAAATCATTGTCGGATTCGAATAATAAATCCAAGTCTTTCTCCCAACAATGATGTTCTTCCCGATAACGTTCTTAATACCTCTCGTTCTCAAGCATAAGCAAACCCTCGTCAAAAGTCATAGGCCGAGGTGCGGATGCTTGAAAATGAGGAGTTTGAAAATCATTATCGGCAGAAAAGTTAAACTCATTATTATAGGAGTTTTGAAAACTATTGCAAATTGTTTCAAAATTCCTATTATAAGGATGTAAAGGCCCAAAATCATTATCATCATCCTCAATATATACGCACTCCAAAGATTGACTTTTGTGATACTCGCCCAAAGTTAGTTTTGAATTTGCAATTTTTTGGGACTCTAAGTATTGACAAAAATTCGTAGGAGTACGGGGATTTTGAGAATTATCATAATGATTACCGAAAGGATTGGAATAAGACATGATTACCCCAACAAAGGCTCGAGACGGCAAATTCCACAAAGCAATGCACGATGGGAAAAATCAAGCGTATCTAGGCGCTCAAGTGTAGAAGTCCTGCAAAAAAGGTTAAAAAAAGAATACAAATACAAAAGAAAGAATACTATGAAATAATAAGACAATTACTATCTATAACAAAACACTCCCCGACAACAGTGCCATTTGGTAGAACGTGTTTTGCCGCGACGCGAGAGTCACCTACGCGCCGGTCATTTTACATTCGGCTCACTAATTCTAAACAAAAATCAAAGTTACGACTACAGTTCTGATACAAGTATAGAGATAAGTCGGGTATCGAATCCACAGGGAGTGTTAGTATATCTCGTAATTGGATTACTAATTCAGGAATAAAATTGTAAAAGGGTGATGTATGCTAGTGAATAAAAGAAAAGAGAGAAGTTAAATATAAAGAAAGGTAAAGCGAGGATCGGGATATCATCCAACCATATGGATCGAAACAACTACTAATCAGAATTCCAGCTCGAAAGCAATGTAATCGAGCATTATCAATTAATCAGAAACTTCACACAATAAGGAATTTAAGCCAAAGTTGCGAGGATAAACATTTAACTGAAAATTGGTCGCATGCGAATTAGATTCGTATTATCGCTAAAATCACTAAAGTTGCATGACAGAGAAAGTTAAACGCATAATAATCCGACTTTAATTCGCGCGAGTTCAATTAAACGTAATTTTTCACAAAACCTAATTTTCGGAGCACGGGGCCCGTTAATGATGGAACGAAATCCCGACCCTATTTATCTAAGGGCAATACATGAATTAAACTAAATTACAACTAATTAAACTAGGAAATAAAGAACTAAAGCAATTAAACTAATCAACGAAGCATGAAACTAATTTACAAAGCAAGGAAAATAAAGAACAAAACTATATTAAAGGAGACGATAATGAATAGTTGAGTCTTACAAAACCAAATGGATGTCACCCCAAGAAGAGAAGAAGATGAGCTCTCAAAATCAAACCCTCCTAAAATGTCTTCTAAAACTAAGTATATCTGATATTACAACAAAATTGGGTTATATAGTAAGTTGGGAGAAAAAGAAAAGAAGAAAGAAAAGAAAAGCAAAATATTTATAAAAAAAATTGGGGATCGATCGATCGACCCATTTGGTCGATTGATCGATGTAAAAAAACCAAGCCCACTGTCTCAACTCGATGGCAAAATGGATCTTGATCGATCGATCGATCAAGCAAGTGTGAGCCCCCTGCATTCCTTTTCCTCCTCTTTTCTCCTCTTTTGGTTTCATTTTTTTCTTCTTTTCCGCCAAAAGTGCCATAACTTCTTCGTTAGGGATCCGAATCGCGCACCGTTCGTGGCCACACGAAGCTTACGAGGAGGGACACAACTTCCGTGAAGATGTTGGTCAAGGTACCCAAAATGTCAATTGACTAAATTGCCCTTGAACATGTGATTGGGTATAAAACTCGAGCGGAATGCATCCGAACTTCCTACTTTGTACCTAAATACATAAAATGGCCCAATTATACCTCATATAGCATCTTAACAATATAAACCGAGATTGTCTAGTTAACGGGCTTAAATATAGAGATTAAGGCACCCGATGGGGCTAAAATGTGTAGGTTCAAGAGTTGAAATACACAATATTTGCGTATTATCACACCCCCTAACTTACACATTGCTAGTCCCTAGCAATGAAATAGGATGCAATAAGAACTACAAGCCAACCAAAAGCATGATAAGTACAAAAAAAAGGGCATAAAATAATAAGGTCATTTTCGCGGGCGATTCGATTGCATTTAGCATATGCAATAAGCCGTTAAATCCCTATGTTACCCTAGTGGACGAGTGTCATCTCGTGAGTGTTTTCAGGGATGAAACCCACAAACATCATAAAGTTTTCTCAAAATAAGCCCAAACCAACATGCGACAAGACCAACAATAGCGAACAAGATTTCATACGCATTATTAGCAAAGTGAATGAATTCAAATAAAAGTCTGAATCATTAACATTATAGAATGCACCTCATAGAATTGAAACCTTAAAATGTGGGAGGGGATCTAGCACATGCAAAGTGTGATTTGGCAAAAACATAAATAAACCGGATACTAAATATTAAAGGATGCATATAAGTCCATCCTCACGGGCATTACACTCATCAAATGAATTCACTTTAAACAGGGAGGTAACACACGGGACATGCGTGCATAAAGAGTAAATATAAATGGAAACTAGGCCGCACACACGTCAAAAATGAAGAACACTATGTATAAAATTAAAAATTGTAATCTCAATGAAAGATACCGCACACTAAAGGAGGCGAAATGCATTTTCACAGATTATCTAAACTATTTATACCTTTGAATTAAATTGACCCTAAGATCACATTGGACTTGAATAGGGTTATAATGTAGGCTAGGCTAGGGTAAGAAATGAAAGGAATGTATATACGGATTCAAAGTGTTCGGGATGAAAATTCGGGATAATGGAAAAATGCGAGCAATTTCAAAATTGGACAAATGATTTCCAAACGAGCATTAGATATAACAATCGAGAGATTAAAAAGGATTATTGAATCACTATAAACAATATATACAAATTTCTCTTTGTTTTTCTTTTCTTCTTTTTCTCACTTTTTCTTTTGTTTTCTTTTGTTTTCAACTTTCTATTTTTCTTCTCTTTTTCACTACACTTTCTTCTTTTCTCACTCTTTTCATGATCCAATTACAACCACAAAACAACAATATCATTCAATCCTAATTAACAATCCAAACAAGGGTATGTAATGTGTTCGTATGGGCTAAAACTCCAACTTAGAGTTGGTTATGGGATTGGGGTTATGAAACGAAAGGCTAATATTTAGGCTCAAAGGGGTTGACGAGTAGAAATGTATAAGGTGAGGTCAAGGTCAATATTGGTGATATAACAAAGATGGCATATGATCATTTCCAAAATTTTACGCAATTCTCAAGTCGAAACAATATCTGAAAATCATGCTCAAGTACTACATTTCAGGAATGAACTCAATTAATGAACGGTCAATGAAAGAGTAGTGAGATTACCCATGAATTCAACGTTTTCAAAGAGGAAAGAATAGTGTATACACTCACAAACGACGAAAGGTACAAAAGTTTACTCAGTGTAAGTATATACAATGCAGCAAAAGATTACCGAGTTATAAAAATCTTAAACCAAATCAATAAGGCAATAAAAGTTCATGTGCTCTTGGGATTAAAGTTTATTTCATGAAGTTATTCATAATATCAATAATTGAGACTAAATTAATAACTTCTAAAATCGAGAACATGCATCACTGGGCTGTCTATTGGATCGGGCAATTATTGAAAATTTTCATCGGAAACAAAGGTAAAACGCCCAACAAAGGAGAAAAAAGAAAGAAAATCTTTTTGAAATTTTTGGATTTTTCTAAGAAAATCATACTAAGTAAATAACATGGGAGCAAAAACATGGACTAAATAAAGAAATGGATAGAATAACCAACACCCCCTAACTTAAAACCTGACATTGTCCTCAATATGAATTAAGAACCAAGTTAAAGAAGGAAAAGAGAGATATTACCCAAAATGGAGCGATCTCCGGAAAGTGCGAGTCCGATGATTCTACAAAATAAGTTAGTACCGAGCATAAAAAAAACAAACAACAAAAAGTTAACTAATTACACTAGACTAAATTAAAAAGGAAAGAAAAGATAAAAAGAAAGCATAAAAATCTAACTATATACAACCTACTATTTAGGCTTCACACTAACTATACACTAGAAGTCTAAATTTTTTAAGGTCCACCCAATATACAATTTGACTTTGGAGGATCAACGGTGGAACCTCCCTTTCATGCATGCCTCCCAAAAAATAGGAATTCCGTTCAAACGACGGAAGGCATGTGGGTGGGGGACAAGGTGAACCATCCCATATTAAAAACTTGGGAGGGAGGATGGGGGATTTGGATAGGACAGGTGAAAAATACACAAGGGAACAAAAACAAATAATTTCCTCCCAAAGATTTATCAAGCGGAATGGGTGGTGGCGCACATGAGGGAAAATATGCCTTCATGTAAAGTAACTCGAGCAAGTACTCTTAGTCGGTTAAAGGGTTGAACGTTTTAAATTTTGGTACCGATTCATCGGGTACTTGTGACAGTGTGATAACGGAGAATGAAAATGGGGAGGAAAGAAATTGAAACTCAAGAGATGAGTTATCATTACTCAAATTTGGAATTTCAAAGGAGATAGGATCATTTTCAATGAAACTTTCTTCTTTGGGATACAAAGAAGAAATCATCACATTATAAATTGATACTATGTACATTTCATCCTCGCTTTTATTATCAATTACAAGATGGTCCAAGTGATGAATGGTTTGTTCCAAAGCAGTCACAAAGTCCTCAATTGGTTCAAAACATTCCTCGACTTCAAAAGTCTCGGAAGAGAAATCCTTGACGGATTCGAATAATAAATCCAAGTCTTGCTCCCAACAATGATGTTCTTCCCGATAACGTTCTTAATACCTCTCGTTCTCAAGCATAAGCAAACCCTCGTCGAAAGTCATAGGCCGAGGTGCGGATGAATGAAAATGAGGATTTTGAAAATCATTATCGGTAGAAAAGTTAAACTCGTTATTATAGGAGTTTTGAAAACTATTGCAATTTGTTTCAAAATTCCTATCATAAGGAGGTAAAGGCCCAAAATTATTATCATCATCCTCAAAATATACGCACTCCAAAGCTTGACTTTTGTAATACTCGCCCAAAGTCAGTTTTGAATATCTAAGTATTGACCAAAAGTCTTAGGAGTATAGGGATTTTGAGAATTTTCATAATGATTATCGAAAGGATTGGAATAAGACATGTTTACCCCAACAAAGGCTCGAGACGGTAAGTAGGGAGAAAAGAAAAGAAGAAAGAAAAGAAAAGCAAAATATCTAAAAAAAAATAGGGGATCGATCGATCGACTCATTTGGTTTATCGATCGGTGGCAAAAAATCAAGGCCACTCTCTCAACCCGATGGAAAAATGTGAAGGATCGATCAATCGATGGGGCTTGATCGATTGATCGATCAAGCAAGTGTGAGCCCCCTACATTCCTTTTCCTCCTCTTTTAGTTTCATTATTTTTTTCTCTTCCACCCAAAGTGCCGTAACTTCTTAGTTAGGGATCCGAATCACGCACCGTTTGCGGCCACGCAAAGCTTGCGAGGAGGGATACAACTTCCGTAAAGATGTTAGGCCAGGTGCCTAAAATGTGGATTGACTAAATTGCCCTTGAACATGTGATTGCGTACAAAATTTGAGCGGAATGCGTCCGAACTCCATACTTAGTACCTAAATACCTACAAAAGCCCAATTATACCTCATATTGCATGTTAACAATATAAACCGAGGTTGTCCGGTTAACGGGCTTAAATATAGAGATTAAGGCACCTGAGGGCGCTAAATTGCGTAGGTTCGAGAGATGAAATACGCAATATTTGTGTATTATCACACCCCAACTCCGAATATATGCCAAACAAAGAGCTATGGCAGTGAAAAAAATACACTGACAAGCAGGGGTAAAACAGACAAAGATAAGGGGACAGACAATCTACAAAAACAGACCACGCAAAACACGCAATCAGAATACCTCGAGCCACCCAAAACCAGTCGTGTTCATTTTGGATTAAGTGTTTAATTTAAACAATAATTAATATTTAAACAAATAACAATTTATCCAATAAAAAATTCAGAATAACAAAATTTAAATACTAAAAAAGTTTAATTTTAGAAAATAAAAAAAATAGAGGAAATACAAGGTAAAAAAATTATTTAACTCAAAAATACATTCTGAACATATTTTATACAAAAAATTATATATTAAGCCAAATAAGATAAAATTGTAAAAATAAAAACAAATTAAAGCACATAAATCTGAACATAAAAGACAATTAAAAATATTTAAATTAAAAAAGAACACACTAAAAATATTTTATAAAAAAATTAGATTATATATCAAATCTATATATAAAAAATATGATTTAAGATATATAAAAAATAGATTTTAATAAATAAAAAAATGCAAGAGCTTAAAGAAATGATTGTCTCAAAATTGAGCCAACCCGAAGAGAATGAGATTTTCAATCTCCCCCTTTGGCCAATTTTGAGACAAACTAAACTGGGACTCAAAAACAAAGGATGAAACAAATTACATAACTCAACTATACACATGATTCTTAAAAAATATAAGATTACATGACTCAACTAACAACATGTAATCCTAAAATGGAAGAGTATACAACTCAACTAGAAACATCCAATCCTAAAGAAATAGAAGAGTACATAACTCAACTAACAACATCCAATCCTAAAGAAATAGAAGAGTACATAACTCAACTAACCACAAGATATTCTAAACGACTCAAAAAATTGTAAAATATAATAATAAAAGAGTCTCAAATTCTCCCCCTGTTTGTCTCAAAAGGATAAAGGGTAGGGAAGAATCCTACTAAATAAAGGTTAGTACAACATAAAATGCAAATAAAATGTACTAACAAACAAACTGGAAAAAATTAGTTTGAAATAATGGAACAATACATTTGACGACCTAAATCATCTTCCTTAATCAACTTAGATTTAGCATTTGGAAGATCAGTCTTAAAATGGACAGAATGAACAAGAAATTGGGAATAATTCTCAACAAAATTAGACCTTAAATGGATCATGGGCATATTCTTAACACTACTTTGTTTTGTATTTAAACTCTTATAGAAGAATTTTCCTAAATGACCCGTTTTAAGACAAAAATTACACTTATAAACATGTCCAACATCTGATTTAGCATTCGCTGGAATTGTAGAATTTTTAATAATTGCAGATTTTCTAGTTAAATTTAAACGTGTAAAATAAAAATTTTCTAAATGACCAAATTTGGAACAAAAATTACAATGAAAAGTCTTTTTCTCAACACAATCTGCATTATTATACCTAGTGGGCAGTTTTTCATAATAAAAAATCAACCTTTTATGACAAAACTGTTCTATATGATGCATTTTAGAACATAAATTACACCTAAAAACATGTTTAGCAGCTAGTTTATCTCTAAGAGATTGTCCAACTTTGCCAAAAATAGGTTTGTTTTGACCCAACTTCTTTAAAAAAATTCTCTAAATGATCATTCATAGAGCAAAAAGTACACTTAAATGCACGTTTTGCAAATTGAACATTCCTAACAGTTTGAGTTTGCCTAAATTTTCCTAAATCGTAATTATTTTGTCCTAACTTCTTGATACAATTTTTTTTAAAAGTCCAGAATTATGGCAAAAATTACACAAAAATACCGACTTAACCAATGCGGTATCACAATCCTCAAATTCAGCATGTTTAACACTCATTTTAATTTCACTTGACTCGAAAAATTGTTCACTATACCTATCAAAATTAGTTTCATCAAATGTTTCACCTTTAAACCCAAGTGCTCTGAAAGAACGAAATCATCAACATACTTATTGTGGGATTCGATAATTAAACGAGAAGTAGAAAAACCATCGATCTTTTTAGATACTGTCTCAACTCTTCTTTGGTATTCATCATACTTATCTAAAACAACCTTAAGTTCAACTTGATATTCATCAAACTTAAACAAAAATTCCTTGTTTTTAGTTTCAAGAGAATGTTTAAGCTCCCTTAACATAATAATTCTTTTCTCTAAAAATGAAACATCATTTTCAAGTTCATTCACAAGAAAATCAGATTCTTCAGATATTAACTTGATTTGATTGTTTGAAACGTCATTTTTAGCCATCAACCTACAATTAATTTGGTCTAAATCAGTGTAGTCCTAAAAAGTATTATCGATGGAAATATTATCTGCACAACCTTCTAAATTCGTACTCACCCACCCTTCTAAAATGATAGGATCGTCTACAATATTAGATATAAAAACTGTGAATGTAGGGTGATATTGGGCAGGTGAGATACGAGATAAAATCACATAGTCTAATTCAGAATTATCGGAACTAGTAGATAAGCAGTCAAAAATATTATCGGACATAAAGACACAACGAGAAGTAAATGCATATTTAAGGTATGTCAAAAATATTTTCAAACATAAAGACACAACGAGAAGTTATCTTAAATTTTTTCTATGGGTTATTTTGGTAGTTTGGTAAAAGTATATGGTTTATTTGGAATTTTCACCTATTCAAGGGACTAAAGGCATATTTAAGGTATGTTTAGAGTGGGTTTTTAATTCTTTCCACCTAAAAAAAAATTTCATCATTGAAATTACTTGGAAAAAGCACAAGATATTGTTGTGCCATAGTGTCTTCTGTTTCACATGTTCCCTTTTCAATTCCATGGTGTCAACAAAGAACTTTGACTAGTGGTGTGGTTTATGTCGGAGAATCTTTTCTTGTCGATCAAGAATCTGAATAAGGATTTTTTCAATCTCGTGGTTTGATTTAATTATCATATTCTTCCAAGTAATGATGTGACTTGGGTAAAAAATGTATCTTCGTAACTGTAAAACATGAAACACGTCATGGAGATTGGATAGTTCAGGAGGAAATTCCAGATGATATGATACTGGTCTAATACATTTGATGGTTTTAAAAGAACCAACGTATCAAGGTGACAACTTTCCTCATTTTTTAAATCAAATTTTCCCCTTTCTTGGAGATACTCATAAGAACACTTGATTATTTACTTGGAATTTTAGGTACTTTAAACGAGTGTAGTTGTAACTCTTTTGTCGACTCTGGGCTAAACGTAATCTTTCTCTAATAAGTCATATCTTTTTTATGCTTTTAATGATGATCTCGGCTCTAATTATGTGATTTTCTCCCGATTCATTCCAGCATAAGAGCGAACAACAGGGTCATCTATAGAGAGCTTCATAGGGATTGGTCTTAATACTAGTCTAATAACTATTATTATAGGACAATTTGATCAAGGAAAGATAATTATTCCATAATACGGGAAATTCTATTGTTCAGGCTCGTAACATATCTTCCAGAGTTTGAATTACGCGTTCGGATTATCCATCAATTTGAGGATGAAAATAAATGATTAGGTAGAGTTTGGCTCATAAGGAGGTTTGTAAAGCTTTCAAAAATATTTTGATAAATAAGGGATTTCGATCAGACGCGATAGAAATATGTACTCAATGAAGTATAAAAATTTCCTTGATATAGAGTTCACTTACTCGTTAGAAGGAATCAATGGATAGAGTTTGTAAAAAATGGTCCAATTTTGTAAGACAATCAACGATAACCCATATCGTATTGCATCTTTGAGAAGTTCAGAAATACGCTGACAAATTCCATGGTTATATGATCCCATTTCCATTTTAGGATGGGGAGTGGATAGAATAAATTATTTGGGTGTTAATGTTTAATTATCACTTTTGGCAAGTTAGACACTTTGCTACAAAGTGTATAATATATTTTTTCATACCAAGCCACCAATAATGTTGTTTGAGGGTTTGATACATCTTGTTGCTTCCATGGTGAATCGTGATTTTATAATGGTGTGCTTCTTATGGGATTTCTTCTCGTAGTGAGGTGTTGAAAGGAACACATACTCGATTTTTGAATTTTAATTCACGCTCGGGGTCCAAAGTCCAATCTTTTTTAGGACATTGTTTCTAAAGTTTTTCTTCTAGGAATGCCAAAATTCATCTTCGTCTTTAAGATCAAGGATTCTTTTATGTAGAATGGCACGAGCGACAATAGTTGTAAAATAACTTTTCTCTCGTTGTAGGTTGTAATCTCCAACGGTTTCTAATAACACAAACATACTATGGAGATTTTCCTGGGTTTTGTGTCTTAAGGCATCAACGATTACATTGCCTTTCTCGAGATGGTAAAGTAAGTTAAACTTATATTCTTTCAAAAATTCTATCCACCATCTTTGCTGAAGCTTGATATCTTTTTGCGTAAAGATATACTTAAGACTCTTATGATCAGAAAAGACCTGAAATTCTTCTCTATATAGTTACCATCTCCAAATTTTCAAGGCAAAGACTACTATGGAAAATTCCAAGTCATGTACTTAATAGTTACGCTCATGAATTTTCAATTGGCATGATCTATACTCTATCACTTTCCATTGTTCCATCAATACATAATCGAGTCCTTATAATGAAGCGTCGGTGTAAACATCGTAATTGTTGTTACTGGAAGGAATGGTTAGGATGGGGCTAGTGGTTAATTTTTCCTTTAAGGTACAAAAGGCTTATTCGCATTTGAAAGTCCATATAAATTGAACATCCTTTTGGGTTAACTTCATTAAGGGTAGCTCAATTCGAGAAAAACCTTCCACAAAACGTCGATAATATCTGGCAAGTTCTAAAAAGCTACGTAGTTTTATGATGGTGGTAGGTCGAGGCGATTTAAGTACTACGATGGTTTTGGCTGGGTCCACTTGTATACCTATTTCAGTGACTACATGTTCAAGGAACTTTACTTCCTTCATGAGAGATCGTATTTACTCTTCTTTGCGTACAACTAATGTTTACAAAGGGTTTACAACACTATACATAGGTGCTCTTTATGTTTTGTCTTGATCTTGTAATAAATTAATATGTCATCTATACAGATGATCATGAATTGATCTAGAAAAGGGCAAAATATTCTATGAATTAGGTCCATGAAAGTTATAGGGTCATTTGTTAATCCAAAGGACATAATTAAGAATTTAAAATGGTTATATCTTGTTCGGAATGAGATTTTGGGCATATCTTCTTACTTAGCATGAAGTTGGTGGTATATAGATTAAATTAACTTTTAAAAATATCTTTGACCCTCATAATTGGTCCAACAAATAACATATTCTTGGCAATGGGTATTTTTTCTTAATGGTCACTTAGTTCAATTTATGGTAATCGATACCTAACCAAAAATATCCACCTTTCTTTTATACGAATAGAAATAGGGATACCCAAGGTGATGTACTAGGGAATACAAATCCTTTCCTGAGTAGGTCGTCCAATTGTTCAAATTTCTCGTAATTGTAAAGGATCCATACGGTAAGGGGGTATCTAGATAGGGGAGGTATTTAGCAATAAATTGATAAAGAATTAAATTTCTCTAGGTGAGGGGTAATCGGGTAAATCTTCAAAAAACACATTTTTGTAACTGATTAAGATGTTAGAATAGGAGGATTTTTCCTTTTCAGACATTTAAAAAAGTAGAGGTTGGTGGGGATTTCGTCCTTGAAAACGAAATGAAGTTTAATGGGATGGTTTGAATGCCACCGTCTTTGCATGACACTCAATGTGAGCAAAGTTCAGGTATAATACACTCATTCCTATTATTAAATCAAATTATGTTAAATCGAGGCCTATAAGATCTATGGTTAATGTCCTGGTTCCAAAATGTAAAGGATGACGTTTTCAAATTCTATCGGTGATGACCATCTATCCCGTTGGCATTGCTATAGTAAAAGGGTGAGCTAATGGACTAAGGGATAATTGTAAATGATTCATATATAACTAACTAATGAAAGAATGAGTAGATCCATAATCAAATAATATATGTGCAAAAATATTATAAAAAGAAAGATTACCTTCGACCACATCGTGGTAATTTTGATTTTTTGCTGGGGGAAGGGAGGAATTACAACCTTGGTTCTTATTAAAAGGTTCTTGCTTTTTTTTCATGAGTATTTTATTACAATAATTGATTAGATTTATTAGTTGAATTCTTAATAGAAGATTTAATAAAGTTGGAGGAAGTAAAAGGAGGAGGCATGTGTAAAATAGGGCATTGGGGTTTAAGATGGCCTACTTAAATGCATTCATGACAGCGCATCAGAGACCTACTGTGATTGTGCTAAATATGACTGAACACACAACCATCCCTGGGCTTGTTATAAGGATGATCTTGTTTGTTTTGGCTGGTTCCTAATAAGATAGTGATTTCGAGAAGGAGTAGAGGTTTGGGTCATGTTGGTATAGGTGAGGTGTTTTTCTGTAAGGGAAGTTATTTCGATCATTAGGTTAAAGTCTCAAACTTGTAAAGGAATGGTGAAGGATTTGATATTCTGTTGTAAACCTCATTCGAAATGCTAGCACTAATTAGGTTCAGTGTCCACGTATTCTTGAGCATATTAGGATACTTAAGTTAATTTGGCCTCACACTGGGCCATCGTCATCTGTTTCCGTTGTAGGCTTAGGAAATCTATGGTCATTTGATCTCTTATATATTCAACCGTTAAATTTCTCCTACGTTAGATTATTCAAATTTCGGGAATGTAGAATAGACTGGCACCAAAATTTTGACTCTCCTTCGAATAGGTATGAAGCAATTTTTACCCTAAGTTTAGGGTTAATGCGTACCCCGTTAAGTACCTTAAGTGTCCGATGGATCCGTCTTTCTACTTCAATCTCGTCCAGCTTCCCTAAGAATGATGGGGGGGGGGGAGTTGTCTCAAAAATTCCTTAAGGGTGTTCATTCATCGAGTTTCTTCTGGTAGATCATTATTAATGAGGTTTGGAAGTATATTCTATTATCACTGGGTTTGTATAATTAATTCTTGTAGACAACATAAAATTCCTTCATGAATGGTAGTTGGACTAGGCATTCGTGTAATAGATCGTTCCTCCTGAGTTCCATTAGTAGTTGCTCGATTATTAACCATCATATTTAAACAATCTATCCTAAGATAAATTAAAAGTAGAAATATAGCAACATAGTTGTTTTATTATATCATGTCAGGTTACACAATATTATACAGGCTAAAAAACCAAAAAAAAGATTACCTAGACGTTAAAACTAATTTACATCAAGAGAACGATAATTAATACAAACGAACTATTAGTTTAAACTACTGCGGTCATTCGGGAATATGGGCTTCGTCTACTCGTATCGCACACTTATAGATTTTATTTATTTACATCCGTATTCGAACGATAGTTTTTAAGCCATCTAAGGAACCGTTCGGTCAATCTCAAGATCTGGATCATCTTGAGACGGATCTGAATCATTGGGGGATGAACTAGTATTCGTGGGGGTAAAGATAGTGGTAGTGGGAGAAAGTGAACCATGGTCGATTGGAGAATCAAGGGGAGTAATTGTAACTTCGTTGGGTGGTAAGACATCCCATGTACGATTTATTGCTTATCAAAGAGTGTCAAGATCTTAGGAGAATTTCTTTGTCTGTCCGGTTGCTTGAGCCTCTCCCATAAGGAAACCAATAAGCAGACTGTGTTTGATTTCAGGAGTCGCAATTTTCCAATCATGATCAATGCTCCTTATGTGTTGGTAAAGCTTTGTGTAGCTGATTTCTTTAATTTCTCTCTCAAACCTTTCGAAAGTCAAATCACAAATGTCGAAGTAAATATTGTCCTAAATATTCATTAAAACAAAACGGTATGAGTAACCAATGTGATAAAGGAAATATTCATAGGAATAATCGTATAAATCGTAGGCAAAATATTATTGTATTTGTTCCCTCATAGGCATAAAACTCGGTGATGTTGTGATACCATGTTGTCACATCTACGAATTTTATGTTTATAATGGTAAGTAAAGAGTAAAATAAATAAACCAAATAAATTAAAAGCAACAAAAATTTAATTTTTTTTATTAGGGAGATGCCTAACATCTTATTACATAACTGAGTCCAAAATAAACGAAAATACATAATTTATTCGTAAATGCCACATATAAGGTGAAAATACTAGAAAACATTCGGGAATCATAAGAGTTGATAAGTCGCGGTGTAGATATTCCAACTGGGGGACTACAATCATTATCAATTACCACCCACACATACGTAATCGAAAATATTTTTCAAGGTAAAATAGAATAAAAGTCAAGACGTGAGGGAGGCATATCATCTTCTTCAGGTTCGTCGTACATCTGGAAGGAAAACAATTAAAGAAAACAATTAAGACGACATGCCATGTAGATAATTTTTATTTTTATACAAAGTATGGGAGAAAACTGTATTGTTAAAGAGTAATTGGATTTAATATTCATGTCGTAAGATCTAGAGGCAACTAAAATATCATAGAATTTTCAAGGGTATATTGGCGTTTAATGATATGTAAATGAATGATACGGTGGAGTTTAGCAAATTAAGGGTTCAGACTATAACAAGATAACCAATATATTATTGGTTCTAAGGTCTTCAATTACGTAGAGATACCATTACAATATCATCCAAAGCATAATATATACTTGGACAAGCAATCCCAAAATATTTGGGAATAATAAATATATTAAAGGCTTGTCCCACTTATCTAGAGTGGCACTTATACGTATGTAGTAAATAAAAACTAGGCAGACAACAACGGTGTCGTACATGCCAATTAGAATTACTATGGTATACTGGAGTCTAATCCCTAAATCTTAAGGTATGATACTAGAGATTTCACTGATAATGGTCATAAATTGTAGGGTATATGCAATTATAGTAGGTTATAGCGCTCTACCACAATTAAGGGTAAACGAAAGAGAGTTAAGTGGCTTTTACTGAGTCATAAGTTGTAATGGTTTATTGGTTTTATGGATAACTGAATATCAAGAGAATCAATATACGGAATAAACATGAACTACACAAATGAGTTTGTGTTTGAAATATGAGTTCAACATTATCACAAAGTGATATAAAATAACAGTAATTGTCAAAGGTATAAAGTCAATTTTAATACTGAAATTAAAATCACCTAAATTGAATTTTTCTACGGATTCCAGGTGTGTACATTTGATTCAAGAGGTTGATTGGGAAGATTGAAATCATGGAAAGTTTAATTATATTATGAGGCCTACTGTATTGCTTATGTGATGTAGTAAGTTACCAAACTGAAATTAATTCCAGTGTAAAATTAATTAGGAATGCTATAATTATAATTTAATTTTTTTTCACAATTAATGTTTCCTACATGTCTAGTTGTATTTGAAATTAGAGATAGAAGAAAATTGGTTTTATTTATGCTAAAGAAATTGTGGAAAATATTTGGGATCATTCTGGAATACTGGAAAAATAACTAGGGGTTTATGTGTAATCTAAAACTTAATTGTTTTAAACTTAAAACTGGGTTTCTCAAGAAAATGATTTCCTGGGATCCAAACAAGGTGATGAAATATACCATTTTGATCAGAATTAAAAAAATATTTTTTTTTGAAAAAGATCAGAATTTTTTGGTTGGAGACGTGCCCTCACGTGCTGAGTTAAATTAATCACGCGTCTGGTTTGACTCCTACTTGTGTGCGTGTACCACACTCATTTTCAACCTTCGAGATTTGACTTTAGGATTTTAAAACTTTAACCTCAAATTCGAATCATTTTATAAATCTTTTAAGTTGATTCCTGAATGAAAGTTGCCTAATTTTTGAAGAGGAATCCAACCATATTGGTTTAAAGAATTTTGGTGGGCTAAATCGGGCTATTGGGTTTCTATAAAAATGGTAAAATTTTGTCCAAATATAAGTAAATGAAAGCTATGATTCCTGTTCTGGCACCATAAGGGTTTTCTTATATATCAAAATTGTGGAAGAATAAGCCTGGTTTGATGGATTTTGGTGGAGTAAAACTCTTGAATTAGTTTTCTAAACCTTTCAGGGCAGGAAACTTAAAGCTTCGATTTGGGGTATTAAAACGAGGTTTTGGTCCAATTAAACTTTGCACTTAGGTTCTTAAGAACCTAAGCTCAACATACCTCACTTTGAAACTGGTTCAAATCCAAGGAAGTAGAATCCACCATTGAAGCAAAAGCTTTAATGGAGTTTAATGATTTTTGAGCCAGTTTAGTGCATACATACGTTAACATTCACACGAAAATTCATAATTCTACTCTATATATATGCTAAAACACAACAAAATTAAATATACAATCATTCATGTATGAAATAATAGAAAGAATAAAATCTCAAGTTTTTACTTTAAAATAGCTCTCAGCTGGGATGGTTTTCTACTGAGGTTAGAGAGGGGATTTATTGGGTTTGTGGAGAGGAGTTGATTGGTTGGTTTGGAGGTGGAGATGAGGCTGAATTGCACAAATTTTTTATTAAGGTTTTATTCGATATAAAATGGGTATCATGTTTAACCAACATGGTACAAGCCATGATGGCTATCCAAGTGGTGCGATGTCACCAGGGGGAAAGGGTAAATAATTTTGGGTTTTAGTTTTGGTCCTTGGATAGTTTTTCAATAATTTTTAAGGTTTTTAACTTATTTTCTAAAATTTTAGCAGCTTATGTGCAATTTATTCAAATTTGAGGGATTAATCTTGATATTCCTACAAATTATAAGTCTTTTAATTAAACTTGGAGTGAAAGTTGGGGTTCAATTGATATAAGAAAGTGTAAGTTATCTTAAATTTTACTTAAGGGGCATTTTGCTAATTTGGTAAAAGTATAGGGTTTATTTGTAATTTTCATCTATTCAAGGAAATAAAGGCATGTTTAAGGTACGTTTAGAGTGTCTTGTTTCACCAAAAGTCCTTAACAAATAATTAAATTAATTATTTACTCTGGTTAAATGATTATTTTTGTGTCTTATCTTGCTTTCGATATTAAATTAATTTCAATTACATACTTAAATTAGGATAAACACGAGTCAATGCATATAAATTTATATCATAGATTCTAAATAATACATCTAAATTAGTGAGATCACCGGTCACTGCAAATAAATAAATAAATCTCAATATAAAAACAATTTAATTCACTTACAATTACGGGGTTTAACATTCGGCCTCACAAAATAGTTCAAATCTCCTCCTTTAAAGTGTAATAACCCTCGCTTATGAGAACATATTTTTTTTATTTACTAGATATGGTAATTAGATATAAAATGTTGAGTTATGGATTGAGTACTAAATTAATGTAGAAAAGTTAAAATTTACTCTGAGGTTGCATATTTACCGTAGTTATAGGTGAATATTGCCATGTTATGTTTTGTAATATCATAAGAATTAAAATGACATTTGACTTAATAATGAGACCAGAACTTAAAATGAATTATAAATTTTCCAAATGATAATTTGGAGGCCGTAGTTGAGTCGGGAATGTGCGAGATAGTCAAATTTTGTGCCATATTGTATTTTGAGGTTTTTGGCACTTTTGACTGGTTATACCTTAAAAATGCAATTGCGTATTATTTTATCGCAATATTGGATAATTAAGTTGGAATTTGGACTAATTCCATGACTTAGCCTTACTAAGTCTTCTATTTCCTTAATTTCATTTTCTATACCTAGAGAGAGAGCTTGAGAGAGGAATAGAAAGTGTAGAAGAAGTAGAAGAGATTGAAGATAGAGGAGGAATTCTTGCCACTACACAAAGAAAATATGCATTTCCTAGATTAAGGCAAGTTTCCTACTTGCTATTTGTGGTTTAAGATAAATGATTTGTAGTGATAATGGTGTACTGATCATGGTTTGATTAGTTTAGGGTTTTTGGTGTAAATGTTGGTTTTGAACCATTGAAGAATAATTTGGATGATTATTGATAGTTGTGGTAGTAGTTAGTAGCATTTATGTTGTGTTGGTTACAATAAATAAGTTGGTTTGAATGGAATTGAGTTGGGAAGGAAAAAATGGAGTCCAAGACTCCATAAGCAAAATTAGGAATTTCTGCAGAACCGAATCGATTCGTCTTGGCCGAATCAATTCACTGCGAGACAGTTTCTAGGGTTGGGTGAACCGAATCGATTCGAATTGGTCCAAATCGATTCAGCAGTTATGCAGAAACCCCATTTTCCCGACCGAATCGATTCGGAATGTCCGAATCGATTCGACATTTATGCCGAAAGCCAGGATTTCTGACCGAATCGATTCGGCCAGGCCGAATCGATTCGGAAGTCCTTTATTTGAAATTTTGTTTTCTTTTTCTTTTAACCCTTTTCTTTAGGACTAGTAATTAGGGACCTTCTTAAATGAGGTAAATATAAGGTCTTAGAGTATTAGTTGAGTTTGGTCGACATCCTAGACTCGAAGGGGTTCATCTAGGGTTCATTTTAGGTGGGGGGGGGTTAAAGTAAAGTTCAAACATTACTTCTCTCGTATAGTTTTATAATAGCCTAGGAGATCTTAGAGTCAAATTTGGAGACTTTAGGAGTTATTGTGAGCTAGTTTTAACTTGATGGTCTATTATGAAGCCAAAAAGGAGGCTTTGGAAAATAATTTGGGGAGTCTAACTATTTATCGAGGTTGTTATGCCAATACGAAATACGTATAGTTCCGTATAACATTAATGCATTTCATAAAATGTAAAATGGGCAAAGTAAATGATAATTTACTAAATCAGGTAATGGAAATTAATAAAATGGATGATACACACCTCTCTAAATACCCTCTTAAGGGAAGTCCGTGCGTGAGGTGAAGCCCCTGGCTAATGAATGCAGGGTGGATATAGTCCTAGGCCATATGAGCGCTAGTTTTATATTTTCTGCGATGGGTAGGAGATTCCGGGTGCGGTCTAGACTACCCCGCAGGTATATGACCGCTTCCCAACGCTTCGATAGGATCCCAGGTTGTCTTATGATAGGCCCTGGAAGATAATGGCTATTTAGGGGCGCGCACAGTGGGGAAACCCGGACGGGCGATCTTAGAATCGTTATATTTATATACTTATAACTATTCTAATTATCGAGTTGGACTCGATGGAACATTAATGCCACAAAGAGCAAAGTATATGCCACAAAGAGCATACAATTGAGATTAGTGCCATAAAGTGCACATGATAATAACTGCATTCCTGATAAGGAATGGAAAGGAGATAAAATGAAAAGAATGAAAGATGAGAATAGTTGATAAGTCTTCTTAATTACATCTATAATCAATTCTTTTTTTTTTTGTAATTATTAAATTGTCGTAATTTATCTTATTGTTACCATGCTAGAATATTACCTTTATCATCCATGCTTATTTGTTCTTCATTGTCATACTTGGCATTTATCTGGTGATCACATAAAATCGGGCTATGACCGGTTCTTCTTTCTTGCTGTGCACATATATATTATATCCACTCAGGTGTTCCACTGCAAGGTCGCCTGTAATGATCTTCCTATTCCAGTGTTTTGAGGAGCCGTGACATTTTGCGGATATCACGGGACATTTTGTGTAGACTCCTTCCTCATTGTTTTCTAGTTATGATCAGTCCTTATTCGGGCGTGTGGCCCCAATATTTGTAATTGTATAATGAATGTATTATGTAACACATGGAACTTATTGTATATTGTATGAATTCTATTGACCGACATTTCATTCGGTCCTTCCCTTATTATGGTTGGTATATAAATATGCTTGTGGGACTTTCCACCCTTCTTTTCTATTATGGATTGTCAATGATGTTTTATTTAAATTTCTAAAGAAAATTTTTTTGATGACCCGATTTCTGAAATATTGTGTGGTTATCCCGTATTCTCTTTATGTTGTCACGATGCTGAGGATGATATTTATCCATGATTCATGTATTATCGGAGTATCGGGCAAGCCACCCCTTATTTCGGATACCGGGTTGTCACAGATGGTATCAGAGCATCGGGTTCTAGAGTCTTTAGGATCTATGCGGACTTGTCACGTTCTACCATAGCGTTCTTTGACATAGAACTTAATGTTAGGACTGTTTTGTTGCTTATGTTTGCGATCTTCTGCTAGATAGATCATTTTATGTAATATTCTGACTCTATCGTTTCTCTATTTCAGATGCCTCCTAAGAGAGGATGTACCGCTCGACGTAATAGAATTGTAGAAGATGAGGTTGGTCCTCCACCGCCACCACCGAGGAATATCAGTTCCGCAGTTGTGGTAAACATAGTGGCCCAAGATGTTAATGCAGCGATGACTGCAGTGGTACAAGAAATTCCACAAGCTCAACCACGGAGACAAGAGGCACGAGTTCCTACGGGACCTTCTCCGTGGGAAAGAGTTAGAGAGTCTTTCTTGAAAGGCCATCCCCCGGAATTCGATGGAGGTTCGGATGTGATAAGGTCAAATCAGTGGAAGAAAGACATGCAACGCCATCTTAGAATGGTAGAATGTAGTGAGGAGAAAAATCAAATCCTGGTTACTTTCAAGCTTGTTGGATCGGCCTTACATTGGTGGGAGTCAATGACTACACCCGACCAAAGGGTTGGACCTTGTTTGATGGAAAGTATTTCCCTCCCGCAGTTCAAAGGGAGATGCAAAGGAAGCTTTAAGATGTATTTCAGGGGGAGAGATCTGTGGCAGAGTATGAAGAGGATTTCACCCGGCTAGCAAGTTTTGTGCCGGATGAAGTGACTCCAGAAGCGAAGAGAATCTCCAAATTTGTGGGAGGTTTACATTGGCGAATAAAACAACATTTGCTTGGAAACCCGACTTTACTAAATTTTGGGTATGTGATGAATGCTGCTCTACTTCATTGTCCAGAGCATAAAATATTTGTGCAAAATAATAAGAAGGTTGCAGCGATGGGGCAAGGGGGAAAATCGGGAGGTAATTGGACTGGAGGGGGGACATCTTCTTCGTTCCAATCCTCGGGGAGTAAGCAAAAGGAGAGGGACCCCCAGTAAGGGGATTTGTCTAAACGCCAACGCTTTGGTGGGTTTAATGCGGGTGGTAATAACAACAGGCCGGGTCAGGGTGGACCATCACAACAACAAGGAGGTAGAGGTCGGAATGGAGGCAGAGGCCATCAGGGCCGAGGTGCGAGGCAGTTCAGAAACAATCAAGGAAGGAACCAGGAGAACGCGGAGAACAAATGTTTTTAGTGCGGGGAGTTGGGACATTATAAGAGATCGTGTCCTCAGTTGGTTGGAGGGCATCTTCCTAGGGCTCCACAACAGCCGTATGTACAGTTTATTCCCCAGGCGCCTAATTCGATTGCTCCTCCACAGCAGGGGCAACTGCAATATGATGGGTCTACCATATTCAGGAGGCTATGCTTCCTCCAGCCCCTCCGGCACCGCCAGCGATCGAGGGTAAGTTTCTCATCCAAGGCCATATGGGTCGGGTACTATTTGATACGGGAACTACACACTCTTTCATTTCTAGGAGTTTTGCTCAAACTACAAATTTGATAAAATTTGCAAAGAGTACTTTCACTAGCGTTGAATCCTCTATGGGTGATGGTTCATTGATTTTCTTCGTTTGTAAAAACATGGGGATTAACCTTGGTAACTTGTGCTTTGATGCCGATTTACTCGTCCTTGACATAGTCGGGTATGATGTAATATTGGGAATGGATTGGCTAGTGAAATATCATGCGATAGTAAATTGTTACGGGAAGAGTAGAGTTTTCGCAGTTCCGGGACAAGAAATGTTCTTGGTCGTTATTCCTTGTATGGAAGGGGGTACGAGTGCTTATTTATATTATATTGTGGAGGATGCATCTAGGGATGTAGTTGTTCCCCTGAATTCTCTTCCGATTGTTATAGATTTTGAAGATGTTTTTCGAGAAATACCGGGATTACCTCCAAGTCGGGAGATAGAGATTGTGATTGATTTAATTCCAGGGACTCGACCGATTGCTAAAGCTCCATATCGTATGGCTCCTGTGGAGATGCGGGATTTGAGAGATCAGATTCAGCAGCTATTGGAGCATGGATTTATTAGGCGCAGTACTTCTCCATGGGGTGCTCCGGTATTGTTTGTGAAGAAAAGAGATGGTTCTCTCCGGTTATGTGTGGACTATAGGGAGTTGAATAAAGTCACCATCCGGAATAAATACCCTTTGCCTCGCATTGATGATTTGTTTGACCAACTTAGGGGAGCGTCGTACTTCTCTAAGATCGATTTGAGGATGGGGTATCATCAATTGAGAATACGGGAGTAGGATGTATCTAAGACTATATTTCTGACCCGATACGGATCCTATGAATTCTTGGTTATGCCCTTTGGACTAACCAATGCCCCTGCCGTATTTATAAATCTCATGAATAGGGTGTTTCGAGATTTCCTTGACCAATTTGTTATTGTATTCATCGATGACATTTTAGTCCATTCTCAGACAGAATCTGACCATGCTACCAACTTACGGTTGGTACTGCAGAGATTGAGGGATCACCAATTGTATGCGAAGTTTGAGAAATGTGGCTTTTGGTTGAAGGAAGTTCAATTTCTGGGTCATGTGGTGTCATCCTAGGGTATATCGGTGGATCCTAGTAAGGTGATTGCGGTGAGGGAGTGGGGTCAGCCCACGACACCCACCGAGGTTCGTAGTTTTCTAGGCTTAGCGAGTTATTATCGTCGGTTCATTAAGGGCTTTTCAAAAATTGCTAGCCCTTTGACGAATTTGACCCGAAAGGGAGTGAGATTTATTTGGGACAATTCTTGTCAGGCTGTATTTGATGAGCTCAAAGATAGGTTGACTTCGTCTCCAGTCCTTGCATTGCCAAAACTGGGATTGGAATATCTAGTCTTCACCAATGCATCTCTTCAAGGGTTAGGAGGTGTTTTTCAGCAAGAAAGATGGGCTATTGCTTATGCTTCCCGTAATCTAAAGCCTCACGAAAGAAATTATCCAGTGCATGACTTTGAGTTCACCGCAGTTGTCTTTTCCTTGAAGATATGGAGGCATTATCTCTTGGGGGATAAGTTCAGTCTTTTCACGGACCACAAATCGCTACAGTATTTATTTTCCCAGAAGGATTTGAATATGCGTCAGCGTCGTTGGTTGGAGTTCGTGAAAGACTATCAATTCGACATCCATTACCATCCGGGAAAGGCGAACGTAGTAGTGGATGCCTTGAGTAGGAAACCCGAGGGAGGCTTAGTGGATGTATGGAAAGCTAAGTGGAGGGAGCTCAGTCAGGAGGATGCGGTGGTGAGAGCATCCATGTCAGTAATGACCGTCACTCCTACAATTGTGGCAAGAATTATGGAAGCCCAGGGAATAGATAAGAGTTGCCAAGACCATATACACCGATTATTGTCTGAGGGAGCGGAGTCCTACTCGATTAGTTCTGAGGGTGGACTACGCTTCCATGGAAGACTTATTGTTCCGGAAGAAGGGGACTTGAGACGAGCGATGATGGCGAAATCTCACGGGTCAAAATTTACGGTACATCCGAGTGGGGATAAGATGTACCAAGACATGCGCCGTAAGTATTGGTGGGCAGGCATGAAGAGGGATATCTCGGAGTTTGTATCCCAATGCACTACTTGTTAGTTGGTTAAGATCGACCATCAGCGACCGACAGGTTTGTTACAACCGTTGGAGATTCCAGTGTGGAAATGGGAAAGCATTTCGATGGACTCTATTACGGGCTTACCTAGATCACAGAGGGCTCATGATTCGATTTGGGTGATTATCGATCTCTTGACTAAATCGGCACACTTCTTGCCCGTGCGTACGGATTTTGATACCGCTCGCTATGCCCAATTGTTCATCGAGGAGATCGTTAGACTTCATGGGGTACCTTTAAATATTATTTTCGACCGAGATAAAATATTTGTGTCCCACTTTTGGCGAAGTTTCCAAGAGGTGATGGGGACCGAATTGAAGTTAAGCTCTTCCTATCATCCTCAAACAGATGGCTAAATTGAAAGGGTAAACCAGATGTTGGAGGATATGCTCCGTATGTGCATGCTTGATTTCAAGGGTGGTTGGGAACAATACCTCCCATTGGTTGAGTTCGCTTATAACAACTCATACTAATTCACCATTGGAATGGCGCCCTATGAAGCTCTTTATGGTCGGCCATGTAGGTCGCCCGCTAGTTGGTTGGAAGTGGGTGATAACAAATTTCTTGGACCTGAAATGATCCAATACACTTCTTCAATGATCGAACTCATTCGAAATCGCATTCAGATAGCCCAAGACCGTCAAAAGAGCTATACCGATGCGGGTAGAAGACACGTGGAGTTGGAAATTGGAGATCAAGTCTTGGTGCGAGTGTCACCAATAAAGGGCATTAAGCGTTTTGGGAAGAAAGGGAAGCTTACGCAGCGTTTTTTTGGACCTTTCCCAGTTATTGTGAAAGTTGGTCCTGTGGCGTACCAACTTGCCTTGCCGGAGCCTTTACAACAAATTCACGATGTATTTCACGTCTCCTCTTTGAAGAAGTATAGAAGATGTGAAGGTGCCCTTTGGCACATTCCTTTTGAGGATATAGAATTACAACCCGACGTTTTATATGAAGAACAATTGGCTGCTATTCTTGAGTACGGAGAGCGCAAGTTGAGGTCTCGTGTGGTGCCCTTGGTGAGAGTCAAATGGAGTCATCACAATGCAAAGAATCAACGTGGGAGCGTGTGGACGACATGCGGGAGAAGTATTCGCATCTCTTTTTATAAGGTACGTTTGAATTTTGGGGACAAAATTCCCTCATAAGGGGGGGAGTATGTAATAACCCTCGCTTATGAGAACATATTTTATGTTTATTTACTAGATATGGTAATTAGATATAAAATGTTGAGTTATGGATTGAGTACTAAATTAATGTAGAAAAGTTAAAATTTACTATGAGGTTGCATATTTACCGTAACTATAGGTGAATATTGCCATGTTATGTTTTGTAATATCATAAGAATTAAAATGATATTTGACTTAATAATGAGACCGGAACTCAAAATGAATTATAAATTTTCCAAATGATAATTTGGAGGCCGTAGTTGAGTCCGGAACGTACGAGATAGTCAAATTTTGTGCCATATTGTATTTTGAGGTTTTTGGCACTTTTGACTGGTTATACCTTAAAAATGCAGTTGCGTATTATTTTATCACAATATTTGTTAATTAAGTTGGGATTTGGACTAATGCCACGACTTAGTCTTACTAAGTCTTCTATTTCCCTAATTTCATTTTCTATACCTAGAGAGAGAGCTTGAGAAAGGAAGAAAAAGTGTAGAAGAAGTAGAACAGATTGAAGATAGAGGAGGAATTCTTGCCACTACACAAAGAAAATCTGCATTTCCTAGATCGAGGCAAGTTTCCTACTTGATATTTGTGGTTTACGATAAATGATTTGTAGTGATAATGGTGTATTGATCATGGTTTGATTAGTTTAGGGTTTTTGGTGTAAATGTTGGTTTTGAACCATTGAAGAATAAATTGGATGATAATTGATAGTTGTGGTAGTAGTTAGTAGCATTTATGTTGTGTTGGTGACAATAAATAAGTTGGTTTGAATGGAATTGAGTTGGGAAGGAAAATGGAGTCCAAGACTCCATATGCAAAATTAGGATTTTCTGCAGAACCGAATCGATTCGGCTTGGCCGAATCGATTCGATGCGAGACAGTTTCCAGGGTTGGGTGAACCGAATCGATTCGGCTTGGTCCGAATCGATTCGTCAGTTATGCAGAAACCCAATTTTCCCAACCGAATCGATTCAGAATTATCGAATCGATTCGGCATTTATGCAGAAAGCCAGGATTTCTGGCCAAATGGATTCAGCCAGGCCGAATCGATTCGGAAGTCCTTTATTTGAAATTTTGTTTTCTTTTTCTTTTAACCCTTTTCTTTAGGACTAGTAATTAGGGACCTTCTTAAATGAAGTAGATATAGGGTTTTAGAGTATTAGTTGAGTTTGGTCGACATCCTAGACTCGAAGGGGTTCATCTAGGGTTCATTTTAGGGGGGGTGTTTAAAGTAATGTTCAGACATTACTTCTCTCGTATAGTTTTATAATAGCCTAAGAGATCTTAGAGTCAAATTTGGATACTTTAGGAGTTATTGTGAGCTAGGTTTGACTTGATGGTATATTATGAAGCCAAAAAGGAGGCTTTGGAAAATAATTTGGGGAGTCTAACTATTTATCGAGGTTGTTATGCTGATACGAAATACGTATAGTTCCGGATAACCTTAATGCATTTGATAAAATGTAAAATGGGAAAAGTAAATGATAATTTACCAAATCAGGTAATGGAAATTAATAAAATGGATGATACATACCTCTCTAAATACCATCTTATAGGAAGTCCGTGCGTGAGGTGAAGCCCCCTGGCTAATGAATGCAGGGTGGATATAGTCCTAGGCCATATGAGCGCTTGTTTTATATTTTCTGCGATGGGTAGGAGATTCTGGGTGTGGTCTTAACTACCCCGCAGGCATATGGCCGCTTCCCGATGCTTTGATAGGATCCCAGGTTGTCTTATGATAGGCGCTGGAAGATGATGGTTATTTAGGGGCGCGCACAGTGGGGAAACCCGGATGGGCGGTCTTAGAATCGTTATATTTATATACTTATAACTATTATAATTATCGAGTTGGACTCGATGGAACATTAATGCCACAAAGAGCAAAGTATATGCCACAAAGAGCATACAATTGAGATTAGTGCCATAAAGTGCACATGATAATAATTGTATTCCTGATAAGGAATGGAAAGGAGATAAAATGAAAAGAATGAAAGATGAGAACAGTTGATAAGTCTTCTTAATTACATCTATAATCAATTCTTTTCTTGTAATTATTAAATTGTCTTAATTTATCTTATTGTTACCATGCTAGAATATCACCTTTATCATCCATGCTTATCTGTTCTTCATTGTCATACTTGTCATTTATCTGGTGATCACATAAAATCGGGCTCTGACCGGTTCTTCTTTCTTGTTGTGCATATATATATTATATTCGCTCAGGTGTTCCACCGCAAGGTCGCCCGTAATGATCTTCATATTCCAGTGTTTTGAGGAGTCATGACATTTTGCGGATATCACGGGAAATTTTGTGTAGACGCCTTCCTCATTGTTTTCTAGTTATGATCGGTCCTTGTTCGGGCGTGTGACCCCAATGTTTGTAATTGTATAATGAATGTATTATGTAACACATGGAACTTATTGTATATTGTATGAATTCTATTGACCGACATTTCATTCGGTCCTTCCCTTATTATGGTTGGTATATACATATGCTTGTGGGAGTTTCCACCCTTCTTTTCTATTATGGGTTGTCAATGATGTTTTATTTAAATTGCTAAACAAAGTTTTTTAATGACCTGATTTCTGAAATATTGTGTGGTTATCCCGTATTCTCTTTATGTTATCACGATGTTGAGGATGATATTTATCCATGATTCCTGTATTATCAGAGTATCGGGCTAGCCACCCCTATTTCGGATATCGGATTGTCACATAAATCTTGAGATGGGTCGGGTGTATCTCTCCCCCTATCTTCTACCAAGTCTTCTATCCTCTTAGCTAATTGATTAATTTGAAGCTTCAACTCGGCTTCCTGTAACACCCCCTATTTTTAATGACTCTTAAAATGGAATTAATTATGGGATAATTGAAAATTAATCCGTATTTAAATATTACTCGAGAATAAAGTAATTTGTGATTTATGTTGAACATTACTTGGTGATTAAAATTAATATATGATTATGACTTTATAAAATTGTTACGAGTTATAAATACCACAATTACGGTAAATAAGTCGGGACACGCGTGTGAGTCATGTCAGGACTATATTTAAATGGAATGAAAAGTAATTTATTTTTATATTATCTGAATGGTCCTTTTGAATGCGCCAAAGTGTCCGGAAGGATTTAGATAGTAAAAAAAAGTCTATCCAGAGAATTAATTTGGGTCTAGGGTCAATTTGGAACCAAACCGACACCCTAGAGGGGTATTTTGGTAATTTGCCAAATCAGGTAAATAGTACCCATGAATTTATAGTGGTCTTATATAAGTGTAGAGTTTGTAGAATTGAGATCCATTCACCAAAAATCAAAGGATAACGTTTAGAGGAGAGTGAGAGATTTTCTAGGAGAGGAAGAGGCTTTTCGAGGAGATTAAGAGCCAAGAGTCACCTTGCACCCCCACCACCACCGGACGTTGATCGGAGAAGGAGGAACATCCCTAGAATCATCTTCCTTAACGGTTCAAACCTTCGAATTGGAGGCAAGTGTTTAATTATTGCAAATTATAGCATGTATATTGTCAATGTTAGGTTAGTAATGAAATTCAGAAAAGTTATGTGAATTAAAGATGAATTTTGATGATCTTAATTGAAAGTTAACTAGGATTGATCTCTTTTTTGAATATAGAATCAACTCCATGAAATTTGGCTATAATTGGTGAAGAAAACTAGGATTTATGATAGTTCTTGAATAAGGATGATGAATTAAGAGTTTTCTGAATTTTCATGGAATTAACATCATTTAATTGAAAGTCCTTGATGATTTTGTACCCTTTAGATGATAGAAATCATTCATATACCTTGATATATCATTTGGGATGATTTATGGTGAGTTTTAGATCATTTGGTGATGGTTTTGATGATGAAAACAATTGAAACCCGTAGCCATTAAAATGCATAATTTCGCAGACCTGTTGAGGTGAATTGATCCGGAATAAGCCGAGTCGATTCGATGGAAGGGGCGAATTGATTCGGACCAGGACAAATCGATTCGGCTACCTAGATTTGGCTAACTTTCCCTTTTGATTATTATTTTTGTGGGATCATTTGGGACCTGATTATGGGACCAAATTCTTAAAATAATGTAAGTATAGGGGTATGTCAATAGGCCATGTTAATGTATGGGCTTAGTCCTATGAGATGGAATGAAGGGTTAAATTGAATTAGGAATTATTGAGGAATAAACCTATTTCAGAGATAATTTAATTCACGAAAATTCGAGGATTATAATGACATGGACCAGTAGGGTGTAGATGCTTACCTACGGAATTTACATGAGGAATAAACGATATCCTTAGAGTGATGAGAAACGCTCGGGAATATACTTTAAGAAGTAAAGTCATAATCTATAAATATGTAGGATATTCGAAATATAAATATACTACGTATGGGATTTATCATATGGGTTGTGCGTATAGCTTATTGTTATTATATATATAGGTGGGGTGAATACCTATATTATGATTTATATTGTGTATGACATACCTGCGCTGCTTTCTATCGGGGTGGAGATTTCGCGTTGTGGATGATCTTATCCTGATGTTCCCATTGGGGGGAATTTTAGATTCGTATCCTGAGCATAGGACCTTGGACACATGATATCGGTGAGAATGATAGTTTCGACAGTTGAATGGGAACGTAGATATGTGTGTGACCCATTTGGCTGGGGAGTATGCTCGCCTTCAATATATGTGTTATGAGATTTATGGTTCATGAGAGACGCCAAACCAAAAGTTCTCTCTACAGTGAGAGATGTATCAGGACATGATAGCAGAGTATGCATGCACCGCAGTTGTGTCTGGGAAGTGCCATATTTGTATATATAATAATGTGATGAATATATATAGTGGTTTAATATACTGTGTGAAATTAGTAGATATAAAAGAATAATGAAATCTGAATTGAATTAAGTAAGTGAATACTTAGTCCTAAATCTTTGAAAAGTCTAGTTCATATTAAAGAGAAATGAAAATGTACAATTATCATACGTATTGCGTGGGAAATACGGGGAAATTATATAAGTTACAATCATAGTGACTCCTATTTCAAACTAGTAATTGGGAACCTTAATTAGGAGCATTATGAGATACATTAGGCGTGCACTTTAGATGAGAGGTTAGATTCTCAAGCGAGAGCTCGATAAGATAATATGTGCATAATAATTGCTTAATTGCACTTGTTAAGCACTTGCTGTTTTTTTTAAATATTTTACAACCGGGCTCTAACCCGTTTTCTTGTATATTCTCTTCTATCTTGTATATTTCACATTAGGTGTCCAGCATTAGGGAGGCCCGGCATAGAGTATGGATGGTTGACGTACTATAGCTGCTACGGGAGATGCATGTTTGTTTAGATGCTTCCATTCTATTGATTCAGACAGTTGTAGTATCTATTTCATTTAAGGCATGTCGCCTAGGATTCTAGTTATTCCATCTCTATCTCTGATATTGTAATTACTTATTTCGGTACTGTTATTATCAGTATTATTTGGATGGTGGTATTGAGACATTTAAACTAGAGAGTTTTTTCCAGTTAAAGTTAGTTCAATTTTGATGCCACTTAATTATTATTCATTATTGTGGAATGGATTACATGATAAATTATTTACATTGTTAAAATGAATTTTATTACATTTTAAAAAAATTGAAAAGTTTTGACGCTAGCGTAATTAACTATTAGGTGAATTAATAAGGAGGTTGTTTTTCGACAGTGATGTTAAGAATGAACCAAGTGGATATTCTGAATTAATTTAATAAAGAACTGATCACTCGATATTTAATTGAGCGGGTGTCACACTTCCTTATCCAATTGGTAGAGTCCAGACGCAGAAGGATTTATGGATGTGATTTTAGCCTTGGGTTCGGTGTTAAGATCCGATGTGTCCCAAGATTTAGTAGTCTTGGTGACTTACTTAAAATGGCCTCCTCCTTATCCTCATTTAACCCATAGAATTCTCCCAAATATATTGTTTCTACGAGCTACTTTGAGCTTAGTGTAATCCCATGACGGAAGTAGGAGAGGAGTGCAAAAACCATGATGTGGGAACATTTTAACCTTCTCGTTGAATGTCTCCTAACACCTATGAAAGGCCTCATTATAATTTTTCTTATATGTTTGAATTTGAGCCTTACTAGAGTTAGTCCTATCAAAAATTTGGAGAAATTTAGCTTGCATGTCTCTCCACGTACCAATAGATTTCAGTGCTAAAGACGAAAGCAAAGTCTTGGCCTAGTACTTAAGAGAGAAGAGGAAATGCTTAAGACGTACGACGTCTTAGGTGCAAGATTTATTGTTAAATGTTTTGCACTAGAACTCACGGATATGGAGATATGCATTATTCGACTCAATGCCATGAAAAGTAGGAATAATTTGGATAATTATGTGCCTAAGGTGAAATTTCCCTGCATTATACGGGAATATAATGCATCATGGAGTGACAATTTGCTCCGGATATAAGAAGTCTCTTATAAGGCGATACGGCATCTCACCCTTTCCCATTCCGAAACAAGCATTGTCCGACATTGCACTTACACTTGAAAAATCACTACCATCACCAAAATTTCTAGACAATCTACCTGTGGTGTGACTACTCGGTGTAGGAGGTGGTGGACGTGGTACCTAGAAATTTAGAGTATTATTGCTAGAAGATGGGGGGTTCACATTCGCTCGGAATTTGGATTGGGCTGTGTATTTTGTATTTAAGGACTTGGATGAAATTAATTTTATTTTTATTTTTATTTTTATTACGATTTTTGTCTTTTTAGGAATTAGATTCAAATTAAGATCAATTCGACCTTACCAACAATCTACCTAGTCCCCGACGACGACTCTAAACACTTTATGAGAAATAAAAATTATGTGCTACGTGTGTACCTATGACTCAAGTGCAAATCGGTCGATCAAGAAATAAAACCTGGTAAGACGGGGTCGAATCCTAAGATAATAGGTCACTAACGATGATTGTAGGGTTGGCTTCTTAAATCTAGGCTTTGATCCGTCAAAGAAAGGAAAAGGTGATGATTTTGTACTTTAAGAAATTTCTAATTACCTAGGAAAACTAAGCTACGAAAGTGAAAATTTAACTAATTAAAGCAACGATTGAAATTTTTGGTTTTAAAATACTTTTTCGAAAATGTGATTGGGATCCAATCCCGCAAACCATAAAGTATCTCCGATAAATATAAAATTCTATAAAATTTATTAATTAATTGAAAGAAAATCACAAATCAATTCGAAGCACCATGGCATTAACCCGCACGATAATTGGTCAAAAAATGAATTAGCACGAATAATATTTTTACCGAGACATATAGTGCATCATCAAACACTATGGCCGCTTTTAATAAATCGAGTTAAAAGATCTACAATATTAGTCCCAATCAATTGATAAAACTCAAAATATTAATTATTTAATTATGTTGAATTTTACATTTAAATAGGAAAACTCTAAATTGGGCTCATGTTGTCCAACCCATAAATAACTTAACCAAACATGAAATTAAATTCTACGTTAATCTTATTTATCATGAAAGCATTGATAATTAAATAACAAGAAGAAAGAATTGAGAAAATGATACCAATTATGAAGAAATAAAGTTGTAAGAATAAGAACTTCACACCAAAGAAGGATTTTCGAAAAAATCCAAGAACTTGAATTGATTTTATGTGCAAAGATGAATTCTTGTTTCTCCTATTAATATTGATTAATTATTTTCTTAACAATGTGTAAAGTATGAATAATAAGACTAATACAAGTGCCAAAAAATAGCCAAAGTGCTAAACATTGACACTAATAACTCTAGCTACAATTTTGGAAAGGATAAAAAATCTAGCAGAAAACCGAACCATCAAACCAAACCGAATCCTGGGACCGAACCCTCAAGGCTAAGCGAACCGCTTTACCCAGAACTGAACTGGATCAAAATTCTGCACTGATAAAACAAAACCCCTTACTGAGGGTTCGATTTTTTAGCGAATGGGTTCGGTTTTTGCATGAAAATAATATACTTTTCTCCAACTTTGAATCACTATAACTTCTTCACCGTAACTTGGATCAAGGTAAAATTTCTTCATATGTTTTCGTGAACTCAATATCTTCAACATTCATGTTGGATCCTTCTCCGTATTTTGGATGGAAAATTACCATTTTGCCCCTGACTTTCCTATATAGCATTGTTTTCACTGTTTTGTCTATTCTCTTCCATCCAATTGCATAAATTACCTATAAAACACGTGACAGATATACAAAACATGAAACACTTTCCAAAAGGGGTAAATGCAATAAATATAAGCTAAGTTCGGTAAAAAAGTGATCTTCAGGACCATAAAAATACCAAGATTAGAGGGATGAATATGGAATATTCGTGTCACATCATTGGTAACTAATAACTTAAAATATGTTAAAACACATGAGGAAGATTTGTAGTTATGATGTGGTTCAGATTCAATTATAATCCTATTGTACATATACTTGTTGTTTACATTTTATTTTAACAACTATTTTTTGCAAGTTCCTATTTCTATAGTTCCTGTAGATGTGGCATCTCTAAAGGAGTCCCATTTCTTGCTCTTATGATTGTAGTTGTCAATAATGTGTACCTCATTCTATTAGTGTGCTATTTTATTTTCAATTAGTTTGTACTTGTATAATTAAATTTAGAGTTGGACTTGGTAGATGTATGTTGTATTGGCAGGGAATGGTATCAGAGTATGTGTTGTATTGCTTTAGTATTTCTTTGTCTTGATATTATTCATTTGGTTTCATTATTTCCTATGCTGATAATGTTACAAAAAAAAAATTTATTCTCATGATTTTTTTATTAGACCCGATTAATCTATTTATGGGCTTTTAGGGGTGTCACATCTGGTATCAGAGGCAACTTATAATGTCCGACGAATCTTAGGTTCATCCATCGACTTTTTGTATTGCGTTCTTTTCTTACTTTAGAGCTTTAACATTTAGGGTTTTTGTTCTATATGAGGATGACGGTTTAGGAGGTTTCGCGCCATTATTTTTCGAAAAAAAGACTTAGATAGACCAAGTTTATTGGGAGGGTTCCTTGTTTGGATTTCACTTACGAGACGTCCCATGCACGAGGTAAACTTTGATCGAGAGTTAAGGGCTTTTGGACGCGATACCTTTAGCAAGTGCTTATCGTACGGTTAGAGTGGAACTATTTTCACTCTCCATTCGTAAGGGCATTAGAACTAAGTTTTTAAAGACCTCGTATGAGCAACTATGCAGTGGTCAGTATGAGGAGGAGTTTAATTGTCTTTCTCTTTCTTCATAGGGAGAGATGGCGAAGGAGGATATTGGCATTATTAGCTAGTATGAGAAAGACTTTTTCGAGTTGGCAGAAACCTTAAGGGTTTAACAGGTGTTACTAGCTAAGATGTTGTTCACCACTTGTGCTCGGGTGGTTGAAGTTACCCTCCTATGTTAAAAGAAGTATTATAACTATTATTGGGATAGGGTCTCCATGAGTTGGAAGGATAAGGCCAAAGTAGGCCCAATAAATTGCTACAGTGTAACGTGGACCCGAGTAGGGAGATCTCCCCAGTAGAAGGAACCGCATAGGGGGAATGGACACTAATAGGTTTCCAATAATGGACTATGTTATTTATTTTGTCCAATTGGGCCAGCGGAATTATGGGTTGTCGAGGCATGACCTATATGAGAACGGTAAAAGAGGAAAATTTTTGAATTTGCTACTAATGAGGCATGGTCAGCAGGGTTCATCTGAAACTAACTTCTATGTAAATAGTATTATACTTTTATTAACAATTTTTTTTAAAACTAACACAAAGTTATTTTCTAAAGTGTCATAAAAAAGTATTTTTCTTGTAGTGACATGAATAACTTCTTTTTCTTTCAGGTGATCATATTTGGTTCCTACATGAACAAGAAATGTAAATCATAAGAGGATTAGGCCAAGGTCATCCCAAAGTTAAAAAACGATTTGGCAGTAGAAAAGGGTCTTCGGAAAAAGGATGAAGAAAATCTAGTGAAAGCCAAGCCAGATGTTTAGAATGAGATTAAAATGAAGGACACGGCCTTGTATGAGAAAACCACTCTCTTTGTTACAGAGATCACCAGGCTTCAGAGTAAGGTAGCTAATCAAAAATTCCCATTAGTATAGAAAGTCCAGAAGAAACATGTTGTTCTCCCCTATTATTCGATTCAGTTATCCGAGTTCCTTCTTGACCTATTCCTATTATGGCTTACTGAATTTTCAATCCTTTTAATGCTTATCGAGAAATGGTTAATCGGGTTAAGATCACACGTTTTAAAGTGGACTTGTCTACCTTCAACCCTAAAGATTGTGAAGTGTCCGAAAAGGATCCAATCCCCTTGACTTCATGCATGGTCTAGGAGGTATATGCTGAGTATCGATGAATCATCATTGAGACTTGGCCCTTAGCGGTAAATGAGGCTGAAGACATCCACTTGTCCATGCCTGAAGATCTAAGATGCATCTTGCCTTCTTTTCCTACTCTTACTCATTATATTTCATCCTCCCATTTTTATATGATCGTCTAAACATTTGAATTGTTTGTACAATTTTTTCAACACCATTACAAAATCCTTATGCGATGTAATCTTGAACAATATTTTACTAAATGACATGAATGTTGTTTTATATGTTTTCTTAATTAAATGCCTTGAATACTTTATTTGCATAGTGTGAATGATATGATTCGGCTAATAAGTTTCCACTCAATTTAAAGTTTTTATATAAATGAATAAGTCTTCTATAGGTGATGGGTGATGTTGATTTAATTGTTTATACTCGATTGATGATTGAGTTTGGTTTTGAGTTGTTTATACACAGTTGATGAATAAGTTATTTATACTCAATAAGTCAATGAATGCCTGAATAGTGATGTGAATGATCATTTTTATGCATGATTTTAAAAAAATTCATTCCCAATGGTACGCCTACCTTATACCCACATTACATCCCGATTTTAAGAGTAGATGGATGGAGTGATAGGGATTTTCCCGTCTTGATTTAGAGTTTCCCCTTATTTATACTCGCGTCGACCATGCAGAACAAACAAATTAGGACTAAAGCGGGCAAAGAATTGACTCTGTGATTAATCAAGTGTTCTTATGAGACATATGAGTCTAGAAAAGGCATAGATAAAACCAAGTGTGAGCCTTCATTCGTCCATCTTATTGTAACATAATCTAGTATGTGTCGAATAATTTAGGTGGGCATCCAATCATTTCATTGATTCATGAATAGGCAAGCTCCGAGTGAGTCACATGGGTAGAGTAAATAGGAATAATCTTTTTAGGAAACATTTTATTTTATTCATAACAATTATTTAATTAATGCATGGATCTACATTTCAAGGAAAAAGAAAATGTGGAAATACAATGTTGAATGAAAATAAACATTGCTTTAAAGATTCTGATTGTTGAATCGTGCCACGTTCGGTTCGGCCATTTCTTGGTTGGATACTGGTAGTGTGTTTTTCAGGTTCTTAACTTTCCATAGTAGGGGAAAGCCCAACTTTTTGATTCCTTATCCTTTAAGTTACTGGTCGTATTATCTACTTGATGACAAATAGTCCTTACCACTTGTCTGATAGTTTGCTATAACTGGGTTCTTGGTTGATTGCATCATCTTTTAAAATACCAAGTTATCGACCTTGAACATTCAGTTATTTACCCTCTGATTGTAGTACCTTGTGTCTTTCTATTGAGTCACGTCCATCTTCAGATCTCCTTCTTCTCTTCATTCTTCGAAAAGATGAAGGTTGGTTTCAACTAGTTTGTCATGGATCCCTCCTTTCTCAATAATGCACCCGTAAAATTGTTAGTTCTAGTTAAATAGGTGCCATAACTTTGCTACCATAAGTTAGAGGGAAGGGTGTTTCCCTATTAGGTTTCCTAGTATTCATCCAGTGCGCCCATAAAACTGAAACTAGTCTCTCCACCCATATTCCTTTGGAGTTTTCCATCTTAGTATTTAATCTGTTCAGTATAGTTCAGTTAGGGACTTATATTTTCTTATTGAACCTGGGATTCCAAGAATCAAAGAATTACTATTTAACCCAAAACTATTTGCATAGTTTTTCCATCCTCTTGCTATTAAATTTTATGTTATCATGAGAGACTATAGCATCTGGGATATCGAACCAACTAATGATGTATCTCAAGATGAACGAAGCCACATTTTGATCAGAAATCCTTACTGATGGTTCAACCTCCACCCGCTTTTTAAAGTAGTTGTTCATCACTAAAAAGAACTTTCATTAACCTTTCCCAGTTAAAAATAGGATAAGGATATCCATACCCCATATAGATAAGAACCAAGGTGACACAATTATTGACATCTCTTCAGTAGGATAATGACTGTAATTTGTTGTTCATTAAAATCAGTTGCACTTTTCCACATAGTGTTCATCATCTCTATCGTAGTTGACTAATGGTAACCCTGCGTTAGCGCCCTCTATGCTCACCTTCTTTTCACCGAATGTCCCCTATAAATGCCTTCATGAAGGATCGGGTAGGTGTACCCTTTTTGGTATAGGATCCCATCATAGAGAAATTATTTTATTTATTTGACTCATCCTTTCTTAGTTTCCACACGATCTTCGAAAAGGCTTCCTTCTTTATTGTACTGGACGTATTTATCCATTCAACTAGGCCCCCAATTCATCAAATTAACTATATCCATTTCCTCCAACTGAATGCTAGGCTAGTCCAGGGTCTCCATGAGGTGGTTCATTTTGTTTGTTGATGCTAGCTTTACTAGATGGCCAGCCTTCACATTTTCCCACAGTGGAATATGCATGATGGTGAATGCTCAGTGTCGACTTGCTACTTCCTGAAATCGCTTTAAGTATTCAATAATGGTCTTTACCTTATATTTAAATTCCCCCATCACCTACTGGACAACTACATTTGAATTGCTGAATAATTCAACCTGGCCTGATTTCAGGAACAAAGCGAGTCAGGCCCCAGCAATTAGGGCATCATACTCGTCTTCATTATTTGTCACCCTGAATTGAACATAAAGCATATTATATACATGATCCATCGGTCATTTATATGATCATTCTTACCCACAACCTATTTCATAGGAAGATCTATCCACATTGATTACCTACATCTGGTTCCTTTTATTCTTTTCCAGAATGACCTCACCGCTTTCAGTCCTTGTAAACTCCATGATAAAGTTAAAAACCACATTCCCCTTTACAACAGCATATTGCTTCAATTGCAAATAAAAATCCTCAAGCTTAACCAACTATTTCATGAACTCTCCAGAGACTTTCGGCTTGTGGATAACTTACTTGAGTGGATAGTGGGATAGGATGATGATAGTGTGATCTTGGAAGTATAGTATTAACGTTCAAGACTAAATAACGAGTGCAAAGGCACGTTTGTCAAGTAGTGGGTACCTTGATTCACCCCCCCAAAACACCCTATTAACTTAGTATATTGGTTGTTGAACCCCATTATCATCCCCGATCAAAGTTGAACTGACTTTCGTGGAAGAGGCTGGCAAGCAAAGGTATAATTCTTATTCCATGACTGGTTTTGAAAGGAATGGGACCTTAGAAATGTAGGTCTTTAGATCTTGAAAATATTGTTCACATTTGTTTACCCATATGAATGCCTTTTTTTAAATCCTAAAGAAGGGGATATATTTATCAATTACTTTGAAGACCAATCTAGTTAATGTCGTCATTCTTCCTTCCAGCGACTTTATTGGCCCGAAAATATACCCAAGAGGGGGGTGAATTGGCTATATAGGTTTAATGGAAAATTTAAACCTTTCTTAACTTAATTATAATGATAAATTGCAATATGAGAAATATAATTATAACTACGCAATTAATCAATAATATATATATAAGAAGTTAAGAGAGAGATATAATAAAACTTTGCATATCAAGATTTTAACGCGATGTGGCCTCTGCCTATGTCAACGCATAATAAGGTGCTCGAGAACTTCCCCAACTTTGGTCCAATTATGACGGAACCAGAACCTCACAAGGAACACTACCTTGCAAACAAAAAATAGCAAGATGCTAAACTCATCCTTTTCTAAGCGGTATCCACGCAATATCCCAAGGTATATAAATGCCTTCACTACCCACAAATACGACACTATTAGTCGACAACATACAATGATAATCGAAACGTAAAGTCGAGTAGCTTTACTAATAGTAATGAAGTGGATTTACTTTCTCTTTCTAAAAACTAAGTAAATGAGAATTATAAGTATGTTGTTTTATTAGGATTATGGGTATGGCCTTAACAAAAGTGGGTATTAGGATTGTAAATTTGCTAAAGAGGGAATGGGATTGGGGATTCAAGTTCAAGTGGGTTTCTTAAAGCTATTTTGTAAGGGAGTTTGGGGGTTTTAAACTCCTTAGTGGGGTTTCTTGATTTCTCTCTAAAAAATAAGGATGGGATGACACAAGCTATGATAATGAAGATTTTCTTAAGGAGATGATGTTAGAAGCTTGTGTGATTTGGAATAGAAGAGGGAGGCATATATATAGTGATAGGGGGTAGACATTTGTTGATAAAATGTTTGGTTTTATTTTTGAAAAACGTAGGTATTAGCATGAAAGGTTAGAGGATTTTACCAAACTTATTTTCAGAAAACTTAACACTTTAGTCAACTAAAAATCATGGTTTAGTCATATAAAACTCCTTTTGTTAGAGTTTTATTGGTTGTCTTAGAGGTATAACTAGGTGAAAAAAGTTGAACTGGATAAAACTAGTTTTAGTCAACTAAAAGAAAAGTTTAGTCAACTAAACCTCCAAGATTTTAGGTAAAATAATGTTGGGTTTAGGTTTATTAGTGGGGAAGGTTTATGGACCTTAAGGGTGGGTTTAGGTGTGTAGGTTTTGAGAATATATGCAAGATAAATAAATTCACATCACGTTTCGTACAATGATTCCTAAAGTACAAAAAAAGTAACAATCAACTGAACTTTTGAGTATTCTTTGACTTGCTTGAATCATAAATTATGAGCTTGTTATTTGATGCTTGTTCGAGTTTGATCAACATAGGTTGTGAGATGTGGTGGAACTTTCTTGTTGGACTTATTGATGTTTAAAAAGCACTTGATGCTTAAGAGATAGGGTTTCATGCTAGCATTAAGTCAATCTTTGAATATCTTGTGAACTTCATTATCATGGTTATTATCTTTATTGTCTTAGTTGAAAGTCTTCATTTTATTGTATGGATATGGTTGCATGGTTGCTTTGATGATGTGTTCCTGGTAAAATATCTCATAATGTATTGAGTGCTTATTTTTATCTCAAGTAAATTTAGAGAGAAGATATTGGAGTTGATATCATATATGAATTGTGTTTTCATCATACAAAATCCTTTAGTTTTAAAATATTTGGTTTCATAATCTCTGCCTTTTTAATGATGATAAGAAATTTTATATAGTTTGGGAAAAAGTGTGAAATTTTCCCCCTTGTTTTGAGACTTGGTTGTTAGAAAATTATTTTTCTCCCCCTTGGATGTAGCATCATTTTTTTATATAATATTTCTCCCCCTTTGTCATCATCAAAAAGGGTGGGGTGGCTTTTATCATGAATATTTTTTATGTACACAACTTTCGTGCTAGCACATGTCTTGGATCCTTCTTTCCTTTCTTATCTATATACTTTAAGAAGTAGAAACAATTTTATAGGTTCGGAAATATGTTAATTGGATGTTATCTTTGAATTTTAAAGAATCCCTCAAATGTAGTATGGGTGTGTATGTTGTAAGGAATTGTAAATTTGAGTTATGTAGGTAAAAATGAGATATATTATATATGGCAACATGTTTTAGGGAGAGTGATAATTTTTCAAGAAATATTTTCATGAATTTATTAAGATGAAATATGGAGAGATATTGTGAGTCAGTACACAAAACATTACATATATTCATTAGTTAAGTGGTAAGATAAATAAAAACTTCATAAAATTATGGGTAATAGGGATAGTTGGGGTGACAAACCATTGGCTTGATTATTTGGGTTCGTTCCTTGATTATCTTGAGATGGTGGTTAGGAAAAGTGGACATCCTCCATGGGCATGTTTACATAAGAGAGGGATGAGAAGAGACAAAAAAGTACTTGTGTAGATCAATATGCCATGATGGATGTATTGGTATATTGGGGGGACCAAGTAGTCCATTGTTGGGCATAGAGATTTTTGACATTTTGGTGTATTGGGATATTGTTAGCTTGTTCGTGACATTCCCAATCAACTTGTTCACAACATTGGCAATGGTCATGAGCTATGGAGGTGACGATGATCTCAAGGTTTCCAACATGAATCATAACGTAGTCATGTCGAGCATGAGACGTGTGAACTTCTTATTGCATCCAACTAGTGACGGTAGAGAAATCACGAGTTAAATTTTCCATAAGTAAGTGTGTGGAATAGGGATCATTATGGGGAATGTTATGGGGAATTTCATTAGGAATGTTATGGGGAATGTCATAGGGAATATTATGAGGAATGTCGTGGGAATTTTATGGGTGTTGTCTTCTTCTTCTTTTTCTTCTGTCTGTCATTCACCATGAATATTAGATAAACCCATAAGTTTGAAGATACATTGTGATAAGTAAAAGGATCCAGTTGGAGGTAAGGGGTCATGTGAACAGGAGAGAGGGATGTTCTTTTCTTCGAAACATTAGTTAGAACCATCCAGTATGGGAGACATGTACGATCTCTTTTTGTATATCTCAACATTTAGTGCATGATGAATGTGGGAAGGTTGATGTTGAAATTATGTTGGATGTTCCAATTGAGAAACATATCAAGGTAGGAGAAGGTTCCACAACTACCATCTCGTGGAGTGATATGATAGATTATGAGATTATGAATTACCCTTGAGGTAGCATTGAGTTTGTTGAGGGAGAGACGATATGTATTGGTTAAGGAAACATCTCTTCCTGCAAGGAAATTCATTGCAGTAATGCGATTGAAATCGAGAAAATATGTTCATTTATTGGAGATGTATTTATCAAACCTAACATTAGGAATATCAAGAACAATGGATATATCCTTGAGAGTAAATTTAAGTGATGTTCTAGAAGATACGGAGATATGGCATTATTTCAATTGGAGAGTTTGGTGTAGAATACCCGAAAAAATTGTGGATATGTTGTTTAGTCCGTCTTGAGGAAGTTGAGAAATCCTTGATTATCAAATATAGTGTGAATGTGGAGAAACATGGTTTCGAGTAAACTTGAGGGAATGATCCTCTCACATGTAGATTTTCTTGAGGAATATGAGGAAGTGAATTTAATTTTCTGATTGGGGTGTCTATAGAAGTATAAGTCAATGTGAGGAATACTTTTAATATCACTTTATGGATCTTTTGGAAGGTGTTATTAAAGAGTAGGCCATCAAAGGTTTTTAGAGGAAAGGATTTTTAGTGACAAGGGGATAATATTTATTATAGATAAGATGGTGAATTTTTAGTGATAGGGTGATAAGGGGATGTGTGGACATAAGTCTATTAATGTAGGAGACATCAAAGATAAGTAACTAATGCAATTAAAAATTTATTTTGGGGTTAAACACAACTTTTCGTTCCTGTTGTGACTTTTAGTTGGGTCTACGCTAACTTACACAGGTTTAGTCGACTAAACTCCCCCAGATTTTTTTAGTTTTCCTTTTATTTGATGTTATAGCTTTAGATGGTAGTGTGGGAGGATCAGATTATCTTAGGAAGTCTTAAGGTGTTGTTAAAAATGATTAAATGCATGTGAATAAAGAAATGTAAGAGTGTAGGTGTGTGAGAATGTGTAAGTTGGTGAAAAGGTAAAGATTAAGAAGACAAGAGATGTGACAATTCAATGCTTCTTCACATGTATTGAAAAATGACATATCGATGACTATTATTTATTTTTAATGATGATGACTTTTGAAAGATGATGATAAGGATTATTATCCGCAGCTGCCTCATTTTCATTTGTGGGTTTTAGAGGTCTTATTTGTTTATTTGGATGATATATTATTTGTTAAGATATCTATTCCTATTTATTTGTTCCATCTTTCTCCTTTTAAATTCATGTGTTAATAATTAATAAATATATAAAGATGATTATAATAATTTTGTGTTTATTTTGAGTTTTGAATTGAGGTTGAAATTATTTTATTTTTGAGGAATTTAATTGATTAGTAGTATTGATTTGTTTGCATTTGCAGAATAAATTATTCGTTTGAATTTTAGTTGGAAGGACCTTCTCCTTATCGGGAATTAATGGGGTTTTAATGGGACAACTTACATAAGTGTGATCTTTTCTTTTACATTTTATAGAAATAATAATCCTCTCTTTTGATGGGTTATTTAGAAATGGTCTTAAATTGTTTTTTTGTTTGTTATTTTGACAATTTTTTTAGTTTGCAAAAATTATTTCTTTTTTCATTTGGTTTTATATTTATTTAGAGATTTTTTGCATTAATTTTTTAATTATTTTTTTGGGTGTATTTGTCGAATTTGATTCTTTATCAATTGTAGTTTTTCCAAAAAGCAGGGGTAGTGGGGTTTTACTCAATTTTCCAAAAGAATTTCTAAATATGTCAACATCGTTTATTAATTAAATGTTTTTATTTTTTAGACATGATAAGTATTTTCCTTTGTTCATAAACTTGATTTGTTTTTTAAGTTGATTATTTTCCCGTGTTAAAATGTTGTTTTCTTTATTTGTGTTTTCTAATTCATTGTACAAATTTTTGTTTCCATTTTAAAGTGTTGTATGAGAATTAATAAGGTTTCCGTAGCTTATAACTAATGTTTTATAAAGTTTGTCTAGATGGTCATATGCATTAATCATTTGATTTTTTGAAAGTAATTCAAAATGAAAAGTTTTTTTGTTTACCTCATCATTGTCTTGTGTACATGATTGACATTTGATTTGTTTGTCCGACAACGAAGTTGAGTACTCTTACGGGATAACTCCATCTTTTGAAATTAGGGTTGTGAAAATCACTTTTTCTTCTATATTTGGTGAACGCGATGTTTTTAATGTATGGATTATTGAATCAATGTGTTTTTCTTTAGGATGCTTTTCTTCCACAAAATCCTTAATAAGAAAATTACGAAAATCACTTTCTTCCTTGAAGTGAGACACCTTGGATAAAATATCATGATCTAAAAAGGAGTATAACATCTTCAAATCTTGAATGTTAAGTTCATTTTTCTTTTCAATATTTATTCTAGATACAAGTGGTGAGCCTTTATCAATGATTACTTTTCATAAATAGTAATCAATTGATTAAATAACAAGAGATATTATGGTTTTTCATAATTTGTAAAATCCTTCTGAAAAAGTGGGAAGATCATACCTTTGAAAAAAATTTCAGAAATACTTGCCATTTTTATCTTTAAACTCATATTATACTTTTTCAAAATAAATATCTATGAATTAGGCTCCAGTACCAATTATTGGCCCATAAATATACCCAAGATGGGAGGGTGGTTTGGGTATATGGTTATAATGGAAAATTTTAAAACCATCTTAACTTAGTTATAATTATTAATTTCAATATGATAAATCTAATTATAAGTACGTAATTAATCAATAATAAATATAAGTAGTTAAGAGAGATAATAATGAAACTTTGCAACTTGAGATTTTAATGTGGTTCGGCCTCTGCCTATGTCCAAGCTCGAGAAGGTACTCAATAACTTCATTATCTCTGGTCCACTTATGGAGGAACCAAAACCTCACAAGGAACACTATCTTTCAAACTGCAACCAACAAGACGCTAAACTCGTCCTTTTTCAAGCTGTATCCATGTAGTATCACAGGGTTTATAAATGCCTTGACTACCAACAAGTACGACACTATCGGTCAATATGATACAATAATGTTTAACCGCTGGTCATAAAAATAAGATGCGTAACCGAAACATAAAGTCAAGTTTCTTTACTAAAAGTAATGAAGTGGGTTTACTTTCTCTCTCTAAAAAATAAGTAAATGAGAATCATAAGTATGTTTCACAATTGGAATTACGAATATGGCCTTAGAAAAAGTGGGTATTGGTATTGTAAATTTACTAAAGAAGGATTGGGATTAGGGATTTATGTTAAAGTGGGTTTTCTTAAAGCTATTTCTTTAAGGGAGTTTTTGGGTTTAAAAATCCTTAGTGGGTTTTTCTTAATTTCTCCCTAGAAACTCAAGGATAAAATGACACAATCTATGATGATGGGGCTTTTCTTAAGGAGTTGATGTTATAAGCTTATGTGATTTGGAATGAAATAGGGAGGCCTTCTTTATAGTGTTAGGAGGCAAACATTTTTTGGTAAAATGTTTGGTATTCAAGTTGGAAGACATGGGGTATTAGGATAAAAGGTTGGAGAATTTTACCAAAATTATTTCTATAATTATACGTAACAGTTTTAGTCGACTAAAAGTCAGGGTTTAGCCAATTAAATCTCCTTTTGTTAGAGTTTTTATTGGTTGTCTCAAAGGTATAGTTGGGTGTAAAAAGTTAAGTTGTCTAAAACTAGTTTTAATCGGCTAAAAGAAAGGTTTACACAACTAAACCTCCAAGATTTAAGTTAAAATAATGTTGGGTTTAGGTCTATGCTTTGGGGAAAGTTTAAGAAGATCTATAGTGGGTTTAGGTGTGTAGTTTTTGAGCATATACAAGATAAAGCATGTTACTTCGCTTGTGTACCATGATTCTGAAAGTATAAAAAATAAAGTAATAATCAATTGGAGTTTAATGCATTCTTTACTTGCTTGATTCATCAATTATGGGCTTGTGATGTGAATGCTTTTATGAGTTTGATCAACATAGGTCATGGGATGTGGTGTAAATTACTTGTCGGACTGGTTGATGTCTGAATAACTCTTGATACTTGGGAGCTAGGGTTTGATACTAGCATTAAGTCAATCTTTGAATAGCTTATGAACTGCAGTGTATTGGTTATGATCATTATTGTTCTTATTGAAAGGCTTCATTCTATTAGATGGATATGGTTGCATGGTTTCTTGGATGATGTGTTCCTAGTAATATGTCTAATAAGGTATTGAGTGGTTGTATTAATATCAACTATATTTAGAGAGAGGAAAGTGAAGTTTTGACCATATATCAATTGTGTTGTCAACATGCCAAAGTTTTTAAGTTTAAAACATTTTGTTTCATAGACTGCACTTCCTTAACTATGAGAAAACTAATATGCCCTAGGGCTTGTTGAGAAAAATACCACCAAATTTTATTTTCATAATTTTAAATTAACTTGCACAAATTTAGAAAATTAACAAGTAATGTGTAAAATGATTTAACAATTTTAGCATTGATGACAAATTAGATTTACTCACAGACTCGATGGACAAATTGGATTTACTTACAAGTGTTGAGTAAAATGACTTACCTATTTTAGTCTCGAGGGCAAATTATAGTTCTAGTTACTAGGACAAATTAGACTTACTCACAGACTCGATGCCTCAAAGCTTTGATGCGCTTCTTTGTCCATAATTACCTTCTTCGTTGCCAACGCAGTCACGTTCCCACATCTTGGTGTCCCACCGATCTTATTTTTCTCATGACCAGTCCAGCTACTACTCAACACCAATATGGTCTCCACCAATCGAAACACTCACTGTAAGAAGAGAAAACTAGTATGGTGCAACATATAAGAGATCTCAAACAGATATATAGATCTAGGATTCTTAGAACTTAAACTTGTGCGTAAACTATGGTTTTGGTTGGAAAACTTTTTCGCAAATAAAACCATAAACTTGGAGAGGTTTTAAACAAGTTTGGAAACTTAAAAATCTTGGAAAATTCTCACAGAAATCTACTGTTCCATGCACTTAATTATTGGATGTTTGTTGAAAATGAGGTAAGGATCAAAAAACAGTTTTGAAATAATCAAATTCTCCAGAACTCCGTGTACTCATTCGAATAATATTGTACCTCGTTCAAACGAAGTATAGTATCTCGTTCGAACACCATTCAAATGACATATCGAACGAGATTCTAGTAAAGGGTGAAAAACATCTCATACGAAGTTTAGGTTAAACAAGATCTAACGAGGTACCATATCTCATTTGAACGACTTACCAATTTTGTTCTAATGAGGTCATGAAAAATATTTTTACTTCCAAAAAATATAAAAAATGAATAAAATAGTTTTAAAATAATTAAAACAATTTTATAAACTCCTAGCACCCAAAAGCAAAATCCAGGGATCAAATATAAACATGTATTTATACCTCAGTGATATCCCCCCGATGATGAAGATAAAACTTGACTCAAAACATGATGTATATTTTATCTTTGTACCCTACGATCTTCATTAACACATCACGATCATGAAGGACAAACAACTCAAGTCCTAACCTATGACTCAAATAAGTTTTTTCCAAATACGGAATAAAGCCAATACATACAAGTTTACCTAATTCAAAAATTTCCTTTGAAAATGTTTCCCTTTGATTATTCTTGGACAAAATTCAAAACAAAAAACTACTGGGTTATCAATCTCACTAATATTTGATTCCCAACTCCAAAAGGAAAAAAAAGTTATAGACTTTTGACAAATACAAACTTGATTAGCTCTACTCTTATGTAAACATTTATTACATCGTTGCTAACCTACACACTTAAACAACTACAAATACAAAGAGAATATAATAATACATAAACTTCATACGAAAAACCCTCCCCCTTTGTATAATCATCTCTGCTAAAGAAAGGGGCATCTTTCCCTAAGTTATTGATTTTCCCCATACGAAAAGAGTTAGATACCATTTCTCCCCTTTCTTATTCAGGAATAGATAAGAATAAGGTGCATAATAATAAAACATTTCTCCCCAATAAAACCATATCTCCCCCAAGTGAAGAATAGGAATTGTAAATGAAAAATAAATATATCTTGCAGTGGTGTGAAGCAAGTCATGCAATGACAAATAGTTTGGCAACACAAGCACTAATAATCCAAACTATGGACGTGTGATATCAACTATGATGAAAGTATATAATTATAAGATAACAAGATGATCATGACACATGCTAATATAAATAAAAGAGGCAAACATGGATTGAATGAAAATGCAAAAACTTAAAACACAGAATATACCATATATATATATATATATCCACACAAATACCAATGACGCACAACTATATATATGTATAAACTATAATACCCCATATTTTTATAGCTTTTAAATTATGGGATTTATTAAATTTAATTGAGATAAATTAATTTAATTTGAATCCCGAATGTTGCTTTAAATATTTACTAGCGTGACAAGAGTTAGTAATTATTGGAAATTTTTATCTGTTGAATATTACTAGATGAGTATAGTAATATATGAGATTTATTGTTATAATATTGTCACGTGTGAATAAAATGACAATTATGGAAATTTAAGTCGGGACGCGTCTGTGTCGTGTCGGGACTAAATGTTGATTAATAAGTGAATATTTTATAAGTTGTTCGTATGGTCATTTTGAGTGCGCCAACATGTCCGGAAGGGTTGAGATAGTCAGAGAAGTCTACCCGGGGGTTTAGTTTGGGTCTCGGGGCGTTTTTAGGCCCAATTAGTATCCCGGGAGGGCGTTTTGGACATTTCGCAATTATGGGTAATTAAACCTACGAAAATTAATAGGGTTATATAAGATATCTAGGTTGTCTTCTAGGATTAGAACAACCAAAGACAAATGACGTCCATTGGAGAGGAAGAGGAGAAGCTCTCCAAGGAGTTCTAGGCCAAGAACACCTCCGATTGCACAGCCGTCACCACCAACGCGTAGATCGCGAGACGGGGAACGAAACCACACCAATTTCGGCACCAAACCAGATTTTTAAAAATTCTAGGCAAGTGTTTATCTTGCTTATTTCGTTGATGCATCTTTCATATTGGTTTAGGAATGATTAGGATGAATTGTATGGAAGAAAAACCCAATTTGAGATAGGAAATTGCATGTAGTGATGACTTAAATGATATTTTGGAAACCCTTTGTCATGTAAAGGATTAAGAGTTTGATTAAGAAAAGAGTTCTAATTAGATACAAACACTAAAAATTTTATTCCGGATGATCGGACCATCGAAATCACTTGAAATTTTAGTATGTTGTAGCGAACGGCGAGACAGGACTGCTGACAAAAATTCAGCTTGATCGAACGGTCGGATTTCTAAAAATATTATTTTTACTAGAGAGTTTTATGTTTTGAGGACTCTTAGAGAGTTTTATATTTTGAGGACTCTTAGAGATTTTTATATTTTGAGGACTCTTCTAAATAAAAAAAAAATCAATTAAAACTCCATTTTAATTTTGATTTCGAAACCATTTGAAATTCTCATCTTTGAAAATAAAATTCAAAATCCTTTAATGTAAGGCGAAATCTATATTTTTGGGATATCTTACATGAGGGACAATGTAAGTATATGTTAAAGAGAGAGAGACACGTAAGAGAGTTACTTTGGGACAAATGTATATACCTACTGAATTTTATACTTGGGAGGATAGAATCCGTGAGCGTGATGTAGTAAGTGGAAAAGTTCCTCAAATTAAAATAAGATGTGAATGGTTATACGTGATAACTAAATAATGAGAAATAAATACAAATGTCGTAATTATGGGAATGGAGAATTTACCCATTATTGAAATGGTAATGTTAGTATAGTTATATGATTGTGTATGCATATACTATCTATGTGTGAAAATCATGCCCACGCTACTTGCTATCCCTGAGGTTTCCGTGCTGGGACAAACTTATCTCGATGGGACCTTTATGGGGGATATTGACTTGTACCCTAGAAGATAGATATCCTTGGTACAGGCTATCGGAATGATAGTTCAGACGGTCTTAAGAGATGCGGGTATGTGCTTTCCTCTTAGAGACTTGGAATCTATGCTTCGCCTCATTTTGTTTGTGTATAGGTATCCTTGGTACAGGCTATCGCAGTGATAGTTCAGACGGTCCTGAGAGACTTGGAATCTATACTTTGTCTCAATATTATTTGAGCATGTGTTGATACAGTTCGAGAGTGATTCCGAATCTGTATTCCCTTAGTACGAGTGATACGGGGATTGAATAGTAGAGTATGCCCGCACCATAGTTGTTATTTGGGGTGCTGTTGTGATACATATATATATTTTATGAGTAGTTAATATATATACGAAATTCTGAAATCTGGAACTGCCTACTGTGATGAGACATGTAGGACATGGTTGATGACTCAAATTGTAAATACTTGTTTTGAGAAAGTATAATATGGCACTGGAAAACTTTATTGATTTATAAAGTTTAAAATGAGAACTTTGGTTGCTAATTGAAATATCCTTTTCGAACGAGTAAGCTAAGATAAGTTAAATCATTGGGAAGATTAGTGCGATAAATGATAAGACAAACCGTTGGGAAGGTTAGTGCGATAGGTGTGCACATTAGAAGAGAGGTAAGAATTCCATAAGAGAGTGACGCACTAATATGTTGTTGCATTGGCCTGTATCAATTTAAATACTTGCTAAAGAAATTTTAAATCATATACACTATCGGGCTCTGACCCGTTTTTTTCTCTCTCTCTCTCTCTCTTGTATATATATGTATGTATTACAGGTGCCCAGCCACATGGGCATCTTGCTTAGGATCTCTTGGAAGGAACGCGCTGCAACTTAGGTGGAAGTTGCAGGACTTTTGATTAGACGACTTCGTTCATTTGGATCCACTCTTAGTACTTTCATCTAGTTGGGCATGTGTAGCTCTTTCCATTATTCCGTTGTTATTGGACATTTGTATTTCAGTTATTTCCAGTATTGTTACTATGGGATTTATTCAGTTTGGATGTGTGACTTTAGATTTCGTATGTTGACATTCGATTGACGAATGTATTAAATTAATTGGATTATGTTGCAGAATTTAATGTGGTGTGATTCTTACTTATTGAATGTTGTTAATAAAAAAAATTATTTTTCTTTAAATAAAATTTGGAAAGTATGTATGAACATGGTTTTGACACTTAGCTTAATTAATTAGGGTGTTAAATTGGAAAAATTTATTTTTCGACAGTGATGCTAAGAATGGACCAACTGTTCACCTTGATTTAATTCAATAAAGGAGTGATCGCCCGGTATTTAATTAGGCGGGGTGTCACATAAACGACCATAAAAGACATAAACACATAAGTTTTACACACTCGCTTAGTATCAATGTGTCTAAACATGGTTTTACAGATTGAAGGGGCATGGACTAAAACTAAAAAAAAATGACCCAACCACTTTGACATGTCTAAGTATATCTATTCGACCGAAATAATTTATCAACATTTGATTTAGCCTCACATGTCAAATAAAGAATTCAAAACGATAAATAAACACAATACGTAATTGCCTAGAAATTTGACGATTCCTGAATCAATAGCATCAAAACAATTAAGCTCAACTATGACTCATTATGCAGACCCAATTGATCTTCAACTTAAACAACCTAAAAAATATATATCATTTTTTTTCTTTTTCATTTAAAAATATCTAATTTTTGAAGCATCAATGTAAAAAATTTGGCCTTGGCAATTTTTTTTTTTTACCTCTCAAAGAGGCTTTTGCCATCTGTGGCCTTTCATACAAAGGAGATTTCTCATTTCATTGCCCTTTTTCCTGTACACTCATAATTTTGAAAAATATCGAACAAATTCACGAGTAATGACTTTTACAAGCATAAATACCCCTTAGTAAAAAAGATTATGTATATTACAAGATTGTTGGGAGAATACCTCACTTAGCTCGTGACATATGAAGTTAAAATCCAAAAGAGCTCGAGCAAAGTGTGTGCAGAGGCATATACGAAATGAATCCATCATGAAAATTAATTTCAAACTATTTCGTGTAAACTTGATTAAGAACTATGCACGCATTGAAAATCAAAATCAGATGTCCTAGTCACATGGATACATGGAAGTAATCGAACTCAAACACACCGATATGCCACACAATATGTGTAACACTAAAATACACATAAGAACAAAATCTTTTTGAGTTTTATAAACACTTTAAAAAAGGATATGAAATTATAAAGAACAACTCAAAAGAGAAATGAAATCATGTAGTATTTTTCTCGTTAAGACAAAAAAGTGCAACATTAGTATATGAAAAACATGCAATCACAATAACTCGTAAGACATATCATGGGATGAGTCATGTGAGAGCAAACGAGGGTTAACAAGCCTAACATTTGATGACTCCAAATCAGATCTCCTAACCCGCATAGGTATAACGTGACGAATTTAGTCTTAGGGAACCTTAATGACACTAGCATTAATCTTCCTAGGACCTTTTCTAAGATCATAATCGAGATGTCTAAAGTGACCTTTCCTACTATAGTGTGTGCAAGTGTAGACACGAGAAATATTACCTTTAGGCTGACCTTTTCTAATACCCCTATCTTTAGTTGGCTCTCTTAAAAGCATTGTCTTGGCTTTAACACTGGAAGTATTAATATCATCGAAGTCAATCCCATACTTGTCATCTTTGATTCGGACGGTGCCTAAAATTTTATTCAACTTCGACTTAGACATCAAATCAAATTTGACATTAGTTGAGTCTCTCAATTTTTTTTCCAACTCCATAATTCTAGACTCGAGCAAATGCGTAGACTATTCCAATTCAAGAATCTCCTTCTTCAAAACCTCCATCAAACTATGAAGGCTATCTCTCTAACCCTTATTGTACTCTAGCTTATCCTTAAGAGTCCTCTCATGTTCCCTAAGATCCTCAATCAATTTAGCATTATCACCACCTATGGTACTTTCCTTATCTTTATCTTCTGAACACAAGTTGGCCTTTTTTAACTCCAATTACTCTTTGTATAACTCTCGAAAGGCCACTCGAAGCTCACTATCCTCCTTATCTTATTTTTCTTCTTCTTCTTCATCATCTCTCCTCTCCTTACTATCTTGGGAACCTAAACACTGGACCTCAGAACCTTCATGATCATTATTATCTTCAAAGGCTGAATACACTTCATTTAAGCCCGCATAACTAGCCATGAATGTGGTGTAGTTACGCTCAGTGGGGGAATTAACTTCCTCTTTTGACTCACTATCACTAAGGGTGGTATTGTATAAATTTGGTTTCTTACCCTCCTTTCTTAGTTTAGTGGGACACTCACAAGAATAATGCCCTAAAGCTTGTCATTCAAAACACTTGTCTCAATCATCCAACTTCTTAGGACTATCCCTATTCTTCCTATTATGGTCATGAAAGTTCTTAGGTTTCTTTTCAAAACTCTTTTAAAAGATCTTCTCATCTCTAAGCTTAAAATACTTCTTGAACTTAAGGTCACCTGCATGTTCTTAGACTCTCATAGCGTCAACACCACCTAGGGAATCTAGGTCCGTGACTTTTGTGTTAAATATTCTAAGCATTAAATTTAAGCTTTTTCTCACCGATCTAGACTCAAGAATAGTCTCACCTAATTTAAATGAGGAGTTGACAATATTTAACAAATTGACATAAAACTTATCAAAATACACATTCTCTAACATCTTAACTATCTCAAACTTAGTCATGAGATTTTATAACATGGAAACCCTAAAATTATATGTTCCTTTGTGTGTGGATAATAAAATATCCTAAGCATCCTTCGCTCTCTCACATGTTATAATGCATCTAAACTCTTCACCAGTCAATTGTAAAAAATTGTGTTCACACCCCTGGAATTAAATGTCGAGGCATCATTTTTAGCCGTTGTCGAGGAAGCATATGCTTTAGACGCACCACCTTCGGTTGGAGGAACCCATATACAACCGAGTTCCAAATGTTCTCATTGATAGATTTAAGGAAAAATAACATCCATTCTCCTAATAGGGATAGTTTATCCCATCAAATAATGGAGGTTGGCCATGGGAACTTCCCTCTAAGTTAAAATCCATTTAAACCGTAAGCAAGAACAAAATAGGGATCTAATATAGCAAACTAATGTAACTCGCTCTGATACTAATTTGATAAGGCTAATGTTCCCTAGGGTTTGTAGAGGAAAAACATCACTAAATTTTATTTTCATAATTTTAAATTAACTTGCACTAATTAAGAAAACCCACAAGTGTTGTGTAAAATTATTTACAAATTTTAGTCTTGACCTCAGCATGTATGAGTATAAGAAAGAGTATAATATGCAAACCACAACATGGTGATGTAAGAGGAAAACCCACAACGAAAAAAACCTCGGATGGCTCATCCATACAAGTCCACTACGATATAGGTCTATTTACAATTACAAATTAGACTTATTCACTGACCTGAGGCCTTCAAGCCTTGACACAATTCTTTATCCCTTATTACCTTATTCATAGCCACACAACACAAGCATGTTTTCATGTCTTAATATCTTATTGATCATACTTGTCTCATGACTAGTCCAGCCACCGCTTAACACAAACACGGTCTCTATTGGTTGAAATGTTCATTGTATGAAGATAAAACCAGTATGATGCAAAACAGAAAAGATCTCAAACAAATATATAAATGTAGGATTCTTGGATCTCAAATTTAGGTGTAAACTAGGGTTTTTTGTTTAAAAACCTTTTTCATAAATTAAACACATAAATTTGGAGAAGTCTTTAAACAAGTTTGGAAATATAAAAATCTTAGAAAAGTCTCACCAGAATATGTTGCTATGTACTCCTATTTATAAGAGGTTTGTAAAAATATAATAATGATCAAAATCAATTTAGAAAAAATAGAATTCTTCAAAAAAAATTCATGCTCATTCGCACGATATTGTACCTCGTTCGAATGAAGTAAAGTATCTTATTCAAATACCATTCAAATGATATATCCAAGAAGACTCCAGAGAAGGGTGAAAATTATCTCATTTGAATAGTATTTAATTAGGTATCATATCTCGTTCGAACAACTTACGAATTTCATTCTAACAACGTGATGTAAAAATTATATTTCTTCCAAAAAAAACATAAAAAAAGAATAAAATCATTATAGAACAATTAAAAACAAAATTTTAAACTCCTAACACCCCAAAATAAAATCTAGAGATCAAACATAAACATGTATTCGTAACTCATTGAGATCCCTCTAATCAAACATAAACATGTATTCGTACCTCATAAAGATGAGACTCGGCTCGAAACATGATGTATACTTTATTTTTTGCCACTATGATCTTCACTAATACATCACAAGCTTGAAGGGAAAAAAACTCAAGTCCTAATATATGACTCAAACAAGTTTTGTTCAAACACGGAATAAATCCAATACATACAAATTTACTCAATTAAAAATTGTTCCCTTAGAGTCTTTGGGCTCCTTATATCTAACATTGCTAAATTTTTTTATAGGTTCGCCTTTATCCCCCTTTGTGTGGCGATGAAACCTAAGGATTTCCATGACGCCATGATGAAAGTGCATTACTCTTGGTTCGGCTTCATCTGAGATTAGTTAGGAATTTTGAATGTTTTCTCTAAGTTGGTAATGTGTTCCTCCTCCCTCAATTTTTTCACTAGAATATCATTGATATAAACCTCCATCGTCCTACATATTTTCTTCTCAAACATTTCATTAACGAGCCTTTGATACGTAGGCCCCGTGTTCTTTAATCCGAATAGAATCAATCGGTACAAGTATGATCCATGGCCCATCACAAATGATGTTTTCTCTTCATCGATGGGATGCATTCGGATCTAATTGTAACGATAATATGCACCCATGAAGGATAACACCTCATGCATACTTGTGGCATCCACAAATGTATCAATGTTTGGGAGTGGATACTAGTCCTTTGGATAATCCTCATTAATGTCTGAATAATCCACCCAGATGCACCATTTTCAGTCCGGCTTCCAGACCATCATGACATTTTATAACCATTCGGGGAGTTGACATCCCAAATAAACCCCGTGTCGAGAAGCTACCCCACCTTGACACGGGTCACCTATTTCCTTTCGGGGGTGAATTCCCTCTTCTTTTTTTCATATCCACCAATTGGTTAGGTCAATCTTCAACTAATTGGTCATTAGTGAGGCGTCTATGACCAACCTGTCCTCATGGACCTATGAAAACATCTTATTATGCCTTTTCAGAAATGAAATCAACTCCCCCCTCCATTAGATGTTCAATAATGACCCCAAATACTCTACCTTATCAAAAATATTATCTTGCAAAGGAATCAGGATTAAGTCTTCTACTGGACACCCCATAGTCGGTTCTTTTATTTGATCCAACCCATCTACATGGAATATTTAATTCTACTTTATTACCGATGAAAAGTAATAGCTTCTCGCACATAATTGGCTCTAGTGTATGTAATGAGTGCATTATTTTGTATTATTTATGCCCAAATATAGACCTTGTTAGGCCCGTTTTATGATAAATAATGAGCTTTTATATTACTTTTTATAATTCGAAAGAAAAATGTAAGTTTGAAACAATTCGAGATAAAAATGCAAATTTATCAAATCGGGTGTAACGTTTGTAGAATCGCTACAGCAGAAATATTGCGACTTCTCAAATAAAATTCAATTTTAATTAATCCCAAATTTTAGTTAAACCCTAAAACATGCATCTAGATGATTTATCCAATAAAACAAAGCATGTAGTATAAAACAAACAATTTCAAAAAAAATCCCCGAAGGGCAAAACCTTTTTATTTCACTATATTTGTAAATAACAACTTACACAGATTACAATGAAATAGGGTGACACACGAATACCCGTAGGTGTCATTTGTTGTCGTCATCAAAGGAACAACCGCAGCTATTCCTCAAGAACACGCACCTCTATCTTCCGCAATGAATCCACATACAACGAATCGACATGGACGCACAGTTCAATCTTCACAGAGACTCCCTCCACAATAGCATAAATCCCTCCAGTTGTAGAGTTCTCCCCATAAAGCATAAATTTCAATAAAGTTGAATCTAGGGTTCCAAAATAATTCACTAAAAGATTGGAATGTTTTGGAAATTGAAAATCAAAGGTTAAAGAACCTAAGAGAAGAAGACAAAAGAATTTTGCAGAAGAAGTTTTGTAACAGTTCAAAAATGTAGGTCTTCTTATGAAAAACGGAGTTGGAGACTCCTATTTATAAAAAACTTAAGGCGGCACGTCGTTCGAACAAGGTTGAATGTCGCTCGAACGAGATGCTATGTCGTTTGAGCGACAAGAATAGGTCGCTCGAATGAAAAACATAACACGTGGAAAATGTCATTTGAACGATAAAAGCATGTCATTTGAACGACCTATCAAACGAGATTTCACACATGCTTGTAGATAATTTCAATATGAACGCGTGGTCACCAGTTTCGTATTTTTTTTGATTTTTTATGAATTTTCTACGGAAAAGTGTCCGAGAACAAAATCTTTAGAAAAATATTTGATAAAAATAACCCAAAACTTTAAGTGAAATGCTAAGGAATTAAAACACAACCTTTCCAAACTTAACCTCGTGGATGTTTGAATGTTGAAGATATTGATATTCGGATTCGTCTTTGATGCTTGAGTGTTCTTGAATGCTCTTTGATGGTGTAGCGTTATACGACATACTAAATTGGTAACGGACTTATAAAATAATTTTCTTACAAATCTCCCCCTATGTGTATGCCGGTACAAAATAAAAACTCTGAATTATCAAATCAAAGTGCCTGTACAAATCTAATATCCCCCATGAACCCAAAAATGGAAAATACTAAAATTTGCAAGTCTTCAAATTTTCTTCAAAAATTTTTAAGTTCAAATCTTCAAACCTTTAAACTTTTCTTATTAGGGTGTGCAATATAATTATCTTCAATCTTAGTACCTACACACATGAGATAAAGTAAAATACCTTCGTGACGCATCAAGTTTGAAATGATATAAGAATTAATCAATCAATTTAATCAAATCTCCCCCATAATGAAAAATCCCCCATAAAATCATAATGCGTTGTCCCCCTTTTTATTATGTCCCCAAATAGACAGATAAGAAGAAACAGACTAAACATGGAGTGTCACGATAAAAGTGCATAGAAAATATGAATCAAACTACGCGTATGGAAAGGTGTAACTCAAAAGATTTCCACAAACTATTTTTGATTTTTCAATTTTTTCAAAGAAAAAATAATGATACAAAAATCACACCATGGATTTATACTAAAACAACCAAGTCATGGAAATGGAATGTATGGGTGTGAACACATTCGATAGTTAAATCAAGTCAATCAATCATATGTGCACGATGAATACGAGATATCCTAGGTGTAAAATTGTTGAATTTAGATGACATCGTCTTAGTCAAATCAACAAATCAAAGTCTAAATGATTTCCACGGCAATAAAGTTTAAAACTATTTAGTGCCATTTTGAGAACTTTTCAAAGGACGTGCAAACCCGTGGATATCCATCCAAAACTCCCTCATATAAAATTATGCAATTTTATTTTTCTAATGAGGTTCTAAATTCTCAACTTAGAGAAAACCTATTTGACCAAATTTTTGTCTTATTTCATTTTTTATTGCCTTTATTTTTTTGTGCGGGATCTTCTCAAACGATGGCTTTCAGGACGTGATTATTATTTACTCACGGCCCTTTCCCGCGTCACTCATAATTTTTTTCAAATTTAAACAAATTCCTAATGGGCAATTGTTTTTATATGAACTACTTTTATTACTCTCGTATTATTGCACTTGGTTCCTTTTTAAGGACATGATTGAGATGAAAACACTCGACCAACATGTGATAGATAAGTACAATAATCAAACAAATTCGTGAAAGTGTGGAGTAAAGGATATCATGAGTCAAACATGTAGAAAGTAACAACTAATTACATCTCAATGACTCCAAACATTATAAAGCACGTGGATGAATTGACATATTGTCTCAAAACACTATCAAATAGTCACATGAAAAATGGAATGAATTTGTGACTCGGTCATCCTAAGTATTTATTCATAAATGGTGTAAACAAAATATAAAACTCTTTTTGGATTTTTGAAAAAAAATTCAAAATAAAATCTTTTTATATTTTTCAAAAAATTTTAAAAAACTAAATACAAAATGATACAACCAATAATAAGCATACAATATCGATATGAGCATCATCCTATGCTAGCAAATATTAATCACACAAATGAATCAAGAACCAAATCAGGTGTGATAAACTAATGTGCACTACGTTAAAGTGAGTCATAACACTAGAAAGAATATAACATGATGTATAGCTAGTGTATGACAAACATCCAACACAATCAACCAAGAGATCTCACATGGGGTAAATCACGTGCAAGAAAACGAGTATCATGAACATATACACTGTAAGCCTATAAATCCGATTTTCTAAACCAAATAGATTTGTAATGACACGTGGGGGTTTGGGGAATTGAAGTTATTCTTTTATTAATCTTCCTAGGTCCTTTTAAAAGCTTGTAACAGAAGCGCCTAAGATGACCTTGCCTACCTCAATGTGTGCAAGTGTAAATCGGGCGGTGTGTGTTACCTAAAGGTCGCCCTCTCCTCAAATTTCTCAGTTGCTCTCTCCGAATTTGCCTAGGTGGCTATCTCCTAACAAACTTAGGTGCCTCTTTCTTAACAATCCTAGGAGGCTCTCTCACATGTGTGGGAATGGATGCAACATATTTTTCAAGACCAATCCCACCCCTATCCTATTTTATCTCGATGGTGCCTAAAATCTTATCAAGTTTTTTAAACCTAGACTCCAAATAAAATTTCACTTTACTTTAATCTTTCAATTTTACCTCAAGTTCACCTATTCGAGATTCAAGCAAATGCCTAGAGTCTTCAAACACTAAAAGTTCCTTTCTCATAACTTCCATCACACCTCCAAAACTATCTCTCTCACCATCAACATATCATAATTTCTCTTTAAGCATCTCCTCACGTGCCCTAAGATCCTTAATCAATGCATCAGTATTACCATTATCTAAAGCACACTTCTTCAATTCAGCTTCAAGTTTTCCCTTTCTATCTTTAAAGTTTCAAAATACAAATTATTGTAGTCACCTTGCAACTCACTCAATTCTTCTTCTTCCTCCTCACTCTTTTCACCCTCACTCTCACCACTAATCACACGGATGGAAGATGTCGCCTTGAAGCATAAAAGACTTCTTCTTCAGAATCACTATCACTAAGGGTAGAAACATGAGAAACTGGTTTATTCAATTTCACTTTTAAATTTGTGGTACTCTCACAACAAGGACACCTCTCAGATTCGTTTTCAACAGAAGAATTAAAACAAGAGTTCGTGTGAATTTTTCAGTTAACCTTTTCAAAAAGTTGACATCGAAAATCATCAAAACCACCAAAAGCCATTTTTGTGAAAAATCAGGATCAAAACACAATAACTTAGTGCAACAGGCTCTGATACCAATTTGTAGAATTTCTACAGTGGAAATATTGCAACTTCTCAAATAAAATCCAATTTTAATTAATACCAAATTTTAGTTAAACCCTAAAACATGCATCTAGATGATTTATAAAATAAAATAAAACATGCAGGATAAAACAAAGAATTTTAGAAAAAATCCCCGAAGCGTAAAACTTTTTTATTTCACTATAATTTGTAAATAACAACTTACACGGATTACAATGAAATAGGGTGACACACGAATACCCGCAGGTGTCGATCTTTGCCGTCAGCAAAGGAGCAATCGTAGCTACTCCTCAAGAACACGCACCTTTGTCTTCAGTAATGAATCCACACGCAGCGAATCCACATGGACACGCAATACAATCTTCACAGAGACTCCCTCCATAATAGCACGTAGATCTCCGGTTTTAGAGTTCTCCCCACAAAGAATAAATTTCAACAAAGTTGAATTTAGGGTTCCAAAACAATTCACTAAAAGATTGGGATGTTTTGTGAATTGAAAATCAAAGGTTAAAGAACCTAAGAGAAGAAGATAAAAGAATTCTGCAGAAGAAGTTTTGTAACAGTTCAAAAATGCAGGTCTTCTTATGAAAAACGGATTTGGAGACTCCTATTTATAAAAATCTTAAGGCGACGGATCATTCAAACGAGGTTGAATGTTGCTTGAATGAGATGTTATGTCGTTTGAACGACAAGAACAGGTCGCTCGAACGAAAAACATGACATGTGGTAAATGACAGGTGGAAAATGTCATTTGAACAACAAAAGCATGTCGTTTGAACAACCTATCAAACGAGATTTCACGCGAGCTTGTAGATAATTTCGATACGAACGTGTGGCCGCCAGTTTCGTATTTTTCTAATTTTTTATGAATTCGTTATGATTTTTCTACGGAAAGGTGTCCGACAATAAAATCTTTAGAAAAATATTTGATAAAAATAACCCAACACTTTTAGTGAAATGCTAAGGAAATAAAACACAACCTTACCAAACTTAACTTCGCGGAGGTTTGAATGTTGAAGATCTTGATATTCGGATCCGTATTTGATGCTTGAATGCTCTTCAACGGTGTAGCGGTATACGACATACTAAATTGATAACGGACTTATAAAATAATGTCCTTACAAAGTATAAATTTAAAAACTTTATTGGCCTAAAATTAATTTTTAAAGTGTTTTTCGAGGGAAAATAAAGCCCCCTATGAAGTTTGGTTGAATTCCGAGTTAAAACGAATAAAATATGAAGTTTGTTGACTAAAATGCAATTAGAAGGGCAATTCGGTAATTTTATAAAATATTATGGACCTAAATTTGAATTAATTATTTTATTTTTCATTTTTATAAGTACCCCTACAATAAAGTAATTGATATGCCAAATTTGTTAGGTCACGACATGATCGACACAGCTGCATTCAAATATTTTTATAAACTCACTCGAGTGTCCGTTGAGGTCGTGCCATCACTTATCGGAATGGTCTTTAAAACACTCACAATTTTTAGTGGGGCCAAATTTGAAAATGGGAAATTTTGAAGGTGAAAAACCAACTTGAAAAATCTGTTATGAATAGTGAGGATAATTGGGAGCAAAAGAAAAAGGGACAAAAATGTGTGAAAACCAGTTGACTTATTGGAGCAATTCGTGGCTCCCAAAGGAAGATATTGAATCAATTTAAAGTAATCCTAGTACAATAACACATCTCAAGGCCTATGTGTACTACTTAACTTGATCTCATAATTTTTAATTCAAATCCACCAATCTTAAATAGTCTATTTTATTTAAAATACAATTTCGAGAATAACTCTTTAAAAATTGGTCTTTAAATTTTTAAAAGTCTATTTTCAACCAATAACGAAAGTATTTTACTCCCACTCAATAATATCATATTTGTTCCTATAAATAGGCACCTCGAGAATAATTTTTAGATTGGAAGGGTATTTTGGAGAGTAGAAATTATATTTTAGAGGGACAAGAATTGTACTTATGTGGGGTCGTTAAGTTTAATTTTGAGACATAATTATTTGTAAGTTTGATTGATTAATCAGAATTATTATTCATGCTTCCAATTTTATCATGTTGTTCATTATGCTTGCGTAAATGTTCTACTTGGACAAGGTGAAGTTTATCGTTTGTGGGGAGAATTCCCGACAAGTTTTAATTGAAATAAAAATTCGGTATTCATTTAAAACGATAAGAGAGTGCATTTTAAACCTTAAAAACTATTTGATAATTTGTATTTTAATTTTTGATGTGACTACTTTTTATAGGGTTATGATTTTATTAAATTAATTTATAACTCATGCTTAAAGAATACATTTAAAGCTTAAAAGTAATGTTTTTATAGGAATAGGGATTTAAGACGTCTAAAAAAATTAGAAACATTAAATATTTCAATAACGCCGGTGTTTTATTTTCCCGAATGTACGCGGTGAGAGTCGGTACATTTTGTGTTATAAAATTGGGAGTGGCAAAATTAAATTAATACGTAATATTAGTTTAAAAGTGATAAATAGATCCAAAGTCTTAATTTTCTTCCGTATTTAGTTGCATATCTTTTGTTGCTCTCATTACTCATTAGTTATTTTTCCTTTAGTATTAGACTATAATTTCAAGAAAATGAATGTTTTATTTTTCAGAGCAACTTTTTTTGCCTTTTGCATTCTCGTTAGGAAAAATTTCACAAAAATAAAAAATAAAGAAAATTCAAAAATTTCAAGAAAATATTTTCCCCTCTTATTAGTCTTATGTTTATATTGAAAAAAGATAAAAAGATCATATTTATGCTTTTTTTAGTTAGTAGTAGTTTTGTCACTAATTTTCTCATATAAACGACCTACTCAGATTAAGGGGACAATCGAGCCACGCCTGTGGTTAGGTAACACGCAGGTTCAATTATATGAATAATTTATTATAGTTTCAATCACTTAGTAAAAAATTATCTCACCCTTCCATCCTATAAAGGAATCACTGAGCAAGCATGTGCCCTCTACCAAAATAGGTCAAAGTACGACCCGCATTCCAGTATGTACAATTAGGGGTGGCGAGACCACCCCAATCTTCGTGTTCTAAAGTTTAGTATCAAAGAGGTGTTGGCCGGTCTTCAGGTAATCCACTCCTGGTTTCCAAAAAAAATGCCTCCACACTAGTCAAGTATGTTCAGGAAGTGCACGATGTCAATACCCCACTGGTTAGTGACACTATAGATTTGAATGCATGGCCACCCAATCTGTCTCTAGATTTAAGTTTTGAAGAATCTGAAGAAGAATTTGGTTCAATTGATGAAGATCTCACTATTTATTGGACTCACTTCCTCATTTAAAGGAGAGCTACTAGGAAAATATGATAGATCAATTCCTTATTTGTAAATCAACATCCAAGCCCTTCGAAAGGATGATGACATGTGAGGTTTTATCTATCAATGATGAGGGGGTTGAAAAAATCATTGGAGCATTTTCTTCTACTGATGCATGTTTTATCACGCCACATTTTCTCTTTACACCATGTCATTCTTCTTTATAACTTGATTGTTTTGCAGAGATTGAGAATGTAACTATAATATCATCCAATTTAGAGCCCAATTTATTCATTCTCGAGTTCGAGGGGAGCCTAATATTAACGTGTCATTCAAAATTTTATTATAGTAGCCTCCTTAGGTGTTACCATCCATGTCATACCTTAATGGCCCACATCACCACAATTTTACTCACTACATTCATTGTGTTCCTTCATGTGTATATATTTTCTATTGGGTTGATTCCCTATTGTTCGGGCTATTTATTTTATGATGGAATGCATGTGAGATCGGTTGAAAGTTGGTAACAGAAGTGGAAGTTCATAGGTAATATCATCCTTTACTTCTTGACTTTAGTTTCTTTTTCCATTTTTTATTTGATCATACATTGAGGACAATGTAAATTTAGATTTGGGGGGTATGGATGGAAGTTTTGAAAAAAAATGATAAAATTCATAAAAATTAGGAGAAGATTCAAAAAATTATAAAAGATCTTCAATATAATTGAATTTTGAAATGATAAATTAATACAAAATTAATTCAAAAATCTCTTAACTTATAAAATTTTACACATTAGCAACATAATATGATCAAAATGGATATTGAGACAAAATTTAATATGCTTCACGAATAAATGTGGAGATTTTTTACCTGGTGAGATTTTGTGTCACTCACCATTTCGAGAGATTTAAATCAATGCAAGTGAATATAACTCAAACTTTCCTTCAGTGATAAGTCATTAATGATCTCAAATTCTTTGTTTTGTTTGATTACTGAAACAAAAGTTAAAAATTTGAATCTTAAGCACTAGAAGTCTTAGTAAGTTGACTTGAGACACAAATATGTTTAACGAAACTTGAGAAATGATGTTAGGCCTTCCTTCTGAAAGCCCAAAATTCAGTCTATACTGACCTTTTTATATTATATTTCTGCAAGCCCATTTGAGCCAAAAATAAAAATGATCCCTTCTTTGAAAACTCAAAGACCTACCTAAATCCAACTGGGCGGTAAAGCCAATATCCATTTTTAAGAATACTATGGTCAAATTTGAAGCACCTTATACCTTTGACTTGCTTAAGACTATACTGTATAAGTGTCCAACTAGTTTGGAAATAGTGACAAAATTGGTTGTCCAACTTAGAATCCAAAGAGCCTCAGATCTTATCTCTCTAATCCTCTTCAATGATCCATGAAGGTATAAATTGAATCACACTACACACAATTAGAAGTGCATACATGTGTTCATATTGATTAAAATTGAGCGTGTGTTTAATTCCCCTTGAATTGGAGCTTTAATAATTTTTTGAGAATTTTTTAAATATTTTTTAAACATTTTTTTAAATAATTGTTTTTATTAATAAAATGGGATTATATAATTTGTGGGGTTAATATTATATTTTGTAAACTTCATTTCTCACTCGAATGTCTGGTTGGGTAGAATCTCAAAGCGCTAGAGACTTCAGGGTACCTTCTGTAATTACTTTGGACGCCCATGTGTGAGCCTCTCATATGTCAACACTTGTCATCCTCCGGGTGTACCTATTTGTGTTTGTTATGTGAGAAGGTTGGATGGTTGATTGCTGAACGTTGGATCATTCCTAATCGAGGGTCTGCATGTGTTCTTAGTTAATCCCGGTGCTATCCATATGAACCAATCACAATCATTTTTAATCACCGCTGTTTTATAACCTTTGGATCAAGTCAAAGTTTGCAAGACTTGATCTCAGCCCTTGATTTCCCTCGAACATCCAGAACCTTCCCTCAGCCCTATAAATACCCTCCACTTCTCAGTCTTAGAAGACTTTTGGGCATTCGTCTTTCTGAGAAAAAAAAATAAGAGAGAAGTGAGAGAGAAGAGAGAAAAGAAAAGAGAGAAGAGAGAGAAAGGAAAACTGTTATCCAAACCCTAACCCTAACCCTAAACACTTCAACTCCGAAACAAACCTTCGTATATTCAACCCCAAACACAACCCTGAGTGTTTGAGAGAGAGAGAGTGGTTTGTTCATATCGAAGCAGTAACCTCCTTGTCTTTGATCTTGTTCCAACTTAAACATTCGTGTGAAGATCTTGTTTCTTTTTCATAGAAACTTTAGATCTACACTCTGCATGTTACATTTTCACTAGATCTGCATATTTACTACTTGATTTAAGAAAATCTTTACTGATTTAGTTTTGAAAATGTTTTGTGGTTTCTATTCTTACGAAACTTAACCCTGACCTAGTTGGATTCACACTTGGAGATTTTCAATCTCACAAATGTTTTCAAAAAGAGACTGATTAAGATCTTAACCGATTTTAAAAGCAAGATATCCGTGGAATCTGGGTTATATTTAAAGGTAAAAAAGGGTTCAAGTTCTGTGAGAAAGAAATAAACTAAAATCACTGCATATAGTCTTTATATGTAATTTACTAGGACTGTCTGTAAATCTAGGTGTGTGTGAGTTCATGCATGTTGGTAGGAATCACTACACAAACACTTAACACACTACTACACTGGAAGTGTTGTGTATAAGATCAGAGATCATTGAGTCGACATAAGGAAGCTAAAGCGAAGGAAGTTAGCAAACTGGAAGAACATCATCAACAAATCATATCAATGAGAAGTTAGAAGGACACCAAGTGGGGTATATTCCTAAACTTAGAATATCTTTATTTGTGTGCTTGCATGTTGTATTGTTTGTAACTATTATTTGTTATTAGTGGATTTTTACTTTTGAGACTTAGAAGTCACCGTGGATGTTTCCTCTGTTGGGAGAGGTTTTACCACGTTAAAAACTGTGTGTTGATTATCTTCATCTACTCATCTCATTCTATAAGTGTGCTGAATTTTTGAAACTGCCTTAGTTTTAAAAACTGATTACACAGTCTTAATTACTCTCGTACATAAGTTTCTTTGTAAACACATCTTGTTTATAATTTTTATTTTTCAAAAGAAAAGGGTTTCTTCAACAAACATCTCGGAGTTGCTTATACAGTTTAATCTTGTATTAAACGTCATTAGCGACGTTTTTCAATTGGTATCAGTGCCCTGTTAACTTTTATTTCAAAAGATCTTGTGTTTCTGAAATCGTTTTCTGAAAAACCTAACTATGGACGAGAAGAATGAAAGGTTTGGTAATCTGTCCAGACCTCCACCCTTTGATGGAAACAACTTTGCTTACTGGAAAGTAAGAATGGTTGCCTTCATCGAAGGGACTTTAGGTGATGATGTCTGGGACATTATTGAAAACGGATACACTTATCCTACTAAACCAGCCACTGAAGGAAGTGATGAGAGGGTAAAGAAAATCTTAAGTGAGTTTACCCAAGAAGAAAAAACTATTTCTCGAAATAACAATAAAGGCAAGAATGCCATTTTCATGTCTATTAATGAGTATGAGTTCAAGAGAATCTCATCTTGTGCCACTTCTAAGGAAGTGTGGGACACATTAATCACTGCCCATGAAGGAGACTCAAGAGTTAAAGCTGCTAAAACTCAAATGCTTATCCAGCAGTACAACTCTTTGATCATGTCTGATTCTGAATCTTTTGATGATTTTTACATGAACTTGACTGATATAGTCACTAAGTTGCATGCTAATGGTATTACTTATGATAGAAATGAAATTGTTTCTAAAATCCTAAGGTCATTACTACAAAAGTTTGACTGTAAGAGGTATGCTATTGAGGAAATGAATGATCAAAACCTTACCCATGAGTTACTCAGTAGCAAACTTAGGACTGTGGAAATGGAATTAGACTTTAAAAAACAATTAAATCATTCCCAAAGAAAACAACCCAACTCTAACTTGAGTTTTGCCTCTAAGATACCCAAACTTGAGTCTAATTTGACTAACTCTGACTCTGATGAGGAGTGCGATATAGAAAAACTAGATAATCAGATTGCCTTGATGTATAAACAATTGAAGAAAATTGTCAAATTTCGAAACAAACAGGCATCTAAACAAGGCAAGCCTAATTATCATACTCTGTCTAATCCCAAACCTCATGAGAGAGGTCTTGATAAACATCCTAAGGACAACAACTCCAGACCCATTAGAGACCTTAAAAAGATTGAATGTTTTAGATGTGGGAAACTAGGTCACATTGCTCACGATTGCAGAGTTAATCTAAATAAAGCCAACACACACAATAGAGCCAATGTCTGTAATACTTGGGATGATTCAAGTGAATCTGATGAAGAGGAACTTGAGTCATCAAATGTTCTTGACCCTTGCATGTCTTTTTATGCTAAGATCATTTACAATGATGATATGCCTATGTGTGATAATGATGCTTCTACTCCTGCTTGTGTGAATACTGTTTTGACTGGCCTAGATGCTTTATTATCTGAAAATGTTGCTAGTTCTAATTCCGTGTGTGTGAGTCAAAGTGATCTTGATAATGACGATGCAAATGGGTGCGTGAGTACTAAAACTGAATCGTTAGGGGTCACTACACACACTTCACTTAGCGACTCAGACACAGATGACCTCCCAGATATTCATACATTGTATGCTAAAACTCTCAAAAAAGGCACTAGACTGGAGAAGACTATTAGAGACCTGACTAAGAAATTAGATGATCTAAGTCTTATTGTGAAGCTGAATGCCGAAGAGTACACTAACTAGTGTCTGTCTCATCAATCTCAAATTGAAACTTTTGATCAAAAATTAAAAGAGTTGACTAAAATTAATGAAACTCTGGAAATGAAATACAAGGGAACATTATTAGAACTGGAGGAAGCAAAAACGAAGATAGCTACTGTTTTCAAAAAGTTTTCTAAGTTTGAAAGCAATTCAAATTGTTTTACTGACTTTGTTGTTGACTCCAAGACCAATTCTGATGATAGAACCGGTATTGGGTTTTGTCCTAAGAACAAACCACAAACTACAAAACTTGAACCTATTAAGTTTGTGTCTGGGGGCAAAAGACCAATTGAAACATGTCCATATATTCAGTTTATTAAAAAGGACTTTGATCAAAAGAAACAACAGAAAGACATTGGAGAGTCTAGTAATTCTAAGGCTGACACTACACTTAAGACTAAATACGTCTGTCCTTTGATCAAAAAGGCTAAATCTAACTTTAAAACCATCCCTCCTAGGAATAACACTACTGAACAGAATGCTGTTAAACCCATTTTTAGAAGTTTTCCAAAGGAAGTTCATCCCTAGAGCAATCAATATTTCTCCTACTATGACATTTATGGTCATTCCTTTGAAGGTTGCTATGCTAGACGTCTAAATACTCCTGTGCATAACACTTCTGTCTACAAGAACTTTAACTATTCTAGGTAAAATCGTAACCATTATGTCCTTCCAAGACAACCTTACAAGAACTCTAACTACAGAAATAGAAAGACCAAAACTAAGAGTTCATTTAAGAGAAAGGCTCCCATAAACTTTCCTAAACCAAAAGCTCAAATTTTCCACAATAATCAGTTTGTTGCCCCAAATGTTTTTCGATAAAAAGCTGTTTCTCGAAAGTTTTATCAAATGAGGGAAAACTTACGCAAAATTAAAACTAGAGCTATTTGGGTTAGAAAAGATGATATTTTATCCCAAATGAAGTGTAACATTGTCATCACTGCTTTAAAAGTTGAACACACTTCATCTGGTTGGTATTTAGATTCAGGATGCTCCAAACATATGACAGGAGATGAAACCAAACTTTAAAACAAAACAAGATTTGCTGGTGGCAAAGTAGTTTTTGGTGACGGTGTTTCATCCCAGATCATAGGTAAAGGAACCCTAAAAGAAGAAGGAATTCCTGTTCTTGAAAATGTCCTATTAGTTAAAGGCCTTAAAGCCGACCTCCTAAGTATATCACAATTTTGTGACTCTGATCATACAGTCACCTTTTCAAAGAACAATTGTAAAATTCTAAATGATAAAGGTGAATGCATTATTATAGGATTTAGAACACCTGACAATTGTTATACTGTCAAGACTAGTTCTAAAACCTGTAACATTGTCAGAATGGATGATAATGAAATCTGGCATAATCGTATGGGTTACTTAAGTTATGATATCCTTGGTAGATTGTCTAGTCATGAGATAGTTAGAGGAATTCCTAAAATTAAACCTATTTCAAGTGTTGTCTGTGGTCATTGCCAGGAAGGAAAAATAGTTAAGACTTTACATAAAAAGGTTAAAGACATCCTCACCTCTAGACCTCTAGATCTCATCCAAATGGACCTTATTGGTCCTTCTAGAACTGTTAGTCTTTGTGGACACAGTTATATCCTAGTCATGGTTGATGATTTTACACGATTTACTTGGGTTGCCTTCTTGAAACATAAATCTGACACGTTTCAGAATTTTTTTAAAAATCTTACTTAGAATTGAAAATGAGAAGGACACACAAGTAAATCGTATTCGTAGCGATAGAGGGGGAGAGTTCATAGACACAGGAATAGTTGAATATTGTAACTACAACGGTTACAAACACGAATTCAGCGCACCTAAGACCCCTCAGCAGAACAGTGTTGCCGAAAGGAAAAATCGAACTCTTCAAGAGATGGCACGAGTCATGATCCATGCCAAATCCCTACCTAAATACTTCTGGGTAGAATCTATTAGAACTGCCTGTCATATCACTAATAGGGTCTATCTAAGGAAAAACTCTAAACAAACTCCTTATGAGTTGTGGTACGGTAAGAAGCCTAATCTGAAATATCTAAGAACTTTCGGAAGTCAATGTTATGTCTGTAAAGACAGAGAACATTTGTCTAAATTCAAAGCTCGTGGTGATAAAGCCATCTTCTTAGGATACTCCCCAAACAGTCGTGCTTATCGTATATACAATCTGTGTACTAAGGCCCTTATGGAATCGATAAATGTAATTGTAAGCGACACTATTGTCGAAAATAAGATATCTGAATCACCTATTATGGTTGAATCTGAAAATGATTTCAAAACTGATTCACCAGAAATAGATGACTCATTACCTACTGAGAGTCCAGAAGTACATGGTTGGGTCTCTAAAGACCATCCCATTGACAACGTGGTCGGTAATCCTAATGAGCCAGTTCGTACTAGATCCCAGTTAAGAAATTATGCTAATTATGCATGTTTCGTCTCCCTTGTGGAACCGAAAAATGTTAATGAAGCATTGAATGACACACACTGGATTTCTGCTATGCAGGAAGAACTTTTATAATTTGTCATTCACGATGTCTGGTATCTTGTACCTCGGCCTCAAAACAAAAATGTTATTGGAACACGTTGGATCTTTAAGAACAAATCTGATGAAAATGGGGTGATTCTTAGAAACAAAGCTAGACTTGTTGCTCAAGGTTACTCTCAAATAGAAGGGATAGATTTCAGCGAGACATTTTCCCCTGTCACTCGTCTTGAATCCGTTCGACTTCTTTTCGCCATAGCGTGTCACTTAAAATTCACACTTTATCAAATGGACGTCAAATCTGCTTTCCTAAATGGAATTTTGTCCGAAGAAACGTATGTCGAACAACCCAAAGGGTTCATTGACCCTAAATACCCTAACCATGTCTTTCGTCTAAAAAAGGCTCTGTATGGCTTAAAACAAGCTCCTGGAGCTTGGTATGAACGCCTTTCTAACTTTTTGTTGGATAAGGGTTTTAAGAGAGGAGGAAATGACCAGACTCTCTTTGTCAAACATTTTGACAAAAACATTATTATAGCCCAAGTCTATGTAGACGACATCATATTCGGGTCAACTTCAAACTCTGAAGTTAAATCCTTTTCTGCTATTATGCACAAGGAGTTTCACATGTCCCTTATAGGGGAGCTACAACTTTTCTTAGGATTTCAAGTGAAACAGAAATTTGGTTTAGAGAATGCTAAAGTTGCTAAAACGCCTATGAGTACTACCGTTAAATTAAGCAAAGATGAAAATGGTAAGTCAGTTGATTCCACACTTTACCGTAGTATGATTGGTAGCCTACTCTATCTAACTGCCTCACGACCAGACATAATGTATGCTGTATGTCTGTGTGCTCGTTACCAGAATAACCCTAAAGAGAGCCATTTATCGTGTGTAAAACGTATAATAAAGTACATAAAAGGTGCTCTCAATCTTGGACTTAGGTACACTAATGATACCTGCAGCACCATCATAGGGTATACTGATGCTGATTGGGTCGGTTGTACTGATGACAGTAAAAGTACATCAGGTGGCAATAATTTAGTTGGTTGGAATAGTAAAAAACAGAATTGCACATCTTTATCTACGGCTGAGTCCGAATATATAGCAGCAGGAAGTTGCTGTGCTCAATTATTATGGATAAAACAGATGTTAAGCGATTATGGGATAAAAGAAGATCAATTACAATTGTATTGTGACAATCAAAGGGCCATTAACATATCTAAAAACCCGGTTCAACACTCGCGAACTAAGCATATTAAAATAAGACATCATTTTATACGCGAACTTGTTGAAACTAAGGAATTAGAAATTCATTACCTGCCTACTGATCTGCAACTTGCAGACATGTTCACTAAACCTCTAGACTATAACAAATTTCAGTATTTGCGAAATTCTATAGGCATGGTATGCGTTGATTAAACTCTTAAGACCTTAAGTTTTACCCTTTGTCCATTTGAGACAAAATGGGGGAGAAATTTGAGTTTTATGAGTTCAATATTTTGTTCACATTTCATCTAAACTGCTTGATCTTAGTGTGTATATTTGCAGGAATCTCTTCTACTGATTGTCTACCTTTTCTAGTGTAAAAATTTGTAAATAGTTGAGTTATGTAATTTTTGACTTTCTAGGAAATGGGTAGATAGTATCTTTTGTATAGGACTAGGTTTTTTTTTTTGGTTCCCTACGAGTTTTAAGCTAACTCAAAGGAGATTTTTCCTCATATTTCCAAAGAGGGAGATTGAAGCACCTTATACCTTTGACTTGCTTAAGTTTATACTGTATAAGTGTCCAACTAGTTTGGAAATAGTGAAAAAATTGGTTGTCCAACTTAGAATCCAAAGAGCCTCATATCTTATCTCTCTAATCCTCTTCAATGATCCATGAAGGTATAAATTGAATCACACTACACACAATTAGAAGTGCATACATGTGTTCATATTGCTTAAAATTGAGCGTGTGTTTAATTTCCCTTGAATTGGAGCTTTAATAATTTTTTGGGAATTTTTTAAATATTTTTTAAACTTTTTTATACATTTTTTTAAATAAATGTTTTTATTAATAAAATGGGATTATAAAATTTGTGGGGTTAATATTCTATTTTGTAAACTTCATTTCTCACTCGAATGTTTGGTTGGGTAGAATCTCAAAGCGCTAGAGACTTCAGGGTACCTTCTGTAATTACTTTGGACGCGCGTGTGTGAACCTCTCATATGTCAACACTTGTCATCCTCCGGGTGTACCTATTTGTGTTTGTTATGTGAGAAGGTTGGATGGTTGATTGGTGAACGTTGGATCATTCCTAATCGAGGGTCTGCATGTGTTCTTAGTTAATCCCGGTGCTATCCATATGAACCAATCACAATCATTTTTAATCACCGCTGTTTTATAACCTTTGGATCAAGTCAAAGTTTGCAAGACTTGATCTCGGCCCTTGATTTCCCTCGAACATCCAGAACCTTCACTCAGCCCTATAAATACCCTCCACTTCTCAGCCTTAGAAGACTTTTGGGCATTCGTCTTTCTGAGAAAAAAAAAATAAGAGAGAAGTAAGAGAGAAGAGAGAAAAGAAAAGAGAGAAGAGAGAGAAAGGAAAACTTTTAGCCAAACCCTAACCCTAACCCTAAACACTTCAACTCTGAAACAAACCTTCGTATATTCAACCCCAAACACAACCCTGAGTGTTTGAGAGAGAGAGAGAGTGGTTTGTTCATATCGAAGTTGTAACCTCCTTGTCTTTGATCTTGTTCACAACTTAAACATTCGTGTGAAGATCTTGTTTCTTTTTCATAGAAACTTTAGATCTACACTCTTCATGTTACATTTTCACTAGATCTGCATATTTACTACTTGATTTAAGAAAATCTTTACTGATTTAGTTTTGAAAATGTTTTGTGGTTTCTATTCTTACAAAACTTAACCCTGACCTAGTTGGATTCACACTTGGAGATTTTCAATCTTACAAATGTTTTCAAAAAGAGATTGATTAAGATCTTGACCGATTTTAAAATCAAGATATCCGTGGAATCTAGGTTCTATTTAAATGTCAAAAAGGGTTCAAGTTCTGTGAGAAAGAAATAAACTAAAATCACTGCATATAGTCTTTATATGTAATTTACTAAGACTGTCTGTAAATCTAAGTGTGTGTGAGTTCATGCATGTTGGTAGGAATCACTACACAAACACTTAACACACTACTACACTGGAAGTGTTGTGTATAAGATCAGAGATCATTGAGTCGACATAAGGAAGCTAAAGCAAAGGAAGTTAGCAAACTGGAAGAACATCATCAACAAATCAGATCTATGAGAAGTTAGAAGGACACCAAGTGGGGTATATTCCTAAACTTAGAATAGGTTGATTTGTGTGCTTGCATGTTGTATTGTTTGTAACTATTATTTGTTATTAGTGGATTTTTACTTTTGTGACTTAGAAGTCACCGTGGATGTTTCCTCTGTTGGGAGAGGTTTTACCACGTTAAAAACTGTGTGTTGATTATCTTCATCTACTCATCTCATTATATAAGTGTGTTGAATTTTTGAAACTGCCTTAGTTTTAAAAACTGATTACACAGTCTTAATTACTCTCGTACATAAGTTTCTTTGTAAACACATCTTGTTTATAATTTATATTTTTCAAAAGAAAAGGGTTTCTTCAACAAACATCTCGGAGTTGCTTATACAGTTTAATCTTGTATTAAACGACATTAGCGACGTTTTTCAAAATTATTGTAGGAAAAGGCCAAAAAGAAATTAAGTTTGCAAGAATAATGCTTGTAAAGAAAAGAAATTAAAAGGGAAGAAAGAAAGAAAGAAAGAAAGAAAGAAAGAGAAAATAAATAAATAAAAAGTGAATTTGAAAAAAAAAGGAAAAAAAAAAAATAATTGAAAAATTGCCTAAGAGTCAAAATGTAAAAAAAAATCTATATATTCTCATAAATATTTTTTAACTTTGAAAAACTGTTATTTTTAACCAAAATTTGAGCCTACAATACTTCGAAGAAAGTCCTCATCGATCTCAAGTGAAGTTATTTATTTTGTGGAGAGAAGACGAATAAGATCTATGGTGTGATTCAATGTTTTCGAAAAGTAATCGAACTTTCGTTCATGAGATCATATTCACCAATTATAGAAAGTACCTTTTTCAATTGTATCGATGTAAACTTTGTTCCTTAACTCTTTATTCGCATATACAGAAAGAAAATAATCGATTTTGAGTGTTTTATTGTGAGTGCATCCCATGAGATTTTAAATCTAAACAAACTTGTGTACAAGAAACAAAAAGATCAAATATTTTTAAATGGACGGTTATATTGGCTACGCACACACATACAATTAGTTAAGACTGAAAAGTGAAGTCCTAATATATTTATGAATTTGCATTCAAACTTGCTTATATTACTTTTATGTCTTTACTATTGAGTCAAGTTTTTGAATTTTGTGAATATATTCACTGCAAACCCTTAAAAGATGAAAATTACCCACTAGCTAAACTTAGGGGGTACAATCATGATTATTACGAAAGTGATGTAGATTTTAAATTTTTAGTTTTTCTCATGGACTAGCAAATTTTATGTTTGGTAATATTTGATAAGTTCATTATTTTGTATTATTTATGCCCAAATATAGACCTTGTTAGGCCCATTGTATGATAAATAATGAGATTTTAGAGTTGTTTTTATAATTCGAAAGAAAAATGTCAGTTTGAAAGAATTCGAGTTAAAAATGCAATTTTGGCAATCTTGGGGGTAAAACTATAATTCTAGAAAATTGATGGACATAAAAATTATTTTAAAGTTGATATCTAGGCAAAATATTGTTGCTTGTGAAATTTAGTTGAATTCCGATTTAAAACGAAAAAATTTGATTTTTAGGGACTAAAATGCAACTAGATGGGTAATTCGGTAATTGTATGCAATGTTATGGACCTGAATTTGAATTGTAGTTTTCTTTTTTTTACATTTTCATAGGTACCCCAGGCTGTTGAAAAACAGAAGAGTTGATATGCAAAATTTGTTAGGATATGTCGCAACGCAACATGGCCGACACAGCTGTACTAAAATATTCTTATAAACTCACTCGAGTGTCCGTTGTGGTCGTGTTTATATTTTTTTCGAAAAGTATTTCCAAGACTCACAACTTTGCAGTTGGGCCTAACTTAAAAATGCTAATTTTTAGGGTAAAAATTAGTTTGAAAAATTTGTTGTGAATAGTGATGAAAATTAGGAACAAAAGAAAAAAGGAAAAAATGTGTGAAGATGAGTTGGCTTATTTGAACAATTTATGAATCCCAAGTGAAGAGTTGATTTCTGGTGATTTATGGATTTCCAAGGCAATAAAGATATTGAAGCAGTTTAAAGGAACCCTAGTACAATGACACTTCTCAAGGCCTATATGTGGTTAACTCATTCAGATAAATTTTGATTCAAAGGCATCAATTAATTTTTGAATTTTTAAAAGTCAATTTTCAACCAATAAAAGAGGTATTTTACTCCCACTCAAAATCTCATAATTTTACCTATAACCCATCGATAAATTTTTTTGATACCATTTCCTGGAGGGAATTTTTTAAAGTAGAAATTATATTTTGGAGGGCTAAGAATTATAGTTTTGTGGAGATAATTTTATCAAGATTAAATGTGAGACACAATTATTTGTAAGTTTGATTGATTAATGAGAATTATTATTAATGCTTGCAATTTTATTATGTCGTTCATTATCCTAGAATAATTTTTTTACTAGAACTAATTGAAGTTTATCATGCTTAATTAGTATGATGTAGTTGGTTTAATTTCGTTTTTAATTCTCGACTTGTTTTAATAAAAATAAAAATTCGATATTCATTTAAAATGATACGAAATTGCCTTTTAAACCTTCAAAATTGATTCATAATTCATATTTTTATTTTTATTTTGAGTAATTTTTGGTGGTTTATGCTTTTATTAAATTAATTGATAGCTTATGCTTAATGACTACATTTAAAACTTAAAAGTGAACTTTTTATAGGAATTGGGATTTAAGCCGTCTAAAAAAATTAGAGACATTAAATATTTTAAGAACATCAATGCTTTATTTTTTGGAATGTACGCGTCGAGAGTCGGTTCATTTTGATTATAAAATTGGGAATGACGAATTTAAATTAATCCATAATATTTAAAAGTTATAAATGGATCCAAAGTCCTAGTTTTCTCCCATTTTTAGTTACATATCTTTTGTTCCTCTCATTACTCATCATTTTTTTTTTACTTTAGAAGTAGACTATAATTTTATCTCTACACCGTACTATCTAGTTGGAAAGTCTTTAATTTGCAAAATTTACCTAATCTGTATGGGTTCGACTTGTGCTTTCATATGTTATACTATACTATCTTGTGCATTTGTAGTAATTATATAATTTGACAACAATAACATCCCCACTCTATTCGGCATTAGTAATCTAATGGTAAGGGACTTAATTTAGAAAACCGTGTCTAGTTGGCTCAAGGTCATTCGCCCGATCGAAATGTTATAGGCCGAAGGCCATCTAACTACCAGAAACTCCACTTGCAATGTCATCAACTTAGGCCTCCTCCCAATCATGAATATCAACTCAATGGATCCCTCTAGATACACCTGCCCCTTAGTAAAGCCAAATAGGGGGTCTTTCAGTGGCTTTAATAAATCTCCCTCTCAATCTTCATATATTTGAGGCAGTCGTAATGATTCATGTCTGTCGAGCTTCCCATATCGATCATGATACTTCTGTTCATCTACTTCGATATTAATGTTTTTATCAGGAGGGGATCATCACCAGGTATGATTAGATACTAAGAATCCTTTGGTGTGAAGGTGATGTCAACCCAATCTTCTAGGGGCTTCTCCGTTTGGACCTCCATCAACTCCCTTTTCCAAATTTTGTACACTTTTCGGGACGACCTTGATTCCCCTTCCGTCGCAAATCCACCGTAGATTATGTTAAACTTCTTTTTCCTATCTGCATCAACTACCTCTTTAGACCCCTCATGCATTTGCTCACATTTTTTTACAGACTGCTGCATCGATCTCTCCTTTGTCTGTTATTTCGATCGTCATTTCTTCCACCTCTACCTCCCTCAAACTCTCGTAGGATTCCCATTTGAACCAAAGCCTCAATCTCTCTTTCACATGGAGATAGTCTTTTGTATCATGACCATAATCACAGTGGAACTGACAATGCAAGTTAGTCTTCGACCTTGTGGGCCTGTTCTTCGTTATGATTGGCTACTTTAGCATCTTCGGGTCCGCCATAGTAGTTAGTACCCATCCTACTATCGTGTTAAGAGGAGTAAATTGTTTGTTATGTAGTCAATTTCTCCTATAGTTCCCATTCAAGGGAAATCTTTGCTTACTATGATCATCCCCCTATCTTACATCGCCTAAGTCCTCCTTGTGAGTGAGGTGGTAACTGTTGATTATGTAGTTTGTGTGTATATGTTTACCCACCTTTATTATTAGCTCCTCCATGTTAGTGGTGGGCTTATTTGATAGAGATTAGATAGTGATGTTGCTGTAAAGTCCACATAAAAATGCCAAGACACCCACTCTCTCATCCGGGTGGTAGATTTGAAGTAGCTCATCATTGAACCTCTTTTACAGATTCTCTGAGAGTTTTTCCTTAGTTAGGAAGACATTGAACATATTGTTAGTGGTCTTCCTATGAACCCCGCTTATGATGAAATTCCTGACAAAACGTTCAGTGAGTTCCCTAGAACATGAAATGGAGTTTGGCAGAAGCTTTTTGAACTAGATCCTTGTCACCCCTATAAATGTTGTGGTGAAGGACGGACACCTAATTTGGTTTGGACTATCTAGGAAATCAATGTGGGCCTTAATGATCTCTTTAGTCCTTAGGATCTGACATCCTATCAAATGATTCCATTCTTGGTAGCTTGAATTTTGGGGTGATTGGGTAGTCCGGCACCTCCCGACAAAATGGAGACACGCATCTGGTGTCTCCGACGTTAATAAGGACTGGTGGGAGATCAATCCATCAGGCCATCGATTCCCTATCAACGGTGGAGAAGAGGGTTGGCAGGGGTGGAGGCAGGTGGGGAGCATCATTCTCTAAGTTTTTCTCCATATGTCGTTAATGGCCTAAGTTATTTGGTTTCTTTTCATAGCTTTAGAAATAATCTTTCCCACGGACAGTGCCGACTCTCACTCACAACACAATGATAAAATGTATTATCAAAGATGAATTAAATACAACAGTAAAAGACAAACACCATATATACGTGGTTTGGCTTATGTCAATGGGGTAAAGGGTGGGGGTGGGGACTGTATTCTTTATTAATTAAAGGATTTATAGAGGGTGTTGGTACATAAAGATTCATCTATCCATTTTTAATTCAATATTGGATTTATATACACAACTTTACAACATTACTCCTACTTCAGTTCATATCTTGAGATATTTTAAACTAAGTGGGACACGTGTTTGTCCCTAGTTGCTCCGTATATGTCGCATTTCCTATGCATTAGGAGAATGGTCCGTCTCTATAGGGAATATGAAGCACATCTGAAATAACGGCTACTTGGCCAAGTCATGACGATTGAATGACTAAATTTCCTTTAATAAGTGATGTTTGGCTACTCAATTAATCGAGCTGCTTCTGAACTACTGATCGTTTGATGAAGAATGAAAAATGCTTTCGATCCATTATTATGATGAACCTATTTGAAGTAACCTAATAGGAAATACCCCTTTATCAGGTGTAAAAAGAAACACACAAGCTAAATGGAATAAATCCAAAGAGTGAATGGGAAAATCTAAGGTATAGAAACATAAAATTCTAAGAATCAACATCAATGCACAAATCAAACTCCTAGATATATGATATTGACCTAGATAAACTCAAATAGATTTAAATCAACAACAAAATCATAGAATGGTGAATTAAAAGAGTTTACTCTAGATGAAACAATAGAAAATCTAAAAATTTGGGGTTTTAATACAAGATATAACTAAATATACTTTAAATAACTCAAGGAACGATTACCCAATGATAAAAATATGATTGTGGACTAAAATTGCCTAGGGTTTGAGCTCTGGGTGTGTTAGATTTAAGATATGAACAAATAAGCCCTAGTTCCCCATTTTATAGTCTGAAGTCCGTGTGCACAGATGACGTAGTTAGTAATGTGTACCACCCCATATAATCTAAGAAAGATTGATGAGGTGTAAAATAAACAATACATGTGTCTAAAACAATTGAATATCTTTCTAACACTGACTGAAACAAAACTAACACGCGTAAACCAAATAAATTAATAAATAATAATATTATTAATAATAATATTAATATTAATATTGATAATAATAATAATAAGTCAACGTAAACATCTTATACCATAATCACCAATAGTAATAAGTCCAACACTAGAAGTATAACTGTCTCAAACATAAATCCAACTCCCCAAATAAATAACAACTACTACAATATTCGACATAACTGATATGCGAATAGGAATAAAAGAGTGAGCACGTAAGATCAAAACTTACATCCTATATAAGCAACAACTAAAGAGGCAAAATAGGTAGATGGATTATGGCTAAAGAAAAAACAATGACCTAGGTCCTAAAAAATATAATCAACAACAAGGTAAACAACAAGTCTATAAAGAATAAAGATTTAATAGAATTTGGGCTACAATAAATAACTACACATATTCCTCCCATATTTTATTTACTTTTAACTTATCCTAACCAAAACAACTCTAAATATAACATGCATCTAATCCCAATCCCAAGTGAACCCAATACTTAATTATAATTCTTCTCATTTGAATTTAATTAAAAAGGGCCTGGTCATATATGCCAGTGTATACAACTCAAGTATAATACCAAATAATATTAACACAGTCTCATGTCCAATATTGACATAAGTACGGTCCCCAACACGTATGATTAAATGGGTTACTCTCGAGTACACACATAAAAATATATGAAGTCATATTCCTATGTCCTTCGGGGATCACTCGTGCATACTGGGTATACTATAGGTTGTCCCAAACCTATAATCTTAAAGCTAATGGCAAGGGATAATCACTATGAATTCCCATCATAAAGCACAACCTTGATACCCAAGGCTATATGTTACAGCTCCTCGTGTATTCCCCCTTGGGATACGGGTACATCAGTCATAGGATTGGGGTAAAGGACTAGGGTAAAACCATTCTCTATGCTCACACTACCCGCGCAGTCAATGTTATATGTACCCCATCAAAATCCCTCCTAGTATGTCTCCCAGAATCACTAACACATGGTATATTTATACATAAGAACACAAAATAGTAATCCTAATCACTCACAGATTACTAAACCATAAACCAAAATTCTTAAATTACATGTTCTTATTTACTTAAGAATTAAAAATTGAAAAAGTTTCAGCAACGTTTAAATGGAGTACATATTCTCGTTGAAATGAGATACTATTGTCATTCTAACGAGAGGCCTACCTCGTTCTAATAAGTTCTAAATTAAATCGTCTAATTTCATTCAAATAAGATACTAATCTCATCTGAATAAGATGAACGTAGTCATTTTCTCCAAGTCTCCAATATCCACCATTCATGACCAAAATCACCTAAATAAAAACCTCTAAACAACACCAATGCCATCCTAGTACAGATATAAGTGACCTAATAACATTATTAACATATATTTATGAGTTTTTCATCGATCTAACATGAAGTTTGGGGATTAATATCTACAGTAAAAGTTATAAACCCTAGTTTCATAATTTGTCCAATTAATCTCAGATTTAGCTCAATTATCAAATTAAATATACGAATTTCTATTAATTTATAAATATGAATCCATAATTAACAAAATTCATTCATAACCTATTCCAATTTAAGAGATTCAATATTAATATTCTCTACAACATTATCAGTGGATTGAGTGTTAAACATCTAGGTTGGGGAATTTCAAAATTTTGATTTTATTACCAAATATCAAATTATTAGATATAAAATTAAAATATTCCAGTGAGAAATTATCATTATAATACAAACCCTAAATTAAATCTTTAAATTAGGCAAACTTATCTTAATAATAGGGTTAAATCCAAGTGAAAAGACCTTTAAAGTTTCCTCTCTCTTGAGTACGACCTCGCTCTAGCCTTAGGTTTCTTCTCAATAGTTTTCAAAGTGAATTAGGTTAAGTATAATGATCCCTTAACTTAGTTAACCATGAAATAATCCTTAGGCCCTATATGGACCTCAACACAATGATCCCAATACCACTCCAATAAGCCCAAAACACTACCCAAGCCATATATCAATCCATAGGAAATAAACCCACTATTTTAAGTCATAAACAGACATTTTAAATGTCCTAAAATCTAACTCTCATGATCAGTGAAACCCGATATCGAGGGAATAATCCAATCAAGAAATCCCCTGACGTTAAGTCTGTGCCCATTCCATATCCTCCCATAACACAAAGTAACTTCCAAAATTTAATTAATGAATTATCGTGTATTAATTCGGATTTCAATTACGAATTATATACCACATATACCACATGAAAAATATAAATAGTGACATCATAAGTCACTAATGAAAAATATAATAATTAAATTAATGCACACAAAATACAGGGTATTACATTCCTCCCCCTTTAAACAAGGAATTTTGTCCTCAAAATTCAAATTTTTAACTAACTCAAAGATTTATGGATACCTCGTCTGCATGTCATCATATCCCTCCCAACTAGACTCTACCTCACTATTGTGTCCCCACTGGACTCTAAGGAGCGCAATGACCTTCGATCACAAAATATTCTCTCTCCAATTGAGAATAAGCTATGGATTTTCCTCATAGCTCATATTGGGTTGTACCTCAATCCCACAGAGGCTGATGCAGTGATAAGAGAATTCGTCCCGTAGAAAATTACTCAACATGTAAACATAAAAGACATCATGCAACTGCTGAATATGATCAGGAAAGGCTAATCAAAATGCGATCAGACCTACCCTATCCAGTATCATAAAGGGACTTGTGTATCAGGTTTGAAACCTCCCTTCATTGAGGAGACCTTCAAAAGCACCTGATCCCCCACCAAAAACTCCAATTTATGCTTCCTTTTATTAGTGTAACTCTTTTGTCGATCTTATGTTGTCTTCATCCATGCTCAAATGAGTGCCACCTTATTTGAGGTCTCCTTAATAATTTTCAAACCAAAAATCCTATTCTCCCTGCTCTCCAACCAATAAATTGATGGATGGTTAAGTCTCAAACACAATACCTCATAAGGTGCCATACCAACAATCTACTAAAGATTATTATTAGAGGAGAACTCCACAAGTGGTAAGTGTTCATCCTAGCTTGCCGTGAGATCTAACATGAAAGATCGAAGCATGTCCTCTAAAATTAGATTCACTTTCTTGGAATAACTATCCGAGTAAGGGTGAAATGTCGTAGTCATGTCTAGCTGCACTCCCATCGCTTCCTGAAAATCCAACTAGAATCAATAAATGAATGTGATGTCCTTGTCGGACATAATATCTAGTGTTACACCATGAAATCATACAATCTATGCCATAAATAATTTTTTGGAGTACTTCTCTATAGTGTAATCTATCTTCATTAGAAGGAAATAATCCACCCAAATGGAATTATACCCCTTATGATATCTTGACAACCCCACAATAAAGTCCGTAGAGATTCTCTCCCACTTCCACTCGGGAATCTCTAACGTCTGTAACTCCCCTGCTGATATTTGATTCTCCACCTTTACAAGCTGATAAGTGTCAAAGCTCGACACAAAATATGTTACATATCTCTTCATCCAGTCCCATCAATGCAATATCCTCATATACTGGTACATCTTGTCCGCTACGGGATGCATCATATACCGTGAATCATGTGCCTCAACCAAAACTTATCTCCATAATTATATATCCTCTAGTACTACTAACGATCCCTAAAATCTCAATCCTCCGTCTGAGCTAATCGAGAAAAAAAGGAACTCCACCATCCAAAAGCCCTCGCCATTTTCATGACAAAAAAAGTCCAAATCTAATGCCTGAATCACTTGTGACATGATAGTTGGTGTAATAGTCATAACTTCTAAGAAGTAATCAACCATATCCATTTCTTATAAGGTATACTCCATTAATTTACCCAAAAGTTAGGTAAATTAACCCTTTTCTCGGCCCACAAGGCTGCCAATGCAACCATTAACCTACAACTCAAAACACCCACTACCACGTTCAGTTTTCTAGGATGGTATTAGATCAAAAAATGGTAGTTTTTCACAAACTCTGGCCATCTCATTTGTCTCATATTCATATCCATTTGAGTGAAAAAGTACTTAAGACTCTTGTGATTGGAAAACAATGTGAATTTCTCACCTAACATATACTTTCTCCAAATACAAAGGGCAAAAACTACTACTTCTAACTCTAAATCATGAGTAGGTGATGCGTCTCAAATATTGCATATTAGTACCCTTTATACTTATGCATTTTAGCCCCATCAAGTACCTTAATTCCTATATTTATGCTCATTAACAATAAAACCTCTATTATTGATGTTTATATGCTTTGTGAGGTATAATTGAGATTTTGTAGGTGTTAAGGTTCTAAGTATGAAGTTTAAATGTGTTTCGATAAAATTTTTTTGCAAGATGAAATCTCTAAGACAATTTGGTCTTTTAAATCTCTATATGTTCGATGTTATAAAAGTACCAACATATAGATCATCAAATATTCTTTACGTATCCACCAACCGTGCATTATTTCGATCTTGAATGAGGAAGTTATGGTCATTTTCAAAACATTTTGGCATTCATTTCATTTTCAATGGTACTTTGGTCATATTATACTATATAATTTTGAGGCTTTCAAAATTCCATTATGTAGATCATTGAATTATCTTTGCGTAGATTCTGACTCTGCATAATTCTGAGTCCGTATGAGGAAGTTATGACTTTTTTTGTACCAACGTCCGAAATTTTCGGCTCGAAGAGGACCTATTTAACCATGAAATTTACATTTTTATTTCTTCTTTAACTTTCATTTATTTTCCCCACTTACTATACATAGTAAGTTGGATGTTATTACAAGACGTATCTTCGTTTTTATGTTAGTTTAGTTAGATGTTTTAGTACTTGGGATCTTTCCTACCTTTCTCTCTCCTAGGGCTTGGTGGGTAAGGCTACTACTCATCAGCTTTATCATTTTTTTTTCATTAATAGCTTTATTTCTTGATTTGTAACCTAGTTTTGTTCTAATATAATTACTTTTTGTTGGTCAATTTGTTGTTTTCATTTGTTAATTACTTGTATTTATTGTTTTAATCATGTGTTGTAACTAGTTTAAAGATATGGATAATATTTCCACCATTTATGCGTATTGAGTTTTAAAACCATGATTCTGGTTGGAAACACTTTTAATTAAAACCTTGTGTATTAGTGTTGGAATATTATGCATTTAACTTCCTTTATCAAGCAACGATAGTGTTTATTGCAATATTGCGACTTTAATCCATTTTGACCATATTCGAGTGAAAGTTCAATCTTTCATTATTGAATTAAATTTCATCATGTTTGATGTTTATAATTAATTAAATATGCTCGACTAATTATTTTTAACCTAATTATTTATTATGTGTTGTTAGCCCCTGGTGAAAATTTGATCCTAATCTCATTTTATTTATCTTTTTTAATTAGTTTTTTTGTAGTTAATGCCTTTTCCCTCTTTTTACAATCACCTCATGATATTTTATTTCCCCTCCTTTTTAAGTATTAAATCAATTTAATCCTAGATATCATTCCATGGGGATTCGATCCCTATTCGCCGTTAAACTTTCATATATAGTGTGCTAAGTTATTGTATTTGTTTTGTATAGGGCGTAAACACCCAACAAAATGTATTTTACATGCGAAGTTTATGCCTCATCGAAAATGGCGCTGTTACCGAGGAATGGTTAATTATAGTATTTTAGTGTTTTAGTTCTTTGTGTATAGATTGCATTTTTTTTACTTTCCTTATGACTTGTACTAAATTGTTTCAAGAAACTTAAAATTTGGGTGCTCATAACGTATTTGAATTTTCCACTTTAAGACATCTCATTCTAACTCCTTAGATAGTTTTAATTATTACGATAATGGTTCTCAAACTTGCGCTTCCAAGACAATGCGTGAATGCCTAAAGATTCTTGAAAACGAAAAAATTCTTGAAAACGAAAAAGTTCTTGAAAACCAAAGGCTTGAAAAAGAATATTGGGAAACTTTGTAAAATGGGGAATCCTCTAACTATGAGAAAACTCCCTAAGAAGATGGTATGTCTTCTTATTGGTTTATTAAGGATTTAATGGATAAGGAATTGAATGACCAAGTTGAGATTCATAAAGATGGTCTAGAAATAAATGTCCAACTCGATGAAATGATTTCTTCGTTTGCAAGCTCAATTGAGGTTGAAATTGTATTTCACCTCCACCCTTTTTTAAAGAAGAAATCATTAAGAGTGATCCAAATTCTTTCGAATATCAAGCTATGTTTAATGATTCAAATTTTTTTGAGGTTGAAGATCCATCATTTCCTTAGTTGCCCACCATTGTAGAACCATTAAATTTATCACAAGAATAGGATCAAAGTCTTGAGGACTTTGATCCAATTCTTGAAAGGGAGTATTTTTTTTAGATGATTTCTTTTATGGGTTATTCACTTGGACTTTCCCAACCACCCATTCTAATGGAAAAATCATTTGGTGGTGTTTTTTATTTTCTTGAGACATATTTGGTCATGTCCTCCATTTTATCCAAATCACCCATTATCTGCCAAAAATGTTTAATTTGTGGTGGTTCATTTCTTACGCTTTATACATTCCTTTTTTTGTTTAAATGTAATTCCTACTTTGCGGGAGGCATTCACTCGAATGAGGGATTACCATTGATTCCTCAGAGTGAAAATCATGTTTTGGGTGAATTTTTAAAAGTTTCAACTTCTAGTGTACAGTTAGTTAGAAGTTTAAGTTTTAGGTTGTATATATCAGGTTGATTTTTATTTTTACTTATTGTCTAGTGTGATTAGTTAAAGTTTTTATTATTCTTCATTTCTATGCTTGGTACTAACATGTTATGTAGAATCTTCAGACTTGTAGTTCCATAGATCGCTCCATTTTGGGTAATAGCTTTCTTCTCCTCTACTTATGTTGTGTTCTTGAGTTACATTAAGGACAATGCAAGATTTAAGTTAGGGGTGTGGGTTATTATTCCCATTCATTAGTAGTTTAATTGATTTGATCACATGATCTTACTAAGCATGCTTTTGTTGTAAAAATAGAAAATTTTCAAAAATATATTTTTTTTAATTTTGATCCTTTGTTGGGCATTTTGCCTTTGTTTCTAATGATAAATTTCAAATAAATGCCCGAACCAATAGATAATTCAATGATGCATGTTCTCTATTTTAGAAGTTATTAAATTTTAGTCTTCGAATCATTGATATTATGAAAAACTTCACGAATTAAACTTTAACCCCATGGGCACATGCACTTTTCTTATTTAATTGATTTGTTTTAAGGACTTTATAACTCGATGATAAGAACCCAAAAGTGTATATTTGAAACCCTAAATAATCTTTTTTTTTTTATCGTTAGTTCTCAATGAAATTATCCCTATAGTGGTATTTATTTGTTTTGTAGGCTTGTACGCATTAGCACTATCAAAAGATTTATTTCAAGATGATTGCGGCACATGATGCAAATATTCAAGGCTAAAATAATTTCTTAACCTAAACCCATCCAAATACCCAAGCTCGAACCCGAATCTAGACCATTCCGAACCCCTAGTGTGTATGTGTGTTTTATTATTTTTTAATATTTTTAAAGTCATTTTTATTATTTTATTTTATTTTTATTATTTAATTATTTTATATAAATATTATATAGTATGTTTGTGTCATTATATCCGTGTTTGTATATAGTATGTGTGCATAGATGTCAGATTTTTAATTATTTTATTTTAATTATCTTTAGTATTTTTAATTAGTTTAGCTTTATTATTATTTTATTTTATTTTATTTGAATCTTTTATTAATAGGTTAGGATTTTTTTTTATTTTAATAGTTTTTATTTTTTAGTTTTATTAGTTTGGTTAGTTTTATTTTTAGTTAGGTAGTATTATTTTTCTTTTTAAGTACAAATCTAATCACACACACACACACACACTAACTATCCTACAACCTCACGCACACTAAAACACCCCTCATCATCTTCCCCACCAATTTTTTCTCTCTCCGACCTCTATAACTAAAACCTCTGACCTGCAGCAAAACCCAACAATACCCAGATGTGAAAACCTGCTATACCCACCTTAACTCGTTTCAAAACTCATTCATAACCCGCTATCCTCTTAACCACCCTTACCTTCCATTAAATTTGTCCATGGTAACAATCGATCGGGCCATAAACCTGCTTCCTTTTATATCTCCCAAACATCTCCATTTCGACTCAAACCAAACCCACCTATCCTAAACCCGACCTCCATAGCCTCCCCCCTAACTCCCAAACCCGATTTCAAATTTGGTCAACCCACTTGCTGCCCCCGTTCGAACCTCCGGCGAAACCCACTACGACCCACCTCACAGACCCGACGAAGTGATGCAAAACCGGCGGCAACCCAACCTTTATATCCCTTTCACCCATGTCGACCATTTAACCCGAGAACCCCATACCCATTTCTACCTAGACCCAGCCCCTCCTTTAATTCGAACCATTCTAGCCCCATGACCCACTTCACCTAGCCAACCCAAATCATCCAATCCAACTTTATCCGAGACCCACGAACCCGGAGCCTACCCAAGCCAAAAATAAAAAATAAAGGGGTTTGGGTAAAGTTTCTCATAATTCTCAAAGTGTATAATAATGGGAAACTCCAAATAATTTTATAAATTTAGTCCTTATACTAAAAACACCATGAAAATGGTGAAAAATGGGGCCGCTGGCGCGGACCAAAAAAATGAACTCCTACTCTAAAGGGACCGCACAAATAAATTCTATTATACCACAGGGACTAGATTTATAAATTTGAAAATAATTTCCTAAAAATCTAAATATAGGAAGGAACATGACCGTTACCTTAATTCTCTAAAAAATAATAAAACCCACATGTTTTTAAAACCTCTATACCCTTATTCCCAAACTACCCTCATCACCCCATTAGCCATATGCACTCATGTACATTACCTTTACCCCTCTCCCACCTCCCACCTGTCATGCACACTAAATTTTCCCCCAAGCCCCAAAATATCTCTTGCTCCATGTGTATATATAAAGAGGATACTACAAGACCAAGAAACTAGTATAGAGAGAAAAATTTTATTTTAGTTTTTTTTTAGTTTAAAAAAAATAAATAAATTGAGTGTTGTAATCAAATTTGAGAGATATAATTGAAGAGTTCATTCCAATTCAAGGCACTTTTGGTTTGATCTATTCCTCTCTAATTCATCTTGTTTAACAATTTCATGATTTTATTTGTTTATCTTATATCTTTAATGATGGTTATGGAGGGCTAGTCTCCCATTCAAGGAATAATTTGAAGTCCACATGAATCCAATTGATTTAGTTTGCTAATTTTACTTTTGTTTGATTTCCTTTGATTAGTAAATTTAAATCTTATACTTATTTTTGCATTGAGAAATAGAAGAAAATCGTATTATTATTATTATTTTATCATTTGATTCAAACTAGATACATTCTTATCAAATTGATTAAAATCATAATATAATTTTCTCCTACTCCTATTATTGTTTTGTCTAATTAAAATTAGTTAGGTGAATCGATCCTTGCTGGTGATTCATTTGATTAATTTTAATTCATTTTGAGTAGTGTTGTGGGAATCCAAATCACTTTTCTAAAGAATATTTAATTAATTCATTAGTGTAATGAGAATTATTATTTGAATTAAATGAATATTTTGGAAATCAATCAATTTTAAATAGTTCAAATTAGATTAAATTTTTAGAAATGGTGGTGGATTTACATCACTTAATCTTTCTCTCTCATTTTGTTATATTTCACTCACTTTCATCACACACTTTTTATTATATCTTTACACTTTTATTCTAGTTTAATTACTCATTTAAATTAGTTAATTCACCATCATCATAAAATCATATTAATATAAAAACAATCATTAAAAAATAGAAAACAAAGAAAAAAGCATAATAGAAACATCTAAAAGAAAATAACTAGAAAATTTTATTACATCTTTTTTCTCGTGTTTCACTCCATTAAGTTGGATTGATACCCTTACATACCTATATATGAGTTTTGTTATATTTTGTAGGTAATTGAAGGATTTTTTATTAGAGAGGGTATTCAACAACGACACAAAAAAACTTTTTATCACTCAATAATCTTTTGTTGCATTGTATATACTTATACCATGTGAACTTTTTATTACTCTTTCCTTCTTGAAACATTAAATTCTTTGGTAATATCACTATTCTTTCACTGATTGTTTATTAATTGAGTTCATTTTGAAATGCGGTACTTGAGCATAATTTTCAAAGTTGTTTTGACTCGTGAATTGCGTAAACTTTGGGAAAGGATCTAGGCAGTCTTTGTTATTACACCCATATTAACATTGACCTCACCTGATATGTTTTCTATAGTCAACCCCCTTGAGCCTAAATATTAGCCTTTCATTTAAATCCCATAACCAGCTCTAAATGATAGTATTCAACTATACATATTGTCTTATATACCTTTGTTTGGAATGATACTTTGTATTGAATGATGTTTTTGTTATGTGGTTGTAATTAAGCATGTGGGAATGACAAAAGAATAAAAAAATAAAAGAAAAATAAAAGAAAAAGGATGAGAAAAAGAAGAAAAAAAAACAATGAGGAAATATTTCCATTTTGTACATAGTGTTTAATAATCTTTATTGATATCCAATGTTATATCCAATGATTGTTATGAAAATTATATTCCAATTTTGAAATTTCTTACAATTTTCCATTCATCCCCAAACACCTTTGAATCTGTACATATTCCCTTAATATCATAACCTTAACCCCAAGCCTACATTATAACCCATACAAGAACTATGTGATCCTAAGGTGAATGTAATGCAAATTTTAAAATATGCGATAATCTGCAAAAATGCATTTCACCTCTTTAATAATGATATCCTTTCATTGAGATTAAAAAATTTCATTTTATATATAGTATTTTTCGTCGATGACATGTGTGCGGCCTAGTTTCCATTTACAATTACTCTTTATGCATGCATGTCCATGTAATACCCCGTATTTCTGCGTATTTAGAATTTAATTAATTGGGTAATTAAATAGAAAATATGTTTTAATTTAAATTACGTGAGTAGAGTAATTTAATATGATTTGATAATAATTATGCTTATAAGGGTAAATAATAATTGTGATTATTAAATATTAATCGAGACATGGATATTGATTAATCTTATGATTCAAATTTACTAAGTGTGAATGGTAACTATTGATAGTTAAATTGTACGACATAGCGAGAGATATGGGCGTACTTGATTATACCTCAACCGAGTGACGCGTGTGGACTAAATTGAGGATGAGATAGGAAAAATATTTTTGGTGACTCAAATGATAATTTAGAGGTCACAGATGAATTCGAATGGGTCAAATTAGTCAAAATAGTGTACCTGGGGGTACTAGTCAGGTACTAGAGCATTTTTGGGCTAAATCGAGACTGAACGAGGGTGTTTTAGTCTTTTGCCATATGAGGGTGAGGAGACCTACGAATTTTGGAGTGTTTTATCAGCTGATTAAAAGTGGGGTTGGGGTTAGAAACCTCATAACACAAGGGAAAGACAATAGAGAGAGAATACATATTATTCTTAAAGCTTAAGGAAGAATTAGCGAAGAATTCAAAGGGTTCTTGCACCACAAACTAGTTAGGAAGGAATATTGGAGGAGAAAGATAATCAATCACCAACAATAATCACGAAATCAGATCATCTCTAAATAAGTCAAGTTCTTATTTGCAAATTATTTTGAGTTATAATATCCATGCGTAGGATTTATGAATAATCGATTTGGATTAATATTCTTGGAGAAAACATAATTGATTAATTGCATGTTTGGGTAGAAATAACATGTAGTTAGATTTATATCTGTAGAGGATTGAAAATCAGAGGAGACATGATTTTTACTACAAATTAAAATCTTGGTGTATGATTTAAAATATGGAAGAACATATTTTTAGGGTTCTTGAATAATTAGAGGGTTTGTGTTATTCTGGGCTAAATTCGGGAAGATTTATGATGTTTAAATCATTGGAGATCATCCTAGAGTATGTAGGAATGGTTAGAAATCATTGGTTTCAAGTTTAGTGTGTTATCATGTAAGTTAGAATATTGAGAATGGTGAGAAAACGCATGAAGACGAAATGCACATGGACCTGCTCGATCGATCGATTGATCGACCATTGAATGTCGATCGATTGATGGAGTCGATTGATCGATGGTCCTGGTCGATCGATCGACCCAGGCTGATTCTGGGTTCTTTTGTTGGGTGAGTTCTAATCGTTTACCAAGATTGGAAGTGATGGACCGACAAGGATAAAGAGATCGAGTAGTATGTCAAAAATTCGGGATTTGAGTTACGGAGAGAGTAAATTTAATCCCCATGGGTATATCATTAGGTTAGAGATAGTTTAACTACTAAATGAATAGAGGGGTAACTATATCCCTTAGAGTTGTGTGAATACTCAATTAAAATACGATAGTGAGTAAAATCATAAATAAATAAGTACGGTGAATATTAAAGAGAAAATATTACGTACGAACACTATTATTAGGTTGTGTGTATACCTACTAAATTATATCGATACTTACGTGGTCAGAATACCTAAAGTATAATTTCCTATATTAGGGTCGAGGTAGGATTCCGAACTAATGTATGGAAATAGTAAGTTGGGGACATGAAAAAAGAGTTCCGAACCAATCTATGTATAAATTTCATTAATAAATTTCGAGGTGATTATTCCAAACCACTTCATGAAATGAATTTGGGGTCGAGGTGACATTCCGAACCAAATTCTTACCTTGTGTCGATGGACCATTTCCAACCAATAGTCCTTGATGTGTGTTAAGAGGACATATTAGTAATAAACGAGTTTATAAGTATATGTTGTCTGTGAAATATATAATGTATTAATATTCTACTTTTGCGAGTTAGTAGATAATGAGATGCCATGATTACATCTAAAAGCAAATTGAGTAGGAAGACTTAATTACAAAATGGTGAAAGATAACTAGGCATGAACAGTTTTCTAAGCATATAAAGCATGAGATATAGTTACTATTACATACTAAGTGGGTGAAATGGGAACTTAGTAGCATAGATGAGTTCATTTGGATACCATCATTTAGTGAGCTTGAGTAGTATAGCTAGGTGGGCTAGGTACGGGACGTTAGGCGTGCACGATAGATGAGGTGTAATGTGACTCAAGAGAGTGTAAGCGAAATCTTAACATGTGTAATCAATAACTCATCTTATTGTGATAATCACTTGCAAAATATTTTCAAAACGTTTTGAGTACTAACTCTTGCTAGTAAAAATATTTTCAAAACCATTTAGGTGTCCAGCCACAAGGACGCCAGACTTAAAGTTTCTGTCCTGGGACTCATAGCTGAAACTTTGTGGAGGCTGACAAGACTTTGCATAGATGTTTCATCTATTCAAATGTAGTGTAGGACCTCATTATAGTATCCTTTACCAGGACATGTTTTCCACAGTCTTTATATCAGATTCAATTTTTGATTATGTGAATTTTATTTAGCAGTTTTGGATTTTTAGCCGAATGGTAACTCGACAATATTTTATCTTTTATATATTGCTACATGGTTTGATTTATAGTTTATTGTGAATGGTTATCTATTACTTTCGCATGAGTATTTTGTCTTGGGTAAAGGAAAGATAAAATTTGGCACCGGTCTAATTTCACTTAGGTGATTAGTAATTAAAATGTTTTTCGGCGGTGATGCTAAGAATGAACTAACTGAGAAACCTGTTTTAATTTAATTTAGAACTGATCACCTCTGATTTAATTAGGCAGGGTGTCATAGTCTAGTGTATTACACCCCATTTCAGAGTGCTTTCATTTATTATGTGTAATATCTGGTGAGGATTGATATCCATGCAAAGCTTTAATGCTTATCCGGTTTATAAAAAAATTGCCAAACAAAAATAATTTTCATGTTCTCTCTCTTCCTCCCACTCTTAAGGCTTCAATTTTGATTCAAGTTGTTCAAATGTTAATAATTACGGACTTTTGAGTGAATTCATTCACTATGCTAATAATATGTTGGAATCCTTTTCATTGTTGTTGAGATTCTCCTGTATTGTTGTTGGGCATACCTTTTGAGGAAACTTAATGTTTGTGGATTTCATCCCTGAAAACCTCCATGAGACAACACTTGTCCACTAGGGTAACCTAGGGATTTAACGGTTTATTGAATATGCTAAATTCAATCATTCGCTCATGAAAGTGGCATTTATCTCCTTTGTACCTACTCCCTCTCCTTAATGGTTCTACTTTTACTCTTATTTCTTGTCATTCCATTACTGGGGAGTAGCAATGTGGAAGTTAGGGGGTGTGATTTGTCTCGAATATTGCATATTAACACCCATTACACTTATGAATTTTATCCCCCTCAAGTACTTTAATACCTATATTTATACTTGTTAACCAGACAACCTTTATTATTGATGTTTATATTCTTTGCGAGGTATAATTGAGCTTTTGTAGGTGTTAAGGTGTTAGGTGTGAAGTTTCATTACATTTTGGGAAAGTTTCATCGCAACAATTTCACGAACAATTTGGTTTTTTCAAACTCCATATTCTAGTTGTTATAAAAGTACCAACATGTAGAAAATAAAATTATCTTCACATGGATGCCAGTCGTGCATTATTTCGATCCCGAATGAGGAAGTTATGGTTGTTTCTGGAAAGTTTAGTCATTTATCTCAACTTAAATGGTAACTTGGTCTTTGACACTGAACTTTTTTTAGGGTTTCAAAATTCCATCATGTAGATCATCAAATTATCTTCGTGCATCTTCTGACTGTGCGTAATTTCGAGCCTGTACGAGGAATTTGTGGTTTTTTTTGTACTGACATGTGAAATTAGGCCTCATGTAGACCATGGCAGCATGATCCGAATTGTGCAAAATCGTCCAGATCTACACCTGTTCATCCACAAATTTACATTTTTATTTCTTCTGTAACTTTCATTTTTTTACCCACGTACTATAAATAGTAAGTGGGATGTTAATAAAATACATATATTCATTTTTAGATTAGTTTAGTTGGATATTTTGGTGTTTGGGATATTTCCTTCCTTTCTCTCTCCTAGGGCTTGGTGGGTAAGACTACTATTCATCATATTCTTTATTTTTATTTTCATTAATAGCTCTATTTCTTTCTTTGCAAACTAGTTTTGTTATAATATAATTAGTTTTTGTTGGTTAATTTTTTGTTTTCATATGTAATTTAGTTGTATTTGTTGTTTTAATAATGTGTTGTAACTAGTTTAAAGGTTGGGATCATATTTCCATCATTAATGGGTATTGAGATTTAAAATTTAGGTTTTGGTTTGAAATACTTTTAATTGAAATCTTATGTATTAATGTTGAAATGTTATGCGTTTAACTTCCTTTGTCAAAAAACGATAGTGTTTATAGCGATATTGAGACTTTAATCCATTTGTGACCATATTCGAGTGGAAGTTTAATCTTTCATTATTGAATTAAATTTCTTCATGTTTAATGTTTATAATTAATTGAATATACTCAGTTAATTATTTTCGAACCAAATTTCTTATCATGTGTTGTTAGCCCATGATGGAGATTTGGTCCTAATCTCATTTTAGTAATTTTAATTAGCTAGTTTTTATTTGTGTAGTTAACTTCTTTTCCCTCTTTGTACAATCACCTTGTGATCTATTATCCCCCCCCCCCCCCCCCCCCCCAAATTTTAGTGCTAAATCAATTTAATCTTAAATACTATTCCATGTGGATTCGATCCCTATTTGCCGCTACACTTTCTTATATAGCGTGCCAAGTTGAGGTATTTATTTTGTACAAGGCGTAAACACCCACTACATCAAAAAGTCTAAATTGTCACCTTTCAGCCGTCCAGACTTATCATGGTCATTGATCGTGATAAAAAAACACGCGTTTTTTATCATGGTCATTGACTGTGACAAGTCCATAATAACAGTTTGTCACGGTAATTGACTGTGACAAGCTCGTGATAAGTACAATTGTCACGAACTTATCACGGCCATTGACCGTGACAGGTCCATGACAACTTTCTCACTAAAATAACCGTTGCGCCTCTTTTTTCCCGGTGATTTGTTTCCCCCTAAATTCTCTCTCTCTCTCCCCCTATGTGTATGTGTGTCTATATGTGTGTGTGTGTGTGTGTGCGTGCGTGTGTGTGTGTGTAGGTGGGTGCTTGTGTGTGCAGGTGGGGGTAGGTGTGGGGAGGAGGGCAGTGTGTGTGTGTGTGTGTGTGTGTTATAATTACAAATTTATTAAATTATTGACATAAATTATAGAAAAATATATGCTCCTTAAGTGCACAAAACTTTTTGGTTCTATTGATTTGACCACACAAACCTAATAGGTATTGTTAATATTGAAATTAATAGGTATTGTTAATATTGATTGAATCTTATTGTTTAGAGAATAAAATTAATTTGACATTATAAATATTGTTTGGGTATTTTTATTAAGGTTTGAAATTGATTAGAAATTGTTAATGTTGATTGGGTGTTATTATTTAGGGCTTGAAACTAATTAGTCATATGTATTTAATTTCTTATATTGTTATAAATGAATTAATTTGAGCAGATGAATTAGAAGGACTACGGGACACACATTTGTTAGTTTGTTGTTGTTGTTGGATTATATTGTACGGACGTGGTTGGTTATGGAAGTTGGTTGTTTAATTTTTTTTTAAATCCTTAATTTAATCCACACTAATAAATCCTTAAATAATTATATTGTCTTAATTTGTTGGGTTGGTTAATTTTGGAAGTGGCACGACCACTGGATTATTGTCCAAATGGGGGAGGGGGAGTTTTCAACTTTTTTCTAAAATTACATTGTGTCACAACCCGTTCGAGAGTGCAACGACCACGAACTTATGATATTTAAATGAAACATACTTGAAATTACATATAGTGCGCATTCAATTGAAATAATACTCACACTTTCGAATCTACGTCGTGTACTTGGAGAACTATGGGGATATACTACGGAATTTTCCTCAAATTGGAACAATGTGAATGAGTTGTTAAGTATATTACAGAAATATGTGGTCTTGAATGGGATAGGACCACTCACCCTTTAGAAGAGATGGAGGAAATAGGAATTAATATTATAAATTTAATTTGAATTTGAATTTTAAATTTAAAAATTGAATATAAATAAGACAAAATTGAATGAAATATACTATAAATTTTATACAACAAGTAATAGGTTATTGTTTATACTGATGCGAACTAAATTTTCACACTTTTGTTTATACTAATACATGAATATACGATTCTTACCTATAATTAATGATTATTTGTAGTAGATATAATGGGATATCCTAAATACAAAGAGTATATGGGTGAGACAAATAGATTAGGGGATGTGTTTCGCAGAGGTGCTAATGAATTTGTGAAATATGCAAAGAGATGTCATAATGATGAAGAGTTTCTCTGTCCGTGTGCTAGGTGTAAGAATGGTAAGGTGTTTGAGTGGAAAACAGTTGAACTACATTTGTTAAGATGGGGTATGCAAGATAGTTATCGATTTTGGATTTTTGACAAGGAATCGAAAGTTCCTTTTGTACCCGAGCTACCTTCACAACAACCTTCAACAAGTGGGATAGATGTACAAGGGGACGACATCGATCATAATATGTTAGAGGATTTAGTTGTTGGCGCGTACGAAGTTCATGAAGTGGAAGAGAATGAAGTCACTAACGATATACAAAGTTGAGGTGCTCATGAAGATATCAGGATAAACCATGACGATGACTACCAAAGTTTAAAATTTAAGGCGACCCAACCGTTATACTCTGGATGTGAGAAAGATAAAACAACTTTACATGCCATGGTTAGTTTTCATAGTTTGAAAACCCAATACGGTTGCAGAGGAATACATTGCAGGATACACGATACATTACAGGATCAATTGCAGAGGAATACATCACCGTGGAGTCATCAATCTATTCTTAGGAATATATGCCTGACTCGACCACCGTTGATGACATTGATGAGTTCATCGATGAGGGTGGATATGTGATGGGCAAACAAAGGAAATTAACGAGTTTGCAACATGAACAAATCGCTCGTTATCTATTTGACACACATGAAGATGTCGAAGAATGAAAAAAGTAAGTTTAAATTATTTTAAATTTTACATTATTTTAGATTATTTTCTACATGATTAATTTTATAATACGTTCTTCACATTAATTTTATATAGAAAATATGAAGCTTCTGAGAACAATAAAAGACGAAAAATAATGGCACAATCACACAATGAATTTAAGTAGTGGTTGTCACACGAGGTAATTATAATGAAAATGGCTATTATTAAATGTTACATTACAATAAAACTTTACAACTAACGTAATTAATTTATCTATATTCTCAGCTCTTAAAGACGGGTGATGCGACATCAAGGCTTGCTTGTCTAGCCACTGGACCCTTGTTCGTGGCACAAGAGTACAAAAAATATCGATTGAACGGTTACGTATTCAGTGCAAGGCTGTATGAGGAAATTACAAATGTACAGAACTCGAGCATTTCATACAAGGCTCTTACTTTCTTTCGAGCGAGCGCGAAAGATAAAAACCTTTTTGAAGATGAAATGGCTGACTATGGTGTAATTCAAAATATATTTGAATTAGACTAAGTAAGCGTCAAAGAGGTTGTAATTTGCTGTGATTGGGTAAGAGTTGAGGATAAAAATTCTTGTAAAGTTGATCCTGGCACCAATTTGATCATGGTTAACTTGTCCAAGTTTAAGAGCAACAAACACGTGAACGATGAGCCGTTTGTTTGTTCTTGTCAAAAGGTCAAGCAAGTGTTTGACTAAGATTAAATCAACAACGAGCCGTGGTCAATCATCCTACTTGCACCAAAGCGTCTAAATAGTAGTGTGGATGACTTGGCTGCTCCTACCGAATATCAATACATTTTTATGATAATCCGAATTTGAAATATTATTTAGATTTGTAAAAAGTATTCCAAATATCGAACTTTATTTTAATGCTTTTAATTCATTTATAAGTTATCAGTTTACTGCATGTAATATTTATATTTAATTCTTAAGCATTCATTCAAAGTCCATGTCCAGTGCGTGTATTATTCTACTATTTTATTATTATTATCAGACATCAGTTTAATGCTTTTAATTTATTTTGACTTGATTTAGTGCATTAATTCAAAGTTTCCAGTGTTTTGTTATAATATGGTTAGTGCTTTTTATTCTTCTAATTCATTTTTATTTGTACTAATAACAAATTTTTTTACAGAAAATGTCTTCTTTAGGGCTTGGCGGCAAAGGAGGTGACGAGGGATCCTCATCCCCTAGGCTCCTAAAATGGGACAAATTGGGATCGGTCGTTGAGAACAAGATTGGATTATTAGCTAGATCCCTCGAGTTGGTGAAGACGATTATCGACCTGGGGTAGACTAGTTGGAGGTAGGTGTCAAATGAGCTCAAGTTGGATATTTGGGCTGCACTACAGGTAATGTATTTATGTTTATATTTCAATTTATATTTATTAGAAACTAACACTTACTTTCTTTTTGTTTTTATTTGTTTGACAGGAATAATTCGACATACCTCCACAACTCCACGATCCCATGTTGGAGCAGTTGAGGGAACAACATAAGGCGTGAAAGAAGAATTTACGGGAACGGTATTTTGGGAAGACTCGGGACTCCATTCTCAGACTGCATGAGACTGTGCTAACGAAGGAGCCGACCGCATTGGCCCAGTGGAAAAAGTTTATCGACAATGAGATCGAGGAGTGACAATTGGCATCTCGCCAATCGAGGAGGAAAAACTGGGCGAAAAAGTCGGAAGTGCGCTACTCCGGGCAAACGTCTTACGCCGAGGTGGAGAATAGGATGGTAGGTTTTTTATTTTTCTATGATTATAGTTGTATGTTATTCTACATTATTTTATTTTGCGTTAATTAATAATTTTACATTATTTTATTTTAGAAGATGGAGAGTGGCCCTGGGGGTAGGCCACATAGGCTAAATGACTATGTGGTAATTCAGACGAAGAAGGGCAAGGACAAGGAGGTTTCCTCGAGCATTGTAGCCATGATTGTAAGTTACAAAGTTTTTTTTTGTTAATTGCATTATAATATTTTTATTTAATTAATTAACTAATCGTGTGCTTTTTTGTCATTTCAGGCAAAGGTTAAGGCAGTGCATGAGTCGTAGTCTGATGCCGACAATGCATCTTTAGCTACGAACTCACTCAGCCAAGTGCTCGGCATTGATCACAAGGGAGGACTAGGGGGTGAGTTCGCGGGTGGGGAAAGTCTAGGATCATCAGAATGGAGACGAGCAACACTGGGTTGGCTCGTTAGGTGGACACGCATGACGAGAATCTATCAAGGTTGGAGGCGAAGGTCCTAGATATGTACGCCTTCATGATGTGTCAGTTGGGAAAGGGAAAGGTCAAGGTGAAGGAAAAGGCGGTGGAGGTGGACGAGGATGAGGATGTGGACGTCACTTCTTCATCGCCGATACGCGCAGACTCGTCTCTATATGATTCAATTCCTATCATGACTACCTTGAGCGGCTTATGTCAATAATTAGCTGGCCGAGCGTACTTTTACTTGATATATATGATGGGTAGCCGATAGCGAGGGGGTTGAGGGACCTGAGATTCCTCTCAGGTATGTCGGTTCATGGACACCCCCTTCAAGACATTGAGGCGAGGGTGCTCGTCATGAATGTGATGCCCCGAAAGGAGAACTCCGCATTGTGGTTACGTAAATAATGCGGCGTGACGCATATTGAGGGATGTGTCAATACGTATATCGTTTGGACTTCCTTCCTCTTCCTACCTACTGATGACTTTATGCATTGACATTATTTGTATCTATTTTATTTGGACACTTGGATTATATTTTTATTTTTTTTATTTGTTACATTTTGGTTTGGATATGGATTGTATTTCTATTTTATTTGGATATAGAATTATATATGCAATGATTTTGTGTATTCTTTCTATTTTATTTGGATATATGTTGTTTGAACAGGTACAATTTTTCTATAACAGATACAAATATACTGTTGTGCAGTGGCAGTGGCCATACTTCTCACCAATTTTTTTTTAAATTCTGCCTAGAATTATCACGGTTAAAGACCGTGACAAGTCCATAACAAAGAAACGTGTCACAAACTTGTCACGGTATTTGACCGAGATAATTTTTGGGTTTTTTCACGAGCATTGACCATGACAAAACTTATCAAGGTCAAAGACTATGATAGGACCGTGACAAGTCTAATGAACTTGTCACGATCAAAGACCGTGACAAGTCCTTGATAAAATAAGTTGTCACCCCCAGACTTGTCATGGTCAATGGCCGTGATAAGTCAATAGTTTTGGTATAGTGACCCATTACATACGAAGTTTACGCCTCATCAGTTGGGCAGTTTCTTTCAAGAGGCTTAATCTTACATGAAGCATAAGAGGCATGGACCTCCTCTCATATCAACACACCTCGTAGCCCCTGGAGTGATGCATCCATGTAAACCATATAGTTTATGTCACCCCGTGGTAAAGCGAGGAAATGTGTGGACATAAGCCTCTTCTTGAACTCCTCAAAAGGTTTCTAAAAGTCTGTACTCCAAACAAATGTTACCGACTTCGAATGAGGTGATCCAGTAGTTCGAAAATATTTGAGAACCCGTGAATGAACCTCCTATGATACCCTGCCAAACATAAGAAACTCCTAACTTATATAGATGTCGTGGCCTATCCCTAATAGAAAATCGTAGATACTTTGCTAGGATCCATCGATATCATAACCTCATAAAATAACATGGTCTAAGAATTGCACCTTTCGAAGACAAATCCTACACTTAAAGAACTTACCGTACAACTTATGCTCCCATAGTGTCTGGAAAACCAATATCAAGTGTTGTGTATGATCCTCCTTCATTCGAGAATACACTAATATGCCATCAATAAACACGATGATGAATTAGTAGTCCAAGAATGGGTGAAACACCCGATTTATTAAATCCATGAACACCGTTGGCGCTTTTATCAGCGCAAACAACATGACCTAGAACTCAAACAATCTATAGAACATCAAGAATGTTTTATTCAGAATGTTCTCCTAACGAATACGCAACTAGTGATACCCTGAGCGTCCATCAATCTTGGAAAAGAATGATGCGCCTCTCAACTGATCGAACAATTCACCAATACATTAAAACAAATACTTGTTCTGCATCGTCACCTTGTTCAACTCCCAATCATCCATAAAAAATCGGAGCAAACAATTCTTTTTCTTCACAAACAATATTAGGGCTCCCTACGAAGATGTGCTTCTCCGTATGAACCTCTGTCTTAATAACTACTAAATTTTCTCATGAAGCTAACACTTCTCTAACGGGGTCATCCGGTATAGATCCCTCACAATGGGCCAAGTGTCTGACTCTAAATCAATACAAATGTTTATCACCTAAATGAAAATATTTTAGCTTAGTCTTTTTATTTATTTTATTTGCACTTTGGCATATCCCATTACCAACCGACTCGTACTAACTCATTGAACCGAACATCAACATCTCTAAGTTTAAGACTCCTCTACATATCAAGAAGGTATAAAGACTTTTGGGAGTTCGAAATTATTCATAAAGTTATTTGGGATGTTTTATTTTTTTGAAAAATGAGGCTAAAATTTTTCAAGTTTTCAAAATAAAATTTTATTTTAAACCTCGTTCAAACGATATTTGTTTCTCGTTCGAACGATTTCACATTCTTGTTCGAAGTGTTGTTTGATCTCTACATCTAATGAGGGGGTACTATTTTGGATCGTTTAAATGTCATTTGATATTGGTTCAAAAAGAGAGATATTTCGTTTGAACGAACTTGGATTTCATTCTAACGAGCTACTTTTCTTGTTTTAATGAGCCTCATTTTTTATCAAATGAGTCACCGCCTCAAAATTTATGATACGTTTATAAATACCTATTATAGACACCTCATTATGTTACCCCCTAACTTTCCTTAGGTCCCTAGTACCTCCCTTCATCACCATAAACCCAGGTCATGTCCCGAGTACTAACCCGGAGGCCATTGGGCACTCCCCGGCTCAGTTTGACCTAAAAGTCAAACTCTTTGTCTTGATAGAGACTGAATGAATCTACGAAGGTCACTGAATACCCTTTCCAACAGACCGCCACGTGCGCGATTTTGACTTACCATGCTGACGAACGATCCGTTTGCGTCCGAAACTTAACCCAGAGGCCACCGGGCGATCCCGGGCTCTATTTGACCTAAGTTAGCTCTTTAGCCCAACAGAGGCTGAATGAATATTTGAAGGTTACCAAATACCCTTTCCAATGGTCCATCCCGTGCGCGATTTCGACTTTCCATGCAGACGAACGATCCGTTTGACTCCGAGAGGTCACCGAATTCTTCCTGGGCTCGGTTGAACAAAGTCAACTCTCCAAACTGGGTCAAACTCTTTGGAATGTCGAAGTACATCTCCTAACCTTTCCAACGGTCTGCCCCGTGTGCAATTCAGACTTACCATGCGGACGAACGATCCGTTTGCGTCCGAGAAATTCCCCGTATAATGGACCGACAAATGCTTCCAAGCCATATTTGACCTAAAGTCAACTCCCGAACCCGGGACCGGTCCAAAGTAATTTCAAAGGTCTCTAAATTACCTTTAAAACGGTATGCCCCGTGCACGATTCTGACCAACGGTTTTCCCTCGGCGGTCGATTTTCTGAAAAGCCTGAAGCGCACTGCCAAATGGCAGGTTCCAGACCCTGCCTATCGGCACCTGTCGATAGGCAGGAACAGGTCTATGCCGATTGGAACTCACCTGGGCCTATAAAAGGAGGCCTTCACCTCATTTTCAAGGAGATCCTAGATCTGATAAAAACCTTTCTCAACGAATCCCAGAAACCTCTCTCGAAGGCAGCGTGATTTCAACATCCAAATCTCCCTTTTACTTCCACTTTTCATCATCCTTTTCATCAAACTTGGTGAATTTTCCACTCTCCATCATCATCCAAGTTCAAGGGCTGCTCTCCAACATTCAAGATCAATCTCAATATCTTCAAGAAGGTCCAAATTTCTCAAACTCTCTCTTAAGTTCTCTTAAATTCCCAATAACTTGTTTTCTTATTTAACACTTTTATTATCTCATCTCACACATCCTAATATAATTTTTATTTAGTATTATTGTACATCTTTTATTTTCATAAAACCCAAAAAATAAGAAAAAGAGGGTCTGCTCATAAATTCCAAGTTGGGATTCTCACACTTTTTCCACACTTTTCTCACAACTAAAACACTTTTTCTACACACACACACACACTTAAAAGTAAGAGATTCCCCATTTGGATTTATGGGATAAACCCCACCCCTTGTTTTGTATGCGAACTACGTGGACTTTGATGCCCTTATAGGCTGCGTAGGCGTCTCGGGGTAAAACCCGAGACTCGAGTCCTTTTTCTCACTTTTTCTCTCATTTTCTATCTTCTCTAAATCCATTCTCTTTATATTCTATATACTTGACCTTAGTGACGCATTACTCCATATGCATTATCATTTCATTATAATGATCAACGTAGGGGTAATCGCGTAAATCTTATTTTTCTAATATTACTCTTATATCTTCCTACGGATGACTCGCTTTATCTTTTCCATGATACAAGTCGAGGATTCCTATCTCCATTCTATATATACACATGCACACATATCAAGGGGGGAAACAAAAGGAAAATATCAAATATTCATGAGAGACCGAAAGGGAGGAATGGGTGCCTAATACCTTCCCATTTCGTAACTAAGCCTTCGAACCCTTCTCGAATCATCTTGGTTTCGTACGCACCAGTATGTCTTTGGATGCCATCCTTCGGGGTGGCTTACCCTTTTTCTTTTATCTGTTTTGAGTAAAATAGACTGGTGACTCTGAATCTCTCTACATTTTTTTACCACATCCCAAACGATGTCGGTCGAAGCGCTCCTGAGAGGGATGCGCGGAACCCAAAGGATCCTTTCCTCCATGAGCCTGCCCGCACGACGAGGATCGGGGATGGCCATAGTGGCGACTTCGCTGGGGATATGTGTGTTTTGAGGAGTTGACTCTATTTACATGAATGATATATTTGTTTATGTTTGCCCCCATAGCTGCATGTTCCCCTTTCTCATATGTATCCCATTCTTATGCTTATGTTCACATACTTGTACAAATTTCTCCATGTACACTTTACACCACGTGCACCGAGGATCACATGTATATCCCCATGTTTCGCGCATCACCCATCCATACTTACGTACCTTTTGGCGTACTTATACTTTGCTCCCTGTCTGGCATAATCAAGAAAAGGCATTCTCATCATAAGATACCAATAAGAGAATCATGCATGATTCACATAACATCACCAAAGAGAATTAATATTGACCAAATTTTATCCAGTAACTGGAGGGTCACTTCGTAATGGGCGCTGGTCCGGTAGGTCGTAGTTAGCCTAAGCGATATGATTCTCGACCTTCCACTGGCCAAGTACCTTCGACGTATATCGAACGGTTCCCCTGCATCTTACCGCTTGACCAAAGTCATAACGAGAGGTATATCGCAGGGAATTTGTTCACGTACATCGAGTATATCTAATTCTCTTTCACACATACCGTCCTCATGAGGTATATGGTGAGGCAATTCACGTACACTCAGGTATATCAAATGGCTTGTCCACACGTATCGATTGCCTGCAAGAGCAAAGACGTATATCGTGGAAGTCACGCCAAAGGGGGGAACCTCTGTCAATTCACCCAACCAATTGCATACCCGCATATAGGTGTCAGACCTAGGACACGCACTTTAGATTTCCGGTTTCAACTCGAAACTCTGTTAAAATTTTGGGTTGGCCTGCTGCCCAATTTTCGCGCATATTTAAAACAGGGCCCTGTCCGTGAGCCTGGTTACAAGTCCAAATCGTAAATTTGCATATATTAAGACCCCCACTTTTCTAGGCTTGGGTCCCGTCTGGCATTTCATTTAGGAGAATTAAATACAAGTGAAAATATAATAATCATGCTGAGTTCCGTCTCCCAAAAGCATTTTTCCCTTCTTTATCAAAAATCCAAAAACATTTCTCCCTTCTTTATTGAAAATCTAAAAATAGTTCTTCCTTTTTTCTCAAAAATAAATCTCATGCTACGCCTTTTTAGGTCGATCGCAATCCCTTGGCCTGGCTCCCTATTGGCTTCGGTCTTCAGTAAAATCACCCCGGAGTTTATTCTATTATTCTACTACTTCTTCTGAGTCCGGAATCCTTGCATCTTCCATGGAGAATATAGATCAAGCACCAGTCATACAGTCGGATCTGACGACAGTCCTAGCTCAGCTCGTGTCCAAGATTGACAACCTCCAAACTGAGGTTCGAGAGATGAAACAAAACCAAGTTCCTCTTCCTCAAGAGTCGGAGGTCCTATTCCCTCATGCTATGGGTCCACCCAAGCCTATCTGGATTCCGGAAGAATATCAGCATGCTCCACGTGCCCCTCCTGCCAATGGGCCACCGCCTGCCCAACTTCCAATGCCAAACATTGCCCAGCCTATGGCTAACCTACCTGTGGTCGTTGATCCAAAGGAGGAGGAGTTTAATAAAGTCAAAGAAGATCTCAAGATTCTCACCAAGAAGTTTGACCAAGTTAGGATCTCTGGGAATTACATGGATTACACCCACATGTCTCCTTATCCTAAAGCAAGGCTCCCGAGAAGTTCAAGATACAAATATCGAGAAGTTCGGAGGGAGTGGACCCCAATTGTTCATCTTCGTAGTTATAATCGTTCCATGACTCTAGTAGGGGCTTCTGAAGAAGTGATGGTCTAATTGTGTCAGCAAACTTTGAAGGATAGTGCCCTCCGATGGTTTTTATCTCTTGAGGAATCGAGAATCCGTAGCTAGGAGGATATAGCTCGAGAATTCATGTCGCAATATAAATACAATGAAGAGCTTGAGGTCACCCGTCGTGATTTAGAGCTGCTCAAACAGAATCTTGGAGAATCAGTCAGTAACTTCATAACCCAGTGGAGGGCACAACTAGCTACCATGACTAATCAGCCATCCGAGGAAGAACAGGTCAACATAGTGAAGAAAAACTTCTTTCCCCATGTCTGAGCGATGATGGGAGGACAATACTATCCCCACTTTCGAACTCTTAGAGAGGCAGGAGTGGAAATCGAGGAAAGCCTTGTTAAAACAGAGGTTGAACCAAAGAAGGTGTCCAGACAGTTCACCCCTAGAAAGTATAACAAGCCTGCCAGTGCTATCGTTTTGACCATCAACAACATCTCTCAACTAACCACATCATGGGCACCAGAAATCCGCCCTGCCCCCATCCGAAGGTAATACACTGACCTCCATGCTCCCCTCTCCAAAGTTTACCAAGCCCTATTAAGCCGAAACCTCATCAAACCCTTGGATCGCCATCCATTGACAAATCCACTCCCATGAAACTTCAAGGCCGATGATCATTGCGCCTTTCACCAAACTGCCGGCCACACCACTGACCAATGCTTTCACCTTTGAAACATAATCCAAGATCTCATTGACCGAGGTACCATCGCCCCACCAGCCAATTCTAAGCCAAACACTACTCACAATCCACTTTTGAATCACACCAATGCCATCTTCTTAGAAGGAAAACCATATTTCGATCCCTCAACTCAAATCACAACCATACACTCTCCTAAACATCTTCAGATTTGCACATATTTCCTCCTACACCCTACTAGCCTCGCTGATCAGGCATTGTCACTCCTTACCAGAGCATGCATCGCTGTCTGTATCCGTTCTGAAAATAGAACTATGGAATTGTCAGAGGTGTTAAACCAACTCCTAAAGTTCGGGCTAAAATTACCCTCACAGATGGTCATCGATTGCCAGAAGTTCAGCACACTGTTCTTGGAGTCATGGAAATGGGCCCGAGATTCAGACAAGTGGGTGGTACCAACCGATAAAGTCAGCCTAGATGATGTTGTCCACACTATGGAAGAATTATTCGAGAAAATCAATAGCATTTGCAGTATCACTGAGTTACTTAACACTTTGAAACTACAAGGGTGTTTGGTCCCTTCAATCACACATATCCCCACATAATGGGAGGACCTGTATGAAGAAGCCGTTGAAATTGTGGAATTTATCGACTTTACATGGAAAGATAGAATTGTTTCCACCGGATGGGGGGAACTATTTGAAGATTCGAGTGAAGAAAAAGCTTCAACAAGAGCTGGCCCAGTAGCCGACATATGTGGGATGATATCATTTGAAGAACTCCTCGGAGAAATAAATAGGGTGACAGCACAACCTGAGATTGACGAGGAAATGGGATTCATGTTCTTTCCTTCTTCAGTAAATCACATGACCAGATCAGGGAGACATTACCAAGTTCCAAGCTCACTACCAGCAAATGAAAAAGGGAAGGGCGTTGAAAACCTTCCTATGCTAGAGATGACCATCAAGGAGAGCAAGATCCTCGATCAATTCAAGAAAACCCAAGCTAACATCACTCTATGGGGAATTTTTATATCTTCCCAGCTACACAGAAATGCTTTAATCAAATTACTAACTGGACCCATAGTTCCTCCATCTACCACACCAGAAGAAGCGATAAATCTGGTCGGATCATTTAACTCTACCCGAATGTTATCATTTTCTGAAGAAGAAATCCCCAGCATTAGGCTCAATCACAGTCATGGACTTAATATCTCCGCCGAAGTTATGGGAAAGGTCGTGCCACTCTCTCTTGTCGATAACGGATCCGCCTTAAATGTTTGCCCATTGAGAACCTTCAAGTGTTTAGGCCTGAAAGAAAGTGACCTCGCTCCAACCTCCGCCACTGTGCATACCTACGATAATACCCGTCATGAGGTGATGGGGTCCATAAAACTTGCAATAGGGGTTGGCCCTATAAACCCTATCATTGAATTCCATGTCATAGACATCCCAACTTGTTTCAACCTGTTGCTCGGATGACCCTGGCTCCATAATATCAAGGGTGTGTCTTTCTCACTCCATCAGAAATTGAAGTTCTTCGCCCACGGGTGAGTCATAACCATTTTGGGCGACGCCGAAAATACCGGGGGTGCAAGCACCAGCAGTCCAATTCTCGAGATACAACACGGGTCAAATGATATGCTCCTGTCAGGATTCCGAGTTGAACCACTCCTACTCCCGGCAGGGGACGGTTTAAAAGAAAGGGTTTGTCTAGAATATGACCCTCACGAGAATGTCAATGTGATTCAGATGTTCAGAAACATGCACTTCATGCCCTGACTGGGGCTAGGGCAAAGGCAGTAGGGGATACTTGAGCCCATAGAACTGAAGAAAGCTTTCCCTCCTTACGGCTTAAGGTATCAACCATCAGAACAAGAGCTCGGAATGATCCGCCAATCTCAACCAAAGAGAAGATTAGACTATATCCAAACTATCTCAGGAGACTTCTTGCATGGACGATTCATCAAAGAAGGCGAAGACTTCACCTTTTACAGTTTTCCAGAACCGAGGTATGACCACACAGACAAGAAGATGAGGCCGAGAATGGATATCTTTGTCCAAGATAGCTACCCATGAGCCGAAAGTTTCCCACACCAAGTGCAATCTCTCATCAAAGATACCAAAGAGACTGAGGAAAGAAATTATGAAGATTCCTTCAACTTATAGATAATGGGGCTGACACTTTGCATGGTTCATTCAGGCGCTACATCAAGGGACCCATCCTGTCTAATTAAAGTTGCTGATACTCCTCTCCTCAACTGGCATGCTGCACCAGTTCTACCCCTTGAAATCTCCCCTAACCCCAATGTTTACCCTATTTCTTCTTATGTTGTCTATCCTTTCTCAAATGTAATCGAGACCTCTTTTTATGAGGTTCTCAATGCCGTTTTTCCTATCAATGAAATAAATGAAAATTTTGAGTATCTTACCGTGCCTTACATTAACTGCTTGGATTCTAATCAAACTTTTGATGATGATGATTTTGCAAATGAACAATTCTTAATTGATCTAAATAAGGTTAATAATAAACAACATAACCGCGTTTAAGTTAATGAAGAAGAGACTGTTGTTATTAATCTCAGTTCTAGTAGCCAACTGTGCGAGATTAGGATAGGGGCCACCCTTGACGAGCTTGATCGCGTACAACTCGAAGAATTCTGAAGGAGTTCGTAGATGTCTTTGCATGGTCCTATGATTATATGCCCGACATAGATCCTGAAATAGCTCAACACGAGATCCCCCCTCTCTCAGATTATAAGCCAGTTAAACAAAAATTGAGAAAACTCCGCACCGAATGGTCGCTCAAGGTAAAAAAAGAGGTGGTCAAACAGTTAAATGTGGGTTTCATTCGGGTGATCGAATATCCCACATGGCTAGCCAACATTATACCTGTGCCGAAATCTGGAGGGAAGGTTTAAATGTGTGTAAACTACCGAGATTTAAACAAAGCTTCTCCAAAGGATGATTATCCCCTACCCCATATCGACATGACCGTGGACAACACGGCCAGTCATGCTCTCAAGTCTTTTGTCGACGGGTTTGCTGTATACAACCAAATCTAGATGCACCCCGACCACCAAGAAAAAAACCGCATTCATCACCCCATGGGTAACCTTTTGCTACACCGTCATGCCATTTGGTCTCAAGAATGCTGAGGCTACCTACCAAAGAGCTACCACAACCATCCTGCACGGTCTGATTCACAAGGAGTTCAAGGTTTATGTGGATGATATGATTATCAAGTCCAAAACTAGAGAAGGTCATGTTCCCGCCCTCCGAAAGTTCTACGAACGACTGCGACGGTATCAGATGCGACTTAATCCACATAAATGTGTCTTTGGAGTTACAAAGGGAAAACTCTTGGGATTCATGGTCAGCAAAAAAGGGATAGAAGCAGATCCTGCAAAGCTGAAGGCCATACTTGAGATGCCACCACCCCAAACAGAGAAAGAAGTTCAAGGTTTTCTTTGGAAATTACAATATATCAGCCGGTTCATCAGTCATCTAACCTCTATCTGTGAATCGATCTTCAAGCTCCTCCGAAAAGAATCAACCAAGGTTTGGAATGAGTCCTGCCAAGAAGCTTTTGACTAAATCAAACAATACCTAACCCAGACCCCAGTGCTCATGCCACCACAGTCTGGTCTCCCTTTGCTCCTATACCTAACCATAACCGACACTGCAGCTGGGGCTTTGCTAGGCCAATACCTTGAGGAATCCCGCAAGGAAAGAGTCATCCATTACGCCAGTCAAAAATTGACCGGATACGAGGTCAACTACACTACTTTAGAAAAGGCATGTGTCGCACTTGTCTGGGTACCCAAAAGTGGTGACAATAAATGCTCGCCTTCCCCATCAAACTTGTATCCTGAATGGATCCCATCAAATAATTGCTTGAGAAACCCGCCTTATCCAGTCGAATGGCCCAATGGTTGATGCTCCTAACTGAGTCCGATATCATGTACATCACACAGAAAGCCATTAAGGGAAGAGCGATCTAGGGACTACCTCACCGATTACCCCATAGAAGAAGCGGAGGTTTGGATTTCTGAATTCCCAGATGAAAATATCCTCTGCACCACTCGAGACCACCTTCGATGGAAAATGTTCTTTGACGGCGCTGTCAACAAAAAGGGATATGGCATTGGGATCCTCCTGATCGCCCCAGATGACTCCCACACTCCCATCGCCATAAAATTGGATTTCCCTTGAACCAACAACATGACAGAATACGAGGAATGCATAGTGGGCCTCAAGGTTGCTCTCGAGAAAGGTATTCAATACCTTAATATCTACGGGGATTTTGCCCTAATCATCGGTAAAGTGCTCAGAAAGTGGATAGTTAAGGGCGAATAGCTCTAACCCTTTCATGCCCAATTAGAAGAGTTAGCCTCCTGATTTCGAGATATCACCTTCCATTACTTACCCCGAGCAAAGAATAACCTAGCTGATGCTCTCGTTACCTTGGCCTCCATGGTCAATATGCCCGAAGGAATAACAATGACCCCCTTGCTAGTTCAAAAGCAATACAAATCGACCCATTGCTAGCATATTGAGCTTGTCTCCACCGAAGATCCCGAACTAGCCGATTACTAGTACTATGATATATGGTGCCTCCTCAAACATGGTAGGTATCCCGAGGGTTCCAACAAGAAAGTTCGAACTACCCTCCGAAGACTGGCCGCCCAGTACATCATCTATCATAACACTCTACTCAAGAGGAATTTCGATGGAACTCATCTACACTGCATCGCAGGGGCTGAGATTGAGAAAACAATACAGAAAATCCACAGCGGGGAATGCGAACCCCATATGAATGGTCACATGTTCGCCAAGAAGATCATCCGACAGGTCATACTGGACCACCATGATCCAGGATTTCACCGCCTATGTCCGGAGGTGCCTCAAATGCCAACAATTCTCCAATCTTCAACACTTGCCTCTGCGAGAATTATACAACATGACCTCTCCCTGGGCGTTCTCCACCTGGGGTGTCGACATCATAGGGAAGGATACACCAAAGGCTTCAAACGGACATGAGTTCATCCTAGTTGCCATCAATTACTTCACCAAATGGGTTGAGGTTGAGTCATACGTAGTATTGAATGCCAAGAAAGTAGCCAAATTCCTCAAAAAAAATATCATCTACCGATATGAGGTCCCACACGAGCTGGCGTCAGATAACGGGTTGCATTTTGAAGCAGAAGTCACAGAAGTAGTCAACGGGTACGGGATTCAGAGGCACAAATTTTCTCCCTACTGACCTCAGACCAATGGTGCAGTTGAAGCCGCCAATAAGAACCTCAAATACATCATCAGCAAGATGACCAAAAGTTGTAAGGATTGGGCCGACCGGATCCCATACGCCCTCTGGGGATATTGAACCTCAATCCGAACTTCTACTGAGGATACCCCTTACTCCCTGGTCTACGGCATGGAATCAGTCCTACTTATGGAGCTAGAAATACCCTCGCTACGCGCCATGCTCGAAAACAAAGTTAGTGAAGAAGACTGGTGCCAAAGTTGTCTTGATGAGCTAGCCCTCCTAGATGAAAGAAGATTAAAATCTCTTTACCACATACAGGGGTACCATCACCGAATAGCGCGATCATTCAATAAGAAAGTCAAGGACCGTGGTGTTCGGGAGGGGGATTTATCCCTCAAGGAGATAATAGAACCAATCTGAGACCCCAAAGGGAAATTCAAGTCCAATTGGAGCGGCCCCTACATTGTGAAGAAAATCTTATCCGGCGGTGCCGTCGTGCTCACTGACCTAGATGGGGAAGAGATGGCTCGTCCAGTCAATCTGGACCGTCTCAAGAAATTCTAGCCCTAGTCCGAAATCTCGGCGCACTACGACTCTTCTCATCCCCCTTCTATTATTAAAAAATAAAAATAAAAAAATCTTCATTTCCCTCTACCCAGAACTACATGGGCCTGATCCACTACAAAAACTATTTTAAAACATTTTCAAAAAACCCCAAAGGTACGTAGCTAGCTCATGCACCTCACATGAGTGCGGCCCCTTTCTTTTTCACAAAATACTATTCTTTTCTTACCTCTGAGAATGACGGTTCATTCTAAAATGATTTGAACAAAAGGATTATGTATGCCTTAGCGATCAGTATAGATAATTCAAAATATAAAACTCATCGAAAGGTACAGCTGGGTGATCAGAAACTTATTTATTTCATTAATAAGAAATTACAGTACGGATTACATAAGAAAAAGGAACAGATAACTCCCTTCCCCCTACTACCATAAAAAGCCAAATAAAACCCCCACATACATTCCCTATTACATAAATAAACTCCCCAGGAGTCCTACCCAGAGCTACCAGAGGAGCCTGCACCCTCATCAGCTACATCCTGAGGACCCCAAGTTTCTCCTGCCTGAATAGAGTGTCGTAAACATTCCATGGATCAATTATCCTTAACCATCTTCAAAAAAAACACAACACCCCCTTCCATGGAGTCAGATAAAATAAACCATCTTTGTCCAGTCTCCACTGCCAACATCTTGCTGACTACTTTCCTCCACAACCACTTCATATAATCTTTGGGGACATGCCAAACCTTCCCGACAGACTGAGAGGGACAGGTCGATGAACGCCAATTTTCCCATAAAGATCCAAGCAACAGACGCAGGCGCTCACTCAAATATTCTACCGGAAAGAAGTTTAAGGTCCGAGGGGGCACAACCTGCGCCCAGCCGAATTGGCGCAAAAGCTACCAGGGGAAGTAAAAAAAGGTCTGTTTGAGACCAACCAGCCGCACATATGAATACTCTCCTAGCTCCAGAACAGGCTGCAACTGTCCTCACCTAGGCACTGACCAATACAACCCACAAGACCCATGCTCCACAAACCAATTCTCCCAGTTCTCAACATACATGCCAACGCGGATGAAGTAGCGCGCAAAGAAGTTGGGTACAACCTACAAGGGATATTCTGGAGGAGTCGACAAGAGGAATCTTTCAGATAACCATATAAACAGCATCACAGAGCTACCCCTTAAAAAGTTAGAACGACCTTCTCTCCAGGAATCCTGGCCATTCAGAGTCTCCACCAATATCACCACTGGAGGATTGCGACGGTATGACATCTATGAAGTAATGGCTGCAAGTTATGGGTCCACTTGCACCTCCACAGTCACTAGCAGCAATTTTGAAACCAAGCCAGAACCACGGCTCCAGCATAGCCAACATCACCTACTTCTCGTAAAAGAACAGATCGCAGCACCGTCGGGAGGGAGATCATTCTTCCAGTAACCAATGATCTAGCCGCCGAAGGCGAAATGTAAAGAAGCCCGGCCAATAAATCCCTAGGAGAATGAGAAAATTCGGGCAAAGTCGCAGCAACACTGGGATTTACACCCAATATGGTAGAAAATTCCTCGTAGGTAGGACAAACATCTTCTAACCCAAAGCGGAATACATGGTCTTCGGGGTACCAGAATTGTATCGCCGTTGTCAGCACGTTCCACTTAAGAGGACGATTGTGCCACAAGGAGACTCGACGCATGTTAAAAGCATCGTAGTCGACATTATAAGAGCACATAGCTTCCAAGACTTTGAGGTACTTGGAAAACTCAATTCTACCAGGGAGAGTCATCTTGCAAGGTTAAGTGATGGTGGGCAAGTAGGTAAGAATGCAAAGGTGTGACGAAAACACTCCACCCTTCCCCCTTTTTATACTTGAAAACCCTCACAAGGGACATAATCCCTACAGAAATCGGAGGGAATCCTACCCCACAAGGTATTAAAGGTTGAAGAGGGTACCAATAAAATCTTTGAAGTGATTGGATTGGACTGAACTGGCGATAGGCAGGACAGGGTGCTTGCCGATCGGTAACCCCCCATTTTTAGAAATTTCCCTTTTTCCTCTTTTGTCAAATCAGAAAACTCAAATAAAAATAAACTGATATTCTCAACAAAATTTCAAAATCCCTTTAAATTTCCCCTTTTTAATCAAAAATTTTCCTTTAAAAAAAATTCAAAAATATTCCTTTTTTTCGGTCTCAGCAGCAAAATAAAAAGCGCGTGTGCATGCATTCATTCATCGTTAAATAAAAGATAATAAAAAAACTCCATTGCATTGCATCTATCTATTTTCTGTGTTACATCATATTTGCAGGAAATAAAAAGAAAAAGAAAAAACAACGGGACTCAGCCCGAACCCACATCCTCTCTCTCTCTCTCTCTCAAGAGCTTCCACCTCTGTGGCGTGCTCTCTCCCCCCTAGGGCGAGATGATGCGCCACCGCTACCCGAGCCCAAGTCCTCTCCAGATGAAGCAGAAAGAACCAAGGAAGAAGGAACAGGAATCGTGTCCAGAATATGGGCAGTCGCCGAAGATATCCAGTCTCTGATGTCCCTTAGTCAAGTGGTCGACACCTGAACTTGCTGCAAGGAAAGGATAAATCAGTATCAAAGCAGAAATGACCAAAACAGAAAAGAAAGTAAGAGAGGAACAAAAAGGTATATCGCAGTTCGAAGGACATCCTCTGTCAAACCCAACTCCTCTGGATCCATCGCATGAGGACGGTGCAGCATAGGCACCATCCCTCCATCAGTCCGTCGAATGTTGTAAGAAGGGGTATGCAGCCGTACAAAAGGGACCTCCGACGTCGCCGCCGCCGCAGATGCCGACGGACCACCATCGATGTGGGAAGATCTCACCGCCCAACTCGAACCCACCGAAGGAAAGGGCAGCGCATCATATATGTTGGGCGCCATCAACCAACTCGTCACAAAATCTATATAGTCATACGACGCAGCTGTATCGGTGTATAGCAAGTAGGACTCACCAATCATCGCCGCGATCCTCTCATCCTCCGACAACAGTCGCTCCCACCTCATATACGTAGGAGGTTGCGCGGGTGGTACCACCACTTCCTTCTCAGCAATCTGACGAACCACCCTCTCCCCAAGATACCAGGAATGGCCGAACCCATGCGCCAGCAAACTCCTCATCCGTGTATTTACCCCGGTCTCCCCCGCATCCTAAATGGTTGTCCCCCACGGGTAAAAGGTCACCTGAAAATCTCCGAGCGAGCATAAATCAATACAAGATCAGAAGGATAAAAGACCAAGATTGAAATGAAAAGAGTCTTACCCTACCACTGGTCAGGTCATTGAAGACCTGGCGCACCGCCTCCAGGGAGAGAGATCCCTTCGACTGCTGATTGGCCTTATGCCATCAATACAATCGATAAAAGTCCCCAACAGTATCGTCCTTCAAAGCAATCAATGGGGTATTTCACCCAATCACCTCATAGAACCACATCTGAATTCACAAGCAAAAAGAAACGCATAAGGAAAATGCGAATGCATGAAAGGAAAATGCGAGTGCATAAAAGGAAAATGCGAATGCATGAAAAGAAATGCACAAACTGAAGAATACCTCGAGAAGGTAGTGGCCCCTATAAAGGTTTGTCGGCAGCACCGGCTGAATGCATCTAGAGAAAAGTAAAGGGTCGCCAAGGTCAGACTCCCCCAATCATAGAAAGGGATGTTAGAAAACATCCTCAAGTACGACAGCAACCACAAATGAACAACGTCTCCGCTCGACGCCACCATGAAACCTCCCAATACCAGCAAAATGAATAATAGAGAAATATGCCTCACTTGCAGCCCGTCCTCCACATCGATCTCCCTACCCAACAGAACATCCTTCATCAGGGACAGCCTGATTGAATCCCCAGAAACTATCCTCCCCACATCACCAAGTGCCGCAAGCACAGCCTCTGGTCTCACCTGTAAAGAGCGATCCACCTCTATCTTCTCTCCATAAAGCGCCGTGAAAGAGTATGCGCTGATGTTAAAATAATAAATAATATAATTAAATTCAGTTTAACTCAAACAAACCCTAAACATGCAACTAGGTGTGATTGAAACAAGATGAGATCATGCAATAGTTATTCAAGCACACACAAGTGAGGAAAAATACCCCAAAGGGGCAAAACCATTTATTTCCATTATAATATTGTAATGTACAATTTCAGATTACAATGAAAATACAAGTGACTAAAAATTACCCTCAGGTGTCGGATTCTGTAGTCGGCGGCTGGAGATATCCCTTTCCAGTAGGGCAGCAATGAAGAAGAAGAGCGGTCTTCTTCACAAGGATTGAACAGCAAAGGATTTGTGTTATAGGGTTTCAAAACGATTCACAAATGATTTGGAAATTTGTGTGAATCAAAACATGAGTTTCGTAACTCAAAAAGATGAAGAGTTTTAGTTTTTGGACTCTGAAAATAGTGTGTGGAAGTCTTGTAAAACCACTTCCCATAGTGGGTTTATAAAGGAGTAACTTGGCCTAAAAAATCTCTGCACGATCTGTTTGAAATTATTCCAGGAGGACCGGTCCAGGTCTGAGGTGGATCGGTCTGAGGTGGCAGACCGGTTCTTTTAAATTTTGGCATTAGCGGTTCGCTTGCAGTCCGGGGTGTACTGGCTTTTCAACAAGAGGACCGGTCCGTTAAAGGGGCGGACTGGTCCTGGGTCGAATCAATTCGTTTTCTCTGGGCGAACTGGTCCGGCCTGCCAGACTTTTGGTTCCTCCTCTTCTTTGATATTCGGATCCGTTGATGACGATATTAATCTTGAATTTCTTCAACGGTGTAGCGGCGTACGACATAACAATATTATATGATGACAAAATGTCCTTACAAATCTCCCCCTACGTCTATGCCGATACATACATAAACAATAACAATCCGAATTATCAAACTTAAAAAAAAATGCCTAATGCCTATACAAATCTACCCTTCCATGAACCCAAAAACTGAAAAGGTACAATTGAATAAGACTTCATCGTTTGTTCTTCAACTCTTTAGGAATCTTCAACGCTTTTCTCATCAGGGTGTGCAAAAAGAGATCTTTAATAAAGTGCCTACACACATGAGACAAAGCATACCAAGTGACATATCGAGTTTGAAATGAGATAAATATAGATACCAATTTATGATAAAAGCATATGTTATCAAATCTCAAAAACTCAAAAAAGCATATGTTATCAAATCTCAAAAACTCAAAACTCCCCCATAATATGATAATTCTTTATCCCCCTTTTTATGATGTCCCTAAATAGACAAATGAGATAAAAAAATGCAAACGAGCAATGATGGGGTGTCACAAGGACTAAATCATACCATGAATGAACACAAAACAACCAAGTCGGTGATAGCGTAAATGAATGGGTGTGATCTAATTCGAGAGGAAAATTAATGCATACATCCATGACATATGTGCACGATGAATATCGGATACTCCTAACGAAGGAACTTAAAGTCTTCCTTTGGTGTGAAAAGGTGGAAATATAGGACATTGACTCAATCAAATCAGCAAATCAAAGCTCAAAGTGATTTCCACACCAATAACGTCCAAAACTATTTCATGCTTTTTCAGGACTTTCATGGAAGTGAAAACCCGTTTGAATTCTCCAACCAAACTCCCTCATATTTTTATATTGAATAGAGGCTTTCTAAATTCTCAAACTTTGGAGCATTGAAGATGAAACCTAAGTGGTCCATAATTGGCATGAATTGCTTTTTATTGCCTTTAAATTTTTTCGGGCTCTTTTAACCTCTTTGGACCCCGGATAATAAAATTCCTCCATTTTTTAGGTCCTTTTGAATGGTGGCTTTTTCAAAAAGAAGAGAATTACCTTTCGCAGCCCCTCCCCGTTCTTAAACAAACACTTAGTCTCACAAAAACGGTTTTTACATGCATTCCAATCTTGTCAAGTTTTATCGCATATTGTAAGTTGTATAGACAGAATTAAGATAAAAACACTCAAGCCAACATGTGATAGACAAGTACAATATTCAAATAAAGTTGTGCATGTGTGAAATAAAGGAGATAGGAGTCAAACATGTAGGTAAATATCACTAATCACATCTCAAAGACTCCAAACAATGTAAATCACATGGATGAAATGATGTAGCGTCTCAAATCTCTATCAAACAGTCACATGGATATATGAAGTGAAGTTGTGACTTGGCTATCTTAAATTCTCATCCATAAAAAGGTGCAAAACAAAAAATCTTTTTGGTATTTTCTGAAATCTTTATATACAAAAAAAAAATCTTTTTTTTTAAAGAATAAATAAATAGATGTACAATAAAGCAATGATACATATAAAAAAAACTAGCAATAGGAAGCATACGATATTATCATGAAAAAGCATCCTATTCTAGACACAGACCAACCCCTCAGTCAACTGTGAAAATTCCCAAAGACTTCCTAAGAATCTCAAATCTAAGGGCATCTAAAGGTTTCATGAAAATATCGGCTAACTGATGGTCGGTGGGAACAAAACTCAGGGATACGACTTTCTCCTCAACTAACTGTCGTATAAAGTGCTCACGTATCCTGATGTGCTTTGTGCACAAATGTTGAACGGGATTGCAGGATATGTGTATCACGCTCGTGTTATCACGAAAAATGATCATGGTGTCCTATGAAATCTCATAATCCTCCAACATTTGCTTCATCCATAAGAGTTGCGTGCAACAACTCCCGGCGGAAATGTACTCAGCCTCCGCAGTGGACAAAGAGATGGAGTTTTTCTTCTTGCTCAACCAAGAGACAAGAGGAGAACCAAAATAAAAACACCCACCAAAAGTGTTCCTACAACCATCTGCATCCCCGGCCCAATCAGCATCCGAAAAGGCGGATAAATGGTCATCGGTATCAAAGGAATACCAAATACCGTATGAGAGAGTCCCACTTACGTATTTGATAATACATTTTAGATCGAGCAAGTGTGATTCTTTTGGAGACTCGTGATATCGCGCACAGACTCCAACACTAAAGGCTATGTCGGGACGACTGGTAGTCAAATAGAGAAGACTGCCTATCATACTCCGATACGAGGTTTGCTCTACGTCCTTGCTTGAAGTGTCCTTACTAAGCTTGGTAGAAGTACTCATAGGTGTACGTGCATGATTAACGGAGTCTAAACCAAATTTCTTCACTAGGTCTCTAGCATACTTGGATTGGGAGATGAACATCCCATCCTCTAGCTGACGAACTTGAAGACCAAGGAAGAAAGTAAGCTCACTTACCATGCTCATCTCAAACTCACTTTTCATCTCCTCCTCAAAGTGGTGAGCATGTTGGGAGCATGTGGATCCAAAGACTATGTCGTCCACATAGACCTGGGCAACCAAAATAGCACCGTCATCTCTCCTGACAAATAACGTCATATCAACTCCCCCTCTCTTGAAGCCACGGGCTAAGAGATAGGAAGTAAGCCTCTCGTACCAAGCACGAGGTGCTTGATTCAAAACATACAAGGCTTTCCTCAGATAGAAGACGTGATCCGAATGTTTAGGGTCTTCAAACCCTTTTGGTTGTTCCACATAAACCTCCTCCTGTAGAATGCCATTCAGAAAGTCACTCTTGACATCCATCTGATATAACTTGAAATGTAGATGACATGCGATGGTGAGTAGTATGCGGACGGACTCAAGCCTCGCAACAGGAGCAAATGTCTCCCCAAAGTCTACACCATCTATCTGTGTGCAGCCTTGAGCGACCAACCTAGACTTATTTCGGATGATGGTACCATTTTCATCCATTTTATTCTTAAAAATCCACCGGGTACCTATCAGATTAGTCTCACTAGGTCGGGGGAAAAGTTCCCAGACATTATTCTTTTTAAACTGAAGCAACTCATCCTGCATAGTAGATATCTAGTGGTCATCTTTGAGTGCTTCTTTATGATTCTTGGGCTCGACTTTGGACGTGTAGAAAAAATGGCTAACAACGTTCTCTAGCTGAGCACGAGTCTTGACCCCTAGAGTGAGATCACCAACAATGGCAGAAGGGTCATGAATCTTGTGAACCCAAGCCGGTGTGTCCCCTAAAACAGGAATAGGGTCCATAGAGTGTGGGTGAGGGACAAGTAAGTCACTCCCAGAGAAGTCCTCATCCTCACACTGTAGGTTAGGATCAATAAACGTCGAAAGTTCGTCATCTTGCATGGTGACGTTTATTGATTCCATAACCTTACAGCTCTTCAGTTTAAAAACCCGATACGCTCTGCTATTCGATGAATATACTAGCAATATTCCCTTGTCACTCCGAGAGTCAAACTTTCCTAATTTCTCTCTATCCCGTAGGATATAGCATTTACTCCCAAAGACACGAAAATATGCAAGGTTAGGTTTCTTGCCTGTCCACGATTCATAAGGCTTTTTAAGTGTGTGTGGACGCAGGTAAACCCTATTCACCGTGTGGCATGCAGTAGACACTGCCTCTGCCCAAAATCTCCTAGAGACCTTATGACCTAGAAGCATAGACTTAGCCATTTCCTGGATCGTTCTATTCTTTCTCTCAAAAATCCCATTATGTTGAGGAGTTCTCACAACAGAAAACTCATGTTTGATCCCGAGGCTATCACAGTAAAGATCTACCTTTGCTTATGTGCATTCAATGCCATTGTCACTACGCATTCTATTAATAGTGACACCATGTTGATTTTGCAGGACACGGCACTTGGTCGTTAAAAACTCTACAGCATAGGATTTCTCTCTCAGAAAACCTACGATAGAATATCTAGAGAAATCGTCCACCATCACAAGAATGTATCTCTTACCACCCAGACTCTCCGTATGAGTAGGACCCATAAGATCCATGTGAATCAACTCAAGAACACGGGAGGTGGTAATGGAATGCAACTTCCTATGAGGACTACAGATTTACTTTCCCAATTGATAGGGTCCACAAATCGTGGAAGTTGACTTTCCAAGTGATGGTAAGCCACGTACTAGATCCTTTTTAACTAAACGAGGAAATTCTCTAACGTTCACGTGACCTAGACGCTGGTGCCACAGATCCATAGTAGAGATCATGGCGCTGTTGCAAACAAGTGAGAATGTGGGCTCAGTCCCATAGAAGTTATCCTCTGTCCTCACCCCTTGCACTAAAAGTTTCCCAGCTTGATTATAGACCTTACAAGCTTCCCGGTCAAACTTTACTACAAAGTCATCATCACACAGATGGCTAATGCTGAGAAGGTTTACTTTCAATCCTTTGACGTACAAGACATTTTCTAGCTTAGGAAATCCTGGTAACTCTACTGTACCTCGTCCTACAATGCTAGACTTACTCCCATCTCCAAAGGTAACTCTCCCATCATCATAATCCTCAATGTGAGTAAAAAGAGAGACATCACCTGTCATGTGTCTGGAGCACCCACTGTCAAAATATCACTGTGAGGTATTATGTGCCTTGAGAGAAACATGAACAACTAGGGCATTTTTATCTTTCATAGGTACCCAAGAGAAGGATACCTTTTGTTTTCCCTTGTTGTTGTTGGTTTTAGCTGGAATGTGAGAAGCATTTACTAACGGCAAAGAAATCCGTCGAAAGTCCTCTATCAAACTCTGAGATGTGGCATCTAAGAACTCAACTCGCTCTCTCAGACCCATGCTATAGAAAAACTTCCTGAGGTGGCCTTTTCTTTTGCAATAAGTACAAAAGAACACAGTCAAAGGCGGACCTTGGTTTGCTTTTCTTGGTCGAACTCTCCTTTGAGGTTTTTGACGATGGCTATAAGGAGTCGTAGTAAACTCAGGAACTGGTCCAGGTGAAATTTGGCATGTGGAGGCACCATCATAACCTATTCCCTGCCTATCACCAAAACCTAAAGCAGGGTCGAGGAGCATCTTTCCCATCTTCCCAGATCTATCCTCGATTTGTACCTTGACTTCATGTGCTTTTTCAAGATCATGAGTCAGCTGGGTAATAAGGGCTTCAAGTTTCTTCCGAGTCTCCACGGAGGAATGGGGATCACTCGTAAGACTATCCACTTGTTTAGTCAAGTCCCCTCTCTCTTTCTCAAAAATATTCTCTCTCTCTCTAAACCAACTCTCTTTCTCAACACAGGCAGATTCTCTCTCTCTCAGGGCGGTGCAGGTGGAGGACTCTCTCTCTCTCTCTCGCTTTTCTTAAATCTCCCTCTAAGATGGTGATCTTAAGAACTAACGCTTTGTTACGCTTTTTAGTTTTAAATGACTCAGAATATAACTCAGCATAGGCGCGTTGAATATCACTCTCTCTCTCACTTGAGTCATCCTCCCCCTCACTCACATCGATCTCACTGTCGAGGAGTCCCTATGATGCAGCATGCTCATCGTCGTGAGAAGTACTCAACGTGCTCACATGACTAGCCATGAATGCGGTGAAGTTACACTCATGCGGTGACTTATCTCCCGAGTCCACCGACTCGACCTCACTGTCGTCGCTAAGGGTAGCATTAAGGACCTCTTTACCTTTCTCTCTGTTCAGATGTGTGGAACACTCAAAGGCTCTATGACCCCTACCGTTGCACTCAAAGCACCTCTCACTATCTTTCTTAGGAGGATCTTTAAAATCTTTTTCATTTTTCTTATTTTTCTCAAATTTCTTTTTATCTTTAAAACTGCCCTTTTTCTTAAATTTGAGAATCCTCTTGAAATTTTTTGCAAAAAGAGCCAAATCATCTAAGTCAAAATCACAATTGGAATCTGACGTGTCAGTCTCTCTCTTTCTAGATGACTCTATCCTCTTTCTAGCTGATCCCTCACTCTTTTTCTCTTTGGCATTAAGGGCAATTCCCTTATCTTTAGACCTAGCAGTTTTAGGGAACATATCAATTTCATAAGTTTGCAAATCTCCTACAAGTTCTTCCAATTTTAGCGTATTTAAATTACTTATAGAATTTAGCACAGTGAATTTAGGGATAAAGTGCTTAGGCAAAGAACGGATAATCTTTTTAATAACTCTTGCATTAGGAATATGTTCACCAAGATTAAAGCTAGTATTAACAATATCAGATAGCCTAGCATAAAAATCATCAAAACATTATGTTTCAAGCATGGTGATGGTCTCAAATTGAGTTGTTAAATTTTTCAATTTAGATTCCTTCACAACAATAGTTCCTTCATGGGTAAGTTGCAAAACACCCCATGCCTCTTTTGACGTGGTGCACGTCATGATACGTCGGAACTCATCAGGAGTGATAGATCCGGAAATAGCACTCAAACCTTTAGAATTAAAATAAGAACATTTAAATTCATCTTCAGTCCAAGAAGTGACAGGTTTTAAATTGGTCACGTTTTCAACAGTGACGGAGGGAGGTGTCCACCCTATTTCAACTAGAATCCAAACGCGTTCATCTATGGCTTTCAAATTAGACCTCATGCGGGCTTTCCAATATGCATAATTTGTCCCGTCAAAAACTGGCATTTTATTATATTATTTCTCCATAATGAACACACTCGTTTTCAAAAATCATTTTTTCAGAAAATTGATATCTTAGAAAAATTTTCGAAAAATTAGGAATACGCAATAAAATAGCGGAACCTGCTCTGATACCAATTTGAAAGAGTATGCGCTTATGTTCAAATAAGAAATAATATAATTCAATTCAGTTTAACTTAAACAAACCCTAAACATGCAACTAGGTGTGATTGAAACAAGATGAGATCATGAAATAGTTATTCAAGCACACACAAGTGAGGAAAAATCCCCCAAAGGGGCAAAACAATTTATTTCCATTATAATATTGTAACGTACAATTTCGGATTACAATGAAAATACAAGTGACTAAGAATTACCCTCAGGTGTCGGATTCTGTAGTCGGCGTCTGGAGATATCCCTTTCTAGTAGGGCAACAATGAAGAAGAAGAGCGGTCTTCTTCACAAGTGTTGAACATCAAAGGATTTGTGTTCTAGGGTTTCAAAACGATTCACAAATGATTTGGAAATTTGTGTGAATCAAAACATGGGTTTGGTAACTCAAAAAGATGAAGACTTTTAGTTTTTGGACTCTGAAAATCGTGTGTGGAAGTCTTGTAAAACCACTTCCCGTTGTGGGTTTATAAAGGAGTAACTTGGCCTAAAAAATATCTCCACGATCTATTTGAAATTATCCCAGGCGGACCAGTCCGGTCTGAGGCGGATCGGTCCGAGGTGGCGGACCGATTCTTTTAAATTTTGGCATTATCGGTTCGCTTGCAATCCGAGGTGTACTGGCTTTTCAACAAGCAGATCAGTTCGGTAAATGGGCGGACCGGTCCGGGGTCGGATCGGTCCAGAGACACCAACCTCGGCCGAGATTATGGCTGACGTTGGACATGTCTTGGACACGCGATATCAGCCCTCGGCCATAGCAAGGTCAGCCCAGGCCGACACTACCATGAGCCTCTCCAAGGGACATCACAAAGATCAGCAGCATTCTCGTATACCTTGGAATGGCAACCTCGGCCAGACATAGGCCGAGCTCGCTGGAAGCCACCAACAACCTCATCAAGACATTAGTCGATACTCCAAACACTGCAGCTTAACCTCGTCTCAGGCCGAACTTGTCCATTGTCTAGGCTGGGATTAGGCCGAGACCTCCATGGAATACTCGAAGTGAACGATTACCTAGACTTACCAACCTCGACCTCTCCCAGGCCGAGGTCATACACCAGGCGCGATAGCCGAGCATCTACTGATATTTGGATAAGGGCACGTGGACACAAATCAGTTATAACAAGATTATTCCCCACACATGGGGAGAATATTGCATTATCATTCTCTACATGTGACAGTGACATATGGCTTTCCCATATTGGTGAGGCAATCACACACATGCACATTACATGCATGGGGGGTACATTAAACCCCCCTGGTACTATATATAGAGGTCATCCCCTACCTTACAAGGGATCCAGATATACAACCCTAGCTGAAACTCTGTCTAGATACATAGTAGAGAGAGAAAGCTTGAGAGATTGTATCCATGGCCATTAGTGCCTTATTACAGTGAGGTTATTCACACACACAGTGGACGTAGGCTAATTTAGGCTGAACCACTTATGTCCTGGTGTTCTCTCCTCTTCTCCTCATCTCTTTCTCCTACCTTTTACATAACTATGCTGCCATTGTTGTTCTTAGATTGAGCTTGAAAACACCTTATCTGGTGGTGCTAATTCCAGCATCATCATTTTGGCGCCGTCTGTGGGAAGAGAAAAAAAGCTCTCTTCCTCTTCTTCAGCTTAACCTCAACCAGGCACCGCCCCTTGCGTGGAGCTGCTTCACCATTGAAAGAGTTCCTTTGAGGTACTAAGCTCATCTGCTACTCAATCTCTATAGTGTTAACATATTGCACCAGAATTACCACCGTCTCTTCCACCACCTGGGGGTGGAGGGCCTAGTTCTAGTCAGGCGCCCCCCCAGTCCGAAATGGAGGAGGTAGCTGTAGCCTTGAGATCTTTAGCTGCAACACAACAAGCTATGCAGGAGAAATTTGCACAGCTCAGCCAAACTATGATGAGGCTCACTGGAGTCTCACCGGATATGATCACTCCGGCGGCAGTTCAGCCTCATCCTGACGCCAGGGGACCACCGCAGGCACCAATGAAGGACTAGCCTGCACCCCAGCGGAGAAGGGACGTTGATGACCCTAGGCGCTTGCGCCTGGGGAGGCAGGGAAACCCTTGACCAGAGGACAGGTATGATGATCTAGAGGCGAATGAAGCCCCGGAAGACTGTTGGGAGCCGTACAAGGTGTCAAATAACACTGTACGACCTCTTAGGCAAAGTCAAGGTTGTGTCGACCGAAGAGGTAAAGAGGCCCAACAAAGAGGGTCAGCCTTTGATAGTTTGAGCAGAGGTTAGGCCTTTGAGAGATTGGGCCCGATGAATGACCTAAGACAGAGACTATCGAGATCAAGGAGCGCAGTAGGCTCTCAGAGAGGGAACAGGCAGGGTCGGCCAGATCAAGGTCGACACTGTGAAAAAAGAGGCATGGAATAGGAAGAGGTCAACAGCCGACGTGTCGCGGCAGGGAAACCCTCGGTCCATCCCATGGAGGTGGTAGGGGATAACCTCGGCCAAGTCAATGGTAGAAGACCATGGAATGACTCTATTCAGTGCCTTGAGGAGAATATAGGAGACCTCATCAAAAGTAGGGACCCATTGCAAAGGGGTTACTCAGAGGGCTCCCCATTTGTGGCTAGGATAGTGGGTTTCCCAACCCCAGCTAAGTTCAAGCCTCCTATGGTGTCTCCCAAGTATGATGGAAGCACTAACCCTGTACATCATATCGAGATGTACCAGTCGGCAGCAGACATCTACTCGATACCCGATGAGATGAAGTGTAGGGCCTTCTCTGGGTCCTTAACGGGGGCAGCGCACAGTTGGTTCACCTCCCTTCCGAAGAACTCAATTGAGAACTTCAAAGGCTTGGCTAAATGATTCATCCACAACTTCTGCTTTGGGGTGAGGCCTCAAAAGAAGACTACCCACTTGCTATATGTCAAGAAGGCCAAGGATGAGAGCCTAAGAGACTACATAGTGAGATTCAACAAAGAGAAGTTGGAGGTCAAATATTATGAAGATAACAGAGCCATGACCGCCCTTGTAGGAGGTCTTCAGAAGGGGAAGCTATTGTGGAAACTTGTGGAAGACCCCCCTAGGTCTATGGCGGAGCTCCTAGCAACTGCAGGGAAAGTAATTACTACGGAAGAGGCAATGGCCGCCAAGTATGAGGATGAGAACAATGGTGGCAGTGGAAAGTCCCAAAGAAAGAAAGACGGGAAGAAGAGGTCGGGTGATGAAAAGTTCGCTCACTATACTCCTCTGACTGTAAGCTGCGAGCATATCCTCGACGAGATTAAGAATGACAGGACTCTGAGATGGCCAGAGAAACTGAAAGCCCCACCACATAAGAGGAACAAAAACCTATAGTACGAGTTCCACCAGGATCATGTCCATGTCACGGACAGATGATTCGCCCTGAAGGATGAGATTGAAAAGATGCTAAAATCTGGAAAGTTGAGGAAGTATGTGGATAGTAAAGCTCCTAAGGGTGGAAGAGATGACCCTAAGAAAAGGAGAAATGACAGATGTCGTGATAATGTCCCGACTAGGAGAGACGATGATTCAGAAGGTGATGATGAAGACGATCTGGATCTTCCGCCGAAAGATGACAACACCCCGGTGAAGAGGGTCGGTATGATCTCATTTGGTGTTGACACCATATGTGGAGGATTTACAGCAGGTGGCTCTGAAGTAGCTGATAGGAAGGCTCACGTAGCAGAGGTCAGGTCAGTGGCCAAGCTTGAAGTTGTGAATCTAACATCTTCCGATGCAGTGCAGAAGAGGAAGAAAGTAGACATGGACACCCTCGTAGTTGGGTTCTCCAGACTCGACTTCAAGGGTATCTTAGCGCCCATGATTACCCTCTGGTCATAACAACAAGGGTGCACGGGTGCGAGGTGCAGAGGATCCTCATAGACGGGGGGAGCTCGGCGGACGTGATGTTCTGGCCTTGCTTCAAGAGCCTAGGTCTTAGCAGAGAAAGGCTGGTACCCTATCATCACCCATTGATAGGCTTTAGTGGCGAAAAGGTCTACCCCTTGGGCATGTATGAGATGGACGTACGGATGGGTGATGAGTGGCCTAAGAGGCTGACCAAGAAGATAAATTTTTTCTTCATGGACAAGAATGTGTTTTCGGCCTATAACCTCATCATAGGAAGGGTGGCCCTTAAAGAGTTTGAAGCTGTGCCGTCGAAGGTCCATCAAATGCTAAAATTCCCGACTCCTTATGGGGTAGGGGAAGTGCAAGGTGACTAGACCACAGCGCGAGAATGTTACTTCAACTCGGCCGAAGAGAGGGAGGCCCATAAGAGGGCAACCACCACTTATAGCATTGATACTCTTGATCCAAGAGATGAAACAAAGTTGAAGAAGGGAGAGGCCGCAGAAGAGGTAGAATCCATCGTCCTCAATGAGGACGAGCATAAAAAACCATCCAGGTCGGCAAAGCCCTTAATTCAGAAATTAAGGAAGAGTTAATAAACTTCCTTAGAAGGAGGCAGAGTGTCTTCAAATGGAGTCACGCAGACATGCCTGGCATCGACCCTGAGGTGATGAGTCACAACCTCAACGTGACCAAAGATACCAAGCCTATCAAACAGAGATGAAGAGTCTACTCCAGGGAGAAATACTATGTCATTCGAGAAGAGGTCAAAAAGTTAGAAGAGGCTGAGTTTATAAGAGAAGTTACCTATCCGGAGTGGCTTTCAAATGCAGTCATCGTGCCCAAGGCTAATAGGAAGTGGAGAATGTGTGTTGATTTCACTGACCTGAACAGATCTTGCCCAAAAGACATCTATCCCTTACCGCGTATTCTAGCTATAACCAAATCTTCATGGATGCTGAAGACTCAGAGAAGACAGCCTTCATTACCGATAAAGGGACTTACTGCTACAAAGTGATGCCCTTCGGTCTGAAAAATACAGGGGCACATACCAACGTCTTGTCAATAAGATGTTCGGAGAGCAAATAGGTAAGACTATGGAGGTGTATGTAGACGATATGCTAACAAAGAGCTTGAAAGCTTGCACTCACGTAGCAGACCTTGAGAAGACCTTCGATGTTATGGACTCATATAAAATGAAACTTAACCCAACAAAGTGTGTCTTCGGAGTAGGAGCTGGGAAGTTCCTGGGATTCATCGTTAACCAGAGAGGAATTGAAGCGAACCCTGAGAAAATCAAGGCATTACATGACATGAAGACTCCTAGGAGTATCAAGGATGTCAAAAGACTCACGGGGAGAGTGGCTGCCCTTAACAGGTTTGTTTCTAGGGTAACGGACAAGTGTCTTCCATTCTTTAAAGTTCTAAGAAAGGCCATCCAATGGGACGAAGAGTGTGAAAAAGCCTTCAACCAACTCAAATCTTACTTGGGATCCCCCTTATTGCTATCTCGACACATCGCAGGAGAAAAGTTGTATGTGTATCTGGCAGTCTCTGAATTAGCCATCAGTGTAGCCATAATACGAGATGATGATGGGATCCAAAGGCTTGTGTATTTTAACAGTAAAGCCCTTCAAGGGGCTGAATAAAATTACCCTCAAATGGAAAAGTTGGCCTATGCCCTGATACATGCTTCAAGAAAAATGAAGCCCTACTTCCAAGCTCACTTCATGGTAGTCCTCACTGACTCCCCGCTAAGACAGGTCCTGCATAAACCTGAGAAATCCGGGAGCTTAATGACCTGGGCCATCAAGTTGGGGGAGTACGATCTTGCCTACCAACCTAGGACAACCATCAAAGGGCAACCCCTCACAGATTTTGTTGCTGAGTTCACATGGGAAGAGGCCGAGGCAGAGAAAGGCCTGGGGGGCATGGAAGAGACAAACCGCAGTGTCTTCCAAAGTCAGGAAGAGACGACACCAAATGTCTTCCGAAAGCAGGAAGAGACGACACCAAGTGTCTTCCGAAATCTGGAAGAGGTCGCGTCCAAAAAAGTTATGAGCATAATTGCGGAGGACGAGGAGGATCTATATCTCTTCAAACAAGGAGTCATGACGGAAGGAGCCTTTTCATCAGATACAGACATCTGGAGCCTCTTCATTGATGGATCTTCCTACGACAGTGGAGGCGGTGCGGGGATGATACTCTCGGCTCTAGATGGTGCGAACATTGAATATGCTCTGAGGTTCAACTTCCAGGCCTCAAACAACGAGTTCGAGTATGAGGCCATGATAGCAGATCTCTTATTGGCAACAACTCTTCGCGTAAAGCGACTCCTACTCCACAGCGACTCAAGGTTGGTTATCAATTAAGTACTAGGGATCTATAAGGCCAAAGATGAAAGGATGACCAAGTACTTGAAGAGGGTAAGAATGATGTTAGAATATTTTGAAGAGGAAAAACTGAAGAGAGTGCCTCGATAAAGTAACAGTCATGCAGATGCATTGGCAAGGCTGGCCTCGGTAACGAAGACAGATGTTAGAAGGACCATTCCGATCGAGGTCTTGAGAAAGGAAACCATCGAGGAAGAAGAGTTATGTAGCCCGTGTCACAATTTGAACCTAGGAGACTCATGGATCGACCCCCTCGTCAGGTATATTAGAGGGGGAGAGCTACCTGAGTCCAAGCTAGAGAGGAGAAAATTAAGATATAGGGCTGCCAAGTTCTCGATGATAGGAGATGTCTTATACAAAAAGGGATTTCTATTGCCTCTCCTCAGATGTGTGCATCCCACGGAAGTTCCCCGGGTCTTACAGGAGGTTCATGAAGGTTCTTGCTCTAGCCACATAGGAGGAAGACCCTTGGCCAAGAGAATCATCACACAGGGGTACTAGTGGCCAACTTTGTCCAAGGACGCCGCAGCTTAGGTAAAGAGGTGTGATAAATGTCAAAGATTTGCCACCATCCCTCACCAGCCTCATCAACCTATGACGTCAATCACTTCTCCATGGACATTTGCAGTATGGGGGATTGACTTAGTAGGACCCCTACCAAGAGCTGCCAATAATTATAGATTCTTGATAGTTTCCATAAACTACTTCTCAAAGTGGGTGGAGGCAGAGCCGATGATAACGATCACAGAGCAGAAGACCTTCCAATTTATTTGGAGGAATATCATATGTAGATATGGCCTCCCAAACACTCTCATATCGAACAATGGGACCCAGTTCAAGAACTCCTCTTTAGAAAAGTATTGCCTAAGAGTAGGAATAAAGCAATTCTTCTCATCTCCTGGCCGACCTCAGGCAAATGGACAGACCGAGGTCACAAATGGAACTATCCTGGATGGAATCAAGAAGAGGTTAGAAGATGTGAAGGGAAGATGGACTGAAGAGGTTTACGCTGTGTTATGGGCCTAAAGAACCACGGTAAGGACACCATCAGGAGAAACCCCATTCATGTTGGCACATGGCTCAGAGGCCGTCATACCAACGGAAGTAGGGCTACCAACTCATAGGATTCAGACCTATGACCCTGATAATAATGGGGAAGAGAGGAGGCTAGACCTAGATCTTATAGAAGAAAGAAGAGAGGATGCAGAGGTTCGACAAGCAGCCTACCAACAGAGGGCAGTGAAATTCTACAACCAGAAGGTGAAGTCAAGACCCATTGCAGTGGGAGACCTAGTGCTAAAGAAGACCCTACAGAAAGAAAATAAGCTTCACCCAAACTGGCATGGCCCCTACAAAGTGACAGAAGAGGTTATGTCTGGAACCTATAGGCTAGAAAACCTAGAAGGAGAACCTTTCTCTAACCCATGGAATGCTGATCACCTAAAGAGATATTACATATGATGTTGCATAGAGTTTTATGTAAATGTACCATATTATTATGAAGAGGTTATTAATAAAGATCAGTTCCCATGACAGTTCTTTCTTCATTCTTAGGTCAGAGATTAATTATGGGGATAGCATCTTAGGTGATGACCTCAGACCCTCATAACACCATTCAGTGGTGACGAGGTCTGAGCTCAGACACCATAATGGGATGACCTCAGACCCTTAACATCATTAATTTGGTGAGATTAATTATGGGGATAACATCTTAAGTGATGACCTCAGACCCTCATAACACCATTCAGTGGTGACGAGGTCTGAGCTCAGACACCATAATGGGATGATATCAGACCCTTAACATCACTGATTTGGTGAGATTAATTATGAGGATAACATCTTAGGTGATGACCTCAGACCCTCATAACACTATTCAGTGGTGACAAGGTATGAGCTCAGACACCATAATGGGATGACCTCAGACCCTTAACATCATTAATTTGGTGAGATTAATTATGAGGATAACATCTTAGGTGATGACCTCAGACCCTCATAACACCATTTAGTGGTGACGAGATCTGAGCTCAGATACCATAATGGGATGACCTCAGACCCTTAACATCATTAATTTGGTGAGATTAATTATGAGGATAACATCTTAGGTGATGACCTCAGACCCTCATAACACCATTCAGTGGTGACGAGGTCTGAGCTCAGACACCATAATGGGATGACTTCAGACCTTTAACATCATTAATTTGGTGAGATTAATTATGAAGATAACATCTTAGGTGATGACCTCAGACCTTCATAACACCATTCAGTGATGACGAGGTCTGAGATCAGACACCATACAGAATAAACTCTGACCCCTAACATCATTAATTTGGTGAGATTAATTATGGGGATAACATATGAGGTCAGACCATTAATTAAGTTTAAACAAGATATCATTGCAATAAGACTAAGAGCAAAAACATCACACGACATTCAATAAAAGTAAGTGATGATGATCCTCCTTAGAGGTTGATACATTCAGAAATAATAGATGATCAAGGATTACAGAACAAGTTTCAAAATGTTATGGGTTACAAACAATGTTCAAAAATTATCTAAGGGTTTGAGGGGGGAATGTTGATATCCTCGGCTTGGTTAGGGTGGACAACATTGGTCACCTCGGCCACGTCATCATGATGGTCTGCCACTTCAACCTCAGTGCCGTCCAATGTGGCAGTCTCGGCAGCCTCTTCCTCCACCTCCTGAAGGGCCTGGGCAAACTGGGGATTGGCAAAGCCGAGGCCTACGAAATCTGAGGCTTTCAAAGTACCAGCCTCCCTCTCGTTGACATCAGCCCACTTAATAGTGGCTTTGATACCTCTTTCAAGGTATTCAAAGCCGAAGCTCATAAACTCGTCAAAGGACTTGTAGTCAGAGATTATCTTCTCAGAGGCATCATCGAGGGCTGCCCTAACAGCTGAGTTAACCATCTACTACAGAACATCATCCTTAGCCTTCAGAGCCGCAGTATGATCCTTACCAAGCTGAGAGATGTCCTTGTCTAGCCCCCTCACCTTCTTATCAGAATCCTTTAGCTCAGATTTGAGGCGGTTAATCTCTGCATTCAGAGTGCTCTGGACCTTCTCGACCTCTTGACCCTTTTGGATGAGGGGCAATTTCCTCAGAGTCCAGTTGGATAAGTGGTGTATAGCTTCCAGGCCATGCATATTTTGTGATCATGAATGAGCTGAAGAACAATCAGATGTTGCACTTGGGGTGAAGAACAATCAGAAAGATCAAGTCATACCTGAATGGATCTCTGAATGCCGAACTCAACCGGCAATGGGGTGTTAAGTGACCTGAAGAAGCGTTTGTCAACATCGGTCATTGCAGAGCCGAAGGCATCTAGGGCCTGAAGACTGTGGCCGACTATGCTGTCAGTTATTTTCAACTGATCTAGACGAGCTGACAGGGCATCAGCTGAAGAGATGGGGATGGAAGTGTCAGCATTCTTCTTCTTCGTCCTCTGATCCTCAGGGGCATGACCTTCTGGAGCCCTCTTCTTTGTGGCTTGGGGCTTAGAGGCAGAGGGAGCTGGGGGAGGAGCGTTAAGGCCTGCTTTCTTGGCAAGTCTCGTCAAGATGGGTGCAGCCATTTCCCAAAGTTCATTTAAAATATCCTGTGGTCACTCTGCAAAAAATTAGTAGATCTGAGTTAGATAATCAGACATGAATAAACTCAGAGGTTCAACTTCAAATAAAAAGCGCTTACTAAGCTCAGAAAGAGGACTTCCACTCAGACCTGTCTCAGAGAGGTAATGGGGGGTCATCAAGTGTTCGAGCCTAACGAACAGACCATGTACCCCCTGATGTTGTAGGGTTTTCACCTTCTGAAGGTTTGATGGACTCAGGCCAGGGCCGGCCCTCGCAGACATTGTGACTTTACCCCACCTCAGGGGCATCCTCGGCTCTAGAATAGATGAGGGAACACATGGGCCAAATTCCCATAGCCTAGAAGAAAAGAAATACCGAGGCTTCCAATTATGGTTGGAAGTCTAAGTTATTTGAAGCATTTTCTTCTCAGGCTTCCGAGCTACAAAATGGTAGTATATAGGATGATTTTTGGCCGAGGAAGGGACATAGCAACCTACGAAGACCTGAACTGGAAGGTCTGAGTGGTGGACATCCTTCCATAAGACTATGGCCCCTATTATGACTCTACATGCATTAGGGGATAGTTGAGAGGGGGACAAATTGATATAGGAAAGGATGGATTTGATAATGGGGTGAATGGGCAGACGAAACCCCAACTTGAACATCTGCTCGTACAGGCAGATCTCACCGTCTCGTCCATGATAAGCCCTCTCCTCCCTCAGAGGTCTCCTAAGCTTTATTGAGGGACTGATAGAATACAGATATCTGAAGCAGAGAAGGTCTACCTCAGTAATAGTACTCTCAATCTCAGCCGCCTCAGAGACATCGACATCGCTCTCAACCTCATCATCATCATCTAACTCAACGTCGACCGAAGAAGATGTTGATGGGTTACTCGAGAACCTCTGAGCAAACTCTGCCCCGGTGACGGCCGACAGAGGGATGGAGTCAAGTATGGGTGGTATAGGCACACTTGGCTCAACAATTTCAACCTCTGAGGAAGAGGCTGAGGTGCTTGAGCTATTATGGGATGAGGCTCGGCTGGAGAACTCGACCTGATCAGGCCGAGGTGTGAAGTCCATGGCCTCCTGAAAGGAATCCACAAACATGGGGTCTGAGGTAGAAGATTCAGACTCAGACATCGGTATGGGATCAGCAGGAACCTCTATCTGAGTGAAAAACTCTGGGGGGTCAGGATATATCACCTTCAAATGTGGTGGAAAGATGGGTCTAATGGGAAATTCTTATGACTTACGAGCCTCCTCCTGTGCTCTTTTTATTTGTCTAATCTTTTCTAAAGTCTTCTCTCTAAGGGAGGGGAACTCCTCAAGAAGCTGATATAAGGGTATGAGCATCAGGGGCTGACACTACACTTAGGAGACTTCCTAAAACTACAAATAAGATTGGCTAGTGAAGTAAAGCAGTAAAAGATCAAACTACCTAAATGTGGCAAGAATTATTCGCCTGAAATAATGGTGGTCTCACCGAAAAACTCAGAAACTTGCCGAAAAATGCGAAAATATGGAGACTTGCAGGAAAAATAAAGGAAAAAGTATGGCGAAGGTTACCTGAGGATGAAATAGTAAGGAGGAGACGAGAAGACGCGAGAAACCACCTTCCAAAAGCCTCAGCAAATATCTTTCTAGAGAGAGAAGGCTGCAGGAATGAGTTTGGCTGGAAATGAGAGAAGTGAAGAATAAAGAATGGAAATAGGGTTCAAAACCCTTAAATATACAGGCACAATTCCCAAGGCCCATCATTGCCTTGGGATCCCCAAAAGGCGGCTAACAGCACACGCCCACCAAGCAAGCATACTTCAGTATTGGATAAGTGTTAACCAAATATTGGCTCGTAATAGGCAGGCCTCAGAGGTGTGATAATCCCCTAGTCACCTGCTCCCACATATGACTAAGGGCTAGGGGTGATTGATATGCCCCAAGTGTGACCTCGGCCCAGAGACACTAACCTCGGCTGAGATTATGGCCGACGTTGGACATGTCTTGGACACGCGATATCAGCCCTCGGCCATAGCAAGGTCGGCCCAGGCCGACACTACCATGAGCCTCTCCAAGGGACATCACAAGGATCAGTAGCATTCTCGTATAACTTGGAATGGCAACCTCGGCCAGACATAGGCCGAGCTCGGAGGAAGCCACCAGCAACCTCATCAAGACATTAGTCGATACTCCAAACACTCTAGCTCAACCTCGTCTCAGGTCGAACTTGTCCATTGTCTCGGATGGGATTAAACGAGACCTCCATGGAATACTCGGACTGAACGAGTACCTAGACTTACCAACCTCGGCCTCTCCCAGGCCGAGGTCATACAGCAGGCGCGATAGCCGAGCATCTGCTGACATTTGGATAAGGGCACGTGGACACAAATCCGTTATAACAAGATTATTCCCCACACGTGGGTAGAATATTACATCATCATTCTCTACATGTGACAGTGATAGATGGCTTTCCCATATTGGTGAGGCAATCACACACATGCACATTACATGCATGGGGGGTACATTACACCCTCTAGGCACTATATATAGAGGTCATCCCCTACCTTATAAGGGATCCAGATATACAACCCTAGCCGAAACTCTGTCTAGATACACAGTAGAGAGAGAAAGCTTGAGAGATTGTATCCATGGCCATTAGTGCCTTATTGTAGTGAGGTTATTCACACACACAGTGGACGTAGGCTAATTTAGGCTGAACCACTTATGTCCTGGTGTTCTCTCCTCTTCTCCTCATCTCTTTCTCCTAACTTTTACATAACTATGCTGCCATTGTTGTTCTTAGATTGAGCTCGAAAAAACCTTATGTGGTGGTGCTAATTCCAGCATCATCATTTTGGCGTCGTCTGTGGCAGATCGATCCGAGGTGGCCGACCGATTCTTTTTAATTTTGGCATTATCGGTTCATTTGCAGTCCAGGGTGTACTGGCTTTTCAACAAGCGGACCGGTCCGGTAAAAGGGCGGACCGGTCCGGGGTCAGATCGTTTCATTTTCTCTGGGCGGACCGGTCCGGCCTGCCAGACTTTTGGTTCCTCCTCTTCTTTGATATTCAGATCCGTTGATGATGATATGAATCTTGAATTTCTTCAACGGTGTAGCGGAGTACGACATAATAATAATATATAATGGACAAAATGTCCTTACACGCTGCACGCACTGATCCCTTGCCCTCCCGGGGTATCCTAAAAGTCCGTACCACTGCCGAATGGCACCCTTCATACTATGCCGACCGGCACCCCCCTTAAATTTCGTACAGAAATTCCCAGAAAATACCAGAAAACCTCAAAAAATCCCCAAAAAATTCCCAAAAATCCCAGAAAGGATTTAAATCCTTTTCACCAAAAAATTTTGCATTACCTCAAGTGGAACCCCTCTTTGTCAGCGGAATCCTCAAAAACCAAGTGAAAACTCCTCCCGGCAAAGCTCCGGAGGATCACCTGATCACTTCCCCAATGAAATTATCTTACAACACCCAAAATAGGTTATGCCCCCCTACGAGGTCTCCTAAAAGCTTCCCCAGCTATTAACTCCCTAGCTCAGATCAAAATCACAAAGTTCTTTCTCCAACAGAATCAGAATCCAATCTTTATCCACTCTTGGATCGGAATTGGCCCCGGTCTTGAATCGTCACCTGAGTTTGGTTAGAATGGACCTCGGTCCTCGGTCGTCACCACTCTTGGGTCAAAATTGGCCCTCATTTTGGATCGTAACCTGATTTAGGTCAGAATTGACCTTGGTCCTCGGTCGTCACCACTCTTGGGTCAGAATTGGCCCCGATCTTGGATTGTCACCTGAGTTAGGTCAGAATTGACCTTGGTCCTCGATCGTCACCACTCTTGGGTCAGAATTGGCCCCAATTTTGGATCGTCACCTGAGTTAGGTCAGAATTGACCTCGGTCCTCGGTCGTTACCACTCTTGGGTCAGAATTGGCCCTGGTCTTGGATCGTCACCTGAGTTAGGTCAGAATTGACCTCGGTCCTCGGTCGTCACCACTCTTGGGTCAAAATTGGCCCCGATCTTGGATCGTTACCTGATTTAGGTCAGAATTGACCTCGATCCTCGATCGTCACCACTCTTGGGTCATAATTGGCCCCGATCTTGGATCGTCACCTGAGTTAGGTCAGAATTGACCTCGGTCCTCGATCGTCACCACTCTTGGGTTATAATTGTCCCTGGTCTTGGATCGTCACCTGATTTAGGTCAGAATTGACCTCGGTCCTCGGTCGTCACCACTCTTGGGTTAAAATTGGCCCCGATCTTGGATCGTCACCTGAGTTAGGTCAGAATTGACCTCGATCCTCGATCGTCACCACTCTTGGATCATAATTGGCCCCGGTCTTGGATTGTCACCTGAGTTAGGTCAGAATTGACCTCGGTCCTCGATCGTCACCACTCTTGGGTCAGAATTGGCCCCGGTCTTGGATCGTCACCTGGGTTAGGTAAGAATTGACCTCGGTCCTCATTCGTCACCACTTTTGGGTCAGAAATGGCCCCGGTCTTGAATCATCACCTGAGTTAGGTCAGAATTGACCTCGGTCCTCGATCGTCACCACTCTAAGGTCAGAATTGACCTCAGTTATTAGACCTTTACCCTAAGCCCGTAGATTTTGCTTTGACCTGCAGAATTGGTCACCCTCCCTAACACCACTCCGGGTCCTTAGAATCGACCTAAACCTCTGATCATCATTCATCCCCATCACACTCCTTATGTCCGCAGAATCGACCTCGACCCTATGAATCGATCATACTCCCTCGAAAGCATCATGTGGTGTCTATTCGATGGTCATCATTTATTCCAAACTCACCTGTCGAGGGGATCTATAGACACCCCATTCTGTTACCCCCTAACTTTCCATAGTTCCCTAGTACCTCCGTTCATCACCATAAACCCAGGTCATGTCCTAAGTACTGACTTGGAGGCCATCAGGCACTCCCCGGCTCAGGGTTAAACTCTTCGTCTCGATCGAGACTGAATGAATCTTCGAAAGGCACGGAATACCCTTTCCAATGGACCACCCCATGCGCGATTCCGACTTACCATGCGGATGAACGATCCGTTTGCGTCCGAAACCTGACCTAGAGGCCACCGGGAGCTCTCGGGCTCTATTTGACCTAAATCAAATCTTCAGACCAACCAAGGCTGAATGAATCTTCGAAGGGAACCAAATACCCTTTCCAATAGTCCATCCCGTGCATGATTCTGACTTTCCATACGGACGAACGATCCGTTTGACTCCGGGAGGTCACCGAATGCTTCTCGGGCCCGGTTGACCAAAGTCAACTCTCTAAACCGGGTTTAACTCTTTGGAATGTCGAATTACATCTCCTAACCTTTCCAATGGTCCACCCCGTGCACGATTCAGACTTATCATGCGGACGAAAGATCCGTTTCGTCCGAGCGATTTCCCGTCCAATGGACCGACAAATGCTTCAAAGCCATATTTGACCCAAAGTCAACTCCCAAATCCAGGAGCGGTCCAAATGACTTTTGAAGGTCTCTGAATTACCTTTTCAACGGTATTCCATGTGCATGATTCTGACCAACGATTTTCCCTCTGCGGCCGATTTTCCAAAAAAGCCTGAAGCGCACTACCAAATGGCAAGTTCCAGACCCTGCCGATAGGCAGGAACATGTCTATGTCGATTGGCACTCACCTGGGACTATAAAAGGAGGACTTCACCTCATTTTCTAGGAGAACCCAGATCTGATAAAAACCTCTCTCAACAAATCCCAGAAACCTCTCTCGAAGGCAACGTGATTTCAACATCCAAATCTCCTTTTTACTTCCACTTTTCATCATCCTTTTCATCAAAATTGGTGAATTAACCACTCTCCATCATCATCCAAGTGCAAGGGTTTCTCTCCAACATTCAAGATCAAGCTCAAGATCTTCAAGAAGGTCCAACTTTCTCAAAATCTCTCTTAAATTCTCTTAAATTCCCAATAACTTATTTTCTTATATAGCACTTTTATTATATCATCTCACACATCCTAATATACTTTTTATTTAGTATTATTTTACATCATTTATTTTTATAAAATCCAAAAAATAAGAAAACGAGGGTTTGATCATAAATTCCAAGTAGGGATTCTCACACTTTTTCCACACTTTTCTCACAACTAAAATACTTTTTATACACATGCACACACACATAAAAATAAGATATTCCCCATTTGGATTTATGGGATAAACCCCACCCCTCGTTTTGTATGTGAACTACGTGGACTTTGATGCCTCTATCGGCCATGTAGGCGTCTTGGGGTAAAACCCGAGACTCGAGTCCTTTTTCTCAATTTTTGTCTCATTTTATATCTTCTCTAAATCCATTCTCTTTATATTCTATATACTTGACCTTAGTGACACATTACTCCATACGCGTTATCGTTTGATTATAACGATCAATGTAGGGTAATCGCGTATATCTTATTTTTCTAATATTACTCTTATATCTTCCTACGGATGACTCGCTTTATCTTTTCCATGATACAAGTCGAGGATTCCTACCTCCATTCTATATATACACATGCACACATATCACGGGGGGAAACAAAAGGAAAATAGCAAATATTCATGAGAGACCGAAAGGGCGGAATGGGTGCCTAACACCTTCCCATTTCGTAACTAAGCCTCCGAACCCTTCTGGAATCATCTTGGTTTCGCACGCACCAGTATGTCTTTGGATGCCATCCTTCGGGGTGGCTTCCCCTTTTTCTTTTGTCTGTTTTAAGTAAAATAGACTGGTGACTCTGAATCTCTCTACATGTTTACAACACATCTCAAACGACACCGGCCGAAGCGCTCCCGAGAGGGACGCACGAGACCCGAAGGATCCTTTCCTCCACGCGCCCGCCCGCCCGACGAGGATCGGGGATGGCCACACCCATTTTGAATCTAAATTTCATAAGACTTTTGCCAAAATGTTTCCTGTATATTTGTTTTAAAAGTTTTTACGTTTTATGTTACCAAAACCCCTTTTGGATTACATTTTTCATCCCCAAATAGTTTTGTCAATCGTTTTGAAACCCAAGATAGTTTTATATCTTTTATACACACTTTGTGGAGAGATATCTCTATGGACGAATTTGTGAACCTGCGGTATTACAACAGAAGAAGGCTAAAGCTTGATCAGTGGATACTGAGGTTGGACCACCACCTGTGGATGACTCTAGATTGAGGAATTTTCTTTGGAGGTTTTTAAGACATTGCGTATTATACTTGTGGGTTGTATCAAGCAGTCTGTAAGTCGATAGTCTTCTAAAACTCTTTAAAGTGCTAAGAAATTATTTTTGCCCTGAAAAGGAATTTTTTCTTTATTTATCGCGTTTGGTTGCATGTTTAGTTTAATTTCTATGGTTTGATCATTAAGCTTATGCAAATCTAACTTAATCAGTAATTAAAATTTGGTAAAATTGGATTTTTGGTTTTGATTTGAAAAATTACGAACATAGAATTTTTATTTGTGATCATCCTTATCAAGCATGTTTATTTCCGCATTCTCAAAGTGATTTTAGAGCCTTCCACTCTTAAAGTGGTGTTAGAGCATATTTACCCCTTCTCAGATTGGTATAAGAGTGGGTTGCACTAATTTAACCTATAGATCCTTATTTAGCGTTGCTTTAGGGCGGTTGATTATTTATCTCTCTCTTGTGTTGGTTTAATATTTTTATCTCGATGGATTCACATAGTAATGACAACTTAAATAATTTGAATTTGAAGTTTAAAGAAAATTCTCATTTTAAAGCTACTACGGAACTTTTGCAAACTGTTCAAACTCAAAGAGATTTCTTTTGTGAGAAGCTTGTGGACATGGATTGTAATTTTTAAAATTTAGAATTGTCTAAGAAATAAAGTGATGATAGAGTTCGATTTTTAGAGAAAAAATAGAAGACTTTAAAATTTCTAGGGTTTGTGTATGAGCCAATGAGAATAGTGATAAATTGATTTTAGATTTGAGAACACATGAAAAGACTCATAGAGATAAGTTCATATGCATGGAGGGGGAGAGATATAACCTTCTAGGAATGATTGAAAATTTAATGAAGGAGTCCCTGAAGTTAGTTGAGTCTAATTATTTTCTTGAGTCTAAAATTTTGAAGTTAAAAGTTAATTTAAAAGACTCGAGTAATGTTTGTAGTAATAGTATTGGCTCCCATGTTACTAATGCTTCTAGTGCCAAAGCCAAGACCATTTTTTCTTTTAGAGGGTCAATTAAATCTAAGGATGTTAGAAAAGGTCAACCCATAGGTAACATTCCTCGTGTTTTCACATGTTCTCATTGTGGTAGGAATGGTCACCTTAGGGAAATTTATTATAATCTTGGAAGAGGTCCTAGGAAGTTGAAGTCTAGTGTCACCTTGGTTACCGAATCTTGACGCATTGGGAATTCATCTATTTGGGTTAGGAAATCCGTTTTGGAGGCGCTAGATGTTAGACTAGTTGATTCTCACATGCTTTCACATGATGTTTCACATGCTATATCTTATGGGTGATTGCTTTCATGATTTTGTTTGTCATACTAGTGCTTCATGATATATGTTTGCTAGTGTTATGACAAGTGTATCTTTTGTATTATATTTTATTTTATTTAGTCATATTGGAAAAATATAAAAATATTTTATTATGATAAATCTTTTTACAAAAGTACAAAAAGATTTTTGTTTTTTTATGTATTTTAGTTTTACACATTTGGTGTGGGATGTTGGTGTGCTTGAAACGAATTTACTCCATACTTTCCTTGTGGCTAGGACATTTGGTTATGATTATATATACATAAATTGTTCTTAAACATATTTTCATAGAGTTGTTTTGAACTTGATTTTTTTTAGGGATTCGACTTTGTATATTCCTCCGCACACACATGCACGAGCTTTTTGAATGTTAACTTCACATGTATATTCGATCTTTGTGAGATGTTCTCGGGTCAATATTTTGTTTAGTATTGAAAAAATATGAGTGATCACGGGAAAGGGATACGAAAGACAAAAGTTTTTGCGAAAAAGCCACAATTAGAAAGATCCCAATGAAAAGATTAAAGGCAATAAAACCATAAAATTGCCAAAAAGGTCCAACATAGTTTAGATTAATAATTGATCATTCGAAAGAAATCATGTCAAAAGAATAGGATAGAAAATATGATATATGTTTATCTTTTGATGGACTTTAGTTGAAGATCAACGGGTTTGCACAATGAATCCCAGTTATAAATATTTTCTCATGACGTTATTGATTTGTAGAATCATCAATATTATAGGCTTATATGCGAATTGAGGCTAAAGCTTAGTTTGATAAAGTTTTGGTGTCAATTATAACTTCTTGAACATATTTGAGTGTTTGGGTTATAATTATCCAGTTCATGCCCATTCATTCCATCCCACATGTTTAAACACATCAATAGTATGCTAGTGTACAAAATTTATGTGTTTTGTGTCGAGTTTTATGGTTGTTTATACCAATGTATGTGTGCAAAATTTTCTTTGGTATATTTTTCATATATTATATATGGTATCATGTTGTATTTGTACAATTTTACTTTTTTTATAAAAAAAATGAAATTTTTCAAAAATAGTTAGCGATGCCTTTGAGATTATCATTACACGTATGTTATTTATATCTTTTGTGATGATATCTTACTTCTTTTATGTGATGCTTTATTCTTCATGTTTAGATTATACTCCTTTGTCTATTTCGGAAAAAAAGGGAGGAGACCAAATTAGGGGAGAGGTTTAATGAGTTTGATTTATGGGGGAGATAGTATTATGAGTTTTGTTTTCTATTTCGAACTCGATGCATCATGGAGTATTTTCTTTGCTTCATGTGTTGGTACTTATGGAAGATCATATTACACCCGATAAAGACAAAGTTTCAAAGAGAAGAACAAGTAGAGATTGAAGACAAAACTTATTTTTCTATGCCATTCCATTTCTAGGGTTTAGGAAGGGTATTAATTTTTTTTTGTCTTAAGGGGGATTTTTTTGTAATTTTGATTTTGATTAGTTTTTGTACCAGAATAGCCAAAGGGAGAGATTTGTAAGTGGAAATATTTTAGCTTAGGCTTTTTATTTGTTTTATTTGCACTTTGGAATATTTGGCATATCCCGTTAGAAAACCAGTCGCACTGACTCGTCGAACTGAACATCAATATCTCCAAGTTCAAGACTCCTATACATCTCAAGAAGGTATAATGAATTTTAGCAATTTGAAATTATTCATAAAGTTATTTGGGGTGCTTTATTTTTTCTGAAAAACGAGGATTGGATTTTTAAAGTTTTTAAAATAAATTTTTATTTTTAACCACCTTCAAACTAGATTCGTTCATTGTTCGAACGACTATACATTCTCATTAGAAGTGTCATTTAATCTCTACATATAATGAGCATCTAATGAGGACACATTGGATTGCATCTTTTAAACGTCGTTTGAAGCTTGTTCAAATGAGAGAGTTAATTCGTTTGAACGAACTTGGTTTTCATTCTAACAAGCTATTGTTCTCATTCGAATGAGCCTCATTTTCGTTCGAATGAGTCGTCGCCTTGAAATTTATGACGCATTTATAAATACATGGTTTGACTTCAAATTTCACAAGACTTTTCCCAAAACGTTTCTTGCATATCTGTTGCAAAAGTTTTCACTTTTTGTGGTACTAAAACACCTTTTGATTCAAACTTTGCTTTCCCAAATAGTTTGTGAATTATTTTAAAACCCTAGATAGTTTTGTATCTTCTATACACACTTTCTGAAGAGAGGCATCTACCGCTAAATTTATGAACCCGAGGAATCATGGAAGAAGAAGGCAAAAGAAGGTTGAAGGATGATTGGTGGATATCGAGGGTGGATCACCACCTGTGAACGACTCTAGATTGAGGCGCTTTATTTAGAGGTTTTGGAGACAATGCGCATTATACTTGTAAACTATATCAAGCAGACTGTAAGTCAATAGTCTTGTAAACCTCTCTAAAGTGCTGAAAATAGTTTTTCCCTGAAAAAAGGATTTTTTTCTTATTTGTCATCTTTGGTTGCATGTTTAGTTTAATTTCTGTGATTGGATCATTTAGCTTATTGTAACACCCCATGTTTTTAGTAATTAATTAAATTAATTAATTTGGGAATTTGTGAAAAAATAAAATTTTTGATTTAATTATTCTTAGTAATTAAATATGTTTCTTTTTATACATAAAACAAAGGTTTTAAGTGGAATTTAAATCGGGATTAAAATTTGGAAATTATAACTTTATGTATAAAAATTGGTGGAGGATCCTAGTTAATATTTTTTAAATTAGATCGTTCGATCGAGCTGAATTTTCCATCTCGCCATTCGCTACAACATACTAAAATTTTAAGATATTCCAACGGCCCAATCGTCCATAATGATTTTTTAAGTGTTTGTATTTGATTAGGACTCAAATTATTTTTGGTATATAAACAAAGTGACGGGTTTTGGACTTTTAAAAACACTTTCTTCTAAACCCTAAGAGCAGCGATCTCCTCTTTTACATCTTCTTCCTCCCTCAAAACCTTAACTCCATTGGAGAGCTATTTTCGATCCAAGTTTTGAAGCTTTAACTCGGGTTTTCTCAAGATTGTTCAAGAACGTCTCTTTGCTAATTTTTTGAGAGGAATCCAACCGTGTAGTCAGAATTTCTTCATCTTAATCTCAGGCATGAATAATCTATTCCTTACCTTTAATATTAGGCATTTTAAGTGTCTCCTAAACCCTAATTATATGTTTTTGATTAAAATCAATTAGAAACTTAATCGAAGAAAGTGGACACTAATTTTAGGACTGTTTTTATAAAACTTTTTAATATGATTTAATATTTAAAACCCTTGGGTGCGTAGGTGCGATTATTGGGTTTTTATGGTTTTTAGGTGTAGGGATCATGAAGATTTTCTATTTGGGGTTATTGATAGGTTATTTGGGACGCGTACGCCTATAAAATCATGTGGCCTATAAAAAAGATGTCGATTATGCCATTTGGAATATTATTGCATGTTAATTAATTTAACATTTTTGGACGGGATTTATTTTGTTGGAAATCAACAGCGTTGTCATTAATTGAATTGGGACTTTATGATTAAATTGCTATGTTGTGCATATTGAATTGTGTTTTGTGTGATTTATTTTATTCACGGTTGCCATCACGTGAACGAGGGGCTTTTGGGATAGTATATTGATCAACCCTATTTTAGGATGCTTACTAGGTATGGGACTAGTGGGTAGGCCTTGGTTAAAATTTATACTATCTAGGTATGGGATTAGTTAGTGTAAATTCGTGGGGATTTTATATTTCGGAATGGGGAAAATTTTTACGTTATATCGACATTTCGCCAGCCTAGACATGAGACCAGGAAGTGTTTTCTCTTGGTGATTTATCTTATATGTAGGATAGGACGTATGTATATTTTGGGGACCCTTAGGTGTGGAACTAAGGGGTATTTTTAGGATATCGCATCGATAAAAAGGGAGGGGTGATTTGATAATTGTGAAATTGAGAATTGTGAATTAATGCCTAAGATAAAAACGGGTATTAATTATATTGGTGGCATAAATAGCGAGGGCCGATAGTTTAAACAGGCCATCCGGCATTTTATGTCGTGGCGTGTTTGGAACCTTGTCGAATTGCGGGATCAACAGTTTAAATGGATCAGCAGTTATTTTGACAAGGGGGCATATTTTGGTGGATAAATCACCCGTGGCGGGAGGACCTCTATAATATTATATTTTGGTGGGAGAACCACCCGAGGCGGGAGGACTGCCATACCTAATAATAAAGTGAAAAGAATCATACATGTGGTTAATTTAATTAAATTAACATCATGGGACTTGGGAATTTAAAATCATATTAGTGTGCGTTTTGGAATGGGAATTTCTGAGGATACTTAGTGATTTATATTTATCGTGTTTAATTATCTTGTTTAATTAAAATATTCTATTTTGATATTTATTACATATAATGCTGTTGTCTGGATTCATGGATCCTATTTGAGGGGAGTAGTGTGTATTCATGCTCCGGGCTCTGATCTCGTGCATTGACTAACTTTTTCAGGTATTAGCACTGGAGAAGTTGCACAGGATTTTTGAAAATTATCTTGGAGGCGCAGTTGGAGTTATTTTTGTTATGCTTAGTAGTTATATTAGTTTTTCATTCCTTCTCTTTTGTATTGATACTCAGTTTATGGTTTTGGTGGGCCATTCGGTTCCACAGTTGTACGATTTTATTAAGATATTCTTAGTTGGATTTTATTCAGTTTTAAATTATTGGAGATTGAGTTATCATTGGAGTTTAGCATGGTGATGGATATTTTATCGCATAGTTGGTTATTATCTTTTGTGATTAATTAAAATATTTATCTTATGGATTTATTTTATAATGTCTCATATATGTCACATGCTAAGAATGGTATTTATTTACTCACACCCGGCTTAGTTTTGGCGGGAGCCGATGCCAGAATTAGGCGAGGTGTGACAAATTGTATCAGAGGATGGTCTTGGGTCTCGTAGATTGTGAGTCCATTTAGCTTCCACATTATCGATCTTTGATTCCCTTTATTGATTCGTACTCCTTAAGTTAAAGGGTCTAGCATATGTGTTAGATATGTTTCATAGAGATATAGAATTTTTTGTTAAGGATGTTGTAGGCATTGACTTTAGAATTAGTAAGCTTGATGTGAGGATCCTTAGAGTTGAATTTGGAGACATTAATTATTTGTAAAATCATTATTATAATTTTTGGGTATGTCTTATATCGATGCAGCGATGTGATTTGATTTGAGGATTTATGTGCTGCGAAGATTAACAGAAATAGAATCGAGTGGTGATTTGCGAGAGCACGTGGTACGTCGTTACTCTAATAGTTATATATATAGGGAAAGGATCAAGTGAGGTCCCAATTTGAAGGACCTGAATGAGGTCCATTTTTTTTAAATAGTAAAAAAAATATTTTTGGGCGGATTTTTTTTATGATTTTTAAACATTTCAGTAGGACCATAAAAAAATAATCAACTCAAAATGAATTTTTTTGCTATTTCAAAAAAATGAGTCAAATTGTGTCAGTTTTTAAGTTGTTTTTAAGGTGTTAAAAACTAACAAAGTTTGATCGATTTTTTTAAAATAGTAAAAAAAAATTATTTTGAGCTGATTATTTTTTTATGGTCCTACTGAAATGTTTAACATCCATAGAAATAAAATCATTTCCAAAATATATTTTTTTACTATTTTAAAAAAATGGACCTCATTCAGGGATCTCAAATAGGGAGACCTCACTTGATCCTCACTCTCTCTCTCTCTCTCTCTCTCTCTCTCTCTCTCTCTATATATATATATATATATATATATATATATATATATATATATATATATATAATTTTATTCTTCCTGGGGTAGGTGCGCATAGGACTGGGTGTATGGGCGCCCAATTATGGCATTCAACGAGTAGGCGTATGTGAGCCTTGTTTTATGTTTCGCGATTTACGTTTGATATTTATGCTTCGTCTAATTTCGAGGAAGATACTCCTTTGCTAGTGGGGAAGTATGTAACACACTATGTTTTTAATAGTTAATTAACTTAATTAATTGGGAAATTCGAGAAAAAATAAAATTTTGGATTTAATTATTCTTAGTAATAAAATATGTTGGTTTTTATAAATAAAAATAAGATTTTAAGTGTAATTTAGATCGGGATTAAAATTTGGAAATTATAATTTTTTGTATAAAAATCAGGGGAGGATCCGAGTTAAGGAGTATAAAATTAATATTTTTTAAAAATCCGACCGTCTGATCGAGCTGAATTTTTCATAGCAGTTCCGTCTCGCCATTCGCTACAACATACTAAAATTTTAAGTCATTCTAAAGGACCGATCGCTCGTAATGATATTTCGAGTGTTTGTATTTTATTATGACTCAAATGTTTTTTGGTATGTAAACAAAGTGACAGGTTTTGGACTTTTAAAAACGCTTTCTTCTAAACCCTAATAGCAGTAATCTCCTCTTTTATATCTTCTTCCTCCCTCAAAACTTAACTCCATTGGAGAGCTATTTTCAATCCGAGTTTTGAAGCTTTAAACCGGGTTTTCTCAAGATTGTTCAAGAACGTTTCTTTGCTAATTTTACGAGAGGAATCCAACCATGTAGTTAGAATTTCTTCATCTTAATCTCAGGCATGAATACTCTATTCATTTCCTTTATTATTATGTGTTTTAAGTGTCACCTAAACACTTAATCATATGTTTTTGATAAAAATCAATTAGAAAATTAATTGGAGAAAAAGGACACTAATTTTAGGACTGTTTTCATAAAACTTTTTAATATGATTTAATATTTAAAACCCTTGGGTGCGTTGGTGAGATTATTGGGGTTTTATGGTTTTGGGGTGTAGGAGTCATGTATATTTTCTATTTAGGGTTATTTATAGGTTATTTGGGACGCATACACTTAAAAATCATGTGGCCTATAAAAAAATGTTGATTATGCCATTTGGAATATTATTGCATATTAATTAATTTAACATTTTAGGACGAGATTTATTACGTTGGAAAATCATTAATTGAATTAAATTGATTTGAGACTTTGTGATTAAATTGCTATGTTGTTCATATTGAATTGTGTTTTGTGTGATTTATTTTATTCGCGGTTGCCATCACAGGAACGAGAGTCTTTTGGGATAGTATATTGCTCAACCCTATTTTAGGATGTTTACTAGGTATGGGACTAGTTTGTAGGCCTTGGTTTAAATTTTACTTGCTAGGTATGGTACTACTTAGTATAAATTCGTGGGGATTTTATATTTCGGGGTGGGGCAGATTTTTACATTATATCCACATTTAGCTAGCCTAGACATGAGACGAGGACGTGTTTTCTCTTGGTGATTTATCCTATATGTAGGATAGGACGTATGTATATTTTTGGGACCCTTAGGTATGGGACTAAGGGGTATTTAGAGGATCTCACATCGATAAAAATGATGGGGAGATTTGATAATTGTGAAATTGATAATTGCGAATTAATGCCTAAGATCAAAATGGGTATTAAAATATATTGGCGGCATAAATAGCGAGAGCCGACAATTTAAACTGGACAGCCGATGTTTTATGTCGTGTTGTGTGTGGAACCTCGTCAAGTTGCGGGATCGACAGTTTAAATGGATCAGCGATCATTTTGATAAGGGGATGAGTATTTTGGTGGAGAAATCACCCATGGCGGGAGGACCGCTATAATAATATATTTTGGTGGGAGACCCTCCCGAGGCGGGAGGACCGCCATATCTAATAATAAAGTGAGAAGAATCGTATATGTGGTTAATTTAATTAAATTAACATTGTGGGACTTGGGAATGTAAAATCGTATTGGTGTGCTTTTTGGAATGAGAATTTTTTAGGGTAGTTAGTGATTTTATACTTATCGCGTTTAATTATCTCGTTTAATTAAAATATTATATTGTGCTATTTATTGCGTATAAGGCTATTATCTGGGTTCACAGACCCTATTTTGGGGGAGTAGTGTGTATTCATGCTCGGGGCTCTGACCTCGTGTGTCAACTAACTTTTTCAGGTATTAGCGCTGGAGTATTTGTGCGGGATTTTTGGAAATTATCTTGGAGGCGCAGTTGGAGTTATTTTTGTTATGCTTAGTAGTTAACTTAGTTTTCCATTCTTTCGCTTTTGTACTGAGACTCAGTTTATGGTTTTGGTGGGCCATTCGGTTCCACAGTTGTACAGTTTTATTCAGATATTCTTAGTTGAATTTTATTCAGTTTTAAATTATTGGAGATTGGGTTATCATTGGAGTTTAGCATAGTGATGGATCTTTTATCGCATAGTTGGTTATTATCTTTTGGGGTTGATTAAAATATTTATCTTATGGATTGATTTTATAATGTCTCATATTTGTCAAATGCTAAGAATGGTATTTATTTACTCGCACCCGACTTAGTTTTGGTTGCGACTGATGCCAGAATTAGGCTGGGTGAGACACTTATGCAAATTTAATTTAATCAGATATTAAAATTTGTTAAAATTGGATTTGGGATTTTTATTTGAAAAATTACTGTTGGTACGAAAATTAGTCAGCTGGCGTGGACCAATTATATGAAGATACCCATCATCCAACATGGCACAAGTTCAAATGCCGAGCTACGTAGTGTACCGAGATACTCAGCGTACCGAGCTACCAAGCATACCGAGCAACTTATACGGAATGCCAAACGACCCGACGTATTCATTACTTATTGTATTATAATTTATTCATTTCCATGTGCAGATGTAAATGCCTATTCGATAAAGGCACACTATCTATTCTCACAGACAACCCAAAGGATATATATAAATTATAATACCCTCTTGGCAGGGCAAGTGAGAAGAAATGAAACCAAGGCAAGACACCCAGTAATACAAACCAGTGGACGTAGGCCATTTCCTTAAGGTTGAACCAATTTAAAAATATCTTGTCTTATTTCTTTACTCATTTTTATCTTTGATTAATTAATTAGATCAAATCTAGTTTTTTACATCAAAAGAGTGGTGACGTCTGTGGGAATTGACTATATATAGCATTTTTTGCCAAAAAGTCATCACCAATGGATGAAATCCCAAAACCCATAAATAGGAATAATGAAGGGAACCCTCCCAATCCTTATGCACCTCCAAATGTGAATGATTTTACAGGCATCTTAACTAGTCTAGCCCGGGGGCAAGAAGCTATGAAAGAAACTATTCGACAGTTAGCTCAGACCTTTCAAAATGGAGTATCTGCCTAGACAGGCTAAAGAAGCATCTAGAGAAGCATGCATCCTCCATCTTCGTGACACATTGAACCACGATGTGTGTCACAATCCTGGCATACTGAATCCAATTATTCCAAGAATTTAAGAGATCCATCCTATCACCCCGGTGTAACTTCCCCTATAACAATTTTGGATTCTCAGGAAGACATCACTCTAACGCTAGAAAGACCAAGTGATCTAGAAAGGTTGAGCAGAGCCTCTCCCTTCGACCGTTTGGGCCCCAGGGGGAACAAAAATCCTCCTCGATTTGCGTCGAGAAATTCTCAATAACCAAATGATGTAAGGGAAGGCTCAGCCCAATCACATCCAAACCCGAGACCTGCAGGTCGAAGAGAAAGATCTAAACAGTAAAATTATGCGCGATATGTTGCTCGGGTAAATAATAATAAGTCAAAGGATGGAAATGATGCATGGAAAGGATTTATTCATAGGTTGGGAGACAGGTTAGGAGAGATGGACAAGGACAAGAACCATCTCTAAAGAACCTTTATTAAAGGATCTCCATTTGTATAGACGATTGTGGATTTCCCCACACCAGCAAAGTTCAAGGCTCCTGTGGTCACACCGAAGTACGATGGAAAAACAAATCATGTCCTTCACATAGAGCAGTACTAAGCTGCGCTAGATATTTATGCGGTCCCAGATGAAATGAGGTGCAGGGCATTCTTAGGGACCATTATCGGATCTGCTCATATATGGTACAATAGCCTTCCTCAGGGGAAGATTACAACTTTCCACCAATTGGCAGAGATCTTTATAGGTAAATTTTGTTTTGGTGCAAAGAGAGTTAAAAGGGTAGCCCATCTGTTGAGCGTTAGGTATAAAGGAGGTGAAAGTACAAGAGAATACATCACTCATTTCAATAATAAGAAACTGGAGGTCATAGACTATGAGGAGAAGACATCCATTATATCTCTCATGAGTGGTCTTTTGCCAGATAAATTATATTATACTTTGGCTAAGGATCCCCCAAAATCCATGGCAGAATTACTGGCCAAAGCAGCAAAAATCATGAATGCCGAGGAGGCTATGACTGCGAAGAAAAATGCTGAGGCGAAAGTGTAGAATAAAGATGAGGGTAAATCAGAGAAAAAAGATAATAAGAATAATGGTGGAAGCAGACAGTCAAAGGGAAAGGAAACATTAGATCATTTGAGTAAGTATACTAACTATACTTCCTTAAAAGTGGACATAAATCATGTTTTGGAGGAAATCAAGAACAATAAGGAGTTAAATTGGCTAGAAAAGCTAAAGACGGCCCCTAAGAGGAGGGATAAATCCAAATATTGTGAGTTCCACAAAGATCATGGTCACACAACCAAGGAGTGTATTGCTCTCCCAAATGAGATAGAGGAACTCATTAGACGATGAAAGTTGAAAAAGTTTGTTAATCATCAAAATGGAGAAAAGACCAACAATAGAGGTTGATAGAGATCGAAATCTCCTTGCCAACCAAGAGAAGATAAGAAAAGGAACCATGAAGATGATCCCGATATCCGAAAAAGGCCAAGATAACCTGAGTGTGAGGTATTTTTGATTCGTTTCGGTTCATTTGATTGTAACATGATTACAGGTGGAGACGCAGGAGGAGGTGATCATACTACTGAAAGGAAATCTTACCTCAATGAGGCTCAAGCATGTTCCTATATACAATGAATAAACCTGGTTGAAGAAGATGGCCTAAGGAAAGTTAACAAAGATAAGATAGTCATTGTCTTTTCTAAAAACGATTTGGAAGGAGTCTTATATCCTCACGATGATCCTCTGGTGATAAAAATGAGAATGAAGGACATAATCATTTCAAGAGTGCTGGTGGATAATAGAAACTCGACATATATCATGTTTTACCCTTGTTTCGATTATTTGAACTTAAAACTTAGTCAGTTGGAACCGTATCACAGGCCCTTTGTTGGGTTTTCTTGAGAAAAAGTCTTTCCATTTGGAACGATCAAGATAGACATGTTGATTGGTAAGGTGCATTTCTTTGTGATGGATAAGAATGTCTAGTCAGCCTATAATATAATCATGAGAAGAGTAGGCCTGAAAAGGTTTGAAGCAGTTCCATCCATAGTACATCAGTGTTTGAATTTCCCGACCAACTTTGGGGTTAGAGTTGTAAAGGGATATCAAAAATTAGCTCGAGAATGCTACTACTCTTCTGTCGAGCAAGAGGAATTAGAGGGCTAGGAAGAAAACAAACTCTTATCCAGTGGATGAATCTGATGAGTCTGAGATTAAAACATTAAACACAAGAGATTAAACGAAACTCGTTAAACGCCAAGTCATGGAGGCAACAAAAAGTATTATTCTGGATGACGAGCAACCAAAAAGAATAACTTAGATCGGTGCTTCACTCAATCCAGTACTGAAGCAAGAGCTGGTAGCATTTTTGAAGCAAAGAAAATAGGTATTTTCCTGGAGTCATGAGGATATGTCAGGGATAGACCCATCTTTCTTATGACATGAGCTCAATGTCAATAAGGAGATCAAACCAGTGAAGCAAAGGAGAAGAGTTTTTAGTCCGGAGAAAAACCAGGTTATCCAAGAAGAGGTGGAAACTCTATAGAAAGTTTCGTTTATTGAGGAGGTAAAATATCCTGATTGGTTGGATAACGTTGTGATGGTCAAGAAGAAGAATAATAAGTGGAGAATGTGTTTGGACTTCACAAATCTGAATAAATCTTGCCTGAAAGATCATTTTTCTCTTCCCAGAATAGATCAGCTAGTGGATGCAACTCTAGGACATGAGCTGTTGAGATTTATGGATGCTTATTCTGGGTACAACCAGATTAAAATTAAGCCCGAAGATAAGGAAAGTATGTCTTTTATTACCCCCCGAGGAACATATTGTTATAACGTTATGCCTTTTGTTCTAAAAAATGCAGGGTTTACTTATCAGCGGTTGGTAAACAAGGTATTTGAAGAGCAAATTAGCAAAAATATAGAAGTGTACGCTGATGATATGTTAACTAAAAGTAAGAAAGTCGTTGATCATATAACTGATTTAAGCCAGACGTTTGACCAATTGGAGAAGTACCAAATGAAGGTGAACCTGACTAAATGCATTTTTAGCATACATGAAGGCATGTTCCTCGAATATATTGTTAATCAAAGAGGTATTGAGGCAAACCCAAACAAAATAGCGGCATTGCTGGAGTTACAATCTCCAACCACCAAGAAGGAAGTGCAGAGCCTTACGGGGCGTGTTATAGCTCTTAATAGATTTTCCTCCCGAGCAACTGATAGATGACTTCCATTCTTCAAGGTTTTTAGAAAGACCTTTGAGTGGAACGAGGAATGCGAGAAGGGATTTTTAGAATTAGAGAGATACTTGAGGACACCTCCTTTATTATGCAGACCGGTGACAAGAGAAAAATTATATTTGTACCTGGCCATTTCAGAAAGCGTAGTCAGTTTTGCCTTGATCAAAGTCAAGAATGGAGTACAGAAGCCGATCTATTATACTAGCAAAGCCTTTTGCGGCTAAGAAATTAAATACCCCAAATTGGAGAAGCTGGCGTTGGGGTTAATTGAGGCAAGAAGGGGAACAAAACCTTATTTTTAAGCCCACACTATAGTGGTGTATACTGATATGACACTTAGACAAGATTTACATAAGCCAGAAAAGTCTGGAAGATTAATGTACTGGGCAGCGGAATTAGGGGAGTATGGCATTGTTTATGAGACAAGGTCTTATTTTAATGTTAAGGTAGTGGCAGAAATCATTGCTGAATTTACTTACCCTGATGTCCTCAATTAAAAGGAGGCTAAGGAAGAGAAACTCAAGGAGGCCAGGAAGTCTATTGAAAATACTTTCGATCAACTCCCAGTAGAAGAATTTTCATAAGGGATGGAAACTGATCAAACAGAATCCTTTGGTAAATTATAAGAGTTGAAAAAAAAGTATGAAGAGATGAAGGACTAGATATTCCATCAAGGGATTCTATCAAAATAAGGGTTTGATGATAATATTTCTATATGGAATTTATATGTCGATGGTTATTCATGTGCAATAGGCTGCGGAGCTGGAATCATTCTCAACAGTCCAGATGGGATAGACATTAAATATGCTCTGTGTTTCCAATTCCAAGCTTCCAATAATGAAGCTGAGTATAAAGCCATGATTTTGGGCATCAACTTAGCTAAATCATTAAATGCAGAGCAAGTTATGGTATCCAGTGATTCGTAATTAGTGGTGAATCAGATGCTAAGTCTCTTTGCGGTAAAAGTGGAGTTCATGTCAAGATACTTAGCCAAGGCCTTGGAGATTGTAGCTAATTTGGTAGTAGTTCATGTGGTTAGAATCCCTAGATTGGAGAATGCAAGAGCAGATGAACTTGCTCAGTTAGCTTCAGCTACTCGCACCGAGTTACAAAGAATAATCGCCATTGAGGTCTTCCTAACAGAAGTATTGATGAACATCTAATGGTGAATGTTATAGCATTGGAGATGGGACCATCATTGATGGATCCCATTAGAGCTTATATTGAATAAGGAATCCTACCAGCCGACCCACTTACAGCCAAGAGGCTAAAGTACAAAGCTGCTAGATATATTTTAAACAATGGAGTTCTATACAGGAGAGGTTTGATAGCTGGTTTACAAAGATGTGTTCATCCAGTAGAAGTCAAAGAATTAATAGACGAAATTCATGAAGGGTCTTATGGAGCTCACGTAGCAGGAAGAACTCTACTACAGAGAATGAGTACGCAAGGGTACTACTGGCCAACATTGCGCATTGATTGTACGAATTATGTTAAAAATGTGGCAAGTGTCAATAATTTTCTACTATACGAAGAAATCCTCAAGCGCTGCTAATACCAATTACTTCACCTTGGCCATTTTCTTTGTGGGATATAAACTTGGTCGGGCCTCTACCTACTACACGGGGAAGATTCAACTATCTGATTGTAGCTGTTGATTACTTCACAAAGTGGGTGGAAGTTAAACCTCTCATTGATATGGCCTATGAAAGGGTTTATCAATTTATTTGGAAGACCATTATTTGTTGATATGGTCTGCCCCATGCTTTTATCAAAGATCACGGTACCCAGTTCGACAATGATGAGTTTGCAACGTACTATTTTCATTCCAACATTCAAAAAGTCCATTCGGGTCCAGGTCATCCCCAAAGTAATAGGCAAATAGAGGTGATGAACACAACTCTACTTAATGGGTTGAAGAAGAGATTAGATGATGCAGAGGGTAATTAGATTAATGAGTTACAATCAGTGTTGTGGGCTTACCGAACAACTCCCCGAATAACAACTGAAGAGACACCATATATGCTAGCTTTTGGAAGTGAAGCAGTGGTACTTGCTGAATTAGGATTACCTACTCATAGGGTGCTCAACTTTAACTCTCCTGTAAGTGATTTGATGAAAATGTTGGATTTAGACATGCTAGAGGAGGTCCGAGAAGATGCGCCAATCAGAAATGCAGCCTACCAGCAAAGGACTGCCATGTTCTGTAATAAAAGGGTAAAAACTGTGATTTAAAAGAAGATGATTATGTGCTCAAGAGGGTAATTTAAAAGCACAACAAGTTGGAGGCCAATTGGCATGAACCATATTGCATCACATAAGTTGTTTCTCCTATCATTTACAGGATAAAAACTCTATAAGGGGAAGAATTCAAGAATGCATGGAATGCAGAGCACCTACAAAAGTACTACCAGTAATGCAACAGTCAATGTACCCCATTCTTTCAATATGAATGAAAAAGATGATTTCCTCATTCATTTTTTATTTGGAGTACTAGTGCTACACACTACACTTAATAGCAACAATTGAAAATCAAATCCAACTAAATGTTGGTCGGCATCAGCAACCACCAACTAAATGTTGGTCGGCATCAGCAACCACTAACTAAATGTTGGTCGGTATGAGAAACTTCCAGCCAAATTCTGGTCGGCATCAACAAATATACCATTAATGTTGGTAAAATAATCGAGCAATGCAAGTCCTCCTTGACTCAAACATGAGTGACCCAAGAGGCATCTAAACTGGGAAAGAAGTTGGGTAAAATATCCACTACCTGGGAACCAATGCAATTATTTATCTATACGTCTTGATAAGATTGCTACAACTAAGTAGGAACATGGGATAAACATTCCATTGCTTAGGCACTTATGGGTGATAAAAAATCACTATAACTAGACAAACACATGGGGCAAAAGTTCCATTGTCTAGGCAATTAAATCAAAAAGGGCAAACTGTCCACTCAAATATATATATTCAATGACTGATTAGATAAGTGACCCGTTATTGTTATTAGTAAAATACTAGTATTGTTTATCTAATGCTATGAATAAAGATTGACTGAATAAACATCATGCAATTATTTTATTTCCAAGGAAACAAAATTACAAGAAGATGATTTTTCTTGATTTACAACAATAATTACTAACAAAATATAAATAGCCTATTCTACTGGTTTCTTTCCTTCAGATTTTGATACAATGTCCATTCCAGCTGGAGGATCATCTAAAGCATAAGAAGAATTGATAAAATTCAAGTCCTGAAGCATTGTGGTGTTACTTGAACTTGGTCGGTATAGAAAATGAGGAGGTAGGGATATCTCAAACTCTTCATGAAGACTGTAATCACCTAGGTACTTGGAAATCAAATAATGAGGAATAGAGAGAATTGGAATCCAATTAACATCTAGCTGAAAAGGTGGTTTTAATAGATCAAGTAGCCCAGGGTAATACCAATCCCATAGTTCAGTTCCTTGCACAACTTTCATTACAGTTAAAGCATTCATCCATCCCTGTTTGTACCCTTCACTATTTAATTGATTCAATCTGGCATCAAGATGATATAAAGCCTCATTGTATCCCTCCATCTAAAACTCTATGGGCTGCTTGTGAAACTGATAAGTTAGTCGTCCAACATGTTGGTATAATCTTGTCAACACACTTTATTTATTCTGCAACGAGGAACTCTATATGGATAGCTATTTTGTAAGAGTTTAAATTTTTTGGGACATCTCTGCCAGAGCTTGATTTTTTGCCTTCAATTGAGCAACTTGTTTTTCTAAGACTTGTCGAGTTCTAGTGTCTTCAATGCTACTTCGACCTGATCTTGTCTTACCTTGAGAAGTGGATGCATGTCTGATACTTCTTACAGTTTCCAACTCTTCTCTTAACGAAGCATTTTCAGTCTCCAAAAAGGAAATACCTTCATCATTAATCGGGACTATAGCTCCTGATGATGCTGAGATTTAGCACCACCGGATAAGTGATAATGAGCTCAAACAGTAGTAACCATGGCAGCCACAGAGATGTATAAGTGTATAAGTATGTAGAAGGGGATGAGTATAAGAGGAAATAAGACAATGATGTATAATGGTTCAGCCAATTTGGCCTACATCCACTGTGAGTGTGTGATCCACTAAGTATGGGCACTAATGGCCTTGGATAAAATGCACATAAGCTCACTTTCTCTTTCTACTGTGTGTACAAGCATAGTTTTAGCTACGGTTACAATAAATTGATCGATCCCCTTGTAGGGTTGTAGGCGACAAGTATATATAGGTCTTGGGGGGGGGGGGGGTAGTGTACCCCCCAAGTATGCATGGTGCATGTGAATGATGATCTAACCAATCCCCTGTTGACACCTGTAGATGCCAAATGATGACATAATATTCCCTCACATGAGGGTGTGATTTTGTTATAACGGTCTCCCATGTGCCATGTGAGCCTCACGCGCACTGTTCTACGCGTCTCCCAAACCACGCACGGTGATGATGTCACCCTCGGCCTTTGATATGAGGCCGAGGGCAAAGTTCCTTTCGGTAATGAGTTTGTCCTAATTCTGGCCTCGTACTGTCGTACCCTCGGAGGGTCATCCGGAGCCTGATAAAGGGTCGGCCCCCTGAGGGGTCGTCTGGAGCCTGATGAATGGTCTGCCCTCTGAGGGGTCGTCCGGAGCCTGATGCAGGGTCGGCCCCCGGAGGGGTCGTCTGGGGCCTGATGAAGGGTCGGCCCCCTGAGGGGTCGTCTGGAGCCTGAAGAAGGGTCGACCCTCTGAGGGGTCGTCTGAAGCCTGATGAAGGGTCGGCCCCCTGAGGGGTCGTCTGGTTGGAGGGTATATATGGGTATATCAATCACCCCCAGCCCTCAGCCATAGATGATGCTGAGATGGCTGAGGGATAATGTTTCTTTTGAGACAAGTGTACTGCCTGTTGGATGAGTGACACCTGGGCAGATACTCGTTGTTGTTCCTGTTACCATGGTGTGGCGGCTGCACATGACCTAGGACTTTGTGCCCTAATGATGCCCTCCTCGTGGGCTATGCTTTGCCTCGGTTAGTGGGCCCACTCATTACTAAGTATTTAAGAGATTTTTGAAACCTTTCATTCTCTTCTTCTTCTTTGCTCCCAAGCTCTCTCTCTCTAGATTTTTAACAGACAGACCTGCGCATTTCAACATTTCGAGTTTGGCACCCTCTTTCTCCTTCCTCGGGTAATCCCTCTACCCCAGTGTCCTCTTTTACTTTCATTTCTTTCTTTGCTTTAGGCTTGTATGGTCGAACTTAGGCTGTTTTATATTATTTTTGGCATCTTCTCCGACGACTGGTTTTTGAGTGTTCTTCATCTTTCTTAAGTAAAACCCTTGATTTCTTTTGTTTTAATCCAAAAGTCTAATTTGGTCAACTGTAAACTTATTTGTAGTTAAGTTCCCCAAATTCCTCCAAGTGTAGGGTCTCCCCCTTGATTCTTAGGAGGCTTTATATCTTATATGAGGATTTCCCTTCCCTGAGAGAGAAATTATTTGTTGAGATCAGACGAATAGAGGAAGTGAAGGAGAGGAGACAAGGGGCCGCCCCTAACGGGGGACGACCCATCTTTCCCATTCCTCTAGCCACAATAAAACCATTTGAACCGTTTGAGTCTTATGGGTCATCCCATCGTCCAGCCGAGTGTCATTCAAGTGAGATGGACGAGAGAGCATCCTCGCCAACTGGAACTGGATCTTCTGGTAGAATAGAGACATATGACCTAAGCCCGGGCCGACAAGCCGAGGGTATGGTCCCCTCCGAGGCTATCCCTGTAACAACCCTATCTCCACATGCCTTCCATATGGCCTTTCCCCATGGTCCTCTGGAAGATGACGAGGCCGAGGGAGAGGGGACTGAGTACGAGGGCGATGATTCAGATGACCAGGTTGATACCTCCCATGCCTCGTCCTATATCTCCTCCATTAGGGATCGCGACCTCTTATTATGGAGACATGCCTATGGAGTGTCCCCCGACATAACTATGAGGGTTCCCTCTGAGTCTGAGAGGGTCTTCGAGGGTGAAGAGGGAGAGGTTGCAGTATATGAATAAATGTTCAAGGTTGGCATCAGGTTCCCTCTGCATCCTGCTATCGTAAATATCCTATCAGCCCTCGGTATTGCCCCCTCTCATCTTCCTCCTAACTCCTGGAGGACGATACTAGGTTACATCTCCGTGTGGAAGAACGCTTTCATTGATGAGCCCTCGGCTGACATATTCTTGGCCTGCTACAATATCACCTCTTCGTCCAAACAGCCTGGTATCATCATCTAGGGCCGAGGAGGTCTGAGAAAAAACTTCTCCACGTGGAACATACCTCCAACCACGATTGGAAGAAGAGATTCTTCTTCGTCTCTAGGGAGTTGGAATTCTCCGCCAAGGCATCTCCTGTAGCCGATGGTCCGAGGGTCCCCCGAAGATGGTCTAACCCGTCAATGAAGGCCAAGTCAGACCCCGAACTTAGCCTGGAAGAGAAAGATATTGTTGAATATCTGAGAGGACGAGGGAGAGGGGGTGAACTTCCAAAGTTTGAAGATCTGATGACCCCTCGGTTCCTCAAGGAAGTTGGTCTGAAGGTCGGCCCCCTTATAGAACTATGTGAGTTTTACTTTTCTTTACTTTTTTCAAGTGTTTCCTTTTTATCTCTGCGTTTTTCTCATGTGTCGTACCCTTTTCAGGTTGTCCTGCTGGTGTATTAGGCTATCTCTGGGAAATTACTTCTCCCAGTTTACTATCAGGCTTGGCAAAGAAGAAGGGTAAGGAGCCTCAGCAGGCTCCGAGGAAGACGAAGGCCATGGGGCCGACGGTTGTTGAGCCGACAGCCGATAGCCACAAAAGAAAAGAGCCTGAGATTCCTGTTGACCCTTGGTCGGGTTCTCGGACGAGGGCCAGGGTCAAATCATCTGAAGGGACTGCTTCTTCATCCAGCATGGGGGCCTTCTGGTCCCAGAACTTAGCACATTTGAGGGCCGAGCCATCATCGCTCATTGCAAATTTGAGGGCAGCCAAGGCATCAATGTTTTTTTCTCCCTCAGCTGATGATTATGAATTTCTGTCAAAGATGCCTCCAGCCAAAGCGTATGACTATGGTCTGCACGCTCTAGCCCAAGTTTTGATCTTGATTCATTTCTTTAATTGCATTTTTTCACCAACTATTTCCTCGGCCTCTTGACATCTGTTTATTTTTCTGTGCAGTCTGTATGCTACTTTACCTCAGCAACTAAATGGATGGCTGAGAATCAGGAGAAATTCCATGAGGCCGAGAGGGCCATCCAGCATGAGGCCGACCTGTAGGCTAACTTAGATACTGCAAAGGCTGAGCTAGAGAGTGCCAGAACTGAACATGCACGAATTATGGACGAGCTAACGAGACAGCATGATGAGGACCTGAAGGCCAAAGACTTTCTTCTGATGGAGAAGGATGAAGCCATGACCCATCGGGAGGCCCAGTTTAAGATTGAGCTATCTGAGGCTGTGAAGAAAGCTGAGGCAGACGCTGTGGAAGCCTATAAACTCTCCGATGAGTCCCAAGGCTTCGGCCTTGAGTACTTGGAGAGAGGGATAAGGACGTCTTGTCGGTGGGTCGTCCTCAAGTTCGACGACGTCGTCTCTTTCGTCCGTCCTTCTCTGGAGGCCGTTCAACTGGATGACCCCCTGATTGTCGAGGCTCTAACCCAGGTGGAATATTAAGTGCAAGTCGAGGGGGTCGGCACGTCTGAAGATCAGCCAGTTGTGGTCATTGAGGAAACCCCTCTTGTGGATGTTAAGGCCCTTCCCTCTGATATTGTTCCATAGGGTCGTTGTCTGTAGCCCATACCCTCTTGATGTAATTGACATTTTTGTACTCTATCTTGTAGAACACTTGATATTTCATTTATACTATCATCTCCTTTGCTGTCTTCCATATTTGCCTCTTGTATTATTTGTGCTGTCTCTTTGTTAATGCCACTAACCCCTCCCTCGTCTCTCTTGAGGGTGAATCGAGGGGTCTTCCCCTCCACTGGCCCTCATTATAGCCGAGGGTTAATCACCAAATTAATGGTTTTAAACAAAGTATTCCCTCGTCTTTTTTTAGGACAGTGGTGGGGTCGTCCCCTCCACTGGCCCTCATCATAGTTGAGGGTTAATCACCAAATTAATGGTTTTAAACAAAGTATTCCCTCGTCTTTCTTGAGGACCATGGTGGGGTCGTCCCCTCCATGGGACCTCTATAGCCGAGGGTGATAATCACCAAATTAATAGCTTTCAACAAAGTTTTCCCTCGTCTTTCTTGAGGACCATGGTGGGGTCGTCCCCTCCATGGGACCTCATTATAGCCGAGGGTGATAATCACCAAATTAATGGTTTTAAACAAAGTTTTCCCTCGTCCTTCTTGAGGACCATGGTGGGGTCGTCCCCTCCATGGGACCTCATTATAGCCAAGGGTTATAATTACCAAATTAATGGTTTTAAACAAAGTATTCCCTCGTCTTTCTTGAGGACAATGGTAGGGTCGTCCCCTCCACTGGACCTCATCATAGCCGAGGGTGATAATCACCAACTTAATGGTTTTAAACAAAGTATTCCCTCGTCTTTCATGAGGACCATGGTGAGGTCATCCCCTCCATAGGACCTCATTATAGCCGAGGGTTATAATCACCAAATTAATGGTTTTCAAAAAAGTTTTCCCTCGTCTTTCTAGAGGACCATGGTGGCGTCGTTCCCTCCATGGGACCTCATTATAGCCGAGGGTGATAATCACCAAATTAATGGTTTTAACAAAGTTTTCCCTCGTCTTTCTTGAGGACCACGGTGGGGTCGTCCCCTCAATGGGACCTCATTATAGCCGAGGGTTATAATTACCAAATTAATGGTTTTCAACAAAGTTTTCCCTCGTCTTTCTTGAGGACCATGGTGGGGTCGTCCCCTCCATGGGACCTCATTATAGCCTAGGGTGATAATCACCAAATTAATGGTTTTAAATAAAGTTTAACCTCGTCTTTTTTTAGGACCATGGTGGGGTCGTCCCCTCCGTGGGACCTCATTATAGCCGAGGGTTAATCACCAAATTAATGGTTTTAAACAAAGTATTCCCTCGTCTTTCTTGAGGACCATGGTGGGGTCGTCCCCTCCATGGGACCTCATGATAGCCGAGGGTGATAATCACCAAATTAATGGTTTTAAACAAAGTTTTCCCTCATCTTTCTTGAGGACCATGGTGGGGTCGTCCCCTCCATGGGACCTCATTATAGCCGAGGGTTATAATTACCAAATTAATGGTTTTGAACACAGTATTCCCTCGTCTTTCTTGAGGACAGTGGTGGGGTCTTTTCCTCCACTGGCCCTCATTATAGCCGAGGGTTAATCACCAAATTAATGGTTTTAAACAAAATATTCCCTCGTCTTTTTTGAGGACAGTGGTGGGGTCATCCCCTCCACAGGCCCTCATCATAGATGAGGGTTAATCACCAAATTAATGGTTTTAAACAAAGTATTCCCTTGTATTTCTTGAGGACCATGGTGGGGTCGTCCCCTCCATGGGACCTTATTATAGCCGAGGGTGATAATCACCAAATTAATGGTTTTTAACAAAGTTTTACCTCATCTTTCTTGAGGACCATGGTGGGGTCTTCCCCTCCATGGGACCTCATTATAGTCGAGGGTGATAATCACCAAATTAATGGTTTTAAACAAAGTTTTCCCTCGTCTTTCTTGAGGACCATGGTGGGGTCGTCCCCTCCATGGGACCTCATTATAGCCGAGGGTTATAATTACCAAATTAATGGTTTTAAACAAAGTATTCCCTCATCTTTCTTGAGGACAGTGGTGGGGTCGTCCCCTCCACTCGCCCTCATCATAGCCGAGGGTTAATCACCAAATTAATGATTTTAAACAAAGTATTCCCTCGTCTTTCTTGAGGAAAGTGGTGGGGTCGTCCCCTCCACTGGCCCTCATCATAGTAGAAGGTAGTTCTCTAGTAGATGTTTTCACGCGTACTAGAACTGATAACCAGAGGATGAGGGGAAACACCGATATTTCTCATTAATTTTCCAAGTGTTCTGTTGGAGCAACTTTTATTACAATTATGGTCTATCAAGACCTTACAACACTACTGATAGTATTTTTCAAATGATCTGCATTCCAGGGGTTGGGAAAGGGTTCCTTTTCTAGGTTTTCTAGTCTATAGGTCCCAGGGACGACTTCATCTATGACCCTATATGGGCCATGCCAATTAGGATGGAGCTTGTTGGGCTTTTGCCAAGTCTTCTTGAGGACCAAGTCCCCCACTACGATTGGCCTATGTTTCACCCTCTGATTGTAAAACTTTGCGGTCCTCTGCTGGTAGGCGGCCTGCCTTATCTCAGCGTCCTCCCTCCTTTCCTCAATCAGGTCTAAGTCGAGTCTCCTCTCTTCTGTATTTATCTGGGAGTCATACATTTGGACCCTATGATTAGGAAACTCAATCTCGGTGGGGATGACGGCTTCTGAGCCATAAGCAAGCATGAATGGGGTCTCTCCGGTAGAGGTCCTCACTGTCGTCCTGTATGACCACAGCACGGCATATAACTCATCGACCCATCTTCCTTTTGCCTCCTCAAGCCTCTTCTTGATTCCATCTAGGATTTTCATGTTTGTAACTTTTGTTTGCCCATTGGCCTGAGGTCGGCCTGGGGTGGAGAAAAATTGTTTGATACTCACCCTTTCACAGTACTTCTGTAGAGAGGTATTCTTGAACTGAGTCTCGTTATCCGAGATGAGGGTGTTGGGTAGACCATATCTGCATATAACATTTTTCCAGATGAACTGGAAGGTCTTATGCTCTGTAATTGTCACCATTGATTCGGCCTCCACCCATTTTGAGAAATAGTCAATAGCTACGATGAGGAACCGATAGTTATTGACTGCTCTTGGTAAGGGTCCTACGAGGTCGATCCCCTACACTGCAAATGGTCATGGGGATGTAATGGAGGTAAGAGGCTGATGGGGTTGGTGAGGGATGGTGGAAAATCTCTGGCATTTATCGTACTTTTTTACATATGTCGCGGCGTCTTTCTCCGAGGTCGGCCACCAGTACCCTTGGGTGATCACCCTCTTCTCTAGGGATCTGCCCCCGATGTGGCTTGAGCACGATCCTTCGTGCACATCTTGAAAAAGGGATGAGACCTCAGATGGGTGCACACACCTGAGTAAGGGGAGTAAAAATCCCTTTTTTATAAGGTATCCCCAATGACGGTGAACTTTGCAGCCCGGTATCTCAAATTCTTCCTTTCTTGCCTTGCTTCTGGCATCTCCCCCTCTTTAATGTACCTGATCAGAGGGTCCATCCACGAAGCTTCCTGAGAAACATTTAGGCAATGGTAAGTGTTCCCTCAGCGTCTTCAATAGTTGGTCGAAGCAAAATTTCTACTAGGACCGTCCTCCTGATGTTTATCCTAGTTGTCGAGGCCAACCTCGTAAGGGCGTCAGCACGGCCATTGTCGAGCCTAGGTATCCTCTTTAATTTCACTTCTCTGAAGCCTTTCAGTAATGACCTCACCTTCTCAAGGTACCTAGCCATCCTCTCGTCCTTAGCCTCGTAGGCTCCTAGTATCTGATTCGCTACTAGCCTCAATCACTATGAACCAAAATCTGGCCGATACTAAGTGATCTGGCCAAGGAGAGGACTGCTATCAAGGCCTCATACTCGACCTCGTTGTTGGAGGCCTTAAAGTTGAACCTCAGGGCGTACTCAATGTCTGTGCCATCGGGTGCTGATACTATTAACCCAGCTCCGCTCCCGATTTTGCAAGAGGACCTGTCGACAAAGAGACTCCACACGGTGTGTTCTTCTGAGAAACCTCCCTCGGTGAGTGACCCTTGTCTAAAAAGATATCTTCCCTCTTCATTTTCAACCACTTTCCTTCTAGCGGTGCTCGTCTCAGCCTTAACTGTAGCCGTGTCGGTGAGCTCACCCTGTCGGGTATCTATCTTCTCGAGGCCCTCATCCTCGGCTTCATCATCTTCCCAAGTAAACTCAGCCACGAAGTCTGCCAATGCCTGCCCCTTAATGGCTGTCCTAGGCTGATACACTATCTCAAACTCCCCCAGTTCTATAGCCCAGGCCATTAACCTCCCTGATTTTTCAGGCTTGTGTAAAACCTGCCTAAGGGGAGAGTCAGTGAGGATGACCATCGTATGGGACTGGAAGTATAGCTTCATCTTTCTTGATGCATAGATCAAGGCGTAGACCAACTTCTCTATCCTTGGATATCTTTTCTCTTCCCCCTGGAGTGCCTTGCTGTTAAAATACACAGGCTTCTATATTCCATCTTCGTCTCTCACAATGGCTACACTGATGGCTGACTCTGAGACGGCGAGGTACACATAAAGTCGTTCAGCCTGCACGGGTCGTGACAACAGCAAGGGAGACCCCAAGTATGATTATAACTCCCTGAAGGCCTCATCTCATTCTTCACTCCATTCGAAGGCTTTTCTGAGAATTTTGAAGAATGATAGACACCTATCTGTGGCCCTAGATACGAACATGTTCAAGGCAGCAACTCTCCCTGTGAGCCTCTGAACGTCTTTAATGGACTTGGGGGTCTTCATCTCAACAAGGGCCTTTATCTTTTCAGGATTGGCCTCGATGCCTCTTTGGTTGACAATGAACCCCAAGAACTTCCCTGCTTCGACCCCGAAGACACACTTGGCTGGATTAAGCTTCATCTGGTATTTTTCCATCGTATTAAAGGTCCTCTCCAGGTCTGCCACATGATCCTCTTCCTTCAAACTCTTAGTCACCATGTCATCTACATAGACCTCCATAGACTTCCCAATTTGGTCTTTGAACATTTTATTTACGAGGCGCTGGTACGTTGCCACCGCATTTTTAGGCCAAAGGGCATGACCCTATAACAGTATGTCCCCTTGTCAGTGATGAAGGGTGTCTTCTCCGAGTCTTCAGGATTCATGAAGATCTGGTTATACCCTGAATAGGCATCCATGAAGCTCATGAGTTCATGGCCTGTGGTAGCATCTACCAACTGGTCAATGCGGGGGAGAGGGAAGTTATCTTTGGGACAGTGTTTGTTGAGGTCTGTGAAGTCCACACATATTCTCCACTTCCCATTGGCCTTTGGAATAATGACTGCATTGGACAGCCATTCGGGGTAGATGACCTCTCTGATAAACTCAGCGTCTTCTAATTTTTTGACCTCATCCTAATGACCTCATACTTTTCTCTATAGTAAATTTTCCTCTTCTGCTTTACCGGCTTCACTCCCTCTACCACATTGAGCTTGTGGCACATGATTTCAGGGTCAATCCCCGGCATATCTACATGACTCCATGCGAAGATGCTTCGTTTTCTCCTCAACAATTTAATGAGGTCTTCCTTAATATTGGGCTTCAGAGACTTGCCGACTTGGATGGTTTTTTTCGGGTCATCCTCATCGAGGATGATGGATTCTACCTCTTCTGCGGCCTCTCCTTTCTTGAGCATCGTCTCGCCCCTGGGGTCTAGGGTATCAATATTGTAAGTGGTCATAGCCCTCTTGTGTGCCTCCTTTTCTTCAGCGGAGTTTTAGTAACATTCTAGCATTGTCGTCTGGTCTCCCTGAACTTCCCCCACCCCGTAAGGGTAGCAAATTTAATCATCTAATGGACCATAAATGGCACATCTTCAAACCCCTTGAGGGCCACATCCCCCAGTATGATGTTGTAAGCCGAAACACATGTTCATCCATCATAAAGAAACTGACCTTCTTGGTAAGCCATCTAGGCCACTCATCCCCCATCCTAACATCGGCCTCATACACTCCCAGGGGATGAACCTTTTCCCCACTGAATCCAATCAATGGATGATGGTATGGTACGAGTCTAGCACGGCTGAGACCTAAGGCCTTGAAGCATGGCTAAAACATTACATCTGCAGAACTGCCCCCGTCGACCAATATCCTCAGCACCTCACACCCGTGCACCCTAGTTATTATGATGAGTGGGTCGTCGTGTGGGTCTAGGAGGCCTTTAAAGTCCATTCTCGAGAACCCCACTATCAGGGTGTCCATATCAACCTTCTTCCTTTTTACTGACTTAGCCTCCAGGGAGGTTGAGTGTACCGTCTTCGTCACTGCCTTGGCCTCAGCCACACGGGCCTTCCTGTCAGCGACCTCAGACCCTCCTCCAGCTAGACCCACGAAGATCATTCCCACTCCGAGCGAGATCATATTAAGCCTTTTGATAGGACCTTGGTCGTCTCTCGGTGAGAGGTCAGGGTCGTCCTCATCATCATAAGGGTCGTCCCCTCTTTTTTGAGGTCCTTCTCTACATGCATCGCCTCGCTTCTTTCAGGGGTCGTCCCCTCGGCCCCTCTTGAAGGCACCTTTGTCGACGTACTTTCTCAGCTTCCCTTCTTTCAGCATCTTCTCAATCTCATCTTTCAGAGAAAAGCATTTGTCTGTTACGTGGCCGTGGTCTTGGTGAAATTCGCACCACAGGTTCTTGTTCCTCTTATTGGGGGCCGCGCTCAGCTTCTCAGGCCACTTCAGGGACCGGTCACTCTTTATCTCATTGAGTATCTGCTCACAGCTGACCGTCAGAGGGGTGTAACCAGTGAATTTGTCGTCCGTAGATCTCTTCTTCCCCTCTTTGTTCTTCTTAGGGTATTTACCCCCAATAGCGCCTCCTTTTTCATCTTCGTATTTTGCGGCCATCGCCTCTTCGGAATTCATCACCTTTCCTACTGTTGACAGCAATTCATCCATCATCCTAGGGGTTCTTCAGCAAGCTTCCATAACAGCTTCCCCTTTTGGAGTCCTCCAATTAGGGCTGTCATAGCTATGCTCTCCTCATAGTCTTCCACCTCCAGCTTCTCTTTATTGAATCTGGCTATGTAGTCCCTCAGGCTCTCACTCTTCCCCTGCTTAACATAGAGCAGGTGGGTGGTCTTCTTGTGTGGCCTCACCCCAAAGAAAAAGTTGTGGATGAACAGGTGTGTCAACTGCTTAAAGTTTTCAATGGAATTTTTTGGAAGAGACGTGTACCAGACATGTGCAGCCCCAGTCAAGGTACCAGAGAAGGCACGAGACCTCATTTCAACTGAGATAGAGTATATGTATGCTGCTGATTGATATATCTCAATATGGTGGACAGGGTTGGTGCTCCCGTCGTATCTTGGGGTTACCACAGGTGGCTTGAACCTTGATGGCGTAAGGAAGTTGACTATCTTTGCCACAAAGGGTGAGCCTATGCTGTATCCCTTCTGAAGAGGGTCCCAGCTCTTCAGTATATCACCGATCTTATCCTCTAGTCGCTTGATCGAGTCATTCTAGGGCCTCTCAGGGTCGGCTTGGGCGATGTTATTCCCTGCCGCCTCTTTAAGGTGGACGGAGGGTTCTGCTGCGGCAGGTCTGTGTTGGCTGTTTACTTCCCTTTGACCGTCATCCCGTCCTTGGGGTCGACCATCTGCTGCCTCCCTCTTGGACCTCGCAGCACTCCTTGACCTGGACAATTTTTCCCGTAGGTCATTTACTGGGCCCAGCCTCTCAAAGGCCGACCCCCTGCTCAAGCGATCACAAGCAGAGCCTCTCGGGTGATCATCAGGATTTGGTCTCCCGCACTTTCCTCTACTATCCTGGAGAGGTCGTACAGTATTATTGGAGACCTCGTATGGTTCCCAGCATTCTATAGAGGCCTCCTCTCCCTCCAGATCGTCATACCTGTCCTCAGGGCAAGGGATTCCTTGCCTCCCCGGGCGTAGACGCCGGAGGTCAGCAACATCCCTACGCCGCTGAGGGGGTGGAAGGTCTTTGCGTGGTGCCTGGGGTGGTACCATGGCCTCATGTTGTCCTAGAGCTGCTGCCGGAGTAATCATCTCAGGTGAAACCCCTAGTGGTCTTAGCATGTTTTGGCTTAGAGTCGTGAACTGCTCCTGCATCATCCGTTGTCTTGCTTCCAGAGACTTTAAGGCTGCCGCCACATCAGCCATCTCAAACTGAGGTGGAGGCTGACTGGAACTGAGTCTTCCCCCATCATCCGGTGGGGGAAGCGGTGGCACTGGCATTTCAGGTGCCATGTGTTTGAGCTATGAAAAGCTGAACTGAAGAAAAGACTGGTGAGTTTGAGAACCTTAGTGGGTCTCTTTCAATGGTTTAACATCTCCTCTCAGGGGGAGAGCTGGCTCACCACCAGAGTGCCCAGTGAGGTCAAGTTGTACAAAGGAAGAGATGTCTTCTTATTTCCACAGACGGCGCCAAACTGATGATGCTGAGATTTAGCACCACCGGATAAGTGATAATGAGCTCAAACAGTAGTAACCATGGCAGCCACAGAGAGTATAAGTGTATAAGTATGTAGAAGGGGATGAGTATAAGAGGAAATAAGATAATGATGTATAGTGGTTCAGCTAATTTGGCCTACATCCACTGTGAGTGTGTGATCCACTAAGTATGGGCACTAATGGCCTTGGATACAATGCACATAAGCTCACTTTCTCTCTCTATTGTGTGTACAAGCAGAGTTTTAGCTAGGGTTACAATAAATTGATCGATCCCATTGTAGGGTTGTAGGTGACAAGTATATATAGGTCTTGGGGGGTGTAGTGTACCCCCCAAGTATACATGGTGCATCTGAATGATGATCTAGCCAATCCCCTGTTGACACATGTAGATGCCAAATGATGACATAATATTCCCTCACCTGAGGGTGTGATTTTGTTATAACGATCTCCCATGTGCCATGTGAGCCTCACACGCACTGTTCCATGCGTCTCCCAAACCACGCGCGGTGATGATGTCACCCTCGGCCTTTGATATGAGGCCGAGGGAAAAAGTTCCTTCCGATAATGAGTCTGGCCTAATTCTGGCCTCGTACTGTCGTACCCTCGGAGGGTCATTCGGAGCCTGATGAAGGGTCAGCCCCCTGAGGGGTCGTCTGAAGACTGTTGAAGGGTCGGCCCCTTGAGGAGTCGTCTGGATCCTGATGAAGGGTCGGCCCTCTGAGGGGTTGTCCGGAGCCTGATGAAGGGTCGGCCCCTTGAGGGGTCGTCTGGGGCCTGATGTAGGGTCGGACCCCTGAGGGGTCGTCTGGGGCCTGATGAAGGGTCGGCCCCCTGAGGGGTCGTCTGGAGCCTGAAGAAGGGTCGGCCCTCTGAGGGGTCGTCCGGAGCCTGATGAAGGGTCGGCCCCCTGAGGGGTCATCTGGTTGGAGGGTATATATGGGTATATCAGCTCCAGAGGAAGAAGCAAATTTTAACTGTCTCAATTCTTCTCTCAAAGCGTTATTTTCCTCCTCAGGGAGTTTGGCAATGTTTTTATTCTCCTAAATTTCAAATTTCAGCACACTCTCTCTTTTATTATGGCCAGAAATGAATGTATCATAGCCCCGAGCAGCGCTAAACTATTGGTATTTTTTATCATATCCTTTATAAAGAAGAGTAGTGGTTTCATTGTGTTGAAGTTGAAGTTCTTCAATCATTCCTTGAAGATCTTCAATCATTTTATAGTAAGCTACATTATTCACTACTGTGCGATCAAGTAAGAATTTAAAATACTGATATATCTCAATTGCTCATTCGGAGGCATCGGGACCAAGGATTTCAATTATTTGTGCTTCGATAAAATCTGCACGACCAACTTTAAAGTAGTCTGTACATTTCTGCATCAACTCTGTATCATGAGATGACAATAGTTTCATCCTGGAAATAAACTAGCAAGGAAAAGTAAAAACAGATCAACAACAGATATATTGAACAATAGAGGAGAAATTCAGATAAGTAACAAGTCAATTTTATTAATCATAGCAATTGGGAGTACAACTCGAGGTACAAAACAAGGGAAAAATATAGCTGATATGCCCATATATATCCTCGGCCAGGCCGAGGGTGCCCTCCAACCGGACAACCCCTAAGGGGGCCGACCCTTCATCAGGCTCCGGATGACCCCTCAGGGGGCCGACCGTTCATCAGGCTCCGGATGACCCCTCAGGGGGGCGACACTTCATCAGGCTCTGGACGACCCTCCGAGGGTACGGCAGTACGAGGACCAAATTAGGCCAGACTCATTTCCGGAAGGAACTTTGCGCTCGGCCTCATATCAAAGGCCGAGGGTGACATCATCACAGCGCGTGGTTTGGGAGACGCATGGAACAGTGCGCATGAGGCTCACATGGCACGTGGATGACCGTTATAACCAAATCACACCCTCACGTGAGGGAATGTTATGTCATCATTTGGCATCTACAGGTATCAACAGGAGATTGGCTAAATCACCATTCACATGCACCATGCATACCTGGGGGGGTACACTACACCCCCCAAGACCTATATATACTTATCACCTACAATCCTACAGGGGGATGGATAATTCTAACCCTAACAAAAACTCTGCTTATACACAGTAGAAAGAGAAAGTGAGCTTATGTGCATTGTATCCAAGGCCATTAGTGCCCACACTTAGTGGAACACACACACTCACAGTGGATGTAGGCCAAATTGGTTGAACCACTATACATCATTATCTTATTCCTCTTATACTCATCTCCTTCTACATACTTATACACTTACATCTCTATGGATGCCATGGTTACTATTGTTTGATCTCATCATCACTTATCTGGTGGTGCAAGATTTAGACATCATCAGTTTGGCGCCGTCTGTGGGAACGAGAAGACGTCTCTTCCTTGAATACAACTTGACCTCACTAGGAACTCTGGTGGTGAGCCAGTCCTCCCCCTGTGTGGAGATGTTTCACCATTAAAAGAGACCCATTAAGGTTCTCAAGCTTACAAACCTTCTTCAGTCCAGCTCTTCATAGCTCAAACACATGGCACCAGAGATGCCACCACCACCACTTCCCCCACCGGATGATGGAGGAGGACCTAGTTCCAGTCAGCCACCACCACAGTCTGAGATGGCTGATGTGGCGGCAGCCTTGAAGTCTCTGGCAGCGAGCCAGGGGATCATGCAAGAGCAGTTCACATCTCTGAGCCAGAACATACTAAGACCACCAGGGGTCTCACCTAAGATGATTACTCCGGCAGCAGCTCCAGGACCGCATGAGGCCAGGGGACCACCCTAGGCACCACGTAAAGACCTGCCACCCCCTCAGCGGCGTAGGGATGTTGTTGACCCCCGGTGTCTATCCCTGGGGAGGCAAGGAAACCCTTGCCCTAAAGACAGGTATGATGATCTAGAGGGGGAGGAGGCCCCCATAGAATGCTGGGAGCCGTATGAGGTCTCCAACAATACTGTACGACCTCTCCAGGAGAGCAGGGGGAAGTGTGGAAGGCAAAATCCTGACGATCGCCCAAGAGGCTCTTCTTTCGATCGCTTGAGCAAGGGATCGGCCTTTGAGAGGTTGGGCCCAGTAAATGACCTGCGGGAAAAGTTGTCCGGATCAATGAGTGCTGTGAGGTCCAGAAGGGAGGCAGCAGATGGCCAACCCCATGGGGGGCGACCCTAAGGACGGGACAACGATCAGGGGGAAGTAAACAGCCGGCACAGGCCTGCAGCAGCAAAACCCTCCGTCCACCTCAAAGAGGCAGCAGGGGATAATATCGGCCAGGTCGACCCTACGAGGCCCTAGAATGACTCGATCCAGCGACTGAAGGATAAGATTGGTGATATACTGAAGAGCCGGGACCCTCTTCAGAGAGGATACTCCATAGGCTCACCCTTTGTGGCGAAGATAGTCAACTTCCCTATGCCATCAAAGTTCAAGCCACCCACGGTCACCCCAAGATATGATGGGAGTACCAACCCTGTCCACCATATTGAGATGTATCAATCAGCGGCCGACATATACTCTATCTCAGATGAGATGAGGTGCCGTGCCTTCTCTGGTACTCTGACCGGGGCTGCACATGTCTGGTATATGTCTCTTCCAAAAAATTCCATTGAAAACTTTAAGAAGTTGGCAGACCGGTTCATCCACAAATTTTGCTTTGGGATGAGGCCACAGAAGAAGACCACCCACCTGCTCTATGTTAAGCAGGGGAAGAATGAGAGTCTAAGAGACTACATAGCCAGATTCAACAAAGAGAAGTTGAAAGTGGAAGACTATGAGGAGAGCATAGCTATGACAACCCTGATTGTAGGACTCCAAAAGGGGAAGCTGTTATGGAAGCTTGCCGAAGACCCTCCGAGGACGATGGCTGAATTGCTGTCAACAGCAGGAAAGGTAATGAACGCCGAAGAGGCGATGGCTGTAAAATACGAGGACGAAAAAGGAGGCGCTAGTGGGGGTAAATACTCTAAGAAGAACAAAGAGGGGAAGAAGAGGTCTACGGACGACAAGTTCGCTGGTTACACCCCACTAACGGCCAGCTGTGAACATATTCTCAATGAAATAAAGAGTGATCGATCCCTGAAGTGGCCTGAGAAGTTGAGGGCAGCCCCAACAAGAGGAACAAGAACCTATGGTGTGAATTTCACCAAGACCACGGCCACATAACAGAAAAATTCTTTGCTCTAAAAGATGATATTGAGAAGATGCTGAAAGAAGGGAAGCTCAGAAAGTACGTCGACAAAGTTTCCTTCAAGAAGGGCCGAGGGGACGACCCCAGAAAGAAGGGAGGCGATGCATGTAGAGAAGGTCCTCAAAAAAGAGGGGATGACCCTTCTAATGACGAGGACGACCCTGACCTCCCGCCGAGAGATGACCAAGGCCCTGTCAAGAGGCTTAATATAATCTCGCTCGGAGTGGGAATGATCTCTGGGGGTCTAGCAGGAGGAGGGTCTGAGGTCGCTGACAGGAAGGCCCATGTGGCTGAGGCCAAGGCAGTGACGAAGACGGTACACTCAACCTCTCTGGACGTCAATTCAGAAAAGAGGAAGAATGTCTATATGGACACTCTGATTGTGGGGTTCTCAAGAATAGACTTTAAAGGCCTCCTAGCCCCACACGACGACCCACTCGTCATCACAACTAGGGTGCACGGGTGTGAGGTGCCGAGGATATTGGTCGACGAGGGAAGTTCTACAAATGTAATGTTTTGGCCGTGCTTCAAAGCCTTAGGTCTCAGTCATGATAGACTCGTCCCATACCATCATCCATTGATTGGGTTCAGTGTGGAAAAGGTTCATCCCCTTGAAGTGTATGAGGCCGATGTCAGGATGGGGGACGAGTGGCCGAGATGGCTTACCAAGAAGGTCAGTTTCTTTGTGATGGATGGACATGTATTTTCGGACTACAACATCATACTGGGGCGTGTGGCCCTCAAGGGGTTTGAAGTTGTGTCGTCTAAGGTCCATCAGATGATTAAATTTCCTACCCTTTACGGGGTGGGGGAAGTTCAGGGAGACCAGACGATAGCGAGAGAATGTTACTACAACTCCGCTGAAGAAAGAGAGGCACACAAGAGGGCTACAACCACTTACAATATTGATACCCTAGACCCCAGGGATGAGACGAAGCTAAAGAAGGGAGAGGCCGCGGAAGAGGTAGAATCCATCATCCTCGATAAGGATGACCCGAAAAAAACCGTCCAATTCGCAAGTCTCTGGAGCCTAATATCAAGGAAGACCTCATTAAACTGTTGAGGAGAAGACGAAGCGTCTTTGTGTGGAGTCATGTAGATATGCCGGGGATTGACCCTGAAATCATATACCACAAGCTCAATGTGGTAGAGGGAGCAAAGCAGGTAAAGCAAAAGAGGAGAATTTACTCTAGAGAAAATTATGAGGTCATAAGGGATGAAGTTAAAAAATTAGAAGACGCTGAATTTATCAGAGAGGTCATCTACCCTGAATGGCTGTCCAATGCAGTCATTGTCCCAAAGGCCAACGGGAAGTGGAGAATGTGTGTGGACTTCACCGACCTCAACAAACACTGTCCCAAAGATAGCTTCCCTCTCTCCCTCATTGACAATATGGTAAACTCTACCACAGGCCATGAGCTCATGAGCTTTATGGATTCTTATTCAGGGTACAACCAGATTTTCATGAACCCTGAAGACCCGGAGAAGACAGCCTTCATTACTGACAAGGGGACATAGTGTTATAGGGTCATTCCCTTTGGCCTAAAAAATACGAGGGAAACGTACCAACGTCAGGTAAATAAAATATTTGAAGACCAAATTGGGAAGTCTATGGAGGTCTATGTAGATGACATGGTGACTAAGAGTTTGAAGGTAGAGGATCATGTGGCAGACCTAGAGATGACCTTTAATACGATGGACAAATACCAGATGAAGCTTAATCCGGCCAAGTGTGTCTTCGGGGTAGGAGCAGGGAAGTTCTTGGGGTTCATTGTCAACTAGAGAGGCATTGAGGCCAATCCTGAAAAGATAAAGGCCCTTATTGAGATGAAGACCCCCAAGTCCATTAAAGAGGTTCAGAGGCTCACAGGGAGAGTTGCTACCTTGAATAGGTTCGTATCTAGGGCCACAGACAGGTGTTTACCATTCTTCAAAATTCTCAGAAAAGCCTTCGAATGGAGTGAAGAGTGTGATGAGGCTTTCAAGGAGTTAAAATCATACCTGGGGTCTCCCTTGTTGTTATCACGGCCCGTCCAGGGTGAACGACTTTATGTGTACCTCGCCATCTCAGAGTCAACCATCAGTGCAACCATTGTGAGAGATGAAGACGGGGTACAAAAGCCCGTGTATTTTAACAGCAAGGCACTCCAGGGGTCATTGCAAAGATATCCAAGGATGGAGAAGTTGGCCTATGCCTTGATCCATGCATCGAGAAAGATTAAGCCATACTTCCAGTTCCATACAATGGTCATCCTCACCGACTCTCCCCTTAGGCAAGTTTTACACAAGCCTGAAAAATCAGGGAGGCTAATGGCCTGGGCTATAGAGCTAGGGGAGTTTGACATAGTGTATCAACCTAGGACTGCCATTAAGGGGCAAGCATTGGCAGATTTCGTGGCCGAGTTTACTTGGGAAGATGATGAAGCCGAGGGTGAGAGCCTCGGGAAGATAGATACCCGACAAGGTGAGCTCATCGACACACCTATAGATAAGGCTGAGACAAGCACCGCTAGAAGGAAAGTGGCTAAAAACAAAGAGGGAAGATATCTCTTTAGACAGGGGTCACTCACTGAGGGAAGTTTCTCAGAAGAACATGACGTGTGGAGTCTCTTCGTTGACAGGTCCTCTTCCGAAAGCGGGAGTGGAGCTGGATTAATAGTATCAGCACCTGACAGCACAGAAATTGAGTACGCCCTGAGGTTCAACTTTAAGGCCTCCAACAACGAGGCCGAATATGAGGCCTTGATAGTAGGCCTCTCCTTGGCCAGATCTCTTAGTGTCGGCCAGATTTTGGTTCATAGTGATTCGAGGCTAGTAGTGAATTAGATACTAGGAGCTTACGAGGCCAAGGACGAGAGGATGGCTAGGTACCTTGAGAAGGTGCGGTCATTACTAAAGCGCTTCAGAGAAGTAAGGTTAAAGAGGATACCTAGGCTCGATAATGGTCGAGTTGACGCCCTTGATAGGTTGGCCTCGGCAACTAGGACGGACATCAGGAGGACGGTCCCAGTGGAAATTTTGCTTCGGCCAACTATTGAAGATGTTGAGGGAACACTTAGCAATTGCCTTAATGTTTCTCAGGAAGATTCATGGATGGACCCCCTGATCAGATACATTAAAGAGGGAGAGATGCCAGAAGCAAGGCAAGAAAGGAAGAAGCTGAGATACAGGGCTGTAAAATTCACTGTCATCGGAGACACTTTGTACAAAAAGGGGTTTTTGCTCCCCTTACTTAGGTGTGTGCACCCCTCTGAAGTCCCTTCCATTTTGCAAGATGTAAACGAAAGATCGTGCTCAAGCCACATTGGGAGCATATCCTTAGTGAAGATGGTGATCACCCAAGGGTACTGGTGGCTGACCTTGGGGAAAGATGCCGCGGCATATGTAGAAAAGTTTAATAAATGCCAGATATTTGCCAGCATCCCTCACCAACCCCATCAGCCTCTTACCTCCATTACATCCCCATGGCCATTTGTAGTGTGGAGGATCGACCTAGTAGGACCCTTACCAAGGGAAGTCAATAACTATCGGTTCCTCATCGTAGCGATTGACTATTTCTCAAAATGGGTGGAGGCCGAATCGATGGTCACGATTATAGAGCAGAAGACCTTCCAGTTCATCTGGAAAAATATTTTATGCAGATATGGTCTCCCAAACACCATCATCTCGGATAACGGGACTCAGTTCAAGAATACCTCTCTACAGAAGTACTGTGAAAGGGTGAGTATCAAACAATTCTTCTCTACCCTGGGTCGACCTCAGGCCAATGGGCAAACAGAAGTTATAAACAGGACAATCCTAGATGGAATCAAGAAGAGGCTTGAGGAGGCAAAAGGAAGATGGGTCGAGGAATTATATGCCGTGCTGTGGGCCTACAGGACGACATCGAGGACCTCTACCGGAGAGACCCCATTCATGTTAGCTTATGGCTCAGAAGACGTCATACCCACCGAGATTGGGTTTCCTACTCATAGGGTCCAAATGTATGACCCCCAGAGAAATACAGAAGAGAGGAGACTCGACTTGGACCTGATTGAGGAAAGGAAGGAAGATGCCGAGATAAGGCAGGCCGCATACCAGCAGAGGACTGCAAGGTTTTACAATCAGAGGGTAAAACAGAGACCAATTGCGGTGGGGGACTTAGTCCTGAAAAAGACTTGGCAGAAGCCCAACAAGCTCCATCCTAATTGGCATGGCCCATATAAGGTCATCGATGAAGTCGTCCCTGGGACCTATAGACTAGAAAACCTAGAGGGGGAGACCTTTTCCAACCCCCGGAATGCAGATCATTTGAATAAATACTATCAGTAGTTTTGTAAAGTCCTATAGAACGACAGTTGTAATAGGTGTTTCTCCGATAGAACAATTGGAAAATTAATGAGAAATATCAGTGTTTCCTCTCATCTTGTGTTTATCAGTTCTAGTACGCTTGGAAACATCTTCAGAGGATGACCCTCGTCCTATAATGAGGGTCAATGGAGGGGACGACCCCACCATTGCCCTAAAAAAAGATGAGGGAAGATTTTTTTAAAAACCATTAATTTGGTAATTATAACCCTCAGCCTATAATGAGGGTCAATGGGGGGGACGACCCCACCATTGTCCTCAAGAAAGACAAGGGAAGACTTTGTTAAAAACCATTAATTTGGTTATTATAACCTCGGCCTATAATGAGGGCCAATGGAGGGGACGACCCCACCATTGTCCTCAAGAAAGACGAGGGGAGACTTTGTTAAAAACCATTAATTTGGTAATTATAACCCTTGGCCTATAATGAGGGCCAATGGAGGGGACGACCCCACCATTGTCCGCAAGAAAGACGAGGGGAGACTTTGTTAAAAACCATTAATTTGGTAATTATAACCCTCGGCCTATAATGAGGGCCAATGGAGGGGACGACCCCACCATTGTCCGCAAGAAAGACGAGGGGAGACTTTGTTAAAAACCATTAATTTGGTAATTATAACCCTCGGCCTATAATGAGGGCCAATGGAGGGGACGACCCCACCATTTCCCTAAAAATGACGAGGGAAGACTTTGTTAAAAACCATTAATTTGGTAATTATAACCCTCGGCCTATAATGAGGGTCAATGGAGGGGACGACCCCACCATTATCCTCAAGAAAGACGAGGGAAGACTTTGTTAAAAACCATTAATTTGGTAATTATAACCCTCGGCCTATAATGAGGGTCAATGGAGGGGACGACCTCACCATTGCCCTCAAGAAAGACGAGGTGTGGGGGTCAGTGATATTGTTAAAAACATCATAATGAAAGTCATACGAGAGACAAAAACATAAGACAAAGAGGAATTATATTACATTACAAAATGAAGATGTTCGTCTAATAAAGAGTACAAAAATATGAATTACACGAAGAGGGTATGGGCTACAGACAGCCACTCTATTGAGCAATGTTAGAGGGCAAAGCCTCAACATCTATTGGAGATTCTTCTATGACCATGACAGGCCGAGCCTCAGACGTGCTCGTGCCTTCGACATGCTAAGATTCCACTTGGGATGGGGCTTCAGCAATAAGTGGATCGTTTAGTAAAACTGCCTGAAAAGAGGGGCGGACGGACGATACTGCTTTAAAAAACGTAAGGACGACCCACCGATAGGCCGTCCTAATCCCCCTCTATAAGTACTCAAGACCGAAGCCTTAGAACTCATATGAGAGTTTGTAGGCCTCCACAACATCGGCCTCTGCCTTCTTCACTGCCTCAGATAGCTCAGTCTTGTGCTGAGCCCCCATGTTGGTCAAGGCCTCGTCCCTCTCCTTAATAAGCAAGTCCTTGGCCGCCATTTCTGCATCATGCTACCTCGTCAACTCGTCCAGAACCCTTGCATGTTTAATTATGTCACTCTCTAGCTCAGCTATTGCAGTCTTCAGCTCCGTCTTCAAATTGGCCTCATGCTGGATGGCTCTCTCGGCTTCATAGAATTTGTGTTGGTTCTCAGCCATCCATTTAGTAGCCGAGGTAAAAGCGCATACAGACTGCACAGAAATAATAAACAGTTGTCAAGAGGCCGAGAAAATAGTTAGTGAAAGAATGCAACTAAGGGAATGAACGGAGAACAAATACCTGAGCTAGGGCATGCAGACCATAGTCATACACTTTTGCTGGAGGCATCTTTGACAGAAATTCATAATCAGCAGCCAAGGGGGCTGAAAACATGGACGCCTTGGCTGCCCTTAGGTTCGCGATGAGGGAGGATGGATCGGCCTTCAGAAGCGCCAAGTTTTGGGACCAAAAGTCCCCCATACTGGAAGAGGAACCAACCCCCTCGAACGACTCTACCCTCGTCCTCGTCCTTGAGTCCGGCCGAGGGTCAGTAGGAGCTTCAGGCTCTTTCCTTTTGTGGCTATCAGCAGTCGGCTCAACAACCATCGGCCCCACGGCCCTCGTCTTCCTCGGAGCTTGCTGAGGCTCCTTGCCTTTCTTTTTTCCTAGACCTGATAGTAAACTGGGAGCAGTTATATCCCAAAGTTGATCCGATATACCAGAGGGACGACCTGAAAGGAGGAAGACACGTTAGAAAAATGCAGAGGCAAAGATGAAACACTTGAAGAAAGTAAAGAATGGAAAAAATAAATATAACTCACATAGTTATGTCAGGGGGCCGACCCTCATACCAGCTTCCTTGAGGAACCGAGGGGTCATCAGATCTTCAAACTTTGGAAGTTCACCCCCTCTCCCTCGTCCTCTCAAATATTCAACTATGTCTTTCTCTTCCAGACTAAGTCCGAGGTCTGATCGGGCCTTCATTGAAGGGTTAGATCATCTTTTGAGCACCCTCGGACCATCGGCTACAGGTTACGCCTCGGCGGAGAACTCCCATCCTCGAGAGACAAAGAAGAATCTCTTATTCCAATCGTGGTTGGAGGTTTGTGACACTTGGAGAAGTTTTTTGTCAGACCTCCTCGCCCCTAGGTGGTAGTACCCAGGTTGTTTATACGAGGAGGTGATATTGTAACATGCCAAAAATACGTCGGCCGAGGGCTCATCAGTGAAAGCATTCTTCCACAAGGAGATGTAGCCAAGGATCGTCCTCTAAGAGTTGGGAGGAAGATGAGAGGGGGCAACGCCGAGGGCTGACAAGATATCTACAATAGCAGGATGCAGAGTGAATCTGACACCAACCTTGAACATTTGTTCGTATACTGCAACCTCTCCCTCTTCACCCTCGAAGACCCTCTCAGACTCAGAGGGAACCCTCATAGTTATGTCGGGGAACACTCCATAGGCATGCCTCCACAGCAAGGGGTCACGATCCCTAACTGAGGAGATATAGGATGAGTCATGGGAGGTGTCAACCTGGTCAACATCCTCGTCCTCACCCTCGTCCTCACCCTCGTCCTCTGTCCCCTCTCCCTTGGCCTCGTCACCTATCAAAGACCTCTGGGGAAAAGCCATCTGGAAGGCATGAGGAGATAGAGTAGTCATAGGGATGGCCTCGGAAGCAACTATACCCTCGGCCTGTCGGCCTGGGCTTAGTTCAGACGCCTCGCCTCTCCCAAAAGGTCCAGCGCCAGTTGGCGACGACTCTCTCTCATCCATCTCTCCAGAATAACTCTCGGCTGGACGACAGGATGACCCAAAAGACTCAGACGGCTCAAATGGATTTATTGTGGCAAGAGGAATGGGGAAGATGGGTTGTACCCAATTAGGGTCGGCCCCTCATCTTCTCTCCTCCTCTTCCTCTACTCGTTTGATCTCTATGAAAAGCTTCTCTCTCAAGGATGGAAACTCCTCGGCTAAATTATAAAGCCTCATAAGCATTAAGGGGGAGACCCTACACTTAGAAGAATTTGGGTAACCTAACTACAAACAAATCTCACAATTGACCAGGGTGGACTTTTTGATCAAAACCAAGGAATTGAAGGGTTTCCTATCAAGAACAATTCAAGAACAGCTTACCCGAGGTTACACCGAAAAAGTTATGGAACAACCTTAGAAAATCTAACCCTATGAGTTTAAAATAGGAAAACAAACAGAAATGAAGATAAGTGGGTCACTAGGGTTGAGGTGTTACCTGAGGAGAAATGGCGAAGCTTCTAAGCTTGAAGGTTTGAAAACTGGAGAAATGGCAAGAAGGCTGGGAGCTAGAGAGAGAGGGTTCAGGCACGAAGAAGAAGAAGAAGAAGAAGAAGAAGAAGAAGAAGAAGAAGAAGAAGAAGAAGAAGAAGAAAGAGAAACTTCAAAAATTTGTTTAAATACCTTGCCAATGAGTGGGCCCACTAACCAATGCAGAGCACGGCCCACGAGGAGGGCATCATTAGGGCACAAAGCCCCAGGCAAAGTGTGCAGCCTCCACGCCTTGGAAACTGAAGTGACAATGAGTACCTGCCTAGGTGTCATATCAGGTTAACAGGTGTCAACTCACCTAACTGATCATACACCCATCTCAATTGCAACACTATCCATCAGCCATCTCAACAACATCCATGGCTAAGGGCTGGGGGTGATTGGTATGCCCATATATATCCTCGGCCAGGCCGAGGGCGCCCTCCAACCAAATGACCCCTCAGGGGGCCGACCCTTCATCAGGCTCCAGACGACCCTCCGAGGGTACGACAGTACGAGAACCAAATTAGGCCAAACTCATTTCCGGAAGGAAATTTGCCCTCTGCCTCATATCAAAGGCCGAGGGTGACATCATCACAGCGCATGGTTTGGGAGACACGTGGAACAGTGCGCGTGAGGCTCACATGGCACGTGGATGACCATTATAACCAAATCACACCCTCACGTGAGGGAATATTATGTCATCATTTGGCATCTACAGGTGTCAACAGGAGATTGGCTAAATCACCATTCACATGAACCATGCATACCTGGGGGGGTACACTACGCCCCCCCCCCCCCCCCCCAAGACCTATATATACTTATCACCTACAACCCTACAGGGGGATGGATAATTCTAACCCTAACAAAAACTCTGCTTATACAGAGTAGAAAGAGAAAGTGAGCTTATGTGCATTGTATCCAAGGCCATTAGTGCCCACACTTAGTGGAACACACACACTCACAGTGGATGTAGGCCAAATTGGCTGAACCACTATACATCATTGTCTTATTCCTCTTATACTCATCTCCTTCTACATACTTATACACTTACATCTCTATCGCTGCCATGGTTACTATTGTTTGATCTCATCATCACTTATCTCGTAGTGCAAGATTTCGACATCATCTATAGCAAAGCAAAGAAAAATTGCAAAACAACTCTACACCATCTCCTTATCACCCACAACCTTCTCAGTTGATTTTGAAGTGGGAATTGGGGGCTGGGGATGTCCATAAGACGGAGTCGGTTGTTGAAGTTGCTCAAAGGGTAGATTATGTTGACCAGAAGAAAGCATTATCTACTGGGCTTGCTCGGAAGACTGAGGAACAATAACAACAGGTGTTTGCTCCATCACTATCACAGAAGATTCATCAAACCAAGCTTTATCTTTATCTTCTTCTCCAAAGATAGGAGGAGGACCATGGACATGTTCTTGAAATATTTTAGAGTCTTCAATAGTGCTTAACTCTTTTAGAGCTGCCACCCATCCTTCTCTAAAGAATTTTAAACTTTCGTACTCAATTTGAGCAGAGGTAACAGCTAAATCCTTGTTCCAGCCTTTATCCCAGCCAGAGCTAAAGTAACTCTTCACAGTAGATTTTCTCTTCGTCCTCTCTAAGGAAATATTCTCATTAAGTTGGACACAAAGATTTTCAGCAGATTGTATTCTCTTCTCAAGATCTTTTCGGCGCCGTTCAGCCTCTTTAAGCTTCCTCAAAGTTTCCTCCTTACTGGAAATGGTAGCCTTCAACTTCTCCTCTAACTCATTTGCATCATCAACATCTTCTTGCTTAGCCTTTTCAGTATCCTTTATTTTATTTTCCCATAAGGTCTTATCAACCTCATACTGTCACTGGGAGTCCTCCAAAGATTTTGTTAACCCAGTAAGGGCCTCTTCTACTTCATTGGAAGAGGAAGAAGCTTTGATAGCTTCATCCTTTTCCAAGACATTATTAAAATACACTAAAAATTGCAAGACAAGGAAAAAATCAAGTTAGTAAATGAAAATTGAAAGAAGAATTGAAATGTCAAGGTAAAATAACACTTACTGATGCAAGGTGTTGGGCACCCAAATCAGAGACTTTTCCTCGAGGAGTAGAGGTCTCAGAAGCTCTATGATCTAGAAGAGTTCCAGACCAGATCAATTTCTTGGACAAACCAGGAGTATTGAAAGTTGGAGGACCAGCAAGCAAGGAAGGTAATTCAACCCCAGTAGGTTTAGCAGCAGCATTAATAGCCTTTTCAGCAGGACCCCTTCTCAGTCTTCTCAAAGGTGCAGCCTCTTCAATCAAAGGTGCTACCTCTTTTTGAACAGCAGGGGGCTTCTTGGTAACCTCCTTAATAGATGTAGTTACCCCCCAGATGGGGAAGCATCCTTTTTCTTAATCCCTTCAGTTTGGACATCTTCTTTGTTCTTTTTTTGCCCCTTCAGCACTAGAGACAATCTTAGAAAAAATATCGGGAACTTTCCTCTTCCTCGTCATTATATCAGTAAAGGAGGTAGCCAAATCATAGTAAGATTCTTCAATAACTGAAGGAGATGCTGGACTTTTCTAAAGATCAATCACTAAAGTAGCTGGAACAATAGGTCGAGCAATAAATGAGGAAGTAGTGTTCTTGTATTCCAATAAATAGGAAGTAGATCTCACGTGCTCCCCAGCAATTTATTGTTGAAAACCCCAGATAAACTTCAACTCTTTTATATTAATATCACTCTCTTTTGGGGGTTTTCTTTAACTGTCAACTGTAAATTAAAATTGTAAAAAGAAAAAATCAGTGAAACATTTTATCAAACAAAAATAGAGCTAGTTTAAAAATAAAGAACAACCTATCCCATTGCCATAAGGTGGATATCTGGGACCTTGGTATACATCATCGCCATTTAATGGAGGGAGTTGCCAATTTTTCATCAGATCCCCAAGATCAAAATAATCCCTATTACAATCAGGGAGACTGACCACAAAGGCTCTGTTAACATACCTAGTTTTTAAATAAAAAGTAGTGTCACTGGTGACCCATTTATGACAAAACATAATTTCAAGAATCCCTACGTGGGTTCCATGTATTTGATTTATTCTATGTACGCCATTAACTACCCTCCATGTATTTGGAACTACACTTGTAGGTACAATATCAAGGTATTGGAAAAATTCCAAACAGAGGGGATTAGGCGGGAAAGAAAAACTACATTCAGCCATAAAAATGGAGGGAAACCAGTGTCCCTCCGCTAAAGAAAAGAAATCACAAGGATAAACAGGTTCTTCCAAATCAACAAAGGAAGGAATCGCAAAATCGGTTCTAAACTTATCCAATGACTCAATAGAATAAACCATAGTGACTAAAGCAAAGAAAGAAGAAGGAAGGAAGAAATTCTTATAGAAGATTAAGGAATCGGCTAAGACAGATGACCGAAATAATATTCGTAAGGAGAAAAATGAGAAAATAAGGACTTTGAAAAAATAGATGGAGAAAGGTAGAAGACAATCAGATTTTATAGTCTTTATATAGGCTGCCTCAGAAAACGAGAAAAGTAATGATCAAAAGTGATGACGGTTGCGTTCTCGACGGTAAATCAGTGGAAAAAGACGCAAATCCCCAAGTGTTCACCAGAACTCAAAATATTTACAAATTTGCCATTTCTCTCTCAAAACTATTACGCAAAGCGGAAAACGTTTACAAGTGTTGAAGGTCTGTAATTAACTAAGACATGGGAAATGTGCTCGAACAACTTTTTGGGTAAAATATTCCACACTCTCACATCCAACTTTAACTGTAAAACATTGGGAGCTTCTGGTGATACAAAAATTAGTCAGCTGATGTGGACCAATTATATGAACATACACATCATCCAATATGGCACAATTTCAAATGCCGAACTACTCAGTGTACTGAGCTACTCAGCATACCGAGAAACTTATAGGGAATGCTAAACAACTAGATAGATTCAATGCTTATTATATTACAACTCATTCCTTACCATGTACAGATGTAAACGCCTATTTGATAAAGGCACACTATCTATTCACATTGACAACCCAAAGGCTATATATACATTTTAATACCCTCTTGGCAGGGCAAGTGAGAATAAACGAAACCAAGGCAAGACACCCAGTAATACAAACTTGTGGACGTAGGTCATTTCCATAAGGCTAAACCACTTTAAAAATATCTTGTCTTATTTCTTTACTCATTTTTATCTGTGATTAATTAATTAGATCAAATCTAATTTTTTACATCAATAATTGCAAAATTAGAATTTTTGTTTGTGATCATCCATACCAGGCACATTTATTTCTGCATTCTCAAAGTGGTATTAGATCCTTACACTCTTACAAGTGGTGTCATAGAATATATACCCCTTCTCAAATTAGCATTAGAGCCTTCCACTCTTATAAGTGGTGTCAGAGCATATTTACCCCTTCTCATCCATAAACTCTTGGACATGTGGTATCAAGACTAAAGACACATTGACATCCTCATATGTGATCCTCTCTATATAATACAAGTGTGTTCTAGATCCCCCTTTGACCCTAGGCATATAAATAGGAACATCTTCTGCCCAAGAATGTCAAACATGATCACCTTCCCGCTGTAGTTAATTTGTTCATTGTACATTGCTAACCAGTAAATCCCTAATATGACGTTATAGGTTGACAAATCCAAAAGTAAAAAATTGACGAAAAACAGAATTGGTTGATCTTGATTGTCATGCCCCTATAAAACTAATGTAAGGTAGAACCCCTACCCAATGGGGTATCCAAGTTCATAGGTACATCGGCAGAAATCTCTAACACACTTGACCTTGGAGAAAAAGTACAAATTAAAAAAGAATGCGACTCTCCCATATTAAAAAATACTCATGCATATATGTCGTGTCGTAAACATAAACATACCCTTGATAGTATGAGTCTATGCTGTTTGGTTCACCTGATAGATGTTAAACTCAAGTCCATAATGCAGGTGTGGGCGTCCTTACGCCTGATCTATAGGTGGAGTCAATTTTAAGTACTTTAGCACTGGCGAAAATGTGTAGTATTGTGGTGGGGATGGAAGATCTTGTTGTTTCCCTTGAGTATGTCCCTGCTGATATTAATCGTACGCAACCTGAAAGCCCTTAAAGTACCTCCTAAAAGAGTGTCCCTGCTCCCCACAAGTAAAATAAACTCTGCAAAGCGGGAAATCCTTTTGGTAGCTCTACTGACCATAGCCCTCGGATCTATCCTACTGTCTCTAACCTTATCCTTACCATCCTCATCTTCTATGGACATTTTATCCCTGGACCAATCGTTCTTATTCTTAGTCTCCCTATTGGCATTAATCATCATCTCCTCTAAATATCTTCGGGATTCTAACAATGTATATGATATCTTGAGTGCTATTATGAGCCTCTGTGACCCCGAGACGGCTCACCCATCCCAACTATCTTCAGCCCCTAGTCGACTACCACCTTCTCCTTCTTTATCTCTTTATCTCTCTAAAAATATCTATGATCCTGATAATTTATGAGTGAAGCATCCATTACCTGTGTATATGTAGTGAAGGTTATATTACCCATCAATAGATGTCTGATCCTCCACGTTAGATGATGAATGAACCAATCCATCTTCCTCACCTCTGATTTCATCACATCTGGAGCAAAGTGACCAACGTGGGTAAACTCTTTCCCGTACTCTACAAATGTATGCTCCTCTTACTTGAGCCAACCAAATTGGGCTCTCAAATATATCTGTTACGAGGGAGGTAAGAACTTCACCCAAAATATGGCAATGGTGATCAATGTCATATCATCCTCAGTGATAATAGACTCACATCGATACAAAGCGTCTCCCACAAACTTAAAACTAGAAAGCATATGTCTCTAAATATCAGTGTAGTACACTAGACGTAAGTGTGTCTCATTGTTGTGTCTCCACTATAATGCAATAATCAGATCATTAGACCCCGCAAAATCCGACGGGTTGCCTTTCACAAAGGAACTCTTGGTGCACTCCTTAGAAAAAGTAGTAGTAGGGGCTAGGTACAGGTGCGGCCAGGGGTGGTGGCTATGGTTAATGCTCCAGGCATAACGACAGCTAAATCTATCTGTACTACCTCTGATTCAGTGCTCGCGGTCGGTCTCTAGCGTGTTTCTCGTCGTCATGTGTTCACCATCTAAAATATATTAAATAAAATAGTATAAGTAACATACAATGAAAAAATATAACAACCTAAATAACAAATATCTAGAGTATCAAAGAACGCTATGCAGGAAAAGCAATGGACACACTCAAGATCCCGAGGACACTAGAACCTAGAATGCTCTAATACCAACTATGACACCTCGAAAAATCTAATCTAGATTGATCAAGAATAAAATAAATAATACCAGAGTCTAAAACAATTAAATATAATTCTAATCATGACTGAACTCAAACTAACATGCGTATACCAAATAACTTAATACAATAATAATAATAAGCCAATGCAAACTTTTAATACCATAATCACCAATAGGAATTAAATTCAATACTGGAAGTACAACAGTCTCAAACAAAAATCTAACTCCCCATATAGATAAACAACTACTATAATTATTGAGGAAACAACTTGGGATTGGCATTTAAAATACAAAAAAATTGCATCCCTGAAGATCTTTTATTAATCATGTATTGAAACGATATTCAAGAACTACGTTTAGAGATTAATTGTAGGTTCAAGAACACAATACCTTTGTAGATCCGGTTCCAATGCAATGGGGAGAAAAGTATTTGTTAATAATAAAGAGTTGCCTTCTTTTTAATCTCCAAAAGCTTGCTTAACATTCAGTAAAGCTCAGATCTTCTAGTGTATGATCCTCCGAAAAGCTAGGTAGGTGTGGTCACCTTTTTGAGTTGGCAATCCTTATTTATGAGAGACATATGGTGGTTTCTCTTTATGACTCTTCACAAATATGTGAATAGTGATTTTCCTCACCCCTCTCAAACCCTAATAAAGAATCACTCTTTGAAACCCCTTCCCACACCTTTATATATAAGTACAAAAGGAGGGTTGGGTAAAACTAGGTTTCCTGAGAGTCTAGGCATAAGTACTTGAGTATTTGGACTACACTAGGGGCCCAATGTAAATAATTAAATTAGATTCTAAAGAAATACTAAAAATTCCAAATTATAATTTTTGTAATTTATTTCCTTTATTCATTTAATCATATTTAAATTCACTAAATAATTGCGAGTACACTCCAACTTAATTATCTCATAAATCATTTGAATGTAAAGAGGCCTTATTTGGAAAGTTTATTATAGTACATAATATGATTCCCCATGTTAAGTCTTCAGTGACTGCTTGGTCAAATTAATTTATTACAAATTCATTTTAACTAACATCTAATAAATTTCTTGATTCTCTGACTTAACTTATTTTCTACTTTATTAGGATTATAAAATAATCCATCGGGAGTGTTTTACTTGGTGGAAAAAAAATATATAAGTCTATTTAGGGTGTATCACAACCCACGGAATCCCCTGGACATGGATTCCTCAAAATTTTTATCTCAGATCTACTCACACAGCTGTCACTCATTATAAAGGGATCATTTGACCTTATAAAATCGATCGCACCCATAACATGTGACATATGCACAAGTATTCAAATCCACATAAATCTCGGGATTAAGAATCTATACACCCATTGAAAATGGTGTGATATTACATGAGTCTAATCAAGATAACCCTTAGCCTCAAATCTTATAGGTGGTCTTGTTTAATACATTCTCGGAATTTATTAATCACAATCCTATATCGAACTATCGAACAAGTTCTCGAACCATCATATAGGTTCCCGTAGTTTGAGATAAACTACTAGGATTTCATTACAACCGTTCCGATAGGATGTAGACTCCCTCTCTAGGTTGTTAACATTTAAATAGTTCTTGAATCGGAATTTCGATCTCCTAGTTATAACCCCGAAGTTGACTCACCGTAATTCATACTGAACTCTATTGACAAAAATGTCTACAGTATATTTAAAACAAATAAAAGGAATTCTCATAAGCATGATACTTATTTCAAAATGAACTGATACACCTTTACTAAAAATTAAACTTCATACATGATTTTAAGAATAAAACACCCAAATCCTCCCACTTAGCCTTAAAGACATGTATCTAACCCCCAACCCATCTACAAGACAGTTTTCTATGTATTGGTAGATGGGCTAACTGTGTTATCAGATACAACCTTGGTCATAAACCTATCACCCATTTCATTCAATCTCTCGAACTAGGTGAAACCTACACTCATTGTACTTAACCCTTTTATGGGTTATGGGTTCTCTTGTACTTGCAATCATACCACTATGGACCTTAAAAGTGTAATAGAAAATCATTGTTAAAGGAACCTCATCCAAGTTACTTAGGAAGTAATCGACCCATATAGCCCCTTTAGTTATCTCCAAAGTGACAACAACTTTGGCCTCATTGGTGGAGTCAATAATATAGGATTTCTTCATACTCATCCAACTTATAGCTAAACCACCTTAGGTAAACATATATTCTGAGGTAGAAAACTTGGAATCCTCATCTAACTAAAAACGTCAATCTTTATAACTAAAAGGTACAAGACTAAAAGACTAAAATCTATTTATCGTGTTAAAGGTATAAATGATTTTGATGTTTGTACAAAATATATAGCATAGATGAGGCTACAACCCACCGTAACAATAGGTATATTATTCATTCATTCCATTGAATAAAGTGTCCTAAGACACTGATTCCTAAATAGCATGATTCCAGGCTTGAAAAGAAACTATTTTCATAGAATCCTGATGTCAATCTCGTTAATAAGATATCGATATAATTGACTTAGGATAATCCCAACATCCTTTTCTACAGATCTAGCAAAAATATTTATCATAAAGATGTACTTATCTTCTCTTTATATCAAATATTAGAACAACCACAGTCTTATGTAAATCAATACTCCTAACTCGTTCCTGATTAGGCAAATATTATCCATAAATTTTACTTAGAAACACTCCCACATTTTTGTCGTGCTTCTTATTCTAACAAGTGTAATTCCGAATTCGATCACAATTAAAACATGATTTCATCATCAACTTAATGACCTAAGACGTTAATGTTATCTTAAATCCATTAATGGATTTCACAAGCTTACACGACGATTGTTCAAGAATGAATTCTTGATGTTAAAAGAATCCCGACACCCTTTATCATAGATATCGTGAGAAGGTTTGCTCATAGTCAATACATTTATTAAGTAAACCATTTCGTAAACCTTTCCTTGAAATTTTTCACCTTCCCATCAATCAATATTTTAACTTCTTATAGGTCCACTTGTGCCCAATGGGTTTTACCCCATTAATAAGTTTACAAGTCCCAAAAACATGATTCGAACACATCGAATCATTTTCGGTATCCATAATCATAAGTCAAAAGGAAGGTGTTTGTAATGGAATGCCTCATTTTAGTTCCCTAAACCCAGTTCGTATTTACCTAGTATCTCATAAAAATGATCACTCAAAACACCAACCATTCAGGACTACTCGTTATGCTCCCACTATGATGTTTCCCTACTTTCTCTCTAATAGAAGTGACACATGTACCTAAATCATTGATAATTCTCCCACTAAAATAAGGTAGTGTGTTATTGATATCAAGTTATACTTAATCTTGTACAGGTGGATTAACAACGTTGGTAATATTATGTTACTTTTAACTAAATACAACAAAATTAATAAGCCACTATAAACCTTTGATACCATAATCACCAATAATAATAAAATCCAGCAATGGAAGTACAATTGTCTCAAACATAGATCCAACTCCCCAAATAAAATAATAACTAAAATAATATGGGTCATAACTTAAACGTAAATAGGAATAAAATAATGAGCACAGAGGCTCGAAACATAAATGCTAAACCTTTTTAAGTTTCGACATAATCACACGTTCTTCTTGGTTAGAAATTTGAAGCTAACCAACTAGTTCTTCTAAACTACAAGTATCGTTGTCCTTAATCTATTTAAATCCCACCAACGGCACATTAACTCTCTAAATCAACTAACTCCATACTCATCCATTTAGTACAATTTAAGTGTGCCAAACCAACATTTAAATTGATAACTGCCCTATACTATTTAAGGAATTGTCAATTTAATTCACCAAAATTTATCATTGCACAATTAAATCTTAAGATGCATAGGACTCCTCATGACATTTAATACTTAAAAACAAGTCAGGCTATTACACTAATTATTAGAATATTTTCAGGTTTCGACACGGATATTTTCAAATCAATATGTCCTAAGATGTAAGGGAAGATATGAGACATTATTGGCACATTGTTGTTCCATAGGGGCATGACTTTGTGGTAATAACGAACATGATTATTGAGATTTTTATTCCCGTTACATATCTTAAAACGTCATGTCATAAACTTCTTAAGTAGATCTACTTCACCTAGGTTGTTAGTGAAAGGAGACTTCATCTGATTAACCTAAGCTCTTTGTGCCAACTCTATGAAATTGCATCCCCAATATTGGTTGCTCATCCATACAATTCTTTACAGGTGAAACTTTTTATCTCTTCTCTCTCTCCCCCCCACCTTCCTCTTAAGGACCTGGCACACTTCTTTAACATGATGATAACTATTTATGATTCTGAGTGTTGATACAAAAAATTATTCATCTATGTGGACCATTCGGATACGTACACGTGGTGTACATGGAAAGATTAATCCTAGACAACAAGGATGAAATGACGACCAACTTTAGGTATGTCGACCAAATCCAGGAAAACTGACCAACAACTACAAGAAAACACCAACAATGGTATACATAAATGATTGTACAGATGTAAATGTCTACGATATAAATACATTCCATCCCTCGTACACCCCCTGGGGGATATAAATATATTGTAAACCCTACATCTAAGGGACACAAAAAGAGAGGCAATTGAACAATCCCAAATCAACACACAACAGTGGACATAGGCTTTTCCCTTAAGCCGAACCACTTTAAAATTATCTTGTCTCTTTTATTTCTATTTATCTGTGATTAATTAATTAGCCTAGTCTAGTTTTTTCCATTAACAGATTGGCACCGTCTGTGAGAACAATATTTCTAATCATTATCACTCAATAAAATATGTAAATGGCTAAAACTCCTGAATCAAATCTCAGGAATGAGGGTATTCTTCCTGCTCCTTCTGCTCCTCCATCCGCAAATGAATTAATTGGGATTCTAGTCAATCTTACAAGAGGCTATGCAAGATACAATCAGACAACTTGTACAAACTCTTCAAGCTGGGGCACCTGCTCTATCTTCTCAAGGAAACAGGACGCCACCCCCACCAAGAGGTGGTCGGCGCAGCCACTCAATGACAACAAGGAATGTCTCCTACTATCCAAGGTCAAATTCATTACTCATGACATCAAAATCTTTCCACATGTGGTCTTATTCTCTAGAGAGGCCAAGTTCCTTATAGAGATTAAGTCGTGCTTCTACCTTTGATAGTTTGGGACCTAGGGGGAACATAAATATTCCTAGGGAAATGTCAGGTAACACCCGTAAGACCATCTTATCAAAGGGAAAGCACAATTAAATTTAGATCAAATGTCTGACGACCTACTAGTCGGACCGAGCAACGGCATCACAAAAAAAGCTCAGCAACTAATAAAGTTACAACGCATAAATCCGATGCTTCTAATGATGCGTGAAAAGGTTCCATATAGAGATTGGAAGATAGATTAGGGGAAATGGCGAAGACAAGAAGCCCACTATAAAGAAGCTTTATAAAAGGGTCTCCGTTTATGCAAATAATTGTGGATTTCCCTACTCCAGCAAAGTTGAAGGCTCCAGTAGTAGTACCCAAATATGATGGAAAAATTGATTCAGTTATCCACATAGAATAATATCAAGCAGTTGCTGATATTTATGCCATCCCCGACGAAATGAGATGTAAAGCATTTTCTGGGACCATTACCGGATCTCCTGAAATCTGGTATGATGGTCTTCCTGGGGGATAAATTACTAGCTTTAACTAGCTAGCTGAGCTATACATCAATAACTTTTACTTTGGAGTAAAGCCTATGATAAGGGTGGCACACTTACTTAGTGTGAGATAGAAAGAAGGAGAGAGCACCGGAGATTACATCACTCATTTTAATAATGAGAAACTAAAAGTTGTATATTATAAGGAGAAAACTGGAATAACCGCCCTTATGAGTGGATTTCTCCCAGAAAAGATGTATTACACTCTTGTTAAGGATCCTCTGAAGACAATGGAAGAATTTATGTCTAAAGCAGCAAACATCATGAATTCTTAGGAAGCAATGGAATCCAATTGTAGCTCGGGCACGAAAGTTAATGGCAAAAATGATAAGAAAGATCCTAAAGGCCCCAAATAATACAGGGAATCAAAACAGAAAGGAGTTTTAGAGCGAATCAGGAAGTATAATGACTATACCCCATTAACCATGGGAACTCACCATGTTTTGGAAGAAATCAAGCATAATAAAGATGTGCGTTGACCTAATAAGTTGAGAGTTCCACGACTAAGAGAGACAAAACTAAATATTGTGAATTCCACGGGGATAACGATCACATAATAGAATGGTGTATAGCTCTTCAAAATGAGATTGAAACTCTCATTCGATGAGGAAAGCTGAATCCGTATGTTCATCGATAGAACAACGAGAGAACTCGGTGAAGATCAAAATCTCCTTACAAGCCCTGAGAAGAGAAGAAAAGAACTCATGAAGATGACCAGGGTGATGATCCCGATATCCCTAAAAAACCTTAACAAGTAGAACGTGAGGAATTCTTTATCAATTTTGATTCTTTTGATTACCAAATGATTATAGGTGGAGATGCAGGAGGAGGAGATAATATAACTGAGCGAAAAACTTACCTCCGTGAGGCACAAGCTTGATCCTACATACAAATGATCAACCTTGCCGAGGAATATCGACCAAGGAAGGTTAACAAAGACAAACTAGTAATTGGTTTCTCTAAAAATGACCTTCCAGGAGTACTGTATCCTCACGACGACCCATTAGTAATCAAAGTCAAAAAGGAAGAAATCTTTGTCTCTAGAGTATTAGTAGATAATGGTAGCTCGACGGATATCATGTTATATCTTTGTTTCAACAACTTGAATTTTAAGCTCAACCAATTAGATCCCTATCATCGACCATTAATAGGCTTTATAGGTGGGATGTAGGTGATGATAGGCACCTGGACAGCAAGCCGAATAGAGAAGATTCATTTCTTTGTAATGGATAAAAATGTCCATTCATCTTACAATATAATCATGGGAAGAGTAGGGCTAAAGAAGTTCGAGGTAGTACCATCCACTGTTCATCAATGTCTAAAATTCCCTACTAATTTTGGTGTGGGAATTATAAAAGGTGATCAAAAAGTAGCTTGGGAATGTTACTACTCTTCCGCCGAATAAGAAGATTTGGAAGAAATAAAGAAGAAAACCACTACCTACCAAGTGGATACTCCTGAGCTTGATGAAGAATCTGAGGTTGAAACCATAGACCCAAGGGAGGAAACAGAGTTGGTAAAGGGAAAAATTGTGGAAGTAACTAAAAGCATTGTGTTAGACGATGACCAATCGAAGCACATCACTCAGATAGGAACAACATTGGATCCTGTTCTTAAACATGAAGTGGTGAGTTTCCTTTAACAGAGAAAGCATGTGTTTACTTGGAGTCATGAAGATATTCCTGGGACAGATCCCAATTTCCTTTGCCATGAGCTCAATGCAAACAAAGAAGTTAAAACCAGTAGAGAAAAGGCGAAGAGTGTTCATCCTTGAGAAGAACCAATCCATGAAGGAAGAAGATGAAAATCTTCAGAAAGAAACTATTATTAATGAAGTGAAATATCCAGAGTGGTTGGACAATGTAGTTATGGTCAAAAAGAAAAACAACAAGTGGAGAATGTGTATAGATTTCACAGATTTAAATAAAGCATGCCCAAAGGATACCTTTCCTTTTCCCTGAATAGATCAGCTCGTGGATGCAACATAAGGACATCAGTTGCTCAGCTTTATGGATTCTTATTCTGGTTATAACCAGATAAAAATGAAACCTGCGGACAGGGAAAACACTTCATTTGTCACTCTCTGAGGAACATACTATTATAATGTTATGCCTTTTGGTTTGAAAATGCGGGAGCTACATATCAAAGGCTGGTCAATAAGGTGTTCAAGGAGAAAATATGCAATAATATGGAAGTATACATGGACGATATGCTTACAAAAAGGAAAAAGGTGTAACACCCCGTATTTTTGTGCATTTAATATTTAATTAATTCGGGAATTTTAAATTACTTGTGTTGTAATTTTAATTGAATTAATTATGGCAATATATATATTTAAATATTAATCGGGGAGTGAATGGTTAATGTTTAGGGAAATTTATTTACTAAGTGAATAGTAATAATTTAATTACGTCATTTTAGGTATTAATGACGGGGTATGCATTTATCACAGTCGGGAGTCGGTATAGACTAAATGGGGTGTGAGATAAGGATTTTTATAAATAAATTCGGATGTCAATTCTGACTGCGCGGTTGAGTCCGGATGGGTCGAGATAGTCAGAAAAGAATACCCGGGGGTAGTAATTGGGTCTCGGAGTATTTTTGGGCATAGTCGGGCCCACACGGAGTGAGTTGGGCCACTTTAATTAAGCCCATTAGGTGAAAAACGGGATTAAGGGTTTTTAACCTAATGGGGAGATTAGGAAAAGGAGCAGCCAACATTATTCTAACCTAGGGTTTGAGAGGGAGATTGGGGGAAAAACAATCAAAAGGCAAATTGGAGGTTATTGGAGCCAAATTAAGGGATGTCGAGGACGGATCAGACCCTACGAACAATTCCAGACAAGTGGTTAACTGTTTTTACTTCTAAATTGTGATATCCAATTCATATTTTAGTGATGTGTATACTAAAATTCGTTTTGGGTGTAAATGGGTACAAAATGGGGTTTTTGTTTATGGGACACTTGAATGAGGTTCAAAGTAAGATTTAGATAGGTGATTGATATCTGAATATGTATATATGATTTGAATGAGAAATCCAGAACATAAAAGAGTAGAAATTAAATCTGGAAATTGGATTGTAAAACAGATAATTGAATTGTTGTGGAGAAAGACCCATTTCGAAAATCATGAGATAAGTAGGTAAATTGATTATCCTAAGGTCCCTTGATGTGTAGGATGTGGAATAACTATGTTTATGTGGTGGGATAATGTGATTTGAGGTTTAGACTTTGGATTAAAAACCTTAATTTTCGTTAATGGTGAAATTCAGCAAGGAAGGAGAGCTGGAACGAAGGGATCGATCGATCGATCGGGGGGCATCGATCGATCGACGATGGTTAATTCTGGGCAGTTCGGCCTGTGTGTGAGATAACGGGGAAATTAATTATATATTAATTTTCATACATTATTTAGTGTTATATAATTATGAAATACATATTCCTAGAAATTACGGGGAATAGTAATTGGGACTAGGAGCAATTTATGTGGGGAAACTCTATGAAGGAAATTGAGGGATGTTATTCCAAAATAGGGAGGTACGGATCAAGTGAGTGAGTCCGGGTATATTGGCTAAGCGACGCCAAGGTAGTGAATTAAGGTTGGAGATAAACTAATTAATTTAGAGTCGGAATATAGACTCGGGAACATATTAAGTTACGGGCCAAGTGAGCGAGTTCGGGTAAAATGGTTGTGCGACACCAAGTATTAAATTAATTAACGAGCAATTAATTAAAGTAGAGTCGGACTATAGACTCGGGAAAGTGGTAAATTAATTAATCTGCAATTAATTAGCTAGAGTTGGGCTGTAGGCTTGGAAAGGAAAATAAATTAATTAGTGTGTAAATTAATTTAAATAGAGTCGGACCACAGACTCGGATTGGTATTAAATTAATAATTGTGCTAATTATATAATTAGAGTCGGATGGTAGACTCGGGAAGGTATTAAATTAATAGGTGGGTAATTAATTTAATTAGAGTCGGATGGTAGACTCAGGGAGGTAATAAGTTAATTTAGGTGATATCAAATTAAATAAGGGTCGAGGTATAGACTCGGGCTATCATTATAGAAATTAATTGGGTGAAATTAATTAAATGAAAGTCGGACCATAGACTTGGATTGGTATTAATTAATTAAGTGTGTAAATTAATTAACACAGAGTCGGACCATAAACTCGGGGAAAGTATTACATTAATTAATGTGGAAATTAATTAAATTAGAGTCAGACCATAGACTAGGGATAATAATAATATATAAGTGAGAAAACTTATTTGGTCGAGTCAGGCGAGAGACTCGGGATTTCAGGCTAGTGTTACGGGTTGTGAGTACACGGTAAAGCCGGGGTTTATTTTATATATATATACGGTGTAGTGATAGTATATATATATATATATATATATATATATATATATATATATATTGTGTGTGTGCTACTAAATATCAGTGATTAGATATTTATTAAATTATATTCTCTAGTGCTATCAAGGGAGGTTGCGCGATGTGGGTGAATCCCCTAGCTTGAGGATTAGGGTGAGTATATCCCCGGGTCATAACGTCCGTTATATGGGTGAGGGGCTTATCTCACTTTCAGGGAAGGAATATGTCCGCCTCCACTTCGTTTTGTTTTGAACCAGGTTGGTGAGCGAATCCAACTTGGGTAACTAGGTAAAGTGAGCACACCTAGTGAGATGGCACTTGAGAGGGAATCATCCAGTGAGGATATACTCGGAAGGATGGGTACACGTATTATATATGTGTGGATGTTTTAGTAAGATACATATAATATGATAGTGAATATTATATGTAGGTAATAATACAGTGTGTGATGTATTTATTTTATATAACTCGGGTTACAGTTATATGCTGTTAATTAATGAGAAATTAATTAAGTTAAACATGTTTGGGGAATAATATAGTGTGTGACATATTTAAGTGATATAACTTGTGTTACGGTTATAGGCTATTAATTAAGAAGGAATTAAATAAGTTGATTAGTGAGATAACTTATAATTCGGAAATAATAATACTCGGGTTAGAGTAGTATGGCAAGGGGAGGTTACACCAGGACTAGTTGGACGGGGTAGTACAACTAGGTGGGGTTAAGGTAACCGTTAGGTGTGCACATTAGTGGAGGGGTGATAATGTCCACAAGAGAGTGCGACACTAACTTTAATATGAAGAGCATTCATGCATTTTAAATTACTGCAGTTAATTCACTTGCTAAATATTTTCAAAATGTTTTGGGTTCTAACCCCTTGCTATAAAACTATTTTCCAAAACCTTTTAGGTGTCCAGCCACAGGGACGCCAGGATTGATAATCTATTCCAGGGACACGGAGCTGCAGCACATGTGGATGCTAGCAGGAGTTTGGATTAGACGCATCATTCATTCATTCCTAGAGTAGGAATCTTGTATTAGTCTCAGTTTTATTTAGGGCTTGTCGCCCAGACTTCTCGGTACAGTTTTCAGGTGTAATTCATTCAGGTGTTGAATTATTGTATTGGATTATTTATTTGGTGGCCGGTGATTTATTCGGCAAGTTGTGTATATATGATTCAGTTTATTTTCATTCAGCTGTATGAATGGTTTATATTTTTATTCCGCATGTATTGTTTTGTTTAATTAAAAAGTTAAAATTGGCACCAATTTTTTTGGAATACTAGGTGGTTAGTAAGTTTTAAAAAGTTTTCGACAGTGATGCTGAGGATGATCCAACTGGGATTCCTGTTTTAATTTGGTATAGGACTGATCACCCGGTATTTTATTAGGCGGGGTGTCACAGAATGTATCAGAGCATCAGGTTCTAGTGTCCTTAGGATCTGTGCGGCTTTTCACGTTTCTGCTTGACAATCTTTGATATAGAGCCCTATTATAGGATTGTTGTATTCTCATATGTATGCGCATATACGTTCTTCTGCGAAATTCTTATTTGAGAGTTAACTCATACAACTCGATTCTCATTCCAGATGACGCCCAGGAGGGAGAGAACAGTTAGGGCAGCAGGGGGAGATGAGACGGGGGAGGCTCGTTAGGAGCAAGAGCTACCACAGCGACGGCCATAGATGAGTTTGGCAGCATAGGCCACTGAAAGAGTGGCACAGGCAGTTGGAGCAATGGTGGTCACAACGGCAAGGTACTTTCCACGGAATCAGCCACAAGTGTTAGTGGCGCCGGATGTTCAGACTCACGCAGGGTCATCGGGATGGAAACAAGAAAGAGAGGTTATTTTAGCGGGAACCCACCAGTGTTGCGAGGGGGTTCAGGTGTAGTACTAGTGTGTCAAGGAAGAGAGGTATCCAGTGCCACCTACGCATAGGAGATTGCGATGGGGTGCGGAAGTAAATGCTAACCACTTTTAGTTGGTGGGAGCGATGCTACAGTGGTGGGAGTTGATCACCACAGTTGAGGAAAGGGACACACTAGCTATTGTAGAGTTTTGGGTGCGGTTCGACCGCAAGTATTTTTCCTTCAACGGTCGAGATCGAAATGAGGAGAAAATTCTGTGAGGAGACTCAAAAGGAGACCATTCAGTGGTCGATTACGAGGAAGATTTCACACATTGGCAAAAATTTTACCGGATGAGGTAAGCGAGGAAAAGAGAAAGAAAGAAAAGTTTATGGATGGGTTAGTCTGGAGAATCAGACAACATCTAATTGATAACTCCGCATTAGTAGATTATACTGATGTCGTTAACGCAACACTCCGGCACTGTTGGGAATATCTCTTCCACGCAAAAGGAAGCGGGAAGGGAGTGGGGATTAACCAGTCGGATGAGGCAGAAGGGAACAATACCAATGGGATATCCCAGCAGCAGACTGGGCGAGATCAGGGGCAGGATTTCCGGTAAGGAAATCATGCCAAACGATCTAGAACTGGAGGCTATCGGCAGGATGGCCAGGAATTTGAACAAGGTTGGCATGGAAGGGATCAGTGGCAGGGTGAACATATTAGAAAGTGTTTCATTTGTGGGAAAAGCGAGACACATGAAGAGATATTGCCTTAAACGAGGCAGGGGTCAACTACAGGACGAGGTTCTTGATGTACAGCCACTAAAGCAAATCACGGGTGCATTCGGGCAGGGAGAAGCTGCTCCGGAAATCGAGAACCAGCCGTTGCAGCTGGAGTATAGAAGTAATTATTTTACCCTAGGGGCATGGGGTATGTTGTTGAGTGATAAAGAGGATGTCACAGTATAAGACTTATTTTTCACTAGAGTTCGCAGGTGAGTCGAACTTAGTGGGTGCGTTGGCGGTAGCAGCCATAGCATGTGGGTAAACTTTCCGTAGGGTAGCGGAGTTTCTTAGTGTTATTCACGGGAGAGTGGAGGCGTACACTGAGTAATTGGTTGAATTATGCGAGGAATTACTACTTTCGAGAATTAGGGGAGTAGGGTTGATAAAACTTTTTAAACATCGGCTAGATAACGATGAAATTTAACTATTGTGGATAGTGGAGTTAAATTTTGGTGTCCGCGACACCAGGGTATGGTTGATACTAGGTATCACCGGAGAGGGCGTATAGCCCATATATATGTGGATGTATAGATGTCGTATTGTGTGGTGCGATAGCACATAGTGAGGTTTTGTGTTCTCACATTTTATCCCAGTATGTGGGGATGTTTACTGAAGTGAATCAGAGTGGTTAAATTGATTTTAGAGCAAAGAGAGATGGCTCGGGGTTTATTTTGTGCAAGGACTAGCGATAGTAAGGGCGCGGTATTTTACGCTGTCTTTGGTAGCATAAGGGTAAGCGTATATACTTTTGTGTAGAGAGACAAGTATTTATGGGGATATGTTTGGTTATTAGTACATGGGTTGGGTACCCCGACCAGTATATATATATACACACACGTGGGTGTGAGTTGACTACGGGTTAGAAGTCATATTACGGGTTACGACTAGCATAGTCGGGTAAAAAAATTTCGGGCGGTAAAGTACGGGGTTAGGGTGTATGGGCACCCGGGTTAACTAAGGCAAGTTTTGTGCAGATAAGCATGGCTACAGGGTGTATGGGCGCCCTGGTTAACTAGATGCTTATTGGTGTAACTTATAGTTAGAAAAGCGGGAGAGATAGATATCGCTAGCTTATAGGCGCATGACTAGTGAGAAAGATGTGAATGTTGGAACACTAGGTTCATCTTAATTTCGAGGACGAAATTCCTTTGTAAGGGGGGAAGTATGTAACACCCCGTATTTTTGTGCATTTAATATTTAATTAATTCAGGAATTTTAAATTACTTGTGTTGTAATTTTAATTGAATTAATTATGGCAATATATATATTTAAATATTAATCGGGGAGTGAATGGTTAATGTTTAGAGAAATTTATTTACTAAGTGAATAGTAATAATTTAATTACGTCATTTTAGGTATTAATGACGGGGTATGCATTTATCACAGCTGGGAGTCGGTATAGACTAAATGGGGTGTGAGATAAGGATTTTTATAAATTAATTCGGATGTCAATTCTGACTGCGCGGTTGAGTCCGGATGGGTCGATATAGTCAGAAAAGAGTACACGGGGGTAGTAATTGGGTCTCGGGGTATTTTTGGGCATAGCCGGGCCCACACGGAGTGAGTTGGGCCACTTTAATTAAGCCCATTAGGTGAAAAACGGGATTAAGGGGTTTTAACCTAATGGGGAGATTAGGAAAAGGAGCAGCCAACATTATTCTAACCTAGGGTTTGAGAGGGAGATTGGGGGAAAAACAATCAAAAGGCAAATTGGAGGTTATTGGAGCCAAATTAAGGGATGTCGATGACGGATCAGACCCTACGAACAATTCCAGGCAAGTGGTTAACTGTTTTTACTTCTAAATTGTGATATCCAATTCATATTTTAGTGATGTGTATACTAAAATTCGTTTTGGGTGTAAATGGGTACAAAATGGGGTTTTTGTTTATGGGGCACTTGAATGAGGTTCAAAGTAAGATTTAGATAGGTGATTGATATCTGAATATGTATATATGATTTGAATGAGAAATCCAGAACATAAAAGAGTAGAAATTAAATCTGGAAATTGGATTGTAAAACAGATAATTGAATTGTTGTGGAGAAAGACCCATTTCGAAAATCATGAGATAAGTAGGTAAATTGATTATCCTAAGGTCCCTTGATGTGTAGGATGTGGAATAACTATGTTTATGTGGTGGGATAATGTGATTTGAGGTTTAGACTTTGGATTAAAAACCTTAATTTTCGTTAATGGTGAAATTCAGCAAGGAAGGAGAGCTGGAACGAAGGGATCGATCGATCGATCGATCGGGGGCATCGATCGATCGACGATGGTAAATTCTGGGCAGTTCGGCCTGTGTGTGAGATAACGGGGAAATTAATTATATATTAATTTTCATACATTAATTAGTGTTATATAATTATGAAATACATATTCCTAGAAATTACGGGGAATAGTAATTGGGACTAGGAGCAATTTATGTGGGGAAACTCTATGGAGGAAATTGAGGGATGTTATTCCAAAATAGGGAGGTACGGATCAAGTGAGTGAGTCCGGGTATATTGGCTAAGCGACGCCAAGGTAGTGAATTAAGGTTGGAGATAAACTAATTAATTTAGAGTCGGAATATAGACTTGGGAACATATTAAGTTACGGGCCAAGTGAGCGAGTTCGGGTAAAATGGTTGTGCGACACCAAGTATTAAATTAATTATCGAGCAATTAATTAAAGTAGAGTCGGACTATAGACTCGGGAAAGTGGTAAATTAATTAATGTGCAATTAATTAGCTAGAGTTGGGCTGTAGGCTTGGGAAGGAAAATAAATTAATTAGTGTCTAAATTAATTTAAATAGAGTCGGACCACAGACTCGGATTGGTATTAAATTGATAATTGTGCTAATTATATAATTAGAGTCGGATTGTAGACTCGGGAAGGTATTAAATCAATAGGTGGGTAATTAATTTAATTAGAGTCGGATGGTAGACTCGGGGAGGTAATAAGTTAATTTAGGTGATATTAAATTAAATAAGGGTCGAGGTATAGACTCGGGCTATCATTATAGAAATTAATTGGGTGAATTTAATTAAATGAAAGTCGGACCATAGACTTGGATTGGTATTAATTAATTAAGTGTGTAAATTAATTAACACAGAGTCGGACCATAGACTCGGGGAAAGTATTACATTAATTAATGTGGAAATTAATTAAATTAGAGTCAGACCATAGACTCGGGATAATAATAATATATAAGTGAGAAAACTTATTTGGTCGAGTCAGGCGAGAGACTCGGGATTTCAGGCTAGTGTTACGGGTTGTGAGTACACGGTAAAGTCGGGGTTTATTTTATATATATATATATATATATATATATATATATATATATATATATATATACGGTGTAGTGATAGTATATATATATATGTATATATATTGTGTGTGCTACTAAATATCAGTGATTAGATATTTATTAAATTATATTCTCTAGTGCTATCAAGGGAGGTTGCGCGATGTGGGTCAATCCCCTAGCTTGAGGCATAGGGTGAGTATATCCCCAGGTCATAGCGTCCGTTATATGGGTGAGGGGCTTATCTCACTTTCAGGGAAGGAATATGACCGCCTCCACTTCGTTTTGTTTTGAACCAGGTTGGTGAGCGAATCCAACTTGGGTAACTAGGTGAAGTGAGCACACCTAGTGAGATGGCACTTGAGAGGGAATCATCCAGTGAGGATATACTCGGAAGGATGGGTACACGTATTATATATGTGTGGATGTTTTAGTAAGATACATATAATATGATAGTGAATATTATATGTAGGTAATAATACAGTGTGTGATGTATTTATTTTATATAACTCGGGTTACAGTTATATGCTGTTAATTAATGAGAAATTAATTAAGTTAAACATGTTTGGGGAATAATACAATGTGTGACATATTTAAGTGATATAACTTGTGTTACGGTTATAGGCTATTAATTAAGAAGGAATTAAATAAGTTGATTAGTGAGATAACTTATAATTCGGAAATAATAATACTCGGGTTAGAGTAGTATGGCAAGGGGAGGTTACACCAGGACTAGTTGGACGGGGTAGTACAACTAGGTGGGGTTAAGGTAACCGTTAGGTGTGCACATTAGTGGAGGGGTGAGAATGTCCACAAGAGAGTGCGACACTAACTTTAATATGAAGAGCATTCATGCATTTTAAATTACTGCAGTTAATTCACTTGCTAAATATTTTCAAAATGTTTTGGGTTCTAACCCCTTGCTATAAAACTATTTTCCAAAACCTTTTAGGTGTCCAGCCACAGGGACGCCAGGATTGATATTCTATTCTAGGGACACGGAGTTGCGGCACATGTGGATGCTAGCAGGAGTTTGGATTAGACGCATCATTCATTCATTCCTAGAGTAGGAATCTTGTATTAGTCTCAGTTTTATTTAGGGCTTGTCGCCCAGACTTCTCGGTACAGTTTTCAGGTGTAATTCATTCAGGTGTTGATTTATTGTATTGGATTATTTATTTGGTGGCCGGTGATTTATTCGGCAAGTTGTGTATATATGATTCAGTTTATTTTCATTCAATTGTATGAATGGTTTATATTTTTATTCCGCATGTATTGTTTTGTTTAATTAAAAAGTTAAAATTGGGACCAGTTTTTGGAATACTAGGTGGTTAGTAAGTTTTAAAAAGTTTTCGACAGTGATGCTGAGGATGATCCAACTAGGATTCCTGTTTTAATTTGGTATAGGACTGATCACCCGGTATTTTATTAGGCGGGGTGTCACAAAAGGCATCCGATCATATTACCAACCTCATCCAGACTTTTGATCAACTTGAGAGGCACCAGATGATGCTGAATCCGACCAAGTGCATTTTTGGAGTGCAAGAGGGAATGATCCTCATGTGCAAAGTAAATCAAAGAGGAATTGAATAAAATCCAGATAAGATCAAAGCATTAACTGAAATCCAATCCCAAACTTATAAGAAGGATGTGCAAAGACTGACTGGAGGAGTAGCCACGTTGAATAAATTCGTGTCCCGAGCTACAGATAGGTGTCTGCCATTCTTCAAGATGCTCAAAAAGAGTTTTGAATGGAACTAAGATTGTAAAAAAGCTTTTGTGGAATTTAAATGGTATTCGGGTTCACCTCCATTACTCTCCCAACCAATCACAAGTGAAATAATCTACATGTACTTATCCATTTATAAATCGGCAATAAGTTCTGCATTAATCCGGGAAGAGAATGGAGTTCAAAACCCCATCTAATATACCAGTAAGGCTTTCCGAGGAGAAGAAATCAGGTACCCTCATTTGGAGAAATTGTCTTTATCACTAATTTAAGCATCCAGACGTATGAAACCTTATTTCCAAGCCTATACAATAGTAGTTTACACTGATATGCCTCTATGGCAGGCTTTGCATAAATCGGAGAAATATGGTAGATTAATGCACTGGGATTTGGAATTAGGGGAGTATGATATCATATATGATCCAAGGTCTTCTTTGAAAGGCCAAGAAGTGTCCAATTTCGTAGAGGAGTTCACTTAATCTGAGGTCCCCGAGCAATAAAGTAAACAGGCGGAACAAGAATCAGGAGGAAGTGATGTTAACAATAAAGCTCCCGAAGAACTTTTTTCAAAAGAATCAATTGTCGAATTACCATATTCCTCTTCCCAAACACAAGAGATAACAAGGAAGTATGAAGAACCAAAGGGAAAAATATTCCACTAGGGGAGTTTGTCAAACCAAGCGTTTGACAACAACGCCCCAATATGGAACTTATGTATTGATGGATCATCTTGTTCAACTGACAGTGGAGAAGGTATAATACTTAACACTCCTGAAGGTATTGATATTGAGTATGAACTACGTTTTCAATTCCAGGCCTTAAACAATGAAGCAGAGTACGAAGCTCTTATTGTGGGCCTATATTTAGCCCAATTATTGAGTGCTGAGCAAGTTGTGGTACACATTGACTCTCAGCTAGTGGTGAACCAAACACTAGGTTTATATGGAGATAAAAGAGAATTAACAACCAGATATTTATCCAAGGCAATGGAAGTCATTGCAAAATTACCAATTGTTCATATGAACAGAATCTTAAGGTTGGAAAATGCCCGAGCTGACACCCTTGCTCGGCTAGCCTCAGCTACCAAAATTAAACTCTGATGAACTATCCCTATTGAGATTTTGTCCAATAGGACCATAGATGAAGATTTGATGATCAATTTTATTTCCATATATATGGAACCATCATGTATGGACCCCATCAGAGCATACATTAAGGAATGAACTCTACCAACAGATATGGTGAAAGCAAGGAAGTTGAAGTAGAAAGCAACTCGATATGTATTAAATGAAGGTGTTTTGTACATGAGAGGACTAACAGTCAATTTGCAGCATTGTGTGCATCCATCAGAGTTCTGAGATCTAATTCAGGAGGTATATGAAGGATCATGTGGAGATCTAGCAAGGATAACACTTCTGTAAATAATCAGTAAGCAAGGGTAATACTGGCCAATAATGCGAGTAGACTGTGCAACTTTTTCCAAGAAGTGTGATAAATGTCAAAGATTCTCCACCATTCAAAAAACTCCACAAGATGCTCTCACTCCAATCACTTCGCCATGGACATTTTCCATGTGGGGTATAGACTTGGTCGAACCACCAACCGATGAAGATTTAAATACTTGGTTGTCGCCATGGATTATTTTACAAAATGGGTTGAAATAGAGCCTTTGATAGACATGCCTTATGAAAAAGTCTATCATTTTATATGGAAAATCATCATTTTTAGGTATGGGTTACCATATGCTTTCATTACCGATCATGGAGCACAGTTTGATAATGATGAATTCACAACTTACTGTGCTCAATCCAATATTCAAAAATTGCATTCAGCTCTAGAAAATCTTCAAAGTAATGGAAAAACTAAAGTTATGAACAAAACTTTGTTTAATGGGTAGAAGAAATGGCTTGATGATGCCAAGGGAAATTAGATAAATGGGCTATATTCTGTCTTATGGGCATACCGAACCACACCGAGAACAGCAACTGGAGAATCCTTATATATGTTAGCATTTGGGACTGAGGTTGTCATTCCTGCCGAGCTAGGTTTACCATCCCATAGAGTTTTAAATTTTAACTCTCATGTAAGTGACCTAATGATAAGGTTGGATCTTGATATGCTGGAAGACGTAAGAGAAGATGTTGCCTTGAGAAATGCATCCTACCAATGGAGAACAACCCTTTTTTATAATAAAAGAATGAAATCGACCAACTTGAGGGAAGGAGATTATGTGTTGAACAAAGTGCTATAGAAAAATAACAATCTTGAGGTCAATTGGCATGGGCTGTACCGAATTTCAACAGTGATCTGACCTGGAACCTATTGAATTAAAACATTGGAAGGCAAAGAATTCAAAAACCCATGGCATGCAGATCATCTCAAAAAATATTACCAATTATGTTGAAATTAGTTTGAAATCAACTTTCAGTATTAATAAAATCATCAGTTTTTTCAAAATTTGTTTTTAATTTTTTTGGAAGTACTAGTGTTATGCACTACTATCTCTAATTTGACAAAAGTTACAAATTCTTCAAAGATGCTCGGCTCAACAAATATTATTCTGAAAGATGCTCGGTAGAACAGAAGAATACAAGAAATAAGTTGCTCGATAGAAGAAGTAAGTTGCTCGAAGAAGCCACCAACTTGATCGCTGATACATAAAGTCCAAGTCAACATGATGCTCAATCCTCAAGAAACTTGGTCTACAAACATAAGGATAAAACAAAATCTTTATCCTACTCGGCAAAGTACAGGAAGAACATTTCAAAGATTCCTCAAGAGGAATGTAAGCACATACTCCACAAACGCATGGTCACACCACTGGTATCTAATGAAAAAACCTAACATTTGGGTGCATTAATAAAACATTTGGAGACACACGGGTGACTAGCTCTAAATTTAGATTTTAATCTAAGTATTCTAGTATAACATCTGAACTCAGTGGTAATTGATACTAAATTTAGATTTTATTCTAAGTGCATCAATAAAACTAATGACAAAGAAAGGATTAACATTAAAATTGAGAAAATTTCCATTTCATTCAATCCTGTGTTAACAAAATAAAGTACAAAGTTTCATTATGTATGATGTTTCCCTTTAGCTTTTGAAACAGGGTCCATTCCAGCTGGAGGATCATCTAAAGTGTAAGGAGAATTAATGAAGTTAAAATCCTGAAGAATTCTAGCATTTCTGCTACTAGGACGATCAAGCAGGTGAGGAGGTCAGATGATTTCTAATTCATCATGAAGCTCATAATCTCCTAAGTATTTTGAAATCAAGCATTGAGGAATACGATGGACTGGAATCTAATTGACATCTAATTTAAATAGGGTATTATCATGGTCAAGTAGTCCTAGATCATACCAGCCCCATAATTGGCTATTTTGATCCTCCAACATCACTGTTAAAGCATTCATCTAACCCCATTTATATCTCTCATTCTTAGCTTATGAAAGCTTATCATCAAATTGCCCCAGAGCTTCATTTTACCCATATATACAGACTTCCCTTAGTTGTTTATGGAATTGAAAGGTCAATCTGTTAACTTGGTAATGCAATTTCTTCAACACTCCATCCTTAGCTTGTAATTGAGAAGATTGAGTGGATAGTTGCTCGGACAAAGCCTGTAGCTTCTGCGACATCTCAGCAATGGCTTAATTTTTTGCTTTTAATTATTCATCTTGATTGGTAAGGGGTTGTTGGGTCCTGGCTTCTTCTATAGTACATCGACTAGGTTTGACTCTTACTCGAAAAGATGAAGAATCAGGTTTTAATTTCTTTAGAGCCTCCAACTCCTCACTTAACCTTGCATTCTCAGCCTCCAAGAACGAATAACCATCATCCCTAGTAGTAACAACAACATTGGATGACTTCAGGGCATCAAGTTCATCTATCAAATTATTTTTATTTTCCTCTAGAAGCTTGGTAATGTCCCTTGCTTCATCCACTTCAATGTTTAAGTAGGAATTCTTATCTTCGAAAATGAGAACAAAATTTATCCAACTTTTCCTCAAAAGCCCCAACCTTCATTAAAGTCCTGCAATTTCTTCTCATAATCCTCAGGCAAAAGTGCCTTAGCTTTATTATGGTCTTCGTGGAGCTCTTCAATCTTTTTATAGTAGGCAACGTTGTTGGCTACTTCCCGATCAAGAAGACACTTCAAATGAACACAAGGTTCCTTGGCTCATTCGAATACCCATTCCCTGAGAAACTTCAGTAGGTCAGCATTAGTCAGAGATAAGTGGCCAGCTTTGAAAAGCTTATTACACCTCTAGAGTAGCTCAAAGTCACTAGATGAAAAGTATTTATATTTATCCATAAATTATTAAGAAGAAGAAAGTCATCAATCAACAAGGTGAAGAGCATAAAAAAACAAAGCAGGGGAATAAAAATATTTCTCTTTTCTTTAATAATAAAGAGAAACTACAAATACATCTTTAAAAAGAAAAAGAAAAAATACAACTACTGGAAAAGGAAAATAAAATGCTGCTCGATTCTACACCTTCTTCTTATCTGCTTCAGGATTAGCTAAAGTAGAAGCATGAGCAGAAAGAGGAGGAGGATTAACTGTGAAGGGGGAAAATAATCAACATCCTGGTGTTGATCGGCAGACTCCATCACTATCAAAGATTCACTGGAACCCCCATCATCAACTTCATCATTCAGGTTTAAAGGGGGCCTAGGATCATGTCATAAGAATAACTCGAAATCTTTTGAAGTGCCAACCTCCACTAGGGCAGCAAACCAATCGTGCTTAAAGCATTTCTTCTTCATAAACTCAATTTGTGAAGAAGCTTCTCCAATGGCTCTATCCCAGCCTCTGTTGAAGCCAGCCTCCCTAGCCTTAGTCTTCTTTGCCTTCTCAGCACCCAAGTCATTCTGAAGCTATGCGAACTTGACTTCCTCAGCATATAAGTCTTTTTGCAACTTGTCAGCCAGACCTCGAGCAGTTTCAGTATCTCATTCAGTAACTTCCATATTCTCCTCCCATTTCTTTTGTTCATTAGCCAATGCTTATTGAGAATCAAGCACTGACTTTTTTAGCTCATTAAAAACTTCTTCAACTTCACCAAAAGAATCTCTTAAAGCCTCATCTTTCTCTAACATATTATTGAAGTCAACGAGGAAATTCACAAGAACAATAAGTAAAGTCAGTATTATGAAGAACAAATAAAGAGATAGAAAATTAAAAAAGGTAAAACAATATACCAGAGTAAGGCTTTGAGCAGCCCTTCCAGAACTTTTGGAATGAGGTAATGCAGTTGCAGCACCCTGTGGTCTAGCAAAGTCCTAGACTTTATTAGTTATCTTTCCAATCCAGGGCCAAGGACCACTAGAGAGGCAGAAGAAGATATATCAACCAACTCATGTTGGTCAAGAAAACCATAAGAACCTTTTGCTAACTTAGAAGGAAGCCCTTTCTTTATTCTTTTTAGGGGTCTCTCTTCAACTTTATTGGCTAGGGGTTTCTTCACAGTCTCATCTTGATTTTTTAAACCCTCATGAGCTTGTTTGGAAGGAGGATAGGCAGATATGTCTCCCAAAATGTTGGTAAACTTCCTCTTTCCTATAGCTACAGTAATGGGCAAATTCAAATCTAAGGAATAAGGGGAAAGTGAAACAGTTTACCACTGCCATATGTTGTAGCTGAGGAAGTACAAAGAGGTTCATTCTCAAGGTCAATTACAGGGGAAGGAGTAATACAAGGAACAAAGGAGGAAATTTTATTCTTATACTGTAGCAAATAAGATGCAGGCCTCATGTGTTCCTCGCCAATCCTCTGATGAAGTCCCTAAATAAATTTCAACTCCCTAAGGTTCACTTCACTTTCCTTTCGGCACCTTCTCTTCTGATCAATTGCAATCAAAATTTATAGAGCAACAATTAGTGTTACATTTAAACAGATATAAACAGAGCAAAATAGTTAAATGAGGAATAACCTATCCCATTGCCAAAAGGAGGGCATCTAGGCCCCTCGTACTCAACATTTCCAATCAAAGGAGCATATTGCAAGTTTCTTACAATAACTCCGTCCTCAAAATAATCCCTATTGGAATTTGGAAGATAAACTACTAATGCTTTGTTTACAACCCTAGTCTTTAAATAAAAAGTAGTGTCACTAGTCACCCACTTATAATAAAAAATTAATTCTGGAATTCCTAGATGGGTTCCATGAATTTGATTCAACCTATACACTCCATTTACTACCCTCCAAGTATTAGGGGCTACCCTAGCTGGGACAACGTCAAAGTATCGACAAAATTTAAGGCACTGTGGATTGGGAGGAAAGGTAAACCCATATTTAGCTATAAAGATAGAGGGAATCTAGTGATCCTCAGCAAGTGAGAAACAATCAGCAGGTAAAGTAGTGTGTTCCAAAATAACCCAAGAGGGAATCTTAAATTCATTTTTGAATTCATCAAGAGAATAAATAGAGTAAACCATGATGAAGAAGAGAAGAGAAGAGAAAGAGTTCTTAAAGGAATTACGGATTCAGCAAGAACTGAAGAACAGAAAATGACCGCACAAGAGAGAGAAAAATGCTTGAAGACGCTGTAGCAAAAAACACTCAGAAATTTTCAGGTAATAAAAATTAGTGGCTTTTCCCGCTCTTTATAGGTTGCCATGAAAATGCGAAAATAATGATTAAAAGACAGCGTTGATTGACTGGTGGCGGTTAAAGGCAAAAAAGACGAATTTGCCCAAAAATGATTCGTTAAAGTTGTGGATAATTTCAAAAATGCCACGCGCATCATATTTCCATAATTAAACCATAATTTTTACAAGTATGGGAAGTCGACAACCGACCAAGCCTAAAATTATTGTCCGAGTAACTTTAAGAGCAAAATGCTCCATACTCTTGTGAACACTTCAAGCATGAAACATTAGGGGCTCCTGTTGATACCAAAAATTATTCATCTATGTGGACCATTCGAATACTGACACGTGGTGTACAGTGGAAGATTGATCCTAGTCAATAAGGCTGAAATGCTGACCAACTTCATAAATGCCGACCAACTCCAGGAAGATCGACCTATAATAAGAGCAAATCACCAACAGTTGTATACATAAATGATTGTACATATGTAAATGTCTACGATATAAAGACATTCTATCCTTTGATATTCCATCCCTTGTACACCCACTAAGGGCTATAAATACATTGTAAACCCTATATCTAAGGGATGCAAAAAAGAGAGGCAATTGAATAATCCCAAAGCAATACACAACAATGGACGTAGGCTCTTTCCTTAAGGCGAATCACTTTAAAACTCTCTTGTCTCTTTTATTTCTATTTATCTTATTTCAATTAATTAGCCTAGTCTATTTTTTTGCATCAACACTAAGTATCTTTCCTCAATTGTGAGTGTTGGTCACCTAAGGGCTATTAGTTCAAGTGACCTCTTAATTATTACATTTTTCTCGATGGACTTATCATTTAACCTTCTCTGAGCGATGGAATCTATGATCGTTATCACCCGTTTACCTCCAATAAATTGGCATTTTTCATAAAAATTGATCAATCTAGAGACCTGGATAGCATGATGCAACCCATACCCTCTGGATGATTGGTCATCTCTAGGGTGGTAATGAGATATTTGAGTTCTTCTATCACATATAGAATATATAATGGAGATCATCCATGAGAGTCGCATTTTCTCTCCTGAGTATTGGCAATGGATTTATGTTTTAAAATATGAACGTAGCAAATGAGATTGAAAAAACTTGATTCTTATAGACAATGTCAATGGCAAAATTCACATATTTGGAATAAACAATCATGAAGACAAATGAAAAAGAAAAATATAGTAATTATAGACCCTTACACACTAAGGACATATGATGTACATGGTTTAGCAAATTTCTTACGTACATGGAAGGATTTTATATTAATCATAGATTGAGGCTTAGAATATAATTACATATAAGTTCCTGAAATGCCCCCAAGACAAGAACCTTCTATGTATGCATATTCTTGTGGAACCTAATAAGCACCCAAAAGTGTACATTTTATACCCCGAATAGACGCATTTTAGTTGCTAATTCTCGATAATTTGCGTCTTATGGGCATAAATGTTTAATTTGCAGGCGTGATTGCGTTTTCGAAGTTCAAAAGCTTAATTTAAGCCAAATGCGCATCAAAATGAGCTAAGTTCCCCTATCCCGTAACCTTACCCGAGCCTAAACCAATCCCTAAAGTTACCCGAAATCCCGTGTGTATTTAGTTTATGCCTTTTTAATTTTTCAGATTTTTAGTTTAAGTCATTTTTATTTTTAGGATTTATTTTAAAAATTTTAGGATTTATTTTCTATTTTTCTATTTCTTTTTATTTAGTGTGATTTTATTTTGATTTTGATTTTTATTAGTTTTTAGTCTTATTTTATTAGGATTCGCTTTTTTAGGAATTCATTTATTTTTAGATTTTACATTTTCTTTTCAGGATTTTTAGTTTTATTAAAATTTTATTTTTATTTTTATTTTCATTTCTTTTTATTTTCCTTTTTTATTGAGTCATTATTTTATTTTCAGAGTAGGATTTTATTTTGTAATTTTTAGTTTTATTAGTTTTTTTGTTAATTAGTTAGTTTTTATTTTAAGGGTCCAAATTATACACACACTCACACCTAACTAACCTACACACTATCCTACACCCAACTAACACCTCTCCCTCATTCTACTCCCTTACACCTCACACACACTAACACCGCACCTTCATCTTCTTCCCCAAACACCAAACCCATTTCTCTCTCCTATCTCCATACCCACCATAACCAAACATAAACACCCACCTCTTCTCTTTCTACTTAATCACCACCTCTCTCACCCACCATAACCCACTTCCATGGTAAAAACCCAGACAACCTTGAACCCACAGCGCCGGCGACCCCCATTCTGGCGAGCCTAACCCGCGCCGACTCCAACTCCGTCCAGACCTTTCCCCCATACCCGAACCGTGACCCCTTATACCTCTTGTCCAACCACAGCCCGCCGCCAGCAGTGACCCGACGACCCGACATCTTCGAACCCATCTCACCCACCATGGCCACTTGCTCCACCTTAAACCCATTCCCCATTCTTCCAACCCAATTCCATCTTCAAAATCCATTTCAAAGCCAAACACGATTTCACTTCCCACCTGTCAACAAAACCAAATAAACCCAAGCCAAAGAAACCAAATAAACACCACATGCTTAAAACCCATTTAAACCATTTACCCCCTTTTTCCCAGTATACTCCCAGCTACCACATTTTAACCCAACTTCCCAAATTTCCCCTCACCCAAATCTGATTTTTATTCCCCTCATTCACATGCCCCCACTTCTCACATGTGCATTACCTCGCCCACCAAATCATATTGTTACCTCACTCAACACACATGAACACATGTGTGCATTGTCCAAAAATACCCCTAGCTTCTTCCACCTATAAATGCAAGACTTGGTGCCATTGAAGAGGGATCTCAAATTTAGTTTTTAAGCTTTGTCTGATAAAACTCTCTCCATCCCTCTATGTTGAGTATTTTCATTTTAAGCAAATATCTTAATATAGAGGTGTGTAGTGAAATTTATCTCTGGGATAAATTCAACCCCACCCCTCTATAATGATTTTTTGCATTTTTAGCAATTATTTCAAAATAGATTGTTGTAGTTGAATTCATCCCTTATGGGAGATAAATTTTAATCCATTCCTTTATGTTGATATTTTTTCATTTTTATCAATTATCTCAACATAAAGTTATGATTTGGACTTTATTTCTTTGGATGAGCTCTAATGTACAATTTTATAATATTAGGATTTGCATTTTTAGCAAATCTCTTTTATTATTTAATTGTCCATTATGAATTCATCCATTATCCTTTTTTTATTATTTTTATTTTGTATTTTTTATTTTAGATTCAATAAATACATTTGTGAGTGATTATGATTGAGATATTGTTGATGTATAATTGAAGATTCTATTCCAATTCAAGGCTTAAATGGGTTTGATCTCCTCCTCTTAATTACTTTTAGTTTAATCCTCACATGCCTTTTTTTGTATGCATTATTTTTATTTTTTTGGATAATGATTATTGAGGGCTAATCTCCCGTTTATGGGATGAAATTTTGAAGCCCTCATGAGTCCAATTTTGTTAGTTTACTTATTAGGACAATTTTTTTTATCTCACTTTTCTTAAATTAGCTTTTAGTTCTTAATTAGTAGTTATAAAAATTAGTATAGTTATTTAGTTAAAAAAATCCCTTGAAAAACCCATAAAAAGTATGAATAGAAAAAATAGAAAAATAATAATAAAATGCAAATGAATTTACACATATGGCTTCGCTTATTTTGTGTTTCACCCTTAGATTTGGATTGATACCTCACTTACCGCTATATTCTAGTTTTGTTCTACTTTTATAGGTTTGTGAAGATTTTTAATGGAAAGAGGAATTGTACAACAACAAATACAATAGAGACGCAATTTTTTTATCTATCATAACCCTCTTGTCATTGGACTCTTCGCTTTGGGGCGTATAACTACTGATAACTACAATGAGTGGATTAACATAAATATGAAAAACTTTTCATTCCAAAAACTTTGATTGAACATACAATGAAAACTAAAAATAAGAACTAGTTTTAAAGAATAAACTTAGGATTTCAAACCATGATAACTTTGTGAATCTTGTCAGTGATCCAAATAAAAAGAAATGCGTTGATGACGATGATGATCTTACTGCCTTCCCAAGGTTTCCAAAAACCTTGCCAAAATCTGTCGAAAGCCTCAGATCTTCTAGTATATGATCCTCCCAAAGTAAGTCTTGCTTATGTGCACTCTCGAATATGAAAACTTGGTATAATACGAGATAAATCACTTTCATTATCGTCATCCCTTTAAAAAAAGCGTGAATAGTATTTTTCCTCTCCCTTGCTAACCCTCCATAATAAACATTCTCTTAAAACTCCACCCTAGCTTACACACACACACACACACACACACACACACACACATATATATATATATATATATAATATTTGGGCTCAGCTAAACTAGGTTTCCAGAGAGTCTGGGCCTACCACTTGGGTAATGGACTATGCTAGGCACCCAAGACTAAATAATTAAATTAACTTCGAAATAAAAATAAAAAATCTAAAATCACATCCCCATAATTTATTTCCTTTATTTACTTAATCGTGATCAATTCCACTTAATAATCACAGTTACACTCAATTAAATTATCTCAAAATCACTCGAAAGAAAGAGTTCTTGTTTGCAAAGTTTCTGTGGTGCATGATATGATTCTCCGTGTTAAGTATACATGATCATCTTAATCAAATCAATTCGTTGCTAATTGATTTTGATCAACTATTAAGGGGATATCATAACTTAAGAGTGTTTTCATAGTAATATGATTCTCTGCGTTAAGTATATTCTCATTTTATTATGCTAATGTTGTCATTATCATGTTATAGAGTTTCATTATAGTGCCCGAAAATAAGAATTTAAGCACTAAATTGTGTTACACCTAATTATGATCATTTCTTTCTCACTTACATAAGTGTTTCTTATCGATCGACTGAGGGATTTCTTCACAGGGGTGGAGAAAGGGTTTGTCTAACCAATTATTTGTTTTCGTACTCTTATATTTCCATATACATCACTCTTCCTCCTATAGTCTTCCTCTCAATCCCTTACCTTTGTTTCTCCCATATTTTTCCCTTACACATTTTTATCTTCCATCCTCTTACCTTTGCATATCCCTCCCTCTCTTAATTTCATTCATCTTCTTCGGTCTAACTCTGCTCACAGTATACTAGTAAAATATTCATTACTTTTACTTTTTAGCGAAATATTATCTTAAGTTTTTTATTTATTATTTTATCGTTACTTCTTCCCTATGGTAAAGAAAATATATCTTGCGGGTCAATTTGATTAAAGATCAAAACCTGGATGGAACCAGTCAAATACACATAAAAATTATCTTTTTAATCCATAACCCAAACCAGAAACCTAGACTGTAATGCTACATGTGTTTTGAAATGCGATGCACTTCCCCATTGCAATACACTAAAATCGTAATTTGAGAAACATTTTCCTATCGTTTCCATACAATGCAGAAATGTTTCAAAATGTACTAAAAAGAAAACTCGAGATATGCTTATTTGATGTGTATATTATTAATTCCACTATAAATGATCCTAAAAGCTTGCACATCATAACAGTGTTATATGATGTGAACTATTTAGCCTTTGTAATGACAATAGTATTCTGAAGTAACTCTACTTGTTTGAACAAAGCGATATAAATAAGCCTATCCCCGTCATACCAAAATTTTTGGGGTATGGCGTTTGCGTTTCGATTCCCATTAGACGAAAAAATAATAATAATAAAAGCAGGAAGATTCTAAATGAGACACATAAAAGAAAGGGTTGGGCAATACAAAGGAAAAAAAAAATCAACGAATAAAATATAAATACCTTTCAAAATACTTTCATTACAAAGTAAACAAATTTCAAAATTAAATGTCTTATGTCGTCAAAGACCCTTTATATATAAGTACGCCAAAGAATAAATCAACCAATACTAAAGATTTTACCAAAATATCATTAATAAATATATAGTTACACGTAGAAAATGGTAAGAGTGAATCAAGAGACAAATGTATAAACCCTAAATAATAAATGCACCTTAGATCAATAATGAAGAAGTGGTTGAATAGATTTAAAGATCTAGAGAGAAAGAAATGAGTGAATCAATTTGAAATTATTGAACTAAAAGAATTGTTGTGCGTTGTTAACTTCTAAAAATGGTGTCTGGATCAGGGGCCTAGATTAAGTACACCCAACCTTAAACTATAGAAGATAAAGAGAGAGAGATCCATGTTATATTATTCTAGATCACGTATAGTAGAAAAAACCTAAGAGAAAAATAGATGGAAATCGTGTTTGCATGGTTCAACCTAAGATGGTACTAACATTCACAGGTGTAGCAATGATTGTATTAGTTTAGTGGGCAAAAGCCATAGATGAATGGATCATACAAGATTTATTACTCACTCTAGAAATGGGCAGCATAACAGTAAAAAATAATCTCTCAATCCCTTGAATGAGGTGTTGCGTATCATATTCATATGTGCCGTGAGTGGGAAGAGAGGGAAAAAAGTATAGTGGGATAGGTGTCATGCCTTTATAAGTGAGGCATGTACACCTTTACATGCATAGTGGAAGAAATAGGATGGATACACAGTATCATCAATAGTGGAGGAATAAAATACTTTAAACCCTACATGCATGTCTACTTAGTGTCAATGATGTCATCACCACTACTTAGCGCAAGCTTGCTTACGGTGTTAATTAACACTGTCAATAGACATAAGCTGGGTAAGTTAAAGTAACTGCCTACGACACTGGTGCCAAGAAGAATGCTATAGGATGATAAGGTTGTAGTCTGAGTCGGCCTCTTCTAGACCATGGAAATCCAGTTATGACTACGTAATTGGTTCCCTGACCGCACCATATTTATGGTACAAAAACTGCCCTTAAGACTTCGCTAGTGATTGAGGAAAGAAGCAGATTTTAGGAAGTGCTTTGCAGGTGGGAGTATCTGTTGAGTTGATTGAGCTAGTGAAGTGTTATTGGCCTAGGTAATCTTTATCATCTTGAAATCTTCTCGACGCGCGCTGAACAGATTGGCTTGTATCATTTTCCATTTTTAGGTTAAACTTAACACATGTTTCTAACTGGGTTTTGGTGCCCAGAGTAATCATCACACGCTCATGGGGTACCGCGCGGCGACTGTTCGTTTTTCCAAGAATGACATCACGCGCCATGATTAAATGTTGCCGCCCTTTTTAATTATACATAGTTATTTTAAAATCCCTTTTTCCTTTTTCCAATTGATCGCCTTTCGATGAGTGAGTTTTTAAAGAGAGAAATCCATAGCCTTTCAAATCCTTCTTCGTTAATCTTAGAAATCTTTTCCATTTATGCCACAGCAAACGGTCTCCCTAAGATTTTTCCTTACTTTTCTTTGGGGTTGAGGCGCTTTTAGTTGTCTTCGAAAGTATTTAGGGAATTTCAGGTGCGCCCCATATTCTTTCTCTACATTTTTAGGGTTTTTCATAAATACCCTCTTTTCTAGCCATTTTTGCCACCTTAATCTTGTTGTGGTTAAACTATTAGTTGATAATTTGTTGGGTTGCTGGAGGAACATCGATATTTCGACGAATATTGAGTTATTTGTCCAAGGATTTTAATTTGTTTAGGGTTTTCTAATTTAGCAAAGTCGGCGTCTTTTCCCTAATTGTCCTTTTCACCCTCTCTTTGATTTTACCTCATTTATGAGTTACGAACCCCATGTACATAGGTGGTTTGAGTACTTGGCTGACTTAGAACGATTGTGCCTAAGAATTTTGGAACGGAATTTCCTAAGGTCTCTTTAAGTTACCCATCCTAAAGATGATCCATAACACCCTAGGTTTACCCCTACTGTTGTCTTGTCCCTAGGGTCTGCTCTACAGCCCCCAGTAGTGGGACATGAGTCTTTCATTATTGTAGATACCACTATGGTGGACTGTTATTTTAGTGGGGATAAACTCATTAACACTATGTTAATGCCCATAATTAACCTGGATCCTTCCCCTCCTCATACTGCTCCTAATGATCAGATGACATCCACATCTCCTGTTGTGGTACCCCTCACTAATGAGGGTACTTCTAGGGCCTCTGACTCCTAGGATCCATCCACCATCGAAACTATAAATCATGGAAATGATATCTTAGAGGACGAACTGGAGGATTTGAGGGACACATATAACATCCCAACAAGCATATCTATATACCTTCCGGACTCTGATGAATGGGTCTATAAGCGGCTTAATGATGATGATATATACTTCCTAGTTTGGGCTTTACAGGTGGGATTTATACTTCCTCTTCACCACCAACATCAGATTAATTCGCAGGGTTTATAGTGTGGCTCCTACTCAGCTCCTAACAAATTCCTACGGATCCATCCTTAGGTCCATGGTGTATTGGCATCTTCACATGGACTTTGACTTGAACGATATGACATCTTTCGGTTGGTATACAGTTTAAAAGACAATGCCAAATCCAATGGCTACTACTATTTATTGCCTCGAAAGTGTGACTAGAAGATATTGAAGGTTCGAAAGACGAGCAATCACAGTTGGAAAAACCAATTCTATTTTATAAAAGGCATCTAAAAGTTATATTATCGAGAGAGAAATAGGTCTTGCAATATTACTTGTGCGTAGTGCTCCCCCACCATAATGGTACGCACTTAACAATTCATTATGTTATACTTGATTTCATTTATGCTTACTGACCTCATTCCATGTTCGTTTTTTGCAGTGAAAAAGGTTGTGAAGCTTCCACCTGTGCTAAAGGATTTGATTAGGACCACATGCACCCCCAACCACATAGAGTTCAAGAATATTGTAAGGACAATTTTTTATATTGTCCATTATCAATTAGGTATGTAGTATACCGCTACAACCATCGAAGAATAATTCAAGATCAGTTAAGCATCAAGACAGATCCGAATATCAAAGTTCTTCAACATTCAAAGTCTTCGCGAGATAAATTTTGTAAAGGTTGTGTTTTAATTTCTTAGCATTTCACTTACAGCGTTGGGATATTTTTTATTAAATATTTTCTAAGTGTTGGAGCGAACTTTTTAAGTCTTTCGTTAAAAATATTTTTTGAAGTTTTAAGGCGGAACATTTAATGGCGAAAGAAATAAAACATTTATTTTTTTAACAATCTCGTTCAAGTGAAAGGCCTTTGTCCCACGATGTCGTTTGAATGACACGTGTATCTGTTCGAGCGAGCCGCCACCTTAGATTTTCTATAAGTTGGTTTTTCCAACTTCGTTTTTGTTCATAAGAGCTAAGATTACTATTTTACAAAACTTGCTACTGCAGAAACGTTTCTCTTCTCTTTTAGGACTTTAATCCCTTTTGTTTTTCAATTCACAAGATCCCAATAGTTTGTGTGAATTGTTTTGGAACCCAAGAACACATCTTGTGTCAAGTTTCTCTTGTATAGAAGATCTCTACGGGTGATTTAGGTGCTCTTAAGGGGAGTACTGAGCTGAAGATTATTGCGTGTCAATAGGAGTGAATGTGGTTATTCCTATGTTGAATTGGATCTGCGGTTCTGGATGACTCTAGGTTGCGGTCAATATGGGTTTTCTGCGGTTAACTCATTGCGGATTTTATTGTAATCATTATAAGTATAATAGTGAAATAAAGGTTTTACCCAAAAGTTTTTTTTCCCTAAAATCTGTGAGTTAGCAATTTTATTTGGGATGGTTTGACACATAACCACACACGTAGTTGCATGTTTAGGGGATGATTTAATTTGCTCTAAAATTGACTTCACCTAAATAAGTTTAAATTGGGAATTGACGAATTTATTCAAATCGATGTCGCACCGGCACACTCTTTCTAATTGGTACCAGAGAAAGATTATCTAATTTATCGAGTGATCCTTGTTTTTCACAAATTTTGTGTGATATTGATTTTTTTTAAATCTTATTTTTAAAAATTATCGCAATGTTTTTGAATGAAAAACTATATAATCGGTTGCCAATTTTAGTGAGTCTAATTATGCTTACTAGAAAGCCTGCATGAAATCACATTTAAAAGCAATCAATGAGAGAGTTTGGGTAATTTTGAAAGAGTCTAGACTCCTCCCACTGTCACCAAAAATAATGCCACGAATTCAAAACCTGTGTCAAACTGGAGTGAGGACGAGTTTAGGTGGAGCACTTTTAATTCACATGGTCTTAGTGCAATTTCTGTACATGTCACCCCCGACGAGTTCCGGCGTATTATGACGTGCATCACGTCTAAAGAAGCGTTGGATGTTTTACAACTCACCTACGAAGGAACTAACGCAGTTAGAGAGTCTAAAATTCATAATTTAACTACTCAATTTGTAACAATAACCATGCTTGAGACTGAGTATTTTGATGACTTTTATGCATGTTTGTCTGACATTGTCAACACTAGTTTCAATCTTGGTGAGCCTATACCTGATCCATGAGTGGTTAAAGAGATTTTAAGATCGCTTCCAAAATGTTTTATCCCTAAAGTGACTATTTCGAATACCTTAGGTAATTTGAGTCATCTGAAATTAGAATAACTGGTAGGAGACGGTGGTGTCAATTGTTGTGCAACACAAATAAATATGAAAGAGGTAATGACCAAGAAAGAACAAATAAAACGTCAATCACACAACAACAGGTGTACGTGGTTCAGCAAAGATGTGCTTACGTCCACGGTGGTGCAGTCAGTATTATTTCTCTATATTCTGAAGAGTAAGTACAGAGAATACAACTTGTCCTTTGCCCCGGACCTAGGGTTTAATTTATATATGTGTATGCTAGTTAGTGGAGATGATGGGTTCCTTCATATTAGCCATCTTCCCTATCCCTTCCCTTCATGGGATTGTGCTCCCCTATAACTTCTCTTCATGGGATCGTGGGGAGAGACCGGATCAATATGAAAGATAGAGGGCCTGGACTTTGGGCCGCCAGAACTGGGCTACTCATCCAGGCCCATGGTTCTCAATTATGGGTACCTACAATTGCCCCTAAATTTGTTGGGCCATGTTTATGGGTCCAATGAATTTAAATGATCAACCATTATGGATGATTTGTGATTCTTCAAAAAGTGTGAAGTTGCTTTGGCGGCACCCGCTTCACTATCCGTGCGCTATGATTAGAATTGAAGGCTTGTTGGGATAGCCACTTCTTCATTCGTCGTTTCAGCCTTTCCAGTATTCTTCCTTCTTTTGAGAACTCTAGCGCCTCGTACCTTCCTCTCTGAATTCCCATTCCCATTGCTTCTTAGTCGTCTTGAGCTCGTGCTTCTTCATCACTCGAACCGATCTTCTGTTTTGTGTGTTCTTGTGCCCTTTCTTTGCACTTTCTCTTTGGTTTGTAGGATTTGAGTTTTTCAATGGCGAAGATTGGAAATAGGTCAATCTCTGAGTTTAGGAAGTTATACAATATTCCTGAGTGGGTAGATATTGAATGTTGTGCCTCCCCTCTTAGGAATGTTAGGGATATAGAGGATGCTCACTGGATCCATGTTTTGTTGCTCTCCCAGGGGGGGCTTATTTTTCCCCCTAATGATCTATTTCTGCATTTTTTTGGTTATTTTGATATTGTTCCCGCACAGTGCTCGCCCAATGTGTGGAAGATAGTAAATGGCGTCCATAGAATAAACCAGTTGTATGGTACTAGGTTAGGACTTGCTGAGATCTGTTTATGCTATTCCTTCTCTCGAACTAGCTCAGGTGTTTTATACCTCAAAGCTAGGAGTCCTGATAGGGTATTGGTAGTAAACCTACCTGATTCCCATAAGGACTACTGGCAAGAGGGTTTCCTCGTTAGGAATTGGCAGTTCCCTCCCCAGTTTGAAGGGTCGAGGTCTGAGAGGTTCACTGTCCCGTTTTATGGGGAAGAATATATAGGTAGACATTGTACTGTTATTTCAACCCTTGCTGGCTTGTGATTTTTCTAACCTCTTTGCTTTTTCTTTCTCAGCGAGGACAAAGAATTTGGAGCCTTCTCTCAGCGAGGTTCGCATCTCGGAGTTGGTGAAAGCTTGGAATATTAGGGAGCCTCTGGGTGACGGCGAGCATCCCAGGTCTGCTGCCTTTTTGCTTGAGTACAAGAACACAGGCTCCAGCTTCATAGCTCGACTTGTGGAAAGTGTGCTAGAGTTTGATTTTTTGGGAGAGACAACTGCTAAGCCGATACCGTTGGACGAAGAAGAGAGCAGTTTTGAAAGTGAGCCTGCTGGTAATCTCGGTGAAGGGAGTTCTGATAGTAGCAGCTCTTCTGATTCTGAGGAGGCTTCTAAGGCTCGAGGATCGTCGAGTACTTTTAGCAGTCTTGGTGAAGGTATGCCTCCAAGGAAGAACCTGATCAGAGATGATGATGATGATGACCACGTGCTCCTTGCACAAAGGTCAAAGAAACAGAAGACTGTATCTGGGGTTGTGGCTACAGGTTCTCGGCCTTCCTCTCAGGAGCAAGAGAGGAAGAGGAGAGAAGAAGAGCAGGTAAAGGAGAGGGAGAGAAAGAATGAGGAGGAGAAGAAGAAGGTGGAATAAAGGAAAAGGGTCGAGGAGAGGAGGAAGAGAGAGAGTGAGAGGGAGGAGGAGAAGAGGAGAGTTGAGGCAAGGACGAAGGCCGGGCAGGCCTTAGTTCCAGTGTCTGCTCTGCCAGAGGGAGCTTCCGTGGCAATCTCCCATCAGCTAGCTCCGGCCCTGCTTGAGAGATCTGTCCTCCCGGCTGATCGCCAAAGGGAAATAGGTTCGAAGCATCTGGCCCTTCAGGCTAGTCAGAGGCTTGCTCTGGTAAGGTTTCTTTTCCTCTCGTGTTTTGCTGACTTCTCTTACTTTCCTTTTCTTATATCTCTTTCTTTTTCGTAGTTCGTTACCGACTTTGCTGTACTGTATCGCTCACGCGACGAGCTGGTGAAGAAGAATAGCGAATTGGAGCAAGAAAACTCTGCCTTGAAGCTGAAGGGTAAGGAGCTCGAGGCCAGTTTCAAGGCTGTTGATGCTGCTAGGATCTCGTCTAATTTGGCCCTTGCCACTTCCGCTCGCGAGAAAGATGATGCGGTCAGGGAGCTGGGCGAGATGAGGAAGGCTTATGACCTGGTATGTACGAGCAAGCTGGACCTTGCAGAGAAGATCAGAGTTCTGTCCGAGCAACTGGAGGCAGAGAAAGCCCAGGCAGCCACCATAAAGGAGGACTCATACAACTCTGGGTGGGTTGTTGCTTATGATGATGCTGAGGCTCAGATTGGCTACATCAGCCGTCTGAATTTCAAGAAGGGCTGGAACAAAGCTCTTATAGCTGCTGGTGTGGATGCTGAGTCTCCCTTGTTTGATGATCACGACCCGGGTCCCAAGCCAACTGTGGACGAAGAAGCTCCTGCTCCAATTATCGAGGGTGTTGATCTTCCCTCGGATACAGTTCCTGCTGAGGGGGATACTTCTACTGCAGCTGATAAGGGGAAGTAGCCAGACACCGCTAGGCAGTCTGAGGTTGCCAGTTAATCTATTTTTTGGATTTCCTTTTGTACTTTTTGCTTGTAATCTCTAAGTTTTTTCTGCTTGATGTACTTGGCCTTTATTAATGAATGATAAGATTCTCCATTTTGTTTACGCTGATCCTTTTTTATCTTCTATCTTTCTTTTATCTGTAGTTGGTTGATGTGGATGACTATATTCCTGTTACCTCCCAACTGGGTAGGACTCTTGGTCCTAATGCAAGCCCTGCAGTTCTCCAGGCCTTTGCTAGACTTTGCAGGTTTGCTAAATCAAGGAACCAAAAATATAAGGATCAGCCCGAGCTAGTGGCCAAGTTGAAGGACAGGCTCCAGGAGATGGGAGAAATCGGTGCTTCAGTGCAAGAAGAAGTCAGTGCGCGGAGAGCAAGGTTGCTGGAGGCCACCGAGATTAACCAGGTCGGGGAGTTCCTGCAGCAGGAGAATGAAGACTTGAGGAGGGAAGTCCTAAGGCTTAAGGAGCATTCGCCGAGCATTGCTTCGGCAGTCCTACAAGGCTCTTCTTCGTCGCGAGCTGCTCGGCCTTCCCTCCCGCGTTCTGGTAGGAGTGCCAGGGGTAGGAACAGTGAAGTCGAGGAACAGCGTGAGAGGGAGATGGAGGAGCTGCACGGTGACGTTTGGCGAGCTTATGTGACTGCTGCTGGGCTCCAGAGGGATGTCACCCGACTACGGCATTTGTTTAAGAACGGTCCTCGACAAGTGTGGTCTGATGGCTACGATCAAGGATGGTTGGATGCTCCAACGAGATTATCAAAGTTCCAGGAGCTCTCCTTCATCAGAGGGTGGTTGAGTGCCCTCAAAGAGCTGCAGGTTCCGATGAACTCGACGTTGTGGTATCGACACGAGATTTCCTCCTCCACTCTGATGCCCAATCCATTCAGGCGGGATGATCGATGGATCCCCATTGATGCCATTCCCTGGCAACTATTGGAATTGGACGCAAATGAGGTCATGGAGGATCTCGCCCCTGCTCCTGATGATGGAAGGAGAGCTAAAATTGCTGATTATCTTGCTCGGAGGCTTCCATTTCCTTGAGATTTTGTTACTCTTTTTCTTTTTGATAATTGTAAATGCTTTGGCGAGCTTCGCCGACTAAACATGTATTATCATTGTTTGTAAATATAAAAAATTAATGAAAAGTTCGAGTTTTGGGCGATTTTGCCGACTAAACGTGTTCATCCAATCCTTTTATATTTTGCTTGCTTCACAATCCTTTTTATTTTGTCATGTGAGTGTCCGCCCAGTCCAGTACAAGAATACTATTGCGCCTTCACTTTACCTTTTAGGTTGTGTCGTCACACTCCCTTAGGCCTAAGTAGGGAAATTTGGCGAGGACACACCCGGTATTGGATGTCATCATCCGATCAGGATTTTGTTCAACTAAAGTAGGTTTGATGCCTAAGAATACTCTGTAGGGCTTCATATATTGCCACGGGCAATGCTAAGAGGTCTGTCGTGCTTTATGACGATGACCTGAGGAGGGGTGTTCCCCTGCTATGTCGACCATTATGCCAGTGGTTTGGAAGGGATGCGTAATAAAATATGGCCGTTACTAATCAGAGAGTGATTAACTGAGAGATTTTCATTAGTGAAATGAGAAATGAACTGTCTTTTCTCATAACGAATACAATAAAAGATTTAACAACAGAATTCCTAAAAATAGAACTTCTTGAGATTAGCTGCGTTCCATGCTCGTGGTATCTCCCTGCCCTCCATCGTTTCCAAATGATAGGCACCCTGCAGGTCGTCTCTAATTATCTTATAAGGTCCTTCCCAGTTTGGGCCCAGTTTACCGTCTGATGGCTTCACTGTGTTGCCCAGGACCTTTCTTAGAACATAGTCCCCAGCTCTGAATCTCCTCGGGTTGACCCTCTTGCTGTAGTGCTTCGCGAGCTGTTGCTGATAGCTCGCAAGTTTCACTAGGGAAAATTCCCTGCGCTCGTCGGCTAGGTCGAGTTCAGCGAGCAAAGCTTCATCGTTCTGGCTTTGTTCGACAAGGTCGGATCTCATTGTTGGCAATCCCGCCTCTAGTGGGATGATTGCCTCCATACCATATGTTAGTGAGAATGGCGTTTCTCCTGTTGCTCGCCTAGGAGTCGTTCTGTATGCCCATAGGATATGCGGTAGCTCGGTTGCCCATGCGCCTTTGGCTCACTCTAACCGTTTCTTCAATCCAGCGATCACTGTTTTGTTGGAAGCTTAAGCTTGTCCATTGCTTTGAGGGTAAGCTACCGAGCTGAAATGGTGCCTGATTCCGTGTTCGTTGCAGAAGTCTTGAAAAGGGCCACTCTCGAACTGTGTTCCATTGTCAGTGATGATGGTCCTGGGGATTCCGAATCGAGTGATTATATTTCTCCATACGAACCTCATCATGTCAGCATCTCAGATGTTCACCAATGGCTCTGCCTGGATCCACTTGTTAAAGTAGTCAGTTGCAACCAATAGATATTTGCGGTTACCGACAGCAGTGGCCAGTGGTCCCACGATGTCCATCCCCCATTGGGCGAAAGGCCAGGGGCTGGTCAGGGATTTTAATTCGCTGGCGGGCTGGTGGACCATAGGAGCGTGAAGTTGGCATTTCAGGCATTTGCGGACATATACTGCGGAGTCCTTTTGCATGTATGGCCACCAATAGCCTTCCTTCATTGCTCGGAATGCTAAAGACCTTCCTCCAACATGAATTCCACAGATTCCTTCGTGAAGCTCGTGAAGCACTGCCTTGACATCGCCTGGGTGGACGCATCTAAGGTAGGGACCGGAGAAAGATCTTTTATACAAGTCGCCTCCTGTGGATAAGTGAAAGCGAGCAGCTTTGACTCTTATCTGGTGGGCAGTTCTCTTGTCCTCTGGAAGCATTTCGTGCTTTAAATAATCCTTCAAGGGATCTATCCAGCTGGGGGCTGATTCCAATTGGAGTATTGGTTTCGCGTTTTGAAGCTCGCACTTGCTGTGAATGCTTGGGCCACTGAGGAAATCGATAGGGATGACCCTTTTAAGGCTAGAATCAACTGCCGAACTCAGGGCTGCTAGCGCATCAGCGTGGCTGTTTTGCCCCCTGGGAAACTGTTGGATGTTGATCTCTTCAAAGCTCGCCATTAAGTTTTTCACTAGGGAGAGGTAAGCTGACATTCTTTCATCCTTCGCATTATAGTCCCCACTTATCTGATTGGAGACTAGTTGCGAATCACTGAATACCTGCAAGTGCTTTGCTCCCAGAGTTTGCGCCTTTTGGAGACCTGCTATTAGGGCTTCGTATTCTTCTTCGTTGTTGGAAGCTGCAAATCCCAGCCTGATGCCTTTCTCAAGGACTGTATTTTCTGGGGTGATGAGAACAATTCCTACCCCTGCCCCCTTTGAGTTGGAGGCTCCATCAACGAATAGTTTCCAGCTTTCCATTGTAGCTTGGTAGTTTTGATCTGTTGGCTTAGGCTGGTCGAGGGGTTCTTCGCCTGTGAATTCGGCTATGAAATCAGCAAGGATTTGACCCTTGATAGCTGTCCTTGGTTGAAATTGGAAGTCAAATCGATCGAGCTCGACTGACCATTTAGATAGTCTGCCGACAAATCCTCCTTCCTTAGGATAGCCATGAGGGGGTGTGATGTAAGGACGATGATCGAATGAGCTTCGAAGTAATGCTTCAGTTTCCTTGAGGCCATTACTAGGGCAAATGCGAGCTTTTCCAATGGTAGGTAGCGCTGATCGGCATCTAATAAGGTTTTGCTCGCGTAATAGACTTGATGTTGGATTCCTGTAACTTCACACATTAGCGCTAAGCTGACAGTATGACTGGATACAGAGAGGTAGAGGTACAAAGAGTCCATTTGATGTGGTATGACAAGCAATGGTGGAGAGCTTAGGTAGTACTTGAGTTCGTATAATGCTCGCGAGCAATCTGGGGTCCATTCTACTGTTTTGCTGCCTTTTAAGAGTTGGAAGAAAGGCTTGCATCTCTCGGAGGATTTAGAGATGAAACGATTTAGAGCAGCGAGCATTCCAGTGAGCTTCTGTACATCTCGGATTGTGCGAGGAGGTTTCACCCTGTTGATTGCATCAATCTGGTCCGGATTAGCCTCTATGCCTCGCTTGCTAACCAAATACCCAAGAAATTTTCCTAACTGGACACCGAAGGAACACTTGCTCGCATTGAGTTTCATTCGGTACTTCCTGAGGATTTCGAAAGTACTTGACAGGTCCGAGAGGTGATTCTTCTTCTCCTTTCTCTTGACGAGCATGTCGTCGATGTAGACCTCCATTGTGTCTCCCATTTGATTCTTGAACATTTTAGTAACTAGCCTCTGATAGGTTGCCCCTGCATTTTTTAGCCCGAAAGGCATGACCTTCTAACAGTATAAACCAACCGTCGTGATAAACGCCGTTTTGTCTTGATCTGGGGCATACAGGGGAATCTGGTGATATCCTGAGTACGCATCCAGGAAACTCATTCGTTCATGAGCTGCGGTGGCGTCTACTAGTTTGTCTATTTTTGGAAGAGGGAAGCTATCCTTGGGGCAGGCTTTGTTGAGGTCAGTGAAGTCTATGCAAACTCTCCACTTCCCGTTGCTTTTCGGAACTACCACTGGGTTGGATAACCATTTGGGGAATTGCACTTCCCGTATGGATCCTGCATCCAGTAGTTTTTTTACTTCTTTTACTATTGCTCTGGCTTTCTCGGGAGCAGTTCGCCGTGCCTTCTGCGCTATCGGCTTGAATGTGGGATCGATGTACAACTGATGGCAAACCATATTGGGATCGATTCCTGGCAACTCATAGGGTTCCCAAGCAAAAACATCTATGTTGCTTCTGAGTAAGGTTGACAAATCCTTTTGCTCTTGGTCGGTGAGTGACGCTCCGATCAGGAAGACTCTGCTGTTGTCGCCTTCTTTAGCTGTCACTTCTACCAGGTCCTCGACGACATGCTCGGAGGGGAGGAGCCTGGTCTCTTCCACTCCAGGCCTTCCATATTTTAATTGCTATTTGGAAGGAATTGCACCTTCCTCCACTTTCTCGCTGGGTTGAACGGCTTTTTTCTCTCGCTTTGGTCGGATGGACGATATGAAACACTTCCTTGCCATCGCCTGGTCGCCATGTATCTCCATTACTCCTCGCTCGGTGACATATTTGAGTTTCTGGTGGTAGGTCGAGGAGACTGCCTTCATTGCATGAAGCCATCCCCTGCCGAGGATGGCCTGATACGGTGAATCGATGTCGACCACCAAAAATTCGATCATCTTGGAAACATTTCTAGCACGCACTGGCAGTACTATTTTTCCCAGAGGCATGGTCATTTTTCCAGCGAAGCCGACCAGAGGGACAGTGGTTCCCTTTAGGTCGGCGATGTTCAACTTCAATTTCCGGAATAGGTCGATGTATATTACTTCGGATGAGCTTCCTTGATCGACGAGCAGCCTGTCGATGTCAAAGTTGGCTATCCTGAGTGTAATGACTAAGGCATAATGATGTGGGGTCCTTACTCCCACAATATCTTCATCCGTGAAGACAATATGCTTTTTGTAGTTGATGTCCTCTGCTCGCCGACGTTTTCCTGACTGTGATTTTGCTGGGTCAATCTGAAAAGCCTGCATTACCGTTGTCAGTTTCTTTACCTCCATTCGAGCTGAGTTACCTTGGATCTTCTTGACGTCAGATACTCCGTGGATTACTACGAATTCGTGTCCGACGTCATCTTCCAATACGTTGTCGGGTTTCGCCTCTTTGTGGGCAGTCACTTTTTCTACCTTCTTTTCCACAAAGTCATTCAAACGTCCGGACTGGGCCAACTCCTCGAGGTGGGACTTAAGAGCCTTGCAGTTCTCGGTCTTATGCCCTCCCTCTTTGTGGAAGGTGCATATTAATGCATTGTTTCTTTTCGAGGGGTCTCCCCTCATTTTCCGGGGCCATTTGATGAACGGCTCATCCTTGATCTTCACGAGAATTTTGTAAATCTTCTCTTTGAAGACGGTGTTGACCGCCTAGAACGATTTTGTTGTGTCAGTGTTCCCTCCGCTTTTGGAGCCATTCTTGCCCCCACTATTTCCTCCTTTCTTCTGGTTTTCAACTTTCTCACTTCCCCTGGTAGTGAGCTTGGCTCGACCGTTCTCTCCTACATTAAAGCGGGTGACGTCTTCCACCTTTGCGTATTTCTCAATTCGGGCCATCAGGTCATCAATGGTCATAGCTTCCTTCTTCGTCAAGGACTGGTAAAGGAGGGAAGAGCTAGGTAATCCGATTTTGAAGGAAGCCACTGCCACCTCTTCCGCGCAGTCCTCAATCTCGTTAAATAACTCCCAGTACCTCTTTGCATAGTATCGGAGTGTTTCTTGAGGCATTTTCTTCATGGTTAATAGAGCATCCATCCTTTTGGGATGGGAGCTGCTGGTGATGAACCGGGTCGTAAAGAGCTCGGCCAGGGATTTGAAATTTCTGATGGATCGGTGAGGGCGTTTTTCGAACCATTTCTGAGCCACGTCATGGAGGCTCGAGGGGAAAATACGGCACATCAGCACATCCCGGTGATTCCAGAGGGTCATGGCCTGCCGGTACTACCTGACATGATCAATGGGATCGGTCTTCCCGTCATAAATCTTGAACCTTGGAATGGAAAATTTCTTGGGAGCCTCTTCCTCTTCAATTTCCTTCATGAAGGGTGACTTCATCTGGGTCTTGAGAGCTCTCCTGGCGAGTTCTCTGGTCGACCTGGTACCACGGTGAGCTGGATGCTAGTCCATTTCTCTACGGACCAGGTTCCGTATGTTTTCGTTGCTGCGAGCAGGGCTCTGGTAGCGGCGAGTTTTTCTTAATTGTTCGCGGAGGTCGTCATCTGAGTCGCCGCCTTTTACCCCTTGATATTCCCTCCTAGGGCTCCTTCCTCGGCTGTGAGATTTGCTCGCCTAAGGGCTAGGAGTGCGATAGGGGTGCCTCCTGGTATCAGGACGTAGTTCCTTCTCCAGTCTTTCCAGTCTCCTTTTCAAGCGAGCATTCTCAGCCTCGTATCTGCGAGAAGACTCCCTCTGCTCGTGGAGCCTTGCCTCGTATGCATCAATCAATCTGGATATCTGCGTGGACTTGGTCGGTCCTTGACTTTCTTCTGAGTCTGGCCTTTCTAAACGAGCCCCATGATCCGAGCGTCGGACTTCAGACCTAATCCTGCGAGGTGAAGGTGGCTCTTGAATGTCTCCTTCTTGAAGAGCGTTGCTGTGGTGACCAGACATCTTATATTCTTTTCTTGGCGTGGGCTCTTCTCGGGAAAGATGAACGCTTCCCACAGACAGCGCCAATTGTGGTGTCAATTGTTGTGCAACACAAATAAATATGAAAGATGTAATGACCAAGAAAGAACAAATAAAACGTCAATCACACAACAACAGGTGTACGTGGTTCAGCAAAGATGTGCCTACGTCCACGGTGGTGCAGTCAGTATTATTTCTCTATATTCTGAAGAGTAAGTACAGAGAATACAACTTGTCCTTTGCCCCGGACCTAGGGTTTAATTTATATATGTGTATGCTTGTTAGTGGAGATGATGGGTTCCTTCATATTAGCCATCTTCCCTATCCCTTCCCTTCATGGGATTGTGCTACCCTATAACTTATCTTCATGGGACCGTGGGGAGAGACCGGATCAATATGAAAGATAGAGAGCCTGGACTTTGGGCCGCCAGAACTGGGCTACTCGTCCAGGCCCATGGTTCTCAATTCTGGGTACCTACAAAGACCTACGTATATATGAAATTGACATGTTTCCTGACAGTGTCGAGCCTAAGGATAAGGATAGAGGGATAGAACTTAAATCACAGTCTAGAAAGAATAAGAAAGTGAGAGTTTCTGAGTCCGAGTCTGATTTTGATATGGACATGCTTGCAAAGAAGTTTAAAAAAATTCTCAAGTTTTTAAAAACAAAAATCTTTTAATAAAAAATCTTTTGTGAAAAATAAAAATGAGGCCAAGGAGAATGGTGAGAAAGAAAGTGAGAAAGAGTAAGAGGATAAGTGTTTTGAGTGTGAGGGGAGAGGCCATAGAGCATTTGAGTGTCCCATTAGGCTAAAGAGAAAGGGCAAAAATATTGCCATGCCAGCCACTCTTAGTGATAGTGGGGAAGATGTGAAAGATTCCGGGGATGATTCTTTACAAGGGAAGTTTGTTTCTTTTTCTTCTAGTCATGTGAGCACACCCAGGTTTTCCCACGATGATGAGGATACTTGTGCACATGAGTCCCCTGAGGACGATTTGAGTCTTTCTAGTGACTCTGAGAGCGAGTGCGCTAGTGAAGGTGATAGTGAGCCCTAGATTTCTTTTAGAGATTTGTACACCGAGACCTTAAAGACTAAAAAAATGAATAAGGAGTTGATTCTTAGGGTCAGAGATTTGAAGAGACAGTTAGAGGGTTTGAGGGATTTTGAGGTGAAAGCGAGTCAACTCGAGAATGTGAAGGTTTCTTTGGGTAAACAGTTGATAGCTTTAGGCTGGGAAAAGAGTGATTTGACCAACACAGTGTCTAGTGTGATGAAACGTGTATCCCAATTCGAGAGTGATCTCGAAAGTTCCTAGGAGTTCAAAGTCCCTTTAAAGAATGCATCTAAGAAGGTTGGAAAGATGGTTCTCAATCCCATTTTGGGTAGAGGTGAGAATTTAGGAATAAGTGATTACGGTGCTTCCACTTCACACGTTGCACCCGAGCCGGTTCCCAAGTTTTTGATTGATCCATATGGATCTCAACCCAACCCACCTAGGCGTCTCGTACCTGATTGGAGAGGGTGTAGGAGACTTTTTGAGATAGGTTCACCTAGGGCTGTTTATGTTGGCACACATTGTAAGAAGAGAGGACACCTTAGGGAGTTTTATTTTATGTTGGGTCATGTGTCACATTTTTCTACTACATGTGTTCACACACACGCACCCACACATGGTGCTCCAGACGAATATACGAGAGACTTTTCCCATATTAGGGAGCAGATAAATTTTTTGGTCAAGACTTCACATGACTTAATGGATGTTTTCCATAGGATGTCACCACCTTTGGAAAACTCCTCTGCACCTAACGGTTGAGGTTTAGAATTGTTTGCTAGCATAGGTTGATTTGCATGATGATATTTTTTCCTATTCCTAGTGTGTACCATTTTTGTACTTATGCTTTTCCTTTTTAATATTTTTTGAAAAAATACAAAAAGATTTTATTTTGATAAAATTTTTGGGAAAATACAAAAAAGATTCTATTTTGATAAATTTTTTGGAAAAAGTTAAAAAGAGTTTTGTTTTTTTTTACACCGTATATGAATGGATATTTAGGTTGACCGAGTCACAATTTCATTCTATATCCCGTGATGATTTGATAGTGTTTTGATATGCATCATCATTTCATTTTTGTGCTTTACAATGTTTAGAGTCATTGAGATGTGATTAGTTGTTACTACTTACATGTTTGACTCATGAGTTCATTTAAATCACACTTGCATTTATTTATTTGATTATTATGCTTGTTTATCACATATTGGTTGGAGTGTTTTCATCTCAATTCTGTCTTTAAAATGAACCATATGGGATAAAACTTGACAATGGAAGTAGTGCATGGAAGTAGTGCATGTAAGAACTGTTTTTCGTGAGGATTTAATTGCAATAAAATAAGATGAGTGAGTCACGAGAAAGGACTCCGAGAATTCAAAATTAACTCATCGTGAAAACCATCGCCGTTTAAAGGAGCTCAAAAAATTTTAAGGCAATAAAAAGATAAATATGCCAAAAAGGGGCCACCTCAAAAGAAAAGTATAAATGATTATTATTTGTGAGGGAGTTTGGATGGAAAGAAATGAAAAACGGGTTTGCACATCCTGATAATGTCATGAAAAAACATTACATATTTTTAGATATTATTGATGTGGGAATCATTCTTGACTTTGATATGTTAATGGATTGAGTCGATGTCATTTAAATTCAACACTTTCGACACCTAAGGACGATTTTAAGATTCATTCGTTAGGAGTACACAAATTCATCATGCACATATGTTATGCTTGATTTCTTTGATTTTCCTATCGAATATGTTCACACTCATTCATTCCGTTTCCATGATTTGGTTGTCTTAGTGTAAATTCATAGTGTGTGATTTTTGTAAAATTATTTTTGCTATTTTGTATGAAAAATTTAAAAATCAAAAATAGTTTGTGGAAGATTTTGAGTTAATCTTTGCATGAGCGTCGTTTGATCCATATTTTCTATGCATTTTTTGTAGTGAAAACTCCACTTTTATTTTGTCTACTCGTTTCCTTGTCTATTTTGATCAATTAAAAGGGGGAGAATGAATTATGGGGGAGATTTGATTATTGATTGATTTATTCTGATATCGTTTCAAACTCTATGCGTCACGAAGGTATTTTCTTTGTCTCATGTGTGTAGGTACAAAATTGAAGATCATTATTTTTACACACCCTGATGAGAAAAGCTTAAAGATTTTAAGATTTGATGTTGAAGATTTTTGAAGAAATGTTTTAGACTTATATGTTTAGTACCTTTTCAGTTTTGGGTTCATGGGAGGGTATTAGATTTGTATAGGCATTTTGATTTGGTAATTCGGATGTTTTTATTTTGTTCCGGCATAGACATAGGGGGATATATATATAAGGAAATTATCTTACATTGTCTGTTATCAATTGAGTATGTTGTATACCGCTACAACCATCAAAGAATAATTCAAGATCATTCAAGCATCAAGACGGATCCGAATATCAAAGTTCTTCAACATTCAAAGTCTCTGCGAGATAAATTTGGTAAAGGTTGTGTTTTAATTCCTTATTATTTCACTTAGAGTGTTGGGATCTTTTTTATCAAATATTTTCTAAGTGTTGGAGTGTACTTTTTAATTTTTTCGTCAAATATATTTTTTGAAGTTTTAAGGCGGAACATTTACTGGAGAAAGAAATAATTTTTTTATTTTTTCAAAAATCTCGTTCGAGCGACAGACATACATCGTTCGAGCGGCATGCCTCTGTCACGCAATGTTGTTTGAACGACATGTGTATCTGTTCGAGCGAGCCGCCACCTTAGATTTTTTATAGATTGGTTTTTTCAACTTTGTTTTTGTTAAGAAGACCTAGGATTACTGTTTTACAAAAACTGCTACTGTAGAAACGTTTATCTTCTCTTTTAGGACTTTAATCCCTTTTGTTTTTCAATTCGCAAGATCCCAATAGTTTGTGTGAATAGTTTTGAAACCCAAGAACACATCTTGTGTCAAGTTTATCTTCTAGAGAAGATCTCTACTACTGATCTAGGTGCTCTTGATGGGAGTATTGGGATTAATATGACTCCGTGTCAATAGGGAGTGTTCGTGGGTATTCCTGGGTTGAATTGGAGTTGCTGTTCTAGCTGACTCTTGGTTGCAATCTATGTGGGATTTCTACGGTTAACTCATTACGGATTTTATTGTAATCATTGTAAGTACTATAGTGAAATAAAGGTAAAGGGTTTTTTTCCTGAAATCTATTAGTTAACAATTTTATTTGTGATGGTTTGACACACACACACGTAGTTGTATGTTTAGGGGCTGGTTTAATTTATTTTAAAATTGAATCCAGTTAAATAAGTTTAAACTGGGAATTTTTGAATTTATTCAAATCGATATCGCACCAGCACACTCTTTCAAATATCTTATCCATCGAAAGTACATTAAATTGGGATACTACATCCCTTCAGGTGATGTCCTGCCAGGGGATGGTCAGGTTGATTTGGTTGCTGATCGAGAGGTCCATGAGGGATTTTCCAAAGAAGATATAGAAGAAGGTATGATGCTTAACTTGTGTTCATCTTTGATTAGCAATTTTATTCATCATCCAAATTTTTATCATATTTCTTTCTATATAGCCTCTTCTCCCAATTCATATGATTCAGCAAATTTGATGGAACCTCTAGTCCTTGATCATGTGGAAATGGAGATTTCTTGGAAAATTCTAAGGCACTTGCTCAGCGATCGGTCTGAGGTTCTAGGTCTTCTAATCCCTATGAAGAAGTGGATCCTTTTACATGGGACCCTAAGAATTTGGTCACTAAGGAGCAGTTGAGGAGTGAGACGGATTCTATCATTAGCTATAGGGAAAATTCCACCGATGTGCTCGGGTATCATGGTTATGCTCATGATTTTTAACGTCTTCAACAATGCTGACGAGAACTACAGCATAACTCGGCACAATGTGATGGTGGTAAACTCTAGATTGGAATCTTGTTTTTTAAATTCATCTATGTCTTATTTAATTTTATGCTAAAGTCTTCATTTTTAGGGTGTTATGGGTGCCACCATTATGAGGGAGTAGGTGGCCTCATACCAGATTGCATAGGACGAACTAAAGGATGAACACAATGATCTTTTTGGACACTATAAGACCTTATATGAGGAAATGAATAATGTTAAGGCTGATCATGACAAGGTATGTTCTGAGCTAAAAAATAAGGATGATCAGTTAGTTGACAATGTTAGTGCATAGAGCTTGGCGGAGGATGAGATTAGAAAACAGAAGGAGCAGGTTCAAATGGATGCATCTAATCTCAAGTCCTCAAATGCTGCAATTACCAAGGGAGAAGAATAGAGGAAGAAGGCTAATAAAGCTCTAGATAAATCCACTACTACCCTTGCACTTGATGGAGAGGAAGGAGTTAGGAAGTTCAAGAGCTCTTGTGAATACAATATCGATCTTGACCATCTTCATGGAGGGCTACGATGATCTTAAGAAGAGGTTATCGCTAAGACGGTTCAGGCATGGGAGGATGATGATGATGAATCCAAATCCCAATATGTCAAACAAAAGGCGATAGTAGTGGAGGTTACTATAGAAGATGTTGTAGATGAACAGGCTGAGATTACTGCTGACCAAACTAGTACCTCCAATGCTTTTCATGTCATTGTTGTTGATGTACAGATGATAGAGGCTGAGGCTAGTCACACTCCTGAGGCATAAATATCCTTGTCTAGATATTTTTATGAAGCTTTTATATCTATTTCTCTATTTCTTGACATGAACATTTTTTAATTTGTAACAAACAAGTTTGTGCTCCTCTTTTTTTGTAATGATTGGTCCTTTAGCATATCGTTTGTCTTTTTTTCATGCTCATGCTTATTGTTTTGAATCTGATGTTAACATTCTTACGCGCTTGACTAGGTCATAATATATCCAAAATGTTTTGGACAAGTAAATATGGTCGTATATCTTCAACCCAATTAGTTCTAGTCTTATGGATTATTGTGGCATTTTACCTTTTGGCCATATCAACTTACTAACTGCCTTGGTATTTGGGATGGGCTTACAAATAGATTAATTTTATCATCATGTGGTCAGTTTATTTCCAACTTGGGCCTACTAATAGTTTAATTTTATCATCATATAGTCGGTTTATTACCAACGTGATCTGCCTTACTAGCTATCAATGTTGGACAAACCTAAGTTGTCGTGACTTAGGATCTATCAATGCTCATGCCATCTTACTAGACATACGAATGGATCTTAGCGTCCTAACCATGTACCATCATTGGTTACCATAGTCATCCAAGTTTATTAGGATCCATCCTTGCGTTAATCAATTATGGTCAAATTTTATCATCTAGAAGACTGCACTAGATTTCCTAGACTTGGCAAGACTTCTTGATAGTGACCTATTTTACAGATGAGGTCATACATGAATTGCTTTAGGTTAGGCCTGATAATATTTTATTCTTAAGATTATGTGGTCGGCTTGTTGTTAACTTGATTTATCTTACTAGCTACCAGTTTGGTCAAGCATGAGTTGTCCTGACTTAGGATCTACCAATGCTCCTGTCAGCTTACTTGTCATACGGACATATCTTGTCATCCCATCCGTGTATCGACATTGATTAACAGAGTCGACCAAGTTTACTAGGATCCATCTTTGCATTATTCAATAATGGTCGGATCTTGTCGTCCATAAGATGAACTGGATTTCCTAAACTTGATAAGTCTTCTTGATCGTGACCTATTTTGCAGAGGCGAGGCATTGCACGAAGATTTTTTTTATTGTGAATGTTGATGTGCTCAATTGTGAGGTGTCTTTGTCCTAACATTATTGCATACCTCTCATATCGACGAAATGGTCATTCGAATAAAATCTTAAAATGACAAATTATAGGGAATGAAGTCCTACTTATCATTGATCACTGCGTTGGATTATAAGAGAGTGAAAAAAAATATTTACGTATGATTTTCTCCTTAGTCTGCCATATGTTCTCACCGCTACTGATAGTACCTCCTTAGGTGCTCAAAATTCTAAGGATTCTTAAACTGCTCACCTTCTAGGGTCTCAATCATGTAAGTTCCTGGTCTTACGATAGAAGATACTTTGTATGAGCCGTGCTAGTTGGGTAATAGCTTATTAATTTTCTTAAGTACCTTTTTTAGCACTTAGTTTCCTTCCTTCAAAGTTCTCGATTTTACTCTTTTATTATAAAATCGAGTAGTCCCCTGCTGATAGTCAGTCACCCATAGTTCTACGCACTCCCTAATTTCTTCGATTAGGTCTGGATCAAGTCTTCTCATTAGGTCACTCTTCGGTGAATTGAAGTTGAGAACCTGATGACTGGGTAGGCCAATCTCAGTGGGGCACTACTACTTCAGTGCCAAAAGCCAGCATGAATTGAGTTTTTCTCGTCATTATTCTTGGTGTCATTATGTATGCCTGCATCACGCTCTATAACTCATTAATCGAATTCCCCTTAACATCATCTAGTCTTTTCTTTAGGACTATTAGCAGGGTTATATTTGTTATATCTATCTTCCATTGCACTATGGGTGACCAACTCAGTATAATTTTTGGATCTTTAAACGTATGCAGTAGTCTTTCAATTCTTTATTGTCGAACTGGGTGCCATGATCCATAATGAAGTCATATAAAATTCTTTCATATAAAGTGGAAGACTTTTTCGTATTTCATCCCAAACAAAGGCTCGGCTCCTACCCACTTAGTGAAATAATCCACGGTTATGACCAGATATTTGAACCTACCACTTGTCTTCGATAGTGTACCGACCAGGTCAATTCCCTATATGGAGAAGATCCAAAGGTATGTGATCGGTGTAAGTGATATTCCTGGACTTTGTGGATTATATTCCTAGACCTTTGTGGATTATGACGTAATTTTGACATTTGTCGCACTTTTTCGTTTAGTTTGATTAATCTTCTTTCATAGTGGACCAGTAAATACCCTTGAGTAGCCACTCAATTTACCAATGATCTACCCACCGAGTGGGCACCACATGAGCCCTCATGCACTTCCTTTATCAAGTCATTTACTTTGGCAGGGTGAACACATCTGAATAGCGATACGATGAATCCTCTTCTGAAGTAGATTTTTGCCTTCCAACATGTACCTCTTGCCTTATATCGAAGTCTCCGTGCTTCTTTTAGATTTATTATAACTTTACTATCCTCCAAATATGCTCGGATTAGATCCATCCAGGAGGGACCCAATTCTAACTCCATTATCAATACACATTCCTCATCTGTACTGCGATGCATCAGGACTTCTACTAGCACTGTTCTATGTAGCTCAGCTATGTGGTTGATGCCAGGAGGGAGAGTGCATTTTCTTGTGTGTTCTTCATTCTTTAATTTTTAACCATCAAAACAACTGAGAATTTCAACAACAACACTTTTGCCTTTGACAATAATTTCATCATTGATTCTTCTCTTGCATCATAAACTCCAAGGACTTGATTAACAATGATCTGAGAATCACTGTGCGCTGACAGCTACTCGGCACCTAGTGACGATGCTAATCCCAAACCTCTTATGAGGGCTTCATACTCTTCTTCGTTATTGGAGGCCTCAAAATGAAACCTGAGGGCATACTCCACGTCACCCTCATCGAGCATTATGATAATCATACCTTCCCCCACTGCCATTGGCACATGAGGATCCATCTAGGAATAGTTGCCAGACCGAAGGTTATTTTTCAAAACTTCCTTCAACTAAGTGCCCATTTTTGAATAAATTGTTAATTTGGTCGAGATCACGAGACATTTCTTCTTGTCGAGCCAATGAATCTTGTACATCCACGACCTGTTCGGATGCCCTAGTCATTGAGTCATCTTCCATAAAAGTGTTATCGGTAGGTTGAATTATTGATATCTCTTTCGAAGAAGTCTGCTCGATTTTCTTCTTAGTTGAGTTATTTTTTGTATGCTCGGTTTGTTTCTTGGTTGAGCTCTCTTTCGTAGATGTCTACTTTACTGATCTTCACAATGCGCTATCTCGATCTTAATGGATAATTTATATAATTAAGTGTTCAACACACACAAGTCCAAATTTATGTAATTGTCCTAAACATGCATATAAATGATCAATCAGATAAAATAAGCATGCAAACACGACAAGGAAATTTCAAGAAAAATACCCTGAGGGCAAAATCTTTTATTCACTTTATAAAATATACAAGTCAGAAATTACAAATTCTATAAAGGAATCACTATGATTCTCTCAAAAACCCCACAGCTGTAGCTTTCCTTCAGCAACGATCCTCGTAGGAATCATAAGAATCGCAATCCTCCATCTTCAGTAGTGAATACCCTCCAGTTTCACAAGTTAGACATAGAGATGCTTTCTCCTCAAAGGTTGTATGAAAGATACACACTATAGGATTTAAACTTAATTCACTCAAATATATCTTGGGATGTGATTTGTGAATCAAAAAGGTTTCCTAAAAACAAAAGGTTGGAAACTTTTCCAAAGGATATGAAGAAATAGATCTAGCAAAAGTTTTAACGAAAATAAACACGAAACAGGTATTTATAAGATGAACACAAATTTTGAGGCGATGGTTTCGTTCGAACGAGAAAGTAGGCTCGTTTGAATGAGAAAAGAACCTCGTTTGAATGGAAGCAAGGTTGTTTGAACTAAATCCTAATATCATTTGAAAAAGATGCACGAACTTTGAAAAAAATTTAATAAAGAAAAATGGCCTCGATTTTTTAAATAAAAAAATCATGCTCCATCTTTAATGAAAACAAAGATCCCAAAATAAATTCAAGGAATAAATGTAAACTTAGTAGCATTATACCTTCAAAGTGTGGATATGATTGAATGTTGGAGATGTTGGATCTTTGGACTTCGTCTCGGCTTTAATCAAACGGTAGAAGGATATGCCAAAAACTTATGTGAGGCTAAGCTATTTGAGCAATGAGAGAAAACATGCTCTTACAAATCTCCCCTTTTTTGTCTATTCCAGTACAAACATAAAATTGAAATCCAAAATACAAATAATCCCCTAAGACAAAAATAATATCCTAATACCCTCCTAAACCCAAAAATGTATAGGTAAAATATAGAGTTGTCTTCAAATATCCACTTCTTATTGATCTTCTCTTAGTCTCTTTGTCTTCATCGAGTGTAATCCAAATATGATCTTTCAAAATGCCTACAGACATAAAACAAAGAAAATACCCCGTGAAGCATCGAGTTTGAAATATATCAAATAAAATTCATAAAGATATGACAATCTCCCCTATTAATCAAAATCTCACCCGTAATTTGTTCTCCCCCTTTTATTTTGTCCGAAATAGATAACGAGTAGAAGCTAATCATGAAAAATATAGTGAACATCACCAATCATACAAAGATATCATCACATATGGAATATGAATGAATAATCATACCTCCACAAGATATTTTTAAAAAAAATTAATTTTTTCAAGGATATAAAAATTCACATAAACAACATATCATGGATTCAGATAATAAAGATCGTGAGTGATTTTCACACCAATAATGCCCAAAACTATGTAATTATTGTACGAGAATTTTTCAGGACATGCAAACCCATTGATCTTTGACTTAACTCCCTCAAAACTCACATATTGAATTTTTTCTCTAAAATCTTTTTGAAAAAATTAATGCTCATATGTAGCGAAACATCAATGTTTTCTGAAATTGTCCTGGCACTTTATTTTTTCTTTTTATATACCTTTAATATTTTATGCTCGTCTCTTTTTGCAAATGGTGGCTATCCCCGTAAAGACAACTTGTTTTTTGTAGCCCGATTCCATTACTTTAAAATATATTAAATTTACCAATGATATAATTTTCAATTTTTCCAATCCGAGCAATCGTTCTTACAAGCACTACTTTCATTATCTCATTTTTCACATTTGGTTCGTTTTAAAAGCAGGATTGATATGAAAACACTACAATCGACGTATGAAAGGTAAGTACAATACTCAAATAAGTTCATGCTTGTTTTCATCAAAGGTGACAAGGAGCCAAAAATGTAGTAAGTAGTCATCATATCACATCTTAATGACTCCACACATTATAAAGCATAAAAATGAAATGATGCCACGTCTTAAAACACTATAAAATAGTCACATGGATATGGAATGAATGGGTGACTAGAACATCTTTAATATATGGTGTTAAAAAATACAAAACTCTTTGGATTTTTCAAAAATTTATCAAAAATAAAATCCTTTTGGCTTTTTCACTTTTTCTTAAAAAGATATCGAAAATCTTTTTGTATTTTTCTAAACTTTTCCAAGAAAAACAAAATTCTTTTTTTTGAGAAATATATCAAAATAAAAAAATATAATTACAATGATAGTACAATCTAGCAATAGGTATGAATGATATGAACATGAAAAGCATCCTATACTAGAAAATAAGTCTCAACCTCAATCATTAGGCCCAGGGGAGTTCTCCAAAGGAGATGATATCCCATGTAAAACATCCATGAAATCTTGTGAAATCTTGACTAAACACTCTATTTGTTCCCGAAACTCTCAAAATCTCTCATGTGATGTGAAGGAGCATGCTGAGTAATATGTGTGGGATGCGTGCCGGTACACGTTTAGTAGCATATCATGAAAGATACTTATGAGACACTCTACCCAACGTGAAACAAAATTCCCTAAGGATGCTTCTTTGCTTCCAATGAGATAAAACATATACAAGTTAGGTCCACTGGTTAAGGGTAAAAAGTAGCGTCGCGTCAGAACGCTAATTGTTGTTTTCAGTTCACCGCCTTAATACAAAAACCTAAATTATGACTGCACTTGCGATACAAGTATAGCGGTAAGTCGGGTATCGAAAATCCACAGAGACGAGTTGCTAGAATTTATAGGATTTAATACTACTAAAATAAAAGTGTAAAAGGTGATAGGTTGGAAATAAAGAAAAGGGAAAAATTAAGAAGTTAAATCTAAACTGGAATTAATAAAACGAGAGTTGGGATCGTGTCCCCACCATGGGCTAAACAACTAATAATTAGAATTTCGGTTCGAAAATATTTAATCGAGCATTTTAAATTAAGTATAAATATCACACAATAAGGAATTTAACCCCAAGTTGCGAGATTAAACATTTAACAGAAAATGGTCACACGCATCTTAAATTCGAATTACTGCTATAAACACTAACGTTGCGTGACAAAGAAAGTCAAACGCATAATAATCCGACTTTAATACGCGAGGTTTCAATTAAATGCAATTTTACACGAAAACTTAACTTTCGGAGCTCAACGCCCATTAATGGCGAAAACGCAATTCCAACCCGTTATCTACTCACTACACATGAATAAAACTAATTTAACAACTAATTAACTAAGCAAACAAGAAATTAATATACTAAAACAAGTTATTTAGGCATGTAAATAATTAAGAAAGCAAGAAACAAGCTAAAACAAGTTGAATAAATGAGGAAGAAGATGAATAGTGCTTACAACAATCCAAATGGTACAAACCCTAGGAGAGAGAAGCTCCACCCAACAAATCCCCTCTTCTAACCTAAAAATGAAAATATCTCTTCTAAGAAAAGCCCCAAACATTCTATTAATACCCCAAAATAAACCCCCAACAAAACCAACCCAAAAAAACCAAAATAAGCCAATTTTTGTCCATATCTGATGGGACCGGTCGACCTCTATTTTGGGACCGGTCGACCGCACTTTTGGAATTTGCCTTGGGCTGGAGACAGCACACTTTTTCCTCCGAACCAATTTTGATCTGTTGCACGGAAACGGCCATAACTCCCTCATACGGAATCGAAATGAGACGTGGTCGGAACCGACGCGAAGCTAATTCAAATCTCTATTTGATTCTGTTTTGAAAACCTCCAAATTTTTCAGTATGAAATTACCAAAATGCCCTTGAAGTAGAAGAAAATACTGAAACCTTCCAAAAATGGGCATAACTTCCACATACGGAGTCCGAATGACGCACGGTCAGTGGCCAAGGAAAGATAATTTGATGATCTACATGTTGGTAACTTAATTTCATAAAAAAATAGTGAGTTTGAAAAGACCAAATTTCCCTTGAAGTAGCATTCGATGAAGGAACTTCTCTGAAATGAAACCGAACCTCACTTTAAGCGTTCCAATACCTACAAATACACAAATAACCCCTTCAAAGCATGTATATATCCAAATTCAAGGTTTTCTGGTTAATGAGCATAATTATTGGCATTTAGGACCGTAAAAGTGCTAGACTGCATAAAGATAACGGGCGAAAATATGCAATATTCGATACGAATCACACCCCCTAACTTAAACATTGCTAGTCCCTAGTGATGAAATAAGCAAAACTAGTCCACAGAAGGAAATACAAAACATATATATGCATCAAAATATAATTGCCACTTTCGTAGGGAACACGATTGCATTTAGCATATGCAATAAGCCGTTAAACCCCAAGGTTACCCTAGTGGACGAGTGTCGTCTCGTGAGGATTTTCAGGGATGATACCCACAAACATCATATGGTTTCCTCAGAATATTCCCAAACCAACGTGGGACAAGCCCAACAAAAGCGAAAAAGATTTCATATTCATTATTAGCAAAGTGAATGAATTCACACAAAAGTCTGAATCATTTTAATTATAGAATGCACCTCATAGAATTGAAACCTTAAAATGTGGGAAGGGAGCGAGCACATGCAAAGTGTGATTTGGCAAAAACTTATATAAACCGGATAAACATTAAAGAAAGCGTATATTCAATCCTCACGGGCATTACACTCATCAAGAGAATTCACTCGAAATAGGGAGGTAACACACGGGACATGCGGGCATAAGGAGTAAATGTAAATGGAAACTAGGCCGCACACATGTCACAGATGAAGAACGCTATATATGAAATGAAAAATGTAATCTCAATGAGAGGATACCACTCATTAAAGGGGGCAAAATGTATTTTCACAGATTATCATAACTATTTAAACCTTTGAATTACATCTACTTAAGATCACATAGGACTTGTATAGGGTTATAATATAGGCTAGAGTACGAAACGAGGGAATGTATGTACGGATTCAAAGTGTTCGGGATGAAAACTCGGGATAATGGGAAAATGCGGACAATATCAAAATTAGAAAACAAGTTCCAAAAAGGAATTAGATATATCATCGGGGAGAGTAATCAAAGCTTATTGAACTATATACAACATTTACAAACTTCTCTTTCTCTTTCTTTTCTTCTTTTTCTCATTTTCTCTTTTTTTTTCTTTTTTTTTCTCTTTTTCTTCACTTTTTTCACTACTTTCTTTTCTTTACTTGTCAAACTCTCATATGCCTAAATTGTAACCGACATCATAAACACATCATTCAATCCCAACTAACATCCAAACAAAGGTATGGAAAGTGTATGTATGGTTTATAACTCCAATTTAAAGTTGGTTATGGGATTTGGGTTATGAAATGAAAGGCTAATATTTAGGCTCAAAGGGGTTAACGAGGGTAAACATATAAGGTGAGGTCAAGGTCAATATGGGTGATATAACAAAGATGGCCTATGATCATTTCCAAAAGTTTACGCGATTCTCGAATCAAAACAATATATGAAAATCAGGATCAAGTAACACATTTCAAGTATGAACTCAATTAATGAACGGTCAAATGAAAGAATAGTGAGATTACCGACGAATTCAATGTTTTCAATGAGAAAAGAATAGTGTATACACTCACAAATGGAAAAAGGTACAAAGCTTACTCGGTGTAAGTATATACAATGCAACAAAATATTACTGAGTTATAAAAATCTTAAACCAAATCAATAGAACAATAAAAGTGCATGTGCTCATGGGATTAAAGTTTAATTCATGAAGTTATTCATAATATCAATAAGTGATACTAAAGTCTAATAACTTCTAAAATCGAGAGCATGCATCGTTGGGTGTCTATTGAATCGGGCAATTATTGAAATTTATCATCGGAAACAAAGGCAAAATGCCCAAAAAGGAGAAAAAAGAAAGAAAATCTTTTTGAAATTTTTAATTTTTCTAAGAAAAGCATACTAAGTAACTAACATGTGAGCAAAAACATGGACTAAATAAAGAAATTGATAGAATATCCCACACCCCCTAACTTAAAACTTGACATTGTCCTCAATGTAAATTTAGAACCAAGTCAAAGAGAGGAAAATGACGATATTACCCAAAATTGGAGCGATCCCCATAAGAACAAGTCCAAAGAATCTAAAAAACAAGTTAGTACCGAGAATAGCAAAAACAAATAATGAAAAGTTAACTAATTACACTAGACTAAATTGAAAAGGAAAGAAAAGATAAAAAGAAGGAAAGAATAAAAAGCTAACTATATACAACCTACTATTTAGGCTTCACACTAACTGTACACTAGAAGTCTAAATAATAGAGGGTCCACCGTGAAAACGATTTGACTTTGGAAGATAACCGGTGTACCCTCACATACAAGCATGCCTTCCAAAAAAATATGAATTCCGTTTGAATAACGGAAGGCATGTATAAGGCGGAAGAAATGAACTATCGTCACTTAAAATTTTTGGAGGGACGATGGGGGGTTTGGATTGAACAGGTGACAAAAACATGTGGGGACTGAGAAAAGCCGAATATCATCCCAAGGATTTAACAAGCGTAATAGGAGGTGGCGCACACAAAGGCAAAGATGCGATTATGGAGGGCGACTCGAGCAAGTACTCCTTATCGGAGAAAAGGTTTAAAACATTAAAGTTTGAAACCGGATCATCGGGTACTTGTGACGGTGTGGTAATAGAGAATGAAAATGGGGATGAAAGAAATTCAAACTCATGAGATGAATCATCATCGCATGAAGTTTGAGTTTCGAAGGAAATAATATCATTTTCAATGAAATGTTCTTCTTTGGGGGCCAAAGAAGAAATCATTTCATTTCAAATAGATATTACGTCATTTTCATCCTCACTTTCAATATCTATTACGCGATGGGCAAAGTCTAGAATGGTTTGTTCCAAAGTAGGCACAAGTACCTCATTTGGTTCAAAACATTCCTCAACTTCAAAAGTCTCAGAAGAAAAATCGTCGTCAGAATCAAATAATAAATCCAACTCATGTTCCCATGAACGATTTTCTTCTCGATAACGATTTTCAATTTTCTCATTCTCATACATATGCAAGCCCTCACCGAATGTCATGGGTCGAGGTGCGGATCCATGATAATGGGAACTTTGAAAATTACCATCGGACTTAAACGAAAACTCATTATTATATGAATTTTGAAAAATATTCGAATTCGTTTCAAAATTCCTATTATAAGGAGGTAAAGGCCCAAAATCATTATCATCATCATCAAAATTCCAATAACCCAAATTTTGACTTTCGTTATACTCGCCCAAAGTCATATTTGAATCTATGTATTCACCGAAAGTCATAGGCCTAGAATTTTGAGAATTATAACAAGGATTACTGAAAGAATTGGAATAAGACATGCTTACCCCAAAAAATGGCTCGAATGGCGGATTCCACAAAGTAAGTGCGCGCAGGAAAGATTCGACCGTTTCTAAGTGCTCAAATGTGGAAGTCCTGCAAAATATTAGCAAATAATACAAATAGAAAGAAAATACTATGAAATACTAAATCAAATAGAGTCTCAAACAAACTCATCCCCGGCAACGGCGCCATTTTGGTTAAGGGTAAAAAGTAGCATCGCGTCAGAACGCCAATCGTTGTTTTTTGTTCACCGCCTTAATACAAAAACCTAAATTACCACTACACTTACGATACAAGTATAGCGGTAAGTCGGGTATCGAAAATCCACACACTACACCAAATCTGCCCATTTGTCAAGGTCATTGACCTTGACAAATTCACCTTGTCAAGGTCAATGACCGTGACATTTCGAGCCGAGACAACTTTTTTTGTCACGGTCGTGTCACGGTCATTGACCTTGACACAAAACTCGCGTTTTGTGTCACGGTCGTGTCAAGGTCAATGACCGTGACACGTTTGTCACGGTTTATAACCGTGACAAAGCCGTGAAAATTCTTAAAAAAAATTGTCACGGTCATTGACCGTGACAATTCTGGGCAGAATTTAAAAAAAATCTGCTGGGCAGTATGGCCACCGCCACTGCCCAGCAGTATATTTGTACCTGTTATAACAACGTTGTACCTGTTCCAAACATCATATATCCAACACAAACTAAAGATAATGCAAATATATATTCATGACAGTATAATCCAAATTTTCAAAGTAAAAATAATATACATGACGATATAATCCAAATATAATTAAAATGGACAAACTTAAAAATAATGTTACTACATGTCTTGGGTAAATGTGAGGAGGTGAGTAGGCCACACGACATACGAATTGACGCACCCACTAATATATGTCGTGCCGCATTGTTCACGCAACCACAGTAGGGAGTTCTCCTTCCCGGGTATGACATGCGTGACGAGCACCCTGGACTCCATCCCTTGAAGCACACGTCCATGGACTATTCCACCCTCGATGATATCCGGGTCCCTCAACCCCCGCCCTATCCGCTGGCCATCAAATATGTCCAATATGAACACGCTCGGCCAACCAATCGTCGATAATGGTCTGTTGGAGGGCGTCAAATAGGGAAGTGGATCGTCGAAGTACGAACGTGTCGGTGATGAAGCAGCGAGGTCCACATCCTCGTCATCCTGCGCCTCGTCCTCCCGTACCTCCTCGTCCTCCCGCACCTCCTCCTCCACCGCCTTCTCCTTCCCTTTCCCTTTACCTTTCTCTTTACGGTCTCCACCCAACGTACGCTTCATGAATGCGTACATATCTTGGACCGTCGCCTCCAAACGGGACAGCTTCGCGTCGTGTGAATCCACCGTTCGAGCCAACCAGGTGTCGCTCATCTCCAATCCGATGATCCTAGATTTGGCCACCCGCGAGCTCACTCCCCTTGTCCTCCCCTTGCGATCAGAGCCAAGCACTTGGCTGAGTGCGTCTGTGGACAAAGATGCCTTGTCGGCATCAGACTGCCGTGACAAATTGAATTGTCACGGTCATGTCACGGTCAATGACCGTGACAATTACTTGTCACGGTCGTGTCAAGGTCAATGACCGTGACATAAAACGCGTGTTTTTTTGTCACGGTCAATGACCTTGACAAGGCTGGCCGGCTAAAAGGTGACAATTTGCCCATTTTGGTGTAGTGACAGAGATGAGTTGCTAGAATTTATAGAATTTAATACTCCTAAAATAAAAGTGTAAAAGGTGATAGGTTGGAAATAAAGAAAAGGGAAAAATTAAGAAGTTAAGTCTAAACTAGAATTAATAAAACGAGAGTCGGGATCGTGTCCCCACCATGGGCTAAATAACTAATAATTAGAATTTCGGTTTGAAAACATTTAATCGAGCATTTTCAATTAAGTATAAACATCACACAATAAGGAATTTAACCCAAAGTTGCGAGATTAAACATTTAACAGAAAATGGTCACACGCATCTTAACTTCGGATTACTGCTATAACACTAACGTTGCGTGACAAAGAAAGTTAAACGCATAATAATCCGACTTTAATACGCGAGGTTTCAATTAAATGCAATTTTACACAAAAACCTAACTTTCAGAGCTCAACGCCCATTAATGGTGGAAACTCAATCCCAACACATTATCTACTCACTACACATAAATAAAACTAATTTAACAACTAATTAACTAAGCAAACAAGAAATTAATATACTAAAACAAGTTATCTAGGCATGTAAATAATTAAGAAAGCAAGAAACAAGCTAAAACAAGTTGAATAAATGAGGAAGAAGATGAATAGTGCTTACAACAATCCAAATGGTACAAACCCTAGGAGAGAGAAGCTCCACCCAACAAATCCCCTCTTCTAACCTAAAAATGAAAATATCTCTTCTAAGAAAAGCCCCAAACATTCTATTAATACCCCAAAATAAACCCCCAACAAAACCAACCCAAAAAAACCAAAATAAGCCAATTTTTGTCCATATCTGATGGGACCGGTCGACCTCTATTTTGGGACCGGTCGACCGCACTTTTGGAATTTGCCTTGGGCTGGAGACAGCACACTTTTTCCTCCGAACCAATTTTGATCTGTTGCACGGAAACGGCCATAACTCCCTCATACGGAATCGAAATGAGACGTGGTCGGAACCGACGCGAAGCTAATTCAAATATCTATTTGATTCTGTTTTGAAAACCTCCAAATTATGCAGTATGAAATTACCAAAAGGCCCTTGAAGTAGAAGAAAATACCAAAACCTTTCGGAAATGGGCATAACTTCCACATACGGAGTCAGAATGACGCACGGTCAGTGGCCGCAGAAAGATAATTTGATGATCTACATGTTGGTAACTTTATTTCATAAAAAATAGTGAGTTTGAAAAGACTAAATTTCCCTTGAAGTATCATTCGATGATGGAACTTCTTCGAAATGCAACCGAACCTCACTTTTAGCGTTCCAATACCTACAAATGCACAAATAACCCCTTCAAAGCATGTATATATCCAAATTCAAGGTTGTCGGGTTAATGAACATAATTATAGCCATTTAGGACCGTAAAAGTGCTAGAATGCATAAAGATAACGGGCGAAAATATGCAATATTCGATACGAATCATCCACCTATCTCACAACGTCTAGGACGTGCTCTCCTATATGGAATTGAATGCCTGGGTGGGTTGGGTCAAAGGACATATGGATCTAACACAAACTCAGGAACCAGCTGGGGTGCAATATTGAAAGTGGCTGCACTATCATAACCTATTCCTATCCTCTTAACATTACCCAAAGTCAGATCGAGGAGCATCTTTCCAACCTTCTTAGATGTGTCCTATAAAGTAACCTTGAACTCCTGGGTAAATTCGAGATCTCTCTTTAGTTGGGATACACGGGATTTACATTTTCCATGAGTCTCTAATGAAGATTGAAGATCTTTCGTAATACTATACATGGTGTTTGTCAATTCACTCTTTACCAAGTCTATGATGATCAACTTCTCACACAAATAAACCTTCACCTTCTCGAGTTGACTCGTCGATGCCTCGCACACCCTCAAAACTTTCACCTCTCTCTTCAAATCTAACACCCTAAGACTCAACTCCTTATTAATTTTTTCATCTTTAACGTCACGGTGTATAAATCATTAAACGCTTTTTGGAGATCGTCTTCTACCTCACTTAAAATACCATCCTTACTCTCATTATCTCCCGAATGAATCGAAACATCATCGAGGCTCTCACATTTATATATGTCCTCATCGACGTGGGACAAACTAGAAGTACTTACGTGACTAACCATGAAAATAATGAACTTATCATGTGGTGATTCTCCCCCTGAATCAACCAACTCGATGTCACTATCTAAGAGTGGCTTTATTTTCAATCTCTTTTCCCTTTCTCTTTAGCCTGGTAGGACACTCATATAACTTATTTACTTTCCTCTCGCACTCATAACACCTTATATCTTCCTCTTCCTCACTAATATCCTTGTCCTCATTCTTCTTTTTGTTTTCCTCAAAAATATTTTTTTTTGGGAAGAACTATATATGGAAAATTTAAGAAACTTTTTTAAAAATTTTGCAAATAAGTCCAAGTCATCGAAATCACACTCTCCCTCTGATTCAGACTCACAAACTTTATCCTTTTTCTTATTCTTAGATTGAGCCTTTAAAGATATCCCTACTTCCTTATGTTTAATGGTTACAGGGAACATATCTAACTCGTAAGTCTTAAGATCTCCTACAAGTTCTTCTAACCTAAAAGTGTATAAAATCCTTAATGAGTTAAGCACGGTGACCTTAGGAATAAAATAGGCAGGGAGTGACCTCAAAATATTTTTCACAACTTTGGTTTTGAAAATTTTCTCACCCAAATTAAAACATGGATTAACAATGTTTGAAAACCAAGCATAAAATTTATAGAAAGACTCGGACTCTAACATAGTGATGGTCTCAAACTCGGTGGTCAAATTCTAAATATTTGGCGCTTTTATAGTGTTGGTACCCTCGTGAGTGAGCTGGAGGGTATCCTAATCTTCTTTATATGTAGTGCACGTCATGATGGGAGGAAACTCGTCAGGGGTGAAGGCTCTAGAAATAGCATTAAGTACACGAGAATTAAAATTACTCCATTTAAATTCCTCATCAATCAAGGAAGAAACGGGTTTTGTACCAACAACATTACTAATAGTGATAGTGGGAGGAGTCCACCCTCTTTCACAAACTAGCCAAAGTCTCTCATTTATGGCTTTCAAAATAGACATCATCTTAGCCTTACAGTATGCATAATTAGTACCATCAAAGATGGTCACTCTATTATACAAATTCTCATTTAAAATTAAATTTTTTAAAGTTTAACAATTGAAAAAAATTGATATCCAGACAAAAATATTTTGCGAAAAAGATCACATAGTAAATTTCTGTAACGGGCTTTGATACCAATTTTAGAGTGCACTATCTCAATCTTAATGGAAAATGTATATGATTAAGTATCCAACACACACAAGTCCAAATTTTATTTTATTACTCTAAACATGCATTTAGGTGATAAAGAAAATAAAATAAGCATGCAAACATGACAATTTCTGGAAAAATCCCCTCAGGGCAAAAACTTTTATTCACTTTATAAAATTTACAAATCAATACTTACAAATTTTATAAAGTATATATTATGGTTCTCTCAAGAACCATAAAGTCATAGCTTTCCTTCAGCAATGATCCTTGCAAGAATCACAACAACCGTAGTCCTCCGCCTTTAGCAGTGAATACCCTCGGGTTTCACAAATCAATCATAGAGATGCCTTATCTACAAAGGTTTTATACAAGATACACACTATAAGGTTTAAATTTGATTCACTCAAATATATCTTGAGATGTGATTTTTGAATCAAAAGGGTTTTCTCAAAACAAAAGCTTAAAAACTTTTGCAAAGGATTTGCAGAAATAGATATAGCAAAAGTCTTAACGAAAACAAATTTGAAACATGTAATTATAAGATGAATACAAATTTTAAGGTGATAGTTTCATTCGAATAAGAGCAGGCTCATTCGAACCAGAAAAGAACCTCGTTTGAATGAAATCCTAATCTCATTTGAATGAGATTTCGGTCTCGTTTGAGCGATATGCGAAAACAAATTTAAAATGAATAACATTATACCTTCAAAGTATAGAGATGCTTAAATATTGGAGATGTTGGATCTTCGAACTTCGTCTTGTCTCGAACCAAATAGTGGTAGGATATGACAAAAACTTATGTAAGCCTAAGATACTTGAGCAATGAGAAAAAAAATATGCTCTTACAATGCTACCGATCTCTCTTTCACAGAAGTCTGCTCTGCATGATTTTCTTCATAAGTGAACTCCGTTATAAGATCAAACACTACCTGGCCCTTAATTGATATCCTAGGCTTATACTGAATGTCAAACTCTCCTAGTTCCACTACCTAAGCCATTAGTATTCCTAATTTCTCAGGTTTATGAACGGCTAGGCATAGAAGAAGGCCTGTATAAATAATAATAATATACCCCTGGAAGTATAGTTTCATTCTTCTGAAGGACTCAAGTAATGCCACGGATAACTTCTCCAGTCTATGGTACCGAATTTATGCTCCACCCTACGCCTTTCTAGTATAGTAGACCGGCCTTTACACCCCAGCTTCTTGTCAGACCAGTGCATAACTGATGGATGATAATGAGACTATTAGGTACAAATAAATATTTTCACCTAGGATTATCCTAGACAATAGTGGTGCAGATCTCGAGTATTTCTTTAATTTCATAAAGGCTATTCTTCATTACATTTTAAGGTCTTTTGTAGGACCTTGAAGAATGGGAGACACATGTTAATGGCTCTACACATAAATTTTTCCAGTTCTTTCACTCGTCCTGCCAATATTTGGATATCATTTTTGCTCACAGGAGACTGCATGTTGATCAGCATTTGGATCTTGTCAATATTTGCCTTTATACCCTTCTGGTTGACTATAAAACCTAAAAACTTTCCTCTTTGACCCCCAACACACACTTCACGGGATTCAACTTCACTTGGTGTTTTTCCAGTTGGTCATAAGTTCTCCCAATGTCACTGATGTGGTCAACAAATTTCTTGCTCTTCATTAGCATGGCATCCACATAGACTTCCATGGTTTTGCCGATCTGATGTTCGAATAGCTTATTAACTAGCATTTGGTATGTTGTTCTAGCATTTTTAAGCTCAAAAGGCATAACATTATAATAATATGTACCTCGACTGATGATGAACGAGGTTTACTCCTAGTCTTCCGGATTCATGTTTATCTGGTTTTACCCTTAATAAGCGTCCATAAAATAAAATAGCTCATCCCAGCTGTAGCATCGACTACTTGGTCAATCCTAGGAAAAGGATAATGATGTATTGGACAAGCTTTGTTGAGGTCAGTAAATTCTATGCATATACACCAGTTGTCATTCTTATTTCTTACCACAGCAACATCCTGTGACACCCCGCTTAATTAAATACCGGTCGATCACTCATTTATTAAATTAAAATAGGATTTCCATTTGGTTCATTCGTAACATCACTGTTCAAAACCGTATTAATTACAAATCACCTAATTAATTAATTAAACTGGTGTCAAATTTTATCTTTCATTAAACAGATAAATACACATGCAAAAATAAAATAATAAATCCATACACACCATCACTAAGTCTAAAAACAATGATGAATAAATAACTAAAAGACTGGACTAATAAACCATCGGTTATAAATCCAAGTCCAACACAATAATACAACGAATAAATCAATAATCCAAAACTGAATCTGAAAGTAAATGAGCAACACACCCTAAATAGAACTGCAACTGAAATGAGATACCTAAACTAGGAATGAAGAAATGATGCGCCAAATCCGACTCCTGCATGCATCCACATATGTTGCAGCTATGTATTCCTGGAATAGAATCTCAAGTCTGGCGTCCCTGTGGATGGACACCTAAAAGCTTTTTAAAAATATTTTTAGCAAGGGTTGGAACCAAAAATATTTTGAAAATATTTAGAAAGTGATTACGTTTGCAGTAATTAAAATGCATGAATACTTTTCATATTTAAGTTAGTGTCGCACTCCCTTGAGATAATAATCACCCCTTAACTATTTTGCACACCTACCGCTTTTCATTATAACCCTCCTAGCTACACTACCCCGTCTAACTACACTTGTTATGACCACTACCTGAAACCTTACTCTAGCCCGAGTAACTTTTACCAATGATTTCTAAGTTATTTTTAACATCAACTTAATTTATCATCTTTAAATAACTATATAACAATTTCACTGGTTATATAAATGATACCATTGCACTTCAGGTGTTTCACCCGTATATAATTATCGACTCTATTATATGCGTATACATATACTACACATTCATACACATGTTGTATATATTTATCCATCCTCCCGAGTTAGAACTCATTGGATGCTTTCTCTAAAATGCTATCACCTTAGGTATTCTCAATCCACCCGAATACCCGGAGACGGTTTGCTCACTGAATCAGAAAAATAAAAATAAACGTAGTGGAGGTGGTCATATGTCCCTGGTTGTGAGATCAGATCATACCAAAAACGTCTCACTTAGAAAAATATCACAATATAATATAATGGACGATATGACCTGGGGATTATACTCTCCCTGCTCTTCAAGCCAGGGGATTCACCCACATTGTGCAACCTCCCGTGATAGCACTAGAAGGGTATGTATTTATACCAATATCTACACAAATATTTAAATATCACACAAATATATATATATATATACACACACACACACACACATTATCACACTATCGTATATATATAATTGATTTAAACTTGGCTAATCGGTTCCTAACTCCCATAGGACTAGTCCAAAAATATCTGAGTGTATTTCTAAACTCTTAATTTAATTAATTTTTCACATTAATAAATTTATTAAAGTAGTGTCAATCATCTACAATACCCGGACACATTCACTCGCCCCATAATTAAATACTTAAAAATTTATCTCACTAAACTCCTTCCATAAGATTCACACCCTTATGTAACTTTAATAACCTTAATACTATTTCCACAAAGTCCTAGGTACAAGGTACATGTTAATTTTCCCTAATTAAACTCACCTTAAGCACCCCCAAATAAATTAATGGCAAGTAATTAAAATAAGTGTCACTGCCGAAAATCCTGCTTCATCGATCGATCGATCGAGAGGTTCTTCTTCACCACGACCTCCTGTTTCCTCCATTAACGAATCCTCCGACGTTCAATCCTCAACTTTCCACCTTAACTAATCACCCTCATCATATATTAATGATCAACACAAATTTTAATCCTCATAATGATTGCATAACAGTTACGAATTCCACTGAAATTCAAAATTTTCAATTTTAGTTTATTACAGATTTTATACGATCTCAAACATAGATTAAATTCTCTAATCTAAATTAATCATCAACAACTACTGGGATCATACTATTATTCGGTTTCCATAACACTGAATTCAGTTACAATATCAATTGGACCTCTAATTTACATGGCACATCATATTCGTCTAATACTCATTTTTATGTGAGATTTCACCCCAAAACATACTTGTGATTTATCATCACCGACTATGATATTAATTTTATAACATCAAATTAATTGAAATAAAGTTAACCACTTGCCTCTATTGATTTGTAGTGTCTGATCCTTTGAAGTAGACAACGATTTGACGAAGAATATGCAGTAATCCGCCTTGATTTGGCTCTTAGGAGCTCTCCAAATCCTCCCTATTTCCTTATCAAGTTCTTAGGTTTAGAATAGTGTTATCTACCATTCAACCCCTTAAGACTTAGGTTAAATATCACAAATACCATTTTATTCTAACGGGGCAAGCCAAAATGACTCGAATACCCCCTGTGGGCCCATTATGCCTAAAAATGCCTCGAGACCCATTTACTACCCCTCAAGGTACTCTTTTCGAATTATCTCGGCTATCCAAACTCAACTGTGCACTCATAATTGTCATCCGAATTACTTTACTAAAAGTTTCTATCTCGACCTCAAAATAGTCTATGCCCGACTCGCGATTGAGATAAAATAATACCATGTCACTATCGCTCGTTATGACGTAGATAAATTATTACTATTCACTTTGTAATTATTTTCCATAAATATTAATCATTAACTCTCCCGATTAATGTTTAAAGAAACTCATAATAATTAAGTCAATTAAATTATGACACACTAGTAATTTAAATTAGCTGAATTAATTAAATATAAACAATGCTTAAAAATACAGGGTGTTGCATACTTCCCCCCTTACAAAGAAATTTCGTCCTCAAAATTAGATTATGCCTGCAGCGAATAACTCCGAATATGTCTCTTGCATGTCATCCTCTCTCTCCCATGTCGACTCATCCACAATGTGATGTCCCACTAAACTCTAACTAGTGGTACCACCTTAGACTGCAGCTTACGCTCACTATGATTCAGAATAGCCACAAGTCTCTCCTCATACGAGATATCTGGATAAAAATCAATCTCCTCGAGTGGGACATGCCAAAAATCCCTCCCGCTCCTCCAATATTTCTTCAGCAAAGCCATGTGGAACACGTCATGTATCCGTTGAAGATGCTCCGGTAAAACCAATCTATATGCTACTGGTCTCACTGTCTTAATAATAGGTAAGGGTCCCACGTATCTTGATGTTAGTACCCTTTATTGTCGAGCCTCGTGACTCCCTTCATGGGAGATACCAAGACCAACACCTGTTCGCTAACCTCTAACTCAACTTGCCTCCAGTCTGCATCGGCATAACTCTTCTGCCTATCCTGAGCTATACGAATATGTCCCTGAATCAACTTGATCTTGGCTGTAGTCTCCTGTATCAGCTCTGGCCCCAATAGCTTGTTGTCCCCCACCTCTAACCAGCAGGCGGGTGAACGATAAGGCCTCCTATAAAGTGCCTCAATCGATGACATTCTGGTAAGAGTTATTGTATGCAAACTCTACCAATGGAATATATCACTCCCATCCTCCTGTGAAATCCAGTATGCACATCCTTAACATATCTTCTAGCATCCGATTGACCCTCTCAGTGTGTCCATCTATCTATGGATGATATGCAGTACTCAACTGTCCATCTAACACCAAAAGGTCCTCTGCTAAGCTCAAACGCCCAATAATAATATCCACACATCTACATATTGAGTGTATAAGTTACCTACTACCCAACAGTAACTCTAAACACATATGGCAAGTGCTAATTGTCTCTAGAAGACTAGGTGCTCGTGCAAATCTAGTAGTAATGAAGGAGTGTGATGCACATATATAAAAAAGAATCCTACCCTCATGCCCATGAATAGGAAATGTACCCTCAATTGATGGCGGTGCCTGAGGTGCTAGTAGCATAGGCACGTCATGGACGTTATACGCATGCCCATAATGCATCTGCCCCTTTGGCTGTGGGGCTGGTGCTACTGGAGGCCTCTGTGCCTCCTTCCCCTACTGCCCCCTACTGCTATCTCATAGCTCTTTGTGGACACTCTTTCTTTATAATACCTATTTGTCCACATAAGAAACATAGCCCCTAAAATCCCCCATGTTCCTGGCCATGCTAGCCCTGATGAGGTTGTCCCTGATGCTGGCCCTGGTGGCCTCCCCCATTGTTCGCTTAGCCCTGTCAGCCCTGGGGAACTTGTTGTTGCTAATTAGGGCCCTACTGGCCCTACGTGAAACCCTGACCATCTGGTCTACACCCACCAGATCTAAATACCTTGGAAGGATCCCCCTACAGGGAGTCTTGCCCCTATTGTTGTGCTTCACTAACAGTACCCCCACCTGCCTTACGTTGTTGGCTGGGCTCACCTCCTCTCTTTCTTCCCCTCATGTGGAACTGATAATCCTGGAAGTGAAATAATGCTGCATTGACTACATCAGTATATGTAATCAATGTTGGGTTGTCGATAAAGTGATGCCTAATCCTCCAGGCTAAACCATCAATAAAATTGGCTTTCTTTCTCTCCTCCTTGATCACCTCGTCTGGCACAAAATCTTGCCTAACGAGTGAACTCCTCCTCATACTCTCCCATGGAGCGATCACCCTGGGTCACCTTGCTCAACTTTTTTTGCATCTCGGCCTCCACTCCTGGGGAAAAATACTTATGGTCAAACCACACCCAGAAATCAAAAATCATTATCATACCCCTATCCTCGGCGGTGGTAACAGACTCCCACCACAGTAATACCGCTCTAGCAAGTCGGAAAGTAGCTATCATCTACTTCTGTGTCTCACTGCACTCCACCATGTGCAGATGGCGTTGGATGTTCTTATTCCACTAACACGCCTCAACCCCATCAGAGCTACCCTGAAACTCGGGTGGGTGGCCCTTCTGAAACGTCTCTCTTACCCTCTGCCAAATAGATGGCCCTATCTGGGCCTGGATCACCAGTGCCACTGGCTTCTATGGCTGGGGTGTAATACCCCACCCTGTTAAATTAATTAAATTATATATAGATTTTAAATAAGGAGGAACATATTATAATTGTGGGAATTTGTGAGTAACATATTAGGGTAAATGTGAAAAATAAAAGAAAGTTATTAAATTATGGATTTTTATAAAAGTCTTATATAAGAGTTACAAGATTTTTAGGAAAACAAATTAGGTATGCCATTATTAAGAGTTGGAAACTATTTGGGGCATATATAAAAAAAATGAAGAAAGATTGAGTTAAGTTAAGAAACTTAAGAGTGTAAATTCGTTAGAGACCGGTAGAGTAAAGCCAATAAGCGTGGAAATGTTGAGATTATCGTATGGGTGATGTCGCACGAACGATGGAGGGTGGGGGTCTTTTAAATGACGTCGGAGGTCATTTGAACGACGCCGTAAATCGCTCGAAGGATAGCTGGCACGCGTGAAGCCTCTCGTGCGTTGTCAGCTTCTCAATGGTTGGATTCACTCTAGTCAGCCTTAGGCCTGACTTCCTGTATAATAACAGACGAAAACATATGTGTATTATGGGTGGTGGGTTTTGTCTTGTGGATAAAGGAAGGAAACATAGGATTTTACAAACCCACCAGCTAACTTTGCTGTCTAATTCTCCACCATAGATCAAGATTCAAGGGTCAGGATTCCATCAAAGGTAATAGGTTAGATCTTTAGGGTTTTCGAATTTTGTATAAGAGAGAAAGAGAGAGGGTTAGGACAATACCAAACATTTCCTCCATCTCTCTCGAACAACCTCAAACATTTATTCATCAGCCTGTGTAACCCAACCGATTTATTTAGTATAGTGCCTACAGTGAACCCATAGAGACTCATTTTTCCCACTTTCAGAGATAGAGACAATATATATATATATATATATATATATATATACGCAGTAACTATTAGTAAGGGGTTTTAATGTATATTTGAAGGGGGTATATTATTACAAGAAGATGAATGTGTTATTGGAGGCTTTTGAAGAGGATTTTTATGTGGGCATTTTTGGAGTGTCTGGGATCTTCCATGGAGGACTATTGGTGCAGCTTTTGTGGCTCCCTTTAGGGACACCTTTTGAGGCGGGGGAGTCACCCATCTTCATCATCACCACCATCTTTATAGATTATTTAGGTGGGGTAATTTACTTTTATTATCTTGGGGACTGTATTTGATAAATACTGTATTCTCATTATTGTTGAATAAGAGTAGGATAATTATAAGATAATGACGTGTTCTTAGTAAACTGAAAATAGACATCTTTATGGAGTAAAAATGTAAGAAAATATTATTTGTGCATATTTTCTAATAAATCTGAAATGGACATTTTTACGGAGTAAAAATGTAAGAAAATGTTGTTTGTGCATATTTTCTAATAAATCTGAAAATGGACATTTTTACGGAGTAAAAATGTAAGAAAATATTATTTGTTCCTATTTTCTAATAAATCTGAAATGGACATTTTTATGGAGTAAAAATGTAAGAAAATATTATTTGTGCATATTTTCTAATAAATCTGAAAATAGACATTTTTACGACGTAAAAATGTAAGAAAATATTGTTTGTGCATACTTTCTAATAAATCTGAAAATCGACATTTTTATGGAATAAAAATGTAAGACATGTCATGTTCGTGTGTTTCTAGTGAAAAAGAAATAACAAACATTTTTATGGGATAAAAATGTAAGAAAGTGTTATTTGTGTGTATTTTTAAAAAAAGGGAATAATGGATTTTCTATTAAATAAAAAAGTGGAATGATGTTAATATTGTCAAAATATTTATGAAATAAATATTTTTAAGTTCCTTGCAAAACGAAAATTTGGGAGCTTAAATATAACAGGTATTATTTTGGTTGTTAAAGGTGTTAAAGTGTCACGTGTGAAAGTTGGTCAAAAGTGGGATATTAAACAAGCGTTAAAATGGCTAAAGTGTTTCAAATGTTAAGTCGGAAAGTAAATAATCATTTTGAGAAAAATACATTTGTTAAAGGACTAAATTGCAAGTTTGGCAAATAAAGGGTAAATTGATAATTTACTTAAAGGTGGAACATTTTTAAGGAATAAAATTAATAAAGAATGTATTTACACTCACGTGTGTGTGAAACTGAATTAAGTCCTAAGAGTGAATGAATGTAGTAAAGATCACATGTGTGTAAATAAGGGACTTAAAGCAGAAAGAAAACAATTTTCCAAGTGTTAATGGAAAAATCGACGGTTAAGTCCAAGTTTTGGCTTCGGATGGGTAAAATTAAGGAAATGGAGTGATGTATACATTTGTAAAATGTTAAAATACATGAGAGGAACTCGGATGATACCGGGATAAAGTAAAAAGGGCCCGAAGCCCTTGGGTGAAAAGCCCTAAATCACTAGACAGAGCATACGGTGCGCATAGCTAATGGTGTGGAGTCCATGTAAGTATGCGATTAATTGAAAGATTTAAATACAAAGACAAAGAAAATATGGAACGTAAAATGTTTTTTTTAATGTGTTAATACAATCTAACTTGAATGGATGAATAAATATTTCGGTAAAAGGTAAATGGACAAGAAAATATGTAAATTTATTAATGCCTATAAGATAAGGTAAAATAGAATAAAGTAAGTGGGTAAATGGGTGATTAAGCAACCGAGTTGTTAAACCCATAATTTCATAGGTAAGTATTGGAAAGGTTTTCAAGTAACAAATAATTATGTTCTAACACGATGAATGTGTGAGTTGAAACGGCAATTTTCAAAGAAGATAGTAAAGTGTATACTGATGAGTTTAAAGGAGTAATTCCGGTAAGGAAATGTATTTAGGTAAGTCAAGTATAATGGTTTCAAGTGTTGAACCGGGTGTGTCAAACAAAGTAAGAAATGCTAAGTATGAATAAAAAAAGCATTTACGAGAGTAAGGTAAATTAGTCTGGACAAGTAGGTTTTGGCAAGTAAAACGGTTAATGCATTGAGTATGTATTTTTCAAAGGTATATTTATACATATGTTGATACATATATATATTCGCATGCATGTGATTGTAGCGTGTGAGTATTCTTTTCTGCCGATTCGATTCTATACTACTTGTATATTCCCTTCGGGCATAGGCTCATACCCTCACTTTGTTATGGCATGTTGGGTGCGATTTCGTATTTTGAGGCCATTATACAGGTAAGTGCACTTATTTATTTTACGTTAGCAAGCTCTGTTTACTTGGACTTCGGGGTTATCCCTGTGGGCCCCGACACGTAGTTTATCTTAAAATTAGAACCGCATGCTAAACAAGTGAAATGTTAATTAAGATAAAATTGGACTAGCAACATTATTTAGGCTGTTTCATTTCACCTCACACATAGCATCCGATTCGGATCGAGTTTACTCACGGGTGACCCATAAATCCGAGTTGGGTCATTACATGAGGATATGGGAAATGACTGGCCATAACTGTCATAATTGCGTTGACCACCTAGGCCACTATCTCTACCACCTATGCCATCGAAATCATCTCCGGTGGTGGCTGTGGCTGCAGTACCCATGGCTCCTGGTGAGCCTCCCTCACCTCATCCCTGGCCTCTGCCCTAGCTGCTCACTCTCTCCTCCGTGGCATCTGAAAGCAGATCCAATTGTATAAGTACACAGTTTATACAAAATCTAATAGCAAAAGCACGATATATTAATCACCTAAAGATAAAAGAAACAATCCTAATAATAGGGCTCTATATAAAAGAACGATATGAAGAAAATGTATGAAGTCGTACTTATCCTATGGACAGTAGATACTGATGCTCTGATACCATCTGTGACACCCCGCTTAATTAAATATCGGTCAATCAATCCTTTCATTAAATTAAAATAGAATTTTCATTTGGTTACTGTCGAAAACCATATTAATTACTAATATTGGTGCCAAATTTTATCTTTTATTAAACAGATAAATACACATGCGGAAATAAAATAATAAATCCATACACACCATCACTGCGTCTGAAAACAATGCTGAATATATAACTAAAAGACTGGTCGAATAAACCATCGGCTATAAATCCAAGTCCAACATAATAATTCAAAGATTAAATCAATAATCCAAAACTTAATCTGAAAGTAAATGGGCAACACGCCCTCAATATAACAACAACTGAAATGATATCCCTAAACTAGGAATGAAGAAATGATGTGTGTAATCCCACTCCTGCATGCAGCCACATATACTGCAGGTGTGTATCCCTGGAATAGAATCTTAAGTCTAGCATCCTTGTAGCTGGACACCTAAAAGATTTTTAAAAATATTTGGAGTAAGGGTTAGAACTCAAAATATTTTGAAAATATTTAGCAAGTGATTAAGTTTACAGTAATTAAAATGCATGACTGTTTTTCATATTTAAGCTAGTGTCGCACTCCCTTGAGATAACACTCACCCCTTAACTATTGTACACACCTACCACTTTTCCTTATAACCCTCCTAGCTACACTACCTCGTCTAACTATACTTGTTATGACAACTGCCTGAAATGTTACTCTAGCCCTAGTAACTTTTACCAATGATTTCTAACTTATTTTTCACATTAACTTAATTTATCATCTTTAAATAACTATATAGAAATTTCACTGGTTAAATAAATGATACCCTTGCACTTCAGGTATTTCACCCGTATATAATTATTTATTTTATTATATACGTATACATATATTACACATTCACACACATGTTGACTCTATTAAAGCAGTGTCACTCATCTACAATACTCAGACACATTCACTCGACCCGTAATTAAATACTTATGAATTTATCTCACTAAATTCCTTCCATAAGATTCACACCCTTATGTAACTTTAATAACCTTAATACTATTTCCCCAAAGTCCTAGGTACTAAGTTACATGTTAATTTTTGCTAATTAAACTCACCTTAAGCACCCCCAAATGAATTAATGCCAAGTAATTAAAATAAGCGTCACTGCCAAAAATCCTGCTTCATCGATCGATCAATCAATTCCCCTGGGTCGATCGATCGATCGAGCGGTTCATCTTCTCCACGACCTTTTGTTTCCTCCATTAACAAATCCTCCAAGGTTCAATCCTCAATTTTCCACCTTAACTAATCACCCTCATCATATAATAATGATCAACACAAATTTTAATGCTCGTAATGATTTCATAACCGTTACGAATTCCAAAAAAATTCTAAAATTTTAATTTTAATTTATTACAGATTTGATACGATCTCAAAGATCGATTAAATTCTCTAATCTAGATTAATCATCAACAATTACTGGGATCCTACTATTATTCGATTTCCACAACACTGAATTCAGTTACAATACCAATTGGACCTCTAACTTACATGGCACATCATATTCATCTAAAACCCGTTTTTATGTGAGACCCCACCCCAAAACATACTTGTGACTTATTATCACCCACTATGATATGAATCGTATAACATCAAATTAATTGAAAGAAATTGAAGCACTTGCCTCTATTGATTCGTAGTGCCTGATCCTTTGAAGTATATAACGATTTGACGAAGAACACGTGCTAATCCTCCTTGATTTGGCTCCTAAAAGCTCTCTAAATCCTTCATATTTCCTTCTCTCAAATTTTTACTTTTAGAATAGTGTTATTCTCCATTGAACCCCTTAAGACTTAGGTTAAATATCATAAATCTCGTTTTTAGGCTAATGGGCCAAGCCTAAATGACACGAACACCCCCGTGTGGGCCCGATTATGCCTAAAAACGCCCCGAGACCCATTTACTAACCTCGGGTATTCTTGTCCAACTATCTCGGCCTATCCGAACTCAACCGTGAACTCAGAATTATCATCCAAATTACTTTACTAAAAGTCCCTATCTCGACCTCAAAATAGTGTATGCCCGACTCTCGGTTGAGATAAAATAATACCACATCACTATCTCTCGTTATGACGTAAATAAATTATTACTATTCACTTAGTAATTATTTTGCATAAATATTAACCATCTCTCTCCCAATTAATATTTAAATTAGCTCATAATAATTCATTCAATTAAATTATGACACACTAGTAATTTAAATTAGCCGAACTAATTAAATATAAATAATTCTTAAAAATACGAGGTGTTACACATTCGAGAGGCATTTTGGGTACTTCACACCTTCGATGAAATATGCCTTCTGTAATTTATCCACCTCCTCTTGGATTGCCTCGTTATTCTCCTAGACAAATACGCGAAGTTTCTGTTTTATTAGCATAGCATCCTTCATTAAACTGAGCTCGGCGTAGAGGAATTTTGGGTCTATACCCGACATGTCTTCGAGACAACAGGTAAACACATTCTTTCTTCTTCTCAAAAACTCAGTTATTTTCCTTTTGAGTTGGATCAAGTGACGAGCCAATATAAGTTGTCCACTCTAGGTGTTCATCATCCATTATCACTAGCTCTGCCTCTTCTATTACCTAGCCTTTGACTAATTTATTTTCATCTTGAGCATTAGGAGTCTCGATCTCATAAATGGTTGTTAATTTCTTTTGTTCAACCTGTTCTGCCAAAGCGTAGTAGTACTCATGGGCTTCCATTTAATTTCCCTTCACCATATCGACCCTATAGTTAGTGGGGAACTTCAGGCACGGTGAATAATATATAGAATAACTATGAATCTCTTCAATCCGACCCTTTTGAATATAATGTTGTAAGTTGAATGCACGTTCTCGTCCAGTAATAAAAAAAGGATATTTTCTGTTCGAAATGTTGGCCAATTGTAGACCACAACTTCCAGCTCTATAGTTCCTAAGGGTAACACCTTATCCCCCCAAAATCCTATGAGAGGTCTATGACACGCCTCTGATTTTAATGTCATTCAGTATTAGATTCTTAAAACAGCTATAAAGCATGACATCGATTGATCTCTTGTTGCTAACTAGGATTCTTGCCACCCTTCTATTATGTACTACTAGGGTCATGACCAGGGGATCGTCATGTGGGTAGGGCACACCAAAAAAATCGTATTTAAAAAACACAACATAATTCGATCTCTATTTTCCTTTCTAGGGAGAGCTGTCATGATTCCAGCTAAGTTGAGTTATCTAATATGGGCACAAGCCTTCGCCTCGTTGAGGTAGGCTTGTCTCTCTACCGGTCCATCTCCACCATAGCCATCTCCCCCCCCCCCCCCCCCCACCCCCCACCCCCAACAATGAAGTTTCACCCAAAGGAGATCATCTTGACCTCATGCATAGGCTCTTTGGGTTTTCTGGGCAGGTCAGGATCTTTTAGATCATCATTCTGACCTCTTTTCTTCTTGCCCGCCTTCCTATAAGGGGATTTTGATCGTCTTTTGGGATTCTATTTGTCCTGCTGGTATGATCAGCTTCCATTGCTAACAAACTTAATTAATTTTACTCGCCTAATGAGAATATTATTCTCATTCATCAAAGACAGGTAGATGTCCGTGTTATGACAATGATATTTGTGGAACTCACACTATTTGGCTTTATCCCTCATGTTAGGCGGAGCCATCAATTTTTTCGACCATTTTAAGTCGTTACTTCCTCAAATCTCCTCAAGCATGTGGTGCATCCCCACAGTCAATGGGGTATATTCATTAAAGTTCCTTGGCTTGTCAACCTTTTTATTGTCCTTGAAATCTTTTTTCTTCTCTGAGATCTTGCTGGTGTCAGCCTTATAATGGATCGAATCCTTCACTACCATAGCTTCTTTAGCTATCGGCCTTAGCTAACAGCTCAGACATTGTGCTCGGTGGCTCCTTGGCCATTATTTTCAAGGTTTTATACCACTCATGAGTGTTATGATCATTGTTTTCTCTTTGTAGTTAATGACTTTCATCTTTTCGGGATTGAAATGGGCAATAAACTCCCTTGTCATCTCATTCGTTATGTGACAAACACTTAACAAATAGGTCACCCTTTTGCCTGGCTTTGAACTAATGCAAAAGTTGCTGAAAAGAGGTTGGCCAGTCATCGAAAGTTTGAGACCTGACCTCTTGGTAAACCATTGTACCAAATTTGGGTCAAACTAGTGATTGTACTGGAGAATGCTCGATAACGCATCTCATCAAGGACTAAGTAAATATCCAAAGTAGCCTAGTATTACTCTACATGCAACATATAATCTAATGTGACATCATATTTCGGGTTGATGACAGGTGGCTTGAACTTTGCAGGCATGGGATAACCCACGATTGATGATGTGAAAGGGTACCTTTGTATGAAACTTTTCTCCAAAGGTCTCTTGGTCTTTATGATCTCGCTCAAACGATCCTCCAAGCATTAGGTTGACCCTTTTCAAGTTTGTTCTTGTTTATTGGCCTTAATCGACCCTTTCTTTCCCGATCGTCCTCGAATTTAGGCTGAGCTCTCTTCCTGGTAAGTATGCTCGATTATAACCGACCCTCACATGCTCGGTCTAGACCTGTTCAAAAGTTTAACCCTTATATATTCCTCTCTATGATCCCAATACCCTCTGTAGTTGTGGTTTTTTTTAGCTCTTGGGCCCAGTCGATCAACTGTAGACCCTCTACTAAGACTCTCTAAAATACTTGGCCACTCAAGGGACTAAGTCTGGTCATCATCATATCCAACCATTCTGATGGTAGTTCTGTCTCTTGGATGGTAAAATTAGTCATCTCGTTCAGATCTAGTGTTCCTGGACTTGTTCTCTTCCCCATCCAAAACCTAGTCATTTGGAATTTTCTATAGTCCTCTCGTGGTGCATATATCGTATATCTCTGTGTAGAGACGGTGGAGGCATCTCTTACCTTGGAACTGGGTTTTCACCCCCTACTGGGATAGTGGGATTCTCTTCGATCCTCCTCTGCCCGATTAGGATTCTTTGCGTCAACTGCCTGATGCTCTCCTACATAGCCTCTTGGCCTTTATCCAAGTGTTGTAATATTCCCTGTAGGTCACTCATGCCTGCAGGAGTGAAAGACGAAGCTTCCTCAATGGCCCTACTACTTTTTGTGTTTTTGTCCATTTTTATGGAATTTCCAGAAAAATAGAGTATTTTAACCCAGAAAACAGAGCGATAGAAAGAGTTATGATAAAAAGTGGATTTGGAGTTAAAAGAACTAAGTTAGATGATGGATTCGTGGGTAAATGAGGATCTAAAGGAGTTTTGTAAACAAATGGGATGGAATCCATTGAAACAGTGGTGAATTAGAACTGGATATCCTGGAGTGTGAGAGAAAATATCAGTAGAAATCAACGACAGGCTTTTTTATACTTCCCTACAAATGGCGCCAATATGTTATCGTCTAAAAATGGTGTATGGATCAGGGCCTTAGCTTAAGTACACCCAACCTTAAACAATAATAGATAAAGAGAGAGATATCCGAGTTATACTATTGTGGAGAAAGTATTGTAGAGAAAGGAAAAGAGAAAAAGAGATGGAAATAGTGTTTATGTGGTTCAGCCCAAGATGGTGCCTACGTTCATAAGTGTAGCAGTGATTGTATTAGTTTCAGTGGGAAAAATCCATAGATGCATGGATCATACTAGATCTCTCACTCACTCTAGAAATGAGCAACATAACATTAGAAATATAATCTCTCGATCCCTTGCATGAGGGATTGCGTGTCATATTTATATGTGCTGAGAGTGGGAATAGAGAGAGAGAGAGAGAGAGAGAGAGAGAGAGAGAGAGAGAGAGAGAGAGAGTATAGTGGGATGGGTGTCATGCCTTTATAGGTGAGGCCGGTACATCTTTACATGCATAGTGGAAGAAATATGATGGGTACAGGTTGCCCATCAATAGTGGAGGAATAAAATACTTTAAACCCCACATCCGTGTATACTTAGTGCCGATGACATCATCCCCACTAGTTAGTGCAAGCCTACTTACAGTGTTAATTAACACTGTCAATAGCCATACGTTAAGTAAGTTAAAGTAACTGCCTGTGACACTGGTGCTGAGCATAATGCCATAGAACAAGTAGGAGATAGTCTGACTTGACCTCTTCTAAATCGTGGAAAATCCAGTTGTCACTATGTAATTGGTTCCCTAACCGCACCATATTTATGGTACAACATGTGTAATACCTTAGATCTGTGTGCGCGTGTACTGATGTGTGTATGTGAGAGAGAGGGAGAGATATAAAGAAACCTACTAAATACGGTGACCGATGGTGGTCGAGAGGTGGTTGAGCGGTGGTGTGACATGGAGCCAACCGGTTATTGAGAGGGTGAGGGAAAGAGAGAGGGAAAATGGGTGAGAGAATGAGGGTCAGGAGATTTTGGGATTTTTGTTTAAAAGATTTTAATTTATTTTAAATATATAAATTATATAAAAATACTTTTGGCATCAAATAATCCTTATTGCCCAAAGTCACCCTCTTTTAGCAACATAGGGTTATGTTGCCGAAAGTTAACTCATCTTTGGCAACATCTAATAATGTTGCCAAAACTTCAAATAAAATTCCTCCCCCATTTCATTACTTCCCAACCCAAATTTTTTTTTTTGGCAACAAAATTTGTTCTATTTTGTCAAAAGGAAAATTTAAGATTATGTTTTGGTAGTACAAAACATGTTTTATCGCATAATGGTTACTTTTGGTAACAAAAATGGACTATGACGCTAAATATTGTTGCAAAAGAGGCAATTTCTTATAGTGATTTGGCGTATATTCCTTTGAATTATGATCTCAGACCTACTTACAAAACTATTTTCCAATTTACATAGATTATTTAATCCAATCTAAAATTGAAGTGCATTTATAACAATCAAAGCAATAATTATGAAAGCATTCAAATCCTCATAACTCTCAGGATTAAGAACCTATGCACAATTTCCAAACGTTCTGAGATTTTCCAAGTCTAATATAGTAAAAATATAGACTTGAATCTAATTAGTGGTCATGTTCAATACATAACTTGAATGTACCGATCACAGTCCTATTTATACTATTAAACAAGTTTCCAAATCATCAAACATGTTCCCGTATTTTAGGGCAAACTACTAGGATTGCACATGAGACTTTACCGATACGATATCAATTTTCTATCTAGGTTGTGAAGTATTCAATTGTATCATAATATCGATCTCACGTGATCAAGTCGAACCCAACTCACTGGAATTCTTACTAAATCCAATTTATTGACATTTTATACAATATATTCAACCACAAATATGAGGAATTCTCACAAACATGATTCTTATTTCCAAATTAATTGAGACCCCTTTTCTGAAAAGTAAATTTCATACAGGGTTTTAAGAAAATAATCCCAACCAATTATCCTCATTTTCTTAGTTTAAAGGTGTTTATTGGCATAATAGGTCTTGGCTTTATATATATTGATATACCCAAGTATAGCCTCGTCCTCATTGAGCCTCAGCTCAACGAAGCTGGCCCTATTACTTACTCTTCAAGTTAGACATACTTGACCCCTCTTGAATAACCACAGCCTCGTATCAACCTTATAGGCCAAGACATAATAGTTATCTCACCATAACCTCATCGATTTCATCTTGGCTTGGTACCACTCAAACAGTCAAGACTATACTTTAACCCAACTCAGTACCCAGGACAACCGGATGTGTCAGTCTCAGCCAGGTCAAGACCTTTCAGGATGATATATATCTCACACGTGACACAGGATTCCAGCATGATTGCTCCATATGGGCATGCAGTTATAACATGATATCTATGAGCAGTGACAGAATACTGCATCATCATAAGATGCTTATGATAGGACATGTGTCTAATTCTCATTGGTATCCATATCGTGTACACACTTATTACATGAATGGGGGTATAATGAACACACCAAGGACTATATATACCTGTCATCTCCTTCCTCGAAGGGGATCAAAAATTCCAAACCATAGTCACACTCGATTAAATTCACTTTAGAGAAAGAAAGTGCTAGAATTTCATCTTGAGCCATTAGAGCTCCATTATTTAGTTTATAAACACACCATCATTACACAGTGGAGTAGGCCAATGGTCGAACCACTTATATGAGCGTGTTCATCCTCTTCCCCTCATCTCCTTCTCTTATTTTCATATCTACTTGCATGTCTCCATTGTTGTGTTGTTGTTGAGCTTTAGCTACATATATAAATTTAAATGATGATTTCATAGAATCATCATTTTGGCGCCATCTGTGGGAAGAGACATCATCTTCTTCCTCATCGTTTTGGCCTGAAAACCTATTATTTGCCTCTCGTGGTGATCCAGCTCCACCTTTATTGGACTTGAATCACCATTGAAAGAGTTTGGGTCGATTTTCTAAGTTTTTCGGCTCATGTCATTTGATTACTTCTCACCGGATATATGGCTTCAGATTAGTAACTAGTCGTTGACCCCAGCACAAGCCAGGCATTACCTTAGTCAGAAATGGCTAATATGACAGTGATGTTGTGCCCACTAGTGGTGACCGGGATGAAAAAGTAAGCGCATGTAAAGTGCACAATCGTTGTGTGTTTCGCCGCCACGATACAAAGAAAACCTAAGCTACTACTACACTTGACAGGCAAGCAGAATAAGGAAAGTGCATATGCTCATGGGATAAAGTTTAATTCATGAAGTTATTCACAATATCAATGATTTGAGGACTAAAGTCTAATAACTTCTAAAATCGAGAACATGCATCATTTAGTTGTCAATCGGATCGGGAAATTATTGAAATTTATCATCGAAAACAAGGAAAAATGCCCAACAAAGGAGAAAAAGAAAGAAAAATATTTTTCAAATTTTTCAAATTTTTCACAAAATGGCATACTTAGTAACTAAATGTGAGCAAATCCATGGACTACACATGAAATGGATAGAATATCCTAAACCCCCTAACTTAAATGTTGCATCATTTAAGCTTTCCAAACCTTGGGAGTAAAGAAGCAAAGTTTCTTCCAAAGTAGGCTTCCTCGGCTCAAGAGCCTCGGACTCCTAATTTGGTTGAAACTCGTCTTCGAAAGTAATGAAATAAGAATCGTCATTGGATTCGAATAATGAATCCAACTCAAGCTCCCAATAACGATTTTCATTCCGATAAATGTTTTCAAGTCTTTCATTTTCAAGAAAATCTTGAAAATGGAAAACATGAAAACTATCCCCAAAGTAAGAATCATTAGAATAACCGTAATAACTATAATAGTAGGACATGATTACCTCGTTGTTTGCAGATGGAGAATCCGAGCAAGAAAGTGAGCAACCGCGAATCAAAGTTTCTTAGCGCTCAAGTATGCATAACGAAGAAGTTACGGCGTTTCTTGCGGAGGAAATACAAGAAAGCAAAAGAGGAGAAAGGGAGAAGAGAAGAAGAAGAATGCAGTGGGCTGCTGCATTCTGCCCTGCTTGATCGATCGATCGACGCTTCTGGTCGATCGATCGACCTTTCTGATTTGCCGAAGTTTTGCCTAGGTCGATCGATCGACCAAAGGGGTCGATCGATCGATGCTCTGTTTTCTGCAGATATTTTGCCTTCTTTTCTTTCTTCTTTATTTTTATTCCAACTTACTATATAAGCCAAATTTTGTTGTAATAACATATATATCAGTTTAGGAACGTTTTTAGGTTAGTTTTAGTTAGGGTTTTGGGGTTTTGCTTGGTTCTTCTTCAATTCCTCTTGGTTTGACACCCCATGTGGATTGTATGTTGACTATTCATCTTCCCTCTCCTTTAATATAGTTGCATTTCATTATTTCCTTGCTTTCTAGATAAATTTACATTGCTTTCATAATTAGTTTTCTTGCTTTATTTCTTGCTTTCTTAGTTAATTAGTTTAATTTAGTTTAATTCATTATGCGTCCATAGATAAATAGGGTCGGGATTGCATTTCCGCCATTTTCGGGCCCGGACCTCGAAAGTTAGGGTTTCATGTAAAATTGCATTTAATTGAAACCTCGCGTGATTGAATTTTAGACTTTAATTATTTTAAAACTTCTGAAAATAAAAGGGTGTAAAAGAAATAAGAAAAGGTGATGGTTGGTTGTCATGAATAAATAAAAAGAGAAGTTAACGCTAAATTAAAGGAAAGCGAGGATCGGGATCGCATACACGCATTCACGGGCTAAACAACTACTAATTAGAATTAAGGCTCAAAATCAATTTAATCGATCATTTTCAATTAAGCATAAACATCACGCAATAAGGAATTTAACCCAAAGTTGCGAGATTAAACATTTAATCAAAAATGGTCACACGCGGATTAAATTCAGATTATCGCTATAAACACTAACGTTGCGTGACAAAGAAAGTTAAACGCATAATAATCCGACTTTAATACGCGAGGTTTCAATTAAATGCAATTTTACATGAAACCCTAACTTTCGAGGTCCGGTCCCGAAAATGGCGGAAATGCAATCCCGACCCTATTTATCTATGGACGCATAATGAATTAAACTAAATTAAACTAATTAACTAAGAAAGCAAGAAATAAAGCAAGAAAACTAATTATGAAAGCATGTAAATTTATCTAGAAAGCAAGGAAATAATGAAATACAACTATATTAAAGGAGAGGGAAGATGAATAGTCAACATACAATCCACATGGGGTGTCAAACCAAGAGGAATTGAAGAAGAACCAAGCAAAACCCCAAAACCCTAACTAAAACTAACCTAAAAACGTTCCTAAACTGATATATATGTTATTACAACAAAATTTGGCTTATATAGTAAGTTGGAATAAAAATAAAGAAGAAAGAAAAGAAGGCAAAATATCTGCAGAAAACAGAGCATCGATCGATCGACCTAGGTAAAACTTCAGCAAATCAGAAAGGTCGATCGATCGACCAGAAGCATCGATCGATTGATCAAGCAGGGCAGAATGCAGCAGCCCACTGCATTCTTCTTCTTCTCTTCTCCCTTTCTCCTCTTTTGCTTTCTTGTATTTCCTCCGCAAGAAACGCCGTAACTTCTTCGTTATGCATCGGAATCGTGCACCGTTCGCGGACACGCGAAGCTAGAGAGGAGGGATACAACTTCCGTGAGATGTCGGGCCAGGTACCCAAGCTGTGAAAAGACTAAAATGCCCTCGAACGTGCGGTTGTGTACGGAACTTCGCCGAAATGCATCCGAACTTCATACTAAGCATCCAAATATCTACAAAAACTCAATTAACCCCTGCAAAACATGTTATCATAGAAATCCGAGGTTGTCTGGTTAACGAGCATAAATATAGGGGTTAAGATACCCGAGGGGGCTAATAACGCGTAGGTTAACGGGTGAAATACGCAATATTTGCATCGTATCAAGTGGCCAGTGTGCAAAACATGTAAGAAAAATTCATAGATTTTAACAAAAATATGGTGGTGAGGACTCCAGGCAATGCGATGGAGATGATAACTCCATCCTCTAGAGATATTATGGATATGACAATAGGGCGACCACCCTAGGCCCTACACAATGAGGCACAATGCCTCCAGAGGTAGAGAGACGTGGCCGACCCCAGGTGAATTTGTCTAGGAAATAAAGTATAAGAGGGTTCATATGACTAAGAGTGTGATGGATATGATTACTGGGAACTGTATGAAATTTTTAGTAACACGGCTTGCCTATCACCAACTAACAAGGCAAAATGTACCTGGACGACCCCAAAAGGCTAACCAATAACCTATGCCTTTGATAGACTCAGTAGAGGGTCAGCTTTTAAATGTCTTGGCCAGTGGGAAATCTACGAGACTAACTTTTATGTTCATGCAAAACGTTGCCTCTAGAGGGAATGGTGGATGTGGTGATCGTTGGTTTCAACCAAGCTGAGATGGGGAACTTATGGAAGTGAACAATCATCAAAATAATGCTGGACGAGAGCAAACGCCTGATCCAGTCGATAAAAAAGGTAGAAGAGATAATGCATCAATAGTGGAAAAGTTGTGGAACAGCTCGATTCAGAGACTGGAAGATAAGATCGACGATTAATTGAAAAGCCAAAACCCAGTCCACAGAGGCTACGTAGAAGGGTATCCATTCGTATCTAAGATAATAAACTTCCAAACTCCATCTAAGTTCAAGCCTCCGACTGTGACTCTAAAATATTATGGAAGAACGAACCCCACCCACCATATTGAGATGTATCAATCTGCAGCCAACGTTTATTCCATCTCAGATGAGATGAGATGCTGAGCTTTCTCCGGCACCCTCATGAGCGCACCTCACATGTGCTATACATATATGTCTTAGAAATAAATTAAGAATTTTAAATAGTTGGATGAGAGGTTCATCCATAACTTTTGCTTTGGTATGAAGCCCCCAAAGAAAATGACTCACCACTTGTATGTGAAACAAGGAAAAAATGAGTCAATGAGAGACTATATTGCATGGTTCAATAAGAAAAAACTTAAAGTGGAAGACTATGAGGAAAACATATCTATGAAAGCCCTCATGAGTAGGATACAGAAAGTCAAACAACTCTGGAAGCTGACTGAGGATCCTCCTAAGTCCATGGAAGAAATTTTGGCTACTACCGAGAGAGTCATGAACTCTGAGGATTCCATGGTGACCAAAGTAGAAGATGAGGAAGAAGATGGCGGAAGTAAGTATGAGAAGACAAAAGGAAAAGATGGATTGAAGAGATTGGCCAATGACAAGTTTGCCAATTACACTCCGTTGACAGTAAGTCTTGACCTCATCTTGAATAAGATTAAAAATGACAAAGCTCTCAGGTGGTCCAAAAATCTTAAGTCCCCTTTTCACAAGAGGGACAAAAGTAGATGGTGATATTTCCACCAAGATCATGGACACACGACAAATAAATGTCTTTCGCTCTAAGACGAGTTCGAGAAGATGATGAAATAAGGGAAACTTAGAAAGTTTTTTTATCGAAGTGGTGCCAAAGATGAGGCCATAAAAAATCATTGTAGGCCAAAAGATGACAGGTTAAGACGACATGCTCAAGTCAATAAAAAAGTTGATGAAGAGTTTGACAACGGTGAAGATGATCTAGACATCCCTCCTAAGATCCCTGAGCTAGAGGGAAGCATGCTTATGATTTCTTTCGATGTGAAAATGATCAATGGAGGAATGGTCGGTGGAGAAACTGAGTCGATTGACCGTAAGACACGCATCGTGGAAGAAAAATTTGCACCTAAATAGATGGACATGAACTCGGTTACTTCAGAGTCGAAGTCGGGGAAGCTGAAGAAAGTAGACATGGATACATTAATGGTAGGCTTCTCGTGAATGGACTTCAAGGGCATCTTGGCCCCACATGACTACCCCTTAGTTATCAACACCAGGGTTTGTGGATATGATGTATCTCGGATACTGGTGGATGGAGGCATTTTAGCCGATATCATGTTTTGGGACTGTTTCAAGGGATTAAAGCTCAGCAAGAAGAGGTTAGTTTTGTATCACCAGCCGTTGCTAGGTTTTAGTGGAGAAAAATTCCATTCTTTGGGTTTATTTGAGATGGACGTTTGTATAGGCACTTGGTTGAGGTTCCTAATAAAGAAAGTGAGATTCATCATCATGTATGAGAACGTGTTCTTGGCTTATAATATCATCCTTGGCAGAGCATCTCTCAAAGAATTTGAGGCAATCCCTTCGATAATTCACCAAATGGTAAATTTCTTGACTCCCTATGGGGTAGGAAAAACCAAGGTGACCAGGTAGAAGCAAGATAGTGTTATTTTAACTCGATAAAACTGAAAGAGGCTCAAAAAAGATCACAACCTCCTATAATGCTGACACCCTTGACCCAAGGGATAAGAAAAAACTGAAGAAGGATGAGACCACAGAGGAGGTAGAATCCATCATCCTCAATAAGGACGAGTCGAAAAACCCATCCATATTGGCTCATCATTGAAGAAAAATGTGAAAGAAAATTTAGTAGAAGTTGTTAAGGAATAGACAAAGCATCTTCGCAAGGATCCATAGGGATATATCAAGGATTGACCCCAAAATTATCTTTCATCGGTTAAAAATCGATAATGATGCCCAACTAGTGAAGCAGAGGAGGAGGACCTACGCCAGAGACAGGTATAAGGTCATCCAAGATGAGGTTAGAAAACTCTAGTCAGTCGAGTTTATTCGTGAAGTGCACTACCCAAATTGGTTATATAATGTTGTAATCGTGCCCAAAGCCAATAGAAAATGGAGGATATGTGTAGACTTCACCAATTTGAATAAAGCTTGCTCGAAAGATAGATTCCCTTTTCCTCGTATAGATCAGATGGTAGATGCCACGATTAGGCATAAGATGATGAGATTTATGGACGCATATTTAGGGTACAACCAGATATTCATGGATGAGGCCAATGCTAAGAAGACTTCCTTTATCATAATAAAAGAACCTACTGTTATAAGGTCATGCCATTCAGCCTTAAGAATGCGGGGGCAACCTATCAGAGGTTTGTCAATAAAATATTCGAAGACCAGATCGGAAAAACTATTAAAGTTTATGTTGATGTTATGCCCATGAAGAGCTCAAGGCCATGGAGCATGCGGCCGACCTTGAGAGGATGTACAATACCATAGATCTCTATAAGATGAAATTTAATCCGACGAAATACGTATTCAGCGTCGGAGCCAAAAAATTCCTCGACTTCATCATCAGCCAAAAAGGGATTGAGTCAAAACCCAAAAAAAATCAAGGCAATGGTAGAGATGAAAACACCAAAAATAATAAAAGATGTGTAGAGATTGACAGGAATAATTGTTGCATTCAACCGCTTTGTCTTTAGGGCCATAAATAACTTGTTATGCTTCTTTACAATCTTGAGAAAAGCATTCATTTGGGATGAAGAATATGAGAAGGATTTTTAAGATTAAGAAACTTATTTGGAATCCCCGATATTTCTATCTCAACCAATTCAAGGGGAAATGCTATTTTTGTATTTAGCAGGTGTTGAGTCAGCCATCAGCGCTGCAATCATACGAGGTGAAGAGGGGGTACAGAAGCCTGTGTATTTCAATAGTAAGGCTCTTTAAGGGGACGAACTTAAGTATCACATGATGGAAAAACTAGCATATGCTCTGATCTACGCCTCCAGAAAAATGAAACTATATTTTAAGGCTCCTACTATGGTGGTACTCACTGACACTCCGTTGCCGTAAGTCATCCATAAACCTGAAAAGGCTGATGGCTTGGTCGATTGAGTTAGGAGAGTTCGACATTATACATCAGCCGAGGATCATAATTAAGGGTCAAGCTTTAGCAGATTTTGTGGCCGAACTCACTTAGGCCAAAGTCGATGCTAGAGATGATGAGATTATAATATTACCAAAAAAGAACCCTTATGTTCATCCATGGCTGATGGAACGAGAGCTGACCCTACTAATAAAGATGTTTTGGTTAGAAATGGGGCAGTAGGTGAGGGTCCTTTCTGAGCTGACGGTCCAATTTGGAGTTTGTTTGCGGATGGCTCCTCTTATAAAAGTGGTAGCGGGGCAAAACTCATATTGTCTTCTCTATACGGGACTTATATTAAATATGCCTTAAGGTTGAATTTCAAAGCTTTAAATAATGAATCTGAGTATGAGGCTTTGTTGTCCATCCTATCCTCAGCCAAAGTATTGAACGTCGGCCACATGATAGTACATAGTGGCTCTCAGCTAGTGATGAACCAAATTTTAGGGATTTACAAGGCGAACGATGAGAAAATAGCCAAGTACTTAGAAAGGGTGAAAAAGGTTTGGGTTAACCTCAAGGAAGTAAAGGTGAAAAGAGTCCCTCAGTTTGAAAACAGTCGAGCCGATGCATTGGAGAGGTTATCCTCGAATACGAGAATAGAAATTAGGTGGACCATTCCAGTGGAGATTTTTCATAAACCCAGTATTGAGGAATACGGTAATGGAGTGGAACGTTGTTTAAACTTTAACTTTGGAGACTTTTGAATGGATCCTCTAATCAAATACATCAAAGACGGGGAACTCCCTGACTCTAAAGATGAGAGAAAGAAACTCCGATACCAGCAATAAGGATCACTATTATAGGAGACGTGCTCTACAAGAAAGGCTTCTTGTTGCCTCTCCTCAGATGTGTTCATCCTACGAAGGTTGACTATATGGTACGTGACATCCACGAGGGGTCATGTGAAAGCATATTATAGGTAGATCTCTCGCAAAGAGGATTATGACACAGGGATATTGGTGGCTGACCCTGACCAGGGATGCGGTCGTCCACGTGAGAAGATGTGATAATTGTCACCTTTATGTGAGTATTCCCCACCAGCCTCATCAACTACTCACATCCATTACTTCCCCCTGGTCGTTCGCAGTTTGGGGGATCGACCTGGTCGACCCACTTCCAAAAGAACCATGTGGATATCAATATCTGATTATAGTCATCAATTACTTTTCCAAGTGGGTGGAAGCCGAAACAGTGATTTCCAAAACTGAGACGAAGACCTTCAAATTCATTGGGAGAAACATCATTTGCAGATATGGCCTACCTCACACCTTGATTTCTGAAAATGGGAAAAAATTCAAAAACAAATTCTTAGAGGCATATTCTGAAAGAGTGGGGGTAAAGAAATTTTATTCTGCTCCTGGCCGACCTTAAGATAACGGCCAAACTGAAATCACTAATTGGATGAACTTAGATGTCATTAATAAGAAGCTAGAAGACACTAATGGCCTATTGATGGAGGAGTTTTATGGAATTCTATGGGGATACAGAACTACAGAGAGGACCCCTAAAGGGTAAGTAATCCCTACTGAACTCGGCTTACCCAGTCATAGAGTCTAGACTTACAACATCGAGACCAATAATGTAGAAATGAGGCTTGACTTGGACTTGATAGAAGAAAGAAGTTAAGACATTGAGGTCAGATAAGAAGAATATCAATAAAGGATGACCAAATTCTATAATAAGATGGTCTGAGCAAGGACAGTTGATGTAGGAGATTTGCTGTTAAAAAAGGTTTAGCAGAAGCCAAACAAGTTGCTTCTAAACTGACATGGCCCACACAGAGTCATTAAAGAGGTCGTCCCTGGGACTTACAGACTGGATAACCTAGAGGGAGAAAATTTATCCAATCCATGGAACGCTGATCACTTAAAGAAATATTATCATTAGGCCTGAATGTCATATATATGTCTTCTTCTGTGTATACAAAGTGTTTGAATTTGGAATATTTTGAAGTAATGAATGAAAAAATGCAAGTGTTTCCTCGTATCTTTATGTTCAATTATCCAATGCATGGTTTGAGTTTCTTTAAGATGAATAACATCATTAAAATGGTGAATTAATTTTGACTCACTCTCGGTGGTACAAAAATTTGTGGGAGATTCGTCTCGTCCATGCGCTCTCAATAAGACTGAGAGGAGGGAGTAGTGTGGAAACATCACTTAGGTGGTGAAAACATAAAAATTCTGTTAAAGATCATTTTATTATGGTTATTTCAAACATCAATAATTTAGTGTGGATTGAAATTATGTCTCTCCTTCGGTGAAGACGAGGGTGTATGAAGAGACAAAAATCGTCTATATATTTCCAAAAATGACGAGGGGGGACTTATGATCAATATCATTAACGTGGTGGTTCAAATTGAAAATCATTTAATGGTTATATAAAACCACTACATGTGAAATCTTTTGGCTAAGTCGAAAGTAAACTCCATTATTAGTTGGATTTGTATCAGTCCAATGCAAGTTTATTAACAATTGTACGAATGTAGACATTGCATTTTAGCAAATTACAAAGAAGATTTGAAATTGTAGTGAGAATCGAATGTCAATTCATCAAAGAAGATAATTTCTATTCATGAAACTTCATACATCACAAGGTAAGTAACAATCAAAGGAAATATAATTAAAAAAATTACATACAACGATTAGAGACGATGCTACAGATTGTTCAAAAATGGTTCAAAAAAAATTATAAGTAGAATGGGCATATGTTGGGCCATAAGAGACCCCCCAGTAACTAGTAGAAAGAAAACAATGATGTTTTTATGGAAGATCCTTGGCCTCGTTGGAAATGACTTTGTTCGCTGCAGGCTAAGTTTTAGCTTCATTGTCATTTGGGGTGCCTTCAATTGTCTCGGCCCTAACCTGCTTTGTCATCTCGGCCTCAACATGCTCTATCGCTTGTGCAGGAGCAACTAGAGTAGCCTCCACCTAGGCCAAGACAACAGAAATGAGAGGATCTGAGCGGTCAAGGGCTTCGAAGTCTTTCAGCCCCAGGGTTCCAACCTCTGGAACTTTAGGGAGGACCCATTGAAAATTCATCCTCACTCCTCTTTCAAGGGATGAGAAGGAATACCTTATGAACTCTTAGGAATCCTTGAACTCAATTATCGCTTTCTCCTTAACCCCGTCCTTAACTGAGGCCTTGAATTTAGCTAAGGCCTTCTCATTTGCCTCTCCCACGTCCATCTTCACGGCAGCATCAATGTCGGCCTTGTGCTTGTCGACTTGGGCTTTTAGGGCATCATCATGATCCTTTCTGAGCTTAAATAAAGTGTTTGAATGTTTCTGCTAGAGCGCGTCCATGGCCTTTTATTGATTCAAAAAGAGTTTAACTCTCTCTTTCGGTCTTTCTCAATCTTGTGGGCATCCTGGCGCATTTGGATTAATGGGAGATTCTCTCAACCCACTCACTAAGACGTGTAAAGGTGAGCAGAGACTGTAAAACAATAAAAAAAAGAGTTAATACAAGACAACACTTGCAAAAACAAATTTACCCAAAAAGTGTGAGATAATTACCTGAGTGGCATTGTGAAGGACAAATTGCATGAGGCGAGGCGCGTCCATAGATTCTAGGAAATGCTTGTTGACCTCATGCATCATCAAAGTAGAGAAAACCCTAGACCGCTTAGAGTCACCGATCAAGGACTTATCACTAAGGGATAGATGATCGAGACGGGTTGCCAAAGAAGCATCAGACGAGATGGGGGTCTCTTTATCTAATCCCCATTTGGACAAGACTTCCTTCTTGTTCTTCTTGTGTTGATAAGGGATAGGGGTATCATCAACCACCTCCTTCCTTTTCTTGGACGCCTCAGCATTGTTAGGGCCACCTGTGGTCGATTTTTTTTATCGGGGTCGAGGGTGCTCGTTTCTTCCTGAATTTGTTGAGCATATTGGAAATGCTAGGAGAGACCATCTTCTAAATATCTTTCGGAGTGTCATTTAGCCGATTTGAAAAAATTAAGAAAAGGCATATATCAGAAAGATAAAATAAAGACTACACCATAGTTCAGAAGAAAATTTTTAAACTTTATTAGAAGAGATCAAATAAGGACTACACTACAATTCAGAAGGGAATTTACGTAATCCAGTAAAGGATCCAACCCCCAGTCCCATCTCGACCAGGATTTTAGGGGTCATAAGATGCTCGAATTGCACGGGTCCACCATCGTCCCCCTGACCTCTAATTTGTTCAATATTGTCACGATTGTTTATGCTTAAGTCGGGGTCAAGCTTGGCAGACATTGAAGCTATCACCCACTTTTTTGGGACCCTCTGCTTCAAGGCAGAGTAGGCAACATCCGACAAAAACTTCCATGCACCAGAGATGAAGAAATATCATTATTTTCAGTGAAGGTTGGATATTTAATTGACGAGAATAACCTTCTTTGTGGATTTTCTGGCTACGAGATGATAGTAGCCAAGTTGAGCCTTCGTGCATGACACATTGTAGAACGCTTTGAATATGTTAACTAGAAAGTCATAGCTATGGAAAAACTTTTAGAAAGATATGAAGTCAAGTAAAATTCTCCACGCAATGGGAGAAAGTTGGGTTGTGTCCAGGACCATACTGGCGAGTATCGTCCGCACAGTAGGGTGGATAGGAAGGCGATAGCCAACCTTGCACATTTATTCATAGACAACAATCTCGCCCTCATGACCATCAAAATCCCTCTTGGCCTCCTCAGGGACCCTCATATGAATAACGAAATTAATCCTTTATAAGTGCCTCTAGTGTAAAAGGACGACGTCTCTCATAATACTTTTGAAGGTTTGAGCGTATGACGTATTTAGTGTTTCCCCAGCCTCATCTTCAGAGTCAACGATCTTTACGGCCGGTACTCCAATGGGAAATTTGTTATGAAACTCGCCCTCGGTCATGAACGAGAGGGGAACGAACGTTAGAAGAGAAGATTGAGCAACGGTTACTCTCGGCCTCTCAAGGATCGAAGCATCAACAGCCTAGTTGTGATCACCAGACCCAACGTCCCTCAAGCTCATCATGCGAGAATAAGGGACTTACATGGCCTCCTTATAGGAATTAGCCTCCCTAGATACTCTGGATGCAAAAGGGCTACAACCCTGTGAAGACGAAGATGAGTGGGAGCTCTGAAACAAAATTTCCACTCGTGGAATCCTCACTGATCTCAATTATCGGATGACAAATGTTATCTAAGGGAACTGGAAATATGGAGCGTGTAAGGTTATTCCCGATATTCCACTTAGCCTTGGACTCTAACTCACCCTTCTGTATTTCCCTAAAAATACGACCCTGGAGTTGGGGAAATTGGTTAAGGAGTTCCTATATGGTTTCAAACATTCAAATAGGTTATAAGTTTGACTCAGTTGACCTAAAGATCTAACACGGAAGACCAACAGTTTTCACTCAAGAATAAATGAAGAACAGTTTGAACAAAGTTCATCGAAGAAAATGACCGAAGATGGCCAAAAACCTCACAAATGGCTAAAACCACTAAAATATCCTATCTTTCTATTGCTAGTGTCCAAAAACACCTCTCATGACTGCAACAACCACTAATTAGCCCCTAAAAAGCCTAAACAACCCATTAGAAAATCAATGGCTACCTAAAAAACTCAAAATCACTAAATAGAAGAGAAAAAAGCGAAGAAAAGATGAGGACAAGGTGACCTGGAAAGGGAGAATGGAAAGAGAAGAATTTTGGAGCAAGAAACACATCGAAAAAACTTGAAATGTGGACAGAGAAAGTAGGAAGAGTAAAGACACTTTGTTACAGAAGGGTTTTATCAAGAAGAAAGAGAAAATGAAGGGATTTTGTGTCTTTTAAAACACCCAATAATTGGGCGCGAGCTTCAAAAAACTCATCATTAAAGCATCCTAACTAAGGCACGCCTGTAACCGCCATATCTTGGACAACACGCCAAACCATATGTTAACTGTCATGTGTCCAGTTCTAGACTGAAAAATGCCCGAATGTTCCCCGGGTTTTTTAAAATCTTAATTTAAAAATATAATATTTATTTTTTTAGAAACAGATGCGGAAGCGTAAAGGTGATGGTTCACTTAAAACAAATTTTAATATCTTCTTTAAAATTAAAATTAAACCCGAGTGAAAAAATTAATTAAGCACACACAAATATTAATTTCACTTAAATCAATTAATTCAAGTCCTAGAATTTGCCTAAGTCATATTTTTCATTTAAACAAATTAGGCTAAACCATTTTTAACAAATGACTTGAATTAAATAAACTTTACCCAAATTTAAGTATGCACCAAATTAAGTTAATAGTGATTTAAACAAATTTTATCTTCTTTACCTAAGCATGTGTTCTAGGTGATATTGCAAGATAAAATAAAACAAGAAACCACTACGCCGCGATGTACGAGGAAAAACCCAAGACGAGAAACAACCTCGGACGGCCCTAGCCTCAAATCCACTAAGTACGGAATTTACATTTACAGGATAGATGACTTACTTCCTCAACTCGAACCCTCTCAAGCCTTGACGCGTCTTCTTGCAAACACCTCCACTTAGCAAATAACTCCGGAGCTCCACCGCGGTCTCGAAATCCACCGATCGGACTTTATGTGGTCACCGTCACCCGAACTAGGAGCCTTTCTCCAAGTGGGTAAATCACGAAAAAACTCTTCTTCTTGTGGTATTAGAAGTAAACCCAAACTTCTCTTCTTCAATGGTGTGGAGAAAACCGGTGACAAAACTCCAAGCAAGATGTATATGTATGAACTTGGATAAACAAAACAATGGGTGTAAACAAGAGTGATAAATGATTTTCTCCTTGAAAATTAACACTAAAAAAACAATGAACTTTTTCTAAAACAATTTTTCTCTCCAAAAACTCTCTAGAGGTTGGTAGGATATGAAAAAGTTATTCCCGCACATAGATATTCAGCAAAAAGTAGTGGGGTAAAACCAAGTGGGAAAGTGGGCAAAACTGCCTAAAACTGCCAAAAAAAAGATGTTCCCGCCAAATCTCGTTCGAACGACATTCTCGTTCGAATGAGTCTTCTAACGAAGTTCCAGTATGAACTCGTTAGAAATCTCGTTAGAACGACCATCTCGTTCGAACGACATTTTGAACGAATTTCCAGTATGCCATAATGGGAAGTCGTTGGCAATCTCGTTCGAACGACTTGTGGTTCGAACGACAATCTCATTCGAACGACACTTCGAACTAACTTCAAAAATTCATTTTAAGCCCAGAAACTTTTATATAGTCTATATATAAGTTTTAATAGAAACCATTCTGAAAACAAAACGCGGTTTTAAAAACCTAACACCCAATATAAACTGTTCCAAGCTCCTATATATATGTAATGCATTCATACCTTGAGAGCATGGAACCACTGTTGATGACGTTGAAACAAGGTACATAAATCACGGCATTCTGATGAAGCTTTATACACTTGGGCGCTACTTCTTCAACAAACACGTCATAGGCTTCAGAGATGATCAATATACTCTATCCTATGACTCAAACGTTTTTGTCCGGAATTAAGCCAAAACTACAAAGGACTCAATTGGAAATTTGTGTCCTTACAAATCTCCCCCTTTGGCTATTCCGGGACAAAAACTATACAAAAATCCTAAAGGGTCGTCAAGCTCTACTAGACTAATAAAAAGTTCCACCCAAAATAAAATTACAATGCTTGACACAAACAACCCAAAGGATCAACAATCTTTGCCGTTGAAAGTTATCGCTTTATAAAATAATTCCTACACACTTAGGCAAATACATTACACGTATAGGGAATATCAAAATATTTAATGCAAGTAAAGTAACTACTCCCCCTAAATTAATTATATTTAAGGAAATATTATATTTTTAAAATCTTACTTTAAAAATATAATATTTCCTTTTTGTGAAACAGATGTGGAAGCGTAAAGGTGATGGTTCACTTAAAACAAATTTTAATATCTTCTTTCAAATTAAAATTAAACCCGAGTGAAAAAATTAATTAAGCAGACACAAATATTAATTTCTCTTAAACCAATTAATTCAAGTCCTAGAATTTGCCTATGTCATATTTTTTTAGTTAAACAAATTAGGCTAAACCATTTTTAACAAATGACTTGAATTAAATAAACTTTACCCAAATTTAAGTATGCACCAAATTAAGTTAATAGTGATTTAAACAAATTTTATCTTCTTTACCTAAGCATGCGTTCTAGGTGATAGTGCAAGATAAAATAAAACAAGAAACCACTACGCTGGGATGTACGAGGAAAAACCCAAGACGGGAAACAACCTCGGACACCCTAGCCTCAAATCCACTAAGTACGGAATTTATATTTACAAGACCAATGACTTAATTCCTCAACTCGAACGCTCTCAAGCCTTGACGCGTCTTGTTACAAACACCTCCACGTAGCGAAGAATCCTGGAGCTCCACCGCGGTCTCGGAATCCACCGATCAAACTTTATGTGGTCACCGTCACCCGAACTAGGAGCCTTTCTCCAAGTGGGTAAATCACGACAAACCTCTTCTTCTTGTGGGATTTAGAAGTAAACCCAAAATTCTCTTCTTCAATGGTGTAGAGAAAACCGGTTCCAAAACTCCAAGCAAGATGTATATATACGAACTTGGATAAACAAAATAATGGATGTAAACAAGAGTGATAAATGATTTTCTCCTTGAAAATTAACACTCAAAAAACAATGAACTTTTTCTAAAACAATTTTGCTCTCCAAAAACTCTCTAAAGTTTGGTAGGATATGGAAAAGTTAACCTTGAAAAAGTTATTCCTGCACATAGATATTCAGCAAAAAGTAATGAGGTAAAACCAAGTGGGAAAGTGGGCAAAACTGCTTAAAACTGCCAAAAAAAACATGTTCCCGCCAAATCTCGTTCAAACGACATTTCATTCAAACGACATTCTCGTTCGAACGAGTCTTCTAACGAAGTTCCAGTATGAACTCGTTAGAAATCTCGTTAAAATGACCATCTCGTTCGAACGAAATTTCGAATGAAGTTCCAGTATGCCATAATGGGAAGTCATTGGCAATCTCGTTCGAACGACTTGTGGTTCGAACAACAATCTTGTTCGAACGACACTTCGAACGAACTTCAAAAATTCATTTTAAACCCAGAAACTTTTATATACTTTATATATAAGTTTTAATAGAAACCATTCTGAAAAAAAATGCATTTTTAAAAACCTAACACACAATATAAATTGTTCCAAGCTCCTATATATATATGTAATGCATTCATACCTTGGGAGCATGGAACCACTGTTGATGACGTTGAAACAAGGCACATAAACCACAGCATTTTGATGAAGCTTTATACACTTGGTCGCTACATCTTCAACAAACACGTCATAGGCTTGAGAGATGATCAATATACTCTATCCTATGACTCAAACGTTTTTGTCCGGAATTAAGCCAAAACTACAAAGTACTCAATTGGAAATTTGTGTCCTTACAGATCTCCCACTTTGGCTATTCCGGGAAAAAAACTATACAAAAATCCTAAAGGGCCGTCAAGTTCTACTAGACTAATAAAAAGTTCCACCCAAAATAAAATTACAATGCTTAACACAAACAACCCAAAGGATCAACAATCTTTGCCGTTGAAAGTTGCCGCTTTATAAAATAATTCCTGCACACTTAGGCAAACACATTACACGCATAGGGAATATCAAAATATTTAATGCAAGTAAAGTAACTACTCCCCCTAAATTAGTTATCCCCTTTATCAAACAAATGACCTACTTAGAAAGACGTCTCCCCCTAAGATAAATCTCCCCCAAACAAAGATATGATAATAATAGGATTAGATACCATTTCTCTCCCTATCATTCTCCCCCTTTTTGTTCAGGAATAGACAAAGTCTTAAAGATGCAAAAATGTAATTGTGCATTAATGCATATGGGCAACAAAATTATAAATAATCCAACAAATAACAACTTAGACCAACTAGGATGCAATAAAAAGATACCAATATGATATATTAATTGTGGAGCATATGATATCAACAAAGAATGCAATAAGATGGATACCAAGTATGAATTAAAGCATATATGGATTAGAAATCAAGGCAAAGACTAAACAAAAATATCAAATATATATATACATAATATATACCAAAGAGACTCAAGTACACATATATAGATATAAATACACAAATGACACACACAAAATATAATAGGAGTCTTTCACACTCGTATGGCAAAAATGTGTCATATGGAAACGAAAATGTTGGAGTGTGAACTAGTAACGATTAAATTTAGACCTAATCACTTAAAACATGTTCACGGAGTTCTCAATTGATTGCAAACTTCATCACATTTGAATATAACCTCATGTGACAATATAAATTGAACTTAATGAACAAACATACACAATGCATACAAGCCTAGCATATTGATGATTCTACAAACCAATAGAGTCATGACATGAAATACACAACTAGGATAAACGGACATTGTGCAAACCGTTGATATACCATCCAATCTCCCTTAATATGCATTTATATTAAATTTGAATGAATATATCAATCAAACATAGGCCTTGGCAAATTATTTTTCTTTTTAATGCCATATTTTCTGTTTTTAGGCCTTTGAACCACGTATTTATTTTAGGTCCATTCAAAAATGGTGGCTTACAATCGCAAAAGATAACTAAGTCCTTTCGGAGCCCTTCCCCGTGCACATTTGTATTTATCATGTTTTTATGTTTCACACAAATCTCACGTGCAACGGATTTTGACATGCACTAGTCCTGCTAAGTCACAAATATGTAGATGACAAGATTGGTAGGAGAACACTTCACAAAGTTCAAATATACATATGAAGTTAAAATTTCAAAAGAGCTCGTGCATGTGTGAATAGAGGCATATAAAAATGGAATCCATTTAATCAACACAAAATCCAACTACTCCATGTAAGCATGGTAAAGAACATAATAAGGATTGACAATCTAAACCAAAAGTTCTAGACACATGAGAGCGTAAAAGATGGGATTCAAACGCAAGTGTATACCACATAAAGTGTGTCAAACTAAAATACACACAAAATAAAACCTTTTTGAGTTTTTGAAACTTTTAACCAAAAATAAAAAATATATATACTCAAAAGACAAACAAAAATCATTTGAATTTTTCATTAAGCTTAAATTACCAAGAGATAAAATCCAAATGATAAAAAAAATCTTTTTGTATTTTTCATATGATGCAAACAAAATGAAGGAAATATAATACAAGAGTTAAACAAAAATCATAATTATAGCATGTGATAAGCATGGAGCATAGACTTGAAAATGATTAAACAAGCATACATTTAGCATGTGAATATATCATGAAGTACAAAAGCTAAAGTATGCAAACACTAACACATTCATCCTTTAGATTTAGCAAGGGAGGAAACATGTGAAAGTAGATGAGAATCAAAAACCCTATTTTGCAAGGCAGCCAAGTCGGATTTCCTAACCCAAATTAAAAAAGAATGACTATCTTGGGGTGTAGGAAATTTAACTACCGTGGTTACATTACGATGGGATTTTCTAGGAATTCGTTTAAGATCAAAACAAAATTTCCTAAGATGACCTTTTCGACCACAAAATGTACAAGTAAAAACATGTCGAAAAGATTTACCTAAGGAGTGATCTCTAAAAGCTTTCCTAGTAGATTCTCCAAAAATGTTGGTTTTGGCTTTATGAGTAGATTCATTACAAGTATTGAAGCCTAAACCACAAGTGTCATTTTTAATTTGGACCGTTCCTAATATTTTATCTAATTTTTTCGAACGACACTCCAAATCAAATTTGACATTACTAGAATCTTTTAATTTATTTTGCAATTCTAAAATGTTAGACTTTAATAAAACATTTCGCTCTTCAAAAGCAAGAAACTCATTTTTCAAGGATTCCATTAAACCCCTAAGGCTATCTCTCTCACCTTCTATATATTCAAGCTTCTCTAGAAGAGCTTTCTCTCGTGTCCTAACGTCTTCAACCAACATACTATTATCAACGACCTTGATACGTTCTTTCAAACTAGCTTCTAACTTCAAATTAGCTCTTTTCAATTTAATAGATTCTTTATAAAGTTCTTGAAAAGCATTTTGAAGTTCACTCACATTAACCTCTTCTTCATTTTTACTCTCTCTTTCTTCTCCACTCTCACTATCATAAAAAACAAGATAATCATAAACAATGACCTTGGAAGTGTCATGTGTTAACGTTTCATCAATCGATGAGTTCTCACTTTCACTCACATGACTAGACATAAAAGCCATAAAATTAAGCTTAATGGGGGAATCGGGTCCCTCTTCCTTATCACTATCACTAAGGGTCGCATTATATGAAATGGGTCGTTTACCCTCTTTCCTTAGTTTAGTGGGGCACTCAGAAGCCCTATGGTCATAACCCTCACAACCAAAACACCTATTAGACTCGTCCCTATTTAAATTTTCATTAATAGGTTTAGGGATTTTCTCGGCTTTGTCATACTTAGGAGTTTCAAATTTCTTAAAATCATTTTTGAATTTATCATTGTTAAATTTAAGAAATTTTCTAAATTTACGAGCAAACAAAGCCATGTCTTCCGAGTCACTATCACTCTCGCTCTCTACTACTTGTTTAACCTCTTTTCGGGCTTTTAGAGCAACGCTCTTTTCAATTTTCTTTTCAGTTTTAGAGGAAAACATGTCTAGTTCATAAGTTTGTAAATCACCTACGAGCTCTTCTAATTTCATAGAGGCTAAAGTTGGTAAAGAATTTAAAACGGTCACTTTAGGAATAAATCTATCGGGTAGGGACCTTAAAATTTTCTTTACAACTCGGTTGTCGGGTATTTTCTCTCCCAAATTAAAAGATGAATTGACAATATCGGAAAGTCAAGCATAAAATTCATCAAAAGTTTCATTATCGTTCATTTTGATAGTTTCAAATTGAGTGGTGAGGTTTTGGAGTTTCGAAGCTTTAACGACACTAGTTCCTTCATGAGTTAGTTGTAAAATATCCCAATCTTCTTTATCGGTTTCACACGTCATAATGGTCGGAATTTATCCGGTGTAACTGCGCAAAACAAGGCATTTAAACCTCGGGAATTAAAATTAGAAAGTTTAAACCCATTCTCAGTCCATCTATCGGCAGGTTTGGGAACACGTTCATTTTCAACTAAATGAGTTGGTGGAGACCACCCGTTAACTACAGACATCCAAACCCTCTCATCTATAGATTTTAGTGCTGATTTCATTCGCGCAGTTAGAACCATTGAAAATAGGAAATTTTGAAAATGGGAAAAATTCCATTTTAGATAAAAATTATTTAAAGGATCTTTAACGAAATAATTTATCGCTTTGGCCCTGATACCAATTTGAAAAATGCCCGAATGTTCCCGGGGTTTTTTAAAATCTTACTTTAAAAATATAATATTTCCTTTATCTGAAACAGATGAGGAAGCGTAAAGGTGATGGTTCACGTAAAATAAATTTTAATATCTTCTTTCAAATTAAAATTAAACCCGAGTGAAAAAATTAATTAAGCACACACAAATATTAATTTCACTTAAACCAATTAATTCAAGTCCTAGAATTTGCCTAAGTCATATTTTTCATTTAAACAAATTAGGCTAAACCATTTTTAACAAATGACTTGAATTAAATAAACTTTACCCAAATTTAAGTATGCACCAAATTAAGTTAATAGTGATTTAAACAAATTTTATCTTCTTTACCTAAGCATGCGTTCTAGGGGATATTGCAAGATAAAATAATAAAAGAAGCCACTACGCCGCGATGTACGAGGAAAAACACAAGACGGGAAACAACCTCGGACAGCCCTAGCCTCAAATCCACTAAGTACGGAATTTACTTTTACAAGACAGATGACTTACTTCCTCAACTCGAACCCTCTCAAGCCTTGACGCGTTTTCTTTCAAACACCTCCAAACTTAGCGAATAACCCAGGAGCTCCACTGCGGTCTCGGAATCCACCGATCGAACTTTATGTGGTCACCGTCACCCAAACTAGGATCCTTTCTCCAAGTGTGTAAATCACGAAAAACCTCTTCTTCTTGTGGGATTTAGAAGTAAACCCAAACTTCTCTTCTTCAATGGTGTAGAGAAAACCGGTGCCAAAACTCCAAGTAAGATGCATATATATGAACTTGGATAAACAAAACAATGGGTGTAAACAAGAGTGATAAATGATTTTCTCCTTGAAAATAACACTCAAAAAATAATGAACTTTTTCTAAAATAATTTTGGTCTCCAAAAATTCTCTAGAGGTTGGTAGGATATGAAAAAGTTAACCTTGAAAAAGTTATTCCCGCACAAAGATATTCAGCAAAAAGTAGTGGGGTAAAACCAAGTGGGAAAGTGGGCAAAACTGCTTAAAACTGCTAAAAAAACCTGTTCCCGCCAAATCTCGTTCGAACGACATTCTCATTCGAACGAGTCTTCTAACGAAGTTCCAGTATGAACTCGTTAGAAATCTCGTTAGAACGACCATCTCGTTAGAAACGACATTTCGAACGAAGTTCCAGTATGCCATAATGGGAAGTCATTGGCAATCTCGTTCGAACGACTTGTGGTTCGAATGACAATCTCGTTCGAACGACACTTCGAACGAACTTTAAAAATTCTTTTTAAGCCCAGAAACTTTTATATACTTTATATATAAGTTTTAATTGAAACCATTCTTAAAACAAAACGCAGTTTTAAAAACCTAACACCCAATATAAACTGTTCCAAGCTCTTATATATATATGTAATGCATTCATACCTTGGGAGCATGGAACCACTGTTGATGACGTTGAAACAAGGCACATAAACCACGGCATTTTGATGAAGCTTTATACACTTGGCCGCTACGTCTTTAACAAACACATCATAGGCTTGAGAGATGATCAATATACTCTATCCTATGACTCAAACGTTTTTATCCTAAATTAAGCCAAAACTACAAAGGACTCAATTGGAAATTTGTGTCCTTACAAATCTCCCCCTTTGGCTATTTCGGAACAAAAACTATACAAAAATCCTAAAGGGACATCAAGCTCTACTAGACTAATAAAAAGTTCCACCCAAAATAAAATTACAATGCTTGACACAAACAACCCAAAGGATCAACAATCTTTGCCGTTGAAAGTTGCCGCTTTATAAAATAATTCCTGCAGACTTAGGCAAACACATTACACGCATAGGGAATATCAAAATATTTAATGCAAGTAAAGTAACTACTCCCCCTAAATTAATTATCCCCTTTATCAAACAAATGACCTACTTAGAAAGACGTCTCCCCCTAAGATAAATCTCCCCCAAACAATGATACGTTAATAATAGGATTAGATACCATTTCTTCCCCTATCATATACGCTTGACAATCATCTCGACTTGGGAATTGGAAAGAATCCCCTACTATCAGCCAATATGGTTCACGCTTTGGAAGCTCTGTGCACTATGGAGTCTCATCCTCATTAGGGAGACAGTCGATAATATCCCTCAACCTTCCACTCACATTGAAGAATAAGGGGTAAGGGTGATTAATATACCCAAGTATAACCTCGTCCTCATTGAGACTCAACTTAATGCAGCAGACCTTTACTTACTCCTCAAGTTAGACAAACATGACCCCTTCAGGAGTGACCCCTCCTAAGCATCCTCGGCCTCGTATCAACCTTATAGGCCGAGACATATCAGCTGGCTCACTACAACCTCATAAGTCTTGTCTCGTCTTAGTACCACTCAGACATCCGAGACCATACTTCAACCCAGCTCAATAGTTGTTTGCTAGGACATCGAACGTGTTAGTCTCGGCCATGCCAAGACCTCTCAGGATGACATATATCTCACGTGTGACACATGGTTCCAGCATGAGTGGTCCATGTGGGCAGGCAGTTATAACAAGATCTATATGAGCACGTGAGGGAATATTGCATCATCATGAGATGTTTATGCTAGGACAGGTGATTGATTCTCATTGGTCTCCCTGCCCTGTACACACTTATTACATACTTAGGGGTACAATGCACACCCCAAGGACTATATATACTAGTCATCTCCTTCTCGAAGGGGATAAAAAATTCCAGGCCCTAGTCACACTCTGTTACATTCACTCTAGAGAGACAGAGTGTTAGAGATGTATCTTGAGCCACTAGAGCTCTATTATTTAGTTTATAAACATACCAGCACCGCACAGTGGAGTAGGCCAATAGCCGAACCACTTATATGAAGAACCTTATACTCTTGACTCACTTGAGTCTATATTGTATAAGTGTTCATCTAGTTTGGAAATAGTGACAAAATTGAGTCCCTTCCCTAGATTCCAAAGAGCCTCAGACTTTCTACATAATTCATTCCTCTTGTTTGATTGATCAAAGGTATATTCACAAAACACTCACACACATTAGGACTGCATACATGGATCATATATTGCATAAATTGATTGTGTGAAAGTTGTGCGTGTTTAATCCCATTTAAAATTGATTTTTATAATTTTTGGGAATTTTTAATGATTTTTAAAATGATTTTTTCATAATTAAAATTAGAATTAAAAGTTTTGGGGATCAATTTGTATATGCTGGTTTTATGGTTTTATGCTTGTAAGTTCACTTGGGTAGAAATCGAAAGCGCTTAAGACTATAAGGGGTGTTGTGTAATTATTTTAGACACGCGTGTGAGGTTCGATATTAGCCCTACACCTGTCGCTACACTACCGGTTGGATTTGTGTTTCTTTTAAGAGACAAAACCGTTGTTTATTGCTAGCCCTTGGATTGATCTTATCAACGCTCTATATGCGTCCCATTCTAATCCCTGTGAAACCCTTATCCTCCAATCAGAAGCATTTTAACTAACCGTTGTTGTCTCGCCGTTGGATAAAAGTCAATTTGGAATGACCAAATCGTAGCCCTTGATTTTGAATAGCCTTCTCGATCCTTCTCAACCCTCTATATAAGGAGGCTACCCCTCAGCCTTTAAGAAACTTTTGCCACTTCGTCTAAGTACAGAGAGAAGAGAGAGAAACCAAAGAGAGAATAGAAACCTTAATTCGTCCAAACACCTTTTCAAACCCTAATCCATTTCTCCAAAACCTTTTACACCAAATACCAACGTTGAGTGTTTGAGAGTTTTTGAGTGTTGGTTTGAAAGTTATTTCGTGGTTTAACCTCTTCATTTTAAGATCTTGTGTCCAACTTAAACATTATGTTAGATCTGTATTTCTGTTTCATAGAAATCATAGAGCTGGTCATTTTATGTTATATTACATTTAGATCTGCATTCTTAGTTTCTCGTCTTGAGAAATCTTTTGTTGATTATTTTCTATAAATGTTTTCATCTTCAAAATCATTTTCTGTTTCTAGGTCTTTTGAAATAAGACCTTTGACCTAGTTGGAATCACACTTGGTGGTTTTCAATTTCAAAAGTATTTTAAAAATCCTGAAATTGATTAAGATCTTGAATCGTCTTTAGAGCAAGTAGCCGTGGATTCCAGGATCATTTTAAAGGTCAAATAAGGTTTTAGTTTTCTAAGAAGAGAGAAACTGAAAATCACAGCATATAGATCTTATTTGTAATTTGCTAGGATTATTGGTATAAATAAGCGTGAGTGTGTGCATGCATGTGTTAGAGAAACATCACAAATACTTACACTCTACAACACTGAAAGTGTTGGTAATAAGATCTTGAAATAAGAGTCGACGTAAAGACTGGAACAAAGTGGAAGTTAGCAAACTGGGAGGGCCACATCAACAATCAGAAATTTAGAGAAGTTAGAAAAAACTAGTGGGCACATTCCTAAACTTGTATAGGATTGATTTGTGTGCATATGTGTTATATAGTTTGTAACTGATATATTTTGTTTTAGTGGATTTTCTTTTACTCCGTAGAGGGAGTCGTGGATGTTTCCTCAGTTGGGTGAGGTTTTACCACGTTAAAAATATCTTGTCATTAATCTTTCTACATCTCCTCATCCCATTCTTAATAGTGTGCTGATTTAAATTGATTTAAACTGTTTTAGTTTTATTTTTCAAAACTTGTTAACAAATCTTGAACTAATCTCATGCATGTTTTATTAAACACATCTTGTGATTAAACTGGTTTGATTTAAAGAAAAGAGTTTCCTCAAAAAATAGTTCGAAGTTACTAAAATAGTTTAATCTTGTATTAAACGGCTTTAGTAACAATTTTTCCATTGGTATCAGAGCTTTGGAAATCTTTTTAAAAGATCTTGTGTTTCTGAAATTATTTTCTTAAAAATAAAAACAATGAACGAGAAAAATAAAAGATTTGGCAACTTGACCAGACTCCTTCTCTTTGATGGAAACAACTTTGCTTAGTGGAAGGTAAGAGTGGTTGCTTTCATACAAGGAACCTTGGGATATGATGTCTGGGATATTGTTGAAAATGGATACACTTATCCTACTAAACTAGCCAGTGAAGGAAATAATGAGAGGATTAAGAAAGCATTAAGTGAATTCACTTAAGAAGAGAAGCCAACTTCTCGAAACAATAACAAAGGCAAGAATACCATCTTTATGTCCATAAATGAACATGAGTTCAAAAGGATCTCATCTTGTGCCACTTCTAAGGAAGCATGGGATACTCTGATCACTGTACATGAAGGTGGCACTAGAGTTAAGGCTGCTATAACTCAAATTCTTATCCATCAGTATAACTTTATAATTATGTCAGACTCTGAATCCTTTTATGACTTTTACATGAAATTGTCTGACATTGTGACCAAATTGCATGCTAATGGGATCACTTATGATAGACATGAAATTGTATTTAAAATTCTAAGATTATTACCACAGAAATTTGATAACAAAAGATATGTTATTCCGAAAATGTGTGATCAAAATCTCACTCCTGAATCAGTAGTAAACTAAGAACTGTGGAAATGGAATTAGAATTTATGAAACAAATGACCCAGCCCCATAGGAAATAGACTAGTTCCAACTTAAGTTTTTCCTCTAAGCTGATGAAACCTGAGTTTACTATTCCCATTGATGATTCTGATGAGGAATGTATTATAGATAGTTTGGATAATCAAATTTCCTTGATGTCAAAATAGTTTAAGAAAATTATCAAATTTAGCAATAAATTGGCAAACAGACAAGGCAAGCCAAATTATTCAACTTATTCTAACTACAAACCTCATGAGAAAGGTCAAGACAAACATCACAAGGACATGAGACCTAATAAAGACTTCAAGAATATTGAATATTTTAGATGTGGAAAACTAGGACACATAGCACATGACTGTAGAGTGAAACTGAACACTACCAATAAACATACTAGGGCCAACATTTGCAAAATATGGGATGATTCAAGTGATTCTGAAAATGAGGAACCTGAATCTTCTGATGTTTTTTATCCATGCATGTCTTTCTTTGCTAAGATAATATACAATGATGATATGCCTATGTATGAGAATGATGTTAGTTACTCTACTTTTGTTGTTATGAATCATGTTGCTACTGGTTTGGATGCTTTAATTTCTGAGAATATTGCCAGTTCTACCACGAGGTGTGTGAGTCAAAGGGAAAACGATAATGATGATGTCAATGGGTGCATGAGTTCAAGAATTGAATCCTTAGGGGTCACTTCACACATTACACTTAGTGATTCGGACACTAAAGACCTCCTTGACATTCACATACTTTATGCGAAAACTCTCAAGAAAAGCACTAGACTAGAAAAGATAGTGAAAGATCTCACTAAGAAACTAGAAGACCTAAGCATGATGGTTAAACTTAATTCATAAGAGTATACTACCTAATGTCTAACTCATGAAAATGAAATTAAAATTTTTTATCAAAAATTGAAGAATTTGATTGAATAAAATGGAACTCTGGAAAAAAATATAAAGGGACATCATTAGAATTGGAACAATCTAAAGAAAAGACAACAACTGTTTTAAAAAAATATGCAAACTTTGAAAATAATTCAAACGGTTTTGATGGTTTTGTTGCTGATTCAAAAACCAATTCTGATGATCGAACTGGAATAGGGTTTTGCCCAAATTTGAAGACACAAACTAAAAACTTTGAACCAATTAAGTTTGTGTTAGGAGGCAAAAGACCTATAGAAACTTGTCCAAATTTTCATTTTTCTAAAAAATGAGTTTGATGAAAAATAATCAAAGTTTGATATTGGGAAATCAAATTGCTCTAAGCGTGAAAGTCCAACTAAGGCTAAGTATGTCTGCCCCCGATTAGGAAGAGTGATTATGCCTTTCAAACTGTACTCCCTAGAAATAAGGTTCAACCCCAAAATTCCATGAAGCCCATGTTTAGAGACTTTCCTAAGTAGATACCATCTTCGACCAATTTATATTGCTCTTACAGTGACTTATATGGTCATTCATTTGAAGGTTACTACTCTAGACGTTTATTCAACCCTGCCTATAATACTCTTGTGTACCAGAACTTTAACTATTCTAGGAGAAGTAGTAACAACTATGTTCTGCCTAGACAACCAGATAAAAACTCTAACTATAGAAAGAGAAAGACCAAACCTAAAAGATCATTTCCAAAAAGGATTCCTAGATACTTTCCTAAACCAAATGCTCATACTTTTCATAAAATTCAACCTTATGCTCAAAACATTTTTCAACAGAAATCTAATGCTTGCAAATTTTATCAAATGAGAGCAAATAAGCGCAAAATGAAAACAAGAGTTGTTTGGGTTAGAAAAGATGAGCTATTACCCAAGATTAAGTGTAACATTGTGATTACTGCTTTAAAAGTTGAACACACTCCCTCTGGTTGGTATTTAGACTCTGGATATTCAAAGCACATGACTGGGGATGATACCAAACTGTTAAACAAAACTAGCTTTGCTGGAGGAAAAATTATTTTTGATGATGGTGTATCATCTCAAATCATTGGTAAAGGAATACTCCAAGAAGAAGGATTACCTTTACTTAAAAATGTTCTTCTAGTAAAAGATCTTAAGGATAATTTACTTAGTATTTCGCAATTTTGTGACTCAAATCATACTGTCACCTTTTTAAAGAATAACTACAAAATTTTAAATGAAAAAGGTGAGTTCATAATTACAGGACTCAGGACTCCTGATAATTGTTATACTGTCCAGAAGAGTACTAAGGTCTGTAACATTGCCAGAATGGACGACAATGAGATATGGCATAATCGAATGGGTCACATAAATTACGAAAATCTTAGTATATTGTCTTCACAAGAAATAGTTAGAGGTATCCCAAGATCAAACCTATTTCTAATATTATCTGTGGATCATGTCAGGAAGGAAAAATTGTTAAATCATCTCATAAGAAAGTTAAAGATATCCTTACCTCTAAACCTTATCCATATGGACCTAATGGGTCCTTCTCGAACTGTTAGTCTCTATGGACATAGTTATATTCTTGTTATGGTTGATGATTTCACCAGATTTACTTGGGTAGATTTCTTAAAACAAAAGTGTGACACTTTCCAAACCTTTTTGAAGATTTTACTTCGAATTGAAAATGAGAAAGGCACTCAAGTAAATAGAATTCATAATGATAGAGGTGGAGAATTCTTATATACTGGTGTTATAGAGTATTCTGACTACAATGGTTACAAACATGAATTTAGTGCTCCTAAGATTCCTAAACAAAATGGTATTGCTGAGAGAAAGAATCGTACCCTTAAAGGGATGGCACGTGTTATGATTCATGCCAAGTGTTTACCTAAGTATTTTTGGGTAGAATATATTCGTACTGCATGTCACATTATAAATAGGGTCTATCTTAGAAAGAATTCTAAACAAACTCCTTACGAACTTTGGTATGGGAAAAAGCCCAATCTTAAGTATCTTATAACCTTTGGTAGTACGTGTTATGTCTGCAAAGACAAAGAACACTTATCCAAATTTGAGACATGTGGAGATAAAGCCATCTTTCTAGGATATTCTCCTAATAGTAGAGCATACCGTGTCTATAACCTTCGCACTAAGGCCTTGATGGAATCCATAAACGTTATTGTAAGTGACACTACTATAGAGAGTAAGACTGGAGAACCAACTATTGTGGAAGAGTTTGAAAATATTTTAGAAAATGACTCTCTAAAAATAGATGATTATTTACCAATTGAGACACCTGGAGTACCTAATTGGGTTTCTAAAGACCATCCCATAAATAACGTTGTTGGTAACCCTAGTGAGCCTGTACGTAGAAGATCTCAATTAAGAAACTTTGCTCATTATGCATGTTTTGTTTCACTAGTGGACCCAAAGAATGTAAATGACTCATTGAATGATCCTCATTGGATTTCTTCAATGCATGAAGAGCTTATTCAATTTGTTATTCATGATGTTTGGTATATTATACCTAGGCCTGATCACAAAAAGGTTATTGGCCCACATTGGATATTTAAAAATAAATTTGATGAAAGTGGGAAAATCATTAGAAACAAAGCCAGATTAATTACTCAAGGATACTCTCAAATTAAAGGAATAGATTTTAATGAGACTTTTGCTCCTGTTACTCGCTTATAATCTATTCGTCTTCTCTTTGCCATAGCTTTCTACTTACATTTTACGCTTTACCAAATGGATGTCAAACCTGCCTTCCTTAATGGAATATTGACTGAGGAGACCTATGTAGAACAACCGAAAGGGTTCATTGACCCTAATTATCCAAATCATGTCTTTCGTCTTAAAAAGTCTTTGTATGGCCTAAAAGAAGCGCCAAGAGCCTGGTATGAGCGCCTTTCCAATTTTCTCTTAGACAAAGGTTTTAAGAGAGGTGGAAATGATCAAACCCTTTTTGTCAAACATTTTGACAAACATATCATTATAGTTCAAGTTTATGTTGACGATATCATTTTTGGATCAACTTCCCCCTCAGAAGTTAAATCTTTTCCGAAAATTATGCATAAAGAATTTCAAATGTCTCTTATGGGGGAGTTACAATTTTTCTTGGGTCTTCAAGTCAAATAAAATTCAGAAGAATTATTTTTTATCCAATCAAAATATGCTTTAGATATTGTTAAAAAATTCGGCCTTGAGAGTGCAAAAGATGCTAAAACTCCGATTAGTACTAAGGTCAAACTGTCTAAGGATGAAACTGGTAAATCTATAGATCCAACATTATATCGTAGTATGATAAGAACCTTGCTATACCTTACCGCCTCGCGTCCTAATATTATGTACGCTATTTGCATGTGTGCCCGTTATCAAAATAATCCTAAAGAGAGCCATTTAGTTTGTGTTAAAAGAATCATAAAATACATAAAAGGCACTATAAATTTAGGACTCTGGTACATCAATGATACTCCTAGAACTATAATAAGATACACTGATGCCGATTGGGCAGGGTGTACTGATGATAGTAAGAGCACATCAGGAGCATGTTACTATATTGGTAATAATTTGGTAGGTTAGAGTAGTAAGAAATAAAACTACACCTCTCTATCAAAATCTGAATCTGAATACATAGCCGCTGATGTGCCCAACTACTTTGGCTTAAGAAAATGCTAAATGATTATAGTATTCAAGAGGAATAACTACATCTCTATTGTGATAATCAAAGTGCGATCAATATCTCTAAAAATCCTGTTCAACACTCAAGAACTAAACACATAAAAATTAGACATCACTTCATAAGCGAATTAGTTGAGACTAAGGAATTAGAAATTAATTATCTTCCTAATGATTTGCAACTCGCAGATATGTTTACCAAACCTTTGGATTACAATAAATTTATTTCTTTGCGTAAATCGATAGGAATGGTTTGTGATGAATAAACTCTTGGACTTGCATATTTTTCTCTTTGTCCATTTGAGACAAAATAGGGGAGAAATTTGAGTCTTATGAGTTCATTTTTTTTGTATATATTTCTAATAAGCTTGATCTTAGTGATTATTCGCAAGATTTTTTACAGTTATTCTCAATAGATGTTATAGGGTATTGAATTGTAATTAGTTGAGTTATGTAATTTTCTTTTCTAGGAAATGGGTAGATAGAATTTTTATATATGAATAGGTTTTTACTTATTGCTTTATAACCCTACGAGTCCAAGATGACTCAAAGGAGATTTTATCTCATATTTCCAAAGGGTAAGATTGAAGAACCTTATACTCTTGACTCACTTGAGTCTACATTGTATAAGTGCTCATATAGTTTGGAAATAGTGACAAAATTGAGTCCCTTCCCTAGATTCCAAAGAGCCTCAGACTCTCTACATAATCCATTCCTCTTGTTTGATTGATCAAAGGTATATTCACAAAACACTCACACACATTAGGACTGCATACATGGGTCATATATTACATAAATTGATTGTGTGCGAGTTGTGTTTGTTTAATCCCATTTAAAATTATTTTTTATAATTTTTGGGAATTTTTAATGATTTTTAAAATGATTTTTTCATAATCAAAATTGGAATTAAAAGTTTTTGGGATCAATTTGTATATACTGGTTTTATGGTTTTATGACTGTAAATTCACTTGGGTAGAAACCGAAAGCTCTTGAGACTATAAGGGGTGCTGTGTAATTATTTTAGACGCGCGTGTGAGGTTCGATATTAGCCCTACACCTATCGCTACACTACAGGTTGGATTTGTGTTTCTTTTAAGAGATAAAACCGTTGTTTATTGTCAGCCCTTGGATTGATCTTATCAACGCCCTACATGCGTCCAATTACAATCCCTGTGAAACCCTTATCCTCCAATTAGAAGCATTTTAGCCAACCGTTGTTATCTCACCGTTGGATCAAAGTCAATTTGGGAAGACCAAATGCCATCCCTTGATTTTGAATAACCTTCTCGATCCTTCTCAGCCCTCTATATAAGGAGGCTACCCCTCAGCCTTTGAGAGACTTTTCCACTTCTTCTAAGTAGAGAGAGAAGAGAGAAGAGAGAGAAACCAGAGAGAGACTAGAAACCCTAATTCGTCCAAACACCTTTTCAAACCCTAATCCATTTCCCCAAAATCTTTTACACCAAACACCAACCTTGAGTGTTTGAGAGTTTTTGAGTGTTGGTTTGAAATTTGTTTCGTGGTTTAACCTCTTCGTTTTAAGATCTTGAGTCCAACTTAAACATTAGGTTAGATCCGTATTTCTATTTCACAAAAATCATAGATCTAGTCATTTTATGTTATAGTACACTTAGATCTGCATTCTTAGTTTTTCGTCTTGAGAAATCTTTTGTTAATTATTTTCCATAAATGTTTTCATCTTCAAAATCAACAAGATCATTTTCTGCTTCTAGTTGTTTTAAAATAAAACCTTTGACCTAGTTGGAATCACACTTGGCGGTTTTCAATTTCAAAAGTATTTTTAAAATCCTGAAATTGATAAAGATCTTGAATCGTCTTCAGAGCAAGATAGCCGTGGATTTTAGGATCATTTTAAAGGTTAAATAAGGTTTTAGTTTTCTAAGAAGAGAAAAATTGAAAATCATAGCATATAGATCTGATTTGTAATTTGCTAGGATTATTTGTATAAATAAGCGTGAGTGTGTGCATGCATGTGTTAGAGCAACATCACAAACACTTACACTCTACAACACTGAAAGTGTTGGTAATAAGATCTTGAAACAAGAGTCGACGTAAAGACTGGAACAAAGTGGAAGTTAGCAAACTGGGAGGACCACATCAACAATCAGAACTACAAAGAAGTTAGAAGAAAACAGTGGGTACATTCCTAAACTTGTATAAGATTGATTCGTGTGCATCTGTGTTATATAGTTTGTAACTGATATATTTTATTTTAGTGGATTTTCTTTTACTCCGTAGATGGAGTCGTGGATGTTTCCTCAGTTGGGTGAGGTTTTACCATGTTAAAAATATCTTGTCATTAATCTTTCTACATCTCCTCATCCCATTCTTAATAGTGTGCTGATTTAAATTGATTTAAACTGTTTTAGTTTTGTTCTTCAAAACTTGTTAACAAATCTTTAACTGATCTCGTGCATGTTTTATTAAACACATCTTGTGATTAAACTGGTTTGATTTAAAGAAAAGAGTTTCCTCAAAAAACAGTTCGGAGTTACTTAAATAGTTTAATCTTGTATTAAACGGCTTTAGTAACAATTTTTCATTATATGAGCGTGTTCATCATCTTCCCCTTATCTCCTTTTCTTATTTTCATATCTGCTTGCATATCTCCATTGTTGTGCCATTGTTGAGATTGAGCTTCATATACAAATTTAAATAGTGATTTCATAGCATCATATATGTGTGTGTGTGTGTGTGTGTGTATTACAGAAATTGATTTTTAGGTTTTGTACATTAAGAAATTAGGGTTTATGTAAGTACAAATACCTTGTGACATGGTGATTTTACAAGAGAATTTGAAATGAGGTCTTCACAAAATATTTTGAATTTGGGTTTTGTATGTTATATGAAGATTTGGGGTTTCAGATTTTTTATAAATTGTGAAAGTTAAAACTTAGAATTTTGTAATGAACATGTTGCGCTAAAATAGTCCTATGTTAAGCAATCAAGACAATAAAACTCACTTCTAAATTTTACCAAACTCTTGGTGTGCGAAAAACACCCAAGACCTTGTTCCTAATGAAAACAAGTGTGCAAACTCAAAACGAATCCAATCAACAATCAACAATCAACAATCAACAAGTAGGATAACAAGAACACATAAGCAATCAAAGCAAAGAAACGACAATAATATAACGTGGTTCACCCAAACAAGGGCTACATCTACAATGGTAGGATTTCTTCTTTCTTTGATAAATGGAGGAACCATAAGGTTACACACTCACACTCTTTATCTCTCCAAGAAAGTCACTCACAAACCAAGCACAAGAACTAATCTTTAAACAAGAAGCTCTCACTCACTTTTCTCTTTGAAAACTCACAAAATGTTCACTCTAAAGCTGAAAAAACAGCACTTCACAAAAAAACAGAAAATAAGCTTCTATTTATAGATTTTTCTCAAAGTGGCAATTTTGTAAATATCAAGAAAAATCTATTTTGACATAGAAAATAAGCTTATATTTATAGATTCTCCGTAGTAACGGGTTTGGTGAGAAAATCTGCTGCATTCTCATCCGTGTGCACCTTCTCAATCAAAATCTCACCGGAATTAACCCAATCCCGAACTCTATGATACCGCACATCAATATGCTTTGTGCGGGCATGATACACTTGATTCTTAGCCAAATGCATAGCACTTTGACTATCGCAATGAAGACGAACACTCTCTTGCTTCATCTCCAATTCACTTACCAAACTCTTTAACCAAATCACCTCCTTTGATGCTTCCGTAAGTTCCATATACTCCGCCTCCGTGGTAGATAAAGCACTTGTCGCTTGTAACATAGATCTCTAAGATACCGTCCCGCTAGCAATAGTGAATACATACCCCGATGTAGATCTCCGCTTATCAAGATCCGTCGCATAATCCGAATCCACATACCCCGCAACAAACTCGGCCCCTTTCTTCCGCTCAAACACAATGCCCATAGACTTGGTTCCCTTTCGATATCGAAGAATGCATTTCACTGCTTTCCAATTCTCTTTTCCCGTATTCGACATGTACTTACTAACCACACCCACGGCTTGGGCGATATCCGGCCTCGTGCAAACCATAGCATACATAAGGCACCCCACGGCATAAGCATACGACGTTGAATCCATCTCCTCTAACTCATCATCTGTAGAGGGACATTACTTTTCACACAAAGCGAAATGTGAAGCTAACGGGGTAGAAGTGGCCTTAGCATCCAACATGCTAAATTTCCCGATGACATGCGAAATATAATTTTTCTGAGATAACCACAACGTGCCAACTTTTCTATCTCGTCTAATCTCCATACCAAGAATCTTTTGCGCCGCACCAAGATCCTTCATGTCAAACTCCTGGCTCAATTCCACTTTGAGCTCCGTTATCTGTGACATGTCCCGACACGTAATGAGCATGTCATCCACATAGAGCATTAACAAAATAAATGAACCATCATCAAGAACCCAAAAATATGCACAATGGTCATGATCACATCTCGTGTAACCAACCCGCAACATGAAGGTATCTAATCGTAGGTACCATTGTCATGGCGACTGTTTAAGCCCATACAATGACTTCTTAAGCTGGCACACATGATCTTCCTTTCCCACTTCCTTGAACCCCTCCGGTTGCACCATGTAAATAAGCTCCTTCAAATCACCGTGAATAAAAGTCATTTTCACATCCATTTGCTCCAATTCCATATCGAATTGAGCAACCATTGTCAACAACACCCGTATCGAGGTATGGCTCACCACCGGGGAGAAGATCTCATCATAGTCAATCCCCTCCTTTTGGGAAAACCCTTTGCTACTAGCCTTGCCTTGTACTTTGGTTCTTCTATTTTTTTAATTGCCTCTTTCTTCCTATACACCCACTTAGAGCCAACAATGTGTCGCCCCTTAGGTATAGGAACTAACTCCCACACAGAGTTCTTTCTTAGAGCTTCCATCTCTTCCGACATAGCACCCATCCAACTCGCCTTGACATCACAATTAATGGCATCTTTGTATGTCATTGGATCACCCTCACTAGAAATGAGAGCATAATTGACCTCTTCCCAACCAAACCTAGATGGTGGCTTCATCTCCCTACGCTCTCTGTCACGTGCTATGGATGGCACTTGCTCCACTCGTTGAGTGTCCTCCACCTCAACCGACTCCTCTCCAAAATCATCCCCATTCGGCTCCACCTCAACCATGTCATCACCCGATTGAGAATCACTTGAACCACTAGTAGATGCACTATCACTATCGGTGGTTGATGATCTCAGAAATACCAAAGGAATCTCGACGGTTCTAACACCACCGTCATCGAAAACTTCCAGGAACTCCTTGGCCTTCAACATGGACGTCTCGTCAAATCTCACATCCCGGCTAACAACTAGCTTCCTCGTAGACGGATCCCAAAGCTTGAACCCCTTTACCCCTTTTCCACAGCCTAGGAAAATACACCGACGAGTTCTCGGGTCATTTTTAGTCCTCTCATCACTAGGAATGTGAGCGTACCTCGGACATCCTAACACTCTCAAAGTAGAGTAGTCGACCTCGTGCCCCGACCATACTTCCTCCGGACACTTCAAACCAAGAGTCGAATTTGGTGATCGATTTACCAAATACACGGCGTAATCAAGAGCCGCTGCCCAAAATGATTTCGGTAACCCGGCATGAAACCTCATGCACCTTGCCCTTTCCATAATGGTGCGGTTCATCCTCTCCGCTACCCCATTTTGTTGTGGAGTCTTCTTAACGGTAAAGTTCCTTGTTATGCCCGCATCTTTACAATACTTGAGAAACCCACCATCTCTATACTCACCCTCGTTGTCGCTCCTCAAATACTTGATCTTCTTCCCCGTTTGATTCTCCACCATGGCTTTCCACTCCTTGTACTTCTCGAAAACCTCCGATTTTTCCTTCAAGTAGTAGACCCACACTTTTCGTGAATAATCATCTATGAAAGTCACAAAGTATCTAAAGCCGCCTATGGAAACAACATCCGAAGGCCCACACACGTCGGAATGAATATAGTTAAGAGTCCCTTTACTCTTGTTCGTAGATATAGTGAATTGCACTCGAGTTTGCTTCCCCATCACACAATACTTGCAAAAACCGAGCTTGCATCCGTGCACCCCTTTCAACAACTTTCGCCGATGAAGTTCTTCCATGACCCGTTGGCTCATGTGACCAAGTCTCATGTGCCATAATTGTAGCTCGTCGATTTCAAGCTCCGTGGAGACTGTCGCTCCACCCACTACCGTATTTCCCTTCAATCTATAAAGATTGTTCGGTAATTTTGTGCCACAAAAAATCACCATCGATCCCCTTTTGACCTTCAAAGCCCCACCCTCGGCTTGAATCACACACCCCTTTGAATCGAGTGTGCCTAAGGAAATCAAGTTCGTTTTAAGTGTCGGAACGTGCCTCACTTCACTTAAGGTTCGGACAACCCCATCCCACATCTTTATGTGCACCGACCCGATTCCCACTACTTTGCACGTAGCATTGTTTCCCATGAGAATCTCACCACCGGTATTAGACGTGTAATCCTCAAACCATTCCCGGTTCGGACACATGTGGTATGAACATCCGGAATCTAGAATCCAACCATCAACGTGATCGACGGAAAAACAAGTAAGAACCTCTTCGCCTTCCTCTAAAGTAGCAACACCGGTCACATCCTTAGTAGCGTCTCCTTTATTATCATCTTTCTTCCACTCCGGACACTTCCGTTTAAAGTGACCCTTTTTATGGCACTTGAAACACTCAACCGTGCTAATGTCTCGAGATTGAGACCTTTGGAAGCCCTGGTTATTTGCACCCCTAGACTTCGACCTTACTCTTCATCCACCACCACCAACCTTGGCTACCAAGCCTTTACCTTGAGAAGATGAACTAGCTCCACCGCTACCATTTTTCTTCTTCATGGCCACGTGAGAAATGATGTCCTGCATTACATCATTGAACTTGAGAGTAGTCTTCCCAAACATAAGTGTGGTGACAAAGTGCTCATATGAATCGGGCAACGAAGCAAGGAACAACAACTCTCGATCCTCCTTGCTAAATTGAACATCAATCCGATTCAAATCGTTGATCAAAGCATTGAAGACATTTATATGCTTCATCATATCACCGCCCTCCTTTATTTCTAACTTGAAGAGCATCTTCTTTAGAAACAATTTATTTGACAAAGACTTGCCCAAATAAATCTCCTCCAATTGATCCCACATGCCCTTGGCCGTAGTTTCCGATATCACGTGATTGAGCACATCATCCGTGATGTACATTTCAATTGAAGAAATCGCCCTTTGATTAATATCGCTCCATTCGACTTCGGTCATATCCACCGGACGCTTCTCTATACCCAACAATGCTATAACCAACCGTTGTTGAACAAGAACACCCCACATCCTTCTTTGCCACAAGCCAAAATTAATTTTCTCATCAAAAGGTTTTATCTCAAACTTCATTGAGGCTCCGGATCCATAACTAGGATCTCACTTCTTAGAGCCTCCGCTTGTAGAAGTTGATTCGAGAGTACGCGACACCTCTTCCGCCATTTGGAACAAATTCTAGAACTTATGCCAATATCACTCAAATTGATTCAAGCCGAACCAAAATACCGAGCAAACCAAGCAACCAAAGCTCTGATACCACTTGTTGCACTAAAACAGTCCTATGTTAAGCAGCCAAGACCATAAAACTCACTTCGGAATTTTACCAAACACTTGGTGTGCGAAAAACACCCAAGACCTTGTTCCTAATGAAAACAAAGTGTGCAAACTCAAAACGAATCCAATGAACAACAAGTAGGATAACAAGAACACACAAGCAATCAAAGCAAAGAAACGACAACAATATAACGTGGTTCACCCAAACAAGGGGTACATCCACAATGGTAGGATTTCTTCTTTCTTTGATAAATGGAGGAACCATAAGGTTACACACTCACACTCTTTATCTCTCCAAGAAAGTCACTCACAAACCAAGCACAAGAACTAATCTTTAAACAAGAAGCTCTCACTCACTTTTCTCTTTGAAAACTCACAAAATGTTCACTCTAACGCTGAAAAAACAGCACTTCACAAAAAACAGAAAATAAGCTTCTATTTATAGATTTTCCTCAAAGTGACAATTTTGTAAATATCAAGAAAAATCTGTTTTTCTCCAAAAACAGCCGTGAACCAATGAGAAGCCACCGGAGAGCCAAAATACACCACAGAACAAGTGTTATTTGTTGTGCTTAGAAAATATTTTTTAGTGTATGTTCACTAATATATTATTTAAAAGTTTTCAAGGTTATCTTAGTATTAAAATTGGATGTTTTTATCAATTAATCACGTTTAATAAGCATGTAGTCAAACAGGTTGTACGATTTTTTTTTGCTCCAACAAGTTCCATAAAAAAATATTTTTGGTCAAATAAATCTTATTTGTAAACACGTAATGAATATTCACTATATATATAAATAGAACTTAATAAAAAAATTATTTTTATAAAATTATTTGTAAAATATCTTATATAAATAGAAATTATTTATCAAACTCACGTTAAAGTTTTATTTTATCAATATAGAATTACGTTTCTAATTAGCACAAGCTTTCAATGTGGCTAAACAAGTTATCCGTACCAAATCTGCCTCCTTGTCTTCTTTCTCGTGCACACAACCAAACGAGAATCACACTGCATGGAACTCTACACGTGCCCTCTATATCTGATGCTTAGGAAAACAAAATCACGTCTTATTCTCTCTCTCAGAAAGTGACATTTTCCCAAAAAATATAGAGAAAATACACATAGCAAAAAATAAAATCTACATACATCAAAATATGACACGCAGATAGAGGACAAAACAATAGCTTACATAGACAGAAAGATATGATTTTTTCACGTTCAAATCTGGTATGTCTCTCTTTCTTTGTCTATATGTAATTTTGTTATGTTATGGATTATTGCATGCTAAAGAAAACCATAGAATTATGTAGCTGATCATGAGGGACTAATAAAGGAATCCTTTTTATATCAGAGATGCCTTATAATCAGAACCCAATACCTATAGATCTAAGGCCATTGAATATAGCTCAAACAATGGCTGAAGAATCTAGAATTACACCAATTTATTATCCCTCAACAGTTTCAGAAAATACTGGATTTGTTGGGATAGGTTATGGAAATGCAGTTCCATACCCAATTATGCCAACTGCTGTTATTGTTAATTCAACAACAGCTGGTTATTGTTATGATAATGTGTCTGATAAGGCTAGTGATGAGGGTGGTGAGGATATGGGTTTGGGGAAGAGGGTTAAGTTTTTGTGTAGTTTTGGGGGGAAGATTTTGCCTAGACCGGGCGATGGGGTGTTGCGATATGTCGGTGGGCAGACGAGGATTATTAGTGTTAGGAGGGATGTGAGTTTTAACGAATTCGTTCGAAAGATGGTGGATGTTTATGGGCGAAATGTGGTGATTAAGTACCAATTGCCAGAAGAGGAATTGGACGCGCTCGTGTCGGTTTCTTGCGGAGATGATTTGGAGAATATGATGGATGAGTACAAGAAGTTGGTTGATAGGATGTCGGATGAGTCGACTAAGTTGAGGCTGTTTTTGTTTTCGGGTTCTGAGTTTGATTGCTCTAGTGAGATGGGAATTGCGGATTTGGAAGATAGTGGGCAGAAATATATGGAGGCGGTGAATGGGATTTCGGATGGAATTGGGGGTGGTATAATGAGGAGGGAGAGTTCGGCTAGTGCTGCTTCCACGCAGAATTCGGATACGAGTGGGGCTGAGGGAGTCGATAGTGTCAGCCATGGTCAAGGGGATGTTACTCGACCCTCATCAACTGGCGGGCCATCACCTAGAGGAAATTTAACTACCTCTCAAGAAACTTCACCAAAGGTGGTGTTTTTGGATCCCAAGCCTGCAATTTTTGTTGAAGCGTCTGGTGGTCCAATGGCTATCCCGATGATTAGGCCGAGTGCTCCTCCGACTTTATCTGCTCGGCCTGAGACAGAGTTTGACAGGTCCATGCCTGTTAATGCATACCAGCAACAGCAAATGGGTTTTGATTTGCCACAACCTACACCTTACTTCAAGGCTTATGTGGATCCTCCCCCACAAAACTTAAACCGTGCAGATTATGTACAGTTTCCTTCCCAGATGGGGTTTCCAGGTCAGCTTATGGGGACTGCGGGTCCCATGTTCTGCCAACAGCAATTCCGTGATAATGCACTTGGTGTTTCCCCTCAAAATCAGTTTATTCCGGCAATGCAAATGACAATGGCTTCTTCCTCTCATGTTAGCATAAATCCGAACATGGTTTTTCAACCACAACAATGTTATCCAGAGGAAAGCACATATAGGCAGAGGGCGGTGCAGCTTCCTGGTGATAATAGCTACAATGCGTATCAAGCTCAATTCCCTCCTGTTGTGGTAGGAGGAGGTTTTATCAGGAATCAAGCTCCACCACCCGAGCAAATGGCCTTTACGGAAGGTTGGGTATCTCAATCGCAGTTGGCGTTCCCTGAGAAAATCTCTAGATTTGAGGAATGCCATATGTGTCAAAAAGCTTTACCCCATGCACATTCGGAACCAGTTGCACACAACAAAAAGGAAAGCGATGCAAGCACCTTTTCTGACCTGAACTCTGTTTATCAGTCTCTCGAACTGGTCGACAGTACAAGAGGCCACCCAATAAACAGGGGTACGGTAACTGGCACTTTCAGGGATAGCACGGTTGATAACTTTGCGGGTGGGACCAGACCAAGAATCTTGGGTTATCTAGAACACGAAGCTGATAGATCTCAATTAGAGGGAGTTGGGCTCCCCCGAAATGTTGAGGGGCTGTATGAAAGTGAAAGAACTATTATCCATAAAGTAGACAATCCTTACCATCCTAAGGTTGCTCAGCAGGGGTGTGTGGTAAGGTTGGCAGGTGGCTTACATGCTCCGTACGGTGGACATATGGGTACTGTTCCTCAGTCGCGCCAAGAAAATTCTCTCCAGAGGCTTGTGGTGCCAACCCAATACCAGGTTAAACAGGAAGACATGATGAACAGGCCAGTTTATAGCGATTTGCCTCTCGTTGGAGGATTACCTCCACAAACATTAAACAATTCAGGTGAACTTTCTGGCATTAATCCCCATATTTTTGAGTCTTGCATTTCATATGACCATCCGAGACAAATTGATGGGAGGATGGAAAATCTCCAAATACACCCCACTGAAGTTTTTCTCAATGAGCAGAGTAAGCTGCCAATTGATAATCCCAGAAAGGAAGAAATCTTGGAGAATATGCCTCAGCAGATTGTTGGGAGGGAGACATATTTGGATAATTCCTTTAGCCACCCTAAAAGAGTTGTTGCAAATTACGGTAAACAAAATGAAACGATTCCTTATTCACCCAATGAGGATCCTACCTTGCCTAATTTCCAACGAGTGGAGTCCTATGAAGCAGCACAACCACCTTTACTAGGCATTCAAGAATACCCACGTTCAAAACTTGCAGTTAATCATTTGGCCCGTGATGAAATTTGTTATGGAAACGCTGCATTTTCTGTTGTTGATTCAACCCCTTTAACTGCACGAGCCCCAATTATTGGTGAATGGACTGATCACCATTCAAGGTTCCAGCCAAAGATGGTCCCTAGTGATGCGGATTCAGTTCTATCCGATGGAAATTTTCCATCTTCTTTATCACCATCTAACAGGGTTGAAGATATACCGGATGACTCAAGCTCACTATTCAGCATCCCGGATCCCTGGACATTGCGGCATGATACTCATTACGCACCATCTAGACAGAGCAAAACTCTTACAGAAGAGGAAACCTTTGGCACTAGGGATCCGCTTGGTGACAACCGTTACGGAAATATTGGGGAGTCACCCACAAGCAAAAGTGGCTGTTCAACAACAGAATTGCATTTAGAGAATGGTGTCCATCAGACATCCGGTAATTCAGACGTGGGTTTTGGTCCAGAAAAGATTCAGTCCAGCCAAGGTCTGGAATTCTTTCTATTTATTCAATTATTATTTTCCAATAATTACTATGTATCCCTTGACATTTTGGAGTATTCATTCATTCATTTTTATCTTGTGTTAAAGACTCAGCGGAGGAACTCATCAAACAAGAACTCCAGGCTGTTGCAGTGGGTGTTGCTGGATCTGTTTTTCAGCCAACCATACCTTTGAATCCCGAGATAACCATACCTGGGAAGAGCGGATATTCTTCTGAAGCCAATGAAAATGTTGAAGTTAAGAATACTGATAGAGAAATGCAGCATGGAGATATATTTGAGGTCCTTAAATCACTTAATTTGTACTGTATCTTATTGATTTTCTTTATGGACAAGTACTAACTTATTTACTTAGCGAAAAGAAATAGAGAGGGAAAAAGAAAAGAGGCTTAGTTTATTGATTCAGCTGTATTCTTCTTCAGGACATCAATACTAAACTGCCAGAAAAAATAAGTCTTGGGTCTCCTGTATCACCTGTATCACCTAGCATTGGTCGCTTACAGGTTGAAGATTGGTTTTGCATTATTCCCTTGCCAGTACTTTTTGTATCCTTAATGATCTAGAAATCTAACTCTTTGTGAGTGTGTGTGTCTGTGTGCGCGTATGGGCAGATTATAAAAAACAGTGACCTAGAAGAGCTGAGAGAATTGGGTTCTGGCACCTTCGGTACTGTTTTCCATGGAAACTGGAGAGGTTCTGATGTTGCAATCAAACGGATCAATGATAGGTGTTTCGCTGGAAAACCTTCAGAACAAGAACGCATGGTTTGGGTCCTTTAACTGATAAGCTCCATTAATTTAAATTAGAGGATATTTTGAGTTTGTCCCTTACTTTAAGGCCCCGTTTTTTAGTCCCCCAAGAAGAAAACAATATTTGAGTTAGAGCAACCCTTATGAGCAGGGTAAAAATACACTCAACTAGTCCAAAAATACCCTACCAAAACTAACGAACATGCTATGGGTTAAACCAAATATACCATAGAAACACCTAAAACGACGCCGTAATTAAGTTAAACGAATATACCTTGCGGAAAAATCAACCTCCCTTGGGTGGAACATCATGTTCTGCACAAGGGTTCTCCAATATTCTTTGTCCTCCCCAAAAGTCTTATGCTATTATGTTTAGCCCCCAAAGTCTTATGTTTTCAATAATAATATTGAGTTGAGAGTAGGATATGTGGTGAATCGAATTCAACTTCTATTTATAAAAAAAAGAGCCGTTGCAAAAATAAAATATAGATGTTGACATAGCCGTTGATTTATGTGGGGGTAAAAATAGAATTAATGAAAGTTGGTATTAAGACTTGGCGGAACATGATGTTCCGTTTAAGGCTTTTTTTATTTCTTAGCTGGAACATGATGTTCCGTTTAAGCTGGGTCCCACAAAAAACCAAACTATTCAATTCTATATTTGTTATTTTAACTGCCCATAGCATACATATATACAACATATATACAAGTTTGCCCTACGCATAAGGGTTGCTCTTACAGCCCCACTCGGGCTTTTGTGTCGCTTTGTGAGGGTCTCATATTACACATGGAGACTTTGCGACGCTTTCGGGTCGTAATATAATAATTTCTAGTTTTTGGAGGTACTCATGAGCGACCATAAAAGTGTGGGTTAAAGTCAAACTAACTCTTAATTTAGTTATTGTTTGCTTTTTAATTTCCTAAAATGTGGTTTATATTTAAACAGAGAGATGACTTCTGGAATGAGGCCATCAAGCTTGCTGATTTGCACCATCCAAATGTTGTGGCATTTTACGGGGTTGTGCTTGATGGTCCTGGCGACACCGTGGCAACTGTAACCGAATACATGGTTAATGGTTCCCTAAGAAATGCTTTACAGAAGAATGAGAGGTAATGCTCTATCTTTTGTGTTCATTTTAATATACATATTTTTTTTTTTTTTATATTTACACATTGACATATACTAGAGAAACTAAAAAGGGGTCTCCCCAAATATGAAGAATTTACATCTAACATTATTTCAGAATTCTTGATAAGTGTAAACGTCTCATAATTGCCATGGATGTGGCCTTTGGAATGGAGTACCTGCATGGAAAGAATATAGTACACTTTGACTTGAAAAGTGATAACTTACTTGTAAATCTTCGCGATCCTCACCGCCCAATATGCAAGGTTAGTGACCATTTGTGTGGTGTCATCCAATTTATTTAATGCGCTCCTTTTTGCTAGACATGCTCTTCTCATACTTTTTGTAACTCTTTTTTATTATACCTTAATTAACTGAATAGCATCTATTACAACTTATAATTGTGTCATGTGTATTGATGCATGGGAGTTCAAGCCAAGTTCTTTACTCTTTTACTTATAAAAAAATGCTAATATCCCAAGGATCTATATATTCATATGCACCTTTTAGAATATATTTAACATAAACAACAGAAGAAACACACACAAAATCAAAGGGCCTCTCTCTCTCTCTCTCTCTCTCTCTCTCTCTCATATTCTAATTCCATTAATATTCTAATAACTAATCTCGATGTAATCTAGGGTGCGAAAGCATAAAAAAAGAAGAAGTCATCTACACTCAATCATAAAATGGAAGAGGATTTATTACTTCTCCTTCTAATTTCTCAATCATAAAATGGCAAAAGTGATACAATGAAGGACTCAATAATTATTTATACTAAAAGGTACAAAAGGGGAAAAATATAATAAATGCTAAAATATAATAAAGGTCGCCCATGTTCCTATGCTCTTGCATCACTCTCCCTCCCTTGAGACGACTCCACGTACTCTGTATAATGCCAATAGAGATCAGAGTCGATGTGCTGTAAGGTGGCCTCTGTGATCCATGAATCTTCAATTTTGGGACGTCCAACCCAACGAACCAAGTAACGGGTGGAATCGTCTGAAGATGAATATATGAGCTCGGAGTTTAGAATTCCCTCAATGCGATCTAGAGAGTGGATCGGGTAGGCCGTGGTTGATGGAATGGGAATCGGCGGAGCTTGGGTGCCGCGGAATGGAGAAAGGTCCTCCACGTTGAATGTGAGGTGCATACGGAACTCATCGGGGAGATCAACCTGATAGGCATTCGGCCACAAGCTCGGATGATAGGAAAAGGTTCAAATCGGCGTATAAGAAGCTTGGTACCCTTGCCCTGTCGGTGCACCTTATGGAGGTATACCATGACTACATCACCCGGTTGGAAAGAGACAAATCAACGGGGTTCATCGACGGCCTTCTTATAAGAGGCATACTTGGTCTGAAGTCGAGCGCACATCGGCCTGAATGGAAGACAAGCAACCAACGAACTCCTCAGCTGAAGGGCATGTAAGTATCGCCGGAGGAAACTCGGCGAGGTCGATGGGCATAGTAGGTGATTGCCCAAATACAATATGGAATGGAGAAAGGCCAGTAGAACGATTGATCGTGTTATTGAAGGCGAACTTGACCTAGGCTATCACTACGTCCCACCCACGGGGATACTCCAAAGACAGACATCTCAATAGATCGCCCACACTCCGGTTGACCACCTCAGTCTGGCCATCCCTCTGGGGGGTAGAACGCGGTTGAGATTCCATAAAAGCCGCTAAAGTGTACGTCATAAATGCATTGTAAATCGTACGTCCCTGTCGGAGGTGATGCTACGTGGAACTCCGTGAAGACGGACGATCTCACGAATATATAAGGAAGAGACATGGGAAGCATCCATCGTGCGAGTGCAAGGGATAAAGTGCAACTTCTTGGAAAACCTATCCACCACAACAAAGATAGAATCATGGCCACTAGATGTATGGAACAGCCCTACGATAAAATTCATCGAGACATTTTGCCATGGTCGCTTAGGAATCGACAACGGAGTATATAGGCCTGTGTTGGTGTGTTGGCCCTTGCCCGTCTGGCAAGTGTAGTAACGCCTAATGAAGGCGTTGATATCCCTCCTTATTGTCGACCAGTATAATCGGCTCTATAGCATTGCATGAGTTCGCGCCTGTCCCAAATGGCCCGATAATCCTCCCCCGTAGATCACAGAAACGATCTTCTCCCGTAAAGAAGAAGATGGAATACATAAGGCCATCCCTCGGTGTAGAAATCCATCTTGTAATAGATACTCATACGAAGCACTAATACCCTGCTGGCAAGCTGCAAAGATCGGTCTAAACTCTACATCAGTTTGATAAAGATCACAGACCTCATCAAATCCAGACACTTGACTCCTAAGAGTCACTAATGCATGTGCTCTCCAGCTAAGGGCATTTTCCACCTGCTACTCCTTTCCCGGCTTGTATTGCAAATGAAAAGTGTAATGCTGGAGGTAAGCGATCCACTTGGCGTGCCTATCACTAACAAGTCACTAGCTATTTAGGAAACGTAGGGCTTCGTAATCGGACTTTATGACAAACTCCTTATGAAGGAGATAGGGCGACAAAAACTTCACCGTCTTTACAACCACATAGAACTTGAGATCATCTGTCAAATAATTAAGAGTGGCTCTAGTCAATTTCTGATTAAAGAAAGCGATCGGCTTCCCATTCTGGTTCAAAACAGCACCAACCTCCGTCTTATAAGCATCGTAAGACAACTAAAATCGCTGATCGAAATCTGGTAATGCTAAAATAGGCGTCGTCATCATTAACTCCTTGACGCGCGTAAAGGCTTTATTTACCTATGGAGTCTACCGAAACTCAGTGCTTGAGGAAGTACTCATCAAGTCCGTGATAGGTGCTATGACAGTGCCGAATCCAACTATAAAGCGTCGATAAAATCCAACTAGGCCATGAAAGCTGCGGACCTGGAATACCGATGTGGGTGGAGGCCAATCCATTATCGCCTGAACATTGGCATCATCCACCCCGATGTCATCGCCGAAAATAACATAACCCAAGAATGTCATCGATGGTACCATAAAAGCGTACTTCTTCAACGTGAGGAAGAATCGCTCGGCTCGTAGGACCTCCAGCACCAAGCCACATGGTCAAGGTACTCCTCCTATGATCGGTTGTAAATTAGAATATCATTAAAATAAAACACTACAAATTTGCCCATCAAAGGGGGCAAGATCTGTGTCATCACCCTCATAAAGGTAGATGGGGCATTGGCGAGGCCGAAAGTCATCACCGTCCACTCATACAAATCTTCCGTCGTCTTAAAGGCAGTCTCCCACTCATGCCCTGATTTCATGCGAATTTGGTGATAGTCGCTCTTCAAGTCTAGCTTGGTTAAAACCCTCACACCATGGAGTTGGTGGAAATCTGTACTTCACGGTGATATTGTTAATAGCTCGGCTATCAACACACATACGTCGGGCACCGCATAAGAAGACATACTCTTCCGAATATAGCCCTTGTCATATAGCTCCGTGACCTGTCTCTGTAACTCTGCGTGCTCTGTGGGCAACATGCGATAATGGGGGGGGGGGGGGTTGGGGAGCTGCACCTCGAGGATAAAATCAATAGCTTGATGTATATCCCGGAGAGGAAGAAGATTATCTAGAGGTATACACAAGTCGGCAATAAACTCTGGACATGTAGGGGAACGAGCGTCTATGGGGTTGTAATGGGACTAATGAGAGCATAGCATAACCCTGTCTCTGCGGCCTCTGTGGCTAACTCCTCATGTAAGACTATTAGGGCGGAGGGTCGCGACATCGGGAACGGCCGCATGGGGCGGAGGAGAAATTTCCTCCCCTCATACATAAACGAATGTGTTAGCTCGACCGTTATGCATGCTACGATGATCAAATTGCCACGGTCTTCCCAAAAGAAGGTGGCATACTCCCATATCCACCACAATGCATAAAACCTCATCATGGTAGTCCGCAATAGAAAAAGCTACTTGGCATTGTCAGCTAGGGGTAAGTGTGGCTCCACTACTTAACCACCCAATTCGGCACGGAAAGGCTAATGATTCCGTGGGAAGTTTCACTTGTCTACCATTTCTTGAGCCACCAAATTGTCACTAGCTCCACCGTCAATGATTACCGTGCAAAGCCTCCCTCTTGCGGTACAACGAGTAAAGAAGATACTCGCGCGAATCCACGTATCATCACTAGGAGGAGGTGATTCGGGGTCCACCGAGGTCGTGATCATAACGGTATGTGTATAGGTCGTAGAAATATCAGCAAATCTTGCTTGTGCCTAGAAAAAGAGTCACGACGACGACAAATAGATTGGGTGGTCGATAAAGGTAGATCGGTAGGGATAAGGAGGATGTCCATTGAGGTTCACCCTTTGTATAAAGAGTTAGGGTTTGCAATTGGATTGGATTTTAGGATTGATTGAGAATGGGGAAGGTAGGGTTTGGGATTGAATTTTTTTTGTTGAAATTGGGTGGGATTTGTGAGGGGATGATTCTTAGATAGTTTCGGTTGGATCGGGGGCAAAATTTTTTGTTACAAGTCATGGGCATTACAATCTTGAAAATTCAGGAGGTTATCAATTATCCCTGTCACACGGTACACATGAGGAGGCTTCGCAACAGCTGTAATGGACTGGTCCGGCGTATATGGGTTGACAGTGTGTCCAACCAGTGGTGTCGGACGTATCCCGTCAGTTCTGGTGGTCTTAGGGTTTTCGGACTGCATTTCCGATGACTTCTTATCAGTTGGTGTTGAGAGGTATACGAAGGGAGAGGTTGGTGGGTCATCGGGTGGCTGATCAGCGTGGGTCGGGTCAACAGCTTTCCTGTGTAGAATTTCTGGCAGTTTCCATCGGACATCAGCCATATCGAGGAGTCTAGTGACGGTTTCACTTCTTGGCCTTACCCAAATCTTTCATTTCAAACTCTTGGCTCAATTGAGCCTTCATCTTGTCTATTTTCACTACGCTCGAACAAGCAATGGGCATGTAATTAACATGAGTAAATAAATGAAAGTCTCTTCCTTGAGTTTCTTGAGATAGACACAATGATCAAAATCACTCCGTGTGAGTTTATAGCACACCATAAATGTGTCAAATCGCTTGTACCACTGTTGAGACAATTGCTTCAATCCATACAAGGAATTCTGCAATTTTCACATATGATCTTCCATTCCAACAAATTTGAACTCTTTCAGTTGAGATAATTAAATCCCCTCCTCTAGATCCCTATGCAAGAACGTCGTTTTAACGCCATTGTTCAAGCTCTAAGTCAAAATGCACCACGAAAGTCAATATCACCTTAATGAAAGTGTGTTTCACCATCGGAGAGAACACTTCATTGTAATCTACACCTTCCCTTTGTGAAAACCCTTTAGCTACTAATCTTTCCTTGTAACAAACATTGGAATCTGGACCCCATCTTTCTGAGCATACACCAACTTGCCCCCGATAGACTTCTTCCCCTTAAGCAACTTCACAAGCTCCCAAGTTTGGTTCTGTGAAGAGAATTAATCTCCTTACCCATGGCAATTTTCTACTCGTAAAAATGAGTATCCCTCATTGCCTCACGATATGTAGATAGCTCATCACCATAAACCAATAATGCATAAGCAACTATGTAATCACCGAAGCCATATTTCCTCATAGGTTTTCGAACCATAGGTTCTCTTCCGCTAGCCGAAGATGGTTGTTCTTCCCGTTGTTGACTAGGTACCCCTTCCGAAATATCCATATTTTCACTTGAAGAGTCAATCGGAGTAGTCACCTCACTTGCACCCTTTCACTCTCATTCTCCACTGGAGAATCTTATTTCTCTACTTTTGGCATCTTGAGCATAGATGCCTCATCAAAAGTTATATCCCTACTCACTGCCATCTTCTTGTCTTCCGAGAACCATAATTTGTATCTCTTGACCCCATTACTTTAGCCCGTGAAAATTTCTTTTCGCGTTTTAGGATTAATTTTTCCCTCGCTAACAAAAAATAAGTCGGGCACCCAAAAACATGCTTCGTCACATAAGTAGGATATGAACTTGACCAAACCTCCATAGGAGTCTTATAGTCAATTGCAGTAGATGGAAAACAGTTAGCAATGAAGCAAGTACAGGATAAAGCCTCCTCCTCAAACCACTTGGTTAAGCCTACATTGGACAACATACACCTCATCTTTTTAAGTAAGGTTTGGTTCATCCTTTTCGCTACTCCATTTTGTTATGAAGTTTTTCGAACCATAAAATGTTGAACAATACTCTCATCCTCACAATACTTCAAGTCAGAATCATATCGGTACTCCTCACCATTATCTGACCTAAGCACCTTGATATTTTTGTCAGTCTGATTCTCAACTAACTTCTTCCATTTAAGAACACCCCAAAAACCTCGTCCTTGTGTTGTATGATATAGACCCAAGTCCGCATAGAGTACTCATTAATGAATGTCACATAATAGTGACTACCTTCCAAATATGGTGTTTTAGAAGGTCCTCAAACATCTGTGTAAACGTAATCAAGTATGCCCTTCGTGATATGAATCGTAGTGCCAAACTTGACCCATGCTTGCTTCCCAATAACACAATGCTCATAAAGGTCCAACTTTAAACTTTATGCACCTTTTAGCAATCCTTGCTTACACAACGTTGTTATGGTCTTCTCCCTGGTATGTTCCAAACATATATGCCAAAGCCTAGTGGAATCCGTCTTTGCCTATTCTTTATCATCAGCAGTTGAGGCATGACATGCTATTATTCTTTATTGAAGAAAATAGAGGTTTTCCTCCTTCTATCTCATTACCGCCACCAAGGCACCTAATACTACCTTTAGCATTCCGCTCTCGAGTACAATCTTGAACATGTTGAAAAAATCACTCAAAGAAATCAAATTATTCTTCAAATTCGGAATGTAACAACATTCGTGTGAGTTCGCACATGTGGTAAGAGCACCCCGAGTCAAGAATCAACTCGTTTGAAGATATTTCCCAAGAAGAACCAATGTTTAATTAAAACCAATGTTTCAGACTATAATCATACTTACAGTATTAGGAATACTGGACCTATGAAAGAAAAAGCTAAGACCCTTTGGTAATTACCAGAATTCCAAGAAACTAAGACTATACAAAATATACCTTTGTTTATTAATCAAGACGATGTCACTGGAAATGCTACTATCCAGTTTGGCCCCCCTAAGATTGTCAATAAGAATATCCAGACTGAAGAAGTTAGATTTAGAAATATGGAAGAAGCCATAATCAATGATCCTTCAGAAGGAGAATGTAGTAGTAAGTCTAGTTCTAGTTTGCTAAGAGAAGCCCCTGTAATTAGACCTAGAAGATCATTTGAACAAAAAGACTTAATTAAAGAAAAAGCTAGGATCCAAAACTTTGGACATGAACCCTTAGAATTGGATATGAAGACATTTAAAGATCACCTTAAGAAAAGTCATTTTGTTAGATTTCAAGAAAGAGAAAAATTTAATATGATATTTGAGGACCGTATATTAAAATTAAAAGAATCTAAGAATACAAAGGAACTTCTTAGAAACTTAAGACTAATAGAAGAAAGAGAAGAAAGACTAATGCCAGCTACACAAGTAGAACTTAATAAACAAGAGATAGGAAGTAGTAGTAGGCTAGAAGATGCTCCTGGACTTTTTAGTAAACCAATGGGAATAAATATTCCTATATACTCTTATCACTTTAGTTAAGACGAAACCTAATTATATAAAAGACTTTCCAACTAGTGACAAGAGTTTTACTCCTATTAAGACCATGGGAAGTCAAGCCATAAATCCGGTTGGGATATACCTTAACTTTGACAATGTCCAAGATAGGAAGAAGGCCTTAGAAGATTGGCATAATCAGATAAACATATGTTTTGCAGTTAATGAACAATGGGATGCAAGTTCATGTAAACAATACGCTGAGCAATCCATTAGAGGTATTACAAAAGATTATTTAGATAGTTTAAGAAAAGATACAGATGAAGACTCCTTAGCTAAAGTTGAGAAGATAAAAGAGAACGTAGAGGAAAGATCAATTGAAGAATATATCCAATTGTTCACGTCAGAATTCATTGGAGCTGGACATTTAGCTCATATCAATGAACAAGACTTAGTAAAAACTAAGTTAGCCCTCCTTAGTATTTGCAAACTAGATAAAATCAATAAATATAGCAATAATTATGAGCAGCTATATTACCAAATTAAAGAATATAGAGAGACCTTAAAAGATGAATACTTTAGAAAGATACCAGCCATAGGACAAATCCTAATTAATGAATATAGGAATTGACCATGAGTAGCTGGAGTTAAGAATAACTCCCTTGATGAAAGAATTAATTTTGCCAAAGACTATATCATATCTAAGAGATGTGATATAACCCAGGGAAAGTTAATGGAAGAGACTTTCAAACAGATCCCTCCAATAAAAGACGAAAGAGACATCGCTCCAATCCAATGGGAATGTGGAAGTGAATCCAAGAAATTTAAAAAGAAATTAGAATGGAAACATAGGAAGTTTAAGAATAGACCTTTAGGATTTCTAAAGAAGTATAAATTGAGACCATCTACTACCTTTAGAGAAAAGAATACTAAGACTAAGAAAAATAGGTTTAACCAAAGAAGATACTTTAAGAAGAATACTAGTAAATATAAGAAGGTTCTTAATTATATAATGGAAAAAGATGTAGCTCAAACTAAGACTTCCATCAAAGAATGTTGGACTTGCGGCAAAGAAGGACACTTTGCTAAAGACTGCCCTAATAAGAAAGACAAAGAAGTGATTAAGATTATTAATACAATATTAGACTATGCAGACCATGAAGAATTAGATATCCTATATGCTATAGAAATATCAGATATAAAAGATGATGATAATACTAGTATCTATAGTGTTTACACAGACAGTGATTCAGAAGACTATAATAATGATACTAATGAATATGAAAACTCTCAGTATACCCTAGACTTATATATGATGCAAACTAATCAAGGCGATTTAGATAATGAATATATAGACTTTGAAGAAGCTTGGTATAAGTGTATATTAAGCCCCTTTTTAAAGAAAAGATGGACAGTTAGTAATCCTGAGTTACTAACATATATACCTAGATGTTACTTCGATGAAAGACATTATTGCACATTTGGAATGAAATGTAGCAAGAAAGACTTTAGATGTGTAGAATGCTTTGAGACTATACAAACAGAATTATTTATGGTTTGTGTTATTTATCAATTACACTACCATGAAAACTGTTAGAGAACTAGATTTAGAGCAATTTATACTAGCCAGTATGACGCTCAAATAGACTTAGATATTAAAACATATTATCAAGACATTGATAGAAATATAGCTAAAAGATTACAAGAAAATGAAGACTTAAAAGGAAAGGGAATTTTCTATGATTTAGAAGAAAACCATTTTGATAGTAGTTCAGAAGACCTAACACCCATAGAATTTATAGATAAACCCTAGAAAGGAATATCTATTTTAGAAAAGAATAACTTGGGAATTTCTACTAAACCACATGCTTGTTTTGTAGAAATGTTTACAACATAAAGATTATGCTAAAAGACATTCAGCTTTTATAGATACAGGGTGCTCTTCGTGTATTTGCAAGGCTAATGCCTTCCTTGAAGACTATTTTTTAGAAAGTACTCAAAAAATCTATGGTAAAGTGGCTAATGGAGATCCATTTACCTTATATTTCCAGACTATTCCTTTTTATTTTAAATTAGAAAATCAGATTAACAAAACCGTTAAATCATCGGTTTTAGATAATTGATCCTCGTCCTAGTTTCACAGGAAACATTATTTTAGGACAAGATTTTATTAGTAAATATCATCCTTATACTCAGTATAACGATAAGATCTTAATTAGTGATACAGAAGAATTTAATATCAAAGCCCCTCTAATAGATCACAAAACTGCCTTTGACCTTATGCAGGTCAAACCCAACTATAGACCCATAAAACATCAGAGTTCTTCAGCTGAGCATGGTGGACCTAGACCTACAACCCAACAAGAAGCCCTAGACATTACTAAGCCCTTACAAAAAGAATGTAAGTGTCCAAACCAAAAGTGTTATAAGCAAATAGCGTTTATACAACAAGACATTTTAGATCAAAGCCAGCACACCGTATTACAGGTACAAGTTATAACCAAACAAAGAAAAATGGATATAGAGGTAGAAAAAGAAAAGATTAGGCAATTAGCAGAGCCTAATTTAGGAGAAAATCCCATTGCTAAGTGGGATAAAGACCAAAGTTATTGTGAAATTATCCCTATTAACCTAGATGCCACTATTAATGATGGAACCTATTGTAATACCCCACACTTTTATGGGAAATTAAATTTAATAATTAAGTGTAATTTGGGAATTTAAGAATTATTGTGAATAGTAATTTTTGAGGTTTTCAAGAATTTATTGATTCTCGATGTATGTTATATTTACTTTTCGGATTATGTAAATGAGTCGGAGTATTTTATTTTATGTCGTCGTTGGGTAAAGCGACAAAGGGTAATATTTTTATTGGAAAACTGCATTAAGTTGTGTTGGATTAAAATAGTGAATTGCGGTCAAGTACCTCGGATGGAGATTTAGATTGCGCGGTTGGTCTCGGAATGGCCGAGATAGTCAGAATAGAGTATCCGGGGGTATTATTTGGACTCCGAGAATTTTTGGACCAGTAGGGACTCGTAATTGAATAAACAAGTCATTTTGGGGTTTATTAAGGGATAAACCCTTTTCTCTCTTATAAGAGACACGAGAGAGTAAGAAAGAAAGAAGAAAGAAAGAGAGAAAGAAGGAAGAGGAGAAAATAAGAGAGAAATGGGGGATTTCAGCCAAACTCCGCCGGATTCGACTCGAGGTCATCGGATTTCATCCTCCAGGCAAGTGTGTACTTGCTTTATTTCATTTTATGCATAAATCTCATATTATAGTTGGTAAACTATATGATTTTGGGTTAGAACCCTTAAAATAAATTTAGGAAAATTTGAATATGAGTTTACATATTGATGTAATGTAAACTCTTAATGATTTATAGTGTTAAATCCGTGTAAATGGAGTGAAGAAATGGATTGAAATGGGTAAAAATGATAACTTGGGGTTTTTATGGTTTTAGGGTTTAAATCTAAGAGAAATGGTTTAATACCCCAAATTAATTGATGTGTTAGTTGTAAAACATAGATTAGATGTTTATGGAGTTGTTGGATGAGATTAGAAACAACAAAAATGGAGAAAAATAGAGGTGTCGATTTTTGGAGAAGAAGGTGAATAGTGACCAGCTTCTTTTTCGAATCGATTCGGCCAGGGCGAATCGATTCGGCTCTTGGTCAAAAAATGAAACTTATAGATCTTTTCGATACGGTCGCGTGGGCGCCGACCGCGTATTTTTCTGATTTTTTTTGGATTTATAATGATTTTTCTACGGAAAGCTCTTCGAGATCGAAATTGTTAGTCAGAAATTAAGGCTAGAATTATTTAGAGATAAATATTAGGGGTTCTCAAAGGGAGTGTTAGGACCTCTAAAGGACTTGTGGAGATATGAAAACTTTGGGTTCGTTAAAATAAATCCGAGTTATAATTTAAATGGAGATTGGATTGAGTTTTGGGCTTTTGGGATATATATAAAACCTAAGCAGATTTGGGGATTTCGGACCAGTCGAATCCATTCGGACAAGCCAAATCAATTCGGTAAGAGACAGTTTGAAAGTAGAACCATTTCGAATCGATTCGGATAGGCCGAATCGATTCGGTTCTGGCAGATTTTTGAGGTTTTCTCCTTTTAAGTTTAGGGAGACTTAAATTATGGTTTTGGAGATTATTATAGGAGATTCTAAATGGGATGTTAGGACTCTTAAATGATGATTTGAGGATAAGTAAACCTCTTATTAATTTAGAGTACGATCCGGGGTATGGATTTTATTAATGTTTTGGGACAAGAGACATTCGAGAAAATCATTCGGCAAGCATGTATGGATATATTTATGCGGTTAGAATAAATATGGGCCGATTATAATCGAGAAAATCCTAGAATGTGATTAGGATGGAATTTGGGGTTATTGGTCATCGTTATGGGAGATTGACAATTGTGACCATTTATATATTTGAGGAAAGATGTCAATTATATATACGATGTGATTACAGTATATATATTATATGATACGGATATGTATATATATCTATGTGTGGATGGTATATATATATATGTGAAGCATACCTCCTCTAATGCTATCATGGGAAGTTGCGCGATGTGGGTGAGGCCCCTGGCTTGAGGAGCAGGGAGCGTATAGTCCCCAGTTCATAGCGTCCATTGTTATATTGTGTGATTTTTATTAGGGGAGAGACGTGGTGGGTATGTTTCGTCTCATTTTCGGGGAGGAACTATAACCGCTTCCCAGACGTTGTGTTTATGACCGCGATGTCGGTGATATTGAGTCCGACCGTTGGTCCCCAGGATGGTATGTTAATGATGCCCTGGAAGATGATAGCATTGAGAGACCGCATCCTCGAGTTATAGCTCGTTGGAATGGTTATTATACTGGTGTGTATAGTATATTGATTGTGCATGAGAACAATATATTATATATCTCTATTAGAGTAAAGACATAAAACGAAAAAGGATTAATTCTCATTCCGGGAGATTATATCCGGACGTGTATAATGATGTGCATATAAAAGTGCGTATGATAATGTATATAATTATATGAGTATACCTATATATGTTGTGTTCTGATGGTCTAATGGATCTCGATGAACAACACTGCCAAGTAGTAGTGTATCGGGGGGGGGGGGGGATTCCTTGTTTGGATTTCGCTTCGCGAGACACCCCACGCACGAATTTAGCGCAATGTTGGGAATGGAGAGAAGTTTAGCCCTTAGTACCCGGTTTACTTAGGACCTTATGGATTGGGGGTAACGGAGCAGTTTGGCAGAGTAGCTTGACTAGGATGTTTATAGGGACACGTTAAGAGTGCACTATTAGAAGATAGGTAAGGGGTATCTCATGGGAGTTCGATACTAATTTAAATATGAGATAAAACATATTTTTCTAAATAAAGCATTTATGCACTTACAAAATATTTTCACAAATCGGGTTCTGACCCGTGTATCTATTTTTCCTCTCTTTTTCTATATATATATATATATATATATATATATATATATATATATATATATAGGCGTCCAGACACAAGGATGCCTAGATGACGATTCCTTCGGGTCAGACGTCTGCTGCAGCAACTGTGGATGTATGCAGGTTTAATGTAGACGCTTCTATCCATGTAATCTAGATATGAGGTACTGTATAAACATTTGGGCTATTAACCCAACTGCATTTATTTATTCTTTTACCGCCTTTCATGCGGATTCGATTTGGTTGTATATTGTTAAACCGAGTGTTCGGTTATTTTTATTTCATCTCAATTTCATTTATATATAAACTGTGTGAATGTTTTAATTGATTAATTTGTTTAAAAGATTAGTTAAATAAAATTTTAACGCCAGCCTAATAGGTTATTAGTAATTAATTTGGTTTTTGACACTGATGCTAAGAATGAACCATATGCAACTCCTGTTTTAATTTGGTACATTAGTGATCGTCCGGTATTTTATTAGGCGAGGTGTTACAGATGGTATCAGAGCATCAGGTTCTAGTGTCCTTAGGAATCTGTGCGGACGTACTATGGTTTCAGCGTTGCTCTCAATTTCATATAGACCCTTAGGATTATAATCGTAATCTTGTGAGATTTCGTTTTCCTGCTATTATGTAAGATTATAGTAAATCTTTTGCGCGCTCGTTCGAGACTCTGGCGTTGATCGATGAAAGACGACCATAGGAAGGCTGCGATGAGGGCAGCAGGAGGTGAATCTTAGTTAGAGCTGTAAGTTATAGTTGGGATTGAGGACCGCAGTAGAGGTCACTCCCCTTTTTGTGTTGCTATTTAGGATTGCTACAATGACTACTAGAGTATAGTAGTTATAATCATTCTAGTACCACTGTTGTAGAGAGTGGTGCTAAAATTGGATTACCCAGTGAAGTAAATTGGGAATAAGGTCTTTGATAAGGACCATACATTGAAGTGAGTTGTGCGGAGTAAATGTAGCATTACTCAGTGCAAGTAGAAGGCTCGGAAGCTTTAACTTAAAGCGGGGTATGGAAATACCCATATGTGAAAATTTGAGGAAATTTTTTTTCACTCGTGGGAGCCATACTTAAATGGAGGGATCTTACGGATTGATATAACCGTTAGTCCTTTGGTTTATCAGGAGTAAAGAGAATGCAGTCTTGAATTATTCACATAAGGATCAGTCAGAGGCCGACAGTGAATAAAGAGTGATTTGGAGAAGTGAGCCTTGTACCGAAGTAAGTTAGGTACAACGAAAAGAGAGTCCTTCAGAAGAATGATAGGCTCACTAGAAAGTGTTCCTAACACTTATGGAGAATTTGTGTTCGTGGAACCCCATTAGTGGACATCCACCCTGGGAATTCATTAAACCAGAGCTGTTGTACCTCGGGCGAAGGAGGTATATTCTGTGTGACAAAATTTAGGTCACAATATTTTGTTAGCCTTAGATTCGTGTGAGATTCAAGTTTACTAGTAGTATCGGTAACATTATATAGTATATGTTTATGTGTTTTTCCGCGGTAGCGGAGTTCTATTTTCCTTCATTCGCTTTAAAAGCGGGTGTTGATATTTTGAATAAGTATCTGGTTTATACTACTCGTTTATATGTGTTATACGAGTATAGTAATATTGTAAGAATAATGTTATTGTGTTTTCAGAGCGATAGCAAGCTAAGAATGGCAAGACTATTGTATCCACAGTTCCAGGATGGAATAGGTTGTTGTTGCAATATCTCACCTGGATACAGGATGAGTTCGCCTTTTTTATTATGGGAAGATGGGACTTCGGTGAGTAGAGGTTTCATTATCATGCTTTGAGTGCGTGGCGACCTTATAGATATAATTTAAGGTATGCAAGGCTAATTGTTGAGCTGTGAGTTTAAGCTCATTATTGGTTGCGCACGGACTAAGTGTTAGTGCGAGCGCTTAGTGGTGTGGCTCCTGGACAGAGATAAGAGTTCAGACCACATTTTGTTGAAAGAGGGGATAGGTCCCGGTTGCATATTTGAAGCTAACGGATCTCCACGACCGACAAAGTTAAGTAGTAGTGTATTGGAGGGGTTCCTTGTTTGGATTTCGCTTTGTGAGACGCTCCACGCATGAACCTTAACGACGTCGGGAGTGGAGAGATGTTATCGGGTGCAAGGATGTTGGTTTTGTCGATAAGTCATATAGTGTGGATGAAACACTATGGACTGAGAGACGTATGATGATGGTATGGTTATGGAAATATAAGTGCTATGGAGAAGCACTAAAGTGGTCCTCTCACCGCAAGTAGGTGGGTGAAGCTGGAGTTAGAGAAATTGATTTGAAGCTTATAACCAGGCCTTAATGAAGAGGCAAATTTTGGAGGAAGTATGTTTTGGGTGTGATGTTCACAACAAGTTTGAAGGGAGTAGGCGCCTTGATTAGTTAAATTTTCCTTTTTGCCTAGGTTAAAGGTTAGAGTGGTAGAAGTACGTTAGGAGGATAGCAAGATAGGATTTAGGACGTCCCGCTGGTGTGCCTCAGGCTGTTATATCTCGATGACCGACAACGCGAGGAAGTAGTGTAATGGGAGGGTTCCTTGTTTGGATTTCGCTTTGCAAGACGTCCCACGCATGAAACCAAGAAAATGTCGAAAGTTGAGAGAGGTCTTGGGCACTAGGGATATACTTAGGGTTATACTCATTTCGCGTGGGTAGGATAACGCATTGATCGTAGGATTATTAGGGAGTAAGTTCAAAAGAGTTAGTGGCGCCGATATATGAAGATTATGGGAAGTATACCACAGGAAGATTGATTGATTAACCTTGAGAAGAATAGAATTTCGCGGGTTGAGAAGACCCATGTGTGAGTTTTACACCGAGGAAATAAGGCCCATTGTTTAGAGAGAGTGTACGTGTTGAACGTTTACAATGGTTGTGCTGATAGGCACGGGTTAAAAGGTGTATGAGAACATTGGTAAATTGGTTTTATATACCGCTTGATATAGAAAGGGCGTAGTATATAAGTTGAAGATTATGCCGTGAGGCAGTATAAGTGGAATTGGTATGGGTCGGAAGGAACGTCGTGAGATGTAGGCGATAATCTAATTATAGGGGGCAATAAGAAGTAGCATGCTCAAGTTAAGCAACGAGACTGACTAGAGTGGTCGAGCGTTAGATTAATTTCTTTTTGAGGGAAATTAGATATCCTGATGTAGATGAGCAGAAGTTTAGAATCGTGATTCTCCGGCGAGATTTGGACATTAGAGCGGCGGCTATAGGCTCGTTTTTTTTTTCTACTTGTGGCACTAGAAACGATGGGTGCAATGTGACGTTATTTGAGTCAACTTACGACCGAGGTAGCAGTATAGTATCATATAAACTTGGTTAGAGGTGAGTGCTAAATGAGTGTACGGTTGAGAGCCATCAGGTTAGTACCATTCCACCTTGAGGCAATAGGAAGTGGAGTGATTCACAATCCTAGGTTAGTGTTGGTAGTATTGGTTGTATTCGAATTTCGAGGGCGAAATTCCGTTGTAAGGGGGGAAGTATGTAATACCCCGCACTTTTATGGGAAATTAAATTTAATAATTAAGCGTAATTTGAGAATTTAAGAATTATCGTGAATAGTAATTTTTGAGGTTTTCAAGAATTTAATGATTCTCGATGTATGTTATATTTACTTTTGAGATTATGTAAATGAGTCGGAGTATTTTATTATATGCCGTCGTTGGGTAAAGCGACAAAGGGTAATATTTTTATTAGAAAACCGCATTAAGTTGTGTTGTGTTAAAATAGTTGCGGTCAAGTACCTCGGATGGAGATTTAGATTGCGCGGTTGGTCTCGGAATGGCCGAGATAGTCAGAATAGAGTATTCGGGGGTATTATTTGGACTCCGAGAATTTTTGGACCAGTAGGGACTCGTAATTGAGGAAACGAGTCATTTTTGGGTTTATTAAGGGATAAACCCTTTTCTCTCTTATAAGAGACACGAGAGAGTAAGAAAGAAAGAAGAAAGAAAGAGAGAAAGAAGGAAGAGGAGAAAAGAAGAGAGAAATGGGGGATTTCAGCCAAACTCCGCCGGATTCGACTCGAGGTCGTCGGATTTCATCCTCCAAGCAAGTGTGTACTTGCTTTATTTCATTTTATGCATAAATCTCATATTATAGTTGGTAAACTATATGATTTTGGGTTAGAACCCTTCAAATAAATTTTGAAAAATTTGAATATGAGTTTACATATTGATGTAATGTAAACTCTTAATGATTTATAGTGTTAAATCCGTGTAAATGGAGTGAAGAAATGGATTGAAATGGGTAAAAATGATAACTTGGGGTTTTTATGGTTTTAGGGTTTAAATCTAAGAGAAATGGTTTAATACCCCAAATTAATTGATGTGTTAGTTGTAAAACATAGATTATATGTTTATGGAGTTGTTGGATGAGATTAGAAATAACAAAAATGGAGAAAAATGGAGGTTTGGATTTTTGGAGAAGAAGGTGAATAGTGACCAGCGTCTTTTCCGAATTGATTCGGCCAGGGCGAATCGATTCAGCTCTTGGTAAAAAAAATGAAAATTATAGATCTTTTCGATACGGTCGCGTGGGCGCCGACCGCGTATTTTTCTGATTTATTTTGGATTTATAATGATTTTTCTACGAAAACTATTCGAGATCGAAATCGTTAGTCAGAAATTAAGGCTAAAATTATTTGGAGATAAATATTAAGGGTTCTTAAAGGGAGTGTTAGGACCTCTAAAGGACTTGAGGAGATATGAAAACTTTGGGTTCGTTAAAATAAATTCGAGTTATAATTTAAATGGAGATTGGATTGAGTTTTGGATTTTGGGGATATATATAAAACCTAAGCAGATTTGGGAATTTCGGACCAGCCGAATCGATTCGGTAAGAGAAAGTTTGAAAGTAGAACCATTTCGAATCGTTTCGGTCCTGGCAGATTTTTAAGGTTTTCTCCCTTTTAAGTTTAGGGAGACTTAAATTATGGTTTTGGAGATTATTATAGGAGATTCTAAATGGGATGTTAGGACTCCTAGATGATGATTTGAGCATAAGTAAACCTCTGATTAATTTAGAGTACGATCCGGGGTATGAATTTTATTAATGTTTTGGGACAAGAGACATTCGAGAAAATCATTCGGCAAGCGTGTATGGATATATTTATGCGGTTAGAATAAATATGGGCCGATTATAATCGGGAAAATCCTAGAATGTGATTAGGATGGAATTTAGGGTTATTGGTCATCGTTATGTGAGATTGACAATTGTGACCATTTATATATTTGAGGAAAGATGTCGATTATATATACGATGTGATTACAGTATATATATTTATATCTATCTATGTGTGGATGGTATATATATATGTGAAGCATACCCCCTGTAATGCTATCATGGGAAGTTGCGCGATGTGGGTAAGGCCCCTAGCTTGAAAAGCAGGGAGCGTATAGTCCCCAGATCATAACGTCCATTGTTATATTGTGTGGTTTTTATTAGGGGTGAGACGTGGTGGGTATGTTTCGTCTCATTTTCGCGGAGGAACTATGACCGCTTTCCAAACGTTGTGATTTATGACCGCGATGTCGGTGATATTGAGTCCGACCGCTGGTCCCCAGGATGGTATGTGAATGATGCCATGGAAGATGATAGCATTGAGAGACCGCATCCTCGAGTTATAGCTCGTTGGTATGGTTATTATACTGGTGTGTATAGTATATTGCTTGTGCATGAGAACAATATATTATATATCTCTATTAGAGTAAAGAGATAAAAGGAAAAAGGATTAATTCTCATTCCGGGAGATTATATCCGGACGAGTATAATGATGTGCACATAAAAGTGAGTATGATAATGTATATAATTATATGAGTATACCTATATATGTTGTGTACTGAGGGTCTAATGGATCTCGACGAACAACACTGCCAAGTAGTAGTGTATCGGGGGGGTTCCTTGTTTCGATTTCGCTTCGCGAGACACCCCACGCACGAATTTAGCGCAGTATCGTGAATGGAGAGAAGTTTAGCCCTTAGTACCCGGTTTACTTAGGACCTTAGGGTTTGGGGGTAACGGATCAGTTTGGCAGAGTAGCTTGACTAGGATGTTTAGAGGGATACGTTAGGAGTGCACTATTAGAAGAGAGGTAAGGGGTATCTCATGGGAGTTCGATACCAATTTAAATATGAGATAAAACATATTTTTCTAAATAAAGCATTTATGCACTTACAAAATATTTTCACAAATCGGGCTCTGACCCGTGTATCTATTTTTCCTCTCTTTTTCTATATATATATATATATATAGGTGTCCAGACTCAGGGACGCCTGGATGACGATTCCTTCGAGTCAGACGTCTGCTGCAGTAGTTGTGGATGCATGCAGGTTTACTGTAGACGCTTCTATCCTTATAATCTAGATAGGAGGTACTGTATAAACATCCGGGCTAATAACCCAACTGCATTTATTTATTCTTCTATCGCCTTTCACGTGGATTCGATATGGTTGTATATTGTTAAACCGAGTGTTCGGTTATTTTTATTTCATCTCAGTTTCATTTATACATAAACTGTGTGAATGTTTTAATTGATTAATTTGTTTAAAAGATTAGTTATATAAAATTTTGACGCCGGCCTAATAGGTTATTAGTAATTAATTTGGTTTTCGACAGTGATGCTAAGAATGAACCATATGCGACTCCTGTTTTAATTTGGTACAGGAGTGATCGCCCGGTATTTTATTAGGCGGGGTGTCACACATATAAGAAAGGATATTCACAAGAAAACAGAGAAGAATTCAAAAAAGACATAAATGAAATGCTTAAATTAGGCATTATTAGAGAAAGTAAAAGTAGACATAATAGCCTCGCCTTCTATGTTCAAAATGAATCTGAACGTAAACGAGGCAAAAGACGTATGGTTATAGACTATAAGCAATTAAATCAGAACTGTGAATTTGATTCTTATAAGATACCTCACAAGAATAATTTAATCAATTTAATTGAAGATAGAATTATATTCAGTAAGTTTGATTGCAACTCAAGCTTCTGGCAAATTAAGATGCATTTAGACAGTATTACTTGGACAACATTTAGTGTGCCCCAAGGAAAATACGAATGGCTAGTAATGCCATTTGGATACTTGAATGCTCCTCAAGTATTCCAAAGAAGAATGGATAATATATTTATACCTTATTCAAAATTTTATCTTGTTTACATAGTTGACATTCTTGTAGCCAGTAAGACTGAGATAGAGCATGTAGACGACCTTAAAAAGATTATTTTAGAATTAGATAAACATGGTATTGTTATTTTCGAAAGGAAAATGCAATTATTTCAGACTGAGATAGACTTTGTGGGAATGAATATTAATAAAAGAAAATTATCCTTAGCAGAACACATAACCAAAAATATTCTTCAGTTTCCCGACCCACTCAAAGATAGAAAATAATTACAATCATTTTAGGATTGCTTAATTGTGCTGCAGACTTTATTAAAGACCTTGCTTCAAAGAGACAAAGCTTAACTGCCAAATTAAAAGGAACAGACAAAACTAATCATTTTTATTGGACTAAAGATGATTTCGAAGTCATAAGACAAATTAAAGATGCAGTCAAGAACATTCCTTTACTTGAGCTGCCTAATACAGAAGACAAGTTTATAGTAGAAACAGAGGCCTCTGATAAACAATAAGGAGTAGTATACTTTGCCATTGATCATCAGACAAAAAAGAAGAAACTTTATAGATATAGTTCTGGAACCTTTACAGACCCAGAAACAAGATACACTGCCCATGAAAAAGAAGTTTTAGCCATAGTAAGGGCAATAGAAAAATATATGCTTTTTCTTAGACCTAAACATTTTACTGTATATACTGACTCTTCTTATGCAGTAAAATTCAGAGATTTAGACTTGTCCAAATCAAGGACTAATAGACTTATTAGATGGCAACAATTTCTTAATGGTTATGACTTCTTTGTTATACATATGAAGGGAAGTAAAAATACCATTTCAGACATTATATCAAGAGAACCAATGTTTGCTAACACTAATATGATTTTATGTTATATGTTGCAAACAGAAGACTTAGACACCATGAGTTCCTCTGGAACAAATAGACTGAACAAAGAAGACGTTGCAGACTATCTTAGACGCGTAAGACCAAATGATGGTATAACACGAAGACAGACTCATATTCAAGACTCTCAAGAAAGACCAATCCTAGAGAACTTTGATGATATCTTAGTTCCTCCTGGAAAATCTAGACATGAGATTGTTTCTCAAAATAGACTCATTGGAAAAATGTATTTCCCCTTATATAGACTTGATCAAAGATATCCAGACTTGATAAAATTCAGACGAGAATTTCGGAAGATGAAAATACTCTCATAGACGCCCTATGGTGGAATGTCAAAAATAGACTTTGGATAGAATTCAAGTAGAATCTGGCAGCTGTTGCTAGATTCATGAGACTCCAAAGACTTGCAGTAACCCAACTTAGTGGGACTGCTACTCCTAGACCACAGACACAGACTTATGCTCAGACCCTTGGAGAATCCTTCAAAATTAGACCAACTGATAATTTTTGTTATTAGAAAAAGACTTTTAAGACTAAGATTGTTATACCGTTTGGTCATAATAATCTTCCATTAGCAGAAAACTTTCAAAAAGAAACTAATAACATTATTGATCATTTCAATATGTTATTATAAAAAATAAATGGAGATGCTTTAATGTTTAATGGTTTCTTCAAAGACGTTCCAAAAATATATCTTTTTGAAAAATCAGATATGGCGCATATAAGTCTTGCAGACCACGGGTTCATTGAACTCGTTCAGATAAAGGAGATTGAAGACTCTATTGCTCTTGGAAAAATAGTCCACGAGTACATTAAAAAGGTAGAAGACTTCCTTCCCCTGTTTGCCAGGATTTATCAGATTGCTCCAAGTTCCTGTAGAGGAATGAGAGTTGAGGGATTCAGACTCATTAGATTTTTCAATTATTCATTCGAAGATGTGGAAATTCTATCTGAAGATGAAACTAAAGACCTAACATTTGATAAGTCCAAACTCCAGATTGCCCAAGCTATGGAGACGATAAAGATCATGGAACTGTTAACAGGTGAAGACAGATGGTATACAGCATACCATAAAGAAGACCTCATTATCCAGATGAGCCGTTTAATGGAAGACTTAAGAAAGAATGTAAAGAAATTATGGAGATTGCTTTGCCAGCCAGCCTTAGAGTGGTATGCCTCATTAATGAATTCTTCAACAATAATGCTCTACCAGACGGAGACGAAGACAAAGCAGAAAAAGATGAAGACAGAAAAGAGAAGGGCCCCACCCTACTCAACGAATTATTAAAGACCGAAGACTCCATTTAGGTTCCCTTACAATATGAAGGAGAAGACAACTCAGACATACCCCACACGGGCCCCCAGAAAGCTTCTTTTCATAAAGAAGAAAAAGACGCTCACAAAGATGTTAGGTTAGAATTATTGCTAGACGACAGATTTACTTTATGTAAAGTAAATAGTATAGACTTTAATAATTTGTATCGCTTTAACCGGTTAGCTTTTAGCCTTCGGTAGCAAGTCATATGTAGTGCCTTTATGCTATAAAAGGGAGCGTCCACTTTGGTTTGGGATATCGAAGTTTAGAAGTTAAAAAGAGTGTATAAGCTTGCAGAAAGTAATATGTATATGAGTGAGTAATTCCCATATAGTTAGGGGAATGGTGAGAGTTGTAATTACTAATGCAATGCAATAAAAGTATTTTCTTTTCCAGAAATCTCTTATGTTGAGTTGTTATTATTTTTCAAATTGTCTCCAACTTTCTGTTCATAAAGGACTATTGTGTGGAACCTCTGGTGTAGCACACAAGGTGTTATACTGTTGAACCACCGTCAGGTGCCGATTAGCCGTGAGCCGTTATCTAGGTGGACGTTAGGTGTGAAGGCGTACAGGCAGGAAACGGGTACAACGCCAAAATAGTGGATGTAGGTGCGATATATAAAGAGAGAGTTGTAGGAGGCCGAGACTGGAGAAGAATAGTAGCAAAGCTGAAGAGAATAAGGAAGGAGGATAAAGATATTGCAGACCAGAAAGAAGGTATAACTCGAACCAAACCTTTAACTATTTTAAATATTATTGTTTTAAAAAAAATATTTATATGAGCCTATAAATCACTGAAGACTTTTTAGCATTTGTTAATCAAACAAATTTAGACTTAACTAGAGAAATCCAAGATTGGACTCATAAAGACTTTAAAGATAAAGAATTTATAGAAACTGCTTTAACATACACAGGTGGCACTTTCAAATATATAGACTAGGTTATTGAGTGGTTAGTACGTGAAGTACCTAGAATAGAAATAATTAGAACAGGATCCGAGATCTCTTTAGACAAAAGATAAGAACTGTAGAATTCGCAGAAGAACTTTCAAAAATGAAAAAATATCAAGAATACACTAGAATACTTGAAGACAGTATAGACGTATTAAAATTTATTAGACGATAAAGGTTAGCTGAAACAAAGGCTATTTTAATTAGAGCCGGAGGAATTCGCCCTCTTCTTAAAAACGTAGAGACAGCTGCCCCTAGAACATACCGTAGATTTTTGTCATCTTATGGTGATAATAATTTAGACGAATGTATAAATAATGATATAATTGATATTGTTAATCAGATATATAAAGAAACTAGACTGATAAAACCACAAAACCATATAAGGTACTTAAGACGAGAATATTTTCCATCAAAACCGCTTGCAATTTCCAGCCTCCCTGAGGAAAATATTTATATAGACTCAGAATTCTAGTACAATAGCGACGGAAGAAGCTTGAGAAGTAGCAGTAGTCCTGAAACTTCTACTTCTAGATTAATTAGGCCTTAAAATAAACCTTAAAGACCATAGAAATCATTGGAGTAGAAATTTCTATTCCAAAAACTTTAGAACAAGACAAAAAGTATAAGCGGTCCCAAGACTTTTTGGACGGTAGCGAAACCCGTCATTTAGACCCGCTAACTAGACCCGTCGGAGATCCCGACCGTGTATATATATATATATATATATATATATATATATATATATATATATATATATGTATGTGTGTGTGTGTGTGTGTGCATTGTTACTGAAATATTAACAGTAAGGATTCACATGCATGCCACAACTTATAGTATTTTCCATGCTTTTGTTGGTATCATAGTATGGTGATCTTTTGATAATGTGAAAATTCTATATGCTCATTAGCATTGTTTTTATTTTTATATATTTATTTTCATTTCTCAGGTTGGTGATTTGGGGCTGTCCAAGGTGAAATGCCAGACACTAATCTCAGGTGGCGTGCGGGGAACACTTCCTTGGATGGCACCTGAACTTCTTAATGGCAGCAGTAGCCTTGTCTGTGAGAAGGTTTGCGTTCCTTATTTCCTTTTAGTCTCTCTCTCTCTCTCTCTCTCTCTCTCTCTCTCTCAAAAAAGTTATGTTTATATGATGTTGTTTTAGGTTGATGTTTTCTCATTTGGCATTGTACTGTGGGAACTTCTCACTGGAGATGAACCATATGCAGACTTGCATTATGGGGCTATTATTGGTAAAGTCTACATTTTTCTATAGCTTGATGATATATACATTCAGTTTAATGGTCCATTTGGTAGTAATAAAGATACTAACGTAGGAAATGAACTTTCTGTCTATAAGAAAAAACCTTTCAATCTTCATTTTTTAGGTAGCAAGAGGGATGGAAAAATAGATGGAATAAAATTTATGTTCTTGGGTATGCAAGGAGAATATAAGGAAATAATTGTTTGAAATTGACGTAACACGCACAATGGAAAAAAAGAAAACACTCAAACCAAGACTTAACTCTCTCAATAGCATCAATTCAATAGTAAGAAGGCTTATACAACGAATATATAACAGAAATTTGGAAAATTCGGGTAATTAGATTTTGAACCAAAAATGATTTCTTCAAATTGGCTTGGACGAAATTAAAGTTCCACTCAATTGGTAATGTTTTCCATATTTGTAATTCCAGCCCAATGAAATTAAAGCTCACCTTGAAGGATAAAATAGGACTATGGTAGCTTTGGGGTTATTAAGTCCAAAACCACACCCAACTACGTCTCTTTCACTGACAATGCATTGGCCTCTGACCATTTTGTACGTGATAACAACAGGATCCAAATCATGATGGCCCCATTCAGCCAAAATTCTTTCATGGGTTAAGGTACCGACCGTCACTTCTAATTAACATTCAAGTGACGACCACAATCCCGTGGCCTTAGCCACATGAAAACAAAGGTGCTAGGCTTCTACATTCAAGCTACCGGGAACAAAATATGGCGCTCCCAGCGGCTTCATTCCGATGTGATCTCTCAGCACGTCTTGTTTCACCTGCTCGTTTCCCCGGGGGGGGGGGGGGGGAGGGGGGAGGAAAAGAGGAACTGTCTTTTCCCTCGGTCTCTCTAACAGATTGATCCCACAAGGACAAAATAGGCATGGAACCAGGTCTGCGTTTCCATCTCTGTCGAGCAAATCCCCATAACCGGAGCTGGCAGAAAACTAGATGTCGGAGATGTGGTAGTCCTTGCCTGCAAAGGTTAGGATCTCGACACCGGCGATTTTTTGTGGGTCGTGCGGGGTTAAAGTAGTTTCCCAAAGGTATAGTAGGTCGGTGGGATTCAACAGAGTTTGTCGAGATCCACATAAGTCACATTGGAGCTACAACTGTGTGAGGGGTGGGGAATGCTTTTGCAGAGGTTTTTTCTCATTCTTTTTTCTCATGCTGGTGGTGCGGATTGGCAAGGAAGATGATGGGGTTCGTAGCGTACACAAGGGTTTGTGTGACGGTGGTTTCAATTGAATTGGAAAGGGGCCACCAATTCCTAGAGTCACGTGGTTCGTCATTTAACCCCAGATTAATCATTCTTTGGTGCCATTCCTGTATTGTTGCGATATTTCACACAACTACGACAATGAACAATAGGTGGAGTGACTATACCCTGTTAACAATTCACATAACAGTCAATTGCACCAAAGAAATGACTCAAATTGAGACTAAGTTACCTGAATAATATTTTATTGAATAATAAGGAGGTGTATATATTGCTTATATACTCCTAAAGAAGTGTGCTCAGCGAGTTAGGGAATAGTTTATAGCTAAACGAATCGCAATGCCTGTGTTTACTAATAAGCCTAGTAGCTAAGCCTCTAACCTATACTAATAATCCTGAAAAGAAAAAAAACAATGACATTTAGCTCCAAAATTAAACTCTCAATTCAGATCACTTTCCCCCATGAAAAGAGTTAGGCAGCATCAAGCGGGATGGTGCGGGAAACAAGAGCGTCATGATGCACCTCCGCCTCCAGTGATCCTTGTCCAGATCCGCACTTCATTCACAAGAACAGGCCGCTTCTGCATAGGGGAACAGCCACCCGATGACCAAAGTACTCACAGTTAAAGCGTTTCAACAAGTCCGGAGGACATGATTGTAGCGACTAGTGACTATCCTAAATCTCAGCCATGCGGGCCTTGGTGCATAACAGCTAAAACTGTTAAGCGTATGCAGTCACCAACGTAGAAGCCCGGCCACAGTACCTGCACACGGGCAAATAGTTCTTGTTCGAAGGCCGGCTAAACAAAGAAGGCTCCCTTCTCCACCTTAATCTGAGCCCATGTCTGAATAGACTTCAACTATGCTGCCTGTTCTGTGTCATTCCACAGGACCTTAACAAATCCTTACAGTTTGGTAGCGGCTAATGGTTCTCAATTCACACCCAAAATGAACTTATAAATTAATTCTAAGGGCCATGACCGACCATCAATCGATGATCACAACATGGTTTGCGACTGCAGATGTCTACAGAACCGCGGGGTTGGAGGTGGTGGCAGTGGGCTGCTAGCAGTAAGTACGGCAGGCGTGAGGGTCTGGAGCTTGCCAAGGATCAAACAAACGGTCTCCTCCGTTTGGGCGATCCGTTGATCAATTTCGGTACGAGCATTCTTCAAAAACATTGTTTGTTCGTACGACTTCCTACACCAATAGATGAAGCGGTTAGACTCTGGTATCAATGTGCATAACACTGTAAAATGTAAATGGCACAAAAGAAAACACTCAATCCAATACTAAACTCTGGATAATAATTAGTGAATAATAAGGGGCTTATACAATACATTGTATGGAGAAGTGGACCCACCAAGTTAGGCAAGACAGAACCGAATGCCCTTATTTACCAATAAGCCTAAAGGGTTGAGCTCTACCTAGTACTTACAATGCCAAAATAAAAGGGGAAAATAAGTAAGTCTCAGCGAATTAAATATCATAATTTCATCCCCCCAAACTCTCACTTCACACATGTTTTTACTAATTTTATGATGTGAATGTAGCAGAATATATATTTACTCAAACACACTAGAAATAATGGAATTTCATATAATCATCTCTCTCAAATGAGGGAACACTCTATGAAGTGTACGTGTTGTAGACTAGATTATGTCATTAAGTAGTGGCATTCAACGATGACATCACGAGAGATTAGAACCCTCTAAAAATGTCTGTAGAATAATGCTAAGACCAAAATACTTTATTCAGTTGCAATGTGATTCAAAGTTCGAATAACAATCAAACAATATTCTTCCCGTCTTCCGGCCCAGTTCTAGACTAATACATGCCTTTTTATTTTAAACTCTTTTTACCTTTTTGGTGTTTATCTGGGCATTTGCTCCGTGGGCTATCAAAGTGATCTTTTCATGACTCTTTTGTGACTTTTCATGAATATGCACGACTTTTTGGGTGGTCAATAAATATTACATGCAAATTTGACAACTAGAGTGAAATAGGTCAAAGTCCCAATCATTTGTTCCTTTTTTTCCCGGGGATATTTGGGGTTTGACCATCATCATTTTTTTATATGAACTTTGACCTAACATTCATGCTACTGACTTTTAGTGACACAAAAAGTGTTGCAAAATTAGCTAAAACATTCTTTGCATCCCCAACAGTCATTTTGAGGCCAAGCCCTTTTTTTCCGTTATTTTGTTATAAATCCTATACTATACGTTTTGGATGCCTCCGATAACATCAATTGTTTTTTTAATTTGTAGTTCCAGCTGTTATAATTCTGTACCCATTTTGTAAAATGTAAAATTAACTGCTCGCTTTTTTATGGGTTAGCAGTTTTTTCTAGTCAGCGTGTTTATAGGAAATGAGACCAGTATCAAAAAAAAAATAACCTAGGAATGTCCATTAAAAAATTTCAATAAGCAGGACTAAATCCCTGCAATCCCTTTTTTTTTCTAGGCTAATTTCATTGTAAGGCAATTTAAAGTGTTTATAACAACTCAAATTTGATGATAGGTGGAATTGTGAGCAATACATTACGTCCCCCGGTGCCCGAATGTTGTGACCCAGAGTGGAGATCATTAATGGAGAGATGCTGGTCTTCACAAACTTCAGAAAGGCCAACTTTCACCCAAATAGCAAACCAGTTACGTATTATGGCTGCCAAGGTTCGTTCCCCAAATTGTGCAAACCCACCAACAACCTTTGCCACAACCCCAACTTAAAACTTAGCTTCCTCTTACTACTTTTTTTTTATCTCCTGTCTTCGAATACTAAATTTGTGAGTTCACATGGAAATGGTCAATTCATATTTCGTTACTCTTTGACATGAATTATCATTGTTTTAACTTGCACGAACAATAGAGTTTTGTCCCACAAATTACATTAGTTTAAATCATGGAAGGAACGATGTTCTTTATTGCAAATAAAATTTAGGGTCATTTACTCTTTTGTGTCCAATAGTTCTTATTATTTTTTATTTGGGTTCATTAATTTACATATTAGTTAGTTGAAGTTCAAAATTGACTGAAATCATTAGTTGATCAGTTTAATAGTTAGTTAACCCACTTTTTAAAAGAAAAGAATTATTTTATTCTGGGTATATTAATATATATTATTATGCTTGTACATTATACATTTATATATTTAATATATGCATCTAATATTAATAATACATTAATATTAAAAATCACTTTTATTATAATTTTTTTTTAAAAACAGTTTAAAAAACGTTTTTTTAAATATTAAAGCATTTAAACTGTTTTAAAAAAATGTTATAATACATTAATATTTAAAAGCAGTTTAAATACATTAACATTTAAACTGTTATAATACATTAATATTTACACCGCTTAAGTTCCCCTCAAATACGGAGTATTGAAACGTAAATTTTCTTACCCTCACTCAACAGCAAAGTGTAACACATCACAATTAGCTTTCTCTCTCATCTATTAATTTAAAATATTATATTTTTTCGTTTACATGTCGATTATTGTTAAAAACAATTTTTAAATTGCATTGGTTGAGACTTATCACACAAGATTGATATTCAATGATTAAATCTTTAGAAAACAGCTTGTAAAATTTACAAATTTATCACGTATTTGTCTAATTAGTCTATTCAAATTTTGCACCAAAAGTTACAATGAAATCATTGAATCACAAAATAAATATTACATATTCTTTAATGATACCTATTTTACACATTAAATTTACATTAAAATTATACATTGTTAGCCAAAAATATAATTTTACCAAAGGGGAGTAAATAAGTTTGAACTCTTAGTGTCACATACACGGGTTCGAAGACGGAAAATACAATTAGGCAAAGGCCAAAAATAAATTATGGTTAACCAAGAAAAAAGTACAATATGGTTAACCAAGAAAAAGAATACTTCCTTTATTTAAGTACATTAATATTTAAAAATGTTTTTTTAAAAACAGTTTAATGAAAATGTTTTTTTAATGGTTTAAATATTAATGTATTATAACAGTTTAATAAAAATGTTTTTTAAATTAAAAAACGTTTTTATTAAACTGTTTTTAAAAAACATTTTTTTATAATCAAATTGTTTATTTTAAATATTAATTTATTTTATTTTATGCACACACACACACACACGTGTGTGTGTGTTGTGTATGTGTATGTATTAAAATAAATTTATATATTAATGTAGTTTTAATATTAGATGTATATATGGAACATATAATGTATAGTGTACAATTATAACAATGTATTTTTAATGTAAGTAGAGGTAAAACAACATTTCTGATTGAAAAAGTGGGTCAACTAACGGTCAAACTGATCAACTAATGATTTTCGTCAGTTTTTTTGTTACAACCAACTAATACCTAAAGTAATGAATCCAAGTACAAAATAATGAGAATTATTGGACCCCAAACAATATTAGGTCAGTTTTAGCCTACTTTAGTATATGTGTACGGTAGTTTTATTCCCTAAGCACGTCTTTTTAATTACACCTGTTAGGCTTTTGACACAAACTAATATAGTTAATTTTTTCATTTCTTTTTTTGGACTTCACAAGTATTGATTTTCGTAATTCAAAAATTGGGTAGACAAAATAAAAAATTTAATAAAAATTTAGATTCTTAGTAATAATATGTCGGTGCTATTGAAGTTCTTGAAAATTTTTGAAACTAGATTTTACCCTGCACGATGCGCGAGTGCTTTATAGCTCTTTTTATACAAGCTATATATTGCGTACATTCAAGTTTTACTGGTCGAACACGTGGCGCCATCCTTACACATAAGTTGATGCCTACAATTTAGTTCACAGTAATAACTAACAAAATATGCAAAGTTCTTTATATGGATTTGTAATGCCATGGGTTGTTTATAATTATAAAAATATTTTATACGGAAAAATAACTTCATTTTTAAATTGCTTCCAATGACATTGAATATGACTCAGAATAAACTTATTTGTTAATTTCATCGAACTTTTTTTAGAAATTGGGGAGTTAAACTAAATAATTTGTATGGTATTTGTAATGTAATATTGTGCCTTTATAATAAAATGTATTTATATACATCTACCTCTATCTATAAATGCCATTCTGTAATATTACCAACAAAAAATAGTACCCGTTTGGAAGGCTACATCCATTCAATCTCCACAATAAATGGACCATTTTCGTCTGTGCACAATCTTATGGTTTCTAAGAACCTAATTTATAAAATTAAGTAAGAAAAAATATTATGTACTTATCTATATGTTAAAAACGTGTTTATATATCTATATAGACGGACAATTACCCATTTTAAAGTCCATTAGAGAGATGGACAAAAAGACATAATGCCAAGCCTTGATTGACCGTTAGATTTGAAGAAGGACCAAAGCACAGTCATTTTGATTTGTAGCCAAAGCAGTTCCATTTCATTGATAAGTCTGTTACAAGTACATTTTAATTAGTTAGTTAGTTGTTGTGTAGTTAGTTAGATGCTAGCTCTCAATTGGTTAGTGGTCAGTAGGGTTAGTTATTTAGTTAATTAGATGCCAGTTGTCAATGGTTAGTGGTTAGTTTGTTACTATTGATGCCATACTACATAAATAAATGATTTGTGAACTCATTGTAGGCATTTAAAACATAATACAATTTTTTCTTAATTTTTTAATGATTGAAATAAGATATATGAAATTGGAAAAAACTAAAACTGATATACAACAACAAGGAGATAAAACCCATCTATAAAGGCTACAAGAGTCCACTGAATCCTTAATGACCAGTGTAACAAATCAATTCAAGAAATTTGATGAAAAGTTTGACAAGATTGATGAGAAATTAGGAAGAATTATGGACAATCAAAGAGAAATTTTTAGCACACCACATCAAGTCAACACTTCTCCAACTATCAATGTGGAACCAACAAGAAGAGTACCCAACCCTAATCATGGATGTTATGTAGGGTATAGAAGAGCATACATATATTGTCCTAAATTTAGTGGTGATGATATTAAAGGGTGGATTCAACAATTACAAAGGCATTTTTGGGTTAATCCTATATTAGAAGAAAATAAGGTTCTCTTTGTAGCACTACATATAGAAGGGGCTGCAGCCACTTGGTTCCCATCAGTATGTCTAAAGATTCTATACAAGTGAAATGGGGAGAGTTTGTAGAACAAATATTTAATATATTTTCTCTAGGAGGGTTTGATGATGTTATAGCGAAGTTCAACAAGTTACAACAGTAAGACTCAGTGAACAATTATCAGAAAATATTTGAAGAATTGAAGCCTTTAGTCATGGCCAAACAAAGAGGTTTATCTAAAGAATATTTCATTTCAAACTTCCTTTGTGGACTGAAATATAAAATCAAGATTCCTCTTAAGATGTTAGAACCAAAATCCCGAAGTCATGCTATAAGCTTGACCAAACTCCAAGAATCAACCATTAAATAAAAGAAGACCACAAGCTCTTATTCCAACACCAAAGCTCATAACCAAAGCAACATCATAGCAAAACAAATTTTTAACCAAACATACCCACCAAAACCTCCAAATTCAGTACCTATTAAGAGGATTTCAGTTGTTGAAATGCAACAAAGAAGAGAGAAGGGCTTGTGTTATTATTGTGATGAACCATACTCATTTATCCACAAGTGTAAAAAGATGAACATTCATATGTTTATAATAGGGGAAGAACAACAAGAAGAGGCATCAAAGGTGATGGAATCTAACACTAAAGATGAAGTTTATGATTTAGGAATGGACATGGTTATATCACTATAGGTTATGTCTGGATCCTCATATTATCGGACTCTAAGGATCAAGAGTAAAACTAAGAAAAAAGAACTCAACATTCTAATTGGCTCATACAACTCCCAAAATTTCTTGAACCATATCACTGCTAAAAAATTTGGATGGAATATAGTAACTACCCATAAACTTTGGGTTGCAGTTACTGATGGTGGTAAACTAATAAGCAATGCCACGTGTCCAGAATTCTATTGTCAAATGCAAGGAGACGAATTCAAAGTCAATATAATATCTCTAAAGCTTAGAGGTTGTGATTTGGTATTAGGCATTTAATGTTTAGAAAGTTTGGATGATGCACTTTTTAATTTCAAGAAGTACGGGCTGTCCTTTAGCAAAGGAGGCAGGCATATACAACTCATTGAAGATGCAGAAGAAGGTCACCTCAAGTTGATAAGTGGAAAGGCTATGAAGGAAATTTGTGATAATGGTGACTATGCACTGATGGGATAGTGGTTCAACATCTCTTTTAGAAGGTACAAACCAAGAAGAGGTAACCTCCCCACCTTTATTTTTTCCATCGTTAGAGAAATTTTGTGACATTTTTAAGGAGCCTATTGGACTATCTCCTAAGAGAATGCATGACCACCACATTCCTCTAAAAAATGGCTTTGAAGCTATCAGTTTGAGATCTTATAGGTAACCTTATGTGTACAAATAACATATCGAAAAGATAGTAAGAGAACTATTAGACTATGGTGTCATAAGGCCATATAACAGTCCATTTTCTTCCCCGATTCTCTTCTTAAGAAATAAAGACCACACATGGAGGATGTGTGTAGACTATAGAGAGATAAACTAACTAACCATTAAAGATAAATTACATAAGAGTGCATGAACTAGACATTCCCAAGACGTCATTTAGAACCTATGAGGGTCATTATGAGTTTTTGGTGATGCCCTTTGGCCTTAACAATGCACCCGCATCGCTCCAAGCTCTAATGGACATTATTTTTATGCCTTATATAAGAATATTCATTCTAGTTTTCTTTGATGATATCCTAGTCTACAACCCAAAATTATAAACCCATTGTAAACATCTACAATTGACCATGGAAATTCTAAGGCATAACCAACTTTATGCTAAATTGAGTAAGTGTTCATTTAGTCAAAATCCAGATGAGTATTTGGGCCATATTATATCTCAAGGATGGGTGGCAGCTGATAGAAGAAAATTGAGACCATATTCAATTAGCCAGATCCAAAAAATCTCAAAGCACTTATAGTTTTATTGGGCCTCACTAGTTATTAAAGGAGGTTTGCGAGGAAATATGGCATCATTTGTAGGCCACTAACACAATTGCTTAACAATGACTAGTTTAAATGGTTAGATTGAGCATTAAAAGCTTTTAGCGTCCTTAAAAAGGCTATGGTTACTATTCCTGTGTTAACACTGCCTAATTTCAATAAGGAATTTGTCATGGAAACTAATGCTTTTACTTAAGGCATAGGTTCTGTACCGATGTAAAAAGGCAGGCCAATAACCTTTCTCAATAAATAGTTACCACCTAAGAAAATAGGGATTTCTACATATGAAAAGTAACTTTGGGACATTGTGTATGTTGTCCAAAAGTGGAGATCATATTTGTTTGTACGCCACTTCACAATTAAAACATACCATCACAGCCACAAATACCTCATAAAATAAAGGGTCTCCTCAATGCTTCAACATAAATGGTTAACTAAACTCTTAGGATTTGATTATACTATCACATGCAAGAAATGGGTGTATAATAGGGTACCATATTCTCTATCTAGAAGAGAGGAAGAAGTTGCAAAGCTATAAACTATTTCCCAAGTTTGGCCTGTGTGGTTCAAAGATGTGCATTACAACTTGGAAGAGGATGAATTGCTTCAGTAGTTAATAGTTAAGCTAAGCACTACACTGAAAGAAGTGATAGGTTACACCTATAGTCTAAACACCCTTATACTTCATGGGATACTATATATTAGTGACAGCGGTGACTTAATAAGTAAGGTGATTAGAGAGTTACATGATTCACATAGGAGTGAGAGTCACAACTAAAAGGATTGAATAATTTTTCTATGGGCTTACTCACAAGTAGAAGGTTATTTCAGAATGTGACATATACCAACAAAACAAGAGTGAAAACATTCCCTACCCTGGCCTTATTCAACCCCTACCCATCCCTACTCAAACATGGACTGCCATTTCTATGGACTCCATTGTAGGCTTCCAAAATAAGAAAACAAAGACTTTATTTTAATTATAGTAGATTGTAAGGATAAATTTCCAATTGAGTCACTTTGTATGTATTTGGGTTTATTCCATATTTGGATAAAACTCTTTGAGTCATAGGTTAGGAATTGAGTTGTTGACCTTTCAGGACTATTACGTGGTTTCTTGAAGACGTAGCAATCAAGTTAGAATATCTACATCATCCTTCCATGTTTTGTGTTCAATTCCATCTTTTTATTCGAGGACCTCTTAGGTATGGATGCATACATATTTTGATCCTTGGATATTTTATAATTGGGTGTTAAGATTTTATAAATATGTTTTCAAATGATTTTATCGCTTTTAATATTTTTTAAAGAAAAAAATATTTTTTGTAAGGTCGTTAAAACGACTTGGTATGTCATTCGAACGAGATACCCTATCTCATTAGAACAGGGTTTTAAAGAACTTTGAATAAGAGATTTATTTCCTTCTTTGGAATCTCGTTGGAAGTCTCGTTACAAGTCAGTTCGAACGAGATGAAGTGCTTCGCTCAAACGAGATGTACCTTGTTCGAACGAGAACGAAAATTTTATTTTATTTGAGAATTTTCCAAGTGGATTTTCATCCTTATTTTTTTAACAAACCTCCTATAAATAGGAGTGCGGAGAAGCATTTTATTTAGAGATAAATTCTTATGTTTTGAGTTCCCAAACTCTATCAAAAATCTTTTCAGTTTTACTTAAACTCTTAGTTTACACCCAAAAAATTAAATCCAAGAATAATCTTATTATGCTTTGAAATCTATTTTGTGGGCACCGTTGGTTTATTATACACATCTTTGTGATTATAGTTTCATATGGTGGACTCCGTATTAGCACTGTACACACGTTTTACTCCGTGGTGTGGTGTTGAGGTGAACAAGTGCTGGATTTTATGTTCCAATTTATTGACGGTTGTTGAGCTATCGGTGGATACCGAGGTGTGTGTGGACTCACACGTTGTGGCAATTACGTAGGTGGATCCTACATTGTCTCTATGGAGGAGAGGTTGAAGATTGAAAACGCATCAAAGCTTGCAAGGGTGTCGAGTCATTGAGTAAGTCATCTGTCGACTTTTGTAAATCTGTTATCATAATGAATTTTCATAGCTCGACTATCTAAGGCATTTTCCATTTGGGTTTTTCTCGTACTTCCAGCATTGTGTTTGATTTACTTTATTTTTATTGCATTCTCCTAAAAGCATGTTTAGGTTAAGTTTAAATTGGTTAATCTGTTTAATCATAACTTTTTAAAAATTGGTGCAACATTTTACGTTGGGTAAAAAAATTTAAGTTTAATTTTTAATTTGAAAAAAATTAAAATTTGGCTTTTGCCTAGACCATTTCCTATATAGCACTCCGTTTTGAAATTAGCATCTGAGTAGGAATACTAAGTTATCACGTAGACTCATATTTTCGAGTTATCTGGTTGTCTCTTTCTCTCTCTCTCTCTCTCTCTCTCTCTCGTTTTTCTTATTTTTCTCGAGGGGTTATCCTAGTGATAAGTTATCGGATGCATTTATAGATGATGAGAGTTTAATATTCGAGATGAGTTTAATCATCTTTATAACCGTGCTGAAAATTTCGTTCTTTTGAATTTCAAATTTACAAAAAGACTTGAAAAATATGTTTTTTTTGGTTTTAAAGTTGAAGTTGATTTTTTGCGGACTCTTCAAACTCAAAGAGATTTCCTTCATGAGAAGCTCATGGACATAAACAGTGATTTTAAAACTCTAAAAATTTCCAAAAAAGGGAGTAAGGATAGAGTTCAATTTTTAGAGAATAAATTAGAGGACTCTAAAATGTCAAGGGTTAATTAACGTGGTATTGAGGATAATGATAATATGATAAAATATTTGAAGGCACATGAGAAGACTTTTTAGGATAAGTTCTCTTACATTGAGAGAGAGCGAGATAAAGTTCTAAACGTTATTGAAAATTTAAAGAAGAAGTCCCTTACGTTTGAAGAGTCTAATAATTTGCTTGAGTCTAGGATTTTGAAGTTAAAAGATGATCTAAGAGACTTAAGTAGTGTTGGTAGTGGCTTCGAGAATTCAAATCATTTCACACCTAAAACCAAGACTAATGTTTATTTTAGAGTGTCAACCTCTATTGAGGACGTTAGATAAGGTTAACCCATAGGTAACATTCATCGTGTTTACACATGTTCCCACTGTGGTATGAAAGTTCACCTTAGGGCATTTTGTTACAATTTTAGAAGAGGTCCTAGGAAGTCTAGATCCCTTGTCACGATGTTTCCTAAATTCCAAGATATTAGGTATTCATCTATTTGGGGTGAAAAAATCATTTTTGGAGACATTGAGTGCTAGACTTGCCGACTCTCGCATGTTATCACGTGATTCTTCCCTTGCTATATCTTATAAGTGATTGTGATTCCTTATTTTCATATACTAGTTTTTATGCTTCATGTTATATGATTTTTCTAGTTGTACGATGTTTATCTTTTGTATTTTGATTTTACTTATTGAGTCTTATTGTGAAAAATTACAAAAATATTTCATTTGTCTTTTGACTTTTTTGTTTTCTTGTGGTGTCTTTCAAAATATTTAAATACTCAAGAATTTTTTTAGTTTATATGTAGTTTGATTTTACACATTTTGTGTAGTATATTGGTGTGTTTAAATCTACTTCCTTCCCTATTTTCATGTAAATGGGACATTTGGTTATGATTTTTAATGCTTAGATTATTCTTAATCATGCTTGCATGGGGTAGTTTGAAAATGACTTGCTTAATGGATTTACTTTGCATATGACTCATCACCCACATGCACGAGATATATTGGATTTTAACTTCATATGTTACATTATCTAAGTGAGGCGTTCTCCTAAAAATCTTGAAAGAGAGAGCGACTCTCATTTATACCAAGTATACATATCGCTGGCGCAAACTCTTTTTTTGAAATATAAAAAATAAATTGAGTTGAGTTTTTTTGTGTGGTATTTAAACATTTCAAGGGACACATACAAAAAAATAAGATTAAAGTAAATTTTTTTTCAATTTTAAAAAATCTATCAAACCTTCACAGCTTTTAAAGTGCTTTAAAAGCTGCGTAAGTTTGATCGATTTTTTAAAATAGCAAAAAAGTTTATCTTGAGCTTATTTTTTTATATGAGTCCCTTGAAATGTTTAAACATCATATAAAAAAATTAAGTCAAAACATAATTTTTTTACTATTTTAAAAAATTGGCATGTATACTTGGTATGTATTGGAGTTTTCTCTCTCTTTCTATCTCTCTCTCTCTCTCTCTCTCTCTCTAGAGAGAGAGAGAGAGAGCAAAGCTCCTATAAATCATGCTTCCTACATCATTCATACATCGCACCTAGTTGTAGGCCTTAAATAATTTTTTTATTTTTTTCATTTTACCCATGGAGTTAACCTTTCAACTAACACATGTTCAAAAAATTAGGTCAAAATACAATTTCTAGATTTTTTTTTAAAATTCAACAAAAAACTGCTAAAAATACTTTATTTATAAGGGTTCGCACCAACAAAATTTTGTGAATTTTCAAAAAATAGCTAGAAAATGTATTTTGACTTCATTTTTTGAACATGAGTTTATTGAAAGGTTAATTTCAATAGAAAAATAATTTTTTTGGAAAAGAAGTTTCTTAGGGTCTAGAACTAGGTGTGATGTATGGTGTGTGATGTAGGAGAGACTTCCTCTCTTTCTCTCTCTCCCTCTCTCTCTTTATGTGTGTGTGTCTGTGTGTGTGTAATGGGGGGGGGGGGGGGGGGGGGATTTGTGCATATAAGAATGATTGTCCATGAGTTTGCTATTTTATTAAAAAAAATACGAGTGTGAATGGGAAAAGTCTAATAAAGAAGAAATCTTCCTTGCATGAAAGGGCACCATTGATAAGCGCCTAAAAAATTAAGAGGCAAAAGAAAAGAAAATACCGACAAGCCCAAATTTTGTTTCATTGACTCTTCAGTTAAATTGGTATCTTCAAAATGAGAGTAAAGATAATGATATATCTATAATTTTGAGGGTGTTATAAGTTGAAGATCAATGGGTTTTCACATTGAGTCCTAGTAATTTCATGTTTGACGCTATTGGTTTGAGAATCATCGATATTTTTAGGCTAGTGTGCATTGTGCTTATTTGTCCATTTATGAGTTCACTTTATCTGTCATTATGAGGATAAATATTTGTTTGGTTAAGTTACTGTTGTCAAATAGAACTCATTGGAAATGAGATTGGGTCATAATTCTTTTGCTTGTAGTTCACGTCCCTTCACTACATTTACCGCACTTTGTTTAGACACATCGATACTATGCTAGTGTGTAACGATTATGTGTTTTGTGTCATTTTATGATCATTTATGCCTATATTTACATGCTTATGTGTCATTGATATATTTTGCATATATATATATGGTATCTTTATTTTGAGCCTTTGCATTTAATCCATGCTTGCCATGTGCTTTATAGTTGGATCAAATTGGCATGCTCTATGATCATATTAGTTTCTCTTATTGCTTGTTTACATTGGTATCTCATGATTCATTGTATATTAAAGTTGATATTATTTAGTGCATCAATATTGGTATTGATGGATCATTATTCAGATTATTTATACTCATGTTGCCATGTTGTGCTTATTGCACTTTATACTATTGCATGATATTATTCTTTCCTCGATATTTCCAATTGATATCATATGTTCTCACATTTGAAGGGAGATATGATCTATGGGGAGGAAATGATTTATTATGCATTCTTTCTTTATCTATTACTAAACAAAAGGGAGAGAATTGATATCTTTCAATTTAGGTTTAGGAGGAGATCTTTATCTTCGAGGGAGACATTTTACATAGGTGGGAATCGTTAAACTTAGGGTGAGTTTATTCATATGTTAATTTATATTGTTCATATATTCTCTTTTCATTTCAAGGTGTGTTTAAGTGTGCAGGTTTGCAACATACAATAAAGTTTACAAGCGAGCAAAACTACTCAAGGTTTATGAGTCAGTCGAGTTGTACTTTTTTCCTTTTCTAGGATGGGGATTGAGTCTGAAAAGAGCTTCATGACCCGTAAGAGTTTTTATTTTTTGGTTTCATCCCATAATAGAAAAATGGGGAGATTTATAAGGATAAATTTCCAGTAGAGTCAATTTGTATGTATTTTGACTTTATTCCATGTTTGGAAAAAACTTTTTGAGTCATAGGTTAAGACTTGAGTTGTTGACCTTTCAAGCCTATGAATTGGTTCTTTAAAGACGTAGGAAAAGTTAGAAGATCTACATCATCATTCCATATTTCATGCTCATTTCCTTCTTCATATTATGAAGATCTCTCAAGTATGGATGCCTACATATTTTGATCCTTGGATATTTTATAATTGGGTGTTAGGATTTTATAAAAATATTTTAAAATAATTTTATCTCTTTTAATATTTTTAAAGAAAAACTTATTTTTTTCGCAAGGTCATTAGGATGGCATGGTATGTTGTTCGAACGAGATGCCCTATCTCGTTAGAACGTGGTTCGAACGAACTTCAAATGAGAGATTTCTTGCCTCCTTTGGAATCTTTTTGGAAGTATCGTTAGAAGCCTGTTCGAACGAGATGAGGTACTTCGTTCGAAGGAGATGTACCTCATTCGAACAAGATGTACCTGATTTGAACAAGATGTACCTCGTTCGAATGGGTACTTGAATTTTTACATTATTTGAGATTTTTCAAATTTATTTTCATCATTATCTCGTCTTTAACAAACCTCCTATAAATAGGATTGCGGAGTGATATTTTATTTGGAAAGAAATTCTTATGTTTTGAGTTCGCAAACTCTACCAAAAACCTCGCTGGTTTTACCCAAACCCTTACTTTACAACCAAACAGTTTTATATCTAAAAATCATCTTATTATGCTTTGAGATCTAGTTTTTGGGCATCTTTGGTTTGTTCTCCATATCTTTGTGAGAATTGTCTCATATGGTGGAATCCGTATTAGCTATTTACACACAATGGATTATGTGGTGTGATGTTGCGGTGACGAAGCGATGGCAGCTATGTTCCAATCTGTTGACGGTTGCTGAGTTGTTTGGTGATACCAAGGTTTGTGTGGACTCACATGTTGTGACAATTAAGTCAGTGGATTCCTACGTAGTCGTTGTGGAGGAGAAACTGAAGAATGAAGACGCGTCAAGACTTTCGAGGGCATCAAGTCATTGAGTAAGGCATTTTCAACTTTTATAAATCCATTGTAATAGTTAATTTGTGTGGCTATGTCATCTGAGTTTTTTTACCATTTGCGTTTTCCTCGTATATCGAGCGTTGTGTTTGAATTACTTTATTTTATCCTACACTCACCTAAAAACATGTTTCGATTAAGGTAAAATTAGTTAATCTATTTAATCACAACTTGTTTAAAATTGGTGCCATGTTTTACTTTGGATAAAATTGTTTAAGTTTAATATTTAATTTGAAAAAAATTAAAAATTAACTTTTGCTTACACCATTCCGTACATGGAAATGTGTTCTCATAGATAGACTTAGTAAATATTATCATTTCATCACTCTCACCCACCCATACATAGCCTAAAATATTGCTCAGATATACTTTGACCAAATCCATAGACTACATGGATTACCTTCCTCTATTGTCACTGATAAAGATCCCATATTTCTAAACTCCTTTTGGACCAACCTATTTAAATTAATTGGCACCCAACTCAACCATTCCTCAGCTTACCATCCTCAATCTGATGGTAAAATTAAACACATTAACCAATGCCTGAGACCTCCCTTTGGTGCATGTGCACTGATAAACCTAAAATTTAGGCCAAGTGGATCCCGCTAGTTTAATGGTGGTACAACACCATTTACCACATATCTTTACAACCTACTCCATTTGAAGCCTTATAAGGTTACAAATGACCACACCTTTCTATCCCACAAACCACTTGCTCTTGTACCCCTAACATTAACCACTTTTTAACTGAGAGAAAATCCATGATGCAGAGTCTTCAGGATCATTTGCAAATAACTCAGAATACGATGAAGGTCCATGCTGATAGACACAGAACTGAGAGGACGTTTGAGGTTGCAGACTTAGTCTACCTACGATTTCAACCTCATAAACAAACATCATTGTCTATGCGAAAGAATATCAAGTTATCAGCATGATTTTATGGGCTGTATACAGTGCTTCAGAAAATTAGAAATGTGGATTACAAGCTAGACTTACCACCAACTTATACCATCCATCCAATTTTCCATGTATCACTGTTAAAGAAATGAGTTAGTGTGAGCACAGTCGTTGCACAACAACTACCCATCATCAATGAGCATAGACAACTCATGGTATAACCAATTGCAATCTTGGATCATCAACTGATTCATCATCAAAATTATTTCATTCCTCAAATTTTAGTCCAGTGGTTTGGTACAACTCCTAGTGATGCGACCTGGGAAGATTTTGAGCAGATTTACAACATATTTCCTTGATTTAATCCTTGATGACATAGAGGGATCAAATTTCAAGCCTTGATTGACCGTTAGATTTAAAGGAAGACCAAAGCATAGTAATTTTGATTCGTAGCCAAAGAAATTCCATTTCATTGATAAGTTTATTATAAGTTTATTTTAGTTAGTTTTTTAATTGTTGCTTAATTTATATGTAGTTAGTTAGAGGCTCGTTGTCAAATGGTTAGTGGTTCGTATGGTTAGTTATTGTTTAGTTAGTTAGATGCTAGTTGTCAAATGGTCAATGGTTAGCTTGTTATGATTGATATAACCATGTATATTGTGAACTCATTGTAGGCATTGAAAATATAATACAATTTCTTCAATTCTTTCTTTAAATTTTCTGTCTCCCCCCCCTCTCTCTCTCCACTCTATTCTGATTTCTATTTCTAATTCAAATTCATCATATCAACCATTGTCAATTAAGCTAAGAGCTTGACACATAGTAGCTAAATAATTAAAAAGAAAATCAAAATTCAAACATTTACCTATCATATATTAAGCATAAATTGAATATTTGGAGCAAAGTAAAATCTCAATAAATTGCAACAAAAAGAACATTTTGCATACCCAAAATGCATAAAGTGGCCAACATATTTCTTTCAACGGTAAAACAAAAGTATTTTACGGAAATAATTTCTTGTCCAATGAAGCATTTGATTAGGCTTAAAACAAACATTATATATTCTTTAAATAACCCGAATCTAGGACATTTACCACGTAATCTGATATTATAACTCTATACCATGCGATTAGTAGCTGATGGAACACATTCTAGATCAACAATGAGGCTTACATATTTCTACTCCATATTAAATCTTGACATGTTCTTCAATGCATGAAAATTAATTAACCGTTTAGGAAGAAATCAGGTAGAAGTTAAAGAAAATATAAATATGTTTCAAATCTTATGTCCTAGATCCAAACTCAAATGACGTGTAGTCAATGTTTATATACCCGCAATGCATATTTAAATAACTCTGATTGAACTATTAATCTATTAAAAATTATAAAGCCGATGTGAAATGCTCCCCATCAGTTGCAAAAGTTATCTACCTCATGCCTACATCTCTTCGTCAATTGTATAGCCTACAAAAAATAATGATACACATTGTTCTAAAAAATCCGCCTAGGCTCCGCCTAGGCACGCCTAGGCTTGAGGCTTGGGAGAAACGCCCCGCCTTAAGATTTTGACGCCTTATGCTTGGTAAAACCCTTAAGGCATATTTTTTCTCTAAAAACAACAATGCTTTAGCGAAACGATATCGCATTTTAAATATTTTTTTGCAAACCGGACCATTATCTCATCCAAAATAATCAAATAGTATTTTTATTTGCAAATATTCAGACATATTTTTATGATATGTACAATTTTAGTATTTTAATAGCCTTGTTGTGGTTAAAAAATATTAAAATATATTAAAAAGACCTAAAGCCTTTTCACGCCTTTTTACGCCAAGGCCCGCCTAGGCTTCTAAGGCTTAAGGCTTGGCCTCCACGCCTCGATCACGCCCCGCGTTTTTTAGAACCTTGATGATACATAATAGTTTCAGAATGTTTTTTTATGACATTGGTAAACAAATATGTTCACAAACCATAACAGAGATGCAATACATAGAAGAATGTTGGTATATATTATTATTTCCTAACTCACCTATAAAGGAATTAAAAAACTAATCCTCTAATTAAATCTTAAGTTTTTTTTTACCAATTAGTCATGTTTACTAAGTATGTAGTTAAATAGGTCCTAAAGTTTTTTTCTTCTCCTAGATGTCCCATGAAAAAAGATGTTTTCTTTAATAGGTACTTTTGATGTAAAAAATTAGATTATCTGTAATTAATCAATCACAAATAAAGTAAATAAGACAAAGGATTTTTAAAGTGGTTAAGCCTTATAAGAATGGCCTACGTCCACTGTTGTTGTATTACTGACTGTTTGTATGGAATTCTCGATATGTGGTTTTTCCAGAAATCCAGAGTCCCCTTCTAATGAGGATGTTACAATGTATTTATAGCCTTGAGGCTGTAAATGTGAAAGGGAAATGTGCTGTTATCTAGTAGACATATACATCTGTACGATAATAATGAGGATTTAATGCGCAGTCGTCTCTTTGATTCTCTTGATTTGGATGTTCCGTACGCTAAGTAGCTTGGATCGCTTAAGCTACTCGGACCGCCTAAGTAGCTCGGGGAGCCTAAGTTGATCGGTACACTTGAGATGTTTGGAATGTATAAGTTACTTGTGGCGCTTGAATAGCTCGGTGGCAGTGAGTTGATCGATAAAAGTATTTATAACTGCCACGTTGGTTGACACGTGTCTTCAAATGATGGGTCCACGTCAGCAGATTAAATTTGGTATCAACAGAAGCCCCCAATGTTTTATAGTTTGATGTTGAATAAAAGTATGGAACATTCTTCTTGAAAACGGCATAGATTATTGGTTTGTATGGTTTTTAAGAAAACATTCGTTGCATATAACTCCTTTTTGAGTGCACAGTATCAGGCCTTATAAATATTTTGAATTTCCATGACCGCTTCGATATTTGTGCCCCTTCTCTTTTTTTATCCGCCGGATATGCAAACGTCCTCCCTTGTAATTATTTCTTTTTTCTATTCCTAAGGTAAAGTATTTAAGCGCAGCAGAAATCCTATCGTCTTTTACTTTTCAAATCTGTATCTTTGAACTCTTCATTTCCTCTCTATCTTGTGCCTTCGTTCTTTCCATTGTTCGTTGTCAACTGATCTCTCTTTTTCTGTAAGATTTTCTTCCCTCTCTTTTATTTACTTTGTTCATCATGGTTTACCTTATTGAATCTCTTGATAAATTTCGGTCTGAATTTTCAATCCCTTCATGAGTTATTTTGGAAGAACTTTCTGAACCTTCTGATTATTTTTCTTTGGCTGAGGGACATTGGTTCCCAAGTCTCTTTGTGGCCAAATGTGGCTTTTCTTTTCCTCCAAATTCCCTATGTTTGGAGTTCTGTCAATATTTTGACGTTGTACCTGCAAAAATACCTCCAAATACCTTGAGCATAGTTAATAGCGTATATAGATTGAATTAACTCCATGGAACCCGTTTAGGGATTCCAGAGATCATGTACTGCTATAGATGGGTTGTCAGTGATTCCACATTCTATTTAAAAACTAGGTTTTTGAATAGGGCTTTAGTTGTCAATCTTTCAGACACCAATAGGGATTATTTTGAGCATGGTGTTGTTATGAAAAATTGGTAACATGCTCCATTAAATGGAGATGACGTATATCAAGGTCCCAGGTGTCCCCCTTATGGTAATGGAATAGGTTGTTTTTATTTTTTAAAATATTATTTTCTTTGTGTTTGATAATATGTATCACTGACATTTGTTTTTGTTTATTACAGTTGACAGTAAAAGAAATCCTCCAAAAGAAGCTGACATTAATTTAAAGCATTTGAAACTTATTTGAGATTTTCACCAATCTGTTGCCGAGGAACATATTAGATCTGCCTCTTATTTGTTGCAATACAGGAGCTACACTTCATTTTTCACTGCTCGTCCATGTCCAGTGGTAGTTAACCTTGACCAAGTACCAGCTTCTGAGACTAGTGTGGAAGGTTCCTCCTCTGAGTCAAGTGTTCCCATCAGTAATCTAATGAAAAGAAGAAGAGCTTCTGCCTTCTTTGATAAATCTGTCTCTAACAATGTGGAGGCAAAGAAAAGTAAACAAGATGTCCCAAAAGAAGGGACGGGAATCACTGATGCTCCTGCTGCTGCTGCTGTCAAGAAAGCTGTTGAAAAGCCCCCAATGGCCCCGAGCAGGATTGTTGTTGTTTCTCCTCCGAGTGAGGTTATTGTTATTTCACCAACAAAGACAACGTATTTATTTAAAAATTTTCCTGCTCCTCTTAGGAGGTTAAATAAAAGTTCTTCTGAGAGACCTGCTGACTTGTCATTCAACCTTCAAATGTTGAAGGTGTTATTCCATATTTTGTTGCTCCGAGCTCCGCTGTGAGTTTGGTGAGATCCTGGACTGTCCCAGAAGTCCAAGGTATTGACGACTCCCTTTCTCGAGAGAGAATTACTACCCTCGCTGCTCAACACATTGCCTCAGTAAGTTTTGTTAGCCTGAGTCTTTCACTTTCTAATACTATGTTCATGTATTGACTCAAAGTTATTTCTTTTTTCAGCTGGTGACGTGTTTTAACAGCATACTGAAGAAGGATGAAGCTATAAAAGCTTTAAGCTCCTCAGGAGGAGTAGAGGAAGATTTTGTTGGGTTGACCCAATCTCTGAAAGATTCTCGTCAAAAATACGAGGAAGATAAAGTTACATGGGAGAAGAAATTCCAGTCCATCGAGAAAGAAAGAAATCAAGCTGTGAGTGCCTCCAAGGATTTGGAGAAGAAATTGACGAAGTCTGAGCAGAGCAATAAAGTTTTTGAGAAAAGCAACAAGGATCTGGAAGTAAAGCTCAAGTTTGCTGAAGAGGAAGTTGTTAAACTTCAAGATGTTGGTCGTCAGAAAATAGAGGTGGAGGAGAAGTTGAAAGCTGCCGAGGAGCTCCTTAGGGAAAGGATCTCCTCGGAGAAGGCAAAAAGGAAGAAGGCAGTTAAAAAATCATTTAGTGCCAGTTGGGATAAAGGATGGAACAAAGGCTTGACTGCCATGTCTTCTCAAATGGAGTATGCCAGCCTCAAATATTTTAGGGATGGATGGGTCGCAACTTTGCAGGAACTAAAAGTTGCTGAGATTTCTGAATTGTTCCAACAGCACACTCATAGCCCTCCTCCCTCTCTTGGGGAAGAAGAAGAGGATGAAGCTGCCTCAGATGAATCTTCGATGATGATTGGAGATCAGGCCCCTTCTGTCCCAATTGTTAAAACTTGCTCCGAGCAACTCCAACCCACCAGCACTTCTGCCGAGAAACCACCTTTATCCTCCGAGAAACTAGTCACTTCCTCCAATCCTTTTGAGAAAGTAGTAGGAAACAAGGAGAAGGTGTAAAATTGTTTGGTATTTTATTTTGTTGTTCTCTTGAATGTAACCTCAGACTTTATATTTTCCCTTATGATGAAATAAAATTCGAACTTTGGTTGTTTACCTTGAATTTCTCTTTTACTTGCTCTGTCTGTGTCATTATTGATTCTTTTAATCTCTTCTCTTTGCTAGTTTATGGCCAGGATGGAGCTCTTATCATCTCATGACACATAATTGATGAGGAAATACAATGACTATTTTAAAGCTGGTCATGCAAATCTTAATGAGGCTCAAATCATTGTAATCCTTGGTCCAGTTACTTCTGAACGAGCAGTTGAAGCCTACTAATACTTGAAATGCCTGCTCGATCGTGCTGTCGCCAATAATGTGGCTTACTATGAGATGATTGAAGATCTCCAAGGAACAATCGAGGAACTTCAGCAGCAGTACAAATAGTCTTCTACCCTTTTGCACCAAGGATACGAGAAGAAATATCAACAACTGAGAGCTGATAAAGGGTATGACAAATTTATTTCTTCTTATGAGAAGAAAGAAAGTGTTTTGAAGCTTGAAGTTAAAGAGCACAAGCATATCGCCAAGTTGTTGGAGTAGGAGAACATTGCCTTGCAGGAGGAGATGAAACATCTCAAGTCTACTGTATCTTCCTCGGGAGCCTTCGTCCCTGTTAATGATGAAGGTTTCTCTTTCTTAGAGGTAGAAAACGCTAACTTAAGAGAGGAGATGGGAAATTTAAAAAGAGCTGGACCCTCCATATCCACTCGTGGACGAGCAAGATCTTCTTCTCGTGGACGAGCAAGGGCTGGTCGAGTCTCTATTGAAGAAGCTAGAACGCAGGCGGCTTTAGAAAATCAGGCCTTTCAGTTGGTGGAGAAGAACCAAGCCTTAGCCGAAATGTCTAAGAAAATTCTGAACTTCAGTGAACAACTATCCACCTAGAGTTCTGTCTTGGAAAATAAAGAATTTCTGGTGAAGAATCTCTACGAGCAACTGGAGAGGTTAACTTACCAATTTCATAAACAACCCAGAGAGTTTTGGATGGCTGGGTATAATGAAGCTCTGTACCATCTAGATGCTCGAATACAGCAGTCGAATAATGAAGGGTACAAGCAGGGATGGTTAAATGCTATGTGTGTGCTACAATTGGAGCAGGGACATTATTTATGGGATTATTATGAGCCTGGAGTGATCAATTTACCCGTACCTCCTTTTAAACTTGACTTTAGCTGGATTCCTGCTCATGGAATTCCTCGATGTCTGATTTCCAGGTATCTTGGTGATTACAGTCTTCATGCCAATTTCGAGATATCTCGCCCAGAACATTTACTTGATCGTCCATCTGTAATGAATGTTAGAATGCTGAGAGATGTAAATCTATAAATTCTCCTTATGCCTTAGATGATCCTCCTGCTGGAGTAGAACCTGTTTCAAAGGCAGGAGGGAAAAAACCAATAGAATAGGATTTTTTATGTAATGAATTATGTATGTAATTCTACTTTATTTGAATGAAGAAATTCTTAGCCTTTTGCCATTTTATTTTCTTCTAAATAGTTTATAGAATATACTTGTTTGCTTGTTATTTTGGTTTTGGATAATGGAACTTGTCCCATTTGTTGTTTGATTATAGTGACTTGTCACTCTTTGGGCCTAAGCAATGAAATGACTTGCATCCCATGTTCCTGCTTAGTTTAACCAACCGGAGTTGATTGTATTTAATTTTCTGACCAACCGGAGTTGGTGGTAATTGATTCGCCGACTAACCGGAGTTGGTGGCAATTAGTTCCCGACCAACCGAAGTTAGTGGTAATTGATTCCCGACCAACCGGAGTTGGTGGTAATTAGTTCCTGACCAACCGGAGTTGGTGGTAATTGATTCCCGACCAACCAGAGTTGGTGGAAATTAGTTCTCGACCAATCGGAGTTGGTGGTAATTAGTTCCCGACCAACCAGAGTTGGTGGTAATTATTTTCCGACCAACTGGAGTTGGTGGCAATTGATTCTCGACCAATCGGAGTTGGTGGAAATTAGTTCCCAACCAACCTGAGTTGGTGGTAATTCGTTCCCGACCAACCGGAGTTGGTGGTAATTAGTTCCCGACCAACTGGAGTTGGTGGTAATTGTCTGAATTTGATGTGTAGTGTGTAGCACTAATATTCCGAAAAATTTCAATAAAAAGAGAGAAACTGGGTAAAACATCCAACACTTTATTCATACTGAAGAAATTGCATTACATAGGAATTTCAATTACTCATAATACTTTCATAGATGCTTTGCATTCCATGCATTCTTGAATTGTTCCCCTTCCAATGTTTCAATCCTATATGTCCCTGGACGAACAACTTCTGTTACTCTGTAGGGTCCATGCCAGTTGGCTTCCAATTTGTTATTCTTTTGTATTACTTTCTTCAGCACATAATCCCCTTCCTTCAAATCACACTTCTTCACTCTTTTATTATAGAACAAAGCTGTTCGTTGTTGATATGCTGCATTTCTGATCGCTGCTTCTTCCCTGACTTCTTCGAGCATATCCAGGTCTAATCTTCTCATTAAATCACTGAGAGGAGAATTGAAATTAAGCACCCCATGTGTGGGTAGACCCAACTCAGTAGGTACGACAGCTTCACTTCCATACGCCAGCATGTATGGAGACTCTCATGTTGCTGTTCGTGGTGTGGTACGATAAGCCCACAGCACAGAATATAGCTCGTTAATCCAATTTCCTTTTTCATCATCTAGTCTTTTCTTCAAACCATTCAGCAGCGTTCTGTTTGTCACCTCAGTTTGACCATTGCTTTGGGGATTTCCTGGTGCAAAGTGGATCTTCAGTACATTGGATTGATGACATTACGTAACAAACTCTTCGTTGTCAAACTGGGTTCCATGATCAGTAATGAATGCATGTGGGAGACCATATCTGCAAATAATATTCTTCTAAATGAATTGATAGACTTTGTCGTATGTCATATCAATGAGAGGCTCAGCTTCCACCCATTTTGTAAGATAATCCACAGCAACCACAAGGTATTTGAATCTTCCTCTAGTCGTTGGAAGTGGCCCGACCAAGTCTATTCCCCACATGGCGAATGGCCAAGGAGACGTGATGGGTGTTAAAAATTCTTGGGGAGTTCTTCGGATAGAGGAGAAGTGTTGACATTTGTCACACTTCTTGGTATACTCTATACAATCAGCTCTCATGGTCGGCCAGTAATACCCCTGCATTGTTATTCTTTGCAAAAGCGTCCGACCTGCCACATGGGCTCCACAAGACCCTTCATGGACCTCTTCGATCAGATCTTTCTCTTCGGAGGGGTGGACACATCTTTGTAGCCCTGCTATAATTCCTCGTCTATATAAAATTCCATCGATAGATACATAACGAGCAACTTTAAACTTCAATTTCTTTGCTGCTAGTTTATCAGTAAGCAAAGCCCCCTTTTAAATATAGTCCCTGATGGGATCCATCCAAGATGGTCCCAAGTAGAGGGCAATGAAATTCATCATCAGACCTTCGTCTATGCTCCGACCAACTAGGATTTCTATTGGGATTGTTCTTCGTAGCTCGGTGCGTGTGGCTGATGACAATCGAGCTAATGCGTTTGCTCTTGCGTTCTCCAATCTTGGTATTCTAATCAACTGAACTGCAGTAAAATTTGATACAACCTCCATTGCTTTTTCATTATACTTGATTATTAATTCTCTTTTTGCTGCATACACTCCCAGAATTTTATTTACGATTAACTGGGAGTCACTGAACACAATGACTTGCTCAGCTTTCATGGTTTTGGCCAGGCTTAGACCCACGATCATTGCTTCATATTCGGCCTCATTATTGGAAGCCTTAAATTGAAAACGCAGAGCATATTCCACATCAATCCCATCTGGACTGTTTAAAATAATTCCTACTCCACTGCCTGTAGAGCACGAAGATCCATCTATATACAGATTCCACACAGGTACTCCATTATCAAACTCTTGGTCAGACGGAGTTCCTCGATGAAGTATTTGATGCTTTCTCTTGTCCTCCTCTAGTACTTTTTGCTGCTCGTCCCCTGACGTAAGTTGGTCGGGGTTTAAATTTGATGATCCTATAACATCCACAGGCTGCTCTGTATTCAACTCCCGCTTATCGGAGGAATCTTCCTGAGTAAATTCTGCGATAAAATCCGCTACTGCTTGCCCTTTGAGCAACGATTTAGGCTCATAAATTATATCATATTCTCTAAGTTCTACTGCCCAGTACATCAAACTTCCTAATTTCTCTGGTTTGTGCAGAGCTTGCCTTAATGGCATATATGTATACACAACTTTGGTATGATCTTGGAAGTATGGCCTCATCATCCTGCTTGCTTCAATCAGTGCTAGTGCTAACTTCTCCAACCATGGATATCTAATTTTTGCTCCTCGGAAAGCTTTGCTAGTGTAAGAGACTGGTTTTTGTATTCCGTCCTCCACTCTTATCAACGTCGAGCTCACTGCGTTTTCTGAAACTGCCATGTACAAGTATAGTCTTTCTCCCATCACTGGTCTAGATAATAGTGGAGGTGTCCCCAGATATTTCTTCAATTCTCGAAAGGCCTCCTCGCATTCATCATTCCATTCAAAAGTTTTTCGGAGTGTTTTGAAGAATGGTAGGCACCTGTCAGTTGCTCGTGACACAAACCTATTAAGTGTTGCAACCCATCCTATGATACTTTGCACTTCCTTCTTCATCTTTGGAGATTGTAGCTCTAATAGAGCCTTGATCTTTTCAGGATTCGCCTCAATTCCTAATTGGTTAACAATATATTCGAGAAACATGCATTCTCGTACTCCGAATATGCATTTGGTGGGATTCAGTTTCATTTGATATTTCTCTAGTTGATCAAAGGTCTGACTTAGGTCAACTAGATGATCGGTAACTTTCTTGCTCTTCGTCAACATATCATCAACATAAACCTCCATGTTATGGGTGATTTTCTCTGCGAACACCTTATTCATCAGCCGCTGATATGTGGCACCTGCATTTTTAAGTCCAAAAGGCATAACATTATAATAATAAGTTCCCCTTGGGGTGATAAAAGAGGTGCTCTCATTGTCTTCAGGCTTCATCTTAATCTGATTGTATCCAGAATAAGCATCCATGAAACTCAATAATTCATGCCCCGAGGTCGCATCCACTAGTTGATCGATTAAGGGTAAAGGAAAATGATCCTTTGGGCATGCCTTATTAAGATCGGTGAAGTCTACACACATCCTCCACTTGTTATTTTTCTTCTTCACCATCACCACATTTGCTAGCCAATCAGGATATTTGAAATCTTCAATAAAAGAGACTTTTTGTAGTTTCTCTACTTCTTCCTGTATAACTTGGTTCTTCTCAGGACTGAACACTCTTCTTCGCTATTTTATTGGCTTTATTTCCTTGTTCACATTGAGCTCGTGACATAAGAAATTCGGATTTATCCCTGGCATGTCTTCATGACTCCATGCAAAGGTCTGCTTTCTTCGCCTTAGAAATGCTATCAATTCCTGTTTTATTGATACCTCCAATGATGCACCAATTTGGGTTGTTCGTTCTGGATTCTCGTCGTCCAGAATGATATTTTTAGTAGCCTCCATGACCTGTCCTTTTACGAGATGAGACTCGTGTCTAGGGTCTAGCGTTTCAATATCTGCATCTTCTATTTCATCTACTTGATAGGTAGTAGTCTTCTTCCTGGTTTCTTCATGTTCCTAATGCTCAGCAGATGAATAGTAGCATTCCCGAGCTACTTTGTGGTCACCTTTCACAACTCCCACTCCAAAATTAGTTGGGAATTTTAAACATTAATGTACGGTAGATGGTACCGCTTCGAACTTCTTCAGACCTACCCTTCCCATGATGATATTATAAGCTGATTGGACATTTTTATCCATTACAAAAAAGCGTACTCTTTCTGTTCAACAAGCAGGCCATGTACTTATAAGCATATCCAACTTGATCATCCCAAGTGGAAAAACCTTCTCGCCAGTAAAACCATGGAGAGGCCTATGATATGGATCAAATTGGTCCAGATTCAGATTCAAACTGTCAAAACATGGATATAACATGATATCTGCCGAGCTACCATTATCCACCAGTACTCGTGAAATCACCACTTCTTTCATCCTCATCTTGATCACTAATGGGTCATTATAGGGATATAGTACTCCTGCTAGATCGTTCTTAGAAAACCAATGACTAATTTATCTTTATTCACCTTCCTCGGGCGATCATCTTCAGCCAGATTTATTCGTTGAGTGTACGAGCAAGCTTGAGCCTCATTGAGGTAAGATTTTCTTTTCGCAGTTAGATCTCCACCTCCTGCATCTCCACCTGTAATAACATTACATTCAAATGTTCCGAAATGGATTAAAAATACCTCACGTTCTGGCTGCCTTGGTTTTTTAGGGAGATCGGGATCATCTTGGTCATCTTCTGGATCTTCTTCGTGACTCATCCTCTTGTCTTCATTTGCTCGATGAGGAGATCTAGACCTTTGCCTTGCTCGGTCGTTGGCCTTTCCACCATTTCTGCGATCCACATACTTAGCTAGTTTTCCTCGTCTGATGAGTGCTTCAATTTCATTCTGAAGAGCTATGCAATTTTTGGCCGTGTGATCATGATCTTTATGGAACTCACAATATTTGGACTTATTCCTCTTGTTAAGATCTGCCTTCATTTTTTCTGGCCAGTTTAGCTCCTCGCTTTTCTTGATCTCTTATAGAATATGATTTATATCTACCTTCAAAGGGGTATAATTTCCAAATTTCTTCAACTGCTCCATTGCTTGCTTTGCTTTCGATTGCCTATTGCCACCATTATTCTTCTGCTCTTTCTTCTCAATCTTATCAGCCTTGACCTTGGTTTCCTTAGTGTCTGTATTCTTCTTCGCAGCCATAGCTTCCTCGGCATTCATGATTATGGTTGCTTTTGCCATCAATTCAGCCATGGTCCTAGGCGGATCTTTGGCTAAAGTGTAGTACAATTTATCTGGCAATATTCCACTCATCAGAGCAGTAATTGCTGTTTTCTCCTCATAGTCAATTACTTCGACATTCTCATTATTGAAATGAGTAATATAATCCCTGGTGCTTTCACCTGTCTTCTGTCTAACACTCAATAAGTGTGCTACTCATTTGACTGGTTTTGCTCCAAAATAGAAATTCCCAATAAAGAGCTTTGCTAGTTGAAAGAAAGTCGCGATCTTCCCCCGAGGAAGGTTGTTGTACCAGATTTGGGCTGATTCGATAAGAGTTCCTGTAAATGCCCTGCATCTCATCTCATCTGGAACTGCATAGATATCGGCAACAGCTTGGTATTGCTCTATATGAAGGACAGGGTCAGTTTTTCCATCATACTTAGGCATCACCACAGGGGATTTGAATTTTGATGGTGTGGGAAAATCCACAATTGTTTGTACAAAGGGTGTCCCTTGAACGAAAGTCCTTTGTAGAGGATTCTTGGCCTTAGCCATTTCGCCTAATCTGTCCTCCAACCTCTGAATAGAGCCCTTCCATGCATCATTTCCTTCCTCGGGCCTGTTGGTTCGAGCAATTGATCGCGTTGAATTTTCCTCTTGGGATCTTTCATTACGAGCAGTTGGTCGTGATTGGGCAGAGCTTTCCCTTAGATCGGATGGTCATGAAAAGTTCCTCGACGTAATCCTAGGAGGACATCTATTCCTCCTAGGGCCCAAACGATTAAAAGGAGAGACTCTACTCAACCTTTTTAGAGCAATGGTCCTTTACGGAGATAGAGTGATGTTTCATTGAGAATCTGTAGCTCGCACTGATGAAGTCCGACAAGGTTGATAAGAAGGATCATTAGATCTCTCAGTAAGGTATGATTCGGTGTGTCTAGATCGAGATTCCTCTGGGAATAGCGTTTGCCTAGTTCGTGAAGAGGGTAGGCGGGTATTTCTTTGGACACTTCGTTGTCCTAATTGAGTCGGCACTCCTCCTTGAACAGTTTGTATAAGTTGACGCATGGTTTCTTTCATGGCTGTCTGGCCTTGAGCCAGATTAGCCATTATACCAGCCAAATCTTGAACATTTTGGGGAGAAGAAAAGTTTGGAGGAGCCCCAGTGTTTCGATTACTGGACTCGGGATTATCAACTATAGATGATGAGTTATTTTGGTGAAAAACGATAACTACAATCGGTTCCCACAGATGGCGCCAATCTGTTGATGCAAAAAATTATATTATCTCTAATTAATCAATCACAAATAAAATAAATAAGACAAAGGATTTTTAAAATGGTTCAGCCTTATAAGAATGGCCTACGTCCACTGTTGTTGTATTGCTGACTGTTTGTATAGAATTCTCGATATGTGGTTTTTCCAGAAATCCAGAGTCCCCTTCTAATGAGGAGGTTACAATGTATTTATAGCCTTGAGGCTTTAAATGTGAAAGGACAATGCGATGTTATCTAGGTGACATATACATCTATACGATAATAATGAGCATTTAATGCGCAGTCGTCTCTTTGATTCTCTTGATTTGGATGTTCTGTAGGCTAAGTAGCTCGGACCGCTTAAGCTACTCGGACCGCCTAAGTAGCTTGGGGCCCATGAGTTGCTCGGGGAGCCTAAGTTGATCGGTACACTTGAGCTGTTCGGAATGTATGAGTTACTCGTGGCGCTTGAATAGCTCGGTGGCAGTGAGTTGATCGGTAGAAGTATTTATAATTGCCACGTTGGTTGATACGTGTCTTTAAATGATGGGTTCACGTCAGCAGATTAAATTTGGTATCAACAGGTACTATTTGTAAATAAGTAGTGAATATTCACATGTATAGATAAGACATACTCAACTCAACAAAGCCTTTTCCCAATTATTTGGGGTCGGCTACATGAATCCTATTTTTCCATTCCATTATGTCCAGTGCAATATCTTCGGTTAAACCACATGACATCATGTCCTTTTTTATAATATCCGACCAAGTCAATTATGTATAAATAAGACATAATGGGAAAATTTTATTTTGAAAGAATTAATTATAAAATGTCTTCTGTAAATAGTAAAATAAAGAAAAAAGTCTTTGTTAATCTAATGTAGAACTGTTAGTTCTCAAATGAACGCCTAAAAAAATATCTCTACCATGAATAAAATGGGATAATTATATTTAAAGTGATTACATAATGTTAGGATTAAATAATTTTATTACATAATATCTCTTGGCATCTTGTGATACAAATTACTGAACAAAGGGAAGAAAAACGAAGAATATAAGCAATACCTCATGAGCCTTGAAATTTTAACTTCCATCATCAACAACTTTTGCCAAATACAGTCAAAAAGTTAAAATACAAATCAACATGTGGACACCCTTTTTACAATTGTCGTGTGGCTCATTTTATCCCAATCGATAAAATATGCTAAACCCATCCTTATCAATGTCCTGGGTAAAACTACCTAAAGAGAAACCAAATTGACTAAAACTCCACAAAGTAAAACTTACTGGGGTCAATTTACAATAACAACAAATTAAGGAAAAGGCCCAAAACCTCTCCCTAGGACGTTCTGCAAATCGGCTAAAGGCCCGATCGACCTTCTACCATTCAGTCAAAGAATCCTTCTGTCATTTGGTCACCCCCTACAAAATTTAGAGTATCAAATATCAACTATCCACATATGACTGTACTCAAAATCAATGACTCTCATCCTTCTATCGTTCGATCAAAGGCTTGGTATAATCCCCTATAAAAGGAGGTCCCCCACCAACCTTGAAAGAGGCACCAAAACCCGACCTCGATCCAGTTTTTTCACTTTCTTCCTCCTGAGCATTCAAAATAATCGAGATCATTTTGAAAATTCTCGAAGACATTCGTACTTCATAGAAGTCACTTTCCCCTCGAAAAAGTTCGTCCTTTCGAAAATTGGCTTCAGCCCCAAAGGAGGTTCCCACTTCTTAAAATTCTCCTCCGAAAGAAAAATAAAAGAAAACCTCTATGTGCATTCCGCAAACGTCGAAACTTCTAAATGAAGTTCTACCTGAATTAAATGGAGCTCTCCCCACCTCAGGTACCTCAAGTGGGGACACTCCCCATGAAACATTCGATTCATGCTATAAGTGTAAGGAAACTCTGCCCGAATTTTGGGTCAAATATCGCATATATATTGTGATAAAGTATCCATACCTATTTATCGCTTTTATCCCGACCCTCATTTCAGGGATCGGGTATGCACTTTACAACGTTTATATTTTAAAGTCTGGTTTTTTTACCCATCACCTTTATTAATTGACTTGACATACTCCTTTGTTAAAACAATGATAATAAAATGCCACAAAAACCATATACAAACTGTGAAAACATAATTTTCAAAATTGTTTTGACGAAAGTGTTCGTGAGCCAAGTCAGTCTGAAACTTTGCAGAAGACAAAGTCTAAAGTCATACTAGTCCCACCGCTTCTCCAAATGAACAAAGCCAACCACCTTGGCATCACTCTGAATATGTGTTTTCATATCAAATATTTTTCAAATGTCGGCCTTTAATTAAAAACATACTTTTAACATATAAATATATCAATCCAACACAACATAAATGCTATATTATGGACTTGGCTCCATTAATAGCGTAATGTCGTATATTGTATACCCGAAATCACGTCGCCTACACCCGTAAATATGCCCCATTTATTGGAACTATGTTGGATTTGATCCCAAGTCTCCTTGGGTACATAGGTTCTATACCAAAATAAACTCGTGAAATCCAAGCTTCATAATACTTCCCATGGCATATTATTTCTTAGGGATGCATCCTCTCTAGTCCATACTTTCCCAACTTCTACCTCTACCTCCCTAGCCAAGGATGTCAAGAACATGGCATCCTTAGCGCCACGCCTCTAAACTAGCCCAAAGGTTCAACAACACCTTCGAGTTAGTGACCGTCACCCAAGTGATGGATGTCTTTGTCAGCGACTTCTGATCGACTCCCATTTTAAACCTTCGCTAAATCTAACCTTTGGGTTGTAGATAGCTTCTCCATCTCCCAATCCAAGCCCTTTACTTTTAAACACATCACGTTCGAACATGTGAATAACCCAAACTATGTAAACTTTGATCTTGTGTATACATGAGTACTTAGGCTCAATACCGAGTCCTTCTCATGAGATCGAAGCTCGACACTACATCTCATGATATATTGTCCCCACAAATATGCAATTTTTCTCTCACCTCGCACATCCTTTCATGCATACTATAAACGAGATATCAAACTATACACAACTGAACTATGAAGGCTTTGATCCCAAGCATCCATGGGTGCTTAGGTGAAATATCGAGTCCTTCTCATCAACATGAGCTTCGATAACATATCTCTCAATCCTCTATCACAATAAAGATGAACCCATCTATCATAACCTTGAAAGAGATACCAAACTATCTCAAAAGACGAGCTCTCTTGCACATTTACTTGCATACCAATGACCACCTATTTTGCACAACCACAGAGTCATAGATAAACACCTTTATAAACATGCATTGGTTGATGCGACATTATTATGCCTCTCTCTGATACCATTTTCCTACCTAAGAACCTATCTACATTTAAGGGATTCTTAACTTAAGGTTTCTAAACCAGTTCTAAAAATAACTTAAAAGTTGTCAATAAATGTTTTTTTTAATGGAATTTGAGATAAATTTTCATTTATACCAAATGGAAGTTTACAACTTTTTCCCATTTGGAAACTTACACAGTGCAATTTTTATTCCAATGCTCAGTATTTAACACATGATTTTTGCTCAACAATTTTAAAGATTTTGATTGAGGATGCCTTAATCGTTGATGCCATAGCTCATCATTTTTTCCTTCTTGAATTGCACTCAAAGCTTCTTGATGGTCATCTTCAAAAGTGTAAAGTAAGCCTCTTCTAGTTCCCATTGCCAATACTCGTTGTGTCAATTTTTCCTTGATAATAAATCCAATATTAGTAAATTCCAAAGTGCATTCATTATCTTTTGATAATTGACTAACGGAAACTATATACTTTTTAATTTTTGGAACATGATTAGGCATAAATTCTTCACAATTATCCCCTTAATTTCGGTATTTTTATGATCCCGTGCGGTGTAAATAGCTTGGATTTGTCTCATATTTATGCTACTAACCCTTTTTGGCAAGTATTTCGTATTTTGTGCACCTCTTAGGTGTTTTACAGGTATTTCATGCAAGTTAGTGCCAAAGAGAACTCAAAACAGTGAAAGAAAACCAAGAAACGGGGACATAAAGGGCATTTTCGTAATTTTCAGCCTTAGTCCGGAGGTGGAGCCAACTGGAAAGTTGAAAAGATTTCAATTACAAGAACACTGGAAGAAACGACACCTCAATCCGAGCTACGGTGAAGAAGTTATGCCCATTTGAAATTGAGAAAGAAATCCAAGAAAAAACCGTTAAAGACAAAACCGAACCGAAGCTGAGAAAAAAGAACCGACCCGGGTATTAGTCACGCTCCAGATCCGTTACAAAATTAGTCGCGCTTTCTAAGTGTGACAAATTGCCAAATACAAGATTTTTATTTGGCACTTATCTTTTAGCCAAAAGAGTTTTATGTTTTGGGAACTCTTCTAAACGACCTCTAGCCTATATATTTAGTCATTAGGATTCTTTTAAAGAAGATTTCATGGATGAAAAAGCTCCAGAACAAGTCGGAACATCTAGGAGAAGAATTTACATACTTTGCACCATTAATTCAAGCGCTTTTCCAGTTTTTCTTCAATCTTTGATTTCTTCTTGCATGTTCTTGTTCTTCAATCACGGTAACTTTAATTTCCAGCACTTTTATTATTATTTCTCATATTTCATCTCTCTTTCCAAGCAATTATGAGTTCATGCAACGTAGATAATGTAGTTTTCATTAATTTCACCATGGTAGGCTAGACTTTTAAGGGTCGGGATGCAGGAACCCAACTCGATTTGGTAGTTGTATGTGTATAAAAGTAATCCTCTAAATTTAATGATTTGATTACGACCGTATTACGTAGGAACGCGACAATTGTAGATCTTTGGATCTCGTTTGCTTCCGGGTAATCGGGATGCTTCAGAATGTAATTCGAGTGTAACTATCGCAATATCGATTTACTCGTTCTCTGATTAAGTATGGTGCGGGCTTGAACTTCATATACGTAATGCTTGGGAGTACTAAATTCTGGATCTAATTAATCATTTAAATTTATGATTAGTTTTATAACATCAATACACTAGGGTTGGGGGATTGTATTCCCGTCCTGTTTTTCTTCATCATATAGTTTAAAGTTTTAAATCATTCTTCATCAGTATTTTAGGTAATTTAGAATAGCTACATCTTTTATAATTTCATAATTGCATCTAGTGTAGTTGTTCCACAAACCAATCATCTTTACCTTTATTTTAAGAGTCAGATTTAGGATTTCTTCGTCTATCCAACGTCGTTACAATTCCATTGTCCTATTTCCCTGTGGATACGATCTCAACTTACCGAATTTATTACTAGCGTGACAGGCTTGCACTTCAGCTTAGAAGAGAATGCACTTCTGAGACACATTCTTAGTATCGTCAAGTTTTTGGCGCTGTTGCCGAGGAATTAGGTAGATTTTAGGTTAGGTTGGTTAATCCTGAATTTGATCTTTAAAAAAAAAAGTAAAAAATATGGGTGTCATGTTTTTGAATTGCCCCATTTGAAATGTCTTACTTTAACTCCTTTGGTGGGTTTAATTGTTATGATAATAGTGAGGAGAAGGAGGCGCTCAAGATTTATGAACATTGGATCAATATCAATAAAGATGAGTATCATAAATACAAGCCCAGTGCTAAGGCCATCCAAATTTATCAAAATGAATTGCTTGAAGAAAAAAAACTTGAAAAAGAATATCGGGGAAAAAATCGTTCTTGGGAGCAAGAGTTAGATGCATTATTTGAACTCAATGAGGATTTTCCTTCCGATATTTTTGAAGTTGAAGAATTTTTTCAACCAAATGAAGAATCCGAGGTGCTAGAACCAAGGAATCCTACTTTGGAAGAACTCATGCTTATTAGCAAAAAGCAATTTGATGACCTTGCTGCTACAGAGTTGAAAATTAGAGCAACTTGCAAGGAGTTTAATAATTATTTGGACAACTTAGAGAAGGTCGAGACTTGCGCTTCACCTAACACTTTTGAGGATAAAATAATTGGGAGTGATCCAAGTTCTTTTGAATATCAACCTCTTATAAATATTGCAAAATCTACTGAGGTTGAAGATCATTTGTCTCCTTGTATACCCACTATTATCGAACCATTAAATCCATCACAAGAACTCGATGAATGTCTTGAGGATGTTGATCCGAGTCTTGTATGGGAATATTTTTTTGAGATGCTTCATCTTACGGGCTATACACTTATACGTGTCACTCCACCAGATCCAGTTAAAAATTTTGTGGGAGAAGATTTTAAGGACAAGGACTCTATGCTTGAATTGTTTTCCAAGATGGACTCTTTCTGTTTGTGTTCTCCGTTTCCCATTTTACTTGAAAAATCTTTGGGACGTGATTCTATTTGTCTTGGATCCCAATGGTACTTGTCCCCCTGTGCACTCAAATCCCTCATTATCCCTCTAAAATTTTTAATTGATGATGGTTCATTTCTTTCACTTTACACATGCCTTCCGTTGTTCAAGCGAAATTCTTATTTTTTAGGGGGCATGCTTTCTATTGAGGGTACACCATTAATCCCTCAAAGTCAAATTATATTTTGGGTGGACCCTCAAATTTTTCGACTTTTAGTGTATAACTTATTATAATTTCAAATCGTTGGTTGTACAGTAGTTAGCATATTTTTTTTTGTTTTGAGTTTTTGTTATTATTTTTGCTATGCTTGGTTCTAACATGTTTTGTAGATTCAATAGACTCGTACTTTTCGGGGATCGCTCCATTTTGAATAATATCTTTCTTTTCCTCTCTTTATGTTGTGTTCTTGATTCGCATTGAGGACAATGCAACATTTAAGTTAGGGGGTGTGGGATATTCTTCCCATTTATTGTTTAGTTTCATTGATTCGATCACATGTTCTTTCCAAGTATAGTTTTTTAGAAAATTTCCAAAAAAAATTGAAATTTTTTGTAAAACCCAAAAATATTTTTTGTTCAAAATAAATAAAAATTAGAATTCAAATTTTTCGAAAATATCATTAAAATTCGGTTTAAAGTCTGAAATTGTAAAATTCAAAATACACAAAATCGAAATTGACCAAAGATGGAAATTGAGCAAACGTAGGCGACTTAACGAATAAATGTGAAGATTAACAACCCCGGTGAGATTCGAGCCTTTCATCTTTGTAAAATTTATAAATCAATCCGAGTTAATTGCTAACTCAAAGTTCTTTTCAGCATCTAAAAAGTCGTCGAGGATCTCAATCCTTTCATTTTGATCGGCTATGAAAAATGTGTGTGATATTGCTTTGAAAAATATGCCAAAATTGATCTCTAAACTCAATTCATCTCGAAACGCATATAGTAACGCAATTTGTATGTTGGAGAATGAAGTAGGCCCTTGTTTGTCACCCAAAAATATTGGCTAGAAAAAGTAGCAAAGAATTATCCCTTTTGTAACCCAAATTGAGCTGAATAAATTTTTCCTTTCGTTTGACACCCTGAAAAACCCAAAAGGCCCGGAATTGTGAAAATAGAATATTTATCAAATAAACTCCAGAAAGTGCATAAAAGGGGCAAGAAAAAAATAGATATGCTCAACAAAAATAGCAAGAAAAGAAAATAAGTGAAAAATAGAAACAAAAATAGAGAAAAAGAAGAGAAAGTGAGCAATAGACCGAAAAAAGCACAGATGAACATCATATAGAATTTTCCAATTCCAACCTTCCCTACCATTTTTATTTTACCCAATATACCTTAAAACCCGAAAAAGTCCTAACCGAGTCCAAATTGTGAAATTGGTTACCGCGTGGAGAGCTAAAAATACAAAAAGATAAGAAAAGAGATTAAACATATGTGTAAGAGGCAATGTTCCCGTTTTTCAAACCGTATTCCGTTGATGAGATCCAATCACCATAAATTTTCGTCTTTCTACTTATGTGTGTGAACTTGGTTCCACTACATTTACTCTTATAAATCACGCATACCGAGAGAATAAGCCACATTTCGCGTGATTTGTTTAAGAGAGCATCCCGTGAGATTTTAAAATCAAAATGAATTTTCGAATAAGTAACGTAATGGTCAATCGGTGGAAATTCGCGGTTAAATTTTTGGCTTTGCACACACGCACTATGATTTGAGACTCTTGAACATGACTTGATGATGATTATTTTCTAGAAAAGTTTGAATTATACAATTTTTGCGTATTTTGAGTTTCTTTGAGTCGAATTTTGTGGGTATATTCGCTGCAAACCCTCACGAGACACCACTCGTCCTACTAGGTTAACCTAGGGGTTTAAAGGCTTATTGCATACGCTAAATGCAATCGCTTGCCCGCGAAAAAGGTATTCTATCCAAATAAAGTTTTTGAAGGGTCCTTTAAATCATACTCTCATTCTTTTACATTGCTTGGGACGCACAAAATTCTAAGTTAGGGGGGTTTGATTAGGCACAAGTTCTTCACAATTATCCCCTTAATTTCAGTATTTTTATGATCCCGTGCGGTGTAAATAGCTTGGATTTGTCTCATATTTATGCTACTAACCCTTTTTGTCAAATCTTTCGTATTTTGTGCATCTCTTAGGTGTTTTACAGGTATTTCATTCAAGTTAGTGCTAAAGAGAACTCAAAACAGTTAAAGAAAACCAAGAGACGGAGAGTTAAAAAGTTTTTTGTAATTTTTCAGCCTTATTTTGGAGGTGGGGCCAACTGAAAAATTTAAGATCTTTCAATTACAAGAACACTGGAAAAAACAGCACCTCAATCCGAGCTACGGTGAAGAAGTTATGCCCATTTGAAGTTGAGAAAGAAATCCAAGAAAAAACTGTTAAAGATAGAATCGAACCGAAGCTGAGAAAAAGAATCGATCCGGACATTAGTCACGCTCCAGATCCATCACAAAATTAGTCACGCTTTCTAAGTGTGACAAATTTCCAGATACGAGATTTTTATTTTGTACTTATCTTTTAGCCAAAAGAGTTTTATGTTTTGGGGACTCTTCTAAACGACCTCTAGCCTGTATATTTAGTCATTAGGACTCTTTTTGAGAAGATTTCATGGATGAAAAAGCTCCAGAACAAGTAGGAACATCTAGGAGAAGAATTTACATACTTCACCATTAATTCAAGAGCTTTTCCAGTTTTTCTTCAATCTTTGATTTCTTCTTGCATCTTCTTATTCTTCAATTGTGGTAACTTTAATTTCCAGCACTTTTATTATTATTTCTCATATTTTATCTCTCTTTCCAAGTAATTATGAGTTCATGCAACGTAGATAACGTAGTTTTCATTGATTTCACCATGGTAGGCTAGACTTTTAAGGGTCGGGATGCAGGAACCCAACCCGATGTGGTAGTTGTATGTGTATAAAAGTAATCCTCTAAATTTAATTTTTTGATTACGACCGTATTGCGTAGGAACACGACAATTGTAGATCTTTGGATCTCGTTTGCTTCCGGGTAATCGGAATGCTTCAGAATGCAATTCTAGTGTAACTATCGTAATACCGATTTACTCGTCCTCTGATTAAGTATGGTGCGGGCTTGAACCTCATATACGTAATGCTTGGGAGTACTAAATTCTGGATCTAATTAATCATTTAAATTTACGATTAGTTTTATAACATCAATACACTAGGGTCGGGGGATTGTATTCCCGTCCTGTTTTTATTCATCATATAGTTTAATGTTTTAAGTCATTCTTCATAAGTATTTTAGGTAATTTAGAATAGTTGCATCTTTTATAGTTTCATAATTGCATCTAGTGTAGTTGTTCCACAAACCAATCATCTTTTCCTTTATTTTTAGAGTCAGAGTTAGGATTTCTTCGTCTATCCAACGTCGTTACAATTCCATTGTCCTATTTCCCTATGGATACGATCCCGACTTATCGGGTTTATTACTAGCGCGACAGGCTTCCACTTGAGCCTAGAAAAGAACGTACTTCTGAGACACATTCTTAGTCGCGTCAGAACAACAAGTACATCTTTAAGTTACAATTCTGAGTTGAGTGATTTATCACCTATATGTGTGATATCTAATTTGGAACCATCAACAATCATAACTTTATCATGACCATTACATGGTAGAAGTTTGTAAAAATTGCAAAAATTTGGACCATTTCTCTATTTGTGTGTGTCATCCTTACGCAGGGGCCTTGCTAATCTTCTTTGTATCGTTCTGATTTTAATGGATGTCCCCGAAGGGAGTGTCAATAAATGTTAAAGAGCAGTAATAAGCATATAATCGAGGAAATATAAAGAACAAGTCGGGTGCTTAATACCTTACCCACTAGTAACCCAATTCTCGAACCCACATCCCAAGAATCTATAGACCAACTGCTGACTTATACCTGCCTCAGGACACTACACCAAAAATAGGAATCTAGCACGGTTTAAAACTATCCCAGATCAAATCTGACACGGTTTTGAACTGTGCCAGAATCAGGTGTTCCAAAATGGCATTTTTTTCTGGCACGGCTCAAAAGTGTGCCAGATTTGACAAAACAGGAACACTTCTGACACACTTTTAAACCGTGCCAGAATTTGATATTTCTGGCACACTTTTGGCACAGTTTTTAACTGTGCCAGATTCAGCCAAACAGGAACACTTCTGGCACACTTTTGGCACGGTTTTGAACTGTGCCAAATTTTTTATAAAAAAAAAATTAATTATTTGAAATCACAAAATTATCAAATTAATAATATTGCATGTTGTTAATAAACTAATGTACATACAAACTTCAAAACATTACAAGTTTTTAACAGTTCACAGGCCCAAAAAAAATTGGGCAGAGTTTCCTCTATTTTCTGGACATTCCGAAACCTGTTAATATAAAATCTGCCTAACATAAAGCCCACACGGTCACAAAATATAACAATTAACTTATAAAAGCTTGCACGACCATAAAAGTCAACAATAAAACAACAAAAGACTGCACGGCCATGACACAAAAAAATGGAATCATGAATAAATCCCTTATTGTAAGCCATTGAGTCCTCTGTGTGTTCCATGTGAATAAATGCCAACGATAAACTATTATCCTACAAAAAAATAGGATACAAAAGAGATACGATATTAGTAACCCAATAATTTACAAAAAAAAAATTACTCAAACTAAAAAATTACATACATGAGTAGAAATTACAGTCATTCTCAAACAGGGAGACCCGGGACTACGCGGTCAGTTCCTACAAGTTACATTGGTCTCGTGCGAGGTGTTCGTTCCCCCTACGGGGTCGTTTGGGGCAGGTTTGGATTTTCACCCTTTAACGGCTTATTTTTAAGTCTAAGTGTGATTTTTGCAAATTATCGTTATACTCTCAAATCGGGAGACCCGGGACTACGCGATCAGTTCCTACAAGTTACACTGGTCCCATGCGAGGTGTTCGTGCCCCCTACGGGGTCATTTTGGGACAGGTTTAGGTTTTCACCCGTTAACGTCTTGTTTTTAATCGAGAATGGAACTAGTGAACCCTACTACCCATGACCATGCATAGGGAAAGTTTGACATCCTATAGTACGTAGTGACTGCATTGGTCTACTCCAGCTTCATCTAATAAGTCTCTCCGTAGGGCCCAAATATGTAGAATACTAATATTACTACGGAGACATCATCTGCGAGGACGCTATCATCATGAAAGATATGCACACAAGAGAACCGAAAACCTCCTCCGATATGGACTAGCACCAGGAGACAGTCTCTCATAATGACATATGTTCGGGGTTATCCATATCTATGAAAACAGCACCTGATATGCCAAACTTGGCAGATGCCCAAGTTCTAGCAACAGTGGCATAAATACCCACCTCCTCCTAGGAGTCAAACGGTGGATATATGGCGAATAGATGACTCCATGTCTTGAACTACCTCCAAAACTCAAAACACGGTGGGTAAGAGCCCCAAACTAGCCCATGTCCTAGATTGGACCGAAGTAATGGCCCCAAAGCCAACACCGCTTGTCGACGACCCGTATCCCTACCTGATATTATACTCTATTTAGAAAAAGTTGAACATGAATATCGGGCAGAAGCCATGGTTTCTCCAAAAAAAGAGGTTGACTTCCTCACCAGGACAAAAATACACTCCCCTCCTTTGAACCCAGTTACTAAGGAGAAATACCCTTGAACGAGTTTGCACACCGCTTTCTCGGGAAAATAACAAAATCTAGGAGCAACTCCGATAGACATCATCTAACATCACCATCTGGGAGATATTAGCTACATCCGGGGAACACTGAGATGTAATACCACACAATTATATATATATATATATATATATATATTTATTTATTTATTTGGACATTTAAATTATGCGGATGACACATAATTTAATTAAATCAATAAATAATGAGAAATTATTAAATATTAATTTTGGGTGTGAATTGAATTAATATTTACGTGACCGTATATTTACTAGTGCGTAATAGAAGATGAAATTGAATTATATCGTAATTGAGTAAACATGGCAGGAATTATAAATATTTTAATCGAGAATTTTTTATGAGGGTTAAAATAAGAAAATATTGATAAGTGACTCAGATGGTGATTTTGAGTGAAAAATTGATTCAGAATGGGTTGAAATAGTCAAAATTAAGTACCCAAGGGTTCTGTTTGGGTCTCGAGGGCTTTTTAGAATAGTTGGGATTTATTAAAAGCTATTTTGGCCATTTTATTAGTATGTCAAAAGCCAATTTCTGGATTCTTGAGTGAAAAAGAAAGTTCATTCTTATATTTTAAAGGTTTAGTTGAGAGATACCAAGGGTTAGAGTGAAAGTGAAGAGAATTAGAGAGGGAACTCAAAGGTTCGATTGAGAAAGTGAAGAATAACTCAAGAAAACTAAGGGATTAAAGATTGGGAAAGGGATTCAAGGAGATTCATCATCCTCTTCATCAAATTTAACCACCACAAACTATTAAGGCAAGATATTATCTTACTAAATAATTATGCTTTCGATTTTTGTCGTATTAAAGTTGGAAAAATTATTTTTGGTGGAATTCACATGTTAAACTTTGGAATTTTAGGAAATGATGATGTAAATGGATTTTGAAATATGATGATTGAAATTTATGGATGAATTTTTATCATGAAACTTTGGGATTGTAAGTTCATATTTAGTGGAATTAATATATAAAAAACTTGTGATTGAATTCGTGATATAGCATGTAGAGATGAAATTTATCCCCATGAAAGTTACATATTTAGATGATGATAATATGTAATGATGAGTCCCATTGATATAAAATATATCAAGAATAAAAGGTATTGAAATAAATTATGTTGATAATCATTTTTAATGTTGAAATTACTTAAATTTGGAATGAAAAAACTAGACAAAATTTGAGGGGAGAATCGGTTCGCCCCATAGCCGTACCAGTTCACACCCCCTGTCACTAACAATTGTGCTATTTTTTTTAGAAAAGATTAAAATGTTAATTAGGGGATTGAACTAAATATCCGGGGACAATTGTGAATTTCTAGAAAAATATATGAATTGAGATGGTGGGTTATAATTAATTGAGATTTATCGGGGATGCATTTTAATTACTTGCAAAATATTTTCTAAAAGATTTTTGGGCGCTGACCCGTATCAAATATATTTTAAAACCCTTTTAGGTATCCAACAACAAGGATTCCAAGCTTGATCTTTCTGTCAGGTACCAAATCTGCAACAATTTTGGATGTTCCAGGATATTGTTATAGTCATTTCTTTCATTACATTCTTAATAGGGTCAGTTTTATTTCTAGAAATATTGCCTAAGTTGGAGTTTTTATTTTTTTTCATTTTATTTTGAATTTTTGTATAGTTATTATTTCAACTGAAGGGTTGTTGGTTAAGGATTTGTCATGTAATAGAATTATGTTTTAGATTTATATTGTTATTATGGATTTACTAATTGTTTAACTAAATTGATGGTTGAGTATGTTGTTGCTAATAAAGATTAAAATTGATACTCGACTTAATTTAATAATAAGTGGTTAGCAATCAATTGATTTCGATAGTCATGCTAAGAATGATCCAAATGAGATTCATGTTTTATTTTAAAAAGGATTGGCCATACGTTATTTTCATAACCGGGGTGTCACACGGGCCACTTTTCATCCATCTGTTGTCCCAAGCTTTTGTCCCTGCAGATCTAACTCCAATTGAGATATCTGCTGCCATCGAATCTATCACCTTGCAGCAACACATCATCTTCTCTGATGAAGACCTCCCCATGCAAGGCCACAATCACTGATTTACACTGCACATCACCACTAAGACCTATGGATAGATTGTACCCATGGTAATAATAGAGAATAGGTCCAACATCAACGTGTGCCTCCTCCGTACTTCCACATATATAGGACACACTGTCTTAGAATTCAAACCATTCACCAGGGCCTTCAGGGCCTATGACAACACTCATCGAGAGGTTATAAGGGCCACTATCCTCACCCTGATAATATGATCTATCAAATGTGATGTGGAGTTTCAAGTACTCGATATCCCATCCAGCTTCAACCTCTTAATCAGGAGTGCTTAGATACACCCTATAGGGGTATTACATTCATCAGTGCACATTAAAGTCAGGTTCCCGTTCAATACGGATGTCATAAAAGTCCAGAGGAATGATGAATGGGCCACAATCTCCAACACTAGTACCATTACCCTCTTAGATGCCTGCTACGACAGTTCGACATCTACCTCAACGAATTTTGAGTCATCCTACTTTCTCATTTGATAGAAGATGATCTTATTATTCATAGTTTAGCCACCCGAATCATCCATAAAATGGGGTACATGTTAGGGTTCGACCTTGGAAGAAACTAATAAGGAACCTTCAAAGCCCTCATTGCCACAAAACATAATGGAAATTCTAGGTCTGGGGTATATCCCTAATAATAAAACTCCATCCCCCAATCCCAAAGACCCCCAGCAGGGGTGGAACAATCATTTCCATCCCCAAGGATAAGACTTTTCATATCACGGACTCCCTAAATCATGGTGGGATTAAACCAATAAATCCTTTTAACCATGGATAACGATCCTCTATAAGGAAATACTATACATATACTACTGAAAGATCCACAAGGTCTGCTAAAACGAGATAAACATCTCATGGGTCATTGAGGAAGACATAAATAACTCCGACCCTAAAAATGAGTGGGGATTTCCCACACTATTTTTTTTGATGAAGTTTCCCTAACAGTCATGTTAGGAACCTATGAGTTAGCTCATGAAGAGCATTTCCAAAACCAATACACCGCCTCGACCACCTATGGTATTACTACTGATAAGGGATGATTAGTTACCATACCTTAATTCAATCTCTACCTCCGAGTTCTAGACTCAATAACCCCACCTACTAAAATACCGCCTTTATTTGAGCCTTAGGATATGACCTTCCAGCCCCTTAGCAATGTTAGTGGAATTGAGAAATGTACCAAATCTTGTTCAAATCTCTCTCTAAGGAACCCATAGACTGACCCCGTAGTTGGCCAAATAAAGTATCCCACTGTAAACACCGAGGACAAAACAATCTGACTCAAGGAACACTGTACACCCGATCTTGTAGTCTACGCCAAGGTCCCAAAGTCCCTAAAGACCACTCAAAAGGTCCTCCGACAAAATCCAACCCACTTCATCACCCGTATGTGGGAGCTGCAATACTCAATAATTGGACTTTTGTAAAATATATCCCAACATTTGTCATTTGAAGGCCCTTGAGTATATGCTATTAACAAAATATTTACCCGTTATCCCCCCTCCTAATGTATCCCTCTATAAAGTAGACTTTTATACTACTATCAATGTTATCATGCCTCCCTTTGATGACATAATAAATAGTTATTTCATGCATTGGCCTGTGTGTGTTACATGTGATGATTACGAATCTAGCGGTGGATTAAAACTCACACTATAAATATAACTCCGCGGACTTAAAATACTTAAAACACTTACAAAAACTTGACCAAAGTGAGAATAGATGTATGTCTCCTAAAAAGGATAACTAATAACTATAAACTTGGGCACTCCCTAAAACCCTAGAAAATTACAAATAAGGTCCTCCTTAGATGAGAACAAATAAGGAGAGCTCAAAAATCTCTTCACCATCTTTGTAAATATATTGGCCTGGTCTTACATAGACATGCTTGACCTCGACCCAACCATCCACACTCCCTCATGCAAAACCCATAAAGCAAAGGATCCCTAGACTGATACTCGAATGGTCATTGAAAGTAAACGAGGAAGTGTAAAAACAAATCAGTGTCGGCTTCATCCTAGTAATCAAACATCCCACTTGGGTAGCAAACATCGTACCAATACCCAAAGACAAAACCAATGACAAAGTACACATATGAATATATTACATGGATATTAATCATGTATACCCCAAAGATGATTTCCCTTTATCATATATAGACTTATTTGTAAATAGTACAATAAGTTACGCACAGAAGTCCTTTGTAGATGGGTTTGTAAGATATAATCAGAATGCACTCTAACCACTAAGAGAAAACCGGGTTCATTACCCCTAGGGGACATACTGTTACACATTCATGCCCTTCAATCTCAAGAATGTAGGTGAAACTTACCAAAGAGCATACATAACCATACTTCACGATCTGATACACAAAGAAATGGAGGTGTATGCAGACGATATGATCATAAAATTCAAAGACCAAGAAGGACATGTCTCGACACTCCAAAATTCTTCCAAAGGTTACCACTCTTCAAAATGAGGCTAAATCTGCAACAATGTATCTTCGGAGTCACTAAATGGAAAATGCTCATCCTTATTGTCAGTATGGAATCAAGGTAGACCCTGCCATGTTCAAAGCCATATGGGAAATGACATCACCCAAAACAAAAAAAAGAGGTTAGAGTGTTTCTAGGCCAAATATAATTAATAAGATAGTTCATCAACCAGCTTACAATCGTACGTGAACCCATTTTCCAAATATTAAAAAAAGACTCACCCACATAATGGAATGCTCAATGCTAATAAGCATTTGAGAAAATATAAGAGTACTTCATTCACCCACCAGTTTTAATATCTCTCCAGTCGGAACAACCTCTCATGCCCTACATGAGAATAACTAACACGGCTGGTAGAGACATGTTAGCCCAATACATAGAGAGTTTCCAAAAGGAATGTGCCAGCTACTACGTTAGCAAAAAGCTAGTCTCCTATGAGCTCAAATACATTGCCTTATAAAAGGCTTATTTATTCCTCATATGGATCACCCGCAAACTACCACAATGTATGATGTCCATTAGTATATGACTCATCTCCAGGATGGATCCCCTAAAATACCTCTTTGAGAAATGGCCAAATATATACTAATGCTGTCTGAGTTTGAAATCACGTATGTCATGCAGAAAACCACCAAAGGATGGTCTATCTCTGACCTCCTCATAGGGAGAACCCTATCAAACGAAGAAGAATACAATGAGGCAAAATTACCCGACGATGATCTATTCGCCCTAAATAATTAATAAACTTGGGAACTTTAATTCAACGGGACCTCCAACAAAAAAGAATTCGACATTGAAATGCTCCTAATATATCTAGACTCATGATGACTCCCCACTACGATTAAGAATACCTATGAATGCATCGACAATATGGCTGAGTACGAGGCTTGCATCATGGGTCTTGAAATTGCCTTGGAAATAGGAATCACTAGCCTAAACGATTATGGGGATTCCAACCTACTTATCATCAAAATATTAGGCAAATAGAAGGGAAGAGAAACTACAATCATACCATGGCTACTTAGAATAGGTAGCTTCACGATTCGAACATATCGAATTTGACTTCCTCTCAAGGGATAAAAATAAATTTGTAGACGTACTGGCCAACAGATCCTCCATAATCAAGATGCTAGAAGGAACTGAAAAAATCACGTTTACCATGACCATCCGTAATGCCCATTCCTATTGATTTGATGTCAATGCTATAGAGGAAATAACTGTAAGACCCACGATATGGTACTACAACATCTGGAACTTTCTTAACAAGAACAACTACCCACCTGACGCTTCCCCAAATGGTTGTCTGACCCTAAGAAATTAGAAACCCAATTCATTATCAATGGGGGCCAACACTACAAAAAAGTGATCGAAAGAATACATTTATGATGCATCATCAAAGACGAGACCCTCGAGATTATGGAAAAAATCAATAGCGATAAATGTGGGACACACATGAGTGGACATACTCTTTCCTAACAGATTTTCCAAACAATCATACTATTGGAATACCATGCAAAAGGATTGCACGAACTACATTAGGATGTTCCTCAAGTGCGAACTGTATGACCCATGGTAGAATTTACCTCCCTAAGAGATCTACTAGATGACCTTTCCATGGCCTTTCTTACCCGGGGGATAGACATCATAAGGAAGGTAACTCCTAAGGCCTATACTCAGCACAAATTCATCATCGTCTCCATTGACTATTACATAAAATGGATCAAAGTAAAATCTTATGTAGTGCTAAACACTAAGAAAATGGCGAAATTCATATGTCGAAACATTATACGTTGCTTCGGCATAACCTACAAACTAGTATTAGATAATAGGTCTCACTTCGATAAAGATGTCTCAAACCTACTACATGGATACGGGATTACTCGGTATAAGTAATATACACACAAATCATAAACAAATGGAGCAATCGAAGCCACTAATAAGAATGTCAAAAACATCATCAAGAAGATGACTGAGACTTTCAGTGACTAGTCGGGCAAACTCCCATACGCCCTTTTGGGCTATCGCACTATGGAGCAAAACTTAATAGGGGACACCCCTAATCTTTACTTTATGGAATATACTATTCTTATGGGAATTCTCAAAAGCCAAGTGGCCTAAGTCAACTAGGTCCAATCCTATTACAACGAATTAGCTCTCCTCGATGAGAGGAGACTCAAATCCGCCTATCACATTCAAGATCATCATAAATGTATCGCCCGAACATTCAACAAAAGGGTCAATAAGCGAAACATCCAAGCGGGAGAACTAGACCTAAAAGAAAATATCAAATCCGTCCAGACTCCCGGAGGTAAATTTTCACCCAACTTGGGAGGACCTCACCTCGTCACCAAAATAAACTCCGATGGGGTGGCTACCTTAGCTAATATTGATGGAGTCATATTTTCACAAACCTTCAATATCGACTAATTGAAGAATTTTTTTCCTTAAGCCCGCCATTAATAAGGAGGAAAATACAGGTTTAGACACCAAAAAAAATTGGTCGTAGAGCATATGGAAGACTATGTAAGCCCATACACATTCCAAGCCATACGTAATAAATCCCACTCGAGCCACTAACCTTTCTATTAAATTCATATAAAAACACTTTAAGCCCCCAACCATATAAGCCCAAGAGAACTTTATAAACCTAATTCTGTGCTATATTTTTATCGTAGACATTCAATACAAACACCTAGTTGTCTTTCAATTGGAGATACGTAGCAACTCGAGATATCATTTCGAGTCTGATCTAAATAAACACGCAAACCCCCATTCTATGGGAAAACCCTAATTATGGTCATTGTGCCCTCACTCAAAAAAAGACAAAGCAGTCTAAATAAACTAAGTTTCATGTAATAATACAGTTCTCTAAGGTATTTTAAGCCTCCGCAGGGTCATCCTTTTTTAAGAAACATCACATGAAGGCTTATACCACGAAAGCAACCATGAAAGCAACGGTCGAGAGAAGACAAAATAGGAGGTTATACTATTTACATACAATTTTTCCATAAAAAAATAAATATTAAACACCATCCCCTCAAATTAATTTGCACACATGGATGACCATCAACAGGAAGACTCACCTAGGGCTCCCCGCAAAACGAAGCCCTACCTTGGCTAAAGAATGGCACTCCAATTCCAAAGCTACACCAGAAGGCTCTTTCCCGATCACTAACCAAGAAAGAGGAATTTCCTTCCCTCACCACTCCAATATCAGTACATATAAGGGGTTCAACATTGAGTAAATAAAAGTCATATTTATCCAAAAAGAAAAGTCTGAAACAATTGGGGCACTTTTTCTCATATGTATACATGTCTTCTATTTTATTGTGTCTCCCCCATTTTACTAAAAGAGATTCGACTCTCTTTTTCAAATGTGTGCACGCAACTTTATTATTATTATTATTATTATTATTATTATTATTATTATTATTATTATTATTATTATTATTATTATTATTATTATTATTATTATTATTATTATTATTATTATTATTATTATTATTATTATCATCATCATCATTATTATTATTATTGTTGTTATTATTATTATTATTATTATTATTATTATTATTATTATTATTATTATTATTATTATTATTATTATTATTATTATTATTATTATTATTATTATTATTATTATTATTATTATTATTATTATTCTTATTGCATTCGTATACATGCGTCATCACCAATGTAATAAAAAGATATTAGGCTCACTCTATTCATACTCATATTTGGCATTATTTATCCTATAAAATAAAAAAAATATGGCATCTACTTGTCAAAACATCATCGATGATCTTTCCTCATGGAGAATAAAAATGCATAAACCGTATAAAAATCGAATAAATGACATAAAAATCGATATATATATATATCGATATATATATATATATATATATATATATATATATATATATATATATATATATATATATATATATATATATATATATACCCAATAAAGCAATGATTAATATATGCACGTCAAATGAAAGAATGAAAGGAAGAATCAAATGAATAAGTCATTGGAGACAGGCCCTCCACCTAACCAATGAAATGAAATAACCTATGCGTGACGGGACTTCTTGGTCTATCACCATCACCACCACCATGATTGTATTTAGATCCTCGTGATGCCTAGCACTCAGTTGAGCTAGATAATGGGTCACATATATGGTCAGCAAAAACTGCACCGACCTAATAATAGACTCTAAAACCTCCTTATGACGTGAAGATGCATGAGTAAGAGTATGGGACTGTGAGCGAGATGCCACCCGGGTCACTATTAATCATTTATGGGATGACGTGGGGGCATAAAATTGGATGGAGTACAATAACTCCCTATACAACGATGACAAAAAATGCAGCATCCTCCGCAGGCCAGGCACTAGAACCACTACCTCTTGAGAAACACAAAAAAATAAAATAATCAATGCAAGAAAAGAAAATTAAAAGACTCTGGGATAATGGAAAAAGATAAAGGAATGGAGGTAAATATACCATACTCTACCAAGGCCTCCATAACCCATAAGTTGTGAGGTCCAAATGGGAGACTGACAAAGAAAATGCATACGTAGTCGAAAAACCATGATCTTGAGACTCCACCGCTAACGACAAGACTGAATGTCCACCCTCATAAGAGGCACCTCCTCATGAGTAGCACCACCCTCCCGATCCCATTAAACGACTTCCTCCTCTATATCCAATGCCCTAGCCTCTAAGGTGGCTATACGAGCAACACAAATATCCTCCTTCTCGGCCCACCCCTGGACTACCCCCTCCTTTCTGCGATCAACTGCTGACCCCAAAACTCAAGATCCTCCTTACCTATCCTGGGCCCTGATGCCATGAACAACCCCTCAATATTCATAAAGTGACCAAGAGAGTGGGTCTCCACACTCTCCTGATCCCATCATGACATTCCAGTCACCTCTGACCCCAACCTCAAATAAATCCCCATTATATCCCTTGGCCCAAGAAGATCCACCAAAACCAGCAAGAAAGATCCTCTCGAAGGCCCATGATCCCTCCTGACCCCACCGTTCCCGGTTGTATCCCACACATCTTCATCCCTTACCCCAACCTACTCAATAGGAATCACCCCCATAGCTTTAACACCAGCCTCGAGCACCACACCCTCCCCCCCGATTCAACCTCAAGAGTTCTCTAATTCCTACCTATCACTCCCGACTCACCCACTAGGCCTATTGTCTCCCCATCCGCTACCAAAGGCACCCCTCCCTTTAGAGCCACCCCAGATCATGCCAACAATGTCTCCCTAAGCACCTGATAAGGCATTATTATCACACGATATTCCAGGAAGCCTAGGTAATCATGGTCCTACCTGAGTAGACCAATGGAAGGCACACCCGCCACAAATATCTATCGAGCCAGCTCCGTCCCTCTTATGCCTTAAACATTAAGGTGGGGGTAACAACACCTTGACCGGGACATCCCACTTATACTGGCGAGTCACCCTATTTCCTAGGTAAAAGTGATCCCCATATGTCTCTTCCAATAAAAATTGCCTCCCAAATAGCTCCCACGCCGTGATGCCCAACCCTAACATGCGACGGGTGAAACCCCAGGGAACCTAAAAGAACAAAACACCAAGAAAGGAAATAATTCCAGATAAGAATATAAATATTAAAAGAAAAGAAAAAGGTAAAGTATAAGAGACACCAAGATACTTATAGTCTCAACAGTCATCCTATTCAGAAGCACCCTGGTTGAAGATAACGACATGGATGACCCCGCTGTCAGATTCCCCCATGAATATCGTTTAAACAAAGGGAACATACTAACCATCGACTCCATAATCTAAGGCTTCTCAGAATAAATGGCCACATAATTTAAAAACCACATCTTTCGAAAAGGAAAATACAACATGAGTAATATAGAAAATAACCTTTAAACTAGAATGAGTGAGAAGGAACAAAAAACTAAAATGAGCACATATCTCCCATAAATAAAAAAAAAATTGCTAAAACTATTTGTGAAAATTATCGAATAAAAAGACATAGATATGTACATCTTGGCAAGAGACATATACCCTATGCATATACATAAATCTGGGAAAAGTTCATAAAAAATGGAAGCCATATCATAAATTGATCCCACCTGAACCACTTCGTGCCAAAATTAGTCCAATAGCGGATAATAGTAAACTCCGACCATATCGTTTTGCCACCACCACATTGAGCCACGGATCCTAAAACTTCTCAAGTAATCAGTCAAAGAATAAACATAAAGTTATTCCCCCCAACCAAGAGGTAACTGTAAATTGATTCGGGCAAGCCCGAAGCCCGCCTGTTCGGCCCGCTATTTTTGGGCCGAGCTTTATTTGAGTTTGAGCCGAGCCGAACCTAATCCAAAATTTCAAGACCGAATGAATTTCTATTCGAGGTTGAGCCTAACTTTGTCAAGCCCGAATTTGTCCAGAAGTTGAACCTTAGATATATAAAGAAATAAATAAATTATTTTATAAAATATAACATATTTATGTTAACTAATTTTATATGTATATAATATAATTAGTCTTTGTAGATTTTCATTCCTACTTACCTTGTTTTAGTTTAATACATTTCATAATTATATACTTTATCATATGAAATATCAATTAGATTTTGGTGTGTACATTTTTTCCATGATGGAAACATAAGAAAAAAGAACTAATCCAAACTTTTTAACAAAAGAATAGAAGCCCAAAATATTTATGAGACGAGGTCGGGCTTAGGTAAAAAAGTTTAGATCGGGCCGAGCTCAGGCTTGATCCTGGCTAAAGTAGTTTGGGCCGAGCTTGAGAAACCTTAATATCGGATCATCGAGCCCGATTTACAGCCCTACATGTATCCCCAAAGCCACCCTTAGACCCTCAGCACTGATAAATGGGGTCCGACCCACCACTAAGGATGCTCCAAAAAAAGGGATACCTGTGAAGGCATAAAAATCAAGGGGCATCAGAGTCATCTCATCCATCAACAAGTTAATAGTATTGGTGGTATGGTACTAATTGCCCCCAAGGCTGCAGTAATAATATAGTTCATTCTAAAGGACGTATCAGTCATGCAGTCCAATAGCAGGCTAAATCCTATGACATGTGCAAAGGCACAAACAAAGGGATGGGGCTTTGACCAAACCCTAGAAAACCTGACCCATCGAGTTGTCCCACTATGCTGTAAGGGAGAAAAACACAAAACACAAAATGCATCAGTAATTTAAAGAAAAATAATCTCTATATTAAATATTTAGGTCACAATGCATATTCATACTTAATCTCCCTACCCTCGATTTATGTTAACTAGTAAGAATAATCAGTCGTGAAGTGTTCAGGAAACCCTCCAGAGCATTCTCCCTCTCGGTGGTTTAATAACCCCACACTCACATGTAATAAACCTCTCTTAAGTTCCCGATAACTAAGAAGGTTAACAAGTCCTGAAGCGATCCTACACCCCATTAGATGCTGTCAAAACCTCGAGTTTGTACGTCTGGTCCTTCCCAACGACCTAAAATATAAGGGTTTGGAATATTTTGAATCTTTGATAAAAAAAAGTTAAAAATTGAGATACTCTATACCCCAAAACTTTCTCCCTTTCGATATTTTATTGCACCTGCACTTAGGCCAGTAAATTGAGTCATATAGGCTCAAAGCCTGCTATTTTCGGGACAAGCTTTATTTGAGTTTGAGCCGAGCCAAGACAAGCCTGAGCCAAAATTTCAAGCCCAGATGAATTTCGGGCCGAGCTTGAGCCGAACTTTGCCAAGCTCGAATTTGGCCCGAAACCCGAACTTTGAATATATAAAGAAATAAATAAATTATTTTATAATTTATAACATATTTATGTTAACTAATTTTAAATGTATAAAATATAATTAGTCTTTATAGGTTTTTGTTCTTACATCCCTTGTTTTAGTTTAATACATTTCATAATTATATACTTTATTTTATGAAATATCAATCAGATTTTGATGTGTACATTTTTTCCATGATGGAAACACAAGAAAAAAACACTAATTCAAACTTTTTTTAACAAAAGAATTGAAATTAGGCCCCGAAGCCCAAAATATTTATGAGCCGAGTTTGGTCTAGGTAAAAAAGTTTCAATCGGGCTAAGCTCGGGCTTGATCCTGGGTAAGTCAGTTCGGGCCAAGCTTGAGAAACCTCAAGCCCGTCTCACCCAGTATGATTTACAACCCTACCTACACTCACACTTAAGCCACCTCTCTTAAGTTACCATAAACTAAGAAAGTTAACCGGTCATGAGGCAATCTTACACCCCAATATACACTGTCAAAACCCCGAGTTTGTATGTCTGGTCCCCCTAAGTACCTAAAATAGAAGGGGTGGGAATATTTTGAATTTTGTATAGAACCAAAGTAAAAAATTGAGATAACTTAAACCCTCGATGCTTTATCCATCTCGATGTTTTAATCACCCCAAACTCACCCTTAAGCCACCTCTCTTCAGTTGTCGCTAACTAAGAAGGTTAACCAGCCGTGAGGCGATCCTACAACCCAATAGCCACCGCTGAAATCGCGAGTTTTTATGTCTAGTCTCCTTAGTTACCTAAAATAGAAGGGGTTGGAATATTTTGAATCTTTTCTAGTACCAAAGTTGAAAATCGAGATGCTCTGCACCCCCATGGAGATTCATCCCTCTCGATGTTTCGATCGCTCCACACTTACATTTAAGACACGTCTCTTGAGTTCCCACTAACTAAGATGGTTAGAAAGACGTGAGGTGATCTTACACCTCAATAGACTCCCCCCGAAACCCTGATTTTCTATGTCTAGTACCCCTAGAAACCTAAAATCAAAGAGGTTAGAATATTTTGAATATTCGATAAAACTTAGGTTAAAAATAGAGGTACCCTGAACCTCAAAAGCTTTTTCCGTGTTAGTGTTTTAATCACCCCACACTCACACTTAATAAACCTCTCTTGTGTTATCGCTAGCTAAGAAGGTTAACCAGTTGGGAGGTGATCCTACACCCCAATAGATTCTACTGAAACCCCGAGTTTCTACGTCTAGTACCTCTAGTGACCTAACATAGAAGGGTTGGAATATTTCGAGTCTTTAATAAAACTAAAGTAAAAAATTAAGATACCCTACCCCTAGAGATTTCTCGATTTCGATGTTTCAATCTCCCTACACTCACACTCATGATACCCCTCTTTAGTTCTCGTTAACTAAGAAGGTTAAATAGTTGTGAGTCAATCCTACACCCCAATAGATGCCACCAAAACCTTGAGTTTCTACGTCTGCTCCCCCTAGCAACCTAAAATAGATAAGGTTGGAACATTTTAAATCTTTTCTAAAATTAGAGTCGAAAATCAAGATACCCTACACCCCCAGAGCTTTCTCCTTCTTGGTGTTTTAAATACCATATGCTTATTTTTATCTCCCTACCTCTGGTTCCCACTAACCGGTAAGAACGAACCGAAAGTGATAGAAAACACCCTGTATATTTATTAATTAAGTAAGGATGCACACAATGCACAAGGTCGAGTCGTCATAATACTATCCTTAGTATGATTTAATACCTTAATTATGAAGGTCATCTCTCGTCTTATTTTTATCTATGTGTTTTTTTGCCTTCCTACTTCTATTTTTTTTTGTAAATAGGCTCCCCACCACCTATATTATATTATAATTATTTTGACCCATATTACTTTCTTATTTTTATCATTATCTTTATCACAGGACTAGCTATGTTCCCATCTTACCCATACCTTTTCCATCTTTATGGGTTGTGGTTAGCTATTCATCAAGACCTTATTTACCATATTTTATACACTGAATAACTTCCATCTTTAATTTTCCCATTTTTTATTTTTATCTTTTCTTAGGACACTATGAATATCCGGGTGTCATATTTAAAGCATATAAAAATAGGCATGGACACATGTAATAAAAAGATAACAAGACATAATAAAAAAGAATATAAAAGTATGAATGTCACAGAACTTACGCATAGCGCATCCTCGGGATGATCCCTTAGAATTCGATGGCTGTCGCAATCGCACAAAAGGAACTCCGTGTCCTTGTCCAATGGTAGGGGAAGGTTATAAGTCTCCCGTTTAACGGGCACCTCTGCATAACCTTTTCACACTACCCCTGCATAGTCATCATCATTAGTTTCTATGACCTATTACACCCATTAGCCCCAAAATGAATACCTCTATCCAAGGCTCTACCTTCGTTGGCTCATCCTTCACCACCGGTACCACACCATCCTCCACGACCTCTTCAACCTGATGCGTTCCCAAGACCTAAACCTCTTACTCCTCAACTATGATATGATCCCAATGATACATGAAAGGTTGATTAAACCCACTCATAATAGAAGGAAGAAGTTTTTGGCAGATAGAGAAAAATGAGAGAAGAAGATAAATTAAGAGAAGGGAGAAACTTAAAGAAACAACCTCTTTTATAAGTTTCAGACCATTGGTTCGTTTTCTCAAATGGATAAATGCAACTAAACGTTATGCCATTTGATTAAACTCTTGGAAGACTTAAACCAAACATTGGGCCATTAGGTAAAACCCCCAGGCTAAATAAAACAAACTTTCTGTCGTTCGTTAAAATTTCCCACCCCTTTCCCCAGAAATCCCACTTTCTACCCCAAAGTTTCCCACCTATTACATTCAAGACTTGTACTCACTCAAAATGGGCAAAACTATTTTGAATCCTTTTAATATCGATGAAGAGTGTCTGCCCACAGGCACTCTTAGTCAATTGCCTCTGTTAACACCTCTATTTATAATTGTGATATGACTCATTTTATCCCACCCGATAAGGTATCCTAAACATGGCCTCAATAAAGTCTTGAAGGTAAAATCACCCAAAGATAAACCATAGGGACTAAACCTCCATAAAGAAAAATTATTAGGGTCAATTTATATAAAAAATATTACAGAAAAGGCGCAAGACCTCTCTCGGGGACCTTCCACCAATCGACTAAGGCCCCAGGGACCTTCTACCGTTCGGTTAAAGAAACCTTCTACCATTCGATCATCCTCCTCCCTAATAATTGTTACAAAATCAAGAGTATGTAATCTCAATCGTCCATGTATCACCCTAATCAAAATCAATGACTCTTATCCTTCTGTCGTTCAGTCAAAGGCTTAGTCCAGACGCCTATAACAAGAGGTCCCCATTAACCTTATGTAACACCCGCATTTTTTGTGAATTAGTTAGATTATAGAAATTAATTATGGGTGCTTGTTGTGACTAGATATGTCAACATTTATATTATTTCGTATTATTTAAGTTTGATTCAAATTTGGATTTAAGACAGAGTGATTAATTAATTGAACTAAATAATGTTTGGACCCGTACCCGATAATTTTTAAATAACTGAGTTGTTAGTTATTTGTATTTGGTATATTCGATAATTGTCTTTTGGTACACGTAGAATGTCCGTTTATAGTTTAAAATGATGGTTCAAAGGCCTATTGGGTCAGTATAAGGATAACACAAGATTTTAAGTTACTTGGAGTTATTTTTGTGCTCTTTTAGGTGAGGCCCATTTTGGGGCCCAAACCAAATTTGGTGATTAAAGAGTTATAAGAGGTCATTAGGGATCTCATTTTATCATAAACACAATGGGTAAGGCCTAGAGGGGCTAAAGAAAGAAAGCACCAAGAGGAAAGGAGGATTTTGGGATTTTCAATATATATATTTCTCAATCAATGTATAATACAAGTTCAATATAGAATATGATTATGATTATATGTGTGTTAATATTGTATCTATTCATTACAAATTTGAATCAAATTATGAAAATCTTATTTTTGATAATTAATAGTTAATTTTCATAATTAGCCTAATCAAGATGTTAATTAGGTTGATTTCCCGTTCATAATGATTGATTTATTCATAAACTTGGATTAAAATAAATAGATGATGATTTTAATATGTTTTATATTGTTAATAATATAAAAACCATATGTTTAACTTAATCAATCCATGGAAATTAGTATAATTGGATAGACCTTGGGTTCTTGAATAGAAATTGGGTTTTTCTTTAAATCTTGTCGTGGATTTTGAATTTGATGATGTAAATAGGTTCCAATTGTATTAATGATGTTTTTTTTATCATTTGAATGTTGGTTGGGTGCCTGGATGAAGTTTTTGAGTCCATTAATGAAGGCTAGAGAGAGAGAAAAATGGGGGTTGAAGATGAAGAATCCCGTAATAAGAAGAACTGGGGGTGTTCGGAGTTGGTCGATCAATCGACACTTGGTAATCGGTCGATTGATAGTAGCAGCTTTTTCCTAGTTTAGGCTTTTGCTTATTTGGTTGGATTTTTGGGTTTTGGGAATTAATGTTAGGTTTTTGTCCTTAAGTTTTCCTATACTTATATAATGGATATGTATTCTAATGATGTGAGATTTTGAGGATAGATCATTGGGGTTATTGGAATAATGGTGAAATATTTGGTTTAAAAAGAGACTAGGTACATGGTTGTGACTTACAAACCCAAGATTAGATTGGGATATGATTGAGAATTTTGAATCTTAGAGGATTGGGGTTATTGGTTGCAATTATTAGAGTCATTAGGATTGACTAGTGTGATATTTATCCTTTGGGCATGTTTACGAATTTGGGTAAAAACCCCAATGGGATGCTAGTTATCATATTCGATGGTTTTATATAAAAATAGGTGAGGACTGATACCTAGACATGATCCCTTGGGAGATTACATTAGGACTAATTGAAGGTGAATATAGTTGATATATGGATTTTGGGGTATGGTAAGGTGAGACTATGACTAGATTCAGGAGCCCGGTAGGTTAGGGTTAATGTATTATGGGATGAATATAATGTTAAATATGTGTTATACCTTTTTATGATAACGATGATGAAATAACCAAGTAGTGTTAGGGTTGGTATGCGTATGTGATTTATCTTAACCCATTTCAAAGGGTTATGCATGTTTTTTATTTAACCCATTAGTGAGGGTTGTGGTTACTAGTGTGTTTTATGTGCAATGCATACCATGTGTGAGTTTTAATTGGCAGGCATACTAGGAGGATTCCATGTGGGGCATGTGCCACACGGACCGTGTTTGTACCTTAGTGAGTAGATAGGCTCTTCCTTGGTCATATTTTAGCCCTAGGTCATATGTCTAGGTACTTGTGACCCAAATGGTCTTCCGCGATATTTATTTCAAAAGTCTTGGGTATGGTAGTCTTTTTAACTGATGGTTAGACGTGGTGATTTATCCCTTATCGCGATGAGGTATTAGGTTTGGGACAATCGAAGACTAAACTAGTACGTGCGAGAGATCCTCTAAGGTAATAAGAGTAGGCCTTCGTTATGTGTGGGAACTAGAGATGCTCACCTTTGTAAATATCGGGGCCTGTATATTTGTATGAATGTTAGACGTGAGTGGAGTTCTTCTCTTAATATATGTGATTATGGTGTGGCGGTACCAGAGATAGTTGTACGAGTTTAAGTGCTGTATTAGAGATGTATATGATACATAGTAGGGATGTCTACTCACATACTTACGATTCAAATTTTACTAGAGATGTATATATTGTATTGTTGTCATGCGGTAGTCAAATGTGTATGGACTTGAGATATAAGACTATTATTAGTATGTTGGTTATTTGGTGATACGTACCATAGGTTTGACACTACCACATAACTCATGTTTTATAATGAAAGAGATAAACCTAAAGAAGAAAAACTAAATATTAGGGAACGAAGATCTAAAGCTTTAATCAAATAGGCGACACATGGGTTCGGGAATTAAAGTTGCGTGATATTTTAGGTTGTTGGTTTGGGTAATTAATAACTTAAAATATGATAAAACATGAGAGGAAGATGTATAGTTATAATGTGGTAAAGTTTCAATTATAATCCTATTCTACATAGTCTTACTATTTACATTTTTTTAAATTTTTTTTAGGTTGCTATTGCAATATTTCTTGTGGATGCAGTTCCGTTAGAGGAGCTGTCTTAGCGACGTCCCATTTCTTATTCCTAGTAATGTAGGAGCCGATAAAATGTAGATCATTCTATTATTGTACTCTTTTAGTTTTAGTCAAGATGTGCATGTATACTTATATTTATAGATATATTATGTTATTTTGGGTGTGATTGGTATCAGAGTTGGTTTTGTGCTGCTTCAGTATATCTTCTCCTTGTTATTTCTTATTTGAGTTTTAGTTATTTTTCTTATGCTGAGAATGCTACCAAAACTTTTTGATACTCATGATTTTTGTATTAGATCAATTTATTTATGGATTTTTGGGGTATCACACCTTAAAAGAGGCACCAAAACCTGATATAAATATAGTGTTTTTCACTTCTTCCTAAAGCATCTAAGATACTCGAGCTCATTCTGAAAAGTCCAAGAAGTTTGTACTTCGAAGAAGTTCGTACTTTGAAGATGCTCATTTTGAAAGCAAGACTGGCTTCAGATACAAAATTTGATATTCAAAGAACCATTCCAGTTGAGATCCTCCAGGATTCAAGCATCAACCGTGAGGAGGCCAATAATACAATGTGTTTTAACTTGAACTTGTGACATCTTGGATGAACCCAATCATTGAGTACTTGAGGGATGAAAATACCCCATAAGGTAACATTGAAAGAAGGAAGGTATGCTACCGAGCCACTAAATTCACCATCTAGGGAATGCGTTGTACAAACGGGATTATCTTCTCCCACTCTTAAGATTCGTGGATATGATAGAAATAAGTTATTTTCTTAAAGATATTCACGAGGGGAGATTATATTGAAGGAAGATCGTTGGCAAATAGAATCATAAAGCAAGGATACTATTAGCCGAGCATGACTAAGGATGTAATCGAACATGTTCTTAAGTGAGACAAGTGTCAACTGTTTACCAACATACACCATCAACCTCATCTTCCATTTTCTCCTATCTCGGCCCCATGCCCTTTGGCAATGTGGGGAATCGATCAGGTCGGCCCACTACGAAGGGATAAGAGAAACTTCCATTTCCTTATCGTCGTGATTGATTATTTTTCAAAGTTAATGGAGGCAGAGGCCATGGTAACTATCCCAAAAGGAAAATATTATCGATTCATTTGGAGACATATCATCTTCATGTATGGACTCCCAAAAATTTTGATAATAGGTAAAGAAAAGTAATTCATGAACAAGTACCTATCATCCTACTGTGGCAGGGTCGACATAAAATAGTTCTTCTTAGCACTAGGCCAACCTTAAGAAACAGGCAAACTTAGGTGACCAATTGGATGCTACTAAATAGGATAAATAAAAAGTTAGAAGATGGCGAAGGAAAATTGGTTGATGAGATGCACAACGTCTTATAGACATATCGGACCACTAAAAGTAAAATTGGTTGATGAGATGCACAACGTCTTATTTTTTGGTGAAAGTAATATAAAATCTCTCTCTTTGTGGCAGAAAGTGTTTGGGTCTCGTCTCATAAGCATATCTTAATATAAACCTTAAGAGGTGGGAAAACTAAACATCATTATTGTTATGGGCGACTTAAAATCATTATTTTATGGTGAAAGTAATATAAAATATCACTCTTGAGGGTATGAGAGTGTTTGGAGTCTCGTCTCCTAAGCACGTCTCAATATAAACCACGAGTTATTGGAAAACAAAACATCATTATTATTATGTTGAGACTTAACATCATTATTTTGTGGTGAAAGTAATAAAAAATATCCCTCTCAACAGTAAAAGATTACTTAGAGTCTTATCTCTTGAGCATGTCTCAATATGAACTCGAAGAGGTGAGAAAAATAAACATCATTATTGTTATGGTAAGACTAAACACCATTATTTTATGGTGAATGAAAGAGGGAAAACTACACCACAAGTATGAAGACATGATGAAAAAGATAAAGAAAAGTATATCAAAAATGCCCTTCAGCAAAACACACCAACAAACGGGTATTGAAAATTAGAGGAACATTATTAAAATACCAAAAATTGGACGTGAATAATGTTTATTGGCAGCCTCAGCCTTAATATTCTCTAGAGAAACAATGATTTATGGATCATAAAAACTCAAGGAGTTGAGTGTCTCCACTACCTCAGGGTACTTTGAGATGAGGTCAGGAAATTAATTGACCACTCATCTATAAGTGACTATAGACCCCTTATCCAAGTACTGGATGGCATAACCTGAACACTCCTCAGACTCCTTAAATTTTGATACAATTCGACTAACAAATCATCTTCAGGCGCTCCTTATCGAACTCTTCCATTTACTTTAATATCTCCTTATGACTTTCCTTTAAAGCACAAGATGATACCTATAACAGTCTTGGATCTTCACCATATCTTCTTCATGAGACATGGGAGGTAAAAGTTAGTACACAATGAGAAATAAAATAAAGTATGTGACAAGACAACTATGGCCATCCCGAGGTGGGCTGGGAGGGCTTCCCTCTCTCTACACTCGACCGTCATCAATATGGGGAAATATGTAGGATAGAGTCGTTAACCTATTTTCCACAAAACAGGCAAATGAAATTTTACCGCCTTGAGAGAAAAACATCAAGGACAATACTGATGCTTGCAAAACTAAGTAATTCAAATGTTCAAGGACTAAGTTACGGAATGGGAAGTTATTAGGAACCTATCTGGCCCTTTCGATCTCTCATATCCATGTGTTAATCTTCTTCTATTAGACTCCGTGAAGTGTGTGCTTACGTGCATAACGTAGATGAAGAATGGAATCGTTCAACTCATGTCATGGAAAATGAGGGAGTGAGTTCATCCTTGGGAGTGTTCTTAAAATAATAATTCAAAATATGATGTAAGTGTTTGCCGAGTCACAAGTTGTTATGGAAGAATGGATCTATACATCGGATAAGACACAATCATGCAAAAATACGGTATCCATTAAGAATACACGCACACACACACACACACACACACACACACACACACACACACACATATATATATATATATATATATATATATATAATATAAACAAAATAACAAATGAGCATAAGGGAGGACTCAAGTCTAGGAATTTACCTAAGACGCCTACGTATCCCAAGGGGAATCAAAGTCCACGTAGTTAGAAGCTTACATAGGATGGAGTTAAATCGATAAATACAAACGGGGGATTTTTCTTAGGTGTGTGCGTAGAGACAAACGTACTTTAAGTGTGAGAATGTATAGCGAGAATCCCTCTTTTGCAATTTATAGGTAAACCCTCTTTTTCTTATTTTTATTTTTTTATGAAAATAAAGTATGTGAAAATACTACTAATAAAAGTTTGATATTAAGGTATGTGATGTAATGAAATAAAGTGCTAAAGTAGAAAAAAATCAACTAATGCTAAAATAAGAGAATTTAGAGACAAGGATGGAGAATTGGACCTCCTTATGAAGACTTAAAGTGGATCTTAAATGTAAACACACTGATCTTGCAATGAGGTGAAGGTTGTACGAGGAGATGGGAAGGAAATTACTAAATGAGGTATGAAAAATATGGAAGTAATGTGGGAAGTGGGCTTTTTAGGAAGGGAAGAACTATTAATTCGGGAGAATGTTCTCTGAATTGCTGAGAGGAATGTTCAAGGGTCCTTTTCAAAGTAAGGCCATGGACTCTATTTATAGGCACAAGGGTGGTACCGATCGGTAGGATCCTGGACCTGCCAATTGTCATAGACCGCTATCACACTTCTTATAGGTAGGTTCCTGAGGGTGCCATTTGGTAGTATGAGATAGATTTTTTGGACAAATGATCCTAAAATGAAAAATGTAAGTTAGAATTGTACATGGGGTGGACCATTGTAAAGGACATTCAGATCCATTTAACAATCCATTGAGCCACTCTTGAGTTCGGGAGTTGGCAAAGGACAATCAGGTCCAGCAAGAGGCCGTTGGTCATTAGAGAGGAAATTTTAGGAGGAAAATGGATCTGTTGTTCGAACCATAAGGACGATTCATGCACAAGATGGAACATTGGAAAGGGTATTCATAATCATTTGAGATTTCATTCAGATTTGTTTGGTTCGGAGTGTTGACCGAGGTCAAATGGGGCTCGAAAGCACCGCACCCAATGACCCTCCAGATTAAAATGGGTCATTTGCCTATATCATAACACTAATTTGCATATGGGGCAGACCGTTGGAAAGGGGATTTATATCCTTTATAAGATTCATTGAGCTTCGCTCAATTTGGAGAGTTTACTAGAGTCAAACGGGTCCTGAGAGCATTTGGTGGTTTTTAAATTAATTTATGGGTAAAACGGACTGTTCGTCTGTACCGTAAGGCTGATTCACACATGGGGCGGATATTTATAAAGGGGATTTATAGACCTTAAAAGATTCATTGAGGTTCACTCATGATGGAGAGTTGACCAGAGTCAAACGGGTTCGGGAGCACCCGATGGCCTCTAGATCAGTTTTCGAAAGTGAAACAGACCTTTTGTTTGAACCATAAGGTCGATTCATCATGGGGTGGACCATTGGAAAGGGGAATCAGTGACCTTTGAAGATTCATTGAGCTTTTCCTCAGGCGAGAAAGTTTACTAGAGCCAAACATGGCTTATGATAGCCTAGTGACCTTTAGATCAGTACTCGAAGTATGACCTAGGGTTTGTGATGAACGAGAATGGAACAAGTGTATGTTGTCGAATTATAGACACCACATCGACATTTGGGAAGAGTATTTTAGGTAAATTATGCGGACCTAGAGTATGAGGTGGACCGATTCGGCATGTCGAGGTCAGTTCTGAGGACCTAAGGAGATGAAGATGACTGATTTAGTTGGTCAAGGATGTGTTAATATTTGTTTTAAGGGGCTAGGGAGACCAATTCAGTGGGTTAAGGTCAATTCGAAGGACCTAAAGTGATACTGGGGATGGTCGATTCTGCGGGCCGAGGTCAATTTTGAGGACCAAAAGTTATGAGGATCAATTTTGAGGGTCGAGCTCAATTTTTAGGACCTTGAGTTGTGAGGATAAATTCTAAGGGTCAAAGTCAATTTTGAGGGTATAAAGTTGTGATAATCAATTATGAGGGCCGAGGTCAATTATGAGGATCTAAAGTTATGACGACCAATTCTAAGGACCGAGGTCAATTTTGAGGACCCTAAGTTGTGACAACTAATTCTATGGGCCAAGGTCAATTATGAGGACCTAAAGTTGTGATGACCAATTCTGCTGGTCGAGGTCAAATATGAAGACCTAAAGTTATGATGACCAATTCTGGGAGCTGAGGTCAATTTCAAGGACCTAAAGTTGTGATGATCAATTTTACAAGCTGAGGTCAATTCTTAGGACCTAAAGTTGTGACAATCAATTCTGATTGTCGAGGTCAATTCTGCTGAGGACCTAAAGTTATGATGGCCAATTTTAAGGGCTGAGGTTAATTCGGATAACCTAAAGTTGTGATGACCAATTATGATTGTCTAGGTCAATTATACGGACCTAAATTTATGATGACCAATTCTACGAGATGGGGTCAATTCTTCGGATCTAAAGTTGTGTAATTCTGAGGACCGAGGTCAATTTTGAGGACCTAAAGTTATGATGACCAATTCTGCGAACCAAGGTTAATTTTAAGGACCTTAAGTTGGGATGACTAATCCTTCGGGACAAGGTTGATTTTGAGGACGTAAAGTCATGACAATTAATTTTGAGGGCCGATGTCAAATTCGAGGGCCTACAGTTTTGACGATTAATTTTACGGGCCCAGATCATTTCTGAGGACCTTAAGTTGTTACCACCACTTCTGCGAGTCGAGGTCAATTCTGAGGACCTTAAGTTGTGATGATCAATTCTGAGGGTCGAGGTCAATTCCGAGGACCTAATGTTGTGGCGACCAATTTTGAGGACCAAGGTCAATTTTGAGGACCTAAAGTTGTGACGACTAATTTTGCGAGCCGAGGCCAAGCGGACCTAAGGTTGTGATGACCAATTCTGAGGGCCGAGGTCAATTACAAGGACCTAAAGTTGTGATGACAAATTTTACAAGTCGAGGTTAATTTTGAGGACCTTAAGTTGGGATGACTAATCCTGCGGGTCGAGGTCAATTCTGAGAACCTAAAGTTATGACTACCAATTCTGTGGGACGGGTCAATTCTGAGGACCTAAAGATATAATGACCAATTTTGTAGGCCGAGGTAAATTATGAGGACCATAAGTTGTGACAACCACTTCTATGGGCTGAGTTTAATTCTGAAGACCTAAAATTGTGATGACCAATTTTGAGGGTCGAGATCAATTTCGAGGACCTAAAGTTATGACCACCAATTTTACAGGTTGATGTCAATTATGAGGAACTTGAGTTAGGATGACTAATCCTACGGGATGAGGTCAATTCTGAGAAGATGAGGTCAATTTTGAGGACTGAAATATGTGACAACCAATTTGTAGGTCGAGGTTAGTTTTTAGGACCTTAAGTTGTGATGACCACTTCTGTGGGCAGAGGTTAATTCTGAGGACCTTAAATTATTATGACAAATTATAAGGACCGAGATCAATTCATAGGAACTAAAGTTATGACGACCCATTCTGAGGACCTAATATTGTGACGATCAATTTTGAGGGCCGAGGTCAGTTTTGAGGGCCGAGGTCAGTTCTGAGGACCTAAAGTTGTGACGAAAAATTCTGAGGGTCGAGGTCATTTCTATGGACCTAAATTTGTAGCGTATGGAATAGCTCTCCTGGGAAAATTTAAATTATCTTGGGGGTGCCAATGCACTTGTGGTTCCACTGGGGATTGTGTTGTCTTAAAACTCCACCGAGGGATGTTTAGTATTGGGATTCCAGCTAGGGAATTGTAGTAGACTTGGATGATAGCGCATTATTGGTTCTGCTGTGGAGTATGATGAGGATACGAGTGTAAGATTTATCTTGCTGGGGATTTTGAGAGTTTGTAAGAGTCTTAGTTCCCCCAAAGTGATTTTATTGAGGAAAATAATCTTCCATATTTTTTTTAGGGATTTTTAGGAATTTTACGAGCAAATTCTGGATTTTTTTTGGAATTTTCTGGCATGATTTATACAAAATTTAAAAGGTACTACAGATGGGAAGGCTTAGGGGATGCTAATAGTTAATGGCACAAAGTCATGTTCTTCCTTGGGAAGAGGAAAAGATGACTGCGAATTGGTATGGGCGGGGGGCTTTCGATTAGTAAGCCTTTTAACTAATTACAAAAAGGGGACAATCCCTCCCCATTTTCACACCTTCAAGTGTTTAACTATTATGCTTTCTCTCTCTAAAAACCGTTTCTAAGTCCTTTTTGCTTCAAGACTTTAAATGGATGGTTTTTTATGTGAGGTGTACAACAATGAGTGGTTGGCTGTTGATGGCTGGGCCGACCTGTATTGGCGATCTATGGTGCTCCTTACATTGGGCAATGATAATGCCTTTGATTTATTTGAGCTTGCTATGCGAGCCTGTCTATCACCATTTGTCTAGGGTGAAGAACCTTAGTGGCTATGTAAGTACGATGACTTTTGGTATTCTTATTTATTTTTCTCTCTGATCTTTGTTCTAATGAAAGGTTTTTTTTATTCTTCATTTTCTTGTAGACTGATATAGATACTTCGAGTAGTCAGTCTCGAGGGACAACCGGGTTGAAGGAGGTTTAGGAGAAGCTCCCTGCTATTGTGCACTGGATGGTTTCATATGCTAATTTTCCCCGTTTGGCATAGGCTTTGGATGAGACACCACGTTCCATTACGGTGTTATGTCCTCTGGGAGAGAGGTGCTGGGACACTACCCACACATTTCTTCTAGGGTTCGGGGAGATGAATATTACTCCCATAGATGTCCAATAGATGATGGGGATGGATTAAGAGGGGTTTCAGATAATGGTGGACCACACATTGAGGGTGACACTAAAGGCGGTGCATGCAACGTTGGGAGACGTGAGTATAATCGTGTTAGGGGATCCTATTTGGATATCTTTTTTGAGGGAGACACTTTCAAGGAAGAGGGTGGACATGATCGATGGGAGATAGGTGAGATAAATGATCCGTCTGTTTATTTTTCTTCTACTTGGTGGTTCTTGGATGGGGCGAGCGGTGACCATCTTTAGTTCTTACCGTATTTGAGGAAGATTTCTAACGTCCAACTGTATGATTAGGGGATCTTGACTTTAGGGTCCCTTCATTCTTCTTTGGATGCTTTATTCCGGTGCTACCAACAAAATTTTATGAGGACCACATACCTTATGGAGGTACTTTTGAATTCATTTTCCCTTTTTATTCATTTCCTTGCATTCTTCCTTCTGTTCTTTTTGCCGATTTCTATCTTTTACAAAGGTGGTTCTATGACGTGATTAGACACGATCCAGGTTTGATGGCCCTAAAGGATGAGGATTTGGGGGACTTCTTCTAGATGTTCCGATAGCGAAAGTACAAGTGGTGATTAAATCAGTCCTTCTATTTGATGGAGGTTTGGTGAGTTCTAAATGCCTTGACGAGCGATTAGGTTATCTTTGGTCTTTTCTAAGTTCTTCCTGGTATATTTATTCCTTGAGTAAATACTAATTCTATGTTGGGTATTGCAGATGACCTTCTACCTAAGGTGGTGACTCAGCGGGATACGGGGGTGACGGGCATGCATGCGCAGATGCAGCGATTGATTGTGCATGAGTTTAGGTACGTTTAATACCTGAGAAAGAGAGAGGGTGGTGAGGCATATTGTGGAGGAGGAGCTGTTAGTCACCGTTGGTGCCCTTATATATTTGAGGGGGTGAGGGATTCGATAATTCCAGGGCGATAACGAAGATAGGCGAGCCCTGGCCCTATACGTATTACATGAATACAGTGGCGAGCTATGATTATCTAGACTTTTTGATGAACTAGATGTTTCTCTCTTGTATCTATAATGTGGAGAACATGGATCCACCCACCATGGCTTTGGGTAGTGTACTAGTGCACTGGTGGGATTGACCCACAACACGAGTGGTGGCACATCAGCGGTCGCGATGGAAGAGGAGGCTATGATCATGTATCTTACTCCCCTTTCTTACAATTTTTGATTGAGTAGTGAGGAGTCACTGATCATGCCACACCATCCTAGTGCATTGGTGTTTGGGTTGATGGGGCTTACGAATGAGGTCCTCTGGCCTGAGGTATATTCCTTCTTTTTCTTTATTATGTTTCCATTGATTCTTTCTTACTTTTTATTGACTAATTTATCTCTTGTTATTGCTATTTTTCTAGAAGTATGTTCTGGTGCTGACCAACTGGATGCAGGATATCAAGGACCGGATGGGCTCCATTTCTGATTATATCAAGAAGTCGTTTCATTCCTACTTTGTGCCACCTTCTACTTCAGATGAGGTTTCTGGTTCTAGAAGTGGAGGATCTATTGCTCGTCACCGAAGAAAGCGTGTTCGCCACGGAGGTTGAGGGTTTGTGCAAAGTCCCGTTTGTGTTTTTTTATTTTTCTTTCTTCTTGAAAACTATAATCATGCGAAGCTTGAATATGTATAAAAAAATATGCATTTTCTTTATTGGAATTTTTCTCTTGATTTAATGACTTATTCTATGTGCACTTTTAATTTTTTGCTGAGATTGTTTATTTCATGCAAAGATAAAGATAAGTATGGAAATAATAATGAAAGGAAAAGTGTTTATGTTTTTAGAAAAGTGGACTAAAAGAAATTAACTCAGGGAAAATATTTTTGAGTAAGAATTTATTTTGAGAATGAAAATGATTTTTTTGAGGAAAATATTTAAATAAAAGGAGTAATTTTATAAAGAAGGACCCGAGGGTAAAATTTTAAAATAAGGATTTTTTTGGAAATTTATTTTGGTAAAATAGGAAAGATGGAATTTTCCAAAATAAGTGGGATTAACATACCCCTTGACCTGCCTATCGGCATGGGGGTCAAGTCAGATCATCCTTAGGATTTGATTACACTTTCTTGCACATCAGTGTACATCTGTAAGGCTGATAAATAATTGGGTTTCCAGAGTTTTTGTTTTTAGCCAAGGATTTGGGGTAAAAAAGGAGGGTTATGGGGTGTGGTTTCTTCACCAACACCCACATTTATCTTCTTGCTTCTCATTTCCTATTCACCAAATGCCTCTTTTCATGTATGAAGAATTCTCCTCTTATCTTAAAGGTCTGGAGGCCATGTACCTTTACAATGTTGACTATTATGCTTTCAACATGTGTCGAGTTTCTCTGTGGTGAAATTGTGCCATAGACTGGAACTTGCTAGCAACGACGATACAATTCTGGTACCCCTAGGACCATGTCTTCTGTTTTGGCCAGGATAAGGCTTGTCCTATCTATGAGGGATTCTCAATAATGATGGGGGTTATGCCCAGTGTGACGGAGGATATGCTCAATTTTTTTGTTCTCTTCGGGCATTTCCAACGGAGTTTCTCCATATTTATCCTTCAGCAGCTCGATCATTGGTTACTGGAGGGACTATTTCTTTTCAGGAGGTTATGTGATAAGTGCACCTAAGGGGCTTTAAGGATTATGTTTTTGCTGGAGCTATTACTTTTGGCCTTACTACAAGGAATTTACAGATTATAAGGGACTTGACGACTGATCCCCAAGTGGGTGCGATAGTCACATGGATGTCTTACCACCATAATCATGTGGAGGTTGTGTTAGTAGAGACCCTAAACAGTCTTAATTCTTGGAAAGATGGTCGTTTCAATTCTCTAAAGGGGAGTGTAGTAATGTTGTTCGTGTGGCTTGTAAAGAGGTTTTTCCTGGAGACTCTTCCTGAGTATCCCTTAGTAGGTGTGACTAATTTATTTTTCTAGCCTTTCTTCAGTTTTGGCTTATCAATAGAGAACTGGGTCAACTATTTGTGGAGAATGGAGCCTGGTGTCTTCATTAGTTGGTGCCATGGTGGGGAGACTTGCGGTCTATTTACATCTAGGAGAGTACCGGTATGTGCAATTGGTTGACCTTCACTAGAATTCTTTTTATTTCCCCTAGAGGCTTTTACGCCAAGTCAAATGGGAACAAATTGTTCCCCCTCATATAACAAACTTCTTCCCAATGGAGGACTTGGATGAATCATTATAGATGATGTTGGGCTCCTTATGGAAGTATCATCGTCCATCTACTCGTCCATCATAATTTATAGGAGGGGCCTAACATGTGTCTGGGGACTACCTGAAGTGGTTGTGGAAGTAGGTAGTGTGAACGTTCGTGGAGGAAGATACTAGGCAAAGGTGGCTCGTCGCCTTCGACACCATAGAGGAAGGTGTTGTGATTCCATCCAGCCTTATTCGAGCGTATAATTCCATGGAATACATATGGGGTATTAACCAGGAGGAGGAGACTTGGAGACTTCCAGGGGTAGGGAATGATGAAAAAGAAGGGTCGTCGGGTAGTTGAATGCAATGTTTGCAAAGCTTGGGTAATTTTTGTAATGCTAGGGTAACTTTGGTGTTTGGGTATTTTATGTTTTTAGGGTTTGGAATAATTTTATGAGGCTTGGTAAAGATTAGGATTGTTTAAAGATGTCTTAGTTAGTGGAAAGGGGGTGGTCTGTTTAGCTCCCTTCAGTAATACTTCATGTAATACAGATGTATTCCTTAATTAGAAATAAAAAATTATTTGGATCATATTTTGTTGTGCCTCGTGATGAGTTTTGCATTTGAATTATCCATACCAATCACTAAGTAATACGTAATCCTTTTATTCATGTAAATGATAAGATGGATTTCCATTCTTAGAGGTTAGAAAAGAATAGCCTTTTGTAAAAAAAAAAAGAAGGGGATCGGTACCTTGTATGGCGTGTGGGCTGCCTACGTACCTATGGGGGTTTTGAAAGTTTTCATGAGTTTAATTTTGAAAATAAATATTTTTGAGAGGATTCGATCCCACGTAGTTCTGGGTAGGGGAAATGTATAATTATTTTTAAAATAAAAAGGGGATGATAAGAGTCAAAACACGTTGAGATTTAAGACTAAGTGTAATTTTTTTTAAGATGGTCCAGGTTGACTGAACGCGCCATCTCTTCTCCATTGAGGTCTATGAGTATAGCGTCACTACGTGAAAGACTTTTCTTCACAATGTAGGGGCCTCTCTAATTCAGTTTGAATTTCCTTCTGGGGTCGTAGACAGGTTCTATGATTTCTTTGAGGGCAAGGTCTCTTTACTGTACACCTCGGTCCTTGACTTTTCAACTGAATGATCACGTTATCCAATGATGATACCCATTTATATTATATAGAGACTTAATATTCTTTTCATACAAGAGTGACAGTTAGTCAAAGAGTCTCTGATGCCAGTATTCTTCGCAAACTTTACTCTCGAGCATGATGCATAGGGAAGGTATTTCTAGATCAATGGGTAGGACCACTTCCATCTTGTACACCAAAGACTAAGAGTTAACCCCAGTAGGTGTTCTAATTAAAGTGAGGTAGCCTTAGAGGGGCGTAAAGGATTTGGTCGATCCAATCCCTGAAGCTCTCGATCATTTTGAAGATTATGGTTTTGAGGATTTTGTTAGCGGCTTCGAAAGCACCATTGGTTTGGGGTCGCTAGGGCGAAGATTTGTGTTTCTGAATTTCGTATTCGTCAACTAGTTTTATGACATCGACTTTGAAGTGGAGTCCATTATCTAATACCAACTCATGGGGAACTCTGTATCAACAAATGATATTCTTTTTGATGAACTTGTTCACTTTCTTGGCATTTAGCCATGAGTATGACTCGACTTCGACCCATTTGGTAAAGTAATCAATAGCGACCAAGATGAATTCATAACCATTTGAAGATTTGGGAGTAACCTTCCTTATGATGTCATTGCCCTAAGTGGAGAAAAGGCTACGGAGAGGTCATGTTGTATAGTTCTTGAGGAGGCAAGTGTAGAAGATTTGAAAACTGCTAGCATTTAAGGTATCTTCGAACATAGGCAATTAAATATTGAACCATGGTGGACTAATATTATCCTTGATGGATGATATCCTTATCAAATATATAACCATTTATGTGGGGCCTGCATTACCTAATGCGAATCTTTTTCGTTATTTCTTCAAAATCAGCCCCTGCTATGCAGTGAAAAAGGGTTCCATCAAAGTTTCTTTTGAAAAAAACTTTATCATAGATGATATATTGGGCAACCAGTTTGTGAAGGGTCACACGGTCTTTCTTATGTCGGTCTTGGGGTACCTACCATGTTTGAGGAGGTGCCAAATGTCATCGTACATAACATGGCCATATCAAAATCTTCTTCAGTGATGAGTTTAATATGGTAGTAGTGGGTGGGCATAGTTTGTTTCTGAACTATGAAAGGGGCCATTGTTATTCCCTCAATCATGTTGACCTTAGAGGCCATGGTAGCAAGGGCTTCGGTGTAGACACCCCATTCTAGCACCCCCAAATCTCTCCTTAGGTCCCTAGCACCTCCCTTCTTCACTACAATCCCAAGTCATACCCCGAGTACTAACCTATAGGCCATCGGGCACTCCTAGGCTCCGTTTGACCAAAAGTTAAAATCTTCAACTCGACTGAGACTAGATGAATCTTCAAAAGGCGCTGAAACCCCTTTCCAATGGTTCATACCGTGCGCGATTCTGACTTACTGTGTGGAAGAACGACCCATTTTCCCTCGAAACCTAACCTAGAGGCCACCGAATGCTCCCGAGCTACATTTGACCAAAGTTAACTCTTTAGCTCAACTGAGACTGAATGAATCTTGAAATGGCACTTAAACACCTTTCTAATGGTCTGCCCCGTGCACGATTCTGACTTACAGTATGGACGAAAGATCCTTTTTACTCTGAAAGGCCACCGGACTCTTTCAGGCCCCGATTGACCAAAGTTAACTCCCAAAACTGGGTCAAACTCTTTGGAATGTCGAAGTACATATCATAACTTTTCCAACGATCTTCCCCATGAGCAATTCCGACTTACCATGCATACGAACGATCCATTTGCATCCGATAATCCCCCATCCAAAGGATCAACAAGCGCTTTCGAGACACATTTGACCCAAAGTTAACTCCCAAACTCAGGAGAAATCCCAAGGACTTTGGAAGGTATCTGAAGTACCTTTCCAGTGGTTCACCCCGTACGCGATTTGAATTAACGGTTTGCATTTTACGACCATTTTTCTAAAGGAACCTAAAAGAGACTGCTAAACGGCAGGTTCCAAATCCTGCCTATCGACAGTGTGCATAAACAAACCTGCCGATTGGTAGGACCAAGATTATGCTAATCGGCAATGCCCTAGGCCTATAAGAGGGAGTGCCTAACCTCATTGCAAGGGGAACCTAAGATCTGAAATCCATCACTCTTAGCAAACTCAGAAAACCTCTCTCGATGTCAGTGTGATTTCCACATCCAAATCCTGTTCCAACCTTCACTTTTCATCACCTTTTTCATCAAACTTGGTGAATTAACTACTCTTCATCACCAACCAAGTGAAAGGGCTTATATCCAAAATTCAAGATCAAGCTTAAGATCTTCAAGAAGGTCCAACTTTCTCAACTCTATCTTCAAATTCTCCTAAATTCGCTTTACCTTATTTTATTACTTAGTACTTTTACTCTCTCCATCTCACATATCCTAATATACTTTTTATTTAGTAATATTTAACATCTCCTATTTTCATATAAATAAAATCCAAAAAAACAAAAAAAGGAGGGTTTGCTCATAAATTCCAAACAGGAATTCTCACACTTTTCTCACACTTTTCCCATAACTAAAACACTTTTTTACATCCCCCCCTAAGAGAAGTTCTAGATTGGATTTATGGGATAAACCCCACCCCTCATTTTGTATTCGAACTACGTGGAGTTTGATGCCTCTGTAGGTTACGTAGGCGTCTTGGGGTAAAACCCGAGACTCGAGTCCTATTTCTTTTCTTTCCATTTTCTATTTTTCTAATTCTTTAATTTAATTCTCTTAGATTCTATATATTTACATATACATATATTTGTTCTTATTGGCGTATTATTCCATGCGCGTTATCATTCCATTATAACGATCAATGCTAGGATAATCGCGTAAATCCTATTTTCTAACATTACTTTTAGGAACATTCCTATGGACGACTCGCTTTATCTTTTACATGATACAAGTCGATGATTCCTATGTCCACCACATATACACATGCACACATATCACGGGGAAATAGAGGAAAATAACAATAATCCATGAGAGGCCGCAAGGGCGTATTGGGTGCCTAACACCTTCCCATTTCGTAACTTAGCCCCCAAACCCTACTCGAATCATTTTTGGTTTCGTATGTATCAGTATGTGTTTGGATGCTATCCTTCAGGATAGCTCCACCTTCTTTTGTCTGTTTTGAGTAAAATAGACTGGCGACTCCATCTCTCTACATTTTTCACCTCACACACCGCCGACGATGGCCTAAGGGTTCCCGAGAGGGATGCACGGGAGCAAGCTACTCTCACCGCATGAGATGAGCCCTCCTCTCTCTCTCTCTCTCTCTACGAGGATCGGGGGATGGCCACAATGGCGACTCTGCTGGGGATTTTTTTTATATGAGGGATAGACTCTATTTACATGGGTGTTTTATTTTTTTTATATATTCCCCTTCTTTGCATCTTCCACTTTTGATGTGTACCACATGCTTATGATTCTATTCACACACTTGTAGAAGATTCGCCCTGTACACTTTACACTAGGTGCACCTAGGATCACACACTTGGTATACCATTGGTACTTGGACTTTGCTCCCTGTTTGTCATAATCAAGAAAGATACTCTCATCATAAGATACTAATAAGAGAATCATGCATGATTCACACGACATCACCAAAGAGCATTGTGATTTACCAAATTTTGTCCGGTAACTAGAGGCTCACTTTGTGATGGGCGATGGTCCGGCAGGGTGCAGTTAGCGAAAGCGATATGACTCTCACCTTCCATTGGCCAACTACCTTCGATGTACATCAAATGGTTCCCCCGCATCGTACTGCTTGATCGAAGTCATGACGGGAGGTATATCACAGGGAACTCGTTCACGTACGCCGAGTATATCGAATTCGCTCTCACACGTACCATCCCTACGAGGTATATAGTGAGGGAATTCACGTACACTCAGATATATCAAATGGCTTGTCCACACGTACCGATTTCCCTCAAAAGCAAGACGTATATCATGGAAGTCACGCCAAAGGGGGTAACCCTTTCCAATTCACCCAACCAACTACATACACGCACATAGGTATCAGTCCTAGGATACACATGTTAGATTGTCGGTTTTAATCCAAAATTCTGGTTCGGCCTGCCGCCCAAATTTTTGCGTATTTTTAAAATGGGACCATGCCCGTGAGCCTGGTCACAAGTACAACCATAGCTTTACATATGTTACAAACCCAACTTTTATAGTCTTGGGTCCCATCCGGCATTTCATTTTGCATTTAGGAGAATTTAATACAAGTGAGAACATAATAATTATAATAATCATGCTGTGACCCGTATCCCAAAAATATTTCTCCCATATTTATCAAAAAATCCGAAAACATTTCTCCCTTCTTTATAAAAACAAATCCAAAAACATTTATCCCTTCTTTATCAAAATCCCAAAATATTTTGTTCTTCAATAAAAAAATAAAAAATGTCTAAAATATTTTCATTCTTTTTAAAAAAATAAATAAATCCCATTTTACGCCTTATCAAGTCGATTGCACGCCCTTGGCCTGGATCCTTATTGGCTTCGGTCTGCAGTCAAATCACCCCAGAATTCTTTATGTGCTCCTGCTACTTCTTTCGAGTCCGAAATCGATCCTCTTTCCATGGAGAACATAGATCAAGTACCAGTTGTGAAGCCAGATCTGATGGCAGTCTTAGCTCAGCTCGTGTCCAAGATTGACAACCTCAAGACTGAGGTCCGAGAGATTCAAAAAAACCAGGTTCCTTTTCCTCAGAAGCCTGAGGCCCTATTCTCTAGCGCTATGGGTCCACCCGAGCCTATCTGGGTTCCTATAGAGTATCAGCACGCTCCACATGCCTCTCCTGCTAATGGGTCGTCGCCTGCCCAACTTTCTATGGCAAACTTTTCCCAACCTAAGGCTAACTTGCTATGATCATTGATCCAAAAGAGGAAGAGATGAATAAGGTCAAAGAAGATCTCAAGATGCTAACTAAGAAGTTCGACCAAGTTAGAATCTATGGAAATTACATGGACTACACCCACATGTCTCCTTATCCTAAGGCGAGGTTACCCGAGAACTTTAAGATTCCAAATATCGAGAAATTCGGAGGAAGTGGACCCCCGATTGTTCATCTTCGCAGTTATCACCATTCTATGACTCTCCTAGGGCCTTCTGAAGAAGTGATGGCCTAATCATTTCAGTAAACTTTGAGGGATAACACCCTTCGATAGTTTTTATCTCTCGAAGAATCCAGAATTCGTAGCTGGGAGGATGTGGCCCGAGAATTCATATCGCAGTACAAATATAATGAAGAGCATGAGGTCACCCATTGTGATTTAGAACTGCTTAAACAGAACTCTGGGGAATCAGTCAGTAACTTCATAGCCCGATGGAGGGAAAAGCAACCATCATGACCAATCGGCCATCCGAGGAAGAACAAGTCAACATAGTGAAGAAGAACTTCTTACCCCATGTTTGAGAAATAATGGGAGGATAATACTATCCCCACTTCCAATCACTCAGAGAAGCAGGAGTAGAAATCGAGGAAGGTCTTGCTAAAATAGAAGTTGAACTAAAGAAAGTGTCCGAACAATCCATTCCAAGAAAATGTGATAAACCTGTCAATGCTACAATCTCAACCATCAACAACATCTCTCAACCAACCACCTTATGGGTAACAGAATACCACCCTATCCCAGCCCAAAAGTAATACACCGAACTCCATGCTCCCCTCTCCGATGTTTATCAGGCCCTGTTAAGCCGAAACCTCATCAATCCCTTGGAACCCGTCCATTGCCAAATCCACTTCCAACTAACTTCAAGACAGATCCCCATTGCGCCTTTCACCAAACTACTGTCCATACCATCAACCAATTCTTTCGCCTTGAAAACATAATCCAAGGTCTAATTAACCGGGGTACCATTGCCCCACCAGCAAATCCTAAGCCAAACCTTGCTCACAACCCACTCCCAAATCATGCCAATGCCATCTTCTTAGAAGAGAACCTAGAATTTGATCCCTCAACTCAAATCACACCCATATACTCCCCCAAACCACTCCAAACTTACCCATATTTCCTCCTACACCTTGTTAGCCTCCCTGATCAGGCATTGTCACTCCTTATAAGAGCATACACCATTTTTCATACCCGTTTGGAAAATGGAAGTATGGAATTATCAGAAGTATTAAACCAACTCCTAGGGTTCGGCTAAAATTGCCCGCACAGATGATCATTGATTTCTAAAAATTCACTACGCTATTCTTACAAGCGCAGAAATGGGCCTAAGAGTTAGACAAGTGGGTAGTACCGACTGATGAAGTCTGCCTAGATGACGTTGTCCAGATCATAGCAGAATTATTCAGGAAAACCAATAATATTTGCAGTATGAATGAATTACTCGATACTCTGAAGCTACAAGGGCGCCTGGTCCCTTAACCCTTACATATCCTCGCAGAATGGAAGGAATTGTATGAATAAGCCATTAAAGTGGTGGAATGCATTGACTTTACATGGAAAGACAGAATTGTTTCCACCGGATGGGGGGGGGGGGGGGGGGGGAGAATTTAAAGATTCAAATGAAGAGAAAGCTTTCGATAAAACTGTCCTAGTAGCCGGCATGTGTGGGATGATATCATTTGAATAACTCCTTGGAGAAATTAATAATGTGGCAAAACAACCTGAGATTGATGAGGAAACAAGGTTCATGTTCTTCCCTTCTTCAGTAAATCACATCACTAGATCAGGGAGGCATTACCATATCCCAAGCTTACCACCAACCAATGACAAAGGGAAGGGCGTCGAGAACCTTTCTATACCAGAGATGACCCTCAAGGAGAGCAAGATCCTCAATTAACTGAAGAAAACTCAAGCTAACATCACTCTATGGGGGATTTTCATGTCTTCCCAGCGACACATAAATGCTTTGATCAAGTTGCTTAGTGGATCCAAAGTTCCTCCTTCTACCACATCAGAAGAAGTCATAAATTTAGTCGGATCCCTGACCTCTACCCGAATGTTATCCTTTTACGAAGAATAAATTTCTATAATTAGGCCAAACCACAATCATGCACTCAGCATCTCCGTTGAGGTCACGGGGAAGATCTTACCACTATATCTTATCGATAATGGATCCGCCATGAATGTCTTCCCATTAAGAACCTTAAAATGCTTAGGACTGAAGGAAAGTGACCTCGTTCCAACCTTCGCTACTGTACGTGCCTACGATAATACCCGTCGGGAGGTAATGGGATCTATAAAACTTGTAATAGGGGATCACCCTATAAACCCTGTCATTAAATTCTAAGTTATTGGCATCCCATCTTGTTTGAACCTTTTGCTCGGGTGACCTTGGATCCAGAGTATCAAGGGTGTGTCTTCCTCACTTCATCAAAAATTGAAGTTCTTCATCTACGGATGAGTTATCACCATTTTGGGCAACGATGACAATGTCGAGACTGTAAGTACTAGCAATCTAATCCTTGAGATACAGAACGCGTCAAATGATATGATCCTATCAAGATTTCGAGTCAAGCCACTTCTACTCCCAGTAGGGGATAATTTCAGAGAAAGGGTTTGTCCAGAATACGACCCTCATGGCAACGTCAACGTGATTCAAATGTTCAGAAACATGCACTTCATGACCAGACTGGTGCTAGGATAAAGACAATAATGGATAATTGAGCCCATTGTACTGAAAGAAGGCTTCCTTCCTAGTGGTTTGGGGTATCAACCATTAAAATAAGAGCTCATAATGATCCTCCAATCTCGACCAAAGAGAAGATTAGACTACATCCAAACTATCCCAGGGGATTCCTTGAATGGGCGATTCATTAAAGAGGGTGAAGATTCCCCTTTTACATCTTTTCGGAACCATGGTATGACCATACAGACAAGAAGATGAAGCCTGGAATGGAGATCTGTTCCTAGGACAGCTACCCATGGGATGAAAGTTCCCAACACCATGTACAAACGATCATCAAAGATACTGAAGATACTGAGGAAAGTGACTTTGAGGATTCATTTAACTTATAGACATTGGGGATGACACTCTGCATGGTTCATTCAAGCACTACATCACTGGTTACATCCCTTCTGATTAAAGATACTATTAAACCTCTCCTCAACTGGCATGTTGCACCAGTTCTACCTGTTGAAATCCCACCTAACCCTGATGTTTACCCCATATCTGCTTCTGTTGTCTATCCTTACTCTAATGTAATCGAGACCTCCTTTGATGAGGTTCTCAATGATGTTTTTCCTATCAATGAAATACATGAACATTTTAAGAATCTTGCTGTGCCTTTCATTAATTGTGTAGATTCTAATCAAACTTTTGATGATGATGATTTTGAAAATGAATAGTTCTTCATCGGTCTAAATAAAGTTAATAACAAACAACATAACCGCGTTCAAGTTAATGAAGAATAAACTGTTGCTATTAACCACAGTTCTAGTATCCAATTGCGCGAGATTATGATAGGTGTACCCTCAACGAGCATGAGCATGCACAACGCGAAGAATTACTGAAGGAATTCGTGGATGTCTTCTCATGGTCCGATGATGATATGCCTGGCATTGATCTTGAAATAGCTCAACATGAGATCCCCACTCTCCCATATTACAAGCCGATTAAACAAAAGTTGAGAAAGATCCACACCGAATGGTCGCTCAAAGTCAAAGAAGAAGTGGTCAAACATCTAAACGTAGGCTTCATTCATGTGAACGAATATCCCACATGGCTAGGCAACATAGTTCCTGTGCAGAAATCAGGAGGGAAAGTTCAGACGTGTGTAGACTATCGGGAGTTGAACAAAGCCTCTCTAAAGGATGATTATCTGTTACCCAATATCGACATGATTATGGACAAAAAAACCAGTCATGCTCTCAAGTCATTCATCGATGGGTTTGTTGGATACAACCAAATCAAAATGTACCCTCTGCACAATGCCGACCGGCACTCCACTTAAATTTTTGAATAGAAATTCCAAGAAAACCCTGAAAAAGCCTCAGAAAATTCCTAAAAATCTCGGGGGGGATTTAGAACATTTTTACCAAGATAAATTCACACTCCCTCAAGCAGAAACCCTATTTCCCCTGCAGAACCCTCAAAAGCCAAGAGAATCTTCCCCCGGTAACGTCCTTAGAGGACCCTAAAGTATCCTAAACCTCAGGTTATCTCCTATTCACCAAAAGTCTCAAATTTCTTCGAGAAAAACGTCCAAACCCCGGAACACCTAATCACTTATGCAATGGGATTTACGGCATCCAATTGGCTATTACCCTGCAAAGTCTCCAGAAGACACGAAAGTTTCCCTAAAAATCATCTCCCCAGCTCAAATCAAAATCACTTGGTATTTTCCCCGGCAGATTTCCCCAAGAATGTCTCAATTTAAGCCCTCAGAATTGGTTTCGACCCACATAATTTGATCATCTCAATTTAAGCCCTCAGAATTGGCTTCAATCCACAGAATTGGTTATCTCTATTTAAGCCCTCAAAAATGGCTTTGACCCGTAGAATTGGTCATCTCAATTTAAGCCCTTAGAATTGGCTTCGACTCGCAGAATTGGTCATCTCAGTTTAAGCCCTAAAATTGGCTTCGACCCGTAGAATTGGTCACCCCTAGCATTGCTTTAGGTCCTTGAATTTGACCTCAATCTTTGGTCATCACTTCTTTTTTAGCATCCCCGGTACGCCCCCTTAGGTCCTTTGAATCGACCTCGACCCTCTGAATCAGTCATCCTCTTTTAAAGGCATCATGCAGTGTCTATTCGATGTCTATCATTTGTTCCAAACTCACCCACCAAGGGGACATATAGACACCCCATTCTAGCACCCACTAACCTCTCCTTAGGTCCCTAGCACCTACCTTCATCACTACAATCCTAAGTCATACCCCGAGTATTGACCTATAGGCCATCGGGCACTACCAAGCCCCATTTGACCGAAAGTAAAACTCTTTAGGTCGATTGAGACTGAATGAATCTTCAAAGGGTGCTGAAACCCCTTACCAATCGTCCATCCCGTGTGCGATTCTGACTTACGGTGCGGACGAACAACTCATTTTCCCTAAAAACCTGACTTAGAAGCCACCGGACGCTCCTGAGCTTCATTTGACCAAAGTCAACTCTTTATCTCAATCGAGACTAAATTAATCTTTAAAAGGCACTGAAACCCCTTTCTAACGGTCCACCCAATGTACAATTCTAACTTATGGTACAGACGAATGATCCGTTTTACTTCGAAAGGCCATCGGATGCTTTTAGGCCTCAGCTGACCAAAGTCAACTCCCCAAACTGGGTCAAAATCTTTGGAATGTCGAATTACGTATCATAACCTTGACACAAAGTTAACTCTCGGACCTGGGAGCAGTCCAAAGGACTTTTGAAGGTTTCTGAAGTACCTTTCCAGGGTTCACCTCGTGTACGATTTGGATCACCGGTTTGCATTTTAAGACCATTGTTTCGAAAGAACCTGAAAGAAACTGCCAAACGGCAGGTTCCAAATCCTACATACCGACAGTGTGCCTAAACACACATGCCGATTGGAAGGACCAAGACTATGCTGATTGAAAATTCCTTAGGCCTATAAAAGGCAGGGCCTGACCTCATTGCAAAGGGGACCCAAGATCTGAAATCCATCACTCTCAGCGAACTCAGAAAACCTCTCGTGAAGTCAGTGTGATTTCCACATCCACATCCTTTTCCAACCTTCACTTTTCATCACCTTTTTCATCAAACTTGGTGAATTAATTACTCTTCATAACCACTCGAGTGCAAGGGCATATCCCCAACATTCAAGATCAAGCTCAAGATCTTCAAGAAGGTCCAACTTTCTCAACTCTATCTTCAAATTCTCCTAAATTTTCTTTAACTTATTTTATTACTTAGTACTTTTATTCTCTCCATATCACATATCCTAATATAATTTTTATTTCGTATTATTGCACATCTCCTATTTTCATATAAATAAAACCTAAAAAAAAAAGAAAAAGAGGGTTTGCTCATAAATTACAAACATGAATTCTCACACTTTTCCCATAACTAAAACACTTTTTTACACACACACACACCCCTCTAAGAATAGTCCCCGATTGGATTTATGGGATAAACCCCACCCCTCATTTTGTATACGAACTACACGGACTTTGATGCCTCTATAGGCTACGTAGTCGTCTTAGGTTAAAACCCGAGACTCGAGTCCTATTTCTTTTCTTTCCATTTTATATTTTTCTAATTCTTTAATTTAATTCTCTTAGATTCTATATATTTACATATACATATAATTGTTCTTAGTGGCGTATTGTTCGATGCGCATTATCGTTCCATTATAACGATCAACGCTAGGATAATTGCCTAAATCCTATTGTCTAACATTACTTTTAGGAAAATTCCTATGGATGACTCGCTTTATCTTTTCCATGATACAAGTCGATGATTCCTATCTCCACCACATATACACATGCACACATATCATGGGTCAATAGAGGAAAATAACAACAATCCATGAGAGACCGCAAGGGCAGAATGGGTGCCTATAACCTTCCCATTTCGTAACTTTGCCTCCAAATCCTACTCGAATTATTTTTGGTTTCATGTGTATTAATATGACTTTGGATGCTATCCTTCGGGATGGCTCCAACTTCTTTTGTATGTTTTGAGTAAAATAGACTGGCGACTCCATCTCTCTACATTTTTCACCTCACACATCGCCAACGACAGTTGAAGCGCTCTCGAGAGGTATGCACGGGATCATGATGCTCTCACCGTATGAGATGATCCCTCCTCTCTCTCTCTCTCTCTGTGTGAGGATCGGGGGATGGCCACAGTCAACTAGGCTGTTCATTTCACGAGGCAAGTAGTGGAAGGTGACATCTTTAAATTACGAGGCTATTTCTTCTAGGTGGTCATGGAAGGGTAGGAGCTTTTTATCTTTGACTTTTCATTTCTTGATAATTTGGCCGATGATGAGGGAAGAGTCTCTATAGACGGCTAGGTGCTAGATTCCTATCTTAAGTGAGATATTAAGGACTATAGTGCATGCCTTATACTCAGTCATATTGTTGGTGCAAGGGATGTCTAGTTTGATAAAAATGGGGGTGTAAGAGTCAGGGGCGATCATGAGTATCCCAATGATGTATACTTTCTTGTTGGATGCTCCATCATAGAAAATTTTCTATCTAAGGTCCTCTTAGGAGGTGCAAAGGATGTCTTCATCTTGGAATTCAGAGATCCAAATATCATCTCCTTTTATGGTGTAAGTCGAAAGGTAGTCAGAGATGGCTCTCCCTTTCATAGATTTCTACATGGCATACAAAATATCAAATTCTACTAATAACATCAACAGGCAAGCCATTCGATTGGACATAGTGCAATTTTTCAGCAGGAATTTGATAGTATCTATCCGTGATACTTGTCTGATGGGAAAGGTAAGCATGTAGTATCGTAACTTCTACATGACCCAAACCAGGGCGACACATGCTTTCTATAAATTAGCATAGTTAACTTCATATGCGACCAATTTTTGATTGGTGTAATAAATGGCTCTTTCTTTATGGAATTCTTTAATGTATTGGGATAAAAAAACCCTTACTGCGATATCTCTTACGACTAAGTATAAGAGAAGTGGGAGACCTGGCTGTAAAGACATGAGTACCAAAGGTCAAGTGAGGAATCTCTTGATTCGGTCAAAGGATTCTTGTCAGGACTCATTCTATACTTTAGTTGAATCTTTTTGAAGAATTTTGAAAATGGTTTCTCAGATGGAGGTCAGTTGGCTGATGAACCGACTGATGTATTATATTTTATCAAGGAATACTTAGACTTCCTTCTCTATCCGTGGTTGTGACATCTTAAGTATGGCTTTTTGCTTGGTAGGGTCTACCTCAATTCCTTTCTCATTTACCATGAATCCCAGGATTTTTCCTTTCGTTATGTCAAAAACAAATTTTTATTGATTTAGCCGTATCTGGTATTATCGTAGTCATTCGAAGAACTTTCGAAGGTCGGGAACATGACCTTCCCGAGTCTTAGACTTAATGATAATGTCGTCTACTTATACTTTGACCTCCTTATGAATAAGATCATGCATGATGGTTATGGTAGCCCTTTTGTAGGTAGCCCCGACATTCTTGAGTCCGAATGGCATGACAGTATAGCAGAAAGTCCCCCATGGGGAGATGAAGGAATTTTTCTCTTGATGGTCAGGGTGCATCTTGATCTGGTTATAACTGATGGATCCATCAACAAACAATTTGAGGGCATAACTAAATGTGTTGTACAAGATCATGTTGATGTTGGGTTACGAGTAATCGTCTTTCAGGGATGATTTATTAAAATCCTAGTAGTCGACGCACATGCGTACTTTTCCTCTCGATTTTGGCATGGGGACAATGTTAGCAATCCATGCAGGACATTCAAATATGCAAATAAAACCCACATTCAATTTCTTAACCACTTCCTCTTTAACTTTGAGCGACCATTCGGTACATAGTTTCCTTATCTTCTATTTAACCGACATGCATTATTGGAATGTCGGGATCTCATGTTGAGATATTTCCGAATTAATACCAAATATGTCATCGTAGGACCATGCGAAGACGTCGATGAATTATTTCAGTAATTTTTAAAATTGTGCACTCTCATTCTCGTTAAGTGTGCATCCTATCCTAATCTCACGCTAATGGCTACTAGAACCGAGATTAATAATAATAGTCTTATCATTATTAATTTGAACACGGTTTTGGTGTTTATTATTATCCTTATTACGACCAGTTAAGAATTATTCATTTGCAAAATTATCATCATCAAAGGTTTGATTAGAATCAAGACAATTAATGTAAGGCACAACAAGATACTCAAAATCCTCATTTATTTAATTTTCAGGAAAACAACATTGAGAACCTCGTCAAAATAGGTCTCAATTACATTGATATCAAGAAAAGGAAAAATAACAATAGTTGAAAAGACTTGGATAGGGTAAAAAGCAATGTTAGGTTAAATCTGAGCAGGTTGGATAGGTACAAAACATTCCAGTTGAGGAGAGGCATGTCAATAACTCAAATTTGAGTAGACTGGTTCGATAATGCAGCATCTGAGCGGATCATACAGAGACTCAGTCCTAGTGTCTGTAGGTCGAATGAATCTTCAAAATCACTTTCCTCAGAGCCCTTGGTAATTATAAAAAGTTTCTCGGTGAGAGATTTCACTTCATGTTTGTAGTCTTTGGCTGAAGAGTTACTATCTTGGAAGAAGATTTCTAGCCTTTATTTCATCTTCTTTCCACGGCTCAGGGAAGCCATAGAAGGGGAAGTATTGATCCTCTTTGAGAAATTTTCCATTCAAAGTGTCTCTTGAAATAGTCCTTTCATATTCTAAGGTTTTATTTGATCTCGATCGATGGAGCGCTTTGAGTTCATCCGATGAAGGTTGGTAACTTATGACACATAGGGGAAATGCCTCCTTTAGGACTATGGGCTCGAGGATCACTTACTAGCGTCGCTCTAGCCCCATTCTAGGCATGAAGTACATGTCTTTGAATATCTGAATCAATTGACATTTATATGAAGGACGTGCTCTGGATAGACTCAGTCTTTGAAATTATCTCCTATTAGGAGGGGAAGTGGATTAATTATGAAACTAGAGAGGAGCATGTCATTCGTCTTATGCTTGATTCCAATACTGGATTGCTAGTGTTGGCATTGTCTGTACTTTCGTCGTCCCCTAAAATGGTTATAACATGACCTTTGGTTAAAAACTTTACCTTCTGATGAAGGGAGTAGGATACTCCTCGGATGTTGTGGAGCCATGAATGGCTAAGGAGAATACTGAGGCATGCAGATATGTCAATGACTTGGAATTTTGTGATAGGATCTATAAGTCTAGCCCCTAGTGTGAGTTTTATAGACCTCATTACATTTTGGTGGGTATTGTCATAAGCACCCAAATTAATGGAAGTGGGAGTGAGATCACTAACTTTTAGTCCCAAATAATTGAAGGTTCCAAACTGGCAGACGTTAATAGCAATTCCATTGTCAATAAGTGAAAGTGGGACTGTCTTTTCTTAAACTTCAATGAAAATCTTAATGGCATAATTGTGATCAGGAGAGAAGTGAAAATGGAACTTTGGTATCTTTTCTTCAGAAAAGGAGAGGAGTCTGGAAGAGGTCAGGGACAGGACCATATTTATAGCTTCTTCGGGACCGGTAAAAGGAGGGACTATGGGTTCGGTGAGGAGCTCTATCAAAGCATTCCAGTGAAACTGAGAGGACATGAAAATCCCCCATAAGGTGATATTGTCTTGGGGTTTCTTGAGCTGATTAAGGACTTTGCTTTCTTCAATGGTCATTTCTAGCATGGGAAATTCTTCGACAACTCCTTGCCCCTTATCTATTTTGGTTGCATGAGGAATCGGATCTTTGTAGTGTCTCCCCGACCTAGTCATATGGTTTACCTAAGTGAGAAAGGACAAGAATCCAATGACTTCATATACCTCGGGTTGAGTTTCCACCTTATTGATTTCCTCCAATAGACCTTCGAAGGATATCATTCCACATAGGTTGGTGATGATTTGAGAAATCATACATATATCATTACCAACCATCGTATTAGGTATAAAAAGAGTAAAGTAAGTAAATAAATGGAAATAACGAAGATATATAGTGGTTCGTCTATAAAAATGAGCCTATGTATAGTTTGTTGCCTTAATCTCATATGTATATTCAATAATACAAGTTTACGATGCCATAAGCGGCATACAAGAGAGATAGAGATGAGAATACATGAATATAATAGAGCTGGGATGCCAGGGATATGGCCTATAAGACAAGTCCTAAGATGGTTGCGGCTAGGTAACCCCCCAAAAGTCTGGTAGCTTATAGAGAGAGGTAGAGTGAAATTTTGACAGTGCTTCATTGCTAGATCTGTCTTAGTATTTGTGAGGTGAGAGCTTCTATTTATAGAAGTCAAAAGGGGGTGATACGATTGTGGAATATTTTTAGAAGTAAGATAACAGTCAAGTGGATGATGATGTGTTAATATCCGCAAGGGGTTATATTAAGGATCAAGTGGTCGCGACGTGTTTGAATGCAGTCAACGGCTATTTAAGGAGATTTCGTGGTCGGACCGTGTATCAAGCAATGTCTAATGTTAAATGCTGATCGTGACCTGTCTATCCCAATCATCGGTTTTGCATGTGATCCATTGAGATGGGTCGCGACCTGTATGTTCCTAGGAAGTGGCCTTTCACTTAGTGCCCACGAGACCAAGTGTCAGTATTGGGCATATCAACAAGTTTCCAAGCCTCAGTTCTAAGAGGTGGCAAGCTAGTGCTGCGGTCATGTTCTATGCCCTTGGCCACGGTGTTATTGTTCATGGATTTTGTATTTGTTTGGTATGCGATGGGGTGCTGCGATAATTGACTTGTGACGCTTCACCTTCTACCGCCCTCTTATATAAATGGAAGGGAGCCGAGGCTTTCATTACCTTGAAATTTCCTTGAGAGCAAAGCGAGGGCCAAACTCTTGTAATTCTTCTTCCCAGTTTTCGATGAATTTACGTAGTGGTTTCAAGGCCGTGCATGGTGGATCAAGATGGTTTTAAGGCTTTCTTTAGCTTATTTTTCTAGGTAACTCTTCAATTATTTATTTCTTTGTACCTAAATTCCCATACTAAAATCTCAATTCCATGTTTTGAATATTTACATGTTTGAACCCATTTAAAACTATGGTTTTCGATTTTGGGGTGAATTTGGGTAGAAAAATGTAATTGATTTTCCTAGGTAATTTCTACGTAGAAATTAGGTTTTTGGTTGGATTTGGGGTAAATTATAGGTTTCTTTGGTGTTTTAGATGAATTGACCCAACTAGTTAAATTTATATATGAATTTTGGATTTGGATTTATTGGTATTTGGACTGGTAGGGTTTCATGGGTAAGATCTTTGCCCAATTCATTTTTGGATTTTGTCTTTGGCTAAGAATACCAAGAATGCATTCTTGGTGTTATTGGACAAAACCCTAGGGTTTAAGGCCTTTGATCCTTATAGGATTGAAACTCAAATTGTTTACCTATATCATACCCCGACCATGTAACACCCTGTAATTTTATTGATTTTTATATTAGGAATTAATCGGAATTAATGAAATTATATTTGGAAAATTAATCCGGTAAAATAAGTATTAATTAGCAAGATCAGGGTTAATATTTAACTATATTAAATATTACTTAGTGAATGAGTAATAATAATGATATGAAAATATTATGAATGTAGTGAGTGAGAAATACGACAATTAAGGTAAATTTAGTAGGGATGCGCGTGTCAATCGTGTGGGGACTTAATTTGGAAAGTAAAATGTAATTTCACTTTTGATATTTAATATGGTAATTTTAAGTGTGCTAGTGTGTCCATAAGGGTCAACATATTCATAAAAGCCTACCCGAGGGTTTAGTTTTTAGGCCAAATCGACATCCCAGAGGGATATTTTGGTCTTTTGAAATTTTGTAGAAAATAAACCTACGAAAATTGGAGAGTTATATCTGTAATCACATAAGGGGAGTTAGGGCTATCAGTTACCAAACCAAATAGATAACACAAGAGGGAGAAGGAAAAGTGTTCCAAGTTGTTCCAATGCCAAAAATCACACTCTAGCACCACCACCACCACCACCACCACCACCACCACTATCGGATTGTAGATTAGGAGGAGGAGAAGACAAATACCACAATCAATTTTGCATAAATTAGACCTTAAAATTAAGGCAAGTGTTTATCTTGTTGGTTTATAATTCGATATACAATCCATGTTAGAATTGGATGAGTACTTGATGAATTTCATGAAGTTTGGCCTTAAATTTGAAGATATAAATCATGTTCTTGGGTAGGAATGGTGGTAGATTTGATTCCTTGTATATGTAGGATGAATTTGATAAGAAATATCATGAATTTGGGAAGAAATCTAGAATTATGTTGAAGTTCTTCAACAAGAATGATAATCTTGGGTTTTTAAAGATTAATCTTGATTTAATCCAATTTGATGTTGTTCTTTACAAATTTTATGATTCTATTACGTTAAAAATCGTTTATACATGTTATTATAATGTTTAAAACCTTTGGCTAGGATTTTGGGATAGTGTAATGGTGGTTTAGATGACTAAAAGTGGTGAATTCTCGTAACAGTTTAATGGAGACGATGGTACCTCTTTCAGCGAATCGATTCGGCTCCTTCACCGAATTGATTCGATTTCCCAAATTTGAACAATTTTCCCCTTTTTTCTTAGAACTCATGGAAAACTATTTGGTTGACCTTTGAAGAAATTTTAAATCCTAATGAGAGACATTCTAATTCTTATTGGGTTAATGTGGGGATTGAGGTTAGTCACACGAGGAGAGTTTAAGGCTATAATTGATTAGGTTTAATGGGGGTAATAAAAGATTATTTGGATAATGATTTTGTGTCATGGAAAATTATGGTAATGTAGGACTGAGACGAGTAGGCCTTCAGTGAGATACCTACTGAAATCACTTAAGGGACAATTGGTTACCATTTGGGGCATTGGAAAACACTCAGGATTATATTATGAGAAGTATTATTATACGTAGAATACTCGAGAGTGACTATACTATGTATGGGGTATATGATATAGGTTACATGTATACCTATAATGAATATATATATATATATATATATATATATATATATATATATATATATATATATATATATATATTATATGAGTGTTGTGTATACCTATTGTTTGATTTGTATGCATAATCATACCTTGGCTACTTGCTATCACGGGAGGTTCCTCATCGTGGACAGTCTTATTCTGATGAGCCTATTGGGGGAATATTTAATTGTACTACAGAACATAGAACTTAGGGATTGAGAACCACTTGTGTGAATAAGGGCGTGACTGGTCATTTGGGTGCGTTAGGTATGAGCGCATCCCAAAGGCTTAGAACTATATTCGCCTCCAAAATATGTGATTTGATTTATGGTTCGAGGGAGATTATCCGAACTAGTGTCCTTGTTTAGTACGTGATGTACTAGGACTTGATATCTAAGTATGTCCGCATAGCAGGTCTCCACCTAGGGGTGTTGTATACATATAAATGATAAGAGTGATGTATGTATATATACGTGTGATTGATCCTACAATGAGTGTATTAGTAGATATGATATATAATGATATCTAAATTCCTCTAAGTGTATGAGAACTTATTCATACACTAATGATTCCTAATAAATAAAAATAATTGGAAATGTGGTTAGTATTGTATGGGAAATATGGGTGGGCAATATATATTATTAGACGTGAAGAGATGTGAGCCAGACTAGTTAGCTGAGTAGCATAACTAGGTGGGTTAGAGTAGTACGTTAGCCGTGCACAATAGTTAAGAGGTGATGATCTCAAGTGAGAGCACACATTACTAACATGTATATAATGTCTTACCTTGATGCATTTTAAATACTTGCTAAACTTTTTAACCTGTTTTACTTGGGCTCTGACCCGTTTCAAATACATTTTTGTAAAAAAATTTTTAGGTGCCCAGCTACGAGGATGCCAGACATAGGAGTTTATACCTTTGACTTGTTGCTTCTACTGTGGAAGTTGCAGACCTTGCTATTATACGCCTCCACATTTATTTAGTTCTTATTTATCTTTATCTATATCAGTCAGGCATGTCACCCTTTCCTAGTTGGATAGTATTTACTGAGATATTATATTTCAAGTTATTTCCAATATTTGATTTAGACTTTACTTATGGATGAATGTATTGGGATTTTATTTGGAGTGTTATTCTAGAGTCATTTATTTATTTATGCTGTTATCTCATTATTAATTATTACGTGCATGAAAATGGTGAATGAAATTTTATTCCGTTTATATTTACTGCATGATAATAATGAGAATTTAAAATAATGGACACCGGGCTATTAAGGTATTGGTAATTATTTGGATTTCGACAGTGATGCTAAGAATGAAACCATTAATGATACCTGCTTAATTTAATAATGTAATGGTCACCTAGGAATAGAATAGGCGGGGTGTCATAGATGGTATCAGAGCATTAGGTTCTAGTAACCTTAGGATGTGTGCGGCTTACTACAATTTTCAGCGTAACGTTCTTTGATATAAAGCCCTTTTATTAGGACTGCTGTATTCTTTATTTTGAATTTCCGTCTTTAGCTATTTTAAGACATATTATATTGTGGACTGATCAAAAAATTCTTTTTCATTTTAGATGCATCCTCGACGTGCACCACGAGCCACCCCATAGGCATAGCTTGAGCGACAGCCAACTCAGGCCCGAGAATCTATGAATGCTGCCAAGGTTACCTCCATTGTAGCATAGGTGGTTAATGAAACCTTGACTACTTTTTCCCATAAGGCACCATAGGTTTTATCCCAGCCTCAGGTTGTTGCTCCAGGTTTTGCACACTAGTTTCCTTCTTCTTGGGAGCAAGTCTGAGACGCCTTTCAGAAGGCACATCCTCCAGAGTTTCATGGTAGCCCCGATATAGTTACATCATGCCAATGGAAGAAGGATATACAGAGGCATTTGTGGATGTATGAGTGAATATAGGTACAAAATCAGATACTAGCTACCTTTAAGCTAGTATGGGCAGCATTATAGTGGTGGGATTCAATCATTACCATGAAGGAGAGGGACACCTTGACGATTCAGGAGTTTTGGGAGCAGTTCGACAATAGACACTTCCATTCCGCCATCCATACTAAGACGAGGTGGAAAAGTTTAGATGTTTCTTAGGAGGGGAGGACCATAGCAGAGTATGAAGAAGATTTTACCAGGTTAGAAAATTTTGTTCTCGATGAGTTGCGACGAAAGAGAAGAGGATTTAGTTATTTGTGGATGGTCCTGCCTTGAAGACATATACGAAGGTGTTGAATGCAACGCTACTACACTGTCAGTACCATAGCTTCCATGATAAGGGAAGGAAGCTGTGACGACCCCGACCTAAAATAGTATTAGGGAACGAGTGTCTTGACATGCCACCAACGCAACAAATATTCCCATTTAATTATTTCCTTAAATAAATGCAACGGATGTATTATCACATGATTATGAATAGTAAAATACTGAAAGTAAAGGAATTACGTCATCAGAGCTTTCTAAAGGAAACTTCATATATATTAAAAGTAACAACGAGTTACAACTTAAGAGAAATTTTAAACCTTATTACAAGAGAGCCAGACATGCTCTAAATAAACATTTACAAAAAAAGCTCTAAAAGCTAAATCTTCAATATAGTCCATTTTCGTTCCGTCCGTGAGCTTAAACGTTTCCTGAAAAATGGTTATTTATGCAACATCAGCTAAAAGACGAATGAGGTTCAATCTCCAAACATTCCAGGGTTTTCAGAAAATAGATACCTATTCAAGTCAAAAGAGAAGGCATATACCTATATGGAGAGGAACTTGTAGTAAATTGATATATATTTTGAAATGATAGTATATATATCACAATTGGATAGCTCAGAATAAGAAGAATGCAACAAATCAAATGTGATATCTTTTTCTTTCAATCATATCATTTTAATGGCCAAGTACACTTTAATACCGTATTCTTCTACCGTATTATACCCCGGTAGTTGAGGGTCAATCGAACTAGTTCATCATAACGCCTTATTTAGGGCACACCAGCAATACCCGAGCTGGGAAGGTCAGTCAGTAAAGAGGTCCCTTAGGCCTAATTATAATTTCAATATTCAATATCCTTTCCAATAATCATTTTAATCGGTATGTTTATATGGACAAATATAAACATATCACAATTGAATCAGTCATCGGTATCACATGAATTTTGAGAATAAAAGCAGTTCACAAAATATATATAGTTTGCATAATATCATATAATCAAAATACACATGGAATGTCAGAGTACTCACCCAAAATGGAGGTCAAATTTACTGGTATTGGTCTTCGATCACACGTTAATCTGATAAAGATTTAAGTACACATTTTAAGGTCCAGTTTATACTATACTAACCTCTTCTTTTAAAGGATTACTGAATCCCTATTTGTTAATTTTTAAAACTCATTGATCGTAATTGAAGAATTCAATTCATAGCCTTTCCTCATCAGTCGGTTCCCTGTATCACGACATTGAAACGTGTCCATGTTGACCAAGCTTTTACAATGGGAGTCAGCGTTGACGTGTTGCATAACGAAGGCATCTTGGAGTCTTATTTCACCGGACTACGACACGTGTTTTAGCTTCTCCTCTAACGAAAACACGTGTTTTGGCTTCTCCTCTAACGACGACACGTGTATGGTGGAGGTTTCAAAACCAAGCACGAGGTGTCGAGCATGAGGTGGAAAGGTATTAAGGGTATAAGGGTCGTTTCGAACCTGAAGGGTATTTTGGTAATTTCACACCATATATTTTCATTATTTCTTATAGGTCCCTAAAAATATTTTATTTAGGAAAAGGCCCCTTTTATTTTTCATTTTTGTCCCTGAAACTTTCTTTATTAAAACCAAGTGCCTAAAGTTTCATAACATTATATTTTCTACCCCAAAACTTATCACTTAGCATTGGATGTGCCATAAAATCTCAATCTGACCCATTTTACCGTTGATTCTTCAAATTTAAAAACGGGATCTATCATATTAAGAACTTAGAATATCATATATGTAATAATATATCATTATTTGATTGTAAGTGTGACGAAATTGAAAGAAGACAATTATATATTGGCATAAGAAAATGGGGTCATTACACAAGCACTCAAGAGAGTGCAACCAGCAGGGAAGGATAGGGGGTAGTAGTGCCGACGGGGAACTGTCGACTCAAAGTCATATGAGGTAGAGTGAATAGGGTCCCCACCGGGGGGATGCTTCTAAGAGGTTCTGTTTGGGGGATTGTCGATGGGGACATGGTGGGTTCAGGCAGGGCGAACTCGGACAACAACGTTTTCATCAGGGCCAGCCGGTCCAGGCCAGGGGTGGTAATGACCAGTAGGGTTGAGGCCAGTAGGGCCAGAGGGGAGGAAATTTTATAGGCAGGTGTTTCATATATGGAAAGATTGGCTATAAATGATAAGATTGACCTGATAAAAGTAGGGTTCAGCAATAGTAGGGCGCCCGCCAAAAGCCCTAAAGACCTATTTTCCCCGCCGCCCTCCCAACACTAGCACCCGTACCATCTTTGGTTGTAGCACCAGCCATTCCAGTATCCCCACCCCAGTAGGGGCAGTTACAGTATGGGCGCGTGTATCACGTCCACCAGATGTTGGGGCAGGGCTTTATACATCAGAGTACTTTGCCCTAGGGTTCCCCGGTATTATTTATGATGAAGAGATATGGGTCTTTATACCTGTCTGTGGATTACCGCTAGTTGAATAAAGTCACTATATGGAATAAATATCCGTTTCCTTGAATCAATGACTTATTCGACAAGTTGAGAGGATCCGCCTACTTTTTTAAGAGAGAATTGAGATCCGGGTATCACCAGTTGCGCATCCGGGAGCAGGACGTATCTAAGAATACCTTCTTGATGAGATATGGGTCCTATGAGTTTCAAGTTTTTCCCTTTGGGCTAACCAATGCACCAACTATATTTATGGACTTGATGAATAGGGTGTTCAAAGAGTTCTTGGATCAGTTTGTTATCATCTTTATTGATGACATCCTAGTTTATTCCCAGACTGAGGAGGAGTATTCCAAGCATTTTCTTTGGGTTTTACAGACACTGTGTGAGCATCAATTATATGCGAAGTTTGAAAAATGTGGGTTATGGCTGCGTGATGTATACTTTTTAGGGCATATTATTTATGAGTTGTGGATATCAGTGGACCCGAGTAAGGTGTCAACGGGGAGGGAGTGGGGATAACCCATGACACCGACAGAGGTGCACAGAATCTTGGGGTTAGTTGGGTAATACATACGATTTATTAGAGGATTCTCGAAGATTGTGGGTCCGTTGACTAATTTGACTCGTAAAGGTGTACCGTTTGTTTGCTATGATGCTTGTAAATTGACTTTTGATGAGATTTAGGATAAATTGACTTCAACACCCGTACTTGCAGTTCCCAGGGCTAGAGTGGAGTATCTTATTTTCATTGATGCGTCCTTACAGGGACTTTGGGTGTGTTACTGTAGGAGGATCATGATATAGCTTATGCTTTTCGCAAGCTTAATCTTCCTGGGAGGAATTACCCCACCCATGACTTGGAGTTAACGACAGTTGTGTTTACGTTGTGGATTTGGAGACACTATTTAGTGGGGGAGAGATTTATCCTTTTCACAGATCATAAGTCACTGCAGTACTTTTTCACTCAGAGAGAGATGAATATGCATCAGCGTAGGTGGATTGAATTTATGAAAAGATTATCAGTTTGACATCCAATATCACCTGGGAAAGGCTAACATGGTGGCCGACGCTTTAAGCCGCAGGCCAGTAGGGGATCTAGCTAAAGTTTGGAAGGCAAAATGGATGGAGCTAGGACATCAGGATTCAGTTGCTAGATCATTTATGCGTGTTATGATCATTAAACCTTAGATTGTCACGAGGGTGTTATAGGCACCAGTAGTAGATTATTTTTGTCAGGATCGAATCAAAGAGCTTCTAACTGGGGGACACAAGTCATATTCCATGAGTTCAGAGGGAGGTTTACGATTCAATGGGAGATTGGTTGTCCTTGAGGGGAAGATTTACGACATACAGTGATGGCAGAGTCAAAAGGGTCATGTTTCGCGATACATCCTGGAGGGGATAAGATATACCAAGATATGAGATGAAAATAATGGTGGAGTGGGATGAAGAGAGACATTATCGAGTTTATTTCAAGGTGTACCACTTGTCCATTGGTGAAACTGACCATCAGAAGTCGACAGGGGTTCTACAGACGTTAGAGATCCCAATGTGTAAATAGGAGAGCATTTCCATGGATTTTATTACTAGGTTGCCTACTTTATAGAGAGGTCGCGATTCCGTATGGGTGATAGTGCATCGGTTGACCATGCTAGCTCACAATCTTCCAGTTCGGATTGATTATATTACGGGACAGTATTCCCAAATCTTTATTGCCGAGATAGTGAGGTTGTATGGGGTGTCGTTACATATTATTTCCAACAGGGACAAAATTTTCCATCTCAATTTTGAGAGAGTTTCTAGGAGGCCATGGGTACTTAGTTGCGATTGAGCACAGCTTATCACCCGCAGACGGAAAGGCATACAGAGAGAATAAATTAGATGTTGGAAGATATGGTATGGATGTGTATCCTTGATTTTAGGGGAGGTTGGGACTAGTATCTTCCACTAGTTGATTTTTGTACGGTACGACTTATTTTAGGAACAAATTTCTAATCGAGTCATTTTTTTTGTAATTTTCTTAATTCTGGACAAAATAATACGAGTGTAGGATAGTTTTTATATTGAGATAAATTGAAGCCTACGATAGTTCAAGATTAAAGAATTTGCAAATAAAGGCTTTGAAGAATAAATCAAGTCAAGTTGTATTCTTCATACTCAGTTTGTTCTAGATCGCTCAGGTATGAATGCTTAAAAGAATTAATGTGATTTAGAATTTTGATTAAATAATGGATGAGTTAAAGGTTTTTAAATATTGGGAAATAAATTTAATATTTGTGAAGACATATTTTAATATGAGTTGAAATAATTATTGAAAATTCAAGGATTTAATTTAAAAAATAAACACGCATTTTTGCTATCGCTCAAATGACAGTGTATGTCATCATAACAACATGCACATGTCGCTCGAACGACATGGGCAAGTTGCTCGAACGAGCTGTCGGCTCGGTTTTCATGTTTCAGTTTCGTTGGACTCTTGTTTACTCATAAATAAATACACCTTACTACTAAGATGTTTTCAGGAGAACAGTTTACGAAATTCCCATTAATTTCTTCATCATTCGGAGTTTATTCAAGATCAAATTACACAATTCTATAGTTTGTGATCTTGAACACGTTTGCCGGAACTTAGTTCATCATTGATTACACAATTCCTAACTATGTCCATTGTAAATGCTTGCGGGCGTGCCTTGCTGAAGTTGAGAGTTGCAGTTTTAGAGGGTTCGTGTGGGAGTCCTTTGCTGAGTTAGACTGTGTGTCTATGTGGATTTGCTGCGGTGACTCATTAAAATTTTTTCCATGTTGTAAGTTGTGATTTACTGTTTATAGTTAAATAAAATAGGTTTTACCCCGAAGGTTTTTTTTCCTAAAATTATTTCCTTTACCGCATGCTTTAATTGTTTAATGGATTAAATCACTTAAATGCATGTTTAGGGTTTAAGAAGTTAAAATTGGGATTAACTAAAATTAAAAGAGTTCTTTTTACCTAAAGCACACATTAAAGGGCCTTATCAAATTGGTATCAGAGCACATTGCACTATTTTATTGTGCTTGTGATCCCGTGACTTTAGGTATGCCTTTTGGTGGTTTTGATGATTTCAAAACTCACTCGTTTGAAACTTCTAATTAGAATTCATGCATGAAGTCTGTTGTTAAAAAAATGGTTAAAAAGGATAATTGTGAGAAGTGTCTTTTCTGTGAGGGGTTTGGCCATAGGTTATATGAGTGCCCCACTAAACTTAGAAAGAATTTCAATAAACTAATAAATCGTGTTTCTACCCTTAGTAAGAGTGACCCGGAAGAAAAAACTTTTTATTATAGTAAGCGAGACCTTCCCACCCTTGTGGCTAATCATGTGAGTGATGACGACATACCTTTTCATGATTCTTACGTCGCCACAGGTTGGGATGCCCTATAGAGTGAGGGTGAGGTGAGTGAGGATAAGAGAGACTTGCAAACTGCCTTTAATGAGTTATATGAAGAAACTTTGAATGTAAAGAAGGCAGACTTGAAATTAGAAGCTAAGTTGAAATAATGTGAATTAGAAAATAATAATTCCAATGCTTTAATTGAGGATCTCCGGGCACGTGAGAAGAAAATTAGAGAGAAGCTAGAATATGTCGAGGGTGAGAAAGATAGTCTTCGAGTGTGGATGGAGGCTATGAAAAAGGAACTTCTTGTATTTCAGGATTCTAGGCATTTACTTAAGTCAAGGATAGGTGACTTGAGGAGAAATTAAGAGATTCGAGTAAGGTCAAATTTGATTTGGAAGCTATGTCCGAAAAGTTAAATAAAATCTTAGGAACCGTCTAAATCAAAGATAATAGGTGTGGCACTGTCTTCGATAAACATGTTGCACACGTTCCCAAAATTAAAACCACGCAAGCAAGAAAACCACCTAGGGTCGTTAAGAGAGAGCCACCTAGGAACATTAGAAATAATTGTCCCATAACAAACACTCCCCGCTGTATCTACACTTGCACTCATTGAGGTAGGAGAGGTCATATTAGACAGTTTTGCTAAGATCTTAAAAATGCTCCTAGAAAGTCTAAGAATAAGTCCGTTCCGGTTCTAGAAACCCCCACTCGTCGTTTGACACCTACTTGGGTTAGGATATCAGATTTAGAGTCGTTAGGTATTAGTGTTGGTGATACGCGTGTCATTGCCCGTGGTTCTCCCCATGTTTCATCTTTCGATTAAGCACGTTCGTCGGTCTGTTATACTGTAGTGTGTTATCATGATATATCTTGTCTAGGGTTATAACGTGTATCTAGTTGTATTTTTTTCATTTATTTCAGTCTTATTGAAAAATACAAAAACATTTTTGGTTTTTAAATATTTTTCAGAAAATACAAAAAAAGATTTTATTTTTTAGGTCAAAAATATTTTTTTTAAAAAGAAAAAAAGATTTTCGTTTTTTATGTCATGAGCTTTCATGTTTGATATGGCATATTGGTGTGCTTGGATCCCCGTCATTTCAATATCCATGTGGCTAGGACATTTGGTCATAATTATTGATGCGTTGAATGATCTTAACCATTGTTTTAATGGTTTTTTTCGAAGTTGATATGCATTTGGATTCGACTTTGCATATATGCCATTCTTACACACATGAACGAGTTTATGTGAATGTTTGACATCACATGCATATTTGAGTTTAGCGAGACATTCATATCTCAATTTTGTCATCTATGTGTAAGTACACTTAGGAGGACGTGTGAATATAAGAACCGTTTATGGTGAGGACATAGAATGCATAAATGAAAAAATGAGGAATGTCCACAGGAAAGGGCTGCGAGAGTTAAAAATTAATTCATCATAAAATCCACCGTTTAAAAGAGCCCAAAAGAAAAATATTGGAAACAAAAAAATCATATGCCAAAATTAGGGCCAATAGGATTTCTCTAAGTTGAGAAAATTAGAAACCTTAATAGAACTTGAAAAAGATATATAAATTTGAGGGTGTTCGGATGGAAAAGTAAAAATAGGTTTGCACCACGAATCTTATTATTGAAACATCGCATCATGATGTTATTGTTTGTGGAATCTCTAAAATTCTGTATTTTTGTCCATGTTTCTTGTTTAGTTCATTTAGATCATTCTTAACTATCACATATGCCAACATATTTCTATCAATTTGAGATTCTTGAACGTTTCAATGTGTTGAATTTATGATTCATTTGTTGTAGTACATAATTATTCACTCCATGTCCATGTTTGAGCACATTGATTCTATGTTGGCATTAAACTCACATTGTTTTATTTTATTTATTCTGTTTTGAGTCTTTTTTAGTACTGTTTGGTCTTTCCCTTTTTAAGAAAACAATTTCATTGGAAAAAACCGAAACATTTTTGGGGATGGTTTTGAATGTTTCGTATCTCGTTCAAACAACATAAGTATGTCGTTCAAGCAACTTATCCATGTCGTAAGAAGTGGTCGTTCAAGCGACTATGTATGTCATTCGAGCGACTTATCAAGCAAATCTAGGGTTTCTTTTAAAAATCTTTCATAATCGATTTGTACACTTCGCATCATCCTTCTTCTCTCTCTATAAGCGACCCTTTGAGAGATTTCACAAAAACCACCATTTTCACTGATTCGAAGCTTCGTGTTGCACTTTTGTGATCATACACTACACATGAGTAATCCCCTGGTTCGTGTTACCTCCTATCTCCGTCTTTTCTTTGATTTAAAGATTGAACGAACTTTTGAGTTCGAGGATTACTTTCTTGGTTTGTACCTTTGGTTTTTGCTACCATTGTCACTATTTTCGTCTTCGTATCTTCACAGAGATCGATTCTCACTGATTTGAGGTATTTTTTTTAAAATTTTTCTGCCATGGTTATATCTTTTAGTTGGGTTTTTTTTGGTTTATGATTACAAGTTTTGAGTGAAGTTAATATACACAATGTTTACACTATTTTTCTATTGAATATGTGTATTATTCGTTATCATTTCTAGTTTGGGATAAAAAATCACGTATGAGCTAGGGTTTGTTTGAAATTTTGGGATTAAAACATATAGCACTCACACATAGTTGTTGGTGTTAATGTTTTGAAATCAAATCAGTGTGTATGGTGTTTATGTTGTTTTACTCAAAAATTTCAAGTTTTGTGTGGTTTGGGGCTGCTAGTGTCGATTATGAGCCATTTTTTTGTGTCCCATGTGTGTATTCCAAATTTTATCCACGAAATTTATTTTAATTTTTTTAATATACATTTCTATGGATTTTTTTTGGGATACACACACTAGTGTCATTTTGTTGGGATATTTTAGTTGAGTATTCTATATCTGATTGTCTCTGCTACTGTTGTGGTTGGTGTTCACGGTGGTTTGGTTGGAGTTGTGTACAGAGATAGGTTCATAGCATTTCGGAGTTGGTTACACAGTATCGTTTTTTGTCCCGTTAGCTATGCATCCCAGATGTTGAGGTGCCCCTATTGGCCGTCTCAATGAGAAACCTTCATCTGCTCATGCCCAGCGAGCTAGGGCTATTCAACCTCCCTACTCTGTTATGAAATGGGCTACTTGGGTTCAGTACGAGCACTACAGTATGCTCAGACTCCATATCCGGTCGGTTGTTAGGGAGATAGTTTTTAGGGTTTCGAAGTTCGATCATTTTTCCATACCTCGTTCGATGTTAGGTAAGGGTTGGGATTCTTTATTTGATGCCTATGGAGTCGTATATCCTGATATAGTACGAGAGTTCTTCTATCGTGCTCTACATACTTCATATGGACTTAAGACATCCATATGTGGAGTTCCTATCATCATCACCACTGATATGATAACTGAGATGCTATAAATGCCTCGCGTCCCTGACACTGCGTTCCCCAGGATCATTGATGATGGTCCATCTTATGAGGCTATTCTCTATCACTATTTCTGGGAGATTCCTCTTGAGCGCACTACTATATTTCACCGTCAACTACACTGACCTCTTGAGTTCTTAATCGGGTTGTGCATATTCTATCTATCATAAGATAAATCACACCCAAATAGGATTTGACAATATTTACTTCATGTATGTTGTATCCCAGAGGTGGGATATCGACCTACCAGCCATTCTGCTCCAGGTGATGGCATCTATTACCATTGTCGGTCAAACCCCTGTTCGTCTTGCACTTCCTTATGGGATTCTCATTACATGGATCTATGTATCTGTTGGGGTTCCTGTCTTAGAGGATGACACTTTTCTCTCAGATGTCGCTATGATTGATCTCGTTACATTCATTCATGCAGAGAGTCATCTGAGTGTTGAGTCTAGAGCATGACCTCCACCCACTTAGCGAGCCTCTTCAGGAGATGGATGCACTTCCTAGCAAGCTGGTCCTACTGGTCCTAGTTTTGATATGACTCAGCCTTGAAATTTCACATCGACACCCAAACGCCATATCGAGGAGGATTTTTATACCTTACAGGATAGGTGTCTACTCATGCCAAGATGTTTGATGCGATTATGGCCAGGTTTGATGCTGAGGCAGAGGCCAAAATAGTTAGAGATTCTCAAATAACAATGTACTTTAAGGAGATGAGGAGAAGAGATCATAACAGAGGAGCAAGTTCTTCTGGTTTACGACATTATACAGCTACATACACTGGGGATGCTGCTGATGATTATACACCTGCTAATGTTTAGTACACCGTAGTTGAGACACTATATTTGTGATGTATTGCATTTGAGTTTGTACTTAATGATACATTGATTTTGTCTCATTTGTGATGTAGTCATACTCTCATGGATCTCTAGTTTTATATCAACACATTGAGTTTTGATGACATGGATGTATATTCTTTAAATGATGCAGTCCAGTTGAGGAGGGGTGCATCAGTAGTCACGATCAAGATGGATGGATCCAATGATGTAGTGCTTGAGTGGATCATGAAGAGTGTCAGATCTAGTGTCTACAAATTGAATGAATCCTCGAAGTCACTTCCCTCGAAATCCTCAAAAATAGCTATAGTTTTCTCAATGACTAGTTTCACATGATTCTAGAAGCTTTCGACCCATGAGTAATTGTCTTGGAAAAAGATCTCCATTCCTGGATTTATCTTCTTGTCCACGTGATTATACCACTATTAGAGAAAGCCACAAAAGAAAAAATCTTCACCATATTTAATGGATAGACCATTCAAAGAATCCTTTGAGATAATTATTTTTTATCATTCTCCTCAACCGAGGTTGGTGGAGCATTCTAAGTTCCTCTAATGATGGCTGATAACCCATGCTATATAGAGGAAAGGCCTTCTTCAACACTATGTGTTCTAGTATTCCCCGCTCTCATCATCCTAGCCCCAATCCGAACATGAACTGTATATTCTTGAATATCTGTATCACATTGCCATTGACATGAGGGTTGTGCTCTGGACAGACCCTATCTCTGAAATAATCCCTTATTGGGGATGAAAGTTGTTCGACTCAGAAGCCTGATAGGAGCATATTATTTGCCTCATATCGTATCTCCAGTATCAGGTTATTGGTGCTTGGATTCTCAGTATTATCATCATCGCCTAAGATGGTGATGATCTACCCATTGGCGAAGAACTTAAATTTTTGATGAAAGGAGGAAGATACACCCTTGATACTATAGAGCCATGGTCGTCCAAGCAACAGGTTGAAACAAGATAGAATATCGATGACTTGTAATTCAGTTATGGGATTTATAGGGCCAACCCCTATTATAAGCTTTATGAACACCATCACTTCCAACGAGTATTGTCATAAGCACGCACCGCATCAAAACTCGGATAAAGGTTGCTTACTTTTTATCCCAAGCAGTTGAGGGTTCTTAATGGACAAATATTAGTGCTGACCCGTCGTGAAAAAGTGAAAGAGGGACTGTCTTTCTTATGACATTTATAGAGATATTGAGAGCATAGTTATGATTTGGACCAAACTTAGGGATTTATTTTTCGAAGAAGGATAGCATCCTAGAAGAGGTTAGAGACCCGACCAAGTTCACGGCTTCTTTTAGGGTGGTAGAAGGAGGGACTATGGGGATGGTGAGTAGTTTAATCAAGGAATTTTGGTGTAGTTAGGAAGACATAAAGAGTCCCCACAAAGTGATGTTATCCTGAGTTTTCTTTACTAATCGAGAATCGTGGTCTCTTAGAGGGTCATTTCTAGCATAAGGAGTTTCTCAACACCCTTTACCTTATTCTTCTTTGCTGATTGAGGGTTCAGAACCTAGTAATGCCTCCCAGATCTAGTCACATGGTTCACAGAAGAGGGATAAAATGGAATCCTATGTCTTCTTTGTAAGGACACAAATTTCCAATTGAGTCCATATATAGTTTTGGCTCAATTCCGGACAAAAACATTTATTCATATGATAGTATTTATTGTAATATTCTCAAGCCTATGAAGTGTATGTTGAAGATGTAGCGGCAAAGAATTTAAAGCTTCATCAAAATGCCGGTTTGCGTGCCTCGTTTCTACGTCATCAACTAAGGTTCTATGCTCCCAAGGTATGAATGTAATTATATTTATATAGGAGCTTGGAACAACTTGTATTGGATGTTAGGTGAAATAAAAAACTACATTTTATTTTCAGAAAGAATCAAACAGAACTTTAATATTAGTATATAAAAGTTTATGGGCCAAAATCGAATTTTTCAATCTTTCTGGTCGTTCGTTAGAAATGTCGTTCGAACGAGTTTTTTCGTTCGAACCAGATTTCATTCGAACGAGTTTTGTCGTTCGAACCAGGTTCGTTCGAACGAGTTTTGTCGTTCGAACCAGGTTCGTTCGAACGAGTTTTGCCAACGACCCTAACTGGTCAGTCGTTCGATATGTCGTTCGAACGAATGTTCATTCTAACGAGGTATCTAACGAACTTCTAACGAGCCCAGGCTGGTCACTCGTTAGAAGTCTCGTTCAAACGAGAATCACGTTCGTTCGAACGAGATTCCGGCGGGAATAGTTATTTGGCAGTTTTTTGCAGTTTTTCCCCACTCCTCCACTTGGTTTTCAACCAACTTTTTTCATACATTATTATGTGCGGGAAACACATTTTCCAAGACAACTTTTCCAACTTAGTTTATCTCCTAGAGAGAGTTTGAGAGCAAAAATAGTTTTAGGAAAATGTTCAAGTTTTGAGTGTAATTCTTTCAAGAAAAATTTCATACACACTCTAGTTTACACCCAATTGTTTATCCAAGTTTCTATATAAATATTAAATGCTTGGAGATAGTTTTGGCACCGGTTTCTCTACACCATTCAAAGAGAGTTTTAGTCGGTGTGCCTAATTGCCCGATCGGTAGGAGTTCGAGACCGCGGTGGAGCTCCGTTGGTTATCCGCTAATTAGAGGTCGATACAAGAAAAAGCATCACGGCTTGAGAGGGTTCGAGTTTAGGAAGTAAGTCTTTTGTCTTGTATTTTGTAATACCGTTTTTAGTGGATTTGAGTCTAGGGCCGTCCCGAGGTTTTTCCCGTTAGTGGGTTTTTCCTTGTACATCGCAGTGTAGTGTGACTGTTGATTTTATCTTGCTCTATATCACATAGAACGCATGCTAGATTAATTTCAAGATAAAATTTGGTTTTACAATCACACAAATTTAAATTGGGACTTTAATTTAATATTGGATAAAATTGTGTAATTCAAGTCACTTGCATTAATTTGGTTTGGCCTAACTTGGAAATATGAACAATCATAATTTAGGCAAATTCTAGGACTTGAATTTTGTTTTAATTTGTTTCTTAAGATATTAAAACTCTGCCTTGTTTATTTATTGAACCATCACTTATATTCTCTTCCACATTTATTTAAAAGGAAATTATTTTTTAACTGGCCATTATTCAAAACCCGGGGATTCCACTCCTCTTCAAATTGGTATCAGAGCCAAAAACGATAAATTATTTCGTTAAAGATCCTTTAATTTTTTGGCGAAATATGGATTTTTCCCCATTTTCAAAATTTCCTATTTTTGATGGTTCTAACTATGCGTATTGGAAAGCGTGTATGAAATCGGCACTTAAATCTATCGATGAACGTGTTTGGATGTCTATTGTTACCGGGTACTCCCCACCAACTCATCTAATTGAAAATGAATGTGTTCCCAAACCCATCGATAGATGGACCGAAAATGAGTTTAAGCTTGCAAATTTTAATTCCCGTGGTTTAAATGCCTTATTTAGCGCTGTCGCACCGGATGAATTCCGACGTATTATGACGTGTGAAACCGCTAAAGAAGCTTGGGATATTTTACAATTAACTCATGAAGGAACTAGTGTCGTTAAAGCTTCAAAACTCCAAAACCTCACCACTCAATTTGAAACTATCAAAATGGATGAAAAAGAAACTTTTGATAAATTTTATGCTAGACTTTCTGATATTGTTAATTCATCCTTTAACTTGGGAGAGAAAATACCTGAAGACCATGCTGTAAAGAAAATTTTAAGGTCCCTACCCGATAGATTTATTCCAAAGGTGACCGTTTTGAATTCTTTACCCACTTTAGCCTCTACGAAATTAGAAGAGCTTGTAGGTGATTTACAAACCTATGAACTGGATATGTTTCCCTCTAAAACTGAAAAGAAAATTGAAAAGGGTGTTGCTTTAAAAGCCCGAAAAGAGGTCAAACAAGTAGTAGAGAGCGATAGTGATAGTGACTCGGAAGACATGGCTTTGTCTGCTCGTAAATTTAGAAAATTTCTTAAATTTAACAAAGATAAAGTTAAAAATGATTTTAAGAAATTTGATTCTTCTAAACATGATAAAAGCGAGAAGATTTCTAAAGCCGAGAAAATCCCTAAACCTAGTAATGAACATTTAGATAGGGACGAGTCTAATAAGAGTTTTGGTTGTGAAGGTTATGGCCATAGGGCTTATGAGTGCCCCACTAAACTAAGGAAAGATGGTAAGCGGCCTATTTCATATAATGCTACCCTTAGTGATAGTGATAAGGAAGAAAAGCCCGATTCCCCCACTAAGAAAAATTTTGTGGCTTTCATGGCTAGTCATGTGAGTGATAATGAGAACTCATCGATTGATGACACGATTGCACATGCCACTTCCAAGGTCATTGTCCATGATTCCCTTGTTTTTAATGATAGTGAGAGTGAAGAAGAAAGTGAGAGTGAAAATGAAGAAGAGGTTGATGTGAGTGAACTTCAAAATGCTTTTCATGAATTATATAAAGAATCTATTAATTTGAAAAGAACTAATTTGAAGTTAGAAGCTTGTTTAAGAAAGAGTGTCAAGGTCGTTGATGATAGTGCCTTAATAGAATACCTTAGGACGCATGTGAGGACTCTTCAAGAGAAGCTTGATTATGTAGAAGGCGAAAGAAATAGCCTTAGGTGTTTAATGGAATCCTTGAAAAAGGAGATTCTTGCTTTTGAAGAGCGAAATGTTTTACTAGAATCTAACATTGTTGAATTGGAAAATAAATTAAAAGATTCTAGTATTGTCAAATTTGATTTGGAATGTCGTTCAGAAAAACTAGATAAAATGTTAGGAACGGTCCAAATTAAAAATGACACTTGTGGTTTAGGCTTCAATCCTTGTAATGAATTTACTCATAAAGCCCAAACCAATGTTTTAGGATAATCAACTAGGAATACCTTTAAAGATCAATCCTTAAGTAAATCTTTTCGACATGTTCTCATTTGTACACATTGTGGTCGACAAGGTCATCTTAGGAAATTTTGTTTAGATCTTAAACGAATTCATACAAAATCCCATTGTAAAGTAACCACGATAGCTAACGTTCTTACACCCCTAGATAGTAATTCTTCATTAATTTGGGTTAGGAAATCCGACTTGGTTGCCTTACAAAATAGGTATTTTGATTCTCATTTACTTACACATGCCTCCTCCCTTGCTAAATCTAAAGGATAAATGTGTTAGTGTTTGCATACTTTAGCGTTTGTACTTCATGCTATATTCATATGCTAAATGTATGCTTGTTTAGTCATTTTCTAGTCATTGCTTTATTTCATATCACATGCTAGAAATTATGACTTGTTTATCTTTTTGTATTATATTTTGTGTTTGAATCGACTGCATAATATAAAAAGATTTTTGTTTATCATTTGTGTTTTATTTATTTCATTTAAGCTTAATGAAAAATACAAATGATTTTTGTTTGTCCTTTTGAGTAAATATCTATTTTTGATTAAAAATGTTAAAAACTCAAAAAGATTTTTTTTTTGTGTATTTTAGTTTGACACACTTTATGTGGCATATATTTGTGTTTGAATCCTATCGTTTACGCTTCCATGTGGCTAGAACTTTTGGTTTAGATTTTCAATCCTTAAAATGTTCTTTACCATGTTTTATATGGAGTAGTTGGATTTTGTATTGTTTAAATGGATTCTATTTCTATATGCCTCTTTTCACACATGCACGAGCTCTTTTGAAATCTTAATGTCACATGTTATATTTGAGCTTTTTGAGGTGTTCTCCTATCAATCTAGTCATCTACATATCCTTGACCTAGGAGGACTAGTGCATGTCAAAATCCGTTGCATGTGAGATTTGTTTGAAAAATGAAAACATGATAAATTCATATATGCACGGGGAAGGGCTCCAAAAGGATGAATTAAATCCTTTGCGATAGTAAGCCACCGTTGATTGGATCTAAAAGAAATACGTGATCCAAAGGCCTAAAAACAGAATATATGGCATTAAAAAGTGAATAAATTGCCAAGGCCTATGTTTGATTGATATATTCATTCAACATCAATATAAATGCAAATTGAGGGAGGATTGGATGGTATATCAACGGTTTGCACAATGTCCGTTTATCCTAGTTGTCTTTAATGTCATGACTCTATTTGGTTTGTAGAATCATCATCATGCTAGGCTTGTATGCATTGTGTATGTTTGTTCATTGAGTTCAATCTTTATATTGTCACATGAGGTTATATTTAACTGTGATGAAGTTTGCAATCAAATGAGAACTCCGTGAGCGTTTATTAAGTGTTTGGGTCTAAATTTATCTGTTACTAGTACACACCCTTACACTTCCGTTTCCATATGACACATTTTTGCCATATGAGTGTGCAAACTTATTGTATTTTGTGTCATGTGTGTGCTTATATCTATCTATATATGCACGTACTTATTGGTATATTTATAGTATATATATATATATGATATTTGTTTGTCTTTGCCTTGCTTTAATTGCCCATATGCTTTCATGCCTTATCACTTTAAGCTTTCACATGCTGTTTATTAGTTCTTTATCCTTTGCCTATTCCCGAACAAAAAGGGGGAGAATGATGATAGGGGGAGAAATGGTATCTAATCCTATTATTATCGTATCTTCGTTTGAGGGAGATTTATCTTAGGGGGAGACGTCTTTCTAAGTAGGTCATGCGTTTAAAGGGAGAATTAATTTAGGGAGAACTTTAATTAATTGCATTTAATATTTTGATATTCCCTATGCATTTGATGAGTTTGCTTAAGTGTGCAGGAATTATTCTAAAAGCGGCATCTTTCTATGGCAAAGCGTTTTGATCCTTGGGTTGAGTCAAGATTGGGCGGGTTATGTTTTGAGTCTAGCAGAGCTTGACGGCCCTTTAGGATTTTTATTTGGTTTTTTTCCCGGAATAGCCAAAGGGGGAGATTTGTAAGGACACAAATTTCCAATTGAGTTCATATATAGTTTTGGCTCAATTCCGGACAAAAACATTTATTCATAGGATAGTATTTATTGTAATATTCTCAAGCCTATGAAGTGTATGTTGAAGACGTAGCGGCAAATAATTTAAAGCTTCATCAAAATGCCGGTTTGCATGCCTCGTTTCTACGTCATCAACTAAGGTTCCATGCTCCCAAGGTATGAATGTAATTATATTTATATAGGAGCTTGGAACAACTTGTATTGGGTGTTAGGTGAAATTAAAAACTGCATTTTATTTTCAGAAAGAATCAAATAGAACTTTAATATTAGTATATAAAAGTTTCTGGGCCAAAATCGAATTTTTCAATCTTTCTGGTCATTCGTTAGAAATGTCGTTCGAACGAGTTTTTTCGTTCGAACCAGATTTCGTTCGAACGAGTTTTGTCGTTCGAACCAGGTTCGTTCGAACGAGTTTTGCCAACGACCCTAACTGGTCAGTCGTTCGATATGTCGTTCGAACGAATGTTCGTTCTAACGAGGTATCTAACGAACTTCTAACGAGCCCAGGCTGGTCACTCGTTAGAAGTCTCGTTCGAACGAGAATCACGTTCGTTCGAACGAGATTCCAGCGGGAACAATTATTTGGCAGTTTTTTGCAGTTTTTCCCCACTCCTCCACTTGGTTTTCAACCAACTTTTTTCATATATTATTATGTGCAGGAAACACATTTTCCAAGACAACTTTTCCAACTTAGTTTATCTCCTAGAGAGAGTTTGAGAGCAAAAATAGTTTTAGGAAAATGTTCAAGTTTTGAGTGTAATTCTTTTAAGAAGAATTTCATACACACTCTAGTTTACACCCAATTATTTATCCAAGTTTCTATATAAATATTAACTGCTTGGAGATAGTTTTGGCACCGGTTTCTCTACACCATTCAAAGAGAGTTTTGGTCGGTGTGCCTAATTGCCCGATCGGTAGGAGTCCGAGACCGCGGTGGAGCTCCGTTGGTTATCCGCTAATTGGAGGTCGATACAAGAAGAAGCATCACGGATTGAGAGGGTTCGAGTTTAGGAAGTAAGTCTTTTGTCTTGTATTTTGTAATACCGTTTTTACTGGATTTGAGGCTAGGGCCGTCCCGAGGTTTTTTCCCGTTAGTGGGTTTTTCCTTGTACATCGCGGTGTAGTGTGACTGTTGATTTTATCTTGCTCTATATCACTTAGAACGCATGCTAGATTAATTTCAAGATAAAATTTGGTTTTACAATCACACAAATTTAAATTGGGACTTTAATTTAATATTGGATAAAATTGTGTAATTCAAGTCACTTGCATTAATTTGGTTTGGCCTAACTTGGAAATATAAACAATCATAATTTAGGCAAATTCTAGGACTTGAATTTTGTTTTAATTTGTTTCTTAAGATATTAAAACTCTGCCTTGTTTATTTGTTGAACCATCACTTATATTCGCTTCCGCATTTATTTAAAAGGAAATTATTTTTTAACTGGCCATTATTCAAAACTCGGGGATTCCACTCCTCTTCATTCTTCTATCTCGGGATGTTCGACCACTTTGTTTATCTCTTTTAGTATATCTTCAAATAATATCATTCCATATAAAATGACTACTAGGCTAATTTTTTGGGGCTTTTCACTTCATCTGAACTATCGAATTTATCCCCTATCTGGTGGGAACGATGTCATCTTTCCATGGGAAGTCAATGCACTCTATAACCTCATCAGCCACTTCGTATAGATCCTCCCACTCAAAAGGGAGATGTAGAAGTGAAGGGACAAAGCTCCCTTGTAGTTTCAAAACATAAAGTAGGTTGGACACAAATTTTATCAATTTACTAGAATAAGTCTGCCATAATCTAGACGACTACATCTAAGATGACTTCATTAGCGGGTACTACCTAATTATTTGACTTACGAGCTAACCTTCGGGCTTCCATGAACAATTTGCTGAACTTTTGGCAGTCAATGGTCATTTCTTAGGCCAATTTCAACTCGAACTCTGGGAGTTGGTTCAGTATTGCTGGAAATTCCATATCTTTTCCCCCTGGAACGAGTATGAACGATCATACATGCACTTGTAAGAAGTGATAGGGCCTGATAGGCAAAGCAAGTAGGGTGTAGGAGAAAATATGGGTAAACTTTGAGGGGCTTAGGAAAATATATGGGTATGATGGGTGATTTACTAGGTACAATCTGGGTAGATGGGTCAAATTTTTTCATCTTCTTCTAGGAAGATAGCATTTGCATGATTTGGTAGTGGACTATGAGTAGCTTTTGGCATAGGATTGGTTGGCGGGGCGATGGTACCCTGGTCAATCAGACCTTGGACTATATGCCAGAGATGGAAGAACTGATCATTGGTGTGATCGACAGTTTGGTAAAAATTACAATAGGCATTGGGTTTGAAAGTTTTAGGAAGTGGGTTTGGTAATGGATGAATGTCTAATGGCTTGATAAGATTTTTGCTTAAAAAGACTTGGTAGACTTTGGAGATTGAAGCTTGAAGCTCGGTGTTAGGAATTATAGTATCTGCAAGCTTCTCATATATTTTGGTGCCCATGAAGTGGCACACTGAGAGATGTTCTTGATGGTTAAAACTGTGGTATTGGCAGGCTTCCCATAATTTCTGGGAGTGAACTGTCCAGATACTTTCTTTGACTCAACTTCTTTCTTGGCAAGACTTTCTAGAATCTCTACTCCTGCTTTCGGGAGGGCTCAGAAATGGGGGTAATACTATCCTCCCATTGTCGATCAAACATGGGGTAAGAAGTTTTTCTTCATAATTCTAAGTTGTTCCTCTTCGAAAGGTCAGTTGGTCATAGTGGCCGCTTTTTCTCTCCACCTTGCTATGAAATTATTGATAGTTTCCCTGGGATTCTACTTGATAAGGTCTAAATCAAGGCATGTAACCTCCAACTCCTAGTTGTACTTATACTGCGACATGAATTCACGGACAACATCCTCCCAACTGCGAATTTTGGATTCTTCGAGGGATAGGAACTAGCAAAGAGCATTCTCCGTCAAAGTGAGTTGGAACATTTGGGCCATTATTTCCTCGAAGGCACCTAGGAGAGTTATGGCTCAGTTGTAACTTCAAAGATGAACAATTAGAGTCCCACTACCCCCAAACTTCTTAATGTTGGGTATCTTAAACTTTTTTGGTAGCCTTGCTTTAGGGTAGGGAGACATATGAATGTAATCCATCTTATTCCCAGAGATTCGGATATGGTCAAAATTCTTGGTCAACAGCTTAAGGTCTTCCTTGACCTTGTTCAACTCATCTTCCTTAGAATAAATATGTATTAGTAGGTTAGCCCCTGGCTGGGTAGGATTCGGCATTAGGAGATGAGTTACCGATGGCCCATTAGTAGGAAGGGCACTTGGAGCATGCTGATATTATTTCGGGATCCAAATAGGCTTAGGTATGGGCGGACACATAGAGCGATGGAAAAGTACCTCATGATCTTTGGGAATAGGGACTCATTTTCATTGCATCTCATGAACCTCTATTTAATGGTTTTAAATCTTGGCAATAAGTTGGACTAGGACCGTCATCAAATCAGGCTACACATTTGGTACTTGGTATGAATTCTCCATGGAAAGCAGGTGAAGGTGGATTCCAAACTCGACGGAAGTAGTGAGAGAACTGATGAAACTTCAGGGCGATTTGACAGAGGATTGAAGCCAATAGGGAGCCAGGCCAAGGGTCGAGTATGCAATCGACCTGAGAAGGAAAATGATTCAATTTTTTTTAAAAGGGAAGAATATTTTGGAACAAAGAGAAAAATATTTTTGATATTTTTTGGAAAGGGAAGGATAAAATATTTTTGGTATATTTTGAAAAGAATGGGGAATTTTTTTTTGACACGTTTGTTAAGAAAGGAGGGAAAAACGAGAGAAGAGTCTCAACATGATTATTATTATGTTTAAGTTTTCACTTATATTAGGTTTACCTAAATGTAAAATAAATACCGGACACGACGTGAGCCTGGGAAAAATTGGGTCTGAAAAATGTTTAAAACACGGTTTGACTTATTGCCAAGCTCATGGACAGGGTCCAAAATTTTGGCAGCATGCCGACCCGACATTTCGACAGAGTTTTGGGTAGTAACCAGCAAACTAAATATGAGTGCCCTAGGTTTGACGCCTAAATGAGGGTATGAATTTGTTGGGTTAGTGAAAAGGTTCCCCCTTTGGCATGGCTTCTATGATACACGTCTTTCTTTTTAGGGCAATCGGTATATGTGGACAAGCCATTTAATATACCCGAGTCTTTGTGAATTGCCTCACTATATACCTCATGGGGATTGTATGTGTGAGTGAAAATTTGATATACTCGATGTACGTGAATGAAGTTCCCGCTATGTACCTACTATCATGACTTCGGTCAAGTGGTACGATGCAGGGGGAACCGTTGACCGGGTGGAAAAACTGAGCGTCCGTGTAATACGCTAGTCGTTGTTATCGGCTTCCAACCTCAATACAAAAAAAACTAAACTTGTAACTACACTCTTAAGGAGTATAGTGGCGAGTCTGGGTATCAAATCCACAGGGAATGTTTGATAGAATTTAATTGATTTATTACTTCTAAAATAAAAGTGAAAAAGATGATGATGGTTGAAGACGAAAAAAATAAAAAAGTTAACTATGCATGCATGAGCAAACTAATTAAGATAAATGAGAAAGTAGGTTGGAATACAATCCCCTAACCCTAGTAATTTACCGTGTAGAATACTAGAATTGAAAATTATAAATTTGAATGAATCCAGTCTTTATAGATCCTAAGCATTACGTATATGAGGTTCAAGCCCGCACCAAACTAAATCAATGGTAAATATAAAGCGGTGCAAAATAATTATACGCACATCGTATTCTTAAACATCCCAAGTACCTAGCGCAAGAGAGATTAAAAGATCTACAATGGTTGTAAAATTTGTCTCGCACGAATTTTTCAAATTTTTAATTTAAATTCTATTTTCTACATAAGTAATTTACATTGGGATGGGTTCATGCATCCCAACCCTTAAAAACTTAGCTAGACATGATTTTTCTAGAAAACAAATTCATACCAATACATGGGATTATGAATCTAGAATACATTGGTAACAAATTGCAAAACAATTGAGAATTGAATTGAAAATAAAATTGAGAATAAATAAGAGAATGAAAAAATGATACTTGTATTCAGCAATAGGGAAAAGAGATGAACTTGAATCAAGAAAAATTCTTCTTCTTCAAACTTACAAAAAGACTCTCTAAAATCTAATTCTCTCTCTAAAATTCTATTCTACTCTCTATAATTTGACTCCCTTGGAAGGATGTAGGGCTTGGCCTTTTATACACCAAAAAATAACTCTTCCCATGCCTCTCCATGTTTTACAACTAATAAAAACGAATTAAACAAGAAATTTCAAGAGTTGTCTCTTCAGCTTCCAGAATTAATTTCAACTTTTGACTTTCTGTCTCCAACTTTAAATGGGCATTACTTCTTCACCATAGCTCGGATTGGGGTGACGTTTTTTCCAATGTTCTTGTAACTTAGAGCTCTTCAACTCTCTAGCTTTACCCACCACTGGAATATATATGTAAAATTATGAAAATTCCCTTCAACTCCCAATTTCTTGGTTTCTTTCACTGTTTTGAGTTCTCCTTCGCGCTAACTTGCATGAAATACCTATAAAGCACATGAGAAATACACAAAACACGAAATACTTGCCAAAAGAGGTTAGTAGCATAAATACGAGACAAATCCAATCTATTTACACTGCATGGGATCATAAAAATACCGAAATTAAGGGGATAAATGTGAAGAATATGTGCCTAATCACACCCCCTAACTTAGAACTTTGCGCGTCCCGAGCAATGTAAATGAATCCTATCAAGGCTCAACTCTTGAAAATATTTGTATTGGGATAGAAATCCTTTTTCGCTGTCAATCAATTGCATTTAGCGTATGCAACAAGACTTTAAACCCCTAGGTTACCCTAATAGGACGAGTTTTGTCTCGTGAGGGTTTGCAGTGAATATAACCACAAAATTCTTTATTGACTCAAATAAATATCAAAATACTTAAAAATTGTACAATTTAAACTTTTCGAAAAATAATCACCATAAATTCATATTTAAATGTCTCAAACCATAGTGTGTGTGTGCAAAGCCAGAAATTAAACCTCAAATTTCCACCGATTGAGCATTACGTTACTTTTCGAAAATTCATTTTGATTCAAATTCTTATGGATGCACTCACAAACGAATCACTCGGATTATGGCTATTCTCTCGGTATGCATGATATAAAGAGTAGATATAATGGACACAAATTCACGCATACAAAATTGAAAAGAAGGAAATATATGGTGAAAAGATCTCATCATCGGAACACAGTTATTAGGAAACGGGAAATATCATCTCTTAATGACACCATTTAATCTCTCATACTATTTTTTTGTATCTTAGCTCTCCACGCAGTAATCAATTTTACCATTCAGACTCGGTTAGGACTTTTCGGGTAAAAAAGTGTAAAGGGTAAAATTGGGAATTGGCGGATTGTTCGGAATTGGAAAATGTCCTGATGACGTCCATTTGTGCTTTTTCGGGCATTTGCTCATTTTTCTCTTTTCTTTTTGTATTTTTCATTTTTTCTTTTCTTTTTCTTTTCTTTTTGTATTTTTTTCTTTTTCTTTTCTTTTTGTATATTTTTTTTTGTTGTTGAGAATATCTATTTTTTTCTTGCCCTTTTTTGTTGCACTTTTCAGACATAATGAATATTCCATTTTCACAATTCCGGGCTAATTCGATTTTTTCAGGTTACCAAACGAAAAGGATAAATTTTATTCGGCTCAATTGGGTTATCAAAGGGATAATTTTTCACATCTTTTTATGGCCAATATTTTTGGGTAACAAACGAAGGCCTACTTCATTGTCCAAATTGCTAATCACATTACCATATGCATCTCGAGATTAATTAAGCTTAGAGATATATTTAGCACGAATTTTAAGACAACATTTCATACATTTCCCATAACCGATCAAAACAAAGAATTGAGATCATCAACGACTTAATAAAATGCTGAAAAGAACTTTGATTTAATCATAAACTCGGATTGATTTTAAAACTCAAAAAAAATTGAAAGGCTCGAAATCTCACCGGGTTTGATCAATCTCCACACTTATTCATTAAGTCGTCAATTTTCTTTCAATTTCCATCTTTGGTCAATTTTGGCATAGTGCATTATGATTGTTAACAATTTGAGACTTCAAACAGAATAAAGGTGATATTTTTGAAAAATTTAAATTCCAATTTTTATATATTTTTGAACAAAAATATTTTTTGCTTTTCAAAAAAAAATTTCAATATTTTTTTTTGTCATTTTAAAAATTTGAAAAGTTTTAGAAAGACGCACTTATCACCCCCCCCCTAACTTAGACTTTTGCATTGTCCTCAATCAAAAGGATTAAAATCTAAAGAAGAAAAAGAATAAGTGCAACAAATAAAATAAGAAAATTATTAAAACGCAACAAGACACTATAAAACACTTATACATGACTCAAAAATACAACAAAAATCACCCCATACGCGTCGGGGGTGCGACGACCTCTCATCTCTCTCCACAAATCACCCGACCCCTTTCACTGGGTACGATGCGCTCCTCGTCTCTCCCGTCTTACCATCATATGTGAATAGCCGGAACAAATTGGGCCCGTTCCCATAGATAAAGGAAAGACCGAGAGATGCATTATGATAAACCGAAAAAGGATCCTCTTGTTGCATAGCACGTGGGTTGGTCTCTAAGTCGAACGAGATTTGAGTCATATCTTCAAGTACCTCCGAAGACTCAAATGGTATGGGTGGATGTTTGGTAAGGAGGAATGCATCAATTCTATTGTCCCACTCGCTTTCGTCTAAATGACGAAATGAGGCCCAGAAAGATTGGACTTCAACATTTAGGCGTGCATCCACCTGTCCGAACTCGCTCTCAAACTCTACTAGGCTCAACTCCTCGAGCTCTCTATCTTGCTTGGTGTCCTAAACCTGCCTTTCGTGCTCACTCGCAAAATTATAGGGTGGTGTGGGTGGGTGGTAATCGAGGAGAAATGTATGGATAGTGTCCTGCCATTCGCTTTCCTCTAAGTATTTCGACGAGCCTCTCCCGACACACTCTAAATCTCCTCTTTCACTCTTGTTCATGGGCTAACTCATGCTCTCGAATGCATTAACTAAACATACCTCCCCTACCTTGCTCTCGATGTTGCAACCACTCCTCTCACTCTGCACAACACAACCTTCCCCTAATGGCTCTTCCTTGTAAGTTCTTTCTTTCTCATGTGCCTCCCCCAAAAGATCCAACCCTCGCGGTTCCCCTTCATCACTCTCTCTCTTGGAATTATTAAAGATATTTGTTTCGAGGGTCATGTTCCCAAAAGTTAATTGCATACGCCCACTTCGTGTATTGATAAGAGCATTAGCTGTAGCTAAAAATGGGCGACCAAGGATAACGGGAACATGATTACTTTGGAGAACGGAGGGTTCTTCGTCCCATATGACAAAATCCACCGCGAAGTAGAAAGTGTCTATTTGGACAATCACATCCTCAACAATTCCCCGAGTAAGCTTCAGAGAACGATCCGCGAGCTGGAGAGTCATATTTGTGGGCTTAAAGGCCCCCAGTTCAAGTTTCCTATAGATGGAATAGGGAATAATGTTAACACTCGCCCCTAGATCTATTAGAACTCTCTCGATTCGGTTCTTCCCCATGATACACGAAATAATGGGTGCACCCGGATATTTATATTTTAATGGAAAGTCACTCGACAAGACTGCGCTGACATTTTGGGCCAAAGAGACATTATGGTTTACCTTTAGCTTGCGTTTCACCGTGAGTAAGTCCTTAATAAACTTAGCATACGTGGGAATTCTCTATATAGTCTCGAGAAAAGTTAAATTAATTTTTACTTTCTTAAGGACTTCCAGAACTTCATCACGGGAGGTCGTTTTGGAGTGAGAGACCAACCGTTGAGGGTATGGGGTAGTGGTGGGGGTGATGGCCTTGGTTCCACTAGTGTTTTCCTCCTCCTCACTCTCAATTAAAGGGGCATCTTCGGCCTCTCTTGTGCCGAGCGAAACCTCTTTATATTTAGATGCATTGTGTGGGGGAGGTGACAAATCAACTACTCTCTCACTACGTAGAGTGGTAATAGCGCTACATTGCTCTCGATGGTCGTGGGATGTAGTGCCAATACTGGTTTATCCTTGGGGAGGTCGTTAGTTTTGAGCAGGAAATTTGCCCTTCTCTTGGACATTCGATTTAGTTTGCAACCTTGATATGCTAGTATGTATTTCATTGAACATTCGATCATACTTAGCACTGTTCTCCTTTTGAGATTGGATGAGGTGATTTAAGTTGTCCTCAAGAGATCGCCTCGATGGAGTAACATATGAACCAGGAGATGGTGATTGCATGAGGGCTGGATATGTGTTAAACCAGGATGATTCCTCCAAGATGAATTGTACGTGTTTCGCTGGGGCGTACTAAAATGTCCTCTAACCCCTCCTATAGCTTCCACTTACTCAGTTTACATTGCATTGTAAGCGGGTATTACCGGACATCCTTTGGTAGAATGACCCACCGCACAAATGGCACACATCTCTTATTTTTTAGCTGAGATATGTCCAGTAGATTCTCTAAACTGAACCTCAAGGATGTCTCTTATCCTCTTTTCAAACTGATCAAGTCGACGGTCTAACAAAGTGTCCTTATGCAATTGATAAATACCGAAAGTAGCAGGAGTGTTGGACACTTGTCGATGTCTGTTTTGGCTGTTGGGGTCAGAAACATCCCATGATTGCATAGTCTCTGCTATGTATTTCAAATGAGCCTTAGCGTCGCTCGAGTCTAATTCCAAAAATGGTCTTTCGCACATTGTCTGCACGAGTTGTTTAGACGCCAAAGTAAGCCCTTGATGAAAGAACGAAATGAGATGATGTTTCTCAAACCCATGATGCGGGCAAGCGCTAACTAACTCCTGAAAACGTTCACAACACTTATCAAAGGCTTCATTGTCATTTTGGAAAAACCTTTGGATTTGAGCCTTGACAGAATTGGTTTTGTGTTGCGGAAAGAACTTTGAGAGAAACTTAGTCTGCATATCTCTCCAGGACAGAACATAATTCGGGGGTAGAGACCATAGCCAGGTCTTAGCTTTATCCTTTAAGGAAAAATGGAAAATCTTTAATCGGATAACATCTTGTGGGCAGGCTTGATCACCAAACGTCTCACATGTATCTTCGAATTCTCGAATATGGAGATATGGCTTTTCAGAATCCATACCATGAAATGTAGGAAGAATTTGAATCATCCCATTTTGAAAGTGGAACTGGCCGGCATTATACGGAAGTAAAATGCAACCAGGGGTTACAGTTTCTTCCGAAAATAAAAGATCTTTCATGGGAAGATATGGTATCTCTTCCTCTCTAGCACCAGCACCAACACTACCGTGCACAGACATATTGCTACCCAACGATTCAGAACCCTCACTCAGTGTTTGACTTAAAAGTGTGGAGTGTCGGTAGTATGAGAATTGTCAGAGTTAGCTTCAGTAAGGGGATTTTCGTGAAATTAGGTTGGAGACAACGGAGGAGTTTGCATGAACAACTTATGAAAGATGAGATGAGATATATTTTTTTTTTAATGAATCAAATTAGAATTAAATTCACTCTCCTAAATGTCACCTTAGTCTCCCCGGCAACGGCGCCATTTTGACCAGGTGGAAAAACCGAGCGTCCGTGTAATACGCTAGTCGTTGTTATCGGCTTCCAACCTCAATACAAAAAAAACTAAACTTGTAACTACACTCTTAAGGAGTATAGTGGCGAGTCTGGGTATCGAATCCACATGGAATGTTTGATAGAATTTAATTGATTTATTACTTCTCAAATAAAAGTGAAAAAGATGATGATGGTTGAAGACGAAAAAAAATAAAAAAGTTAATTATGCATGCATGAGCAAACTAATTAAGATAAATGAGAAAGTAGGTTGGAATACAATCCCCTAACCCTAGTAATTTACCGTGTAGAATACTAGAATTGTAAATTATAAATTTGAATGAATCCAGTCTTTATAGATCCTAAGCATTACGTATATGATGTTCAAGCCCGCACCATATGAAATCAAAGGTAAATATAAAGCGGTGATAAATAATTATACGCACATCATATTTTTAAACATCCCAAGTACCTAGGGCAAGAGAGATTAAAAGATCTACAATGGTTGTAAAATTTGTCTCGCACGACTCTTTCAAATTTTTAATTTAAATTCTACTTTCTACATACGTAATTTACATTGGGATGGGTTCATGCATCCCAACCCTTAAAAACTTAGCTAGACATGATTTTTCTAGAAAACAAATTCATACCAATACATGGGATTATGGATCTAGAAAACATTGGTAACAAATTGCAAAACAATTGAGAATTGAATTGAAAATAAAATAGAGAATAAATAAAAGAATGAAAAATTGATACTTTGCATTCAGCAATAAGGAAAAGAGATGAACTTGAATCCAAAAAAATTCTTCTTCTTCAAACTTACAAAAAGACTCTCTAAAATCTAATTCTCTCTCTAAAATTCTATTCTACTCTCTAGAATTCGACTCCCTTGGAAGGATGTAGGGCTTGGCCTTTTATACACCAAAAAATGACTCTTCCCATGTCTCTCCACGTTTTACAACTAATAAAAACGAATTAAACAAGAAATATAAGAGTTGTCTCTTTAGGTTCCAGAATTAATTTCAACTTTTGACTTTCTGTCTCCAACTTTAAATGGGCATAACTTCTTCACCGTAGCTCGGATTGGGGTACCATTTTTTCCAATGTTCTTATAACTTAGAGCTCTTCAACTCTCTAGCTTTACCCACCACCGGAATATATATGTAAAATTATGAAAATGCCCTTCAACTCCCCATTTCTTGGTTTCTTTCACTATTTTGAGTTCTCCTTCGCGCTAACTTGCATGAAATACCTATAAAGCATATGAGAAATACACAAAACACAAAATACTTACCAAAAGAGGTTAGTAGCATAAATACGAGACAAATACAAGCTATTTACACTGCATGTGATCATAAAAATACCGAAATTAAGGGGTTAAATGTGAAGAATATGTGCCTAATCAACCGTTCAATATACATCGAAGGTACTTGGCCAATGGAAGGTGAGAGTCATATTTCTTAGGCTAACTGTGACCTGGCGGACCAATGCTCATCACAAAGTGACCCCCCAATACGGGACAAAATATTTGTCAATAACCATGTTCTTAGGTGATCTATTGTTCAAAGCATGATACTTCACTAGTATATTATGGAGATCTTATTTTTTTGGCATGATAAGCACTATACTAGTAGGAAAGAATGTACAAGTATTATGAAAAGTAAATCGGTCATAGAGCATGAAGATTATACTAAGCATGGATATGTGAGAGTGAGTGATGAGTGAATATTTATAAGTGAGTGTGTGGTAGTGAACGTAAGCATGGATCAATTATAAGTGGTATGTGATAAATGTGAGTGAGCATGGATATTGTAAGAGGGTAGTTTAGATAAGATGGAGGCGTAACCCCTTTTTGAGTACAGTAATAACAAGTTAAATAACAACACTATTGATTAACCACAGGACATACAAACAAGACTCAATGAAGATAGACTTAGTTTGAACTCACAAATCTCTCGTATATAACTCGGAAGGTAGTAATGAACTGAGAAGTAACTTAGCTAGAAGGAGAGAGAAGTAAGCATCCTAGATACACCTTGGCAGGTAGCCAAACACACTAACCACCCTCAAGAATCTCTGTCAAGTATTAAAAGCTTCGTAATAAATGACAATGGTGGGTGAGTAAACTCTCTGGTTTATAATAACTCTCTTTGATGTATATTATCTCTAGTAATAATTTCTGAACTCTCAAAAAGATCATCCTCTCCTCAGAGGTGGTTGGGATCCTTAAAAATCCTCCCACACCACCCTCGAGGCAACTCTGCCATTAATGCCTGTGAAAGACATCCCTCATACTTTATGTCACAAACATTAAATACCTTATGCACTAGTAGTCTCCATGTCTTAAACATTAAATGCCAAGACATGCCTTTTGCCTAACCACTATGTGTTAGGGGGCTGTTGTCATAGAGGTGTCTCACCAACTATTTGACAGCCCCAAATACCATGGTGGTTTACTCAAGTGCAGGTCTAAAATTGCCTAGCTGGTTAGTGACATCAGATAAAGTGGATGTGACATTAAGTAGAGCATTATTTGGCTCACAACTCAACGACCGATGGAACTCAAGGCTGCTCCCCCCGAGGTTCCACGATCAGGGTCCTTCGATATTTTACCAGGTGTATCTAAGATGGTCAGGAGAAGCCCCAATGGTGCCTCACTTATCAATCCTCCAAACCATGTCCTTCCAAATTTCCCATGGTGAGGTTGTTCGATAGAGCATGAAAGCTCTCAGGCCCTGCCAAGCCTGGTCTCTCGCGAGTACCGTTCGACCTCACACATAATCATTATCCTCGTTAAATCCTTATAATCGTTATATCTCATAGTCAGTACAAATAAAAGATACAATATGGTTAAGTAACACAACAAGCTAAAATATGAGTTGTGACGCTAAGCTGCCTCGATGAGATGCCACGCTGAGTTGCCACGCTAAGCTGCCTTGCTGAGATGCCACGCTTGAGCTGCCTTGCGGAGTTGCCATGCTACCTTAACCCCAGATACTATTGTAAATAGGGGAATTATCCTTAATCTCAGGATTACATTCAAGCCCCCTCTACATTTGCCCCTTTATGGAGAGATTTATTATGGGAACAAGAAATGTCTGCACGGAAACTTCTCAATTTGATGAATCTTCTCTGTATGAAATTTTTTTGGCATCCTTTCCTTCATTATAGCCACTGCGTTAGAACCTCCAGGAAAAAAAAGTAAAATTCTCCCCGATGTACCGGAGCTAAAGCGATGCAGCTTATTGGTGCTTTGGCGAAGGGACATCACCACTTTTTCCTTGCACTGAGCATCAATCGTTCTAGCTTAACTATTTGAAAGTCTCTCGAAAGGCCTAGTAACCTTCTCTAATACTCGTTCTTTCTCTGGGGAAGTGAAATTCTCCCTTGTAATACTTCGCTATGTTTGAAAAAATATAAATTCTCCCCAATGTAGCCGAGTCACAATTTAAACAATGTTTGGACTTGTGGCGAGGGGACATCGTAGATTTTAAAACTGCTGGGACATCTTCTTCGTAGGGAGTTTATTGGATATGCCTGACAAAAAATCTGGCGCCAAAACTCAAGCTTGCTTAAGAAGGCAACCCTTTCCATTCCCAAGGCGTGACTTCGTAAATGAAGTGGCGCTGTCTTTTCAGTCGTCAAAACACTTCCCTAAGTGCCACGAGTTCATTTGAAATAATTATAGGCAACCTTGCACATGTGGTGGTGGGAAACTCAATAGACAGGTTTAAAAGGTGTCAAACGTCTCTTTTTTCAAAACCCTTCTCTTTCCTTCGTCTTATTCAAGCTCCCATATTCTTTAGAGAGATAAATTTATGCAAAAACTCCATTACTGTCCAGCTCTTTACTTAGTTTCTTCCTTCTCTCATCTTTTATACCACCTCTTGTGGTTGTGCTCCTCCCTCTTTGTTCCTATCCCTTCTTACCTAGTTGTTTCATTCATCTCCAGTCTACTATGGCTTCTTCAAGTGCCTCAAAGGTTGCCACCACCGCTGCTCAGCCAAGCTCCCCTTCTGCCACCTCTGGCACTGCTGCCACCCCTAGCAACACTACCCTGAATGTTGCTCATCAAGAGAAACTATACTTTTACCGTCGATCTCCCATTTTTGATGAAGATGATGAGTTCTCTGATGCATGTAAGACCTGCCATTTCTCATCCAAGTATGACCCTTTACTGTTGGGTGATGAGGATGAGGATTCGTCAAAGTGGGGTTATCTTCCCCCAGAGGGAACTCTACGCTTTAGGTTGGACCATGGTGACTTCCCTTATTCTCAGATTGATTTCTAGGCACCGGTGGTTCGCTAGCCCATTTCGCTGCCTGGAACACATAATGCAGAGCTCTCACGCTGCTGCTCTTGTTCATCGGGCCTACTGGTTTGGGGAGTTCACACTTTCTAAGCATAATGCTGTGCTGCAAATACTAGTTTCCCAATGGAACGTTACACTCACATGTTCTTTGCTGCGTGGGGAGAGTTCCCCATCACATTGGGGGACGTATGCGAGCTACTTGGGCTTGAGCCCATGGGTGAGTTCGCATACCATGATGAGGCCTTAGACGCCAAAGAGACTGCCGATCATGCTGAGCTTGATCAGATCTGCCTTAGTTGCACTGGGTTTTCAAACAAGGCCACTTTTACTCCCCTCATCAGTTATTTTTTTGAGTCTCCAACTACAAAGGATGTCACTGCTACAATGGGCCAAGGTAGTGGTAAAACTCTGAAACTACCAGCCTATTCTTGTGTTGCTTTCACACTTTTTCCTGACTGGAAAACCCAACGACCAGCCCAGGAGGGACCTCACAAATGTTTCCATCCATTTAGACAGGGGTTTCAACCTTCCACTAGCCTCCATTGCCTTGGGGTCCCTCCACACCTGTCTAGATCGAACTCATATCGACATGGCACAGTCACTGGTTCATTATAACTTGGCTAATTTTTCCAACACCATTATCTTAATGGGCCCATTTTCCTACCATTGCTGCCAAGTCTACCTCTATCCCCGCAAGCCAAGGTATTAAGCCCCCACGCCTCTTATGTTTCCATAAAAAATAGAGTCGAAAGGAGATAATGGGAGTTTTTGATCTTTTTGAGTTCTTTATAATGAGGCCGTACAATGTAAGAGGGTAGTTTAGATAAGATGGAGGTGTAACCCCTTTTGGGTATGGTAATGATACGTTAATTGGCCAAGACCTTGGATTAATGATAGAACATGCAAACACAAACTTAATGAAGATAAGACAACTTAAACTCACAAATCTCTCGTGGTTAACTCAGAAGGTATTGCAGAACTTAGAAATAACTTAAATATAGGGAGAGAGAAGTAAGTACCCTAGATACACCTTGGTAGGTAGGTAAACACACCAAACACCCTCAAGAATCTCTGTCAAGTATTAAAATCTTCGTAATAAATAACAATGGTGAGCGAGTAAACCCTCTAGTTTTCAATAACTCTCTCTGATGTATATTCCCTCTAGTAATAACTTCTGAACTCTCAAAAGGATCATCCTCGCCTCAAAGGTGGTTGGGGTCCTTAAATAGCCCCCCACACCACCCCGGGGCAACTCAGTCATTAAAGACTATAAAAGACATCCCTCATACTTTATGTCACAACATTAAATGCCTGATGCACTAGTTGTCTCCACATTATAAACATTAAATGCCAAGACATGCCTTTTGCCTAACCACTGTGTGTGAGGGGGTTGTTGTCACAGATGTGGCTCATCAATTGCCTGATAGATCCAAATACCACGGTGGGTTACTCAAGTACAGGTCTGGCACTGTTTAGCTGGCTAGTGACATCACCTACAGTACATGTGACATTAAGTAGAGGGATATTTGGTTCTCGACTCAACGTCCGATGGAACTCCAAGATGCTTCGCCCGGGGTTCAACGACGATGGTCCTTCGGTGTTTTACCAGGTGTATCTAAGATGGGCTGGACAAGCCCCAATGGTGTCTCAATTCTCAATCCTCCAAGACAAGTCCCTCTAAAGTTCCCACGATAAGGTCATTCGATAGAGCATGAAATCTCTCCTAGGCCCTGCCAAGCCTGGTCTCTCGCGAGTACCGTTTGTCCTCACACTAAAACTCATTATTATTCTCGTTACAATTATAGGAGGGTAGTGAGACTGGGGTCTATGAATAAATGGAAAGGATGAGGCGTGACTCACTCCAATGGATACTGCCTGCAAGGTCTTCAAGGTCTTCTGTTGAAGCTTCTTAAGAAACCTTCTCCTTTTGGTAAAAATGGATCTCCAACTGGAACTCCCTCCCTGAAAGAATATGAACTTCCACAAAAATAATAGTAATTTTCTCAAGAGGAGCTCTTGAGAATGATGGCTGTCAGTGGGGAGTGAAAGACCAAGGCACTTAGCACTAGAGAGAGTAAGGAGAGAATATTAGGAAGTCTGGTGTGATTTTTGCAGAGTAACGGTGCTATTGAGTTTTCTATATCATTTCATGACCTTGCCTAGGGGTCCTATTTATACTTGGGCACTAGGGATGTGTTGGCACTTTTGGTGCCAAAACTTAGAGGGTTGGTGAGGGACAAAGTCTGCATTATACTATTTATCCCTACCTGCAGGCAGCTCTGCATGTCCCCTCTGGAAGGTGCCCCCTGGTTCCAACCAAAGTTCAAAAGGAAATATGTCTTCTAATGGAGACAAAATATCTAATTTTTTAAATATCTTTTGAAACGATAACTTTTGGTACAAACTTTATAAACTTGAGGGGGGTCTCGAGGACCACCTCCTCCAAAATGTTTGTAAGCTTAAGGGGGATCTTGAGGACCCCTTCTAAAATATTTTTTCTTGAGAGGGGACTAGAGGACCCTCCCCTTTAAAATCATTTTATAAATAATTCTTTTCTTTTGAGCAGCCAACCCTTCGACTCCTCACTTCACTTGTGACTAAGTGTGAGGTGTGTGAGGACTGGGCGACCCTAAGGTCTTCCTACTAGTATTCTCTCAATCATATAGTGCTACGTGGTTGAGCTTGATCAACATAACTTGTCCCTCATCCGCCAAGTCAAAACTCCCAAGAGATCCCAACTGGCCTACTTGAGCCCTGCTTGCTCAACTAGGTAACCTGTACAAGAAAATAAGTGTTAGTACTTCTATTCTTTTTCGTGATGAGGGGTTGCTTATGATAGACACCCCGTTGTCCTAAATTTTTCTGGGAGCTGAGGGGGAAAGGACCTTGTGGATCCCTCTTCTCAAATGTCATTTCTGCGAGGAACGTTGCGGAGTCCCTCTCAACTTGGGCTTCTACAGTGGCCCTTGCAGGGCACTTCTCAAATGTCATTTCTGCAGTGACCCTTGCGGTGGCCCTTCTCAACTTGGAAATCTACAATGGCCCTTAGGGGGAACTTCTCAAATGTCATTTCTTTAGTGACCCTTGAGGAGTCCCTTCTCAACTTGGACTCTATAGTAACCCTTGCAGTGGCCCTTCTCAACTTGGACTTATACAATGGCCCTTGCGGGGCACTTCTCAAATGTCATTTCTGCAGTGACCCTTACAGTGGCCCTTATCAACTTGGACTTCTGCAGTGACCCTTGTAGTGGCCCTTCTCAACTTGGACTTCTGCAGTGGCCCTTACGGGGTACTTCTCAAATGTCATTTCTGCAGTGACCCTTACGGTGGCCCTTCTTAACTTGAACTTCTGTAGTGGCCCTTGTGAGGCACTTCTCAAATGCCATTTCTGCAGTGACCCTTGCACTGGACCTTCTCAACTTGGACTTCTGTAGGGACCCTTGCTATGTCCCTTCTCAAATATAGAACTTTTGTGGTGGAGGAACCCTCGGGGTTCCTTCTCCAATATGACACTTCTGCGATGGAGGTACCTTGGGGGTTCCTTCTCTAATATGGCATTTCTACTGTGGAGGGACCCTGGGGTTACCTCAATCTCATATTTTCTGAAAGCTGAAGGGGGAGGTTCTTTGAGGGACCTTCACCCATAAATATAGTGGTCAAGCTTGAAACACCCTTCTACAATAACATTATAACCGTTATAGCTCATAGTCAATATAAACAAAGATACAATATGACTAACACAACAAGCTAAAGTATAAGTTGCCACACTAAGTTGCCTCGCTGAGTTGCCACGCTTGAGTGACCTCGATGAGTTGCCACTCTTGAGCTGCCTCGGTTTCTTAATCCCAAACACTATTGCTAATGGGTCTATTATCCATAATCTCGAGATTACCTTCAAGCCCCCTTTATATTTGCCACTTCGTGGAGAGATTTGTTAGAACAAAAAATGTCTGCACGAAACTTCTCAATCCGATGAACCTTCTCTGCGTGAAAAAATTCAAGCCTCCCTTTCTTCTATAGAATCTGAGCATTATAATCTATAGAAAAAAGTAAAATTCTCCCCGATGTACCTGAGCCGAAGCACCGCAACTTATTGGTGCTTGGGCGAAGGGACATCGCCACTTTTTCCTTACACTGAGCCTCAAATGTTCTAGCTTGACTATTTAAAATTCTCCTAAAAGGTCTACTAAACTTCTCAAATACTCGGTTTAATTATTGGTAAGTGAAATTCTCCTTTGTAATACTTCTCTATGTTCGAGAAAGTAAAAATTCTCCCCGATGTAGCTGAGTCACCATTTAAACAATGTTTGGACTTATGGCGCAGGGACATTGTAGCTTTTTTGAACAGTTGGGACATCGTTTTCGTTGGGAGTTACTGGATATGTCTGACAAAAAATTTGGCGCCAAACTCGAACTTTGTTAGGAAGGCAACCCTTTCCATTCCCCAGGCGTCACTTCGTAAATGACGTAGAACTGTCTTTTCAGCTGTCAAAACACTTCTCGAAGTCCCATATATTCATTTGAAATGATTATAGGTGGCCTTGCACGTGCGATGGTGGGAAACTCAAAAGGTAAGGTTTAAAAGGCTTCAAACGTCTCTTTTTTCAAACCCTTCTCTTTCCTTCTTCTTCTTCAAGCTCCGACATTCCTTTAGAGAGAGAAACTTTGTGCGAACTCTGTGCAAACTCCATTATTGCCCAAGCTTTTACCTAGATTCCTCCTTCTCTCATATTTTATGCCACCACCCGTGGTTGTGCCTCTCTCTCTTCATTCCCAATCCTTATTTTACCAATCTATTATCTGGCTTCGCTGTTGTCGGCAATGGCCTCCTATAGCAACCCTTCCACACCGGCCACCAGTGCTCCACCTACCACCCCTATTATCACCACCTCTGCTATCGCCTCACTGACAACTGCCTACCAGGACCAGTTGCACTTCTACCTCCAGTCACCCATATTCGGCAAGGGTGATGACTTTGTTGGGTTTTTTAAGAGTTGCATTTTTAATTCCAAGTATGATTCCATGACGCTTGGTGATGAAGATGAGAGTGCTGATGATTGGGGCTTTCTACCTCCCGAGGGGACTCTTCGATTTCATCTTAAGCGAGAGGACTTTCCATGGTCCTACATCAACTTTGAAGGTCCTGGGGGCTCTCCTACTCACTTCGCTGCCTAGAACTCCCATATACAGAGTTCCCATGCTGATACCCTCACCAAGGTTGGGCTTTATCGGTCCAAGTGGTTTGGTGAGTTCACCCTGTACAAGAATAATATTGCCCTTCCTGTTCTGGTATCTCGCTGGAACGTTACCACTCATACATTCATTGCTGCGTGGGGAAAATTTACAATAACGTTAGAGGATGTGTGGGAGCTCCTAAGCCTTAAGGCAACAGGCTACGAGCCCTATTCTAATGAAGCCCTGGATGCCCGAGAGACTACTAACCATTTAGAGTTAGACCGTATATACCGAAGGTGCATCGGTACTTCAAACAAAGCTACCTTCACTCCTCTTATCAACTATTTCTTCAAGGATCCTTCTGAAGGTAGTTCCTTTGAGGCATCCCCTGGAGAAGGTACATCGCTGGAACTTCCTGCCTATATCCTTGTCATTCTTTCTTGCTTCCTTTTAACGGGAAAATCTAACGAACAACCTCGAAGGGACCTCATCAACATGTCCCTTCGTTTGGCTCGGGGTATCAAGCTTCCTCTGGCTGCAATCGCCTTGGGATCCCTCTACACATGGCTCGATAGAACCTTTTTTGACATGGAACGATCTTTGGGGCATTATAACTTGGCCAACTTTGCCAACTATGTACTCCTTATGGGCTTCCTCTATGTACGTTTCCCGACCGTAGAAGCCAAGACTAACCGCCCTCCTTCGGGGGAAATAATCCTTCCCCCATGCTCCTTTGTTTATTACAAGATATAAAGTCGAAAGGAGCTAACCTCTTTTATCGATGACTTTTCAAGTTTTGTGATGAGGCCCTATTAAGAGGATATTTTTCTCTACACTTGTGATGTTTTTAAACATGAGGCAAGAGCGGTCCACGCGACTACTATAGACCTCATTACTGAAGATCCCTCACTAGTCGTGGTCCTTCTATTTTTTCCAGGCTACCTACCCTCTTACACCGAGTGGGGACACACCAGCGAGCACTATAATCCCAACCGACGCAGCCGTCAGTTTGGCTTTAATCAAGGGGCTCCTCGCCCGGTGTTTCAATTATCCAACCCCAAGGTTTCCTTTAGAGAGGCATGTTCTCTGTTTTCCTCAACTTCTACGTGGGGAATGAGTTCTACACTGGCTAGGAGAGTCACCATTCCTAGTATCACAAGGCAAGGGGACGTGACCCCTATGTTTGCAACAAAGTACTGGTCGAGGCAACTGGCCCCAATTTTTGAATTTATCGAGGGGGATCCCGTGTATCCTCCAGTTCTTTCATTTTCTGGCTTGGAGTTGGGGTTAAAGGGTAATTCTCTTCTTGGGATTGAGTTCCCCCATAATCCAGACCCCCAAAGAACCTCCCACTGAACTTCCTCCATTCTACCCCATGATCCCTATTGCCACGCCTAAACCCAAGGCCACTACAACCCCCAAACCACCTTCCCCCTCGACTGAAGCTACAACAATAGGAGAAGGGCCTTCTCAGCCACCTGCTAAGAAGGCCAAGAAATCCAAGTCCTCCATGTCCAAGCCCTAGGCTCAGGAACCAAATCCTTTGGAGACATTAGCTATTGCCTTCGTTCCCCCTCCTATGTCTCTGGAGGTAGCTGAAGAGCTGAGGAGGTAGGTTCAAGCTGAGGTCGAAAGAATACATGCTGAGTTTCAATGGCGCGCTATCGTCGTTCCTCCTTCGGTTGCTTTTCCCATGATCATGGTTAATCCCACCGAGCCACCGATAAAAAGGATAAGGAGGTTGAGGGTATCTGAAGGTGGTGATATAACGAGCTCAAGAAAGAAAATGCTGGGTACCAAGTCCCGAAAGAAATGTATGTCTGAGAAACCTCTATCCCCAGCTCCTTCTGCTGTTGCCTCCTCTCCACCTTCACAAGTGGTTATACCTTCTCGTTCTCTCTCTGGGTGTGAGGTATGTGTGCATTCGTTCTCTATTCCCCTATTCTTAAAGCAAGCTGTATCTACTTATTTCTTAATAAGAAAATGTTTTGGTGCAGGGAGTTGAAGAAGAAGGGACTAGTCCCCCAGCCCCCCGTAAGCCGTTTCGTGGGGGCGTTGCGGTATCTCTCCAGCGAACACTACCCTTCCCCATTACTCCTTGATAAGTCTTACTTATTCTCGTAGTTCATCCTTCTAACGGGATAGAGATGCTGCTGTGGGGGATACTACCGTTAAATCTATTGAGGCAATGAGCCCACCCCCAACTTTTTCTGAATTAGAACCTCCACCCGAGGCTCTTCTTCCACTTGTTCCAGTTACAGAAAGTTTCCCCGAGGTAACATATTATCTATTACCTACTAGGTCTGGTAACATTTCTCTAATCCACCCCATTTCTTTCTGTGTAGTATGCTGAACCTTGATATGTTGGGGTGCCCCAGGTTGAGGTGGGGTCTCTGGTAGCCAGCATCCTTGTTTCCCCTGTACTGGCGAGACATCTAACTATAATTCCCTCTTTAATGCCATAACGGGGGTCAGCAGTGTTTATATGTGTAGGAGGGTACTTTAGATTATAGATGGAGGCGTAACCCCTTTGAAGTATGGTGATGATAGGTTAATTAGCCAAACCCTTAGATTAGTGATAGAACACCCAAACACAAACTCAATGAAGATAAGACTTAGTTTAAACTCACAAATCTCTCATGTATAACTCAGAAAAGTAGTAAGTAAACTTAGAAGTATCTTAGCTAGAGAGAGAGAGAAGTAAGCACCCTAGATACACCTTGGTAGGCAGAAAAACACACCAACCACCTACAAGAATCTCTATCAATCATTAAAATCTTCGTAATAAATGACAATGGTGAGTGAGTAAAACCCCCTGGTTTGTAATAATTCCCTCTTTGATGGGTAATCTCTCTAGCAATAACTTCTGAAACTCTCAAAAGATCGATCCTCTCCTTAAGGGTGTTTGGGGTCCTTAAATAGCCCCCCACACCATCCCCGAGGAAACTCAATCATTAAAGACTATGAAAGACATCCCTCATACTTTATGTCACATCATTAAATGCTTGATGCACTAGTTGTCTCCACGTCATAAACATTAAATGCCAAGACATGCCTTTTGCCTAACCATTGTGTGTCAGGGGGGCTGTTGTCGCAGAGGTGGCTCACCAACTGCCTCACAGCCCCAAATACCATGGTGGTTTACTCAAGTGTAGGTTTGACATTGTTTGACATCACCTACAGTAAATATGACATTAAGTAGAGGGTTGTTTGGTTCACAACTCAACGCCCGATGGAACTCCAAGCTTCTCCACCCGAGGTTCCACGGGCAAGGTCCTTCGGTGTTTTATCAGGTGTATCTAAGATGGTTAGGACAAGCCCTAATGGTGCCTCACTTCTCAATCCTCCAAAACAAGTCCCTCTAAAGTTCCCACGATGAGGTCATTTGGTAGAGCATGAAAGCACTCCCAGGCCTTGCCAAGCCTGGTCCCTCGCAGTACCGTTTGACCTCACACTAAAACTCATTATTATTCTCGTTACAACATTACAACCGTTATAGCTTACAGTCAAAATAAAAGAAATATAATATGACTAGTACACCAAGCTAAAGTATGAGTTGCCACGCTAAGCTGTCTGGCTTAGTTGCCACACTGAGTTACCACGCTAAGCTGCCTCGGCTTCTTAATCTTGAACACTGTTGCTAATGGGAGAATTATCCATAATCTCAAAATATCTTTCAATCCCCCTCTACATTTACCCCTTCGTGGAGAGATTTGTTGTTGGAACAAGAAATGTCTGCACGAAAACTTCTCAATCCGATGAACCTTCTCTGTGTATAAAATTTTTGGCCCCTTTTCCTTCTTTAGAACCGCAGTGTTATAATCTCCAAGAAAAAGTAAAATTCTCCCCGATGTTCCTGAGCCGAAGCGCCACTACTTATCGGGGCTTTGACGAAGGGACATCACCACTTTTTCCTTATACTGATCTTCAACCGTTCTAGCTTTTATTATTTGAAATTCTACCGAAAGGACTGCTAACCTTCTCAAATACTTATTTTTATTCTTGGTAAGTGAAATTCTCCCTTGTAATGCTTCGTTATGTTCGAAAAAGCCGAAATTCTCCCCGATGCAGTCGAGTCACCATTTAAACAACGTTTGGACTTGTGGCGATGGGACATCGTAGATTTTTTAAATCGTTGGGACATCTTTTCCGTTGGGAGTTATTGGATATGTCTGACAAAAAATCTAGCGCCAAAACTCAAATTTGCTGAAAAAGGAAACCCTTTCTATTCCTCATGCGTTACTTCGTAAATGACGTGGCGCTGTCATTTCATCTGTCAAAACACTTTGTAACAACAAAAACACTTGTTAAGGTTTTTCATAAACTCCACCTATATCGGTGTCTTAACAATGAAAACACTTGTTAAGTTTTTTCTTCATAAACTCCACCTATATCGGTGAGTTAACAACGAAAACACTTTTTCATAAACTCCACCTATATCGGTGACTTAACAACGAAAACACTTGTTAAGGTTTTTTTCATAAACTCCACCTATATCGGTGACTTAACAATGAAAACACTTGTTAATATTTTTCATAAACTCCACCTATATCGCTGAATTAACAACGAAAACACTTGTTAATTTTTTTTTTCATAAACTCCACCTATATCAGTGACTTAACAACAAAAACACTTGTTAATATTTTCATAAACTCCACCTATATCGGTGACTTAACAATGAAAACGTTTGTTAAGATTTTCATAAACTCCACCTATATCGGTGACTTAACGACGAAAACATTTGTTAAGATTTTTCATAAACTGCACTTATATCGGTGACTTAACAACGAAAAAACATGTTAAGATTTTTCATAAAATCCTCCTATATCGATGACTTAACAACGAAAGCACTTGTTAAGATTTTTTTCATAAACTCCACCTATATTGGTGACTTAACAACGAAAACACTTTTTATGCTTTTTTTTTCATAAACTCCACCTATATCGGTGACTTAACAACGAAAACACTTGTTAAGGTTTTTCTTCATAAACTCCACATATATCGGTGAGTTAACAACGAAAACACTTTTTAAGATTTTTCATAAACTCCACCTATATCGGTGACTTAATAACGAAAACACTTGTTAAGGTTTTTTTCATAAAATCCACCTATATCCGTGACTTAACAATGAAAACACTTGTTAAAATTTTTCATAAACTCCACCTATATCACTGACTTAACAACGAAAATACTTGTTAAGTTTTTTTTTTCATAATCTCCACCTATATCGGTGACTTAATAATGAAAACACTTGTTAAGATTTTCATAAACTCCACCTATATCGGTGACTTAACAACGAAAATATTTGTTAAGGTTTTTCTTCATAAAATCCACCTATATCGGTGAGTTAACAACGAAAACATTTTTTGAGATTTTTCATAAACTCCACCTATATCGGTGACTTAACAACGAAAACACATGTTAAGGTTTTTTTCATAAACTCCACCTATATCGGTGACTTAACAATGAAAACACTTGTTAACATTTTTCATAACTCCACCTATATCGCTGATATAACAACGAAAACACTTGTTAAGTTTCTTTTTCATAAACTCCACCTATATCGGTGACTTAACAACGAAAACACTTGTAAATATTTTCATAAACTCCACCTATATCGGTGACTTAACAATGAAAACATTTGTTAAGATTTTCATAAACTCCACCTATATCGGTGACTTAACAACGAAAACATTTGTTAAGATTTTTCATAAACTCCACTTATATTTGTGACTTAACACTGAAAAAACTTGTTAAGATTTTTCATAAACTCCACTTATATCGGTGACTTAACAACGAAAACACTTGTTAATATTTTTCATAAACTCATTATTTCCTCTAACTGTCCTTCTTCGACGACTTGCCCCCATCTCCTCCCTCGATGTACCCTACCCGTGGGAGCTGTGACCTTCCTCCCACAGGTTGTATCGGTTGACTAAACATCATGGGCACCACCCCCGGAGGTCTCACCACCAAAGAGATATTTCTTGCTGCTTTTAAGAATGCTGAAAAAGTCCCCTCACGCGTCTCATTGATATGATGGCAGATGTACTTGAAAAGCAGCCCCTCAGCGCAGATCTGCAATAACTTGTCTTCTTTAGCCTCCTCCCTCACATCGAATGACCTTTCCTTGAACCTTCGAACATACGCCACTACTTCCTCCCCAGGTCGTTGCTTCTCCCTCTCCAGTTGGGTCAGAGTAAACTCATCTTCCGCCAGAAAGAGCTTCTGGAAGAACAACACATGCATCACTTCCCATATAAAAACGTTGTTGGGAGCTAAATGGGAATACCAGGTATATGCTTTATTGGTTAAGGATTTAGAAAAATCCCTCAACCCGAGCTTCTTATTATTACAATGTGCCCCCAAATTTTCAACAAAGCGCTTAATGTGCTCCTTCGGGTTCCCACCCTTTCCTGTGTATTTTTCAAAAATGGAAGGAATATAGTCCTTTCGATAGGGCTCATCGTTGTATTCATGGGGATAAGGTGTTTGAAAGTCATCATAAATCGAAGATACCTCGCCAGCAAATTGCGAGGAGGCTTGCCTTCACTTCAGCATCTCTTTCTTCATCTCCTTCATCATTTCCTCCATGGGTGATGCTACTGGGGCACCCACCAATGAAACCATGGGTTGAGTGCTCGTTGCAGCTGGAACAATTGTCAGAGATGGGGACGTTGATACTCCTGAGGTTCCCACTGCTGGATTCACAACAAAGGGTATGCTTGCTGGGACCGTTCCCACTACACCTGTACCTGGTGGGGCCATTGGGGTTGCCCCTAGGGTTACAAAGGCATTGGCTTCCAATCCTCCCAGCATCATCCTTGGCTTCCAATCCTCCCAGTCTCCCAGTAGTGAGACTGGGGTCTATGAATAACTGGAAAGGGTGAGGCGTGACCCACTCCAATGGACGCTACCTGCAAGGTCTCCTGGTGCAACTTCTGAAGAAAACTTCTCCTTATGGTAACAATGGAACTCAAGATTAAACTCACTCCCTGCAAGAAGATGAACTTTCACAGCAAAAATAGTAATTTTCTCAAGGGAAACACCTGAGAGTGATGGCTGTCAGTGGGGAGTGAAGGAACAAGGCACTCAGCACTAAGAGAATGAGCAAGGAGAGAATACTTAGGTAGGTCTGGTGATATTTTGGCAGAGTAACAATGCAATTTCTATTGTCTATCTCTTGACCTTGCCCAGAGGTCTATTTATACTGGGGCGTTAGGGGTGAGTGGCATTTTTGGGCGCCAAAATTGAGAGAGTTGGTGGGGAACAATGTCTGAAGTGTACCATTTGTCTCTACCTGTGGCAGCATGCCTGTCCTCTCTGCAGGCACCACCTGGCGCCGACTAAAGGTCAAAAAGCACATATGTCCCCTAACGGAGACAAAATATCAGATTTGGTAATTATCTTTTGAAACGGTAACTTGTGGTGCAATTTTGCAAATCTTGAGAGAGGAGACCTTAAGGACTCCTTTCCTCTAAAAAAATGTTGTTTTTCTTGAGAGGGACCTTGAGGACCCCCTCTTCTGGAAAAGTCATTTTCTTGTAAAGAGCTTATTTCTTATGAGTAGCCAGCTCTTTGGCTGCTCACTTCACTTGTGATCAAGTGTGAAGTGTGTGTAGTCTTGAGTGACTTCTGGGTCTTCCTACTAGTATCCTCTTAATCCTATAGCGCTAAGTGGTTGAGCTTACTCAACATACCTTGTCCCTCAGCCGCCAAGCCAAAACTCCTCGGAGGTCCCAATGCGCCTATTCGAGCCCTGCTTGCTCGACTAGGCAACCTGTGCAACAAAGTAAAGTGTTAGTGTTGTTGTTCATTAAGAGGCTGATGTTTCATGATGAGGAGTTGCTCGTGATAGCTACTCCCTCAATATGAGTTCCTGCCGAAACCCTTGTGGCGGCACTCCTCGAATAACATTTCTGCAGTGACCGTCGTAGTGTCGCTGAGCTTTGCAGTGACGCTGACTCTCTCGACTATCATTACTGCAGTGACCCTTGCAGTAGTGGCGCTGACGCTTGAAGTGGCGCTGACCCTTGCAGCGGCGCAGACACTTGCAGTAGCGTTGACCGTTGCAGCAGTGCGGACACTTGAAGCGGCACCGAGCCTTACAGTGGCGCTGACACTTGAAGTGGCACTGACACTTGAAGCGGTGCTGACCCTTGCAAAGGCAAGGACATTTTGTAGCGGCGCCGACAGTTGCAGCGGTGCTGACACTTGCAGCGGCGCTGGCACTTGAAGCAGCGCTGACCCTTACAGCGGTGCAGACACTTGAAACGATGCTTACACTTGCAGTGGCGCAGACACTTAAAGTGGTGCAGGCACTTGAAGCGGCGCTGACACTTGCAGCGGCGCTGACCCTTGCAGCGACGCGGACACTTGCAGCGGCGCTGACCCTTGCAGTGGTGCTAATATTTGAAACGACGCTGACCCTTATAGCGGCGCAGACACTTGCAGCGGCGCTGACCATTGTAGCGGTGCTGGGACTTGAAGCGGCACCGACACTTGCAGCGGCGCTGGAACTTGAAGCGGCGTTGACCCTTGTAGCGGTGCAGACACTTATAGTGGCGCAGACACTTGAAGCGGCGCTGACACTTGAAGTGGCGCCGACACTTGCAGCGGCGCTGACCCTTGCAATGGCGTAGACACTTGCAGCGGCGCTGGCACTTGAAGCGGCGCTGACCCTTGCAGCGGTGCAGACACTTGCAGCGGCGCTGACAGTTGCAGCGGTGCAGACACTTGACGCGGTGATGGAACTTTAAGTGGCACCGACACTTGCAGCGGCGCTGACCCTTGCAATGGCGCAGGCACTTTCAGCGGCGCTGACCCTTGTATCGGCGTATACACTTGCATCGGCGCAGACACTTGAAGCGGTGCTGGCACTTGAAGTGGAGCCCACAATTGCAGCGACACTGGCCTTTGCAATGGGGTAGAAACTTGCAGCGGCGCTGGCACTTGAAGCGGCGCCGACACTTGCAGCGGCGCCGACACTTGCAGTGGCACCGACACTTGCAGCGGCGCCGACACTTGCAGCGGCGCTGACACTTGCAGCGGCGCTGAAGCGGCGCAAGCACTTGCAGCGGCGCTGAAGAGGTGCAGGCACTTGAAGCGGCGCTGACCCTTGCAGCGGCGCTAAACCTTGCGATGGCCTTTGGACTTCTGGGTAACTCTCGCGGGCACCTCTTGGATGTCATTAATAAAATAAGCATTTTTATTTTATTTGCTTTTTTTATTGATAGACACCCATCTACATTAGCCCCTCGTTCAAAGATTTTTTGGTTGGGTAGACTAAAAAAACTTTGTACGCTATAAATCTGATTTCAACAATTATATATATATATTTTCTGAGACCCTAGGCTCATTAACTGCGATGTCCCTTTATCCAACGTTTTTATTTTTTTTGAGAACCCACGCGTCAGTTTGGGAACTGTGATCTCATCATTTGGGAAAAAAAGGTCATCACCTTTTTGCCTTCCTGCACGTTTTCCCATTTTGATGCAAAAAAACATAAGCCTCTTTTCTTGGGCTCTTTCATCTTCTTCAAAAAACATAAGACCCCTTTGGATCTGTAGTGAGAGGAAGGGATTTTCAAAACACCATAGCCTCCCGTTTTGCTTTAGCTTTTTCTTTCAATACCCCAACCTCCCATTCATGGATTCTAACACAAAAATTCTTCTTCAAATGTAAACACCCCTAAAGCACCCATGGCTCTAAACTCTATTCCTTCTTCCTCATCTGTTCCGAACGCTCCAATCGCCGGTATTGCTGTCGTCGATGACCCATGGTCTCATCCGACCAGTGGCATCGACGCTTCGTCCGCGATACCCGCCTCTTCGAATTTTGGGTCGAGAACCCTCGTGGGTTCCTCGCCCTTCCACTTGGTGCATACGAATTTTTATTTGGGTTCTTTCGTAGGAAGGGGTGTCTCGTCCTAGGCTCCACTGACGGCGGGGGGTGTCTCGAGCGTAGGGTTGAGTTTTTTGGTTGAGACAGCTGCCGACAAGGGTTCCTCCGTAGTAAAGGGAATCTCGACCGAGGCTCCGCTGACGGCGGGGGGTGTCTTGAGTGTGGGGTTGAGTTTTTTGGTTGAGACAGCTGCCGACAAGGGTTCCTCCGTAGGAAAGGGTATCTCGACCGAGCCTCCGCTGACGGCGGGGGGTGTCTCGACCGACTGCATTCTGCACAGGGAACAGGGTGTCTCGTCCAATCCGGGCATGGGTTTGAATTTTTTTGTTGGGACAGCTGTCGACAAGGGTTCCTGGCGAGTGGAGCCTCCATCCGAGGGTCTCTCGCCCCATTCAAGACCTCGCGCCATTAATATCTTTCAGCGAGACTTATCTCGCCCCATTTAAGACTTCGCGCGCTCGGAGTCCGCGCCCTAGGATTCCTCGCCTGCTATTTTTACACATGAGGGTCTCTCGCCCGTGATGAGTTTTTCTAGAGGTTCCTCGCGTGACGATGTCTCTTCTATAGGTATCTCGATACATCACGGCGTTGGCAGTGGCTCCTCGCGCGCTGTCGTAAATACGAGGAATACTCCGCCAAGTCGGTCTATGGTTGGGGGTGTCTCGGCGTATGTTGGCGCTGACGGGGGTATCTCGACCCTGGATGTATCGACGCCCATGATTTTTTCTGAAGAAGGGGTTTCGGCCCATGACAGTATGATGACCTCTCGTCCGCGGCCGGGGGTCTCGTGACCTGGCCTCGCGTCTATGGGTCCCTCAATGTTACAAGGGGGTGTCTCAACATGTGTCTGTGCTGACGGGGGTATCTCGACCTCGGGTGTCTCGACGCCCATGATTCTTGCAGGGGCTTCCATTTCCACTTCTTTTTTTGCGACAGGGGACTTCTAGGGTCCCTCGCTCGGAGTCCCTACTAGGATGAGTTATTTTCTTGAGCCAATGGCTCTTTGTGGTTAATCAGCTACGCCATCCTCTTCTCAGGCATAGAAGGACTATATGTACATTAGCCAAGGGCGAGACTTTGGTATTTATCGTCGCGCTCCTTTTTTTGGTCCTGCTGACAGTTTCATGATTTCACTTTCTGAGTTTGGAGAAAAAATTTCGGGTGATGTTATCGAACGTTCTCATGTGGGGTTAAGTGATTCTTCTGACCTCCCTACTAGTTCTCCGGATTCCGTTCTTCGAGTCCGAGTTGACCGTGGTGACTTTCCTTATTCCAATGTTGAAGTTAAAGCCCCGGGTGGACCTATAGAGGAGTGGGCTAGCTGGGTTGATTATGTTCTGAGCGTTCCTGATTATTTTGCTATTCTTAGGGAGGTGGGACTCTTTACCGCGATCAACAGCCTGAAGTCCTGCACCATATTTAAGCATAGTTCTTCGCTCAGTCTTTTACTGTCTCGATGGAGTATGTAGTCTCACACCTTTGTCACAGGCTGGGGGAAATTTACCCTTACCCTAGAAGATATATGTGAATTGTACGCCCTTCCTTTCTTTGGGCAACAGGTCTTTTCTGATAACTGCAAGGACTCCCTAGAGCAGGAGATGGTGGGGGAGTTATGTTAAACTCTCGGAGAGTGCTCGAGGTATGTGGCTATAAATATAACTAGGCATTCCAAGCATTCCTTTGCCAAATGGCAAAGATACTGGTTCAAAGATTTTGAGCAGTTGCAGAAGGGGGAGACTTCACGTGCAGCCCCCAGATCCTAGGATGGTCCTAAGCTCCACTCTCCTGCACATTTAGCCACTTTCCTCATTACATTTCTGACTCGGTTCCTTTTACCAGGCAAGCCCGAAGACTGTCCTCGCGAACTTCTTTTTAGATTGGCTGTACGATTGTCCCGCGGTAGGTCGGTACCCTTGGCTTCCCTGACCTTAGGTTCTCTTTACACCTGGATGGACCGAGCACACATAGATGTAGAGAGGTCCTATGGTTGGTATGATGTTGCTAATCATGCCAACGTCCCTCTCTTAATAGGCTTTTTATTTGAGCATTTCCCCCACTTTACTTCAGGGGCTCACGCTTGTCATAGCGACGCTGCGAGACTTCTCCGATGGCATAAGAGAATTCCCAAGCAATCTCTGGGAATGTTGATCGACGATATCGAGGAGTTTCAGTTTCAGCCCTATACCAGGCGCCCTGGGGGAACTTTCAGCTGACTTTCTTTCCCTGGCGATGGCGGGGCCTTCTATTGCCCTTCAGCAGTGGGGTCGGTTTCCACGTGTACTCATATTAATGTGGTGACGATGCTCTTACCCTGCCATCTCCCTTCTTGGACCGATTTAGGTCCGCGTGCTGAATCTTATCATTCCGAGAGGGAAAGACGACAGTTCGGCTATGATCAGGGCGTTCACACCCCTCCTCTTCCTACCTACAACAGTCATTCTGAGACATTTTCAGAGGCGTGTGATGGCTTTACTCTCGAGGGATTATTCCGTAGGGTCAGTGGTTTGGGTGGTCTTTATGTGCCTCCCTACGATTATCATCCTTCATTCACTTCATCTTGGTTCCTTCTTTGGCAGCGGCAGGTCCATCTTATCCAAGAATGTGTAGTTGGCCCCTCTCATGAGACTAACCCCATTAGATACACCAGAGCTCAGTTTTTAGTCAGGCGGACGCAGAAAGATGCTTGGTTTCTCAGCACCACCTCCACGCCACCCTTAGAGCAAGCCATTCCCATTTTAGTGAAACCTCTCATTGACGAGTCATTTCCGCCTCCGCCGACTGAGCTTCCCCCTGTGAAGTCTAGAAGACAACCAAAAAGCAGAAGGAAATCGAGAACCTCAACTACGAACAAAAGGAAACATCCTGACACCGATGTATCCAATTTTGTTCCTGCTACTACTGCTTCTCCTCCTTCTTCTCTCCTGTGAGGACCCGGGCTACGAAGAAAAAGAAAGGAGATGGCGCTGGCATGGCTGCTTCCTCTACAGTGGATTAAGAGTTTGATAATGGCAATCTTGGGGCGGGTGATACTTCCCAAGTAGTGAGAGGGAAAGGCTACTCCTCACCAAGCCTTGCTTCCCAGGAGGCGCGGGTCACATCTATTCCCATTGCGGAAGGTACCATATCACGACATTCTTTACTTAATGGAACTAGTTCTCTCGGAGTTTCTTTATCTCCCTCCCCTTCATTGGAAGAGGAACTAGTTGATTATGGAACCACCCCTTCCTATGACGACCATAGTTCTTCTTTGGGTGATATGGGCGGCCTGGGTTTCCATAGCGAAAGCACTACTGACACTTATGATTTGTTATCAGTCTCTAGAGTGTCATCTAGTGATAATGAGGCCTCCCGTTCTCTTGAGGGGTTAGCCCCACCCATCTCCCTTATAGCCAGACTACGCGCCCTGCTACTGTAAGCGTTCCCCCTTTACTTGTCTATATATTTTTTTTTTTGCATATGATTTTCTTTCTTCCCCTCATTATTTTTTATTTGTTAATTAAAGCATTCTTCCATATTTGTGCAGGTCATTTCCATAGAGGCAAGTAGTTCTCCTCTTCCCCCACTACGACTGACGCCCTTTCAGCGGGAGAGGAACTCCATGCTCATTTCTTCCCGAGGCCTTTTTAGAGAGGTTTGCTGTCTCTTTAATTCTTTTACCACCTGTTGTAATTTATTCGTCTTCTAACTACATTTTGGTTGTGTATGCTGTCATTTCCCCTCAACTTTCGTCTATGCACTTTACCATCACCAGGACCACCCTTGTGGCTTCCCCTTCTCTTTAGGTATGCCTCGTTATTCTCAAAATTTTCATTGTGCCATTTTCTTACTTCTGCCTTTTATTTACCCATTTACCATGCGTAGAGGGTTGTGTCTTCTGGAGTTGTCACCTCATCCTCTCTTGTCTCGGCGGTGGGCACTTCTGCAGCTGAGCCCCTGGAGGCCTCTTCATCTGAGGTAAGCATTTTTACTTTTGAATATTTGTTTCCTTTTAATAGGAGTCCTAATGGCTCTTGGACTTTCTTCTCAGGGAGGGGCTCCTCCCTTACCTGGCATTATCTCCTTGGGTTTATCCTCTTCGGGGAGAATTTCTATCCCTAGGGTCCGTGTATCTATGGACGGTAGACCTTTGGTTCAGGCGATCTCTCGTGGCCCCATAATTACTATGGCTTCAACCAGCGAGCCTACACTTTAGGTCAGGCCTTTCCGCTGAAGCATGGAATCTCTTTCTCCTCGATCATGCGATGAATAACATACTTTCATTCTTTGCAGGCTATCAGCACAACCCCTACTGCATCGACCATCCTTTTCCGCGCTTCCCCTTTGGATGGGGTTCAAGTACTCTCTTATTTTCTTAGTTCTATATTTCTTATCTATCCAGTCTGTACTTATCGTAGCCCTATTTTACTTTATCGCAGTTATCCCTTGGCGCTGTTTCGAGTGTGGCTCCTGCTACTGTATCTTCAGCATCTCCTATACATGGGCTAGTTTGTCCTGTTATCGCGCCCCTTCAGGTAGGTGTCTCCGTGGTGCTTTTTTTTAGGAGTTTCCCTCTCCCTTTTTTTTAATTGAAGTATTCATCATTCATGGAATAACTGATTTGTTACCTCTCGCCCTTTCTTGTCACCCGCAGCCTTGCCTACCCCTCGTTGAGATTGTTCTTCCGGAAGTGCCTGAGGTTGAGGTAGCTTCTTCGGAAGCACTGGTCGCTGAGACAACCCCTTCTGAAGCATCGATCATTGTTGCTGCCCCTATGGGAGCCCCTGCTCCTCCTTCTATGACCGTTACGGAGGGCGTTATTCAAGTACCGTGTATAAGGGTATCTACTTCCCTCGTGTCATTCTTATGTCTTTATTATTTTGTTTAAATTGCGCAAGCCTTCCCCTCTTCACCTTTGTTACATTGTCTCCAAGTGAGCAAGGTCTCTCTAATGACTAAGGAGCCGGATGAAGTTGCTCCAATACTTGTGGAGTTAGAGAATGAGATGGCTGCGAGAGAGGTATTAAACTAGCCTACTCTCTTTTTACTATTTCCCTTCTTTTCTTCTTGCGTATACTGTGCAAGCGTTCTCATTTCCCCTTTATTTTATTATTTATAGGTGCATGAAAGTACTCCATTGACTATGGAGTCTGGCAGTGGGGCAACTGCGAGAGAGGTATTAGACTGGCATACCCTCTCCTTTTACTATTCCCCTCTTCTCTTCTTGCGTATACTGTGCAAGCATTCCCATTTCACCCTTGTCTAATTGTTTCCAGGTGCATGAGAGTACTCCGATGACTATGGAGTCTGGAAGTGGGGCAACTGCGAGAGAGGTATTAGATTGGCATACCCCCTCTTTTTACTATTCCCCTATTTTATTCTTACGTATACTGTGCAAGCATTCTTATTTCACCCTTGTCTCATTGTTTCCAGGTGCATGAGAGTACTCCGATGACTGTGGAGTCTGGTAGTGGGGAAACTGCGAGAGAGGTATTAGACTGGCATACCCCCTCTTTTTACTATTCCCCTCTTTTCTTCTTGCGTATACTGTGCAAGCATTCTCATTTCACCCTTGTCTCATTATTTCCAGGTGCATGAGAGTACTCCGATGATTATGGTGACTGGTAGTGGGGCGACTGTGGAGGGAGATCATTGTTCTGAGTTCACTCCTTTGGTCGGTGACACTGATTCTGGTGGAGAGTCTTCTTTCCTTCCTTCTGAGGCGGGGTCTCGTCACTCCGATGGCGATGATGAAGCAGAGGATGCTGCGACTATTTCTAGTAGGCTATGGCGTGAGGAGTTACCAGGCCGATTCAGGGTACATGAGCGTCAGCTCTTAGATCTCATCTTGGAGCACCATACCGAGACGTTCACTTCTCAGAGTATACTTCAGGTTGACAGTCTTACGACCTTCAACCTGAGGGCTCCTTCCAGCCATGTTCATGAGTTCTTGGCTATCTCCCCTGCTAAGCTGACTAGCTCTTCTATTTTGCTATTCTTGGATGCTCTCCGCGACTTACAACAGTTCAATCATTTTCGTTTGGATGGGCTTGACGCGGGGGTTCACCCCTTTCTGAGTGTTCCTTTTCCAAAGATATTGAGATTTCACACTTCCCGACAGTCTAGAGTTGAGCAACGGCACGCTGAGGCTACGAGGATCCGGAATCAGATCGCCCTACTGCAGGTGAAGCTTGCCAGAGTCGAGTCTGGCGATGAGGAGGATGAGGATAAATTCATCAGGTTGGAGGAAGAGTTTCTGCGGGAGGCTGGTCCGTCGTATGCTGGTGCCATCACGCATGATGATTTATTTTTTGTGGTTTCTAGCAGAAAGGCTACTTCTTGCTTTGTAGTGCTCAGAATTCTATGTGTACATCACTTATCGTTCCTGTATGAGACACTTTGTTTCTTCTGCACTTTCTTTTTCCTTTGTTCTCCCTTTATACTGTGGGTGTTTGTTTTATATGACTTGCTCTAATTTCTATGAGCATTTAGTCTACTAGTGGCTACCCCATATACTACGGGGTATTTGCATTAATATGAAAAGTTATGTATTATCATATTGTATATATTTTTTAAAAATGCACCTCTTGTAGCTGTGAGGTGTTGGCATGTGACTTTCTTGGGTTGCCCCTCCTGTCTGTGGGGGTATTCCTGCATATTACTGCTTATAGTCGTAGAGGCTAGGTTGGAGAGCAGGGTGACCCCTGCCCTTTTCCCAAAAGCCTAATTTTATTAAAAAAACTGTTTGAATTAACCAACCCCTAGTCTTTGGGTTCCTTGCTCTATATCCTCTTTAAGAGTTTCACTGTTCTTTGTAATGTTAAAGAGTAGGAATTCAATCTTCCCTCTATATTTTCTATTAATTTATGTCTGAGGGACTTTGCTCAGTATACTTTCTCTTAGGATGGACTTACCTCCCAAGTGTAGTGAGCAAAGTTCCTGATCTTTTTTTTGTACTCTCTTCTAACTTAATAGGGAGTGTATATGTATGTATAAATGAGTAAGCAAAGCAAATGTCAATAATGATCAAAAGTGTTGCTATTTCATTTCTTTGCCTTTGTGTGCTGATTACAGTGTAGTATTGCTCTAAAAAAAATTTACAAAAAAACTTTTCTAGTATAAGAGCAATCCTCGAAATCCATTAAAACATGCAAAACACAAACAAAACTTGTTAGCTATTACTAAGCATAGTACCTCTTCAGCCACTTGCAGTTGATGGACTGGAGGCAATCACTCTCTGGTTATGATATTTGGCAGTAGCCCGACTTCCCCACTCCTCTGACGACAAAAGGGCCTTCCTAGTTAGGATTGAATTTTGATGCCGACATGCTACGGAGATGGTGAGTTGATGCTCGCGGGACTAAATCTCCCACCTGTAATTATCTAGGCTTGACCAAGTTTTCGTAGGCCCTGGATAGTTGCTGAGTGTAGACTTTGAAATTCTCTCTTGCCTTGTCTCTATGCTCATCCAGCGCCTCCAGTTGCACATTCCTTGGGTCTGGGATGAGCCCATTGCTAAGAGAAATTCTGTCTGAAGGTACTGCCAGTTCCACTTGTAGGACAACTTTGGTCACATATACTAGAGAGAAGGGAGTGAACCCCGTTGGCTTTATTTTCGAAGTACAGTAGGCCCATAACACCATAGGCAACTTCTCATCCCATGCTCCCGACATGTCTTCTAGCATTTTCTTCAAGATATTTATCAGGGTCTTATTGGTAGCCTCTGCTTGGCCATTGCCCTTGGGGTAGGATATGGTTGAGCTATTATGCACAATCTTATACTTGTCTGTGAGAAGGTCCATCTCTTTGCATACAAATTACTTCCCATTATCCGTTAGGATCACTTTGGTTATACCGAACCTACATATGATATACTTCTTTATAAACTGGGTTACCACTTGGGCGGTGACTCTCCTTAAAGGAATGGCCTCCACCCATTTGGTGTACAATTCTGTAGCCACGATAATAAAAGCCTTGCCGTGAGATGCTGGGGCGATCTTTCCCACCAGGACGAACGCCCATGTGTGGAAGGGATAAGGGGCTGCCAAGCTTTTTAGACTGACGGAGGGAGCGTGCACCATGTTTCCATGCACTTGACATGCTCTACACTTTTTCACATATCCAATGGAGTCGACTTCCATGGTTGGCCAGTAGTATCCCAGCGTCATCAGTTGATCATACAACTTGGCGTCTCTAATATGGGAAGGCTCATGAGCTTCTTTCAGCACCCTTTCCACCTCCTCTTTGGCTATGCACCTTAGCGCCTTCTCATTGTACCCTTTCCTATATAACTCTCCCTTGACCAAGTAGAAACTGGCTATCCTTTTTCTAAGGAAAATTTCATCCTCTCTCTCGACGGGCAGCTCCCCATCTTTTAGATATGCTAGGTACGGATGTCTCCAATCTTCGAAGGCTTCCATGAAGTTAGCCTCCGTCTTCTGGTAAAAATTAGCTTGGAACTTTAAACAATTTTGTTGCAAGCGGGCCGCTTCTACACTCATGGCGGGCCAATAATACTCGCTTCGCTGCAGTCGTCTGTAAAGGGGGATATTCGTATCTCCGCAGTGCTTCTGGTGCATTTCTATTAACCTCTCCTTGTCTTCTTGCTCCCCTATGCATCTTGACCGAAACCCTCCAGAACTCTTGAAGTAGAGAGTTCCCTGTAACACATGATAGTTGGCTAACTCTAATATTTTCATTGTCCCTTCCCTGGTTTCAAGTTGCTTCCTTACCAGACGCCTCCAATCTTCCGGCTCGTTACTTGGGAATAAGGACTTTACAGTAGTGGGTACCATTCTCCGCTTCATTGTGATGGTTACTTATGACTCCTCCATGTCCAACTTTTGTGCTATGGTGGCGAGCGCGTCAGGGTGCCTGTTCATCGTTTGCGCCTACCTCTCCACAATTACTTCTAAGAACTGTCCTAGCAGTCTTTGGATGATGTGTCTGTATGGCACTAAGTTGGCATGTTTAAGGTAAAACTCTCCATTGACCTTCCTTACTACCAGATTGGAGTCCCCTCGTATACAAAGTACCCTGATCCCTCTTCTGAGTGCTTCCAACATCCCTAGAATGAGGGCTTCGTACTCAGCTTCATTATTTGAGCATTTAAAATCTAACTTAAAAGAGAGGGTAATCTTCTCCTTCCCATCTAACAGTATGGCGCCGGCTCCGCCTGTTCCTTGAGCACTGGAACCATCGAATTCCATAAACCACTTCTTCACCTCCTCCGCCATGCATGCTTGGAAACTTTCTCCGGGAAGCTCTTCACTAGGTGGTTCGAAAACCCTATTCGGGAAGTGGGCCAATAGATCTGCTACTACCTGGCTTTTAATGGCTTTAGGCACTACGCATTTTAGATCGTATTTTGACAAGATAAAAAACCACCTTGCTGCTCGTCCCACGAGTATAGTCCGCGTGAGGAGGTACTTGATGGGATCATACTTGGTGACTATGTGAACGGTGAAGGCTAGAAGATAGTGTCTCAACTTCTGGGCTATAAATACCAGCGCCAGGCAGTGCCTCTCAACGCTGGTGTATCTCGATTCTGTTCCGGATATTACTCATGACAGGTAGTAGACCAGTTTTTCCACTCCTTCTTTCTCTTGCGCCAAGAGGGCCCCTATCGACCTCTCTATAGAAGTAAGGTAGAGCAACATCGATGCTCCGGCTTCGGGGGGAATCATCGTGGAAGGAGAGGATATGATTTATTTAATCTTCTTGAACGCACTCTCTTGCCTCTCTCCCCAAACCCACCCGGCTTTGTCTTTTAGTAGAGGTGCGAACGGATGAGTTACTTCTGCCAACGCAGGTATAAACCTCCGCAGGTAGGATACCTTTCCCAGAAAGCTCTTAAGTTGTCTCTGACTCTTGGGTGGTGGCATCATCACAATGGCTTTCATCTTCTCTGCATCCACTTGCACCCCTTGTCTATTTACCACGAAACCTAAGAATTTCCCTGCAGTAACCCCAAAGGCACACTTTGAGGGGTTCATTATCATCTTATACCGACGACACCTTTCGAATACTCTCCTGAGATCCTGAATATGCTTGTTTTCTTTCTTAGACTTCACCACCAGATCATCCACATATAATTCTAGTATATCATGAAATAAGTCATGAAAAATTTCCATCATGGTTCGTTGGTATGTAGCTCCAGCGTTCTTCAATCCGAAGGGCATGACTGTATAGTGAAAGTTCCCTAATGGTGTGCGAAAGGCAGTCTTCTCTGCGTCGGCGGGGTCCATTTTAATCTGGTTATAACCAATAAACCCATCCATGAAGCTATACATCTCATGTCCCGTGGTGGCATCCACTAAGCTGTCTATGCTGGGTAGTGGGAATTCATCCTTAAGACACGCCCTGTTCAAGTCACAAAAATCTACACAGATTCTGATTTGGGTCTTGTCTTTTTTTGACACTGGCACTATGCTGGACAGCCTTATGGGGTGCTGAATAGGCTTAATGAACCCTGCCGCTAACAACTTCTCCACCTCATCTTTTATTTTCAAATCCAGGTCTGCTTTATATGTGCATGTGGCTTGCCTTACCGGAAGGGCATTGTGAAGGATGTTCAATCTATGAGAGCTCACTTCTGCGTCTATTCCTGGCATCTCCGTGTACTTCCAAGTAAACACATTAGTGAACTCCTTAAGTAGCTCAATGAGCTCTTCCTTCTTCTTCGGTTCCAGGCACTTGGAGATTATAATGGGTCTACTCTCGCCCTCTTCTAACCCCAACTTGATTTCCTCTAATTCCTGCAGCTGCTCTCTGGGTCCGTTTTTCATGCATTTTGGTGCTTCTTCTGGTTCCTCAACATGCTCAACAATAAGGGATTCATCAACGATAAAACACTCGGGCGTCGAGTCGATGCTCTCTTCCCAGAACACCGCCCGTGCAGACCGTTATAAATGGTAGATGATCTTTCCATCAGGTAAGACCACTTTCTTGCAAGTTCGAGGGGGTCTAGCTACCTCCTCTACTTTCCTCTTTCCTTTTGCCATATGGGGGATTATCCTCTCCCCTAGACGGTCATGAACGGATTTCTTCTGCGGGACCCTTCCCTCAGCTACCTTGATTCCTACTAGTTTTCTTGTAGACACCTTTCTTTCCTCATCTAACTCAGTATAGAAGGCAGCATCTACCAGGTGGGATTCCTCAACGGCGAAGGGTCTCTGCGTGGCCTTCATCACTATCTTTGTACCTCTAATGTTTGCCTTCGCGCATTGATGGTAAGTGGAAGGCACCACGCCATGAGTGTGCATTCATACCCTTCCAATGAGTAATTGGTAGCTGGTGTTAGCGTTAATAACATGAAATTTGATGTGGGAGGTGAAATTTCCCAACTTAATTCCCACATTCACGTATTTAATAGACTGCATTCCGACGTTGTCGAATTGGGAAATTACTAGTGGTACCGGAACCACCTTCTCCTGGTCAATTCCTGTTTCATATAATGTACTGATGGGCATGATGTTAATGGATGCTCCTCCATCCATCAACGCCCTGGGAAATCAGACTCCATTAATTATGGCTGTGACGTACAACAGGCGGTTGTGGATGTAGGGCACCACCCTATCTGCTTCTGAAAACACCACTTCAGAGGTATACTTCTTAATCATCCTTCCGATTGGCCCCTGCCAATTTAGCGAAGGGTCTCCCCGCTGCTGCACTGCCTCCAAGACTTTCCTCATGATGGACACCCTCGTGTCGTACTTCACCCCTATCTGGTCGAAAAACCATTTTAACTTGGGGCTTCTCGCTATGGCCTCACATTCAGAATCTAAGTCTACCTCGTACGTCTGGGCACTGCAAACATACTCCGCTTCAGAGGTCCCTCCCTCATCTAGAGCAAGGATGATGTCTACCTCACCTTCTAAGAGAGCCACTTCCTCAACTTCCCCACTTCCCTTTTCATGCTCCGGAGTGAAGAACCACTCCTCTTGCTTTCTTTCTAGCTCAAGTCTGCTCATTGATAGATTTTCTAACTCCTCGCATAACTGCTCGCCACTTTCCCGCTTCATAAGATTTCTTGTATCTTCTTCGTCGTAGGAAACTACCATGTTGGCGGTGCCAAAGTGATGCACAGGAAGTGGTTTCTCGTTAACGTCCACAGGGGGTATCTGCAAAGTACCGTTGGCCATCTGCTCACCAATGATCCTTCGTAAGTAGTAACAATCCTTGGTAGAGTGATGCACTCGTTGGTGCAATTCGCAGTAGTTTTGATTGTCTTTGTCAGCTGCAGTGGGGGTTTCTACTTTTAGGTGGGGAGGTCCTGCTACGCCTTCTCACACTAAGGTGCGGTAACAAGCCATAGCCTCAGCTACGCTGCACGGTAGTGGCGGCAGGTGACCAAGCATAAGTTCTTCGGAATTTAGCCCTTAAGTTAGTGATTTTGATATCTCGAACAAGGTAATTGAATAATTTTTATTCCATATCATTGCCATTGATTGTTTCTAACAATTTACCCGAGTTTCATGTATTTCTGATGGATTTTATAGGAATTTAGTGCAAGAAAAGAGAGAAAGAAACCGGAAGAAAGGAAGAAAAGTCAAAGGTCAAAAGAGTAAATTTCTATCCAGAATTCAAACTCGACATCTAAAGGGAAGTTGAAGTGCTTGATTTCACAAGAGCATCGGAAGAAACGACACTTAAATCGGAGCTCGATATCAAAAGTTATGGCCAATCAAAGAGGATAACGAAAAGTCAACAAGGAAGAAAATCGGACCGATCCGGTAGGTACCGGACCGATCCGAAATGATCCAAGTCTAGTAGACCCCGGATGGATGCCGAACCGATGACAATAGAACCGATCTAGTGGGTATCGGACCGATCCGGTAGAATAAAAAAGAACCGATCCGGTGGCCGAAAGACGGACCGATCCGAGGGCTATTCGAACCGGTCCGGTCATGCGAAATCTTAGCATTTATTATGAAGATTTTGATGTGCGTAGCTGGTAAAATCTTGTGCCACAAGCATCCCTGGCTGTCAAATTCGTAGTACTTGGAGCTATAAAAGCCCATGCCCTACCTCATTCTAAGGCAGGTTTTTCTAGAGAGGATTTTAGGTCAATTTCAGAGAGAGAAATTCAGAAGAAGGAAATTTTCATAGGAGTTTTCATAAACCCTAGTTTGTAAGAGTGATTACAATTTCTGGATTCAAGTCTTTTCCGGTTGCTGAAATCAAGTATAACAATTTCTTTCTCTTAGTTGGTATTTCTTTTCGTCAAATTTCAATTGTTTTGCAAATTATTTTCAATAGTTGTTAGACCTATAATTTTGTGTATGAAGTTGTTCTTTAATCAAATCATGCCTAGCTAAATTCTTAAGGGCCGGGGTACATGAACTCACTCCGAAGCAAATTACATGAATAGAAAATAAAGGGTAAATTAAATTCCGACTAAATGGTGAATGAAAATTACACACACATAGTCAATCTTTTAATCTCTCTTGCCCTAGGTACTTGAGATGTTTAAGAACGGTTTGCGAGTGTAATTGTTCATTCACCGCTTTATATTTACCTTTGATTTATATGTAATACTTAGGATTTATAAAGGCTTGATTTAGTCAAGAATTTTAATTTTCAATTCTAGTATTCTACACGGTAATTTGTTAAGGTTTGAGGGATTGTACCCTACCCTATTTTCTTTCATTTGTCAATCTAATTTCTTCACAAATTTTAGTTTATTTTTCTTGGAAACATTTTTTTTTATTTCACTAGAAATTTCCCCATCATTAATCATCTTTTCTTATTCTTTTGAGGAATCATTTCAAGATTTAATAGCTTCTCCTATACAAATACCGATTATTGATCCCTGTGGATACGATCCCGATTTATCAGATTATTACTAACGCGACAGGCTTGCACTTGAGCCTAGAGAAAATGCACTTTTGGGACAAATTCTTAGTCGCATCAAGTTTTTGGCGCAGTTGCCGGGGATCATCAATTGGTATAATTTAGGAAAGTTAATTTTATCTACAAGTGATTTAAAAAAAAAAAATTATTCTTTTTACGTCTCATCTCTTTTGCGCTTATATGCAGAATTCATCTTCTACCCAAGTTCACGAAAATCCTATTGCCGAAGCAAATTCTGAAAATTCTCATACCACTGAGTCTCCTCATTTTTGGGTTCTACCTCCTTCGCCTAACAATTCAATTACAAGTGGTTCATTGAATCAAACACTGAGTGAGAATTCTGAATCTTTCGGTAGCAATATGTCTGTGCAAGGTAGTGTTGGTGTTGGTGCTGGAGAGGATGAGATACCATATCTTCCCATGAAAGATTTGTTATTTCCTGAGAGAACTATTACCCCTGGTTGCATTTTACTCCCGTATAAGGCCAGTCAGTTCCACTTTCGTAATGGGATGATTCAAATTCTTCCTACATTTCATGGGATGGATTCTGAAAAACCATATCTCCACATTAGAGAGTTCGAGGAAGCATGTGAGACATTTGGTGACCAAGCTTGCCCACAAGATGTTATCCGATTAAAGCTTTTCCCTTTTTCCTTAAAGGATAAAGCTAAGACCTGGCTATGGTCGCTACCACCAAAATCTGTGTTATCTTGGAGAGATATGCAAACTAAGGTTCTCTCCAATTTTTTTCCCCAACACAAAACTAATTCTGTTAAAGCCCAAATACAAGCTTTTCGACAAAATGAAAATGAGGCCTTCGATAAGTGTTGGGAGAGATTTCAGGAGTTAGTTAATGCATGCCCACATCATGGATTTGAAAAACATCATTTGATTTCATTTTTCCATCAAGGCCTTACTTTAGCATCTAAACAACTTGTTCAAACCATGTGCGAAAGACCTTTTTGGGAATTAGACTCGAGCGATGCTGAGGCTCATCTGAAATATGTAGCAGAGACTACCCAAGCATGGGATATTTCTGATCCCAATAGTAAAAATAGAAATCGACAAGTGTCCAATGTGCCTACTGCGTCCGATATCTATCACTTGGACAAGGAAACTTTGTTGGATCACAAGTTTGACCAATTGGAAAAGAATTTTAGAGACATGTTTGAAGTGCGATTGAGAGAAATAGCTGGACCCGTGTAAGCCGGGAAGGAGAAAGTGTGTGCCATTTATGCTGCAGGTCATTCTACCAAAGGATGTCCTACCATCCCTGCATACAAGGCAATGTACAGTGAACAAGTTGAGGCAATAGGGGGGTTTCGTGGAAATTATAATGTACAGCAAGGGAATGCATATAATCAATCATGGAGGAATAATCCTGGGTTCAATTATGGACAACACCAAGGGGGGATGGCTCCTAACCCACATATGACTCTACCACCACCTCCTCAATTTCAGCAAGTGGCTCCTCAGATGCATCCTCCTATGGAGGTACCACCTCCTGGTCCGTATGTCGCTCCACCTAGGCAATCTCTTGAAGATAACCTGAATCAATTCAATCAATCCCAAAAATAGAGCAATGCTAAATATGATCGAATGTTCACTGAAATTTATACTAGCATTTCTAGGTTGCAATCTGCAGTGAATACTCAGGAGAAGGTTAAATTCCCAGCCCAAGGCCAAAGACCTCCTCTTCAAGGACGATCCACGGTTAGCTCCACATCATCGGATTTGCCAGAACAATGTCAAGATGTTACTACTCTTCGTAGTGGCCGCGTAATTGATCTAGCACCAAAACTTCCAAAGGAGAAAGATGAGGGAGTTGAACCTGAAATTCCCAAGGAATCTAAAATTTCTGAGTCTGCTGAGATTCCATTGGATACGAAAGACAAGGATGAGGGAGTTGAATCTTAAATTCAAGTTAAACAACCAACTGCTTCTCCATTGCCTCAACGCTTAGCTCCACCTAAAAAAAGGGGCGTCGCGTACAGAAGTGTTGGATGTCTTGAAGCAAGTAAAATTGAACTTGCCATTCCTTGATGCTATTCAACAAATTCCAGCACACGCTAAGGTCATCAAAGATCTTTTGACTGTCAAACGAAGGCTCAAGGTAAAGAAGAATGTTTTCTTGGCACAAAATGTGAGCTCGGTCCTTCTCAATGATTTACCACCAAAATTCAAGGATCCTGGTGCACCCACAATTTCGTGTGTCACAGGAGAAAAAAGAGTGGAAAAAGCATTGCTTGACTTAGGTGCGAGTGTGTACATACTTCCATACTCCATCTATAAGCAGCTTGATTTAGGTGATTTAAAACCTACCCGAATCACTCTACAGTTAGCTGATCGAACAGTGAAAGTGCCTCGTGGGGTTGTAGAGGATGTGATAGTTCAAGTGGACACGTTCTACTTCCCTGTTGATTTTGTCATTTGGGACACTAAGCCTGCTCCCCATGCGAGAAATCATGTTCCAATAATATTAGGCCGTCCGTTTTTAGCTACTGCTAATGCTTTTTTGGCCAAATGCAACTCATTTTTGGAAACATGACTCTCGAGACCAATATTTTCAATGTCACTAACCAAATGGGTGATGAGGATGAAATTCTTGAGGTTGATCTTATTGAAGAAGTGGTGGATGAACACATTGGAAAAATCATAGGAGGAGATGCATTGGAGGTGTGTTTAGTGCAAAGTGGTGAGAATAAGAGTCAATATACCGTGTTTGAGCGTGAGGTGGAAGAGTTGGAAACTTGGTTACAAGAAGATGTGAGTTTTGAGAGTTTAAGATATGTTGACTGGATTTCTAGGTTTGAAGAATTACCTTCGAGGGAGACAACCATGATTCCCTCTGAAAATAGATTTCCTAGTCTTGAGTTGAAGAAACTACCCTCGCATGTCAAATATACTTCTCTGGGAGATAATGATACATTTCCTATTGTTGTTTCTTCCAGTTTAGAAAAAGAGCAAGAGGGTATGTTGTTGGATGTGTTACGGAAGCAAAGGAATGCTTTTGGTTGGACTATAGCATATTTGAAAGGTATAAGTCCATTTATTTGTACCCATAAAATCCATCTTGAGGAAGAGGTGAAGCCTTCGCATGAGATGCAAAGGCGATTAAACCCAACCATGAAAGATGTTGTAAGAGCGGAAATTATCAAATTACTAGATGCTGGAATTATCTATCCCATTTTTGATAGTAAATGGGTGAGCCCAATTCAGGTTATTCCAAAAAAATCGGGTATGTCCGTGGTTGAAAATGCCAAGGGAGAACTAATACCTCAACGCACCACCACCGGGTGGCGTGTATGCATTGACTACCGAAAGCTCAATGCCGGAACTAGAAAATACCATTTTCCCTTACCGTTCATCGATCAAGTGATTGAACGAGTGGCGGGCCATCCTTACTACTGTTTCCTAGATGGATATTCTAGGTATAATCAGATTGAAGTGGATGTAATTGATCAAGAAAAGACTACTTTTACATGTCCGTTTGGTACGTTTGCCTATAAACGTATTCCATTTGGGTTATGTAATGCAACAGTAACTTTTCAAAGGTGCATGCTAAGTCTCTTTAGCGATATGATTGAAAAAGGTCTTGAGGTGTTCATGGACGATTTTAGCGTTTTTCGGTCCATCTTTCGACCAATGTTTGGCTAATCTTGAAAAAGTTCTATTCCGGTGTGTGGAAAAAGACTTAGTCCTCAATTGGGAAAAATGCCATTTTATGGGAAAAATGCCATTTTATGGTTACCGAGGGGGAAAAATGCCAATTGGGAAAAAGACTTAGTGCAAGAAAAGAGAGAAAGAAACCGGAAGAAAGGAAATGATGAAAGGAAGAAAAGTTAAAGGGAAAAAGAGTAAATTTCTATCCAGAATTCGAACTCGACATCTAAAGGGAAGTTGAAGTGCTTGATTTCACAAGAGCATCGGAAGAAACGACACTCAAATCGGAGCTCGAGATCAAAAGTTATGGACAGTCAAAGAGGATAAAGAAAAGTCAACAAGGAAGAAAATCGAACCGATCCGGTAGGTACCGGACCGATCCGAAATGATCCAAGTCTAGTAGACCCCGGATGGATGCCGAACCGATGACAATAGAACCGATCTAGTGGGTATCGGACCGATCCGGTAGAATAAAAAAGAACCGATCCGGTGGCCGAAAGACGGACCGATCCGAGGGCTATTCGAACCGGTCCGGTCATGCGAAATCTTAGCATTTATTATGAAGATTTTGATGTGCGTAGCTGGTAAAATCTTGTGCCACAAGCATCCCTGGCTGTCAAATTCGTAGTACTTGGAGCTATAAAAGCCCATGCCCTACCTCATTCTAAGGCAGGTTTTTCTAGAGAGGATTTTAGGTCAATTTCAGAGAGAGAAATTCAGAAGAAGGAAATTTTCATAGGAGTTTTCATAAACCCTAGTTTGTAAGAGTGATTACAATTTCTGGATTCAAGTCTTTTCCGGTTGCTGAAATCAAGTATAACAATTTCTTTCTCTTAGTTGGTATTTCTTTTCGTCAAATTTCAATTGTTTTGCAAATTATTTTCAATAGTTGTTAGACCTATAATTTTGTGTATGAAGTTGTTCTTTAATCAAATCATGCCTAGCTAAATTCTTAAGGGCCGGGGTACATGAACTCACTCCGAAGCAAATTACATGAATAGAAAATAAAGGGTAAATTAAATTCCGACTAAATGGTGAATGAAAATTACACACACATAGTCAATCTTTTAATCTCTCTTGCCCTAGGTACTTGAGATGTTTAAGAACGGTTTGCGAGTGTAATTGTTCATTCACCGCTTTATATTTACCTTTGATTTATATGTAATACTTAGGATTTATAAAGGCTTGATTTAGTCAAGAATTTTAATTTTCAATTCTAGTATTCTACACGGTAATTTGTTAAGGTTTGAGGGATTGTACCCTACCCTATTTTCTTTCATTTGTCAATCTAATTTCTTCACAAATTTTAGTTTATTTTTCTTGGAAACATTTTTTTTTATTTCACTAGAAATTTCCCCATCATTAATCATCTTTTCTTATTCTTTTGAGGAATCATTTCAAGATTTAATAGCTTCTCCTATACAAATACCGATTATTGATCCCTGTGGATACGATCCCGATTTATCAGATTATTACTAACGCGACAGGCTTGCACTTGAGCCTAGAGAAAATGCACTTTTGGGACAAATTCTTAGTCGCATCAAGTTTTTGGCGCAGTTGCCGGGGATCATCAATTGGTATAATTTAGGAAAGTTAATTTTATCTACAAGTGATTTAAAAAAAAAAAATTATTCTTTTTACGTCTCATCTCTTTTGCGCTTATATGCAGAATTCATCTTCTACCCAAGTTCACGAAAATCCTATTGCCGAAGCAAATTCTGAAAATTCTCATACCACTGAGTCTCCTCATTTTTGGGTTCTACCTCCTTCGCCTAACAATTCAATTACAAGTGGTTCATTGAATCAAACACTGAGTGAGAATTCTGAATCTTTCGGTAGCAATATGTCTGTGCAAGGTAGTGTTGGTGTTGGTGCTGGAGAGGATGAGATACCATATCTTCCCATGAAAGATTTGTTATTTCCTGAGAGAACTATTACCCCTGGTTGCATTTTACTCCCGTATAAGGCCAGTCAGTTCCACTTTCGTAATGGGATGATTCAAATTCTTCCTACATTTCATGGGATGGATTCTGAAAAACCATATCTCCACATTAGAGAGTTCGAGGAAGCATGTGAGACATTTGGTGACCAAGCTTGCCCACAAGATGTTATCCGATTAAAGCTTTTCCCTTTTTCCTTAAAGGATAAAGCTAAGACCTGGCTATGGTCGCTACCACCAAAATCTGTGTTATCTTGGAGAGATATGCAAACTAAGGTTCTCTCCAATTTTTTTCCCCAACACAAAACTAATTCTGTTAAAGCCCAAATACAAGCTTTTCGACAAAATGAAAATGAGGCCTTCGATAAGTGTTGGGAGAGATTTCAGGAGTTAGTTAATGCATGCCCACATCATGGCTTTGAAAAACATCATTTGATTTCATTTTTCCATCAAGGCCTTACTTTAGCATCTAAACAACTTGTTCAAACCATGTGCGAAAGACCTTTTTGGGAATTAGACTCGAGCGATGCTGAGGCTCATCTGAAATATGTAGCAGAGACTACCCAAGCATGGGATATTTCTGATCCCAATAGTAAAAATAGAAATCGACAAGTGTCCAATGTGCCTACTGCGTCCGATATCTATCACTTGGACAAGGAAACTTTGTTGGATCACAAGTTTGACCAATTGGAAAAGAATTTTAGAGACATGTTTGAAGTGCGATTGAGAGAAATAGCTGGACCCGTGTAAGCCGGGAAGGAGAAAGTGTGTGCCATTTATGCTGCAGGTCATTCTACCAAAGGATGTCCTACCATCCCTGCATACAAGGCAATGTACAGTGAACAAGTTGAGGCAATAGGGGGGTTTCGTGGAAATTATAATGTACAGCAAGGGAATGCATATAATCAATCATGGAGGAATAATCCTGGGTTCAATTATGGACAACACCAAGGGGGGATGGCTCCTAACCCACATATGACTCTACCACCACCTCCTCAATTTCAGCAAGTGGCTCCTCAGATGCATCCTCCTATGGAGGTACCACCTCCTGGTCCGTATGTCGCTCCACCTAGGCAATCTCTTGAAGATAACCTGAATCAATTCAATCAATCCCAAAAATAGAGCAATGCTAAATATGATCGAATGTTCACTGAAATTTATACTAGCATTTCTAGGTTGCAATCTGCAGTGAATACTCAGGAGAAGGTTAAATTCCCAGCCCAAGGCCAAAGACCTCCTCTTCAAGGACGATCCACGGTTAGCTCCACATCATCGGATTTGCCAGAACAATGTCAAGCTGTTACTACTCTTCGTAGTGGCCGCGTAATTGATCTAGCACCAAAACTTCCAAAGGAGAAAGATGAGGGAGTTGAACCTGAAATTCCCAAGGAATCTAAAATTTCTGAGTCTGCTGAGATTCCATTGGATACGAAAGACAAGGATGAGGGAGTTGAATCTTAAATTCAAGTTAAACAACCAACTGCTTCTCCATTGCCTCAACGCTTAGCTCCACCTAAAAAAAGGGGCGTCGCGTACAGAAGTGTTGGATGTCTTGAAGCAAGTAAAATTGAACTTGCCATTCCTTGATGCTATTCAACAAATTCCAGCACACGCTAAGGTCATCAAAGATCTTTTGACTGTCAAACGAAGGCTCAAGGTAAAGAAGAATGTTTTCTTGGCACAAAATGTGAGCTCGGTCCTTCTCAATGATTTACCACCAAAATTCAAGGATCCTGGTGCACCCACAATTTCGTGTGTCACAGGAGAAAAAAGAGTGGAAAAAGCATTGCTTGACTTAGGTGCGAGTGTGTACATACTTCCATACTCCATCTATAAGCAGCTTGATTTAGGTGATTTAAAACCTACCCGAATCACTCTACAGTTAGCTGATCGAACAGTGAAAGTGCCTCGTGGGGTTGTAGAGGATGTGATAGTTCAAGTGGACACGTTCTACTTCCCTGTTGATTTTGTCATTTGGGACACTAAGCCTGCTCCCCATGCGAGAAATCATGTTCCAATAATATTAGGCCGTCCGTTTTTAGCTACTGCTAATGCTTTGATCAATACACGGAATGGCCAAATGCAACTCATTTTTGGAAACATGACTCTCGAGACCAATATTTTCAATGTCACTAACCAAATGGGTGATGAGGATGAAATTCTTGAGGTTGATCTTATTGAAGAAGTGGTGGATGAACACATTGGAAAAATCATAGGAGGAGATGCATTGGAGGTGTGTTTAGTGCAAAGTGGTGAGAATAAGAGTCAATATACCGTGTTTGAGCGTGAGGTGGAAGAGTTGGAAACTTGGTTACAAGAAGATGTGAATTTTGAGAGTTTAAGATATGTTGACTGGATTTCTAGGTTTGAAGAATTACCTTCGAGGGAGACAACCATGATTCCCTCTGAAAATAGATTTCCTAGTCTTGAGTTGAAGAAACTACCCTCGCATGTCAAATATACTTCTCTGGGAGATAATGATACATTTCCTATTGTTGTTTCTTCCAGTTTAGAAAAAGAGCAAGAGGGTATGTTGTTGGATGTGTTACGGAAGCAAAGGAATGCTTTTGGTTGGACTATAGCATATTTGAAAGGTATAAGTCCATTTATTTGTACCCATAAAATCCATCTTGAGGAAGAGGTGAAGCCTTCGCATGAGATGCAAAGGCGATTAAACCCAACCATGAAAGATGTTGTAAGAGCGGAAATTATCAAATTACTAGATGCTGGAATTATCTATCCCATTTTTGATAGTAAATGGGTGAGCCCAATTCAGGTTATTCCAAAAAAATCGGGTATGTCCGTGGTTGAAAATGCCAAGGGAGAACTAATACCTCAACGCACCACCACCGGGTGGCGTGTATGCATTGACTACCGAAAGCTCAATGCCGGAACTAGAAAATACCATTTTCCCTTACCGTTCATCGATCAAGTGATTGAACGAGTGGCGGGCCATCCTTACTACTGTTTCCTAGATGGATATTCTAGGTATAATCAGATTGAAGTGGATGTACTTGATCAAGAAAAGAATACTTTTACATGTCCGTTTGGTACGTTTGCCTATAAACGTATTCCATTTGGGTTATGTAATGCAACAGTAACTTTTCAAAGGTGCATGCTAAGTCTCTTTAGCGATATGATTGAAAAAGGTCTTGAGGTGTTCATGGACGATTTTAGCGTTTTTCGGTCCATCTTTCGACCAATGTTTGGCTAATCTTGAAAAAGTTCTATTCCGGTGTGTGGAAAAAGACTTAGTCCTCAATTGGGAAAAATGCCATTTTATGGGAAAAATGCCATTTTATGGTTACCGAGGGGGAAAAATGCCAATTGGGAAAAAGACTTAGTGCAAGAAAAGAGAGAAAGAAACCGGAAGAAAGGAAATGATGAAAGGAAGAAAAGTTAAAGGGAAAAAGAGTAAATTTCTATCCAGAATTCGAACTCGACATCTAAAGGGAAGTTGAAGTGCTTGATTTCACAAGAGCATCGGAAGAAACGACACTCAAATCGGAGCTCGAGATCAAAAGTTATGGACAGTCAAAGAGGATAAAGAAAAGTCAACAAGGAAGAAAATCGAACCGATCCGGTAGGTACCGGACCGATCCGAAATGATCCAAGTCTAGTAGACCCCGGATGGATGCCGAACCGATGACAATAGAACCGATCTAGTGGGTATCGGACCGATCCGGTAGAATAAAAAAGAACCGATCCGGTGGCCGAAAGACGGACCGATCCGAGGGCTATTCGAACCGGTCCGGTCATGCGAAATCTTAGCATTTATTATGAAGATTTTGATGTGCGTAGCTGGTAAAATCTTGTGCCACAAGCATCCCTGGCTGTCAAATTCGTAGTACTTGGAGCTATAAAAGCCCATGCCCTACCTCATTCTAAGGCAGGTTTTTCTAGAGAGGATTTTAGGTCAATTTCAGAGAGAGAAATTCAGAAGAAGGAAATTTTCATAGGAGTTTTCATAAACCCTAGTTTGTAAGAGTGATTACAATTTCTGGATTCAAGTCTTTTTCGGTTGCTGAAATCAAGTATAACAATTTCTTTCTCTTAGTTGGTATTTCTTTTCGTCAAATTTCAATTGTTTTGCAAATTATTTTCAATAGTTGTTAGACCTATAATTTTGTGTATGAAGTTGTTCTTTAATCAAATCATGCCTAGCTAAATTCTTAAGGGCCGGGGTACATGAACTCACTCCGAAGCAAATTACATGAATAGAAAATAAAGGGTAAATTAAATTCCGACTAAATGGTGAATGAAAATTACACACACATAGTCAATCTTTTAATCTCTCTTGCCCTAGGTACTTGAGATGTTTAAGAACGGTTTGCGAGTGTAATTGTTCATTCACCGCTTTATATTTACCTTTGATTTATATGTAATACTTAGGATTTATAAAGGCTTGATTTAGTCAAGAATTTTAATTTTCAATTCTAGTATTCTACACGGTAATTTGTTAAGGTTTGAGGGATTGTACCCTACCCTATTTTCTTTCATTTGTCAATCTAATTTCTTCACAAATTTTAGTTTATTTTTCTTGGAAACATTTTTTTTTTATTTCACTAGAAATTTCCCCATCATTAATCATCTTTTCTTATTCTTTTGAGGAATCATTTCAAGATTTAATAGCTTCTCCTATACAAATACCGATTATTGATCCCTGTGGATACGATCCCGATTTATCAGATTATTACTAACGCGACAGGCTTGCACTTGAGCCTAGAGAAAATGCACTTTTGGGACAAATTCTTAGTCGCATCAAGTTTTTGGCGCAGTTGCCGGGGATCATCAATTGGTATAATTTAGGAAAGTTAATTTTATCTACAAGTGATTTAAAAAAAAAAATTATTCTTTTTACGTCTCATCTCTTTTGCGCTTATATGCAGAATTCATCTTCTACCCAAGTTCACGAAAATCCTATTGCCGAAGCAAATTCTGAAAATTCTCATACCACTGAGTCTCCTCATTTTTGGGTTCTACCTCCTTCGCCTAACAATTCAATTACAAGTGGTTCATTGAATCAAACACTGAGTGATAATTCTGAATCTTTCGGTAGCAATATGTCTGTGCAAGGTAGTGTTGGTGTTGGTGCTGGAGAGGATGAGATACCATATCTTCCCATGAAAGATTTGTTATTTCCTGAGAGAACTATTACCCCTGGTTGCATTTTACTCCCGTATAAGGCCAGTCAGTTCCACTTTCGTAATGGGATGATTCAAATTCTTCCTACATTTCATGGGATGGATTCTGAAAAACCATATCTCCACATTAGAGAGTTCGAGGAAGCATGTGAGACATTTGGTGACCAAGCTTGCCCACAAGATGTTATCCGATTAAAGCTTTTCCCGTTTTCCTTAAAGGATAAAGCTAAGACCTGGCTATGGTCGCTACCACCAAAATCTGTGTTATCTTGGAGAGATATGCAAACTAAGGTTCTCTCCAATTTTTTTCCCCAACACAAAACTAATTCTGTTAAAGCCCAAATACAAGCTTTTCGACAAAATGAAAATGAGGCCTTCGATAAGTGTTGGGAGAGATTTCAGGAGTTAGTTAATGCATGCCCACATCATGGCTTTGAAAAACATCATTTGATTTCATTTTTCCATCAAGGCCTTACTTTAGCATCTAAACAACTTGTTCAAACCATGTGCGAAAGACCTTTTTGGGAATTAGACTCGAGCGATGCTGAGGCTCATCTGAAATATGTAGCAGAGACTACCCAAGCATGGGATATTTCTGATCCCAATAGTAAAAATAGAAATCGACAAGTGTCCAATGTGCCTACTGCGTCCGATATCTATCACTTGGACAAGGAAACTTTGTTGGATCACAAGTTTGACCAATTGGAAAAGAATTTTAGAGACATGTTTGAAGTGCGATTGAGAGAAATAGCTGGACCCGTGTAAGCCGGGAAGGAGAAAGTGTGTGCCATTTATGCTGCAGGTCATTCTACCAAAGGATGTCCTACCATCCCTGCATACAAGGCAATGTACAGTGAACAAGTTGAGGCAATAGGGGGGTTTCGTGGAAATTATAATGTACAGCAAGGGAATGCATATAATCAATCATGGAGGAATAATCCTGGGTTCAATTATGGACAACACCAAGGGGGGATGGCTCCTAACCCACATATGACTCTACCACCACCTCCTCAATTTCAGCAAGTGGCTCCTCAGATGCATCCTCCTATGCAGGTACCACCTCCTGGTCCGTATGTCGCTCCACCTAGGCAATCTCTTGAAGATAACCTGAATCAATTCAATCAATCCCAAAAATAGAGCAATGCTAAATATGATCGAATGTTCACTGAAATTTATACTAGCATTTCTAGGTTGCAATCTGCAGTGAATACTCAGGAGAAGGTTAAATTCCCAGCCCAAGGCCAAAGACCTCCTCTTCAAGGACGATCCACGGTTAGCTCCACATCATCGGATTTGCCAGAACAATGTCAAGCTGTTACTACTCTTCGTAGTGGCCGCGTAATTGATCTAGCACCAAAACTTCCAAAGGAGAAAGATGAGGGAGTTGAACCTGAAATTCCCAAGGAATCTAAAATTTCTGAGTCTGCTGAGATTCCATTGGATACGGAAGACAAGGATGAGGGAGTTGAATCTTAAATTCAAGTTAAACAACCAACTGCTTCTCCATTGCCTCAACGCTTAGCTCCACCTAAAAAAAGGGGCGTCGCGTACAGAAGTGTTGGATGTCTTGAAGCAAGTAAAATTGAACTTGCCATTCCTTGATGCTATTCAACAAATTCCAGCACACGCTAAGGTCATCAAAGATCTTTTGACTGTCAAACGAAGGCTCAAGGTAAAGAAGAATGTTTTCTTGGTACAAAATGTGAGCTCGGTCCTTCTCAATGATTTACCACCAAAATTCAAGGATCCTGGTGCACCCACAATTTCGTGTGTCACAGGAGAAAAAAGAGTGGAAAAAGCATTGCTTGACTTAGGTGCGAGTGTGTACATACTTCCATACTCCATCTATAAGCAGCTTGATTTAGGTGATTTAAAACCTACCCGAATCACTCTACAGTTAGCTGATCGAACAGTGAAAGTGCCTCGTGGGGTTGTAGAGGATGTGATAGTTCAAGTGGACACGTTCTACTTCCCTGTTGATTTTGTCATTTGGGACACTAAGCCTGCTCCCCATGCGAGAAATCATGTTCCAATAATATTAGGCCGTCCGTTTTTAGCTACTGCTAATGCTTTGATCAATACACGGAATGGCCAAATGCAACTCATTTTTGGAAACATGACTCTCGAGACCAATATTTTCAATGTCACTAACCAAATGGGTGATGAGGATGAAATTCTTGAGGTTGATCTTATTGAAGAAGTGGTGGATGAACACATTGGAAAAATCATAGGAGGAGATGCATTGGAGGTGTGTTTAGTGCAAAGTGGTGAGAATAAGAGTCAATATACCGTGTTTGAGCGTGAGGTGGAAGAGTTGGAAACTTGGTTACAAGAAGATGTGAGTTTTGAGAGTTTAAGATATGTTGACTGGATTTCTAGGTTTGAAGAATTACCTTCGAGGGAGACAACCATGATTCCCTCTGAAAATAGATTTCCTAGTCTTGAGTTGAAGAAACTACCCTCGCATGTCAAATATACTTCTCTGGGAGATAATGATACATTTCCTATTGTTGTTTCTTCCAGTTTAGAAAAAGAGCAAGAGGGTATGTTGTTGGATGTGTTACGGAAGCAAAGGAATGCTTTTGGTTGGACTATAGCATATTTGAAAGGTATAAGTCCATTGATTTGTACCCATAAAATCCATCTTGAGGAAGAGGTGAAGCCTTCGCATGAGATGCAAAGGCGATTAAACCCAACCATGAAAGATGTTGTAAGAGCGGAAATTATCAAATTACTAGATGCTGGAATTATCTATCCCATTTTTGATAGTAAATGGGTGAGCCCAATTCAGGTTATTCCAAAAAAATCGGGTATGACCGTGGTTGAAAATGCCAAGGGAGAACTAATACCTCAACGCACCACCACCGGGTGGCGTGTATGCATTGACTACCGAAAGCTCAATGCCGGAACTAGAAAATACCATTTTCCCTTACCGTTCATCGATCAAGTGATTGAACGAGTGGCGGGCCATCCTTACTACTGTTTCCTAGATGGATATTCTAGGTATAATCAGATTGAAGTGGATGTACTTGATCAAGAAAAGACTACTTTTACATGTCCGTTTGGTACGTTTGCCTATAAACGTATTCCATTTGGGTTATGTAATGCAACAGTAACTTTTCAAAGGTGCATGCTAAGTCTCTTTAGCGATATGATTGAAAAAGGTCTTGAGGTGTTCATGGACGATTTTAGCGTTTTTCGGTCCATCTTTCGACCAATGTTTGGCTAATCTTGAAAAAGTTCTATTCCGGTGTGTGGAAAAAGACTTAGTCCTCAATTGGGAAAAATGCCATTTTATGGGAAAAATGCCATTTTATGGTTACCGAGGGGGAAAAATGCCAATTGGGAAAAAGACTTAGTGCAAGAAAAGAGAGAAAGAAACCGGAAGAAAGGAAATGATGAAAGGAAGAAAAGTTAAAGGGAAAAAGAGTAAATTTCTATCCAGAATTCGAACTCGACATCTAAAGGGAAGTTGAAGTGCTTGATTTCACAAGAGCATCGGAAGAAACGACACTCAAATCGGAGCTCGAGATCAAAAGTTATGGACAGTCAAAGAGGATAAAGAAAAGTCAACAAGGAAGAAAATCGAACCGATCCGGTAGGTACCGGACCGATCCGAAATGATCCAAGTCTAGTAGACCCCGGATGGATGCCGAACCGATGACAATAGAACCGATCTAGTGGGTATCGGACCGATCCGGTAGAATAAAAAAGAACCGATCCGGTGGCCGAAAGACGGACCGATCCGAGGGCTATTCGAACCGGTCCGGTCATGCGAAATCTTAGCATTTATTATGAAGATTTTGATGTGCGTAGCTGGTAAAATCTTGTGCCACAAGCATCCCTGGCTGTCAAATTCGTAGTACTTGGAGCTATAAAAGCCCATGCCCTACCTCATTCTAAGGCAGGTTTTTCTAGAGAGGATTTTAGGTCAATTTCAGAGAGAGAAATTCAGAAGAAGGAAATTTTCATAGGAGTTTTCATAAACCCTAGTTTGTAAGAGTGATTACAATTTCTGGATTCAAGTCTTTTTCGGTTGCTGAAATCAAGTATAACAATTTCTTTCTCTTAGTTGGTATTTATGTTAGTCAAATTTCAATTGTTTTGCAAATTATTTTCAATAGTTGTTAGACCTATAATTTTGTGTATGAAGTTGTTATTTAATCAAATCATGTCTAGATAAATTCTTAAGGGATGGGGTACATGAACTCACTCCGAAGCAAATTACATGAATAGAAAATAGAGGGTAAATTAAATTCCGACTAAATGGTGAATGAAAATGACACACACATAGTCAATCTTTTAATCTCACTTGCCCTAGGTACTTGAGATGTTTAATAACGCGTTGCGAGTGTAATTGTTCATTCACCGCTTTATATTTACTTTTGATTTCATATGATGAGGTCTAGATCCTTCATATATGTAATACTTAGGATTTATAAAGGCTGGATTTAGTCAAGAATTTTAATTTTAAATTCTAGTATTCTACACGGTAATTTGTTAAGGTTTGAGGGATTGTACCCTACCCTATTTTCTCTCATTTGTCAATCTAATTTCTTCACAAATTTTAGTTTATTTTTCTTGGAAACATTTTTTTTATTTCACTAGAAATTTCCCCATTATTAATCATCTTTTCTTATTCTTTTGAGGAATCATTTCAAGATTTAATAGCTTCTCCTATACAAATACTGATTATTGATCCCTGTGGATACGATCCCGATTTATCGAATTATTACTAACGCGACAGGCTTGCACTTGAGCCTAGAGAAAACGCACTTTTGAGACAAACTCTTAGTCATGTCAGCAGGGCATCTTCCCCAAATTTTCTCTTGTTGTCGGGACTGTCAGTCTTGGCCCCAGAGCCTCCCTTCTTCCCTTTGTTACTCCCATCCACATAGTTAACCGCTTGCCTCCTCGAAACTTGAAACTTGCGTCCTCCAACCCGGGGCTCTTGGTTTGATTATCATAGCTATGTTGCTGGAGACCCTGGTGAATTCTCTGAAAGTTCCATCTCTAGTTTCCTTGATCAAGTGCAGCTTGTACTCTTCTAAGAGTCCTTCCACACATATCTGTAGCAACCCGGCCTCCGCCACGTCCTCGTGTACATCTAGGGCCCACTCGTAAAATCGCTTGATGTAGTGCATCAACTCTTCTCCTGGTTTCTGGACCTCTTGCGCCAGGTGCCTCAGTGTAAATTCGTCCTCCGCTATAAAAAACTTCTGGAGGAACTGCCTATACATCTCTTCCCAAGTAGGGACGCTGTTAGGAGCCAAGTGGGAATACCATGTATAAGACTTCCTAGTGACAGTCTTAGAGAACTCCCTCAACCTCAGGTTCTTGTCGCCAGCATGTACTCCCAGGTACTCGATGAACCTCTTCACGTGCTCTCTAGGGTTCTCCCCCTACCACCAAACTTGATAAATTTTGGTGGAATATACCCCTCAGGGTATGGCTTCTCACTTACTTCTTGTGGATAAGGGTCTTATAACTCCTCGTGCTCTCTTTGAGAGGAGGATAGGAGCTTCCTCACTTCTTCCATAGTAACAGCCTTAGAGGGTTACTCCTCCAAACACGTGCTTTTAGCAGCTGGAGAAACTTTTGGCGCCAGGACCTTCTCCGGCACCGCCTTCCGAGACGGAGTCGTCTCTGCCGGAATCGCAATATGAGTGGCTACCCCTCCAGAAGGGGCAGCAGGAGGTGTCACACAACCTTGAACCAAGCTTGATAGATCCACGTTGTTTTTCTTTAAAAAGTCAAAAAACATTGCCATAAGATTCATACCTGCCATTAGAGCCACTCCCGGCGAACTGGTATGCCCTCCCTGAAGCGCTGGCGCCTTGGCTCCAATCACCACCACTTCTTCCTGAGTAGTCTGTTCACTGTGAGCTCCATTACTAGACGGAATGTCCTCAAAAACCAACTGCTTAGAGACATTGAAACCTTCTTTGTCCATTGAAGTGAGGATACCTCCCCAGCAGAGTCGCCAAATGTAGGAGGGTAGTGAGACTGGGGTCTATGAATAACGGGAAAGGGTGAGGCGTGACCCACTCCAATGGACGCTGCCTGCAAGGTCTTCAAGGTGTCCTGGTGCAGCTTCTGAAGAAAACTTCTCCTTCTGGTAACAATGGAACTCAAGCTTCAACTCACTCCCTGTAAGAAGATGAACTTTCACAGCAAAAATAGTAATTTTCTCAAGGGAAACACCTGAGAGTGATGGCTGTCAGTGGGGAGTGAAGGAACAAGGCACTCAGCTCTAAGAGAATGAGAAGGGAGAGAATACTTAGGTAGGTCTGGTGATATTTTGGCAGAGTAACAGTGCAATTTCTATTGTCTATCTCTTGAACTTACCCAAAGGTCTATTTATACTAGGGCGTTAGGGGTGAGTGGCATTTTTGGGCGCCAAAATTGAGAGAGTTGGTGGGGAACAATGTCTGAAGTGTACCATTTGTCCCTACCTGTGGCAGCCTGCCTGTCCCCTCTGCAGGTGCCACCTAGCGCCGACCAAAGGTCAAAAAGCATATATGTCCCCTAACGGAGATAAAATATCAGATTTGGTAATTATCTTTTGAAACGGTAACTTGTGGTGCAATTTTGTAAATCTTGAGAGAGGAGACCTTAAGGACTCCTTTCCTCTAAAAAAATGTTGATTTTCTTGAGAGGTACCTTGAGGACCCCCTCTTCTGGAAAAGTCATTTTCTTGTAAATAGTTTATTTCTTGTGAGTAGCCAACTCTTTGGTTGCTCACTTCACTTGTGATCAAGTGTGAAGTGTGTGTAGTCTTGAGTGACTTCTGGGTCTTCCTACTAGTATCCTCTCAATCCTATCGCGCTAAGTGGTTGAGCTCACTCAAGATACCTTGTCCCTCAGCCTCCAAGCCAAAACTCCCAGGAGGTCCCAAAGCGCCTGTTCGAGCCCTGCTTGCTCGACTAGGCAACCTGTGCAAGAAAGTAAAGTGTTAGTGCTGCTGTTCATTTAGAGGCTGATGTTTCATGATGAGGAGTTGCTCGTGATAGATATTCCCTCAATATGAGTTCCTGCCGAAACCCTTGTAGCGGCACTCCTCGAATAATATTTCTGCAGTGACCCTCGTAGTGGCGCTGAGCCTTGCAGTGAAGCTGACTCTCTCGACTATCATTACTGCAGTGACCCTTGCAGTAGTGGCGCTGACGCTTGAAGCGGCGCTGACCCTTGCAGCGGCGCAAACACTTGTAGCGGCGCTGACCCTTGCAGTGGTGTTGACACTTGAAGTGGCGTCGAGCCTTGCAGTGGCGCGGACACTTGCTGCGGCACTGACACTTGAAGCGACGCTGACACTTGAAGCGGTGCCGACCCTTGCAGTGGCGCATACATTTTACAGTGGCACCGACACTTGCAGCGGTGCTGACACTTGCAGCGGCGCTGGCACTTGAAGCAGCATTGACCCTTGCAGCGGTGCAGACACTTACAATGGCGCTGACACTTGAAGCGGCGCTGATACTTGCAGCGGCGCTGAACCTTGCAGCGGCGCGGACACTTGCAGCGGCGCTGACCCTTGCAGCGGTGCTAACATTTGAAACGGCGCTGACCCTTGCAGCGGCGCAGACACTTGCAGCGACGCTGACCCTTACTGAGGTGCTGACACTTGAAGCGGCGCTGAGCCTTGCAGCGGCGCGGACACTTGCAGCGACGCTGACACTTGAAGCTGTGTCGACACTCGCAGTGGCGCCGACACTTGGAGTGGCGCTGGTACTTGAAGCGGCGCTGACCCTTGTAGCGACGCAGACACTTGCAGCGGCGCAGACACTTGAAGCGGCGCTGGCACTTGAAGTTGCGCCCACACTTGCAGCGACGCTGACCCTTGCAATGGCGCAGACACTTGCAGCGGCGCTGGCACTTGAAGCGATGCTGACCCTTGCAGCGGTGCAGACACTTGCAGCGGCACAGACACTTGAAGCGGCGCTGGCACTAGAAGTGGTGCCAACACTTGCAGCGGCACTGACCCTTGCAATGGCGCAGACACTTGCAGCGACGCTGACACTTGCAGCGGCGCTGACACTTGAAGTGGCGTTGGCACTTGATGTGGCGCTGACACTTGCAGCGGCGCTGACCCTTGCAATATCGCAGACACCTGCAGCGGCGCCGACACTTGCGGCGACGACGACACTTGCGGCGGCGCAGACACTTGCAGCGACGCTGGCACTTGCAGCGGCGCTGACCCTTGCAGTGGCGCTGACCCTTGCGATGGCCTTTGGACTTCTGGGTAACCCTCGCGGGCACCTCTCGGATGTCATTAATAAAAGAAGCATTTTTATTTTATTTGCTTTTTTTATTGATAGACGCCCATCTACACCTGAGGTTCCCACTGTTGGATTCACAACAGAGGGTATGCTTGTTGGGACCGTTCCCGCTACACCTGCACCTGGTGGGGCCATTGGGGCTGTAAGGACATTTTTGTCCATTAATAATTTATTATGTCGCACGCCGTTACACCGTTGAAGAAATTTAAGATTCATACATTCATCAACGGATCCGAATATCAAAAGAAGAAGAGGAATCAAAGACTGACAGCCGGACCGGTCCGCCTCCCTACCGGACCGATCCGCCCCTAAACCGGTCCGATCCGCTTGCTGCGGATCCAGTATACCCTGGACCGCAAGAGAACCGATGAAGACTCGAATAGAAGAACCGATCCGATCATAACCGGACCGATCCGCCTCAGAATAAAAGAACCGATACGGTCAATCAGACCGATCCGACCTCAAGCCGGACCGGTCCGCCTGGGATAAACTTCGTCAGATCCTGCAGAGATTTTTGTGGCTCAAAGTTTTCTTATTTAAATCCAACTTCGGGGAGGTATTTTTTAAGACTTTTCAAGACGATATTCAGAGTCCTAAATACTTTAAGTCTTCACCTATTGAGCCTAAGACTCTAGGTTTTTGATTCACACAATTGCCAATCCTTTGTGAATCTTTTTGTGTAACCCAAGAACACAACTTTGGTTTGTTCAACCCTTGTGGAGAAGCCGTTTCTCTTCTTCATTGCAGCCCTCCTGGAAAGGGATATTTCCAGCCGCCGACATAGGAACAGACACCTGCGGGTATTTCTGTGTCACACTGTTTCTAGCCGTTGCTTTGAAGGTTTACAGAAGACACCGTGCGTTACACTTGTGGGCGATTATCAGGTTGTATGTAAGTCAATGGTCTTGTAAATTCTTTAAAGTTCTAGAAATAAAAGGTTTTGCCCTTCGAGGATTTTTCCTTAACTTTGTGTCGCATGCTTTATATTTGATGGGTTTATTTAGATGCATGTTTAAGGGTTGATTTTATTTGGTTTAAAAGTAGACGCTAATTAAATAAGGGTTCTTGGAAACTTGCGAATTTAATTTAAATCGATATTACACGCGTTCTCAAATTGGTATCAGAGCGGGTTACGCTAATTTATCGCGTGATCCTGATTTTTCGAGGATTTATTTTATTTGATACAATTTGACTTCTCACGTCGTTAAATTGGTATCAGAGCGGGTTACTCTAAATTATCGAGTGATCCTATTTTCCGCAAAATCGTGTGATATTGATTTTATTTATTTTTTTTAAAATCAGTTTTGTGAAAATTCGCATTTTTTCCTATGGAGCACTTATATAATCAGATGCCTATTTTTGACGGGTCAAATTATGCCTACTGGAAAGCTCGTATGAAATCGATTTTAAAATCTATTGACGAGCGTGTTTGGTTGATTTGCGAAAATGGTTGGACTCCTCCCACGGTCACAGTTAATAACATCACCACTTTAAAACCCGTGTCAGCCTAGACTAAAGATGATTATAAATTGTCCAATTTTAATTCCCGTGGTCTGAGTGCTATTTCTGGAGCTGTCTCTCCTGATGAGTTTCGCCGAATTATGATGTTCACAGGTCTAAAGAGGCTTGGGATGTTTTGAAATTGACACATGAGGGTACGAACACGGTTAAAGAGTCAAAATTACAAAATTTGGCCACCCAATTTGAGACTATCACCATGTCTGAGTCCAAATGCTTTGATGATTTTTATGCTCGTTTGTCAGACATTGTTAACACATGTTTTAATTTGGGTGAGGTGATTAATAACATGCGTGTCGTTAAAAAGATTTTGAGATCTCTCCCAAAACACTTTATTCCTAAAGTCACTGTTTTGAACTCTTTGGAAAATTTGAAATCACTTAAGTTGGAAGAACTTGTAGGAGATCTTCAAACCTATGAGATTGACATGTTTCCCAAAACCATTAAGGCTAAGGATAATGGCATTGCTTTAAAGACTCATTTTAAGAAAAAGAAAGAAAAAGTTTGTGAGTCCGATTCTGAGGGAGATTTTGATTTTAATGATATGGCCTTGTTTGCGAAAAATTTTAAAAAATTTCTCAACATGAACAAAAATAATTCTTTCAATAAAAAGAATTTTTTTGAGAAAAATAAAAAGAAAGGAAAGGCCAAAGAAAGTGGTGAGAGGGAAAAAGAGAATAAATCCGATGAGGAGTGTGAGGAAGATTTTCAGAACGTCACTTGTTTTGAATGTGGGGGTAAGGGACATAAGTCATTTGAGTGTCCTACGTGGATTAGAAAGAAAGGAAAGAAAGTAACTATGCCCGCCACACTTAGTGATAGTAGTGAAAGTGAGGGTGATGAGACTAGTGGTGAGAAGTTTGTAGCTTTTTCTAGTCATGTGAGCACACCCACCTTGTCCCACAATAATGCACACGAAAGTGATAGTGATGGTTTGATCACTTAAAGTGAGGGAGAAAGTGAGAGTGAAAGTGGAGATGAAAGTGATCTCCAAAAAGCTTTTAGATATTTGTACACCGAGACCTTGAAAACAAAGAAGTATAATAGGTATTTAGGTCGTCGGGTTTTAAATTTGTAGAAAGAGAAGGAGGTTTTGAAAAAGGAGAAGTGTGATTTGGCTGACACGTTGTCTAGTCTGACGACACGTGTATCCCAACTCGAGAGTGATCTCGAACGTGCCCGGGAGGTCAAAGTCAATTTTTTGAACGCACCTAAGAAGGTTGAAAAGGTGGTTCATAAGGGTAAAGGTGAGAAGTTAGGAATAAGCCATGACGGTGCTTCTTCTTCCCAATTAGCACCCGAGCCGGTTCCCACTTTAGTGACAGTTTCACATGTGTCTCACCCTAACCCACCTAGGCGTCCCATTCCCATTAGGAGAGTGCGTCCTAGAGTTTTTGAGAGAGGTGTTACTAGGCCTATTTATGTTTGCTCACATTGCAAGAGAAGAGGATACCTTAGGGAATTTTGCTTTAAGTTGGGGTATGTGTCACATTTTACTTCTACACGTGTTTATGGCACACATGCACCCACACATGATACTTTACATGCTCCCGGAGACTACATGATAGAGTTTGCACATTTAGGTGAGCAAGTTAAGTTTTTAGTCAAAACTTCACAATAATTGATGGAGGTTTTTCATAAGCTGTCACCACCTTTGGAAAACCCCTCTACACCTAATGATTGAGGTTTGACTTGTTTACTAGCATAGGGTGATTTTCATGTTGACATTGTTTGCCTATTGCTAGTATGTATCATTTTGTATATATTTTTTGTTTTGAATTTTTTTTGAAAAAATCCAAAAAGATTTTTGTATTTTGTTTGCACCATTTATGGATGAACACTTTGGATGACCAAGTCACAACATCATTCCATTATTTTCATGTGACTATTTGATAGTGTTTTGAGACAATAGGTCAATTCATCCATGTGCTTTATAATGTTTGGAGTCATTAAGATGTAATTAAGTGTTACTTTATACATGTTTGACTCATGTTTCCATTAATGCACACTTGCACGGATTTATTTGATTATTGTGCTTGTCTTATCACATGTTGGTTGGGTGTTTTCACTTCAATCCTGTCCTTAAAATGAACCAAGCACGAGAAATTTTGATAAGGAAATTGTGCATATAAAAACCTTTTTGTGAGTTTGTGTGATTTGTTTGATAACGGGGAGGGGCTGCGAAAGGTAATCATCTATCCTTTGTGCAAAAGCCACTATTGAAAAGGACCTAAAAAATTGAGGAATTTTATTATCCGAGGTCTAAAGAGGTATAAAAGAGCCCGAAAAAATTTAAAGGCAATAAAAACATATTCATGCCAAAAAGGGGCCATTTAGGTTTTTGCACCAATTCTCCAAAGTTTGAGAATTTAGTTTATACACCTTTAAAAGAATATATATATTAGGGAGTTTGGTTAGTGAATTTAAAACGGGTTTGCACGTCCTTGAAATGCTTGAAAAAATGCGCTACATAGTTTTGGACGTTATTGGGGTGGAAATCATTTTGACTTTGATTTGTTGATTTGCATAAGACGATGTCAGCTAAATGCAACAAATTTTTACACCTAAGGATACCTTTGATGTTCATTCGTTAGGAGTACACGTATGCATCGTGCACATATGATTGATTGAGTTGATTTACCTATCGAATGTGTTCACACCCATTCATTCCGTTTCCATTACTTGGCTGTTTGAGTCTAAATCCATGGTGTGATTTTTGTATCATACTTGTTCACACTGGTATCTTATTTTTGTACGAAAAATTTGAAAAATAAAAAATTGTTTGTGTTTTTTTTTTGTATACCGTGACACCCCGGTTTTGCTTATTTGATTCATTCTTCTCATTTGTCTATTTGGGGACATCATAAAAAGGGGGAGAAAGAATTATCATATTATGGGGGAGTTTGATCTTCGGGGGAGTTTGAATTTTGGGGGAGTTTTGAGATTTGACTTATGCTTATCATATATTGGTATCTATGTTATCTCATTTCAAACTCGATATGTCACTTGGTATTTTGCTTTTTCTCATGTGTGTAGGTACTACATGAATTATCATTGGATTGCACACCCTGATGAGAGAAGTGTTAAGATTCCTGAAGAATTGAAGAGCAAACGTTGTAGTCTTATTCAATTGTATCTTTCCAGTTTTGGGTTCATGGAAGGGTAGATTTGTATAGGCATTTTTAGCTGTTTTGATAATTCGGATGTTTTGTTTTTATGTATGTACCGGCATAGACATAGGGGGAGATTTGTAAGGACATTTTTGTCCATTAACAATTTATTATGTCGCACGTCGTTACACCGTTGAAGAAATTCAAGATTCATACATTCATCAATGGATTCGAATATCAAAAGAAGAAGAGGAATCAAAGGATGACAGCCGGACCTGTCCGCCTCCCTACCGCACCGATCCGCCCCTAAACCGGTCCGATTCGCTTGCTGCAGATCCAGTATACCCCGGACCGCAAGCGAACCGATGAAGACTGGAATAGAAGAACCGATCCGGTCACAACCGAACCGATCCGCCTCAGAATAAAAGAACCGATCCGGTCAATCGGACCGATCCGCCCTTAAGCCGGACCGGTCCGCCTGGGATAAACTTCGTCAGATCCTGCGGAGATTTTTGAGGCTCAAAGTTTTCTTATTTAAAGCCAACTTCGGGGAGGTATTTTGTAAGACTTTTCAAGACGATATTCAGAGTCCTAAATACTCTAAGTCTTAACCTATTGAGCCTAAGACTCTAGGTTTTTGATTCACACAATTGCCAATCCTTTGTGAATCTTTTTGTGTAACCCAAGAACACAACTTTGGTTTGTTCAACCCTTATGGAGAAGCCGTTTCTCTTCTTCATTGCAGCCCTCTTGGAAAGGGATATTTCCAGCAGCCGACATAGGAACCCACACCTGCGGGTATTTTTGTGTCACACTGTTTCTAGCCGTTGCTTTGAAGGTTTACCGAAGACACCGCACGTTACACTTGTGGGCGATTATCAGGTTGTATGTAAGTTAATGGTCTTGTAAATTCTTTAAAGTTATAGAAATAAAAGGTTTTGCCCTTCGGGGATTTTTCCTTAACTTTTTGTCGCATGCTTTATATTTGATGGGTTGATTTAGATGCATGTTTAAGGGTTGATTTTATTTGGTTTAAAAGTAGACGCTAATTAAATAAGGGTTCTTGGAAACTTGCGAATTTAATTTAAATCGATATTACACGCGTTCTCAGGGGCTGCCCCTGGTGTTACGAAGGCATTGGCTTCCAATCCTCCCAACATCATTAAAGCTATCGGAGTTTTCAAAAACTCATAAAACTTACTCATGAGGAGCGCGACCTGAGTGGGTCCCAACCCCGCACTCGTGGACGGTTGTGTCACCCTCCGAATGCCTGACGTCGTTACAACTAGAGGTACCTCTACTCGAGGAGGCCCATCCCTTAGGGCCTCTTGTTCTCTCGCGGCTTGTTCTTCATTATGTTGGATATCATCATAGTTGAGTCTTCAAGTAGCATTATCTTGCGCCATACTCCTTACTTAGAAGAATGCCTCCCCAGCGGAGTCGCCAAATGTAGGAGGGTACTTTAGATTATAGATGGAAGCATAACCCCTTTGAAGTATGGTGATGATAGTTTAATTAGCCAAACCCTTGGATTAGTGATAGAACTCCCATACACAAACTCAATGAAGATAATACTTAGTTTAAACTCACAAATCTCTCGTGTATAACTCAGAAAAGTAGTTAGGAAACTTATAAGTATCTTAACTAGAGGGAGAGAAAAGTAAGCACCCTAGATACCCCTTGCTAGGGAGAAAAACACACCAACCACCTACAAGAATATCTATCAAGCATTAAAATCTTCGTAATAAATGACAATGGCGAGTGGGTAAAACCCTCTAGTTTTTAATAATTCCCTCTCTGATGTGTAATCTCTCTAGAAATAACTTCTCAAACTCTCAAAAGATCGATCCTCTCCTCAAGGGTGGTTGGGGTCCTTAAATAGCCCCCCATACCATCCCCGAGGCAACTCAGTCATTAAAGACTATGAAAGACATCCATCATATTTTATGTGACAACATTAAAGTCATGATGCACTAGTTGTCTCCACGTCATAAATATTAAATGCCAAGACATGCCTTTTGCCTAACCATTGTGTGTCAGGGGGGATGTTATCGCAGAGGTGGCTCACCAACTGCCTGACCGCCTCAAATACCATGGTGGTTTACTCAACTGTAGGTCTGACATTATTTATCTGTCTAGTGACATCACCTACAGTAGATTGACATTAAGTAGAGGGTTGTTTGGTTCACAACTCAACGCCCGATGGAGCTCCAAGCTACTCCACCTGAGGTTCTACGGCCAGGGTCCTTCGGTGTTTTAACAGGTGTAACTAAGATGGTCAGGATAAGCTCCAACAGTGCCTCACTTCTCAATCCTTCAAACTAAGTCCCTCTAAAGTTTCCACGGTGATGTCATTCGGTAAAGCATGAAAGCTCTCACAGGCCCTGCCAAGTCTGGTCCATCGCGAGTACCGTTTGACCTCACACTCAAACTCGTTATTATTCTCCTTACAACATTACAACCGTTATATCTTACAGTCAACATAAACAAAAATACAATATGACTAGTACACCAAGCTAAAGTATGATTCGCCACACTGAGTTACCACGCTAAGCTGCCTTGACTTCTTAATCCCGAACACTGTTGCTAATGGGGGAATTATCCATACTCTGAGAATTACCCTCAAGTCCCCTCTACATTAAGTATTTCTCTATTTTTGAGTACTAATTTGTCATCTCTAACACTTAGCTTTACTGTTGCAGCTTTCTCCAAGCCACTCTCCACCCTTTGCTCTTAGTGGCCTTTTCGTTTCTCAAGCCCTGGTTGGTGCCGCTATTCCTGTTGGGGCATCTCTTGAAGGTCTAACGTCTTCTTTTAATGATACGCCCATGTTGGCCTTAGTACCTTTCATTGGCGAGGGAAGTTTGCCTACAATTTAGGCTTCTTCAGCTAAGGGCCCCGTTGATGCTACTGAGGCAATGAGACCACCCCCAACAGCTTCTATCATTATGGCCCCGGTGGTGACTCCCGTTCTCACTCCTACTAGTTGTGAGGTACTTAGCTAATTTATCTTCATTTCTGAGTTCCTCAAACTTCACCTATGTAGGTGACTTAATCAATGAAAACACTTGTTAAGTTTTTTTTTTCGTAAGCTCCACCTATATCGGTGACTTAACAATGGAAACACTTGTTATGATTTTCCAAAAACTCCACCTATATCGATGACTTAACAACGAAAACACTTGTTAATATTTTCCAAAAAATATCCACCTATAATGGTGACTTAACAACGAAAACACTTGTTAAGATTTTCCAAAAACTCCACCTATAACGGTGACTTAACAACGAAAACAGTTTTAAGATTTTCCAAAAACTCCACCTATATCGGTGACTTAACAACGAAAACGCTTGTTAAGGTTTGTTTACTAACTCCACCTATAACGGTGACTTAACAACGAAAATGCTTGTTAAGATTTTTGATACACTTATTATTTCTTCTACTTCTTCTCAAGTTACACGGGAAAATTCCCCACCGGTTCTTTCGCCTGTTAGCTTGACCCATCGGGAACCTGTCGTCTCAAAATATTCTATCCATAATTACCAAGGTTCCACGACCGGTGCCGCTGTCGATAGAGAATCTGGGTGAGAGCTTCCTCAGCCCAACTTGGCTCCTCATGCCTTCTGCCTTATAGTGCTCCAACGTTATCCTCAAATGCCTGCCAACCATCATTTGGTAGTTGAGCAACTTACGAACCATCATCCTGAAACATTCACGGTGGATTGCCTCATTCAAATAACTCAGTTATGAGCTATAGGCTTCAGGGTATGGCTACCATTATTGCTGAAATTACCAATACTCCAACTACAAACATTACCAGGCCCCTCCTAAACTAATTCCTGGGTTATCTGAGGGAGTTGGGTCATGACGGGTTCCGTTTTGACTAGCTCATCACGCATTTGAAGACTTTAAAGAGCCAACGACTGGACAACCAGAGGGAACTCTTACGAAAATATCAGGAGGACCAGTAGGCCGAGGAAGCTAAGTTGGCCGAGGTAACACCTCTTCTTGAAACCATTGACAAATAGGTGGGAGACCTCAAAGAATCTCTACGCATGGCAAAGTCAAAAAGAGAGAAACTCCTCATCGAGCGCACACAAGAGCAAATGAGGCTGGAGGTTTCTATGAATGCCCAACAGTCTTACCGAGCAGCTTTCTTGGGCCTCCCTAGAGATTTTTCCTCTTCTCCAGACCTATTGTTCCTCATAGGCCGATGAACCTCTGTATATATTTTTTCTTCTTCTCATGTAATTCTTGGGCAATAGCTCCCAATTTTGTAATGCCCCAAAGTTTATGAATGAAAGATACCAATTTTCTCATGCCATTTCTTTGTGTTACAACTTTTTGCATAGCTTACAAAATTCTGTAATTCTTCTATCTCTACTTGAGTTATAATAAAAAGAACTTGCATAATCATAAAAAGAACTTGTGTATCCATAACAACAGCCAAATAGATCAGTGGTCAAACATAACTTCCTATTAACCATTTATTATTAATCTTGAATGGTTTGTCTTCTTCCATTTTTGAAATTAAGCAATAACCTGAGTCATGAGCCTCCTTTATGATGAAAGGTCGTTCCCAATTCGCTGCAAAATTAGGTAGAGTAATCCCCCTGATGTATTTCACTACTTCTTTTAATACAAGGTCTCCCTCTATGAACTTTCTTTGTCTCACCAAGTTATCATATGACCTGGAGAGCTACTTCGTATACATTTGAAAGTGTTACATCGCATTATCTCTGTGTTTATCCAACGCTTCCAACTGCACATGTTTATTCTGAGGGATCATGCTACTTCTTAAAGAATATCGAGCAGAGGGAACTTCTAACTCTACTGGGATAATTTCCCTGGCCCCATAAACAAGAGAGAACGGTGTATACCTTATGGGATTCCTCTTAGTTATTCAATAGGCCCATAATACAGCCGGTATCTTCTCATCCCATGATCTTGGGAAATCATCCATTATTTTAGCCAAGATATTGACCAAAGTTTTGTTAGTTTCTTCGGCTTGACCGTTTCCCTTTGGGTATGCCACCGTCGAAGTATGATGGATAATGGAGTACTTATCTTTGAGCATCGTTACCTCTGAGTTGACAAAAGGGGTTTCATTATCTGAAAGGATAACCTTTGGGATCCCAAAATGGAAAATGATGTATTCTTTGATGAAGTTTCTCTTCACCCCCGCTGTTGCCCTTTTTAGTGGCATCACTCCAGCCCACTTTATGAAGCACTCTATTGCTACTAGTATCCATAACTTCCCCCTCGAAGAAGGGTGTATTTCCCCTACCAGGTCAAACGCGTAAGTGTGAAAAGGATAAGGCATTTCCAGGGGGTGTAGGTCCACCGATGGGGCATGGATCATATTTTCATGAAGTTGGAAAGCCTTGCACCTTCGAATGAACTCAACATAATATTTCTCAATCGTTGGCCAATAGTATCCCAAAGTCATCAACTGGTCATGTAACTTGGCCCCTCCTATGTGAGCTAGATCATGTGCCTATTTGAGGACCTCGACTACTTCTTCCTTCGTGATGCAACACAACGGCCTGTTGAAGTATACCCTTCGATAAAGCTACCCCTCCTGAATGTAGAATCTCGAGGCTCTTCATCGGACTCCCATCGCATCAATTTTCTCTATCGGGATAACTCCATCTTTAATGAAGTCAATATAGGGCTATCTCTAATCAGCCCAAGCCTTCACAAAATGACATTCAGTTGCCTCGAAGAATAATTGGTATTTGTTGTACTTCCGTTGTAGCTCGGCTACATCCTGCTTCATACTAGGATAGAAATATCCCTCCCTTTGAATTCTTCTGTAATCGTTTCGCAGTGCTCTTCATATATTTTCTTCAACCTCTGCCCTGCTTTTTCTGGGTCGATGCATCTTGACAGCCAGCCCCCTGCATTTTTGAAGTAAAGGTTTCCCTAGTTTGTAAAGTACTTGGCTAATTCTCTAAGCCCCATCATTCCCTCACCAGACTCTAGTTGCTTCCTAATCTCTCCCCTCCAGTCCCGAACCTCTTCAATTGGTAGAATTAACTGTATTATCTGGGGAGATATTCTTTGTTGGATCACGACAATTGTTGTATAGCTCCTCATGATCATTTTTTGGGCAATGGTGGCATAGGCATCTGGGTGGAAGTTCATCATTCTAGGCTACCTCTTTATCCTAGTCCGATGGAACTGGAAGAGAAGCCTCTAGATGATTGTTCTGTATGGCGCTAGGCTCATGTGTTTCAGAGCATACTCTCCATTCACTTACTGAACCACCAAGTTAGAATCCCCTTTGATGCAAAGTGAATAAATCCCCCTTCGAAGAGCCTTTAGGAATCCCAACACCAATGCTTCATATTCTGCCTCATTGTTAGAACAAGGGAAATCTAACTTATAGGAAAGGCAAATCTCCTCCATTCCTTTTGAAAGAATAACCCCTGCTCCTCCTTTCTTTTCCACCTAAGACCCATCGAACTGCATTATCCATTCATCCTCCGTTGTGTCTAGGTGATTGGCCTACAAATCATCTCCCGGAACACTTTCTTTGGGTGGCTCAAAAGTTCCCGAAGGGAATATTGCCAGTAGGATGGCATACTCTTGGATTTTGATCGTGCGAGGAACCACGCATTTCAAGTCATATTCTGAGAGGATAAGGAACCACCTAGCTTCTCTACCAATCAATATAGTTCTTTATAGAAAATACTTAATGGGGTCACATCTAGTTAAAATACGAATTGTAAAAGACAGCATATAATATCTAAGTTTTTGCGCTAAAAATACTAAGGCTAAAAAATGCCTTTCCAAGCTACTATAATTGACTTCTGGCCCATGGATGATCCTGCTAAGGTAGTAAACTAGACGTTCTTGCCCATCGATCTCTTACACCAATAAAGCTCCCAAGGATTTCGTGGTAGATATGAGGTACAGCTGCCACGATAACCCTGCCTTCGGGGGAACCATGGTCTATGGCAAAACGAGCAGTTTCTTCTTCCCATCGAGGGACTCTTGGTGAGCCTCCTCCTACTTGAACTTCGTGTTACCTTGTTACAGCTGCATCAATGTATGTGTTACCTCGGCTAACCCAGGCACAAATCTCCTAAGGTAGGAGACTTTACTGAGGAAACTATTAGGCTCTTTCGCCATTCTAGGGCTTGACATCTCCAAGATCATTCGTTGTTTGTCCTGGTCCATCTGTACCCCCTTTCGATCAACCACGAAACCTAGGAATTTCCGACTTGTCACTCAAAAAACACACTTCAGTGGATTCATCTTCAATTTATACTTCCTGCAATGAGAAAACACCGTCCTCAAATCTCTTAGACGGGACTCCTCCTTCCTTGATTTGATGACCAAATCATCCACATAAAATTCCAAAAACTTGTGAAAGAAGTCATGGAAAATGGCCATCATTATTCTTTGGTAGGTCACCCCAGCGTTCTTGAGTCCAAACAGCATCACCCTGTACATGAAGTTATCGAACGGGGTTCTAAATGTTGTTTTATCTGCATCCAAGGGGTCCATCTTTATCAAGTTGTACCTACATACCCATCCATGAAGCTATACATCTCATGACCAGCCATTGCATCTATCAGGCTATCAATGGAGAGTAGAGGAAACTCATCCTTAGGGTAATCTCTATTCAAATCTCTGAAGTCCACGCAGATCCTTATTTGGTTCTTGTCTTTCTTTTCCACCGAGATAATACTGGATAGCCACAGTGGGTGTTATATCGGTTTGAAAAACCCTACCGTTAGTAAACGTTGGACCTCTTTTTTTATCTTTAGGTTTAACTCAAGCTTGTACGTTCTCATTGCTTATTTTACTGGAATGGCTGAAGTCATGATGTTCAACTTGTGACAACTCACTTCCTCATCCAGCCCTTCCATCTCTGTATACTTCCATGTGAAAATATTTATAAATTCCTGAATCAACTCAACCAAGGTCTTTCGTTTCTCCTTGCTAAGATCTTTCAAGGTGAAAATGGGCATTGGGTCCTCCTCTTCTCATGCTAGGTTCAACTGCTCTAGTTCTTGTGCCTGCAGTTTCGGTCAATCCACCATGTAATCTGGTTCCTCAACGACTTCCTCCATAAATTCCTGTACACTGGAGTTTTCTATCACTATATATTATCCCCGTTGATCCACAAGGAAGCATTCATATATCGGGTCAACCTCATCATCATTTTTTTCGGCCGCCCACTCACATCGTTACAATCGATATACCACCTTTACCTCCTTCGTAACGACCTTCTTTTGCACTGTTTACTAGTAGTGGTGACTTCCTTCCTCTTCTTGTCTCTAGAAGTCTCGGCCATTCTTTTTCCTAATAACCGACTTATCACGCTTTGTCGTTGAACCTCATGCTCCATCGGATCCACTCTAGGCCTCATCCTATCTTTGAGCTGCTTCGAGATGTTTGGGGGCTGAGGGACCTCCTGATGAGCTTCTTCGGTCATTACACTTGTGCTACTTGTAACCTCTTTACCCTGTTCGTTCAAAGTCTCCATCCTTTCTTTGATCAAGGGAACCCATGCTCCCTCCATTCTTCTCATTAAGACCTGGACATCTTCTTCTAACTTAGTGTAAAATGTTGCGTCTATCAAGTGAGCTTCCTCGACATTGAAGGGCCTCTTCGTAGCCCTAATGGTCACCTTTGTCCCCTTGATGTTCGCCTTAGCGCATTGGTGGTACGTAGAAGGAATTAGCCCTTGGTTGTGCATCCACACCCTTCCTATTAGCAGATGATAGGAAGTTACACTCTCTATTACATGGAAATTGTTATGGGAACTCAGATTTCCCATCACAATCCCAACATTAACATACCCAATGGATTTGGAAGATTGGTTATTATACCTCGAAATCACTAAGGGCATGGGGACCAATCTTCCTTTTGGAATATTGGTTGTATTAAAGGAGTTAATTGGCATGATATTGATGGAAGCTCCCCCATCCATAAGAGTCCTTGGAAAGATAACTCCGTTGACGCTGGCGGTCACATACAATGGCCTATTATGAGGGAACCTTATAACCCAATCTGCATCGCTGAAGGTTACTTCTGAGAGAAAACTCCTAACTAACCTGGGCATGGGTTCCTTCCATCTCAGCTAAGGGATTGCATTCTTCCTCATAATGTCAAGTATTGCCTGAGTTATCTCCAACCTACTCTCTTTCGGTATCCCCACCTGGTCGAAGAACTTGGTGAATTTTGGGGATTTTGAAATTGCACAGTACTCTAGGACTGGGTTTGCTTCCTCACCTTCAATGCTATACACATCCTCCACGTCTTTGGTGATTGCCTCATCGTAGGCCTGTAATACATCAATTATTCCCCTCGTATAATTTTCCAGATCTTCTTCGTACGCTTCTTGGTTCGTTGTTGACTCTCTTTCTCCTTTCTCCGCCTCTTCATCATAAGCCACCATGAGATTGACCCCATGTGCTGGCAGTGGGTTATTGTTGACGTTCTATGGAGGGATTTGTAATGTCCCTACCGTCACGTACTTGTCGATGATTCTTCTTAGTGTAAACAACTCTTCGTTGGATGCTGGATCCTTTGATGAACCTAGCAATACTTAGGATTTGCCTTTGCTGCCGCATCAAGTTCCCCAATGGGAATGTCTTTTAGTTCATAGACCGTTCCTCCTTGGACCATTGTGTTATAACAGCTGACAACCTCCTCTACTGTACAAGGCAATGGTGGTGGGTCCTCCTTATTTCTTCCAAACTTCGTCGTATTTTCCTTCTTCGGTGCCTTGCCCCCATTTTCTCCCTCGTTGTACCCTACCCGTGGGGGCTCAGACCTCCCCCCCACCGGTTGTATCGACTACCTAAACATCATGGGCACCACCACTGGATTGGGCCGCACCACTAAGGAAATATTTCTTGCTGCTTTCAGAAACACCGAAAAAGTCCCCTCGCGTGTCTTATTGCTAACATGGCAGTTATACTCAGGTAGCAGACCCTCAGTACAGATCTGTAATAACTTGGACTCTTTGGCCTCCTCCCTCACGTCAAGGGATCTTTTCCTGAACCTTTGAATGAAGGCCACAACTTACTCCCCAGGTCATTTCCTCTCCCTACCCAGTTAGGTCAACGTAAACTCATCTTCTGCCAAAAATAACTTTTAGAGAAATAATAATTGCATCTCCTCCCAAGTAGAAACACTCTTGGGAGCCAAATGGGAATACCAGGTATATGCTTTATCCGTTAAGGATTTAGAAAACTCCCTCAACCTGGACTTTTTATTATTGCAATGTGCTACCAAATGTTCAACAAAGCGCTTAATATGCTCCTTCGAGTTCCCACCTTTCCCTGTATATTTTTCAAAAATAAGAGGAATATAGTCCTTTGGATAGGGCTCATTGTTTTATTCCTGGGGATAGGGTGTCCGAAAGTCGTCATCAACCGAAGCTACCTCGCCAACAGATTGCGAGGAGGCTTGCATGAACTTCAACATCTCCTTTTGCATATCCTTTATCATTTCCTCCATGGGTGATGCTATTGGGGCAACAACCAATGGGACCATGGGATGAGTGCCCGTTGTAGCTTGGGCAGTCGTCACAGTTGGGGCCGTTGATACTCCTGATATTCCCACTACTGGATTCACAATAGTGGGTATGCTTGCTGGGACCGTTCCAATTACGATTGCACCTGGTGGGTGTAACAACCCGTCCTTTTGGAGACAATTAAATTCCATAATTAAGTATAAATTGACAATTTGGAGAATTTCTCAAAATAGATATTTTTGGAATTTTCAAGGATTTAATGATTTTTGATGGTGTTGTAATTATTTTTGGGATTAAATAGGTCGAAGTATTTTAATTATATGTCGTCATGGAGTAAAGCGACAAAAGGTAAGATTTTGATTTGAAAACCAACATTAAGTTTTATGGGTTAGAAATAGTGAGTTGCGGTCAAGTACCTCAGATACAAATTTCGACTGCACCATGAGTCTCGGAACGACCGAGATAGTCGAAAAAGAGTATCCGATTGTCGAAATTGAGTTCCGGGTAATTTTAGAGTTAAACGGGCTTGTAATCGAGTAAATGAGTTGTTTTTGGATTTTAAGGGTTAAAACCCTTTTCTCCTTATAAAAGGAGGGTGAGAGGGAGAAAAGAAAAGATAAGAGAAAGAAAAGAGAGAGAAGAGAGAGAGGAGGATGAAAAGAGGAGAAAAGGGGAGATTTCGGCCAACCTCCGTGGGATTCGGCTCGAGACTATGAACCACTATAGACTATGAACCGCCGTAGTAAGGATTAAAAAAGGGATCTTAGGGATATTTTTAACTGCGAATCCCCGTGATTCAGCAAGAATGAGAAGAGTGCTATTTTAGCTCATTCACGAAAGGTTCGGTCAGAGGCCGACAATGGATAAAGGAGAAATTCTTGTTATGAGTTTTACCTCAATGAAGGATGTATATTTGGTGTGATTGGATAATGTCGCGGTGTTCGCTAACCCTAGACTCGTGTGTGTAATTTGAGTTTGTGGCGGTCTCGATGAGATAATAATGTAGGCTTATGTGTTTTCCGCGGTAGCGGAATTTTATTTTCTTTCACTCGTCATAGAGGCGGGTGTTTATATTTTGTATATATATATATATGATGTTATGGTATTTTCTGAGCGATAGCAGGCTAAGGATGGCAAGACTATCGTGTCCGCGGTTCATAGAGGGAAAATGTTGTTGTTGCGATATCTCATCTAGATAATGGTTAAGTTCGCCTTTATTGTTATGGGTGAATGGAACCTCGATGAGCAGAGGCTCCATTATTATGATGTGAATGCGTGGCAACCTTATCTATATTATTTAAGGCCCGTAGGACTTGTTTGTTGATATGTAAGTTTAAGCTCATAATTGTTTCCGCAGAGACTGAGTGTAGTGCGATGCGCTTAGTGGTGTGACTCTTAGTTAGAGATAGGAGTTCATTCCACCTTTTATTGGAAAAGGGGATAGGGTTATTCCGGTTGCATGATTGAAATAACGGACCTCCATGACAGAAGAAGTTAAGTGGAAGTGTGTGGAGGGGTTCCTTGTTTGGATTTCACTTTGCAAGATGCTCCACACATGTATCTTAACGGCGTCGGGAGTGGAGAGATGTTATAGGATGCAAGGATGTGGGCTTTGTTGATAAGTCTTATAGTGTGGATGAACCACTATAGACTATGATCCATGTGATGATGGTATACTCATGGAAATGTTGTGCTATGGAAAATCACTAAAGTGGTCCTCTCACCATAAGTGAGTGGGTGAAGATGGACTTAGAGAAATTGATTTTCGGAAAATAGCAAGGCCTTAATGAAAAGGAAAATTTGGAGGAAATATGTTTTGGATATGATGTACGTAGTGCTCTTTCAGAGAGTTGGGCACTTCGATTAGTTAGTTTTTCTTTCATATGGGCGAAAGGATAAAATTGTAGAAATGCATTCGTAGGTTAGCATGGTAGGATTTAGGATGTCCCGCTAGTGTGCCTTAGGTTGCTATATCTCGATGACCGACAACGTGAGGGAGTAGTGTAACGTGAGGGTTCCTTGTTTGGATTTCGGTTTTGTAAGACGTCCCACCCATGAAACCAAGCAAATGTCGGAAGGTTAGAGAGGCCTTGGACACTAGGGATATACTTAGGATATTACTCGTTTCACATAGGTAGGATAACGCATTGATCGTAGAATTTGTAGGATGTGAGTTTAGTAGAGTTAGTGGCGTCGAGGTTAGGAGAATTGAATTTTGCGGGTTGGGAGGACCCATGTGTGAGTATTACACCGAGGAAAGGAGACCCTCATTTGAGAGAGTGCTATGTGTGCAACGTTCGAAGTGGATGTGAAGATGTTCAGGGGTTAAAAAGGTGTATGGGCACCTTAGTAAGTTCGTTTATATACCGCCTGAAATAGAAGGGGTGCAGTATATAAAGTTGAAGATTATGCCGGGAGGCACTAGAAATGATGAGTGCAATGTGATGCTATTAGAGTCACTTTACGACTGTGATAGCTGTATGGTATTTGGTTGGGAACCATTGGGATAGTATCGTTCCCTTTGAGGTATTAGGATTTGGAGCGATTCTAAGATTTGCGGTGTAGGTTATATCCGAATTTCGAGGACGAAATTCCGTTATACGTGGGGAGTATGTAACAACCCGTCCTTTTGGAGACAATTAAATTCCATAATTAAGTATAAATTGATAATTTGGAGAATTTCTCGAAATAGTGATTTTTGGGATTTTCGAGGATTTAATGATTTTTTATGGGTGTTGTAATTATTTTTGGGATTAAATAGGTCGAAGTATTTTAATTATATGTCGCCGTGGAGTAAAGCGACAAAAGGTAGGATTTTGATTTGAAAACCCGCATTAAGTTTTATGGGTTAGAAATAGTGAGTTGCGGTCAAGTACCTCAGATGGGAATTTTGACTGCGCCATGAGTCTCAGAACGACCGAGATAGTCGAAAAATAGTATCCGATTGTCGAAATTGAGTTTCTGGTAATTTTAGAGTTAAACGGGCTTGTAATCGAGTAAACGAGTTGTTTTTTGGATTTTAAGGGTTAAAACCCTTTTCTCCTTATAAAAGGAGGGTGAGAGGGAGAAAAGTGAAGATAAGAGAAAGAAAAGAGAGAGAAGAGAGAGAGGAGGATGAAAAGAGGAGAAAAGGGGAGATTCCGGCCAACCTCCGCAGGATTCGGCTCGAGGTCGTCGGATTTTATCCACGAGGCAAGTGTTTACTTTCTTTATTTACTATTTACATAAATATGTCATACCTTAGTTTGGTATAAACAAACCCTAAAGATTTTGGGTTGGGTTTTAGTGGATAAAACGGGTTTTTGGGAGTTAAAATGAATAAACCCTTATAATTTCATAATTGGAGAAACTTATAAATTAATCGAAATAAATTGGTGGTTTAGGGTTCTTGGATGTTTAGAACCCTTAATATATGTGTATTTGTAGTTGGTTGAGGTTGTAGGACGTTGGGTGAGGCAAAAAAAGCTTGGGAGAAGCTTTAATGGCCAAAACTGTCTCGGAGAAGACGACGAATAGTGACCTGCATCTTTCCGAATGGATTCTGTCTTGATCCGAATCGATTTGGCTCCTGGTCAAAAACAAAAATTGTAGATCTTTTCGATGCGGTTGCGTGGGCGCCAACTGCATATTTTTCTGATTTTTTTTGGATTTATAGTGATTTTTCCACAAAAAGCTGTCCGAGATCGAAATCGTTAGTTAGAAATTAAGGATATAACTTATTGGAGATAAATATTAGGGGTTCTCAAATGGAGTGGTAGTATCTATAAAGAACTTGAGGAGATATGAAAACTTTTGGTTTGTAGGAATAAATCCAAGTTATGATTTAAATGGAGATTGGATTGAGTTTTGGGTGTTTTGGAGATTGAAAAAAATTGCCCAAATAGGGCCCCTCGAACAGGCCGAATCGATTCGACTAAGGGGATCTGTGTTTCTGCAGTGGGCTGAATCGATTTTAATTTAGACTGAATCGATTTTACATTAAGGAACTATTTGTATAACACTTTTCGAATCGATTCGGATTGGGGGCCGAATCGATTCGGCCACCCGAATCGATTCGAAATGGGACAAATCGATTCGCTTTAGTCAGAATTGCTAGTTTCTTCCCTTAAGAGTATGAGGAGTTAAAATACAATTTGGGATTTTTATGGAGAATCCTAGTTATGATATTGGAGCTCCTAAATGAGGGTTTTGAGGGTAAGTAAACCTTTTGATGAAAGAGAATGCCTTGGATTGGTGTAGGCATAACCCGGGGAGCGGACATAGTTTATGTTTGGGAAAGAATACTCCCTGGAATATTTCAGTGGGCATTAAGAACTATATAATTATGCGTATTAAAATCATAGTTATATCGATTATTGTTGGGCAAATCCTATGAGGTGATTAGGATGAAATTGAGAATACAGATATATATTCAATTAGTGTAAAGTGGTATAATTGGAGATATCCAATAAATCCGTAGATGGGATTGAGGTATTTATTACTTATCAAAGTGAGGAAATACTTTGGGTTTAGTATCATGCGTATATGAATGCATGATTATGATTCTCTAAGAGAATCTTTGGGATTATTGGTCATCGCTAGATGAGATTGGCAATTATGGCCATTTCTATATTCGAGGAGGAATATATGGTATATGTATATACAATGTGATTAAAGTATATATATGATATGATGTAAATGATTTTGAAAATATAAAAAAGGAATGTTTTCAAAATGGAAAAGATAATAATTTATGGATACACACATCTCTAAATCGCTATCATAAGGGAAGTTGCGTACGTATGGTGATGCCTCCTGGCTAATGAATGCAGGGTGGATATAGTTCTAGGCCATATGAGCGATTATATATTTTACTGCGCTGGTGAGGTGATTCTGGGTGTGGTCATGACTCTCCCGCAGGCATATGGACGCTTCCCGATGTTGGTAGGTTCCCAGGTTGTCTTGTTTGATAAGCCTTAGAAGATGATAGTCATTTCAGGGCGCGTCCAGTGGGGAAACCCGGAGGGACGGTCATAGATTTGTTAAAGCAACTGTTCTAAAAAAACTCGCCTAGGCTCCGCCTTGGCACGCCTAGGCTTAAGGCTTGGGAGAAACGCCTCGCCTTACGCTTTTCACGCCTTATTCTTGATAAAACACTTAAGGAGCACTTTTTTTCTAAAAACAACAATGATTTAGTGAAACGATGTCACCTTTTAAAGATTTTGTTTACAAACCGGACCATTATCTCATCCAAAATAATCAAATAGTATTTTAATTTGCATATATTCAGACATATTTGTATGATATGTGCAATTTTTGTATTTTTATAGCCTTGTTATGGTTAAAAATATTAAAATATATTAAGAAGGCCTAAACGCCTTTTCACGCCTTTTTACGCCTAGGCCCACCTAGGCTTCTAAGGATTAAGGCTTGGCCTCCAGGCCTCAATCACGCCCCGCATTTTTTAGAACCTTGGTTAAAGCAATTCATGATAATGAATTGGCTTTAAATACATTTCCTAGATGGAAGAAGGGAAATGGGATAATTGATTTGGCTTCGGATACATTTCCCGAATGGAAGAAGGGAAATGGAAGCATGTGATACGATAAAAAGCATTTTTATGTTAATAAAATTGGCTTTTAAATACATTTCCTCGATATAAGAAGGGAAATGGGATGTTATGAAAAGGTAAAGCATTTTTATAATAATGAAACTTGCTTTAAGTATATTTCCTGGATATAAGAAGGGAAATAGAAAGTTTTGAAATAAGTATAGAATTCACCTCAGTCCGGGAGATAGATCCGGATGTGTATTATAAAGATGAATATAAAGTAAACCTCAGTCTGGGAGATATTATCCAGATGCATATGGTAATATGTATATAAAAATGAATGTGATATGTATATATATAAGTATATATTTATACTTTAGCTTTGTGCAATGGGCCTAATGGATCTCCACCATTAACCCTACCAAGTAATAGTGTATCGGGGGGGGGGGGGGGGGTTCCTTGTTTGGATTTCGCTTCGCGAGACACCCCATGCACGAACTGAGTGCAGTGTTGATAATGGGGAGAAGTTTAGCCCTTAGTACTCGGGCAGTATAGGTTTCTAGTAGTTGGGTGATAGACTAGTTTAGCAGGGTAGGTTGACTAGGATATTTATAAGGATGCGCTAGGAGTGCACTATTAGAAGAGAGGTGAGGGGTATCTTATGGGAATGCGATACCAAACTTAAATATGAGAAAACCTTTTTCTAAAAACAAGGCATTTATGCACTTACTAAATATTTTTCAAACTCGGGCTCTGACCCGTTTATCTACTTTTCCCTTTCTTGTTTTATATATATATATATATTATATATAGGTGTCCCGACACAGGGATGCCTGGATGACACTTCTTTCGAGTCAGACGTTGGCTGCAGTAGCTGTGGATCCATGCAGGTTCTCGATAGACACTTCCATTCTTGTAATCTAGGTTGGAGGTACTGTAGAAATATTCGGGTTAATAACCCAATTGAATTTATTTATTCTTTTAGTACAACATTCGATATGGTTGTAAATTTTGACCGAGTGTTCGGTTATTTCATTTTATTTCAGTTTCATTTACGCAAAACTGTGTGGATGTTTAAATCTTGTATTCGTTTAAAAATAGTAGTTAAGTAAAATTTTGACCCCAGCCTAATAGGTTATTAGTAATTAAATTGATTTTCGAGAGTGATGCTAAGAATGATCCATATGAGACTCCTGTTTTAATTTGATATAGGAGTGGTCGCCCGATATTTTATTATGCGGGGTATCACAGATGGTATTAGAGCATCAGGTTCTAGTGTCCTTAGGAATCTATGCGGACGTACTACGCTTTCAGCGTTTCTCTCGATTTGATATAGAGCCTCAGGATTAGTATTGTTGATTTCTCTTGTGAGATTTCGTTCTCCTGCCATATTATAAGATTATAGAAATCTGTTGCCCGCTCGTTTGAGATTCATGTGCGAGGCTGGGATGACAGTAGGAGGTGAGGCTTAGCTGGAGCAGCTGGTAGAATTCGGTAATGGGGACCGTAGTAGAGGTCACTTCCTTTGTAGTGTTTGCTAAAGATTGCCTCAACGACTACTAAAGTGTACTAGTTATGAGTACCGCCGTACCTCCGTAGTAGAGTGTGGTACTAAAGTTGAATTTCCTAATAAAGTAAGGATTCAAAAAGGGATCTTACGGATAATTTTAACCGCAAGTCCTCATGATTCAGCAAGAATGAGAAGAGTGCTATTTTGGCTCATTCACGAAAGGTTCGGTTAGAGGCCGACAGTGGATAAAGGCAAAATTCTTGTTATGAGTTTTACCTCAATGAAGGAGGTATATTTGGTGTGACTGGATAATGTCGCGGTGTTCGCCAGCCCTATACTCGTGTGTGTAATTTGAGTTTGTGGCAGTCTCGCTCACATAATAATGTAGGCTTATGTGTTTTTCGCGGTAGCGGAATTTTATTTTCTTTCACTCGTCATAGAGGCGGGTGTTTGTATTTTGTATATATATATATATATATATATATATATATATAATGTTATGGTATTTTCGGAGCGATAGCAGGCTAGGGATGGCAAAACTATCGTGTTCGCGGTTCCTGGAGGGAACATGTTGTTGTTGCGATATCTCACATGGATACATGTTGAGTTCACCTCTATTGTTATGGGTAAATGGAACCTTGATGAGCAGAGGCTTCATTATTATGATGTGAGTGCGTGGCGAATTTATCTATATGATTTAAGGCCCGCAGGACTTGTTTGTTAAGCTATAAGTTTAAGCTCATTATTGTTTGTGCAGAGACTGAGTGTAGTGCGATGCGCTTAGTGGTGTGACTCTTAGTTAGAGATAGGAGTTCATACCACCTTTTATTGGAAAAGGGGATAGGGTTTTCCCGGTTGCATGTTTGAAATAACGGACCTCCATGACCGACGAAGTTAAGTGGTAGTGTGTGGAGGGGTTCCTTGTTTTGATTTCGCTTTGAGAGACGCTCCACACATGAATCTTAACGGCGTCGGGAGTGGAGAGATGTTATAGGATGCAAGGATGTGGGATTTGTTGATAAGTCTTATAGTGTGGATGAACCACTATAGACTATGAGCCATGTGATGATGGTATACTCATAGAAATGTTGTTCTATGGAAAAGCACTAAAGTGGTCCTCTCACCACAAGTGAGTAGGTGAAGTAGGACTCAGAGAAATTTATTTGAGGAAAATAGCCAGGCCTTAATGAAAAGGAAAATTTGGAGGAAATATGTTTTGGATATGATGTACGTAGTGCTCTTTCAGAGAGTTGGGCACTTCGATTAGTTAGTTTTTCTTTCGTATGGGCGAAAGGATAAAATTGTAGAAATGCATTCGTAGGTTAGCGTGGTAGGATTTAGGATGTCCCGCTAGTGTGCCTTAGGTTTCTATATCTCGATGACCGACAACGCGAGGGAGTAGTGTAACGGGAGGGTTCCTTGTTTGGATTTCGGTTTTGTAAGACGTCCCATCCATGAAACCAAGCAAATGTCGGAAGGTTAGAGAGGCCTTGGGTACTAGGGATATACTTAGGATATTACTCATTTTGCGTAGGTAGGGTAACACATTGATCGTAGAATTTGTAGGATGTGAGTTTAGTAGAGTTACTGGTGTCGAGGTTAGGAGAATTAAATTTCGCGGGTTGGGAGGTACCATGTGTGAGTATTACACCGAGGAAAGGAGACCCTCATTTTGAGAGAGTGTTATGTGTCCGACATTCGAAGTCGATGTGAAGATGTGCACGGGTTAAAAAGGTGTATGACCATCTTAGTAAGTTGGTTTATATACTGCCTGAAATAGAAGGGGCGAAGTATATAAAGTTGAAGTTTATGCCGGGAGGCACTAGAAATGATGAGTGCAATATGATGCTATTGGAGTCACTTTACGACTGTGATAGCTATACGGAATTTGATTGGGAACCATTGGGTTAGTATCGTTCCCTTTGAGGTATCAGGATTTGGAGCGATTTTAGGATTTGTGGTGTAGGTTATATCCGAATTTCGAGGACGAAATTCCGTTGTAAGGGGGGAGTATGTAACAACCCGTCCTTTTGGAGATAATTAAATTCCATAATTAAGTATAAATTGACAATTTGAAGAATTTCTCGAAATAGTGATTTTTGGGATTTTCGAGGATTTAATGATTTTTTATGGGTGTTGTAATTATTTTTGGGATTAAATAGGTTCAAGTATTTTAATTATATGTCGCCGTCGAGTAAAGCGACAAAAGGTAAGATTTTGATTTGAAAACTCACATTAAATTTTATGGGTTAGAAATAGTGAGTTCCGGTCAAGTACCTCGGATGGGAATTTCGACTGAGCCATGAGTCTTAGAATGGCCGAGATAGTCCGAAAAGAGTATCCGATTGTCGAAATTGAGTTCCGGGTAATTTTAGAGTTAAACGGACTCGTAATCGAGTAAAAGAGTCATTTTTGGATTTTTAGGGTTGAAACCCTTTTCTCCTTATAAAAGGAGGGTGAGAGGGAGAAAAGAGAAGAGAAGAGAAAGAAAAGAGAGAGAGGAGGAAGAAAAGAGGAGAAAAGGAGAAATTCCGGCTAACCCCCGCGGGATTCGGCTCGAGATCATCAGATTTTATCCACGAGGCAAGTGTTTACTTACTTTATTTACTTTTTGCATAAATATCTCATACCGTAGTTTGGTATAAACAAACCCTAAAGATTTTGGGTTGGGTTTTCTTTGATAAAACGGGTTTTCAGGAGTTAAAACGAATAAACCCCTATAATTTCATAATTGGAGAAACTTAGAAATTAATCGAAATAAATGGGTGGTATAGGGTTCTAGGATGTTTAGAACCCTTAATATATGTGTATTTGTAGTTGGTTGAGGTTGTAGGATGTTGGGTGAGGCGAAAAAAGATTGGGAGAATTTTTAATGGCCGAAACCGTCTCAGAGAAGACTATGAATAGTGACCTGCGTCTTTCCGAATCGATTCTGCCTTGATGCGAATCGATTCGGCTCCCAGTCAAAAAAATAAAAATTGTAGATCTTTTCGATGCGGTCGGGTTGGCCCCAACACATATTTTCTAATTTTTTTTGGATTTATAGTGATTTTTCTACGAAAAGCTGTCCGAGATCGAAATCGTTAGTTAGAAATTAAGGATAGAACTTATTGGAGATAAATATTAGGGGTTCTCAAAAAGAGTGTTAGGACCTCTAAAGAACTTGAGGAGATATGAAAACTCTGGGTTTGTAGGAATAAATCCAAGTTATGATTTAAATGGAGATTGGATTGAGTTTTGGGTGTTTTGGAGATTGAAAAAAATTGCCCAAACAGTGACCCTCGAACAAGTCGAATCGATTCGGGTCTATACCGAATCGATTCCCCTAAGGGGATCTGTGTTTCTGTAGTGGGCTGAATCGATTCGGATTTAGACCGAATTGATTCTCCGTTAAGGAACTATTTTCAGAACACTTTTCGAAACAATTTGAATTGGGGGTCGAATCGATTCGCCCACCCGAATCGATTCGCAAATGGGGTGAATCGATTCACTTGGGTCAGAATTGCTAGTTTCTTCCCTTAAGAGTATGGGGAGTTAAAATACAATTTGGGATTTTTATGGAGAATCCTAGTTATGATATTGGATCTCCTAAATGAGGGTTTTGAGGGTAAATAAACCTTTAGATGAAAGAGAATGCCTTGGATTGGTGTAGGGCATAACCCGGGGAACGAACATAGTATAAGTTCGGGAAAGAATACTCCCTGGAATATTTCAGTGGGCATTTAGGCCTATATAATTATGCGTATAGAAATCATAGTTATATCGATTATTGTTGGGCAAATCCTATGAGGTGATTAGGATGAAATTGAGAATACAGATATATATTCAATTAGTGTTAAGTGGTATAATTGGAGATATCCAATAAATCCGTAGAGGGGATTGAGGTATTTATTACTTATCAAAGTGAAGAAATACTTTGGGTTCAGTATCATGCGTCTATTAACACATGATTATGATTCTCTAAGAGAATCTTTGGGATTATTCGTCATCGCTAGATGAGATTGGCAATTATGGCCATTTCAATATTCGAGGAGGAATTTATGGTTATGTATATACTATATGATTAAAGTATATATATGATATGATGTAAATGGTTTTGAAAATATAAAAGAGGAATGTTTTCAAAATGGAAATGAAATGATTTTAATAAATAATAATTTATGGATACACACCTCTCTAAATCGCTATCATAAGGGAAGTTGCATGCGTATGGTGATGCCCCCTTGCTAATGAATGCAGGGTGGATATAGTCCAGGCCATATTAGCGATTATATGTTTTACTGCACTGGTGAGGTGATTCTGGGTGTGGTCATGACTCTCCCGCAGACATATGGCTGCTTCCCGATGTTGGTAGGTTCCCGGGTTGTCTTATTTGAATGCCCTATAAGATGATAGCCATTTAGGGGCGCGACCAGTGGGGAAACCCGGAGGGACGGTCTTAGATTTGTTAAAGCAATTAATGATAATGAATTGGCTTTAAATACATTTCCTGGATGGAATAAGGGAAATGGGATAATTGATTTGGCTTCGGATACATTTCCCGGATGGAAGAAGTGAAATGGAAGCATGTGATATGATAAAAAGCATTTTTATGTTAATAAAATTGGCTTTTAAATACATTTCCTGGATACAAGAAAGGAAATGGGATGTTATGAAAAGGTAAAGTATTTTTATAATAATAAAACTTCTTTAAGTATATTTCCTGGATATAAGAAGGGAAATAGAAAGTTCTGAAGTGAGTATAGAATACATCTCAGTCCGGGAGATAGATCTGGATGTGTATTATAAAGATGAATATAAAGTAAACCTCAGTCCGAGAGATATTATCCGGATGTATATGGTAAGATGTATATAAAAATGAATGTGATATGTATATATATAAGTATATATTTATACTTTAGTTTTGTGCTATGGGCCTACTGGATCTCCACCATTAACCTTGCCAAGTAATAGTGTATCGGGGGGGTTCCTTGTTTGGATTTCGCTTCGCGAGACACTCCACGCACGAACTGAGCGCAGTGTTGAGAATGGGGAAATGTTTAGCCTTTAGTACTCGGGCAGTATATGTTTCTAGTAGTTAGGTGATAGACTAGTTTAGCAAGATAACTTGACTAGGATGTTTATAAGGATGCGCTAGAAGTGCACTATTAGAAGAGAGGTGAGGGGTATCTCATGGGAGTGCGATACCAAACCTAAATATGAGAAAACCTTTTTCTAAAAATAAGGCATTTATGCACTTGCTAAATATTTTTCAAACTCAGGCTCTGAGCCGTTTATCTACTTTTCCCTTTCTTGTTATATATATATATATATATATATATATATATATATATATATATATATATATATATAGGTGTCCAGACACAGGGACGCCTGGATGGCACTTCTTTCGAGTCAGACGTCGGCTGCAGCAGCTGTGGATGCATGAAGGTTCTCGATTGACGCTTCCATTCTTGTAATCTTGATAGGAGGTACTGTAGAAACATTCGGGTTAATAACCCAATTTCATTTATTTATTCTTTTAGTACAGCATTCGATATGGTTGTATATTTTGACCGGGTGTTCGGTTATTTCATTTTATTTCAGTTTCATTTACGCAAAATTGTGTGGATGTTTTAATTTTGTATTCATTTAAAAAGAGTAGTTAAGTAAAATTTTGACGCCAGCCTACTAGTTTATTAGTAATTAAATGGATTTTCGACAGTGATGCTAAGAATGATCCATATGAGACTCCTGTTTTAATTTGATATAGGAGTGATCGCCCGATATTTTATTAGACGGGGTGTCATAGTGGGACCGTTGGGGCTGCCCCTGGTGTTAAGAAGGAGTTGGCTTCAAATCCTCCCAACATCGTTGAAGCTACCGGAGTTTCAAAAAAACTCATAAAACTTACTCATGAGGAGTGCCACCCGAGTGGGTCCCAACCCTGCACTCGTGGAAGCTTGTGTCACCCCTGGAATGTCAGTCGTCACCTAAACTGGAGGTACCTCTATCCGAGGAGCCCCATCCCTTAAAGCCTCCAGTTCTCTCGCAACTTGTTCTTCATTGTGTTGGATGTCATCGAAGTTGAGCCTTCGATTAACGTTATCTTGCGCCATACTCCTTTCTTAGAAAAATGCCTCCCCAACGGAGTCACCAAATGTAAGAGGGTAGTTTAGATAAGATAGAGGCATAACCCCTTTTGGGTATGGTAATGATAAGTTAATTGGCCAAGACCTTGGATTAATTATAGAACATACAAACACAAACTTAATGAAGATAAGACATCTTAAACTCACAAATCTCTCGTGTATAACTCAGAAGGTATTGCAGAACCTAGAAATAACTTAGCTAGAGTGAGAGAGAAGTAAGCACCCTAGATACACCTCGGTAGGCAGGTAAACATGCCAAACACCCTCAAGAATATCTGTCAAGTATTAAAAGCTTCGTAATAAATAACAATGGTGAGTGAGTAAACTTTATGGTTTGCAATAACTCTCTTGATGTATATTCCCTCTAGTAATAACTTCTGAACTCTAAAAAAGAACATCCTCTCCTCAAAGGTGGTTGGGGTCCTTAAATAGCCCCCCACACCACCCCCAAGGAAACTCAGACATTAAATACTATGAAAGACATCCCTCATACTTTATGTCACAATATTAAATGTCTGATGCACTAGTTGTCTCCACGTCATAAACATTAAATGCCAAGACATGCCTTTTGCCTAACCACTGTGTTTCAGGGGGCTGTTGTCCCAGAGGTGGCTCACCAACTGCTTGACAACCCCAAATACCATGGTGGTTTACTCAAGTGCAGGTTTGACACTATTCATCTAGCTAGTGACATGACCTAAAGTAGATGTGACATTAAGTAGAGGTCTATTTGGTTCACGACTCAACGCTCGATGGAACTCCAAGATGCTTCGCTCGGGGTTTCAACGCCAGGGTCCTTCGATGTTTTACTAGGTGTATTTAAGATGGTCAGGATAAGCCCCAATGGTTCCTCACTTCTCAATCCTCCAAACCAAGTCCCTCTAAAGTTTCCACGGCAAGGTCATTCGATAGAGCATGAAAGATCTCCCAGACCCTGCCAAGCCTGGTCTCTCGCGAGTACTGTTTGTCCTCACACTAAAACTCATTATTATTCTTGTTACAACATTACAACTGTTATAGCTCATAGTCAATATAAACAAAGATTCAATATGACTAACACAACAAGCTAAAGTATGAGTTACCACATTAAGCCGCCTCGGTGAGTTGCCACGTTTGAGCTGCCTTGGTGAGTAGATGCCTCAGTTTCTTAATCCCAAACACTGTTGCTAATGGGGCTATTATCCCTAATCTCGAGACTACCTTCAAGCCCCCTCTATAGAATCTACTTTTGCCCATTCTTGGGATTTTTTTCCTTCTACAGCTTCAACGGTCAAATTCATCCCGATTGTAGAAGATCCTTCGCAGGTCGTGGTGCTTGTATTTACCCCTGGGTTTCTTCCTTCCTATACTGAATGGGGATACACCTCAGAACCTTATAACCCCGATAGATGTAGAATGAAGTTTGGGTTTGATCAGGGGGACGTTCGTCTTGTGTTTTAACAAAACCACACAAGGGACACTTTTGCTGAAGCCTCCACCTTGCAACAATTCTTGGTGTGACTTATACCATCGATGGGTGAGTCACCCTTCCCTGTGCCACTAGGAAGGGGGATGTATCCACCTCCTATGCCACCAAGTTCCGTCGGGTACAACTGACCAGGATTCGTGAGTATGTTGAGAGTCCCACCAATATCCCACAGCCCTTTCTTTTTCTACCTCTGAACTAGGTCTCAAGGGGAACTCCAATATTGGCGTTGAGTTTCCTTTGAGTAAAACCATTAAAGAACCTCCCCAGGAGCGACCCCCTTATTTCCCGATGATCCCTACTGCCACCTTGAAGCCCAAGGCCATTGCAACTTCCAAACAACGTGCCCCCTCACCCGAAGCTACTACTGGCGAAGGGCCTTCCCAGCCACTAGCCAAAAAGAACCGGAAATACAAGGGTGGGACTTCCTCAAAATCCAAGTCCCAAGCCCAAGATCCTTTGGAGGCATTCCCCATTGCCTCTGTTCTTCCTCCCATGTCTGCATAAATAACAGTGAAGCTCAGAAGGAAAGCTTTGGTTGAGGTAGAATGAATAAATGCTGAGTTTCAGCGACACGCCACTGTTGTTCCTCCTTCGGATGCCTTTTCCATGGTCATAGTTGATCCAACTGATCCAACGGCAAAGAGGAGAAAATTTTTGAGGGTACCTCAAGGTGCTGGTGCAACGGGCACGAGGAAGAAAACTCTGGGTACCAAGTCCCAAAATAAAAGGGCGCCAAAAATAAATCCCTCCCCAACTTCTTCTCCTACTGCCTCCTCTCCACCTTCACCAGTGGTTATATCTTCTCATTATCCTTTTGAATATGAGGTATGTGTGCATGTTTTGTTCTTGTTCCCCTTTTCTTAGGGAAAGCTTCATCTGCTCATTTCTTTGATAACTTTGGTGCAGGGAGTTGAAGAAATTCCCTGTCCCCCCATGAGCCGTTTCGTGGGGGGAATTTCGGTGTCTCTCAAGCCGATAATACTCCTCCCCATTCCCCAATGATAGGTCTTAACTACTCTCTTCGTTTGTCCTCCTAACGGGATAAAGATGCTGTTGCGGGGGGTGCTACCGTTGAATCTGTTGGAATATCTTCCCCACCAGAAACAACTCCCCTAGCTTCTTCTAAATTAGCACCTCACCCCGAGGTTCTTATTCCCCTTGTTCAAACTGCAAAAAGTTCTCTAGAGGTAACATATTATCTATTACTTATTAGGTCTGACATCTTTTTTCTCTCTTCCACCCCTTTTCTTTCTGTTTGACATGTTGAACTATTGATATGTTAGGATGCCATAGGTGGAAATGGCGTCTTTGGTAGCTGGAATTCTTCTCCCCACTATGCTAACGAGACCCATAGCTGCAGTTCCCCTTTTTGGTGCAATAACGGGGAGAAGTAACACTTCGATGCATTTCTCCCTTTTTCCTGTACTTACTCCCTGTGTCTAACTCTTGGTTTCAGGTTTGTATATTTCGCCAAGCCTTACCCTTCCCTTTCTCTTATTGGTCTTCCTCTTTTTGAGGCGAGGGACAATGCTTCTACCCAATGTGATGGTGCTTTGGTGCCTACCCGTGGTGAGGTATCAGTTGGGGGGCCATCATCTTCTTTGAGAGAAACTACTTCATTAACCTTGGTACCTTTTATTGGTAAGGGAGCTTTGACAACCGTTGAGGCTTTTTCAGATAAGGGCACCGTTGAGGCTTCCAAGAAAGTAGTCCCGCCCCCAACAGTTCCTTCCATTATGGCCTTCACGGTGATTCCAAATCTCGCTCCTGCAACTGCTGAGTTACTTCGTTAATTTATTTGCATTTCTCAGCCTCTCAAACTTCACCTATGTTGGTGACTTAACAACGAAAACACTTGTTAAGATTTTCCATAAACTCCACCTATATCGGTGACTTAACAATGAAAACACTTGTTAAGATTTTTCATAAACTCCACCTATATCGGTGACTTAACAATAAAAACACTTGTTAAGATTTTTCATAAACTCCACCTATATCGATGACTTAATAACGAAAACACTTGTTAAGATTTTTCATAAACTCATTATTTCCTCTAATTGTTCTCAGGTTGCTCGGGAGGATTATTCACCAGTTCTTTTGCCTGCCTCGTCAACCCGTCGGCAACTCGTTATTCAGAAGACTCCAGTCACAATGATCAAGGTTCCACGACCGGTGCTACTACTGAGAGTGAATCTGGCAGTGAGCTTCCTCTGCCCGACTTGGCTCCTCATTCCTTCTGCCTGATGGTGCTTCACCATTCTACTCAGATGCCTGCCAACCATCGTTCGGTAGTTGATCATCTTGTAAACCATAATCCTAAAATGTTCATCGTCGATTGCCTGGATTCCAATATCTCTATGATGAGTTATATGCTTTAGGTCATGGCTACTGTTGTAGCTGAGATTTCCAGTACTCGGACCTCAAACGTTACTAGATCCCTCCTCAACCAATTCCTGGGCCACCTAAAGGACTTGGGTCGTGATGGCTTTCATTTTGATTGGCTTATCATGCATTTGAAAACTTTGAAGAGACAGTGAATAGATAACCAGAGGGAACTGCTCGGGAAACATCAGGAGGATCAACGGGCTGAGGAAGCTTAGTTGGCTGAGTTTGCACCTCTTCTTGAAGCCATTGACAAATAGGTGGGGGACCTCGAAGAAGTTCTACAATTGGCAAAGTCAAAGCGAGATAAGCTCCTCATTGAGCTTACACAACCACATATGAGGCTGGAGGTTTCTATAAATGCCCAATAGTCTTGCCTGGAAGCTTCTTCGAGCCTTCCTAAAGATTTTTTCTCTGCTCCTGATCTTTAGTTCCTCTTAAGTTAATGATTTATTGTAAATATTTTCCTTTTCTTCTTTCTATGTAATTCTTGGGCAATAACTCCCAATTTTGTAATGCCCCAAAGTTTATGAATGAAGAAAAAATGTATGTTTTCCATGTCATCTCTTTGTGTTACAACTGTTTGCGTACATTATGAAGTTCTATAATTCTTTCATCTCCACTTGAGTTATAATAAAAAGAACTTGCATACTCATCATAAAAAGAATTTGTGTATTCATAACAACAGCTAGATACATCAGCGGTCGAAACCTAATTACTTACACATGATATACTTTCAACCATTTATTGTTAATATTGAATGGTTTATCTTCTTCAATCCAATAAATTAAGCAATAACCTGAGTCATGAGATTCTTTTACAATGAAAGTTCCCTCCCGATTTCTTGCGAACTTGGGTAGAGGCAACCCTCTGATGTGCTTTACTGCTGCTTTCAACACGAGGTCTGCCTCCATGAACTTCCTTGGTCTCACGAGGTTATCATATGCCCTGGAAAGATGTTTCGTTTACATTCAAAAGTGTTGCATCATATTATCTCTCTGTTCATCCAACGCTTACAGATTTACAAGTCTACTCTGAGGGAGCATGTTACTTCGCAAGGCATATTGAGCAGATGGAACTTCTAACTCCACCGGAAGGATTGCCTCAGCCCCATAAACGAGGGAGAATGGATTATACCCTGTAGGCTTCCTCTCGGTTATTCAATAGGCCCATAATGCAACTGGTATCTTATCATCCCCTGCTCTTGGGAAATCCTCCATCATTTTATCCAGGATATTAACCAAAGTTTTGTTAGTTGTTTCGGCCTGACCATTTCCCTTTGGATATGCCACTATCGAAGTATGATGAATAATGGAGTACTTATCTGTGAGCATCGTTACTTATGAATTGATGAAAAGGGTTCCATTGTTTGAAAGGATAACCTTTGGGATCCCAAAACGGCAAATGATGTATTCTCTGATGAAGTTGCTCACTACCCCCATTGTTTCCATTCTTAGTGGTATCACTTCAGACCACTTTGTGAAGCACTCTGTTGCTACTAGTATCCATATCTTTCCCCTCGAATAAGGGTGTATTACCCCTACCAGGTCAAATGCCCAAGTGTGAAAAGGATAAGGTATTGCGAGGGAGTGTAGGTCCACCAATGGGGCATGGATCATATTTCCATGATGTTGGCAAGCCTTGCACTTTGGAACGAACTCAGTAGAATATTTCTCCATTGTTGTCCAATATTATCCCAATGTCATCAACTAGTCATTTATCCCCTCCTACGTGAGCTGGATCATACGCCTATTTGAGGACCTCCTTTGCTTCTTCTTTTGTGATGCAACGCAACCTCCTATTAAAGTAGCCTCTCCGATAAAGCTACCCCTCCTGAACGTAGAACCTCGAGGCCCTTCGCTTAAGTCCCATTATGTTAATTTTCTCTATTGGGGCAACTCCATCTCTGATGAAGTCAATATACGACTGTCTTCAATCAGGTTGAGCTTCCACGAAATGATATTCAGCTGCTTTGAAGAATAACTGGAATTTGTCGCACTTCCATTATAGCTCTGTCACATCCTATTTCATTATAGGCCAAAAATATCCTCCTCTTTGAATTCTTTGATAGAGAGGTATCTCAGTTATCTCACAGTGCTCTTCATGTGTTCTCTCCAATCTTCGCTCTGCTTCTTCTGGGCCGATGCACCTTGACAACCATCCTCCTTCATTCCTGAAGTAAAGGTTTCCTTGGTTTATGAATTATTGGGCTAATTCCTTCAGATCCATCACTCCTTCCCCATATTCTAATTGTCTTCTAATGTCTCCCCTCCAGTCAGCATCCTCCCCAATTGGTAGAATTGACTATACTACCGAAGGGGTTGTTCGTCGTTAGATCACAATTGTGGTTATATCGTTCCTCATGACCATTTTATGGGCGATGGTGGCATAGGCATCTGGATGGTGGTTCATCATTCTGGGATATTTCTTAATCTTAGTCTGATGGAACTGGCTGAGGAGCCTCTGAATGATTGTTTTGTATGGTGTCAGACTCGTGTATTTCAATGCATATTCTCCATTCACTTGCTGAATCACCAAGTTTGAATCACCTTTGATGTAAAGTGAATGAATTCCTCTTCGAAGATCCTCTAGCAACCCCAACACCAGATTCTGCTTCGTTGTTGGAATAAGGAAAATTTAACTTGTATGAAAGACAAATCTCCTCCATTCATTTTGAAAGAATAACCCCAGCTCCTCATTTCTTTTTCGTCGAAGATTCTATCAAACTGCATTGTACAATCCTCATCAGTTGCATCTAGGTAATTGGCCTGTAAGTCATCTCCTGGAATACTTTCTATGGGTGGCTCAAATGTTCCCGAGGCGAAGATTGTCAACAGGTTAGCGAAAGCTTAGCTTTTGATCGCGCGAGGAACCACACACTTCAAGTCATATTCGGAGAGGATAAGGAACCACCTAGCTACTCTACCAATCAATATAGTTCTTGCCAGCAAATACTTAATAGGATCACATCTAGTTACAATATGAATTGTAAAAGACATCATATAATGTCTAAGTTTTTGTTCTACAAAGACTAAGGCTAAACAATGCCTTTTCAAGCTACTATATCTGACCTCTGGCCCATATATGATTCAACTGAGGTAGTAGACTGACCGTTATTCCCCATCAATCTCTTATGCTAATAAAGCTCCCACAGACCTTGTGGTGGATGTGAGGTATAGCTACAACGGTATTCCTGCCTATGGGGGAAGCATGATATGTGGTGAAATGATCAACCTTTTCATCTCAGCGAGAGACTCCTGGTGAACCCGCTCCCACTTGAATTTCGTGTTCTTTCAAAATAGTTGCATCAACGGGTATGTCATCTCGGCTAATCGAGGCACTAATATCCTAAGATAGGATACTTTACCAAGGAAACTCTTCAGCTTCTTCTCCGTTCTTGGACTTGGCATCTCCAAGATCGCTCGTTGCTTGTCCTGGTCCATCAGCACCCCTTGCTGATCAACCATGAAGCCTAGAAATTTCCCACATGTTACTCCAAAGACAAACTTAAGTGGTTTCATCTTCAATTTATACTTCCTGTATCGGGCAAACACCTTCCTCAAATCACTCAGATGGGACTCCTTTTTTCTTGATTTGATGAATAAATCATCCACATAAAATTCCATAAATTTGTGAAAGAAGTCTTGAAAAATGGCCATCATTATTTTTTGGTAAGTAGCCCCAGCGTTCTTGAGACCAAACGGCATTACTTCGTACATGAAATTTCCCAATAGGGTCCTGAACGCCATTTTCTCTGCATCCGTGGGATCCATCTTGATCTGGTTGTATCCTACATACCCATCCATGAAACTATACATCTCATGACCGACCGTTGCATCTATGAAGTTGTCGATGGAAGGTAGAGGGAACTCATCCTTGGGGAAAGCTCTAATCAATTCCCTAAAGTCCACACAGATCCTTATTTTGTTTTTGCCTTTCTTTCCCACCGGGATAGTGCTAGACAACTAAAGTGGGTGTTGTATCGATTTGATGAACCTTGTTGCTAATAAGCACTAGACCTGTTCCTTTATTTTTAAGTCTAGCTCCAGCTTGTAGGTTCTTATTTCTTATTTCACCGGAATAGATAAAGGCATTAAGTTCAATTTGTGGCAGCTGACTCCCTCATCCGTCCCTTCCATCTTCGTGTACTTTCATCCAAAAACATCTATGAACTCTTGAATAAACTTAACCAAAGCCTCTCGTTTCTCCTTACTGAGATCTTTCGCTATAAAAATAGTCCTTGGGTCCTCCTCTTCTTTTGACAGGTTCAACTCCTCCAGTTCTTGTGCCTGTGCTTTTGGTTTATTCGCCACATATTCTGGTTCTTCGATGACTTCCTCCACAAATTCCTGAATATTAGAGTTGTATATCACCATACATTGTCCCCATTGATCCATTAAAAAACACTCATATATCGAGTTAGCCTCATTGTCAGCTTCTTCAGTCGTCCGTTCACACCATTATAATTGATATATCACCTTTCCTTCTTCGATAACGACCTTTTTGCACTATCTGCTGGTAATCGTAGCTGCCTTCCTTTTCTTCTCTCTAGAGGCTTCAACCAATTTTTTTTAGAATTGGCTCAACATGCTTTGCGGTTGGACCTCATGTTCCATCGGATCCACTCTGGGCCTCATCATGTCTTTATGTTTCTTCGAGAGATTTTGGTGCCGAGGAACCACCTGGTGAGCTTCTTTGGTCATCATTCTTGCGCTGCTTGCAACCTCTTTATTCTGCTCGTTCAAGGGCCCCATCCTTTGTCTAATCGAGGGAACCCATGCTCCCTCCATTCTTCTTGTTAGGACCCGGACATCCTCCGCCAATTTTGTATAAAATACCGCATCTACTAAGTGAGCATCCTCGATAGTGAAGGGCCTCTTCGTAGCCCTAATGGTCACCTTCGTTCCCTTAATATTCGCCTTAGCGCATTGGTGGTACGTCTAGGGAACTAGCCCTTGGTTTTTCATCCACAGTCTTCCTATCAATAAATGGTAAGAAGTTTCACTCTCTATTATATGGAACTTGGTATGGGAACTCAGATTTCCCATTACGATCCCAATATTCACGTACCCAATGGATTTGGAAGATTGGTTATCATATCCTGAAACCACTAAAGGCATGGGGACCAAACTTTCCTCTGGAATATTAGCTACTTGAAAAGAGTTGATTGGCATAATATTGATGGAAGATCCCCCATCCATAAGAGTGTTTGTGAAACTAATTCCGTTGACACTGGCGGTCACATACAATGGCCTGTTATGAGGGAATCTTACAGCCCTATCTGCATCGCTAAAAGTTACTTCTGACAGAAACCTCCTCACCAACCTGGACATGGATCCCTTCCATCTCAGCGAAGGGACTACATTCTTCCTCACAATCTCAAGTATTGCCTGGTTTATTTCCAACCTACTCTTTTTCGGTATCCCTACTTGGTCGAAGAACCAGGTGAACTTTGGGGATTTTGAAACTTCACAGTACTCTAGGACTATGTCTGCTTCCTCACCTTCAATCCTATATACATCTTCCATGTATTTAACACTTGAATCATCGTAGGCTAGTATTATATTAGTTATTCATTTTGTATAATCTTCTAGAGATTCTTTGAACTCTCCCTGCTTCGTAGTTGGCTTTCTTTCTTCTTTCTCTGCTTCCTCGTCATAGGCTACCACCAAATTGGCCCCATGTGCTGGGCGTGGGTTATTGTTTGTAAGAGGGTATTTTAGATAAGATGGAGGCATAACCCCTGTTTGAGTATGGTAATGATAAGCTAATTGGCCAAAGCTTTGGATTAATGACATGACATACAAACACAAACCCCAATGAAGATAAGACTCAGTTTAAACTCATAAATATATCGTGTATAACTCAGAAGATAGTAATGAACTTAGAAGTAACATAGCTAGAGGGAGGGAGAAGTAATCACCCTAGACACACCTCGGTAGGCAGGTAAAAACACACCAAACACCCTCAAGAATCCTTGTCAAGTATTAAAATCTTCGTAATAAATAACAATAGTGAGTGAGTAAACTCTTTGGTTTTGCAATAACTCTCTCTGATGTGTATTCCCTCTATCAATAACTCCTGAACTCTCAAAAGATCATCCCTCCTCAAAGGTTGTTGGGGTCCTTAAATATCCCCCCACACCACCCCCGAGGCAACTCAGTCATTAAAGACTATAAAAGACATTCCTCATACTTTATGTCACAACATTAAATGCCTGATGCACTAGTTGTCTCCACGTCATAAATATTAAATGCCAATACATGCCTTTTGCCTAACCAGTGTGTGTTAAAGGGTTGTTGTTGTAGAGGTGGCTCACCAACTGCCTGATAGCCCCAAATACCATGGAGGTTTATTCAAGTGCAGGTCTGAGATTATTTAGTTGGCTAGTGACATCACCTACAGTAGATGTGACATTAAGTAGAGGGCTATTTTATTCACAACTCAACACCCGATGGAACTCCAAGCTGCTCCGCCTGAGGTTCCACGTTCAGGGTTCTTCGGTATTTTACCAGGTGTATCTAAGATGCTCAGGATAATCCCCAATAGTGACTCACTTCTCAATCCTCCAAACCAAGCCCCTCTAAAGTTCCCACATCGAGGTCATTCGACAGAGCATGAAAGATCTCCCAGGCCCTTCCCAGCCTGGTTTCTCATGAGTACTATTTGACCTCACATTAAAACTCATTGTTATTCTCGTTACATCATTACACCCCTTATAGCTTACACTCAATATAAACAGAAATACAATATGACTAATACAATAAGCTAAAGTGTGAGTTGCCATGCCAAGCTGCCTCGTTGAGTTGCCACTCTTGAGTTGCTCGGTTGCTTAAGCTCAAACACTATTGCCAATTAGGGAATTATCCATAATCTCAGGATTACCTTCAATCCCCCTCTACATTTTCCCCTTCGTGGAGAGATTTATTGGAACGAGATATATGTGCACGAAACTTCTCAATCCGATGAACCCTCTCTGCATGAAACAATTTTGGCCTCCTCTATTCGTTAGAACCGCATCATTACAATCTCCTGGAGAAAGAAAAATTCTCCTCAATGTACCTGAGCCGAAGCGACATAACTTATTGGGGCTTGGGCAAAGGTACATCACCACTTTTTCCTCATGTTGAGACTCAACCGTTCTAGATTTACTATTTGAAATTCTCCCGGAAGGCCTACTAACCTTCTCAAATACTCGTTTGGACTCTTGGTAAATGAAATTATCCCTCCTGATGCTTCGTTGTGTTCAAAAAAGCATAAATTCTCCCCGGTGTAACCGAGTCACAAATTAAACAATGTTTGGACTTGTGGGGAGGGGACATCATAGCTTTTTTGAACCGTTGGGGAACTGCCTTCATTGGGAGTCATTGGATATGTCTGACAAAAATTCTGGCGCCAAAACTCAAACTTGCTAGAGAGGGAAACCCCCTTATTTTCCCCAAGAGTCACTTCATTAATGACGTGGCGTTGTCTTTTCAACTGTCGAGACCCTTCCCGACGTGCCACGTGTTCATTTGAAATGATTATAGGCGGCCCTTGCACGTGCGATGATGGGAAACTCAAAAGTCAAGTTTACAAACCTTCAAACATCTTTTTTATTTCAAAACCCTTATTTTTTATTCATCTTCTTCAAGCTGCCGCATTTCCTTAGAGAGAGAAACTCTGTGCGAACTCCATTATTTCCCGATTCTTTACTCAGTCTCTTTCTTGTCTCATCTTTTGAACCACCACTTCCGGTCGTGCTCCTCCACCTTCATTCCCAAACCTTCTTTTACCTAGCTTTTTCCTTTACCTCACTGTTGTCTGCAATGGCCTCCTCCAGCCACACTTTCGCACCTTCCACCAGTGCTCCACCTACCAACTCTGGCTCCACTTCCGTCTCAAGTGCTGCTGCCCTAGACGCTTCTCATCAAGAGAAACTGCGCTTCTATCGTCGGGCCCCATCTTTGGTGAAGGTGATAAATTTTCTGAAGCATGCAAGACTTGCCATTTCTCATCCAAGTTCGACCCCTTACTATTGGGTGATGAGGAAATGGATTCATCGAAGTGGAGTTATCTTCCACCATAGGGAACTTTGCATTTTCGCCTGGATCGTGGTGACTTTCCCAATTCCCAGATCGACTTCGAAGCACTTGGGGAGGTCACCAGCCCATTTCACTGCCTGTCATACACACATGCAGAGCTCCCACGTTGCTGCTCTTGCTAAGGTTGGGCTTCATTGTGCATACTGGTTTGGGGAGTTCACACTCTCAAAGCATAATGCGTTACAAGTGCTAGTTTCCCGATGGAACACCACAACTCACACCTTTTTTGGTGCGAGGGGGGAGTTCACCATTACACTGGAGGACGTCTATGAACTCCTTGGGTTTGATCCCATGGGTGAGTTCACCTACCACGATGAGCCTCTGGATGCCGAAGAGGCTGTTGATCGAGTTGAGCTGGATCGAATCTATAGCAGTTGCACCGATTCTTCAAACAAAGCCACATTTGCCCCCCTTATCAATTATTTTTTCGAAGCTCCGACACCGAAGGATGACAGTGACGTAACGGGCCGTGGTAGAGGTACCTTTCTGGAACTACCATCCTACATACTTGTATTTCTTTCTTGCTTCTTCCTTACTTGGATACCCAACGATCAGCCCAGGAGGGACCTAATAAACATTTCCATGCGTTTGGCCAGAGGGTTCAAGCTTCCTCTGGCCGTCATTGCCCTGGGGTCCCTTTACACCTGGTTGGATCGAACACACATTAATATGGAACGATTTCTAGGTCATTACAACTTAATTTTTTTTTCTAACACCATTATTTTGACGGGCTTCATCTACACTCGCTTTCCTGCTATTGTTTCCAAGTCTATTACTCTACCTGTGATCCAAGGTATCAAGCCCCCATGCCTCCTATGTTTTCACAAAAATTAAAGTCGAAAGGAGATAAACAAAGTTTTTGACCTTTTAGACTCCTTTGTGATGAGGCCATACAGTGAGTTTGCATTTGCCCATAGTTGGGATTTCTTTCCTTCTGCAGCCACAACGGTCAAGTTCATCCCAGTTTTAGAAGATCCCTCGCAAGTCGTGGTGCTTCTATTCACCCCTAGATTTCTTCCTTCATACACCGAATGGGGATACACCTCAGAACCTTACAACCCTGATAGATGCAACAGGTAGTTCAGGTTCGATCAGGGGGCCCCTCGACCTGTTTTTCAACACAACCATCCAAGGGACACTTTTGCTAAAGCATGCACTCTCTATACTACAGCCACGGTGCTTGGTGTGACATTCACCATCGATGGTCGTGTCAACCTTGTGACACTAGGAAGGGAGACGTATCCACTTCTTTTGCCACTAAGTTCCATTTAGAGAAGTTGGAAATCATTCGCATGTTTATTCAGTCCCCCCCTCAATACCCCCAGTCCCTTCCTTCTCTTCTTCTCAAATGGGTCTTAAGGGGAACTCCGTTCTTAGGGATGAGTTTCCATTAAGTAAAATCATTAAAGAATCTCCATTGGATCTACCCCCTCATTGACCGATGATCCCAACTGCCACCCCAAAACCCAAGTCCATTGCAACTCCCAAATGATCTTTACCTTTGACTGAAGCTGTAACGGGAGAAGGGCCTTTTGAGCCGCCTGCTAAGAAGGTTAAGAAGTCCAAGTCCAAGTCCAAGAAGTCTAAGGCCCAAGTTCAAATGCAAACTCTGTTGGAGGCATTACCAATTACCTCCGTTCCCCCTCCCATATATCCAGAGATGGCGAAAGAGCTAAGGAGGCAGGTGCAAGCTGAAGTCAACATAATACATGCTGAGTTTCGACGGAGTGCTATTGCCATTCCTTCACCGGGTACATTTCCCATAATTGTGGCTGATCCTATTGAGCCACCGATAAAAAGAAGAAGAAGGTCGAGGGTACCTTAAAGTGGTGGTACGAAGAGCTCAAGGAAGAAAAATATGGGTACCAAATCTCAGAAGAAATAGACACATGAGAGACCTCCATCACCAGCTCCTTCTATTTCTTCCTCTTTACCACCTTCACCAGTGGTTATACTTTCTCGTTCTCCCTTTGGATCTGAGGTATGTGTGCATTCTTTATTTCTTATTCCTCTTTCTCTTAAGGTGTGTTGAATCTGCTCAATTCTTACCAAGAAAATGTTTTGGTGCAGGGAGTTGGAGAAGAAAGGCCCAATCCTCCCAGTCACCCTATAAGCCGCTTCGTGGGGGGACGTTGTGGTATATCTCAAGCCTATATCACTCCTCCTCGTTCCCCCATGACACACCTTACCTACTCACAGAGATTATCCTCCCAACGGGCCATGTAAGCTACTGCGGGGGCCACTACCATTGGGCCTGCTGAAATGCCCTACCGACCAGAGGCAACTACTGTAGCCTCTTCTGAGTAACCACCGGAGCAAGAGGTCCCTTTGCCCTCACCGTGATCGAAGAGAGTGATCTGCAGGTAGATTTTTTTCCAAGCCTTACATCTTTTATTTATCCCGTTTTTTTGTTTATCATTTCTAATATGTTGGGACATTTTAGGTGGAAGTGGCATCGCTGATAGCTAACATTCTCCTTCCTCCCACATTGTCAAGACCCTTTAATGCAGTTCCTCTTTTTGGTGCCATAACGAGGGTAAGTTAGGTGCATTTCTACCCCTTATTCTTTTGTGTTTACTTCTTGTGTCTAACACTTAGCTTTTTATTTGCATCTTTCTCCAAGTCTCTCTTCCCCTTTTGCTCTAAGTTGTCTTTACCCTTCCCAGGCCCAGGTTGGTGCGACTGCCCTCGTTGGGGCATCTCTTGAAGGTTCAACGTATTCTTCCGATGATGCGCCCATATTGGCCTCAGTACCTTATGTTTGCGAGGGAAGTTTGCCTACCGTTGAGGCTTATGAAGGCAAGGGCCCTGTTGAGGCTTCTGAGGCAATGAACCCGCCTCCAACAGTTTCTACCGTTATGGCCCCCATGGTGACTCCTGTTCTCACTCCTACTGCAACTGAGGTACTTTGCTAGTTTCTCTGTATTTCTCTATTTCTCGAACTTCACCTGTGTTTGCAACTTAAAAATGAAAACACTTGTTAAGTTTTTTCATAAACTCCACTTGTATTGGTGACTTAACAACAAAACCACTTGTTAAGGTTTTTTTTCATAAACTCCACCTGTATCGGTGACTTAATATCGAAAACACTTGTTAAGGTTTTTCATTAACTCCACCTATATCGGTGACTTAACAATGAAAACACTTGTTAAGGTTTTTTCATAAACTCCACTAGTATCAGTGACTTAACAACGGAAACACTTGTTAAGGTTTTTTTTCATAAACTCCAACTATATCGGTGACTTAACAACGAAAACACTTGTTAAGGTTTTTTCATAAACTACACCTGTATTGGTGACTCGATAACGAAAACACTTGTTAAGTTTTTTTCATAAACTCCACCTCTATCGGTGTCTTAACAACGAAAACACTTGTTAAATTTTTTTTATAAACTCCACCTGTATCGGTTACTTAACAACGAAAACACTTGTTAAGATTTTTTCATAAACTCAACCTGTAACGGTGACTTAACAACGAAAACACTTGTTAAGGTTTTTTCATAAACTCCTTGTTTCCTCTAACTGTTTTTAGGTTGCTCGGGAGGATTCTCCACCAGTTCCTTCACTATTGCCTTGCCCCCATCATTAACCTTTCGCTTCCGAAAAAACTAGCCATAATGATCAAGGTTCCACGATAGGTGCTACTGCGGAGAGCAAATCTGGGTGCGAGATTCCTCTGCCCGACTTGGCTCCTCACGCCTTCTGCCTGATGGTACTCCAACATTCTCCCCAAATGCCTTCCAACCACCATTTGGAAATTGAGCAACTTGCGAGCTATCATCCTAAAACGTTCACGATTGACTGCCTACATTCGAACATCTCAGTTATGAGTTATAGGCTTCAAGGCAGAGCCACCATCATTGTTGAAATTGCCAATACTCTAACTGTAAATGTTACCAGACCCCTCCTCAACCAATTTCTGGGTTATCTAAGGGAGTTGGGTCATGACGAGTTTCGTTTTGACTGCCTCATCGCGCATTTGAAGACTTTGAAGAGTTAGCGATTAGACAGCCAGAGGGAGCTCTTACGAAAACATCAGGAGGATTGGCGGGCCAAGGAAGTCAAGTTGGTTAAGCTAGCGGCTCTTATTAAAACCATTGACAAAGAGGTGGGGGACCTCAAAAAAGCTCTGCGTGCGGTAAAGTCAAAATGAGAGAAACTCATGATTGAGTGCACACAGGCGCATACAAGGTTGGAGGTCTCTATCAATGCTCAACGGTCTTTCTAAGCAGCTTCTTCGGGCCTCCCTGGAGATTTTTTCTCTTCTTCGGATCTGTGGTTCCTTCTTGGCGAATGAACTTATATATATATTTTTCTTTTCTTCTCATGTAATTCTTGGTCAATAGCTCCCAATTTTGTAATGCCCCAAAGTTTATGAATGGAAAAAGATACTTATTCCCATGCCATTTCTTTGTGCTACAACTGTTTACATAGATTGTGAAATATGAAGTTCTGTAATCCTTTCATATCGACTTGAATTATAATAAAAAGAACTTTCATATTTATCATAAAAAGGACTCGTGTATTCATAATAACTAGTTAACTACATCAATGGTAAAACATAACTGCCTTCATATGGTAAACTTTCAACCATTTATTGTTAATCTTGAATGGTTTATCTTCTTCCATTTTTGAAATTAAGCAATAATCCGAGCCATGGTCCTCCTTTATGATTAAAGGTCCCTCCTAATTCGTTGCAAACTTAGGTAGAGGAATCCCCCTAATATGTTTCACTGCTGCCTTCAATACAAGGTCTCCCTCCACAAACTTCCTAGGTCTCACTAAGTTATCATATGCCTTGGAGAGTTGTCTCGTATACATTTAGAAGTGTTGCATCGCATTATCTCTGTGTTCATCCAATGCTTCCAACTGCACATGTCTACTCTGAGGGAGCATACTACTTCGCAGAGCATATCGAGCAGAGGGAACTTCCAATTCTACTGGGAGAATCGCCTCGGCCCCGTAAATAAGAGAAAATGGTGTATACCCTGTGGGCTTCCTCTTAGTCATCCGATAGGCCCATAAAACGGCTGGTATCTTATCATCCCACGATCTTGGGAAATCTTCCATTATTTTAGCTAAGATATTGACCAAAGTTTTGTTAGTTGCTTCGTCTTGCCCATTTCCCTTTGGGTATTCCACCGTCGAAGTGTGATGGACAATGGAGTATTTATCTGTGAGCATTATTACCTCAGAATTGACAAAAAGGGTTTCATTGTCCGAAAGGATAACCTTTGGGATCTCGAAACGACAAATGATGTATTCTCTGATGAAGTTTCTCACCACTCCCGCTGTTGCCCTTCTCAGTGGTATCACCTCAGCCCACTTTGTGAAGCACTCTGTCACCACTAGAATCCATATCTTCCCCTCGAAGAAGGGTGTATTTTCCCTACCAGGTTGAATGCCCAAGTGTGTAAAGGATAAGGCATTGCTAGGGAGTGTAAGTCCACTGACGGGGCATGGATCATATTTCCATGAAGTTGGCAAGCCTTTCACTTTCGAATGAACTCATCCGAATCTTTCTCCATCGTCGGTCAATAGTACCCCAAAGTTATCAAATGATCATATAATTTGGTCCCTCCTATGTGAACTAGATCGTTCACCTATTTGAGGACCTCGGATGGCTCTTCCTTCGTGATGCAATGCAATGACCTATTGAAGTATCCCCTTCGATAAAGTCGTTCCTCCTAAACGTAGAATATCGGGGCTTTTCACCTGAGTCCCGTCACATCAATTTTTCTCCGCTAGGATAACTCCATATCTAATGAAGTCGATATAGGGCTATCTCCAGTCAGGTTGAGTCTCCACGAAATGACATTCAGCTACCTCGAAGAATAATTGGCATTTATCGCACTTTCGTTGTAACTCGGTTGCATCCTACTTCTTGCTACGTAATAAATATCCCTCCCTTTGAATTCTTCTATAAAGGGGGTCTTAGTTGTTTCACAGTGCTCTTCATGTGTTTTCCTCAACCTCTACCCTGCTTCTTCTGGGTCGATGCATCTTGACAGCCATCCTCCTATGTTTTTGAAGTAAAGGTTTCCCTAGTTTGTAAAATACTGGGCCAATTATCTAAGCCCCATCGTTCCTTCACCAGTATCCAATTTCCTCTTAATCTCTCCCCTCAAGTCCTCATCTTCTTAAATGGGTAGGATCAATTGTACCATCGAAGGAGTTATTCTTTGTTGAACCACAATTGTAGTTGTATCTCTCCTCATGACCATTTTATGGGCAATGGTGGCATAGGCTTCTGGGTGACGGTTCATCATTCTGGGTTACCTTCTGATCTTGGTCTGATGGAACTGGCAAAGAAGTCTCTGGATGATTGTTCTGTATGGTGCCAGACTTATGTGTTTCAACGCGTGTTCTCGATTCCCCTGTTGAATCACCAAGTTAGAATCCCCTTTGATGCAAAGTGAACGGATCCCCCTTCGAAGAGCCTCTAGTAATCCTAACACCAATGCTTTGTATTCTACCTCGTTGTTGGAGCAAGGGAATCTAGTTTGTAGGAAAGGCAAATCTCCTCCATTCCTTTTGAGAGAATAACCCCTGGCCCTCCTTTCTTTTCCGCCAAAGATCCATCGAATTGCATTGTCCATTCCTCCTCCGTTGCATCTAGGTGATTGGTTTGTAAGTTATCTCTTGAGATACTTTCTTTGGGTGGTTTAAACGTTCCTAGAGGTAAAATAGCCAACAGATCGGCGTACACCTGGCTTTTGATTGCACGAGGAACCACGCACTTCATGTCATATTCAGATAGGTTGAGGAACCACCTAGCTGTCCTACCCATCAAAATCGTTCTAGCTAGAAAATACTTAATAGGATTACATCTAGTTACAATATGAATTGTAAAAGATAACATATAATGCCTAAGTTTTTGCACTACAAAGACTAAGGCTAAACAATACCTTTCCAAGCTACTATATCTAGATTTTGGCCCGTGGATGATCCTACTGAGGTAGTAAAATGTCTGTTCTTGCCCGTTAATCTCTTATGCCAACAAACTCCCACGAACCTCATGGTGTATGTGAGGTACAACTGCAATGGTATCCCTGCCTTTGGGGAACCATGGTCTGTGGTGAAACGAGCAGTTTCTTCAGCCCGTCAAGAGACTCCTGGTGAAGCTCCTCCCATTTGAACTTTATGTTTCTTCGTAACAGCTACATCAACGGATGTGTTATTTCGACAAATCTCCTAAGGTAGGAGACTTTACCGAGGAAACTCTTCAGCTCCTTCATCGTTTTTAGGTACGACATTTTGAAGATTGCCCGTTGTTTGTCCTAATCCATCTGTATCCCCTCTCTATTAACCATAAAGCCTAGGAATTTCCCACTTGTAACTCCAAAGACACAATTCAGTGGATTCATCTTCAATTTATACTTCCTACAATGGCAAAACACCTTCCTCAAATCACTCAAATGAGACTTCTCCTTCCTCGACTTGATGACCAAATCATCCACATAAAATTCCACAAATTTTTAAAAAAAGTCATGGAAAATGGCCTGCATTCTTGAGTACAAATGTCATCACCCTATACATGAAGTTGCCCAATGGGGTTATAAACTTTATTTTCTCTACATCCATGGGTTCCATCTTGATCTGGTTGTACATTACATACCCATCCATGAAGCTATACATATCATGACCTGTCGTTGCATCTATCAGGATATAGATAGAGGGCAAAGGGAACTCGTCTTTGGGGCAGACTCTTTTCAAATCTCTGAAGTCCACGCAGATCCTTATCTGATTTTTGTTTTTCTTCCCCACTGGGATAATACTAGATAACCAGAGTGGGTAGTGTATCGGTGTGATGAACCATGTTGTTAGTAAGCATTGAACCTCTTTCTTTATCTTCAAATCTAGCTCGGGCTTGTACGTTCTCATCGCCTGTTTTACTAGAATGGCTTAAGGCATTACATTCAACTTATGGAAGCTTACTTCCTCATACAGTCCCTCCATCTCTATGTATTTCCATGCGAAGACGTCTATAAACTCCCGAATCAACTCAGGCAAGGCCCCTCATTTCTTTGCCAGGTTCAACTGCTCCAACTCTTGTGCCTGTGGCTTTAGCTAATCTGCCATGTAGTCTAGCTCTTCAGCGACATCCTCTATGAACTCTTGTATGTTGGAGTTATCTATCACCATGCATTATCCTCGTTGATTCACTAGAAAGCATTCATATATCGGTTCAACCTCATCATCATCTTTCTCTGTCGCCCTCTCACACCATTATAATCAATACACCACCTTCCCTTACTCTGTAACGACCTTCTTGCATTGTCTACTGGTAATGGTGACTGCCTTCCTCTTCTTCACTCTAAAAACCTAAACCACTCTTTCTCCTGAGAACCGGCTCAATACGCTTTGTCGTTGGAGATCATGGTCCATCAGGTCCACTCTAGGCCTCATTCTGTCTTTAAACTTCTTCGATATGCCTTGGGGCCGAGGGAACACCTAGTGAGCTTCTTCAGCCATTTCCCTTATGCTGCTTGCAACCTCCTTCTTCTGCTCGTTAAAGGCCCCATCCTTTCTCTGATCGAGGGAACCCATGCACCCTCCATTCTTCTCGTTAGGACTTGGACATCTTCCTCTAACTCCGTATAAAATGCTACATCCACTTAGTGAGCATCCTTAACAGTGAAGGGCCTCTTTATAGCGCTAATGGTTGATGATACGAGAAATCATCCACTAGTCATTCTCGTACCATCAAATTAAGATAAAAGTGCGTAATAAATAAGTAAAGTAAGTAAATAGAGGGAAAACAAGGTATAGAGTGGTTCCGCCTTTGAAATTGGCCTACACCCACTGTGTTGCTCTGTTCTCATTATATGGTTGCATTGTACAACATAATCCTGCCTAAAGAGGCATACAAGTATGAGAATAAAGGAGAGTACATGGCAGTATTGAAGATTTCGGTGTGCCGGGGAGGTGGCTGTGATGTAGATTTGTGGCCTCCAAGGTGTATGTTGAGGTTGTGTAGAGAATCTGTATTGTTGAACCTGCCCCGAGCATGTGTCAAAATCCCTCCCTCTTTCGAGGTGTGTTCTTCTATTTATATGAGGTAAGTGTGATGTGTCACGGGCCCTGAGCACGTGACTTATATCAAGTCTGAATTAGTTGTGGATGAGGGGGATGTGGCCTGAAAAGCAAGCAGCGTTGTTTCAAGCTGCATGAGGCGTGCTGCGTATCACATGGAGGAGTGCCGCAACCCTTCTTGGGGAATAATAACCATGTTTCATACCCTATAATGTACAGGGCCGCACCCTGTGTCATCCATCTCTGTGGCGTCTTGATGGCATGCCGCACCCTGTGTGAGATCGGGCCGCGCCCAACAATGACCTAGGTATGGCCGTGACTGTAGAAGAGCACCATCCGCGGCATGGTGCTATATTTGTGCTATCAATAATCCCCCAAGCCGTAGTGCCAAGAGAAATTAATTGGGATTGTGACTTAATGGCTAATGTGCCGCGGTTCTTCCAAAGCGATGGTTCATCTTCCGCGCTCCCTTATATAAATTATTCCCGGTCGTGGACTTCATTATGTTTCCAAAACTTTGAGAGCACATCGAGAGCAAAATTCTGCACTTCCTTTCTGTTGCATATTTCGGCGACCTTCCGAGGCTGTGTGTAGTGGTGCAAGGTGGTTTGAAGCTGAGCCCTGCAAATTTCTTCATTTCTAGGTGATTTTTCAACCACTCAACTTTCTTAAAAAGCCTTCGAAGTTTACAGTTTTCATCCCTTTTGAAATGATTTGTTTTTTCCTGGATCATTTGATCGAAATCTAGGATTTCAATTGAATAATCAACAATTGTTAGGATCAATCTTCATACACTAAACTAAACCTCTAATCCTCGAAATGCCATGAAAAATCATATTACTGTTCTTGGTGTTCATAGTCGAACTCTTCATATCCTGTGAGTTTGATCTTAAAACGATTAAAAGTTAGATAACCAACTTTTTAGGAGAGAGGTCGCGGCATAATAGGATATCAATAATCAATTTCGCGGAACTGTTGGTAACTTGTATGCGTCCTACCATGCCATATGGCCGCGGTGTTGAGTCCCCAACCTTGTAGTTTCGAACAGCCTTCAAACTTTCATGAACCCAATGCATATCCATGTTAGATGACTGTAATTGATACTAGATTCCCTTGAATTAACTTTTAGCAAATTAAGGAATGGCCGTGGCCAGGAATCTCTTAAAGCAATTCGAGCTTATAACCGCGGCAGCATATGTTCCACTGCTGATTAAGGTGGCCGCGGCTAGTAGGACCAGAGTACGATCCTCCTGAACTCCCTTCCGTGCTGCCTCTAAGATCAATAGGGCCTTGCAAACTAATGGATTATCCAAAGTGTGTGATAATAGACTCAGACTCCGCGGACTCTGCATCCGGGAAAGATTTTCAATCCGCAGCGATGGAAGAGGAAGCCAACTAAAGCACACATCCAATTGGTGAAGGAGATGATGCCGCGGCAGTTAGAGATAACCCAGGTGGTACATCAGGTAGGGCTGAGAGGCCCTTTGCTGCGCTTGATATCCGAGGCTCGATAACCCAAGATTGGGTTGAGCAGGTGGCTGAGGCCTTTGAATTTCTAAAAAAAATGATGTGCTCGGCTCCTGCCGCGAACCAAAGACCTTGTACGGTTCTAGCCGAGGGTGGAATCTGCTTCCCTCTACATGCCTTTGTTTAGGGGCTACGGCTGCCTATTTTAGTTCCAATTCGCAGCCTTTTTCAGACAATAAAACTGGCCCCAGCACAGTTGGATCCTAATGGCTGGAGAGCCATTCTTGCTGCAGTTGTCCTTTGGGAAAACTTGTTTAAAAAAATACATCACTCCCGCGGAATTATTTCACTTCTACCGCCCAAAGGTGAACTCAGTGAAGTTCGCGGGCTACTACTATCTCTCAAGCCGCGGTAGGGACGAGACCCTTTACATTGGGAGATCGACCAGTGTAAAGAACTGGAAGGGGAAATATTTTTACATTTCCGGTGAATTCTGGGAGATGCACACCGAGGAGAATTAGAGGGAAAGGTCGTATAGAATTCCGTGACAGTGGGGGTCTCCCCCAAAATTAGGTAATAAGACTATAGCCGCGTCCCTTCAGATAAACTTGCATATTAACCTCCACTAACCTTTACATTGTCTTTTCTGCAGCCCTCGATAATCTGCATTTGAACAAGTGGCAGGAAAAGAGAGTTGCCGAGGCCGCGACAGTTCTTGCTGAACATAAAAAGTTAAGCACACTTGTAATGTCAGCAATCGTATTCCTCAACAGATGGTCACGGAAGGTAATTCACTGCGCCATGATTTTTACTCCGCGATCACTTATGCTCTTGCACTTCGCTTATATATTGTTTCTCTTTCAGGTGAGGAAGTCGATAGGGAACTGCTAACGGCGCAACTAGCGAAGATAAACGAGAACGCAGTCATCCTAAAAAAATAATGCATGGAGGAGAAAGAGGAAAAGGTCCAAAGCCAAGGGACCTGTCGCGGCTCATTCTGCAGAAATAAATGCTACTCCGGTCGCGGCTCACTCCCCCGACAAAACTACAACTCCCGTGGATCAAATGGTAAATGATGAGCACCTCCCGCATGACGAGTTTGATGATGACATTGGGGAAAACCTGGATGCAACGGGCGTGATGTCAGCTGATGTGCCCCTTCATTCTGCTTCTCCCCCGCCACCACCTGTTGTTGCAGTAAGTGCAAACCTGGCTCCTCCTCAGTTTCGCGGCGAAGTTGGTTCTGACGGTAGACCGCGGCCCCAGATGAGACAACCAGACCCAGAGTCCTCATGGAACACCACCACAAAGGCCGCACGAAGAATGAAAAGAATTCGCGATGCCGCGGATCTGGACAGGTTAGTGGGGGCAGACCACGATGACTTGGAGGACTGTGGTCTCCACAGCCTTCTGAGGGTAAGTGCCATCTTTCTTTAATTTTGATGTTTTAACTTTTTTGCATCCCATATGTTGCTTCTAACTTATTTTATTTCAGGCCGCGGATGTCATTGTGGCCCAGAAGAGGAAGTACGAGGCCCTTTATAAGCTGAAAGAGGCTACAAATAGGGTGCATACTTCTGACCTGGAAGCTGCACGGACTTCATCCTTTGAAGCAGGCAAGAAATCTTCTGCCGCGGCACTTCAGGCAGCCCATATGGACCTGGATAAAGTGAACAAGGAAAGAGAGGAAGCGAAAGAGAATTTCAAACAAGCCACGGGATCCCTAAAACCCTCCCAGGCCCAGACTACTGAAGCCGCCCGTGTCGTAGAGATTTCAAGCAGTAAGCTCACCGTTCTCCAGCAGAAGTGCGAAGAGCTGGAAACAAAGTTTTCTCAAAAAGACGAAGATCATGCCGCGATAATAAAAAAGTTGGAGGGTGATCATGGTGATGCCCTCCAGCTAGCCATCGACCATGCCGTAGAGTCATTTAAAAGCTCCAAGGACTTTTTTCTTATCAACAACAGGGCGTACCTTCGCGGCTATCAGGAGCTGCGATAGAGATTTATAAAGAGCTTCCCTGAGGCTAAGGAGGAGGTCCTTTCTTGGAAATTAAGCGATGTCGAACATCAAGAGTGCATCGCTGAACTCAAGGCCACGACAGATGAGAGAGCGAGGCTAAGGGCTAAAGAAGAAGAAGCGGCCGCGGATGAAGAGACAGAGACTGCTACGGATGGAGAAGAGGCTAATGACAATGACGACGCAGCTTCTTAAACTTGTTTTCAATTTCTGTTGAACTCATCATTAATACAGGGCTGCGTCCCTCCTTTTACTTAATTTTTGTCGTTGCTGCGGCCTCCTTTTTGTAATTCCTGACTACTAATATCAAGGCTGCGGCCATATTTGCCACTTTGTGTACATGATTGCTTGAAACTCCTTTCTCCTTTACATTGCTTGTTATAATAAATAGCTGAACGTAACTGCTTTGATATTTGAAAATGCATCCTTGATTGGATAAACATAATATTTTAAGTCCGCGGACCGAGATCGATTTCATAGGATAATTATTTGCTAATTTCTATGCTCACATAAATAGTGCAATGTTTACTTCCGAAGTAAAGGCATTGGCTACTGCGTGCAAGCCATGGCCGTTTGTTATGTCGCGTTATATAAACGATTTCAATTGGTTGTCGTGGTCATGATTTCAAAGTTGGGGCCACTCTGATTACATGGATCCCCGGCTGCTTTCATTGCATCTAGTTGTCTTAACCACTTATCTTTTGTCATCCCATGATCAGTATGGAACATGTAGAGAAGGCGTTTCTTCTAGTGCTTCAATTGCTGAATCACCGTGTCAGAGAAGAATGGCTCTTGGGATGTTATACCTTCTTTATTTTCCCTAGTCTTGATATAACTGACTCTATTCTACCGTGGCATTTGACATTGTATATTTCTCATGCTTCAAGATGTCAGTGCCTTAGCACTTTTATGAATGAACGACTCCTAGAGATCTGCATCCATATCGGTGGGCTGCGGCACTTTTCTTGGTCCATCTGAACAATGTACCTCTGTAGAGATGCGTTGGTATTTCCAAGCATTATCGGGCAGGGTCATGCTATCCAGCCATCCACAGCTATCAGATAGGATATTTTTAAGCCTACTCAGGTTGGGTTATGTTATTAAGCCACCCACATCTATCATATAGGATATTTTCAAGCCTCCTCAGGCTAGGTTGTGTTATTAAGCCACCCACAACTATCATATAGGATATTTTCAAGCCTCCTCAGGCTGGGTTATGTTATTAAGCCACCCACAACTATCAGATAGGATATTTTCAAGCCTCCTCAGGTTGGGTTATGTTATTAAGCCACCCACAGCTATCAGATAGGATATTTTCAAGCCTCCTCAGGCTAGGTTGTGTTATTAAGCCACCCACAGTAATCAGATAGGATAATTTCAAGCCTCCTCAGGCTGGGTTATGTAATTAAGCCACCCACAGCTATCAGATAGGATATTTTGAAGCCTCCTCAGGCTAGATTATGTTATTAAGTCACCCACAGCTATCAGATATATACAAAAAGCCATCCATGGCTGGATATTATAAGCCTCCCAGCTTGATGATGCATCCCGAAAGCTAAGAACTGGCATTGCAATCCCTCGTGACTAATAAAAGCTCCTTGAATTCTCTCATGCTTTCGCGAATATGATCATCTTACGATAAGATATAGTTGCACATCGTGAGGGGAATTTCTGAGCTAATTAAGATCGCAATCCCTCCATAGGTGCATCCCAAAGTAAAATAATCCTTCGAGATAATTTATTATTCTTCCTTTGGAATTTGTTTAAGACATAAAGTCTTTTTGTGAGATAACAAATTATGAAAGTAAGAGAGATATCAGATATGGAAAAAATTGCTAATTCGTATATTTATATACGTATGCTACAGCTTATGACTTTGGTAATAAAACATAAAGTTTTGAATATTAGGGATTTAACGAGCTTTATAGAACATAAACAGAAATAGTTGAAATTCATAAACAGAAATAGTTGAAGTTGGAAAAACTAAGGATGGGATGCGGTATGCAGCCACTATCAGGTCTGGTTGAATCCTTTATGCCTTCTTCAGGAAAAGCTGCAACATCCCTTACCCAATTAGCCTTTCAACTTCATCCTTCAGAGCATAGCATTGCTCGGTGTCCTGGCCATGGTCTTGATGGAATTTGCACCAGGTAGCTTTGTTCCTCTTGTGGGGTGGAGCTGTCAACTTTTCTGGCCACCTAAAAAGCTTGTCCTCTCTGATGAACTCAAAGATCTCTTCAATCGGGAAGGTCAACGGAGTATAGACACCCGATTTCTTCTCTGATTTCTCTGCTCTCCTTTTCTGGCTCCTACTGACTATTTCCGTGGTTGTTTACTCTTGAAATGCCGCGACATCAAAGACCGTTGGTGCATGTATCATAGATGCCGCACTCGCATTGTGACAGGTCGCAGCTTCTAGCATTAAGACCCTCTGAGTTAGATAATTGACCTGGGTTTGAAGTGAGGCGTGGCTGTCATAGAGGTGATTAAGGTGGTTGTACAGTTGCACAATCTCATCCTTGACTTCTGTGCTCTGGATGGATTCTCCTTCCATTTATCCTTTTGTTAGTCTTTATAACGTATATGGGATCTGAGACAAAACTAACAGAAGTGAGTGATCACAAAAATATTGGGAAGGAGGATTTAAACTGCTTCATGATATACCGAAGAGACCGCGGCCAGTATGGCACACAAGTGCACTACCGCAGCCCTTTAATGTTATTCACCAAGGTTGATCCTAAGTCCACTCAAGTCCTTCCCACGGTGACTTTGAGTTGTTGTAATAGGTCCCCACTAGTAGGGGTCGCGGCACGAGAGGCTGTTGAACTTACAGGCTGCACCCCTGTCTAGGAAGTGGAGAGATCCCAAGACAGGAACCCAGAAACTGATACTTTCTTCCCCAACATGTGAATGAAACCTAATAGGGTCCATTGATTAGAGAATTCCCTTACGGTGCTCAAGACGAAACAATTTCAATGATAAACCCTAGATCATAAGTCGATGATAACAAAAAGGTAGTAAATATAACCCTTCCCTAATCATCCACCTCTTCGGGACCAAAGGCCACCATGATTTTCAGCATTATCTAGATGGAATAACATCACAGGGGTATGTAAAATAGACCCAGATCCATCAAATGAAGACCCAAGGACAGATCCAGAAATATGAAATACGCGGTTGAGGGGGAGAATATAGAATGGATCCAAATAACCAGTAATCGACCCGTGAGAAGATGATCCATAGGACCCTCAGGGATCGAATAAGGTGTTTAAGAACTCATATATGTACAGAAACAAGATTGAAATATCTCCCTTTCCCACAGACGGTGCCAGATTGATGATACGAGAAATCATCCACTAGTCGTTCTCGTACCATCAAATCAAGAGAAAAGTGCGTAATAAATAAGTAAAGTAAGTAAATAAAGGGAAAACAAGGTATAGAGTGGTTCAACCTTTCAAATAGGCCTATGTCCACTATGTTGCTCTGTTCTCATTATATGGTTGCATTGTACAACATAATTCTGCCTAAAGAGGCATACAAGTATGAGAATAAAGGAGAGTACATGGCAGTATTGAAGATTCCGATGTGCCGGGGAGGTGGCTGTGATGTAGATTTGTGGCCTCCAAGGTGTATGTTGAGGTTGTGTAGAGAATATGTATTGTTGAACCTGCCCCGGGCATGTGTCAAAATCCCTCCCTCTTTCTAGGTGTGGTCCTCTATTTATATGAGGTAAGTGTGATGTGTCACGTGCCCTGAGCACGTGACTTATATCAAGTCTGAATTAGTTGCGAATAAGGGGGATGTGGCCTGAGGGGGATGTGGCCTGAAAAGCAAGCAGCGCTACTTCAAGCTGCTGGAGGCGTGCCGTGTATCACATGGAGGAGTGTCGCGGCCCCTTCTTAGGGAATAATCACCCTATAATGTACAGGGCCGCACCCTGTGTCATCCATCTCCGCGGCGTCTTGATGGCATGCCACACCCTGTGTGAGATCGGGTCGTGCCCAGCAATGACCTAGGTATGGCCGTGACTGTAGAAGTGCGCCGTCCGCGGCATGGTGCTGTATTTGTGCTATCAATGGTCACGTATGTTCCTTTGACATTTACTTTGGAATATTGGTTGTACGTAGAAGGAACAAGCCCTTGGTTGTGCATCCATAGCCTTCTTATTAGCAGATGATAGGAAGTTGTACTCTCTATTACCTGGAACTTGATATGAGAAATCAGATTTCCCATTGCAATACCAACATTGACGTACCCAATGGATTTGGAGGATTGATTATCATACCCCAAAATTATCGGGAATGGGGACCAACCTTTCTTTTGGAATGTTTGCTGCATGGAAATAGTTGATTGGCATGATGTTGATGGAAGCTTCCCCATCCATAGGAGTCCTTGAAAATCTAACTCCATTAACAGTGGTCGTCACATACAATGGCCTGTTGTGATGGAACCTTACAGCCCTATCTGCATCACTGAAGGTTACTTCTGAAAAAAACATCCTTACAAATCTGGCCATGGATCCCTTCCATCTCAGCGAAGGGATTGTGTTCTTCCTCGCAATATCAAGTATTTCCTGGGTTATCTCCAACCTAATCTCCCTTGGAATCCCCACTTGGTCGAAGAACCAGGTGAACTTTGGGGATTTTAAAACGGCACAGTATTCTAGAGTTGGGTCTACCTCCTAACCTTCAACACCATATACATCCTCCACATCCTTGGCCCTTGCTTTATCATAATCCAACACTACATTAGACATTCCCCTCGTACAATGTTACAGAGCCTCCTCGTAATCTTCTTGCTTCGTTGTTGACTCTCTTCCACCTGACTCAACCTCTTCATCATAGGCCACCATGAGATTATCCCCATATCCTGGCAAGGGGTTGTTGTTGATGTTCTGTGGAGGGATTTGCGACGTCCCTGCCTTCATGTACTTGTTGATGATTCTTTTCAGTATAAAGCAGCTCTCGATCGAATGCTAGATCCTCCGATGAACCTGGAAATACTTTGGATCCGCCTTCATTGCCGTATCGAGATCCCCAACGGGATCACCCTTTGGCTTATAGACCGTTCCCCCTTGGACCATCGCGTTGTAACAGCTGATAGCTTCTTCCACTGTATAAGCAAATGGTGGTGGGTCTTCCCTGTTTCTTACAAACTTCATCTTATTGTCCTTTTTGGTGCTTTACCCCTATCTCCCCCTTCGATGTACCCTACCCGTGGGGGCTGAGACCTCCCACCCGCAGGTTGCATCGACTTCCTAAACATCATGGGCACCACCACCGGATTGGGCTGCACCACCAAGGAGATATTTCTCGATGATTTTAAGAATGCCGCAAAAGTCCCCTTGGGCATCTCATTGATAAGATGGAAGATATACTCAGTAAGAAACCCCTCAGCCCAGATCTGTAATAACTTGGATTCTTTGGCCTCCTACCTCACGTCGAGGGATCTTTCTATGAATCTTCGAACATAGGCCACCACTTCTTTTCTAGGTAATTGCTTTTCCCTACCCAGTTGGGTCAAAGTAAACTCATCTTCTTCCATAAAGAACTTCTAGACAAACAACACGTGCATCTCTTCCCATGTAGAAACATTATTGGGAGCTAAATGGGAATACCAGGTATAGGCATTATCGGTCAAGGACTTAGAAAACTCCCTCAACCTAAGCCTTTTATTATTATAATATGCCCCCAAATGCTCAACAAGGCGCTTAATATGCTCCTTCGTGTTCCCACCCTTTCCTGTGTATTTTTAAAAAAATAGGAGGAATATAGTCCTTTAGATAGGGCTCATCGTTGTATTATTGAGGATAGGGTGTTCGAAAGTCATTATAAACCAAAGATACCTCGCCAGCAGATTGCGAGGAGGCTTGCATGAACTTCAACATCTCTTTCTCATTTCCTCCATGGGTGATGCTACTGGGGCAATAGCCAATGGCACCATGGGCTGGGTGCCCGTTCCAGCTGGCACAAACATCATAGCAGGGGCCGTTAAAACTCCTCATGTTTCCACTGCTGGATTCACAATAGAGGGTATTCTTGCTGGGAACGTTCTCGCAACAACTGCACCTGGTGGGGTCGTTGGAGCTACCCTAGTGTTACGAAGGCATTAGCCTCCAATCCTCCCAGCATAGTTGAAGCTACTGGATTTTGCAAAAACTCATAAAACTTTCTCATGAGGAGCGAGACCTGAGTGGGTCCCAACCCCACTCTCGTGGAAGCTTATGTCACCCCCACAACGCCTGATGTCACCAGAACTGGAGGTACCTCTAGTCGAGGAGCCCCATCCCTTAGGGCCTCTAGTTCTCTCGCGGCTTGTTCTTCATTATGTTATATGTCATCAAAGTTGAGCCTTCGATTGGCATTATCTTCCACCATACTCCTTACTTAGAAAAATGCCTCCCCAGAGGAGTCGCCAAATGTAAGAGGGTAGTTTATATAAGATGGAGGCGTAACCACTGTTTGAGTATGGTAATGATAAGATAATTGGCCAAATCTTTGGATTAATGATAGGAAATACAAACACAAACCCCAATGAAGATAAGACTCACTTTAAACTCACAAATCTATCATGGATAACTCAGAAGATAGTAATGAACTTAGAAGTAACTTAGCTAGACGGAGAGAGAAGTAAGCACCCTAGTTACACCTCGGCAGGCGGGTAAAAACACACCAAACACCCTCAAGAATCCCTGTCAAGTATTAAAAACTTCATAATAAATAACAATGGTGAGTGAGTAAACTCTCTAGTTTTGCAATAACTCTCTCTGATGTGTATTCCCTCTAGAAATAACTCCTGAACTCTCAAAAGATCATCCCTCCACAAAGGTGATTGGGGTCCTTAAATAGCCCCACACACCACCCCCGAGGAACCTCAGTCATTAAAGACTATGAAAGACATCCCTCATACTTTATGTCACAACATTAAATGCCTGATGAACTAGTTGTCTCCATATCATAAACATTAAATGCCAAGATATGCCTGTTACCTAACCACTATGTGTCAGGGCACTACAAGAAAAAATATCATTTATGTCAATTTACAAATGAACGTTATGTCAGACAAATGTAAATTGACATAAATAATATTCATTTATGTCAATTTTACTTTGAAAGTAAATTTTTATTTCAATTTAAATAAAATTGACATAAAAAATAAATCATTTATCTCATATTTATATATAGATGACACAAATATATATGAGTTATTTTCATCTTTGGAGTAAAAACTGAGATAAATGAAAAAAAAAAGCGGTGCTAATTTTTTTCATTCCCTCGCTCCAAAAATTTGGAGCCTCAAAATTCGCTCCTCTATCTCTCCCGTACATCAACTACCATCCCTCTCTCCCTCTCTCGTCCCTCAAAATTCGCTCTTCCCTCTCTGTGGGTCGCTCTCTCTCTCTGACTCTCCCTCTATCTGGGTCGCACGACTCTCTCTCTCTCTCTGTCTCGCTCACGCAAACTCCGGCTCACAGCACCTCCAGCTCTCTCACGTCTCATCACCTCCGGCGCCGGCGAGATTCATCAATCAGGTACAAAAAGCTCTAATTTAGATTTGCAAGGGTTTGTGTATATGTGTTGTGTATATGCGATTTGTTCTTGATATGTGTGTGTGCGATTTCTTGATTTGTGTATATGCGATCCGTTCTTGATTTTTGTATGTGTTTGTAATATTTTTGTTTGAAAACCTAATTGATTTCTCTTCCTTTTTATTGTGTCTTTTATCAGGCTTGCAGCTGGGACGCCTTCCCTCTTCTCCTGTTTCCTATCCCGGCGTACGTTGCTTTACCAACTCTTTTTACATTAGTAAATAGTTATGTTTGTGCCAAGCATTGTTCAAGCCTTTATTTGTTTAGATTGGTTACAACTATTAGCAATAATACTCTTTAAAGAATTGTGTCTATTATAAATTCAGTTTATATATTGTCATTTTTTTTTAAAAACACACATTAAAGAAATAGTTGAGTGTCATTAGTTTCAAGCGTAATTTTATTTGCTTTTCAGTTTATATGTTCAATGTTTAATAATTTTGGTTAATGACTTGTTGCAAAAAATAGTAGGGTCATTTGAAGAAAAGTTCATTGACAATTTTATAATTAATATATAGTCCAAACTTTTTAATTTTGTTCCAAAAGATCCCTCGGCGCTTAAAACAATAAATTTTTTTTTTATCTTATCCTAAACTTTAAAAAATAATTATCAAAAAAGTAAACAGGGGAGTTTTTGCAAAATTAAAAAATAAGGTGAACTAAATGTAAAATATACTTAGCTCCTAACGACTAAACATTAATTGTTCCAGTTGACTTAAAATATTTAAGTTAAATGTAAAATATCTAGTTTTTGACATAATGTAAAATGTTATGCTTAATGTATAGTATTTAGAGGTTTAGAAATGTAGGGTCAATTCATTTAGTGCTTAGTACTTGAATTTTTGTTAAGATTTTTAGTTCCTAATATGTAATTGTGCAGTATCGTTTTTGTGTCCTTCAATATTCGAATTTCTTTTGAGTCAGACCTGTCATATTCGGGTTTCTTTCGAGTCGGACTCGTTAATTTTAACATGTTAAATGATGTTTTGCTTGAGTTGTGAAAAAAAAATTCAATCTTACAGTTCCGGCCGTCCTGAATTAAAATCCTAGATCCATCATTGTGTGTGTATCAGCCTTCACTACAAGAAAAAACATAATTTATGTCAGTTTAGAAATTGACTTTATGTCTGATAAATGTAAACTGACATAAATGGTATTTATTTATGTCAATTTGACTTTAAAGGTATATTTTTATTTCAATTTAAATAAAATTGAGATAAAAAATAAATTATTTATCTCATTTTTATATATAAATAACATAAATATAATGTTAATTATTTTAGACTTTGAGTCAAAACTGAGATAAATGGAAAAAAGAAGGGCGCCTATTTTTTTGGCACTCTCGCTCTAAAATTTGCTCCTCTAAATTGTTTCCCGGCTCTCTCATACACGCTCGCATAACTCTCTCTCTCTCTCTCTCTCTCTCTCTCTCTCTCACACACACACACACACAACTCTCTCTCTCTCGCTCGCTCCAACGCACATCTATCTTTCTCGTTCCACCTCCGGTGCTGGCAAACTTCCATCACGCAGGTACAAATAGCTCACGATTGTCTTAAATTCTAGGTTTTCCAGATTGAGTTCTAATATGTTTGATTTGTTCTTGATTTTTTTATTATTTTTGGATTTGATTTTATATAGATATATGGATTTAAAAATGTTTGAAACCCCATCAAATGCTACCATCGTCCCCATCGTCCGCCTATTTAAACCCCATCATTTGATGAAAAATCTAAATTGAGAAATGATGGGGTATTCATTGACCTAGAAGCACATGATACTATGGTACCTCTTCTTCGATTTAATAATTGGTTTTCTTCTTCATTTGAGCAGTTATGAGAACCAGATCCACTACAAAATTTGATGATTTTTTTCCATATCTATTTAGTATGATTTTTTTGCCATGGTATTATTTGAATGCAATTTAAGAATTATTATACTAGTACTCCCCTTACTTTATATATCTTGCTTAAAGCATTTTTCAAATAATCACAATGTTGCTACTTCCCTCTACACAAAGATGGGTTTGTATTCCTAACTCTGACCACAAACATGGGTTTGTACATAAGATGAGTTTGTTTTATGTAATTGGAATATAGCTTGTAAATAATTGAATCAAGGTGGAGTATGGTTATTTGTGTGTAATTGGATTGGATCTTGTTGCTCAATCTTAAAGGATTTAGTCATCTGGAAAAAAATTAAGGAGACCAAATTTTATTTCAATTAGATTATAGATACCGAGCATTTTAGAGCATATGAGCAATGGATCTTGTGGAGAATTGCTCCCTTGGTTTTCTTTATAGTTTTTACCTTATTGTCATCAATTTGGGTACATGGTTATATAAAATATTTGTTAATATATATGAATTTACTTTTTCCTAGCTGCTGCAACATGTATAATTAGTTTCTTCTTATTTATGCCCTATTAAAAAGACTTTATCAAGTAGTCTTTGAATATCAATAATCGTTTTTATCGCACAATTTATGTTGGGAACCTTCCCCTGAATATATGAGAATATGATAATGGTAAGTTTTGGATCTATTCTACAAGGTTTGATTTGAATGTTTCCTTCTCATTTATATTTCCCAAGAGTTAAGTGTGTATTTTCATAATATTTTTCAATCTACAACATAAAACACAATATATTGTATGTATAATTATGTCACCATTTTTAAATGATTATGGTTATGTGTGTGAAGTGATTCACATTCATGTTTGAAGTTAGTTACACATAGAACCCATCTATTTAAGTATCTCTTAAGGTAATCTATCAATATAAAGACCGATTGCATTGTCGTTGACAAATTATCATATGGCATAATTATAGCAATTGGTTTGATTTTGGGTTGTCAATTCTAATATTGTTAGTTAATAATGCAAAATAGGTTTCTAATTATTCATATTGATATGAATGTGTGTATACCCCCCCCCCCCCTCCCCTAAAAGTACTTAATAGTGGTGGTAATTGACAAGGCAATGATACTGGGAAGTGCAAATTTTTTTTGTTTATTTAACCTATTATTTGGTGAAATTCTATGTAAACTATGTATGAATTAACCTACTTCACACTTTTGTATCTTGAATTTAAGAACTAAAATCTGTATTTGCTATTAGTTAACACATATCTTACCACCAATGATCATGTTCATGGTGGGGGATACTAATTGTAAAGAAATTGCCATGTTAAATATCCTAGTTGGTAGCTCCTCCACACTGGTGTTCCTAATATTTGGAGATGTTGGAAATAACATGAAGTTCAGTAGTGGTGATTTTGAGGTGTTGGCAATAGCATGAAGTTCAATAATGATGATTTTGAGGTGCCATAGTTGTGTTGTTTCCATTAATATTGGTCCTTTAATATGTTTGGTATGGTTTCCTAATTTGATTTTTCATTATGTTTTCCATAGTTGAGGTTCCATAGTTGTGTTGTTTTCGGTAAAAGGCAACACATAATTGAATGTTATATGACGGTCGCTTCAATTAGTTTCTAAATGTGCTAGTATTCCCAAATTGTGCTTTTCATAGATTGTTTCTTGATTGTTATTGGGTGTTTGTCGGTTCGAGCATAAAGTGATGAGGCTATACACCTAATGGAAATGGTAGAATTGATAATAAGTATCCCATGGATCTTATGTCTTAGAGAAAGATTCACCTTAATAACAGCTGTCATATTGGAAAATTCACTAAGTATTATTTGTATCTATTTAAATGAAACACATCACACAATATCTATTTGACTAGAGTTTATTATCACTTTTGTCATTTGAAGTTAATCAAGTTCTTCCAACATTGCAAGTACTGATTTGCTTCATGATCCTCTTTGCGTGTTTTGTTAAAAATGCCCTCAGGACAGCAATAAACATACCCATGTTGTTAACATGGTGTTCATATATCTTCAAGATCAGAAATCAATCATAATCCTTAATTTTCAAGAAAAAAGTCAGTTGGTTGCAAAAGATATAAATGCAAGGTTAACAACAGGGGTATGTCTATAGTGATGCACGAAGTTATCCCACATTATTTATATTCATGTGAAGATCCCGAAAGTCTATAGTAAAAAACGAAAAGGTTAGTGATGTAATCGATAATTGTAATATCGAAGTTAAAGAGGCGTGGTATAAAAGGCCCATTCTGGTTCTCTTTCTTTGAGTTTGTTTATTTTCATATGTGGTTTGATTCCCATGAGTATGAATGGAGTAAAATTATAGTTCAAGCGTAAAGGGATTTATGGTTCGATTGGGATGAGTTTGGATGCAGAGTTTTGGGAGATGATGGTCTAACAGATGTTATCAAAACATTGATTCAAATACTGTTTGTTGACGTTATCAAATAAGTCTGATTTCATTTTGTTAAGATATAGTTCTATATACATATTAATACCTGATTCAGACCTTTGTTGAATTGATTGGATAGATGTTTGGAATATTGTTTCTTGTACTGGCCTGCCTAAGATTGAATATGATCATCACCCACTGCTATTTGAATCTACTTGGATTAATCTTACATAACTAAGACCTTTCAAATTCTTTTCTTCTTGGGTGGACCATCCTCATTTCATGGATCTTATTAAGAGTGAATGGACTAATATCACCCCAATTGGTTATCCTATGTATATTCTAAAAAACGAAAATAAAAAATGTCAAGTGTGTATTGAAAAAGTGAAATGCCTTTGTTTTTAGAAACATCCATTAAAATATGCTACAAGCTAACTCCTCTTTAGAAAAATTCAAGAAGAAATTTAAGGGTTAGGCCACTCCTGACTCAGACATATGTGTTTTACTCTGAAATGGTGCCTTTTTTTCTTGATAGTTTGTTCTGAGAAAGAGCAAATCAAATTTACATATGTTGGAGCACAGCATTGCTGGAATTGATTGGAATTTCAATTGTTGGAGAGGTAAGGCTGCAATATCCATTTCTGATGCCTATAGTCAAATATTTTGTACTTTATCTATCACAAATTAATTGGTAAACATTATGATGGCATATTTTTTATTGGATGCTGCTATTAGAGCTTCTAATTTGAGAAGAGTATCCATTATAGCATGGCAACTATCCGTAGATAAACATTCAAGCAATTTATCCCTCTCCATTGTCTATTACCGTTGCAAAGATCGTTCACCTGAAGCAAATTAGTGCAGCTAGTATACTGGTATAAAGGTCATGTAGGAGATAAATGGAATAGTTATAGGATAAACTAGTTTCAATACTAGTGACTTACTTTAAGTAATTGTATTATCCAGAACAGAATCACTAATTTTTTTTGTAAGACATATTTTTTGGGGACTGTGATTCCTAGAAAAATATGAATTTGGGCACATTTTGTTGGAAACTTGCTTTTATTTACATGCACACACACGCACATATCTCTGCTTTAGATAATTAATTCTCTTTATTTCTTTTTGTGGAGGTTTGTGCCCACATGCATTTGAAAAAATAAGTCCATATGATATTCGTAATTCCAAGTTTCATGTTTATTTATTCTGTTATTACTTCATATCTTTTTAATTTATCTTCTATTGCCAAAGATTCATAAATATTTGTTAAGTGACTTGCTGAGTTATAGTGGTATGTTTTCAATATTTTGATTTCCTTCTTGTTTAGAAGCAGAGAAGCAGTTCAAAATTCCCTATACATGGTTGGACTGGACGATTTATAACAAAACAGTATTCTAATGTTCCGCCTAGTCAACCTTATTTGTTGACTTTTATAGTGGTATGGTGTGAATTTGGGACTTTTAACTTTGGGAATGTGAGCGAGAAATGTGTGGTTTATTTGTTGTACCGACATACCATTTTTAAGGGAGGACAAGAATAAAGATGTGATATCATCCCCGATAGCGTGCCAATATTTTTGAAAAAATAAGGCTGGCATACCATCAGAACTGAAATATTTTAAATGAGCTGATATATTTTAAATGAGCGTAACTCAGGCATGAAACTCCTCAATTGGGCCTTCTACTACTGCTGTATGGACTAGGGGTTCTCGGACCTCACCATCTTCATACTCGTCATCTTCTCTGCCATTTTGTCTATCTTCTGTATCCTTGGGAGTGACTAGAGCATGATTACCATCTGACTCGCAGTCAGAACCGTAATAATCTTGTTCCAGCATATGAGATGAAATATTGATCTTTCCCTCATCACTTTCAGAACCCTCACCATTTCCATGAAAATAAGTAAGCTCATCCATCACTTCCAATTTGCATGCCATAAGGTCCTTAAGATTCATCCCATCAAATAATATTAATTTATTAGTCTCATAGCCTATACATGTAGAACCCATTTTGGCAGCAACCTTTTTCATACTTCCATGTGCTTCTTGAGGTGTGTTCATATTAAAATATTCTTCTTTTGTACAAGTAGAATATTCTGATTGATTTCATGCATCCTCAATTACAGACAACTTTGAATAATTAGGCATTGCTGAAGAACACGACTTTTGGGGATCAATAAATACAACAAACAGAGTGTACAAACTTTCCAACTGATCTGAGTGATAACACGTCTGTTATTCTCTGTGTTTCCTAATTACTATCTTGAACTGATTCAGATTTAACTTACCAGTGTTCAACTACTTTTGAGGGGATAATATCTGGAAACTTAAAATCTTATTTACTGACCCCTTGTACCAATTCCTTATTTCTAAAAGCCGGTAGTCCCTTAGACTTCCCTTTAGTGTCGCCACAATCATCTTTAGCACTCTTATCAAATGGTTATGGTTTTACATTCTTATCACCAGCATAATTGATGCTTTTAGTAGAGACCAACAGTCCAAGCATATTTGAGTCAGGTACAACCCTTCATGAATCTACTTTAGCTGATGAGCCACAGTGTTCAGTGAAATTTGACGGACAAGATAATGTACTAAGGCTTAAATAAAGAAGATCCTAAACTTTAGAGTTCTGTCTAGGGACCATGTGGTTTCAAGTCTCCTAGTGTTTTCACCATAAGATCCATATGGGTCTGAGTAGGCACCACATCATATAGGTGTTAGTTGATAAGGCTTCCCGAACTCGGTTGTTCTAGTTATATTGTTAGATTTAGTGCCTGAATTAAGAAAGATGGACCATATAATTCTTCTCCCATAGTAAGAATGTTAACCCCCGTGCTATGATTGGGTAAGGGACTGGTGTTGTGTTGTTGGATTGCAAAGGACTTTATGTAGGTTATAACTTGAATCAAGATCATGAGTTACTTATTTTGGTTTAAGATGGATTTGGATGTTCAAAATATATACATATATAAGAAATTATTGACTGCATCAAATCGACCCGAACTTTTTTACTTGCTCCTTGTGATATTTATGTGGATGATTTGGTATCTTTTCCTTTGATATAGCACAAGACTATTAATAGTGTTCTTGCAAGAGGTGAGAAGCTGGATAGTTTAGTTAAGAAGAGTTCAGATATGAGTGCAGCTTCACAGGTACATAAACACTAGGGATTTTAATAGAAGAAACATATTTGGGGTCTTCGAAGTTTAAGAGTAAAGAGAATAAACATATCTAATTTTTCACAAATCTAAGTAAAACTACCTTAACACAAGCTGGGGTCTTCCATCTCCTCAAAATCGACCTCTTTCTCACTACTACATGTCCAAAGCCTATGATAGATTCAATTGGTTGTTCTTAATAAAAGTTCTGAGATAATTTGGTTTCTGTCAACTATGGATTGACTTAGTTTTAAAGGATGTATCTAATTATTTGTAATCTATGATAGTTAATTATAGTCCATCTTGTTTCTTCTCTTATACTAATACTTACCTATTAAAATATCAATCCTCACGTGGAGACTTTTGCAGCAGCTTATTCCAGTTGATGACTATATTATTAAACATTGAGTTAGACTCTGCTCTAAATGCAACTACTTCCCAAATCTTTTCCATATCCTTAAACTTAAAGTCATTCAAGTGGAATCAGATTCTAAATTATCTATTGATATTTTAAATGGACACATTAAAACTCCTCCTTGGAATCTAATAGAGGTCATTTCACTACAAGAAAAAATATCATTTATGTCAGTTTAAAAATGAACGTTATATTAGATAAATGTAAATTGACATAAATAATATTTATTTATGTCAATTTGACTTTTAAAGTAAATTTTTATTTCAATTTAAGTAAAATTGATATAAAAAACAAATTATTTATCTCATATATATATATATAGATAACATAAATATACTTTAATTATTTCAACCTTATGAGTAAAAACTGAGATAAATGAAAAAAAAGAGGCGGAAATATTTTTTTTCATTCCCGCTCCAAAAGTTTTCTTCCTCAAACCCACGACCCCCTTCTGCTCCGTGCGTCAAACCCTCCCTCTCCCTCTCTCGCTTGCACGACCACCCTCTCTCTCTGCTCGCTGCGTCCCTCTCTCTCTCTCGCTTGCTGCGTCCCTCTCTCTCTCTGCTCGCACGACCCCCTCTCTCTCTGGCTCGCTGCGTCCAGCTCGCATGGCCCTCTCTCTCTCTGGCTCGCTGCATCCCTCTCTCTCTCTAGCTCGCAAGTACAACCCTCTCACTTCACCTCCGACCCTCTCACAACTCATCACCTCCGGCGCCGACATCAATCAGGTACAAAAAGCCCTAATATGGATTTTCAAGGGTTTGTGTATATATATGGATTCGATTTGTGTATATGTGTTGTGTATATGCGATTTGTTCTTGATATGTATGTGTGTGATTTGTGTATATGCCATTTGTTCTTGATTTGTGTATATGAGTTTGTAATTTTTGTTTGAAAACCTAATTGATTTCTATTCCTTTTTATTTTGCCTCTTTTATCAGACTCGCAGTTGGGACGCCTTCCCTCTTCTCCTGTTTTCTACCCCGGCCCAGTCTGCACATAGAGAATTTGGGTACGTTGCTTTACAAACTATTTTTACATTAGTAAATAGTTATGTTTGTGCCAAGCATTGTTCAGGACTTTATTTGTTTAGATTTATTACAACTATTAGCACTAATACTCTTTAAAGAATTGTGTCTATTATAAATTCAGTTTATATATTGTCATTTTAAAAAAAATACACATTAAAGAAATAGTTGAGTGACATTAGTTTCAAGAGTAATTTTATTTGCTTTTCAGTTTATATGTTCAATGTTTAATAATTTTGGTTAATGACTTGTTGCAAAAAAAAGTAGGGTCATTCGAAGAATAGTCCCTCGACAATTTTATAATTAATATATAGTCCAAACTTTTTTATTTTGTTCCAAAAGATCCCTCGCTGCATAAAACAGTTACAAACTTTTTTTTTATCTTATCCTAAACTTTATGAAATAATTATCAAAAAAAGTAAACATGGGAGTTTTTGCAAAATTAAAAATATAAGGTGGACTAAATGTAAAATATACTTAGATCCTAGTGGTTAAACATTAATTGTCCCGGTTGACTTAAAATATTTACGTTAAATGTAAAATATCTAGTTTTTGATGTAATGCAAAATGTTATGCTTAATGTATAATTTTTAGATGTTTAGAAATGTAGGGTCAATTCATTTAGTGCTTAGTAGTTGAATTTTGGTTAAGATTTTTACCATATTCTTTGATGGTCACTATAGATTTATATATGTTTACCTTACGCATCACAAGTTTGAAGCCTTTGATTACGCATAAGGTAGAATGGTAGGTAAATAAAACTCAAAAAGATTACATTCACACGTTCAAGCATGGAATTGTAGCTCAGTTGCCAATTAAGGCTATCGTGAACCTTCTTCTAGTTGAGCCATTTGTTACTTGAACACATGAGCCCCCCAATTTTTTTATGATAAATTATCTTTATCTTTGTTCATTGAATTCTAAGTTACCAATTCACAACTTATGTTTGAATTTGAACGTCCAAATTCTCATGAATTAGAAGGAACCGAGATACGAAATACACTGTCTCAAACCGAGAGTGTTAATTTGAAAGTTAGTATTTTTAACGAATACTATTATTAATGTAATCATTGATCAAAATTTAAACTATCTAACTAATTTGGAATTTGGTACATTGATTTTGAACATACTTCTCTAAATATGAGACGTACTAAGAAGCAATGTGATATTCCTAAATTGAAAAGGAAGGAGTGTATTGTTTTATTTTCCAGCACTTCCAAATTCTGAAAGCTAGTAACTGAATACAGAACCTAACAAGACCTTAGTTAAAAAAATCTCAACTCCTACACACGAGATGTAATGAATTTCTACAGACATATCTTTCTTTCTCCTTTTTAAAATTGTCAATTTTTATAGCCCAAAAGTGACAAGTGTGTTTTTAAAGTCATTGTTCTTTCTCATGTGTTCTGTGTTGCAATAAATACTATCCCATGCTTATACTATGTCATAGTTTTAGAGGGATATTATACTTTCTACGATATTTTCTAATGGTGTGAATATATTATGTTGTATAATATTGCATTATTTTTAACAATTACATATCTTTTATTGCTTATATCTCACTCGTGGTGGTTTACATACTCAGGCCAGAATGGACAGGTCTTGGATGAGCAAGGAAAGAGTATCAAAAGAATACATAAAAGGTGTTGATAATTTTCTTACGGTTGCTCAAAACGCCTCCTTGGATGAGAAATTCATACGATGCCCTTGTAATCAATGTGAAAATAGATTAGAAATGGGTGTTAAAGAAATCAGACAACATTTGTATAGTTTGGGTATCGATCCGAATTATACTGTATGGAAATGGCACGGAGAGGAGGATTATCGTGAAACACTGCCAGATGTTAATATGGGTGATCCTATCTGTGACGATCTTAATATGGATACCATGGAGGATGCTGAAGAGTTGATTGACATGGTGGAGGCTATAAAAGAAGACTTCACAGGAAATGCAGAAATTTTTCAGAAGTTGCTTTTAGATGCGGAGAAGCCATTGTATGAAAGATGTAAAAAGTATACAAAGTTATCCGCTATCGTCAAGCTATTCAATCTTAAAGCGAAGAGTGGGATGTCTGATAAATGCTTTTCAAATATGCTGTCAATCATTGCCGACATGCTTCTGGATAACAATGTATTGCCTTCATCCGGTAATGAGGCAAAACGTTGCTTATCGGTATTCGGAATGGACTTTCAAAAGATACACGCATGCCCTAATGACTGTGTACTCTATAGAAAAGAGTATAAAGAAGCTGTTGAATGCCCCACTTGTGGAACATCCAGGTTCAAACATAAGAAGAATTTGAAAGAACAAAAAAGGGATGAGGGGAAACAAGGTGTTCCGGCGAAAGTGTTATGGTACTTTTCACCCATTCCGAGATTCAAAAGGTGGTTTCAATCTAAAGAGACCGCTAAGTCTCTGACATGGCATGCAGATGATAGAATTGTTGATGGTTTGTTGCGTCACCCGACAGACTCACCAACTTGGAAATTAGTTGATGAAAAGTGGCCCAATTTTGCAGCAGAACCAAGAAATCTTCGATTAGCACTATCAACGGACGAAATTAATCCTCATAGTTCCCTTAGTAGTAGGTACAGTTGTTGGCCGGTCATGTTGAACACATATAACTTTGAACCGGAATTGTGTATGAAAAGAAAGTTTACAATGTTGACTACGTTGATATCGGGTCCAAAACAACCGGGGAATAATATAGATGATTATTTGGCTCCGTTAATAGAAGATCTGAATACATTGTGGCATGAAGGAGTTAAAGCCTACGACGCCTTTCGACAAGAATCTTTTACTTTGAGGGCAATACTGTTGTGGACAATTAATGATTTTCCAGCGTATGGATATTTATCTGGAACTGTTGTTCAAGGCTATAATGCTTGTCCAATATGTAGTGAAAAAACGTATTCCATCAGATTACAACACTGTGGCAAGTGCGTTTATATGGGACATAGGATATACCTTCCACAAAACCATCCATTTCGAAGCTAGAAAAAAGCTTTTAACGGTGAGAAAGAGTTCCAAGACTCCCCTGAACCTTTAAGCGGTGCACAAATATTGATAAAAGTTGGGAGACTTAAGGTTGCATGGGGAAAGAAGGAAAAAAAGGTGAGGGCGGTTAATTTGAAGAAATCATTAAAGCGTAAGAGACCGAGGAGGGTAGGTAATGGGGTTGAAAAAGGCGGTCCTAGTAACAATAGGGTTGAAAATTTTTGGAAGAAGAAATCGATATTTTTTGAACTTCCTTATTGGAAGGATTTGCCTATTCGACATAACTTAGATGTCATGCACATTAAAAAGAATGTCTGTGATAGTATCATTGGAACCTTGCTTAATATTCCAGGAAAAACGAAAGACGGGGTGAAGTGTCGACTCGACCTTGAAAAAATGGGCTTAAGAAGTGAGTTAGCACCGCAGGTTAATGAAAAAAGGACATACCTACCGCCAGCATGTTATACGTTATCGAGAGAGGAAAAAAAATGTTCTGCCAAACTTTGCATGACCTTAAGGTCCCGAATGGGTACTCTTCTAATTTTAGAAGCCATGTCTCTATGGAAGATTTGAAATTGTATGGCTCGAAGTCTCATGATTGCCATATTCTAATGCAACAACTTCTTCCAATTGAAATTCGATCGGTATTGCCAAAACATGTGAGATATGCGATCATGAGAGTATGTTTTTTCTTCAATGCCCTTTGTGCCAAAGTAGTGGACTTGCAAAAACTAAAAGAAATTCAGAATGAAATTGTGATCACATTGTGTTTGCTGGAAAAATACTTTCCACCATCCTTCTTTGACATTATGGTGCATTTAATGGTGCATCTTGTGAGGGAGGTCGAACTTTGCGGTCCTATTTTCTTTCGATGGATGTACCCAATTGAAAGGTTAGGTCAATTTACATTACTATCATGTATTAATATAAGTATATAAGTGTATCGATTTAGTTTTCTTTTTCATGTGTTAGGTACATGAAAGTATTAAAGGGTTATGTGAGAAATCGTAATCGCCCAGAAGGTTGTATTGCTCAATGTTACATAGCAGAAGAAGCTATTGAGTTTTGTTCCGAGTTCTTATCGGAATTAGATTCAATTGGAATTATGGTGAGGAAGGATGATGATAAACCGATAGGAGGTTCAGATGTCGTTGAAGTTGATCGCATGTCCTTGGAGCAGGCACATCTTCATGTGTTACATAACACGAATGATGTTCAACCTTATATAGAATATGACTTTCCTAAATTCCCGTTAATATTTAACTTAATTCCTCACATACTTATCTCATATATTAATAACTAATGTTGCGTTACTCATTAATACCTTGTTAGGGAGCATGAACAGTGCTTGAAAGAAACCCATCCTCGAAAAGGGAAAAATAAGAAGTGGCTTGAAGAAGAGCACAACCGCACGTTTATCCATTGGTTAAGTAAAAGGGTATGATTTAGGGACATGTTGACTTAACCACCACTTTAATTTTCATAAGACTTTACCCATTTTTTAGTTTTCTTTTAAACAATGCCACTGTTGTTTTATTTATTAGTTGCAAATCTTAGTGAAAAACAATTTCGAAGTCTAATACCAACCACTGGAAAATAGTGGTAGAGTGTAAAGTAAAACTAAATAGTTGGTGAGGTCTAATATTAAAAACTAAAGTGGGAATAAAGACAAAATATCCCCTTACTTTAATATGTTTGAATTTTGTTTTGTAAGTAACTAAAATTTCTATATTAATAGGTTGCTCTCGAAGAAGAACTCCCAAACAACAATATCTCAGATGACTTAAAATGGATTGCTCGTGGACCTCGGCGAGACGTCATCAAAGTTCACGGATATGTCATTAACGGTGTTCGTTACCTAACAATGGATCGCGATGATGCACGAGTAACCCAAAACAGTGGAGTGAGCCTAGTTGCTAAGACATTGCAGATAGCTAGTGCAAAGGACAACAATCCTGTTCGTACCGATATGATTTTCTACGGTGTCATAAGGGAGATATGGATACTTGCCTATTTTTCAATTCAGATTCCTTTATTCAAGTGTGATTGGGTTGACAACAAAAACGGAATTAACATAGACGAGCTTGGTTTTACATCCGTCGATCTTGATAGAGTTGGTCATAAATCCGATTCTTTCATCTTAGCTTCTCAAGCGAAACAAGTTTTCTATGTTCCGGACCAAATGAATCCTAAATATTCAATTGTATTGTCAACTCCTCAAAGGGATTACTATGATAAAGATGATGAAGATGATCTCAATGAAGGATGTCTCGGGGATGATATTTGCACTATAGTTTTGCCAACTATTGAATCCTTCGACGTGGTTGAGGAATCTTCCGAAACTTATATGCGTGAAGATTGTGAGGGGACATGGATAGACAATACGCCAACATAATTGTGTTAGACGATGTTATGATGCTTAATGTTTGAATTGTTCTTTATTATTAGTTATAGGTTTTTAAAATGTAAGCTTGTTTGGTGAAGTTGTCCAACTTTTTAGTTTTTTGTGTGGAACCTACTACAGTTGATTGTTGGAAATTGAATGTATGGAATATGGGCTATGTGACATTTGCTTAAGACTATGGATTATTATTTTCGGCTTAATATTTTGGCAATTGTGCTCTTGTACATTTTAATTAACATAGAATAAAATGGTGAATTTTAATTTGTGGTACATTTCAATAATTGTATTGTTTGAGTAGTTACGACTTGTATTGCTGAAATCTATATTATTGCTCTTTTTTGTGTTTCAACAGTTCGATTGCTTTAACTTGAAATGGAAGAGATTGATCTCGAACTCGTGGAGAAACCTTCACAATATAGTAGTAAAGGCAGAGGTGCGGCGAAACTAAAGCGATTGACTAAAATAAAGAGCAGTGAGGAACGGATAAGAATTTTATATAATGATCTTGGTCAACCAATAAGTACTAGCAAAAAAGAATTATCATGTTATGGGGGTTTGATGGTGAAGTGCTTTGTGCCAATAACTTATCTAAGTTGGACTAAAGTGCCAATCAAATTGAAGAATGATTTGTGGGAGGCAATACAGGTATATATATATATATATATATATATATATATATATATATATATATATATATATATATATATATAGCTGTTATATATAGAAAATATTGTTTGATGCATTTTTGTTGTATCCATGGCTGAATTCAGATCACTCTTAAATTCTGTTCTTATTTGTTCCAATTTGTGATCCATTATGCAACACTAGTTTGCTAACAGACTAAATTACCTAGCGAGCTGGCCAATCAAAGCTAAGTAATCAACTTATAGCAGACTTCCAAACTATTACAGCTAAATTAACAGTAGAAGATTTGTGTGGTACTTTTTGTCAAGCAATCCGAGTGTGTCGAAATCCAAAACCTAACATATTTACACTGATTTTAAGACATCTTTACACTGATTTTAAGACATGTATTCAACATCTTTCTTTTTCAGATCAAATTTGATATTGATCCAAACAGCAAGAGGATGGTGTTATCCTCTATGGGTTGCAGTTGGAGAGCGTTCAAAACAAACCTCATGAGACTTTGGATTAGACCATTGAGACACCAACGCGAGCTTCTCAAACATCCTCCTCCAAAATACGAGAAATTTATTAGTCCAGATGTGTGGACTGAATTTGTTTGCAGCAGGCTAACCAAAGGACTTGAGGTATAATTGAAAAAATAGTAGAAGATTTGTGTGGTACTTTTTGTTATTCTTTTCTAATTTTTTGCTTTGATTTATAAGATTGCAAGTGAGGCACAAAGGGAAAAGCGATTCAAGGTCACATACAATCATCGTATGAGCAAGAAGGGTTACGTCGGTCTTGCTGAAGATTTGGTATGTTTTAGTTTGAATATTTTCATTAGATTTGTGATGGTTTGAACTTGAACATTGAATTATTCTTTAATAATATGATTTTTTGTTTTACAATTGATACAAGAAAAAGAAGATGGGTTCGGAATATGAAGATGACAAGGCTTTCTTATGGTTGAAAGGCCGTGAAAAGAAAAATGGTGAATATGGAGATGATTCATTAAAAGAGGTGGCGAATAAAATGGTTAGTTTTTATAAATTACGACACGAGTTCCTTTATTTGGTGTTTTTTAGTGTATGATTTGTAATTTTGATAATATTTAGATGCCATTCTGAATGATTGAATCTACTTCATTGTAGGCTGAATTGAAAAGACAAGTTAAAGATGGTAGTTTAATCACTGAAGGAAGTAATGATGTTCTTAATTTGACATTGGGTACTCCCGAACACTCGGGCCGTGTTCGGGGGTTGGGATTCGGAGTTGTTCCCACAAGGTACTTCAATCTTCCAAAGCGTGGTTCTAAGAGACATATTACCGAGTTAGAATCTGAATTAAGAGAAGCGAAGAAAATATTAAAAGATATGGAAGCCCAGTTGAAGTTAAGAAATGTGTCGGTTGCCGCAGCCCCAACAGCCGCACCCCGAGCTGAGAAAGTTGCTTCATATATGCGTGAAAGTGAAAATATAAATCGTTCAAGTTCGGGTGGAAAAATTGCAACACAATCACTTTCTTCAAAGGTATAATGAGACAGATAATTATACAAACGCATACCATTAAGGTTTTGTGATTTTTGTTGTAATTGCAATTTGTTTTTGTGTTTCTTTGGCATAGTTCACAGATAGTGGTGTAACACATAGTGAAACGTTACTACCTCAATCAGTAGCTGCTGTGAAAAGTAAGAAACCTTCTTCGATAACTAGTGATAAAAGTACGAAACAAGTGTCTTCTTCAAAGGTAATGGGATCACATTTCTCGATGGTGATAACTTTGTAGTTTTACTTGGTTGGATTAGTAGGGTATTGAATTTTGTGTAGTTTTACTTGGTTGAGGCCAATAAATTGCTCAATTTTAACACATTGCTAAATTTTTATGTGATTATTTTTCGTAATTTAGGTTAGATAATGTAGGTTGGATATTGGCAATAAAACTAATATCGTTGCCGAGGGGATCGTATTCGATAGGAATGGACCGAACGAGAAAATTCATAATATAGCATTGGGAGAAAACAATGTTCGGGTTTCCATTTCTAAAGTTATTTCTTCTAGTGCCATCCTCCCGATACCTGTTCCAAGTGAAATTTATTTTGTGAAAGAGGCTATTGGGTCATATGTTGCTTGGCCCAAAGAGTTAGTGTTGGGATTTGAGGTTAACCATTGGTTCTTATGTTTATATATAAGTTTGTGTTTGTGCTATGAATGACATTGCTTTCTGACATTTCACATGATTCAATGCAGAATGAAATGGAAGTTAGGAAAAAAGTAGGCCATGAGAAAGAGAAGGATATCTTCGGTGAAAGTAGATGTGATATAGTAAACAAGAATGTTGATTGCGATTTGATAACTGCCTTCACCCATAATTTATTTATAATGAAGACGAATCAAATAACGATTCCACTGGAGAAAGAGATGTTTGAAGAAGATAAGGGTCAATGCTATGTTTTTAAGAACGATTTGTTAGACTTTTGTGCATTGAAGCCTTTAGATGTAACGTGCATTGTTGCATACATGAGGTATAACTTGATTTAATCGTGTTATTTAAAATGCGTAGTGACTAATTTAGTTACTTACTTTTACAGGTTCTTGTATGATAAGTTTCAGTGCTCCCAAGAAGAGTTTCAATTCTTCAATCCCGAGTCTTTCAATGGTATAAAAAAATTTGGTTTAACTCGACTTATTGGAAAAAGGCTGGGGAATGCAAAAAAAAGTCAGATTTGTTTCATTCCTTACAATCTCGAAGATATGTAAGTAGTTAAATTTATTTTTTCCACACGAATAAACAAATCTTTATTATATTATGGACTATATAATTATGACAAAATTCGTTTTACAGGTTCCATTGGGTATTGATCGTCATTGATTTGTCCACAACAACTATTTATTGGTTGGATTCATTGAATACGGTACCCAGTGACAAAGATAAGATGTATATCACTACGTGAGTATAATATAATTTTTAATTTTGTTTGACATGCATGATGAGTGCATTATTATTGAACATTACCTAATACACATCTTTGAATTCTCTTTACATGTAGTGGGATTAACACATTGAACATCGATGGGAAAAGGCATAACGCATCGTGGAGTTGTATTAAGGTAAATTTATCATATAGTAGGTGTTATATAACATGTATCAACGTTATATATATATATACCTTCAAAAGGCTCTGCGGGTCTAATGATAAGGGTGCTCAAGGGGGCACTCCTTTTTTATATATTTTTTCATTGGATATAGTAGCATCTGCCCCTCCTCCAGTGGGAGTCGCCCTCTAAAAGTCTTCTTATATATATATATATATATATATATATATATATCAATACCGATTATATGATTATACCTGATATATATGATATATATCATATATATCTCCCTTTGTTGCACCAGGAATCTTCGGCTCTAAACCTATAATGATAGGTAGGAGCAATGTTTTTCCTATGCATCTACTTATAAGGAATCTCACCTTACTTATAGAAAAGTTGAAGCACGTTGCGTTAAATGTGCGTACATTGCGCTTTGTAGAGCATTCTAGAGTTGAGCTGAGCTTGAGAAGAATCGGTAGTTGTTAGCGTAGCTCTGGCTTGAAAGCGTGAACCTAGCTCGTGTAGCCTATGCTAAGCATATTAGTAAAAATATGAAATTAAACAACTTGACCAACCTGTAGTGGTCTCCATGAATCATATATGCATCTACATATATGCATACTAGTGGTGGCCCGTGCGATGCACGATAACTCTCAAATGTTGACAACAGTTCCAGAAACCATTAGACAAATATACCTATACAAAAACTTTAAAAAAATGAGAAGGAAATACATATATGTTTAAAGAGAAATGGGGAGGGAGGGAGAAAATGAGTGCATGAGAGACTCTCAAATGTTGACTACAATTCCACAAACCATTTTTTTTAAACACCTTAAAAAAATGATAAATCAAAGTGTCAAATAACACACATTATACCCATATAGTATATTACTCCTTCTACACATTGCGTGAAGAAATATTACATGCAATTTTTATCAAGTTTTCATATTTGTGCAATTCGATTAGACGGAGAATAGTTTTCTATATACGGAGACGGAATGGAAGTCCAGTGGTGTCTCCGATTTGATATCAGCGGTGTAAAAGGTATCCGAGGATGAGACTGAAAAGGGACACCATACAAACAAACAGGAAGGGGATCCCACTTGAACTCGTCTGATGTTTCCCGCTCAAGAGTGGTCAATCTCCTCTCTTTCTTTAGTTTTAAGATGGTTACAGCAGCACTACTAAGAGATCCTCGTTCTCATCTAACAAACATGGTGAATCAATGAGAAAAAAGGAAGCTTATTATGATTGTTCCAAAAACCATGAAATAAATTTACCTGTACAAAAATAAGATCGTCCATGACCATCACAGATTCAAAACTGAAGAAGGAAATAAATGAGGAAGACAAAAAAACCACTGCCATCACATTTGCAAATTCGACGGCCTTCTCAAGATAGAAAGTCCCATTATCAAGTGTCAAATGGGTGCTATATTGAAGGCAATATGTGCGGAGCGGGAGTTGTGGGAGATAATGGAAGAATCAAATAACCGAACGAAGATGATCTGGTATAAAAAACTGTACAAACTCTTTAAGTAATGACACGTATTTTTTTAAATTTTATAAAAGTCAAAATTCTAAAAAATTAGGATGGGTAGTTTTGAGAGCCGTGAGAGTTTGTGCTACATACGTATATATAATAAGATTGCATACTACATATATGCAGATATGTAAGTATTAAAAAATTGGCTCCACAGGCTACCTATGAGGAGGTTGCGGAGGGTGATGTGGTAGTTGGGGGCCTTATGGACCAAGCTGCTCTGCCCCTTGTTGGACAAAATGTTGAGGAGACTGCGCGAGCCACCACTCTATTTTTATAATAGAGTGATAGGGTTTCTAATACAATTTTTTTTTCTGCGAGTGATAGTGCTTTTAGTGCACATCCTCCTGAGGTTTCCACTGTCAAAGTTGAGAGGTAAACTTTTGTAGATTTTCACTATATTTTAACAATGCCATACCGGGAGATGATCGAACGATTGTTGGATCGACATCCTTCTATTTTGACCTCTCATTGTGTCCAAGTTTTGCCTGTTATAATGGCTTGCAAGTTATTGGTATTTTTTACGGTCTTAAGCGACGTATTACACACTCTTTTATAATCCTTTATTACATCAAAGATCAAAGAGTTGTTGGGTAAAACCAATGTTCTTGTTGGTGATGGGTTTTTCATGAGGTGGTTGACTGACATGCTAAAGGCTTTCAAGAAAGCTTACTTGCTTACCTTCTTTTCCAAAATTCAATCTGCAAACCGCTTACAAGCTGCGATTACTAAAAAATGATAAGTTTGAGTGATGAGATTGCCAAGGACGAGGAGGAAGTTCTTGCTATTCGAAAGGCCTTAGACAAAGTTGAGGCAAAGGTAAACCAACTACAGTAGGTGATGGTTCGTCACCAAGCAGATATGGCAGAATTGATGAGTGAGCAGTCTTCTTTGGCCTTTACGCTGCCTCGCCATTACCATAGACTACTATATTGCATATTGCATATAGTGATCTTCTAGCTCTTTGTAACCTTCCAACAACTGGTGCAGGAGCATTCACTTGAGCTTGCACTTATTCTACATTATCGCATTCAGGGGCAATATCTGCAATAACAACCTCATTTCCTACATTTTGAGGTTCATGATGATCAATGTGACCATTAATTTTAGGGACTACAACCGGATCCATTTGTGTTGGTAGTATTGGAGGATAACTAATAATGGTATTTTCAAAAGAAAAAGAATTATATTCTTGCACTTCTTTTAAATCTGAATCCAATTTCACAAACTCGTTAGAATAATTAATCTCATTTAGAAAAAACTGCCTTATTGGTTTCTATGATTCTAGTAGAGTGGGATGGACAATAGAATTTGTAACCTATTGAATGGTTTGGATACCCAATAAAGAAACCTAAAACAGTCCTTGACTCAAGCTTATTCTCTTTAGGATTGTAAGCCCTTGCTTCTGCCTTTCAACCCCATACATGAGCATGATTGAAGCTTGGTTTCCTATTTTTCCAATTCTCAAAAAGGAATTGTAGGTACTGCTTTGCTAGGAATCCTATTTGATAAGTAATTTCAATTCTCTAATGCTTCTCCCCACAAGAACAAGTGTAGGCTAGATGTACACATCATACTTCTGACCATATTAAGCAATATAGGACTATGAATGACAATAACTCTAAACAGAGGGATCCAAATTACGAGATCCGAAGTGGGCCCACTTCCAACAGATTGATCATAAAGGATAATATTTTCTTCCTTAATGCCATAAATCTCTTCGAGATATTCATATGGAACTTCAATGTCTATATATGTATTCTTTTCACTTGGTTGTACTATAGGAAAGCAATGAGTTGTAGATGATGACTTCGGCCACTACGAGTCGTAGGAAACTATTGATTGAAAATCATTGTATCTAAAAAAATATTTCAAATTGTCACACCTTCCAGGATGACTGTCCATACAAACAATAGTCTTACCTGCAGAAATTAAGAGTGCATCAGTAACATGCTAGAGGGATTTTGTGACATTTAAATTGACACAATGGAGGCAATTGTGGGAAACATATGAAAATTGAAACTAGTCAGTAGATGTTTTATTACTTGGTGTAACTTTAAAATAAACTTTATTCTTACGTTTGATTCAGATTTTAACACCTTCTTGTTCTGGCCTATTTCATTTTTTTTGCCCAATTTTTTAGCACCATAATTTAAAGTAATATTTACAATAATGCCCAATGTGCATAAGATTTCCAAATTGTTTCCAAACACTGCAACCAATACGTCTGGTCAACGAAATGATATTTCTTGTAAATTAGTATGTCTATCACACACACACAACACACACACACACACACATACACACACACACACATATATATATATATATATATATAGTTTGTGATATGCACAGGTGAGCCAGTGTCTAAACACCAGGTATGAGGCTATATATATATATAATATGGGAGAGGGGTGTTTGAATAGTAACACGATCTAACGGGTGTAAATTGTTCTCTTGGTGCGATCTAATGGGCTTAGAACGTGCCACGTCATAAGGAAAGCATTATGAGGTGGCAAATGAGAGAAAACAAAATCCCTTCTAATCCCTCTCCCGTTTTCAGTCCCCCACATCACAAATCCCCCATTCCAAACCCTCCTAAGCTTATGCCCACAACCCTTCGCTCGCCTCCCGCCTCTCTCGCCCTCCGCTTCAACCAACAGGTAATCATCCATTTCAACTGTATACTCTTAAGGCTATGTATGTTTGAATGTATAGATTTTATTTATGCTTTTTAGGGTTTTGTGTTTAATCGTACTCCACAAACCCTATCTCCCTCTCTTTACGGATGCAATCCTAACCAAATCAGCTCCCCATGCCATAAACCCTAGATTTCTCTACAGAAACAAAATCTAGGGTTTCAGTTTCATCATCGATTTGATGATTCAATATTCTCTACACATGAGTTGTTCTGTTGAGTTGTAAATTTGATGTTTTAAAACCCTTTTTTACGGTTGTCGTGTGTTTTACGAGTTGGGTTTGATATAAAATTTGGGGTTTAATTTTCATCTACAGATTTGGGATTTAATTTTGTCTCCATGAAAGATATAACCAATACATCTCTGTTGTAAATGTTTTAATTTGTCTCCATGACAGATATTAAATTTGGGGTACGACATTTTTTACCCAGATCTGATTCAGATCTCCTCCCCTCTCACTTCCCCACATACACCCTCACCCATTTTTGTTAGATCTGTACATTTTTGTTAGATTTTTGTTAGATGTGGAGATTTTTGTTAGATTTATGTTATATGTTTAATCAATTTCAAATTTGGGTTCTAATTTCATGATTTTGATTCAGGTTTTACATTGTTCGTGGTCGATTGTTTTTTGGTTGAAAACTCAAACCCTATAAATTGATTCAGGCTTCACACAAAACTCAACCCCCGTTTTTTGGTTGAAGTATATTGAGGTTAGCTATTTTTTTTCTTTTGGTTTACTTAAGAATAACATGATTTGGCTAATTTTTTTTTTATGTCTACAGGTGTTTCACACTTTTCATCTCAATAGGTAGGTAACTCCTTAATTTCGTGCGTAGTTTCTCTTTACTTGAGAATAACATTTACTTGAGAATAACATGATGTTTTTCTTTGGCCATCACATTGTATATCCACACAATCATTAAGAACTACATGGTGGTGATTTGGAAAATACTTGAGTAAAGAAATACTTGAGTAAAGAAATACTTGATTAAAGGAATTTGTCTTTTTATTCACTTAGAATTTCATTACATTGTTTTGGGATTTGTTAAACCACCTATTTGTATTTCAAATATTGGGTTTTATTGAGTTTTTTTTTACTCTCAAGAGTTTTTAAACTACATAATCTCATGAATGGTTAAACATTAAAGTAAATAATTGTACAATTGTACGTTTTGCTAATAGCATTCCTAAAAATCTTCCCCAAATGTTCAGATGTATAGAAACGGTGTCTCTTAAAAGTAGTTTTGCCATCATTTTATTGTGTTCCTAAAACTCATTTTATTAACCTCTTAGTATATTATTTAGGTTATACGTACAATGATAGAAGGTGCCCTCATCCGACTTAATGGATGGCAGCAGGCTGCCATTGCAATTGGCTCTGCAGTGGGGGCATTATTGGACACACGGAGGGTAGATTTGATAGCTGCTTTGGGGGAGACAACTGGGAAGCCTTCTTTTGAAGGGTTTCTTTGAAGATAATTAAATGATGGTGTGATGGATTTTAGTGTTAGTGTCAGATTTCATCACCTTCTCTCATTTTGGTTATAGCTTTTTTTTTTTTTAAATAATCTTGATCCAACTCATGTTTTCTTTAGAATTTTATGACCCAATATGAGATTCGATACGCCAGTTGGGACAAATGGAATTGTGATGTGAGATATACTGTTGGAACGATTGGTGGAAAAGTAATTACAGCTGAAATCAAGGTGAGATTTTCCAACATCTTCATCGTGATGTACGTTTTCAGTGTTAGTTGGTATGTCTTCAATTATAGGAGAATCATTTTCTTAGTTTTTTGTTTTCTTTTCTACTCATTCGTTGATTGGCTAGCATTTAAGTTATACAAATTTTGTATAGTTTAAAATCCCCAATTCGTCTCTAAAATCTGTTTTAGTTTAAAAGAACTAAGTCTTTGAATTTTTCCATTCGAAACTTCTGAATAAGTTCATTTTTCAAATCTGTTGTACAACTATGATGTAATGGATCTCTTATATTATCTTTTTCGTATCTATATTTTCTACCATCTACGATAATAAATCCATAGAATTTTGCAGTAATAGACGAACGTTTCTGCATAATAAGATCAACACCATCTACCATAATAAATCGATACAATTTTGCGATTTTGATTCACCTAAGTTCCAAACGCATGCGTTTTCAAGTCACTCTAAATAATGTTTGTTTTCTAATTTATCTAATCCTTATTTATTATGCATTCAATTAATATGATATTGGGATTGGCGAGTCAAATCAAGATGCGTTATTTAATGGATTCAATGCCTGTTTTATCCTCCTTTATATGATTTTCTTTTGGTGGTTGAGAAAACATCAACATTGTCTATAACTACTAACACGTAAATTTCATTTGCCACTTCCATTCTATCTTCTTCAGGTGATGTACGATATTAATGAATGACTTGGGGGACTGACTTGGACATTACAAGGAAAAAGAATGACTTGGACTTAACAAGGCAACAAGAATTTGAGAAATCTGAAATTTGAGTCTGAATTTGATACATTATTCTTTATTAATTTAGTTTTTTTATGTATTGATTTAGATTTTTCCAGTATTGATTATGCATATCGATACTATAGCAGATGATGGCAGCCTTGTTGTCGTCCAGTAATCAGGACATATGATGGCAGCCCTGCTGTCGTCCTACGCCTGCTGCTGCCCCGTCGGTTACTTAATGTAGGAGCAGAGGAGTCGAGTAATTACACAAAGAGGTATACTCTAACTCTGACTATACTCTCGACTTTGATAATAGACGACCGCTTAATTCCCAAATTTGGAGAAGGAATGCAATTACACAGAGATGTATATAATTGAATTTTGCCTTTAAACTATCCTAATAGTTATTTATGTAGTTAATCATAGTAAATCACAGTCAAACGAATGCTATGACGTCTGAATGTGATTGACTATGCTGCTGCCACCTTATGTCGCCGCCGTCCCACTTCCCTAAACACACATTGGTATTTTGAAATTGTTTTATATGTTTGTTATATCTCCTATTTGTTTAATTTTGAAGCACGTTGGTATTGTTTTATATTCTAAAAATTTTGCACAAAATGCTTTGGTGCAGGATAGGTGCTCAGTTTCTTGACATATTAGAACTGTTTTGTGAGCAGATATGGGACAGGGCATCCAACTTTTCGACCTACGAAACTAATTGTGCAATCACAAATGGGACAGGGCATACAGTTTTTTCTCCTTTAGAGGTAAGTTCCCATTTTCGTGAATTATCAGTGTTGATGTGGGATTCTCTTTCATCTTCAATTTACAATTTCAGAAGTGAACTTTCTCTATTGGTCCCTTATGATGGTGATTTCTCTTTCAATTCAGCTTGGCAGGTCACAAGGTCGTGAATTATGTGCATGTTTTAATCAATGGTCAATTATCACGAACTGTTTATGGAGGATTGGAGAATCCAAAAATCACATTTAGTGACAATGTGAAATTAAGAGCTGGCATAAACAATTTTTCTTTACTAAGTGTAGTTGTGGGTGTTCCGAATGTTAGCGTACATTATGAGACGTGAAAACTGGAGTTCTTGGCCCAGTCACTTTGAAGGGTCTCAATGAGGGGACTAGAGATTGAATGAAGCAAAAATGGTCCTACAAGGTTGGCTTTAGATATGGGTACTATGGGAAAAGGTGAAATCATCACACGCTACTGGCCTGGATACATAGCACAAGGCAGCTACGACGAATGCAATTACGCTGGAACTTTCACAGAGAAGAAATTCCATATTCTCAATGCAAAGCACGAGCTTGGAGAAGAATAAATCTTCGAATGTAACCATATTCTCAATGCAATAAAGTTACTGTTGTGTCTCCTGGATAAGTAAAGACGACTACAAAAAATAGAGGCAATCGGTAGGTGAATTTTTTTGCTGTATTTTTTTTTAATCTTCTTGCTGATTAAACGGAATTTTTTTCCTTTTGAATTACAATTAAAACTTTTTTTGTTGTTATTACTTTTTAATCTGCTTCACCTTTTCAATTGTAATGTTTAGGGTATATCATGCAATTCATATGCTTACGATGTCTCGGTTATGATGGGACTCAGTTATCACCGAGACTGTTAGGAGTAGAACATTATGCAGTCTCAAATCATTTTCAAGATAGAAAACGAAAAATTAAAACCTTATTTTGTTTTGGAGACAAAAAAGACTCCATCTATGCTTACTATGTCTCGGTTATGATGGGACTCGGTGAGCAAGGTCTATGCTTGGGAATTGAGTGTCTTTAATATTTTTATTTGCTAATGTATTCAAGTTCGATTGATCACCCAATTCTTCGCAATTGCCCACTGCCTCTCCTCATACTACAATGTCTTCGTAGCTCGCTATGCCATCATGGTATGATAATTTCTCTTTTCAAATACTTCATAATCAATCAACATGAATACACAAACTAATGGAATGAATTATCTTCTTATATACTAAATATAAGAACCATCATTTTTAGTGATCTAAAAACTGGGAACACTGAAAATTTGTTTCCTGTTAATGTATCTATTTGTTAGAATATTTGATACCTTAATTGTTAGAATGTTTGATCCCATATTCAATTATGGAAATTGTATATGTAATCGTTAGAATATTTGATACCTTAATTTTAAGTTTTAAATTATTTTTGTAAATCAGATTAATGAATGTGTCTTTTTAATGTGATTTAACTCTAAATTTCTGGTTTATTACAGGTACAAATTATGGTTACGTGAGTAGTGGGGTTGATGAAGATTATTTACCTTCATAAGTTTTATTTGATAATAGCGCAAACTATTTATTCTCATTTTGATGTATAGATTGAGTAATATATAATTTTCAATTTATTTATATTTAACTGTTTATTCTCACTGTGATGTATCATTTGCTTCATGCTTTTCACCTTTTTAGGTGAATTTATTTTGAGTGATTGCAAATCTATTATCATAGAGTGCCTGAACAGGTGGTTTGATTTTAGTTGGTTTCATCTTTTTAGGTGCTTTAAAGTCCGTTCATATCATTTGCTGCATGCTTTTCAAATCTGAAACATATGCTAATTGTTTTCTTTTTTTCTTCGGTTTCAGATTTGAAGCTCATGCACATTTCAGATTTGCACATGAGAAATCTTTACGAGTTTAGAGAATCCGAAGATGAGAAAGAAACTGTTGGGGTGTTGAGCTTTACATAAATGAAAGGCGATGAGAATTCCACTCGATTTGACCTATGCATTAGCACTTTGCCAAGCCATAGAAGTTGTTGCATTCGGAGAATCTAAAGTTCCTGATGATGTTTCTTAAGCGGGTATTATTATATTTCCATGTCATTATAATGTTTATGAAGTAAACAAGGATTTCAAATTCTGATTTTTTGATTCGGAAGAATCTTGGTACGATAGTCCACCAGAAGGATTTAGTTTGACTCACCAATTACAATAATGTTTATGGCACTCTTTTTGTATATTTCATCCTCATCAATTATATTGTGTATTTATATTATACTTTGTGCTAAGTGGGCATATGTCTCAGTGTTTCCTAAAATACTAATGTATATATAGTTTTGGTTTAACTAATGAAGTTTTAACTGTTGTTTTTAAAGCCTTAAAAATGTTGCTTCTTTTTGTCGGGAAACGAAATTTTTGCCGTTTTCTAATTATGTACTTTAGAAATTTTTGTCGTTTTTCGATTACTTTGGAAAATTTTCATCATTTTTTGATTGCGTACTTTGAAAATTTTTCACTGTGCCTTCAGGCACGGGCATATACTAGTATATATATATAGCAGCAGTATATATATAGCTGCAGTATATATAGCAGTAGTATATATACTGCAATATATACTGCTGCTATATATATATATATATATATATATATATATATATATATATATATATATATACTACTGATGTTGTATATATATATATATAGAATAGGATTGATACAAGGAGATTCAATTTCAGCTTTTCTCTTCACATTGGCGTGACATATTTTAAATGAAATAACTCTTATTGAGCCCATGAGTTGTTATGAACTATTAGTTTTGTTGTTGGAGTATTTTATATTTTTTGAATAGGGTGGATAGTCCTATAAAGAGAGGAAATTCTGCCCAAAATTATAATAGTTTTTACCCTTGTTTGTGTTGTATAAAAAATATTTTAGACTTGTACTCTTTATTATTTGTTCACTAGTAATGTTTTGTGTTGACTAGTGCCCAATGCAAGGAAATGGTACTCTTTATTGCGGATATTTTGTGTTGAAGTTCATGAAGTACTTCATGGAGGATCCTTCCATACATTTTAAAATAAAGGTATGTTACCAATGTTCTCTTTTTGTCCTATTATATAAAATATTTTTTAGTTATTAACTATTATATACCATAATAATAAATTTAATTCTATCTTCAATTTTTTAGATGAGAAGATTGTCCAGTAAAGTGACCCACACGTTGAATGAGGTAAATGAAGTTCAAATGGAGTTCATTGAGTTCATTACAGATTATATATATTAGGTATTTCCGAGTAATTGTATTTTGTTACGTTTTAATGACAATGTGTTGAGATGACTGTGTTTTGATGAAAACTATGTTGATTATATTTGATTGCAGGGTTACTCATTCTAGGTTGGATAGCGTCGAGAACAAATTTGATCGAGTATTACATTCGACAACGTCCTATTTTGGATTGTGATTCTTATGATGTAATTCGAAATGCTAGTTTTTGGATATTATGATGTATCATCACTATTTTTAGGATATTATCACATAGATAAGTAGACATTAGTTAGTTTTTGGATAGGTAGTTTTTGGATATGATGTAGCTTAACATCAATTTGATTCTAAATATCTTGATGTATATAAGTTAGTGATATTTATGACCTTGGTTATTATCTATTTGCAATGGTTGATTTAACATCAAATAATAGTTGTTTATTGATGGATTAATGAATTTAAAAAAAAAAATTTATTAACATTTATGTCAGTTTTGAAAAAACTCTCATAATTTTTTTAAAACTGACATAAATGTGATTTTATTTGTCAGTTTTTTTATGAAAAAGTGATTAAAACATGTTGAATGTCGTAGTTTTTATGTGTGTTCTTAAAAATTGAGATAAATGTGAACTTATTTATGTCAGTTTTATGAACATTTATGTCAGGGCTTTATATGTCAGTTTTGAAAATTTTTAAAACTGACATAAATGGTCATTTATGTCAGTTTTTGACTGACATAAATGGTCATTTATGTCAGTTTTTGACTGACATAAATGACCATGTTTCTTGTAGTGGGGGACTGTTGTCGGAGAGGTGGCTCACCAACTGCCTGACAGCCCTAAATACTACTGTGGTTTACTCAAGTGCAGGTGAGACATTGTTTAGATGGCTATACATCACCTACAGTAGATGTGCATTAAATAGAGGGTTGTTTGGTTCACAACTCAACACCCGATGGAACTCCAAGCTGCTCCGCCCGAGGTTCCATGGTCAGGGTCCTTCGGTGTTTTACCAGGTGTATCTAAGATGGTGAGGACAAGCCCCAACGGTGCCTCACTTCTCAATCCTCCAAACCAAGCCTCTCTAAGGTTCCCACGGAGAGGTCATTCGATAGAGCATGAAAGATCTCCCAGGCCCTGCCTAGCCTGGTCTCTCACGAGTACCATTTGACCTCACACTAACATTCATTATTATTCTCGTTACATCATTACAACCGTTATAGCTTACAGTCAACATAAACAGAAATACAATATGACTAATACAACAGGTTAAAGTATGAGTTGCCACGCCAAGCTACCTCACTGAGTGGCCACGCTTGACTTACCACGCTTGAGCTGCGTCCGTTGCTTAATCTCAAACACTATTGCCAATAAGGGAATTATCCCGAATCTTAGGATTACCTTCAAGATCCCTGTGGCCATCCCTGATCCCCGCCGCGGAGGAAAAGGATCCTTCGAGTCCCGCGCATCCCTCTCAGGGGCGCTTCGGTCGGCGTCGTTTGAGATGTGATGTAAAAAATGTAGAGAGATTCAGAGTCGACAGTCTATTTTACTTAAAACAGACAAAAGAAAAAGGGGAATCCACCCCGAAGTATGGCATCCAAAGATATAGTGGTGCGTGCAAAACCAAAATGATTCGAGAAGGGTTAGGAGGCTTAGTTACGAAATGGGAAGGTGTTAGGCACCCATTCCTCCCTTTTGGTCTCTCATGGATATTTGTTATTTTCCTTTATGTTTCCCCCCATGATATGTGTGCATGTTTATATATATAATGGAGGTAGGAATAGTCTACTTGTATCATGGAAAAGATAAAGCGAGTCATCCGTAGGAAGATATAAGAATAATATTAGAAAAATAAGATTTACGCGATTACCCCTACATTGATCGTTATAATGGAACGATAACGCATATGGGGTAATACGTCACTAAGATCAAGTATATAGATTATAAGGAAAATGGATTTAGAGAAGATAGAAAAAGAGAGAAAAAATGAGAAAAAGAACTCGAGTCTCGGGTTTTACTCCGAGATGCCTATGTAGCCTATAAAGGCATCAAAGTCCACATAGTTCGCATACAAAATAAGGGGTGGGGTTTATCCCATAAATAAAAATTGGGATCTCTTATTTGTGAGTGTGTGTGTGTGTGTAGAAAAAGTGTTTTAGTTGTAAGAAAAGTGTGGAAAGAGTGTGAGAATCCCTACTTGGAATTTATGAGCAAACCCTCTTTTTCTTATTTTTTGGGTTTTTATTTATATGAAAATATGAGGTGTGCAATAATACTAAATAAAAAGTATATTTAGGATGTATGAGATGAGATAATAAAAGTGCTAAGTAAGAAAACAAGTTATTGGGAATTTAAGAGAAGTTAAGAGAGAGTTTGGGAAAGTTGGACCTTCTTGAAGATCTTGATCTTGATTTTGAATGTTAGAGAGCATCCCTTGAACTTGACTGATGATGGAGAGTGGTTAATTCACCAAGTTTGATGAAAAGGATGATGAAAAGTGGAAGTAAAAAAGGGATTTGGAAGTTAAAATCACGCTGCCTTCGAGAGAGGTTTTTGGGATTCGCTGAGAGAGATTTTTATCAGGTATGGGATCTCCTTGCAAATGAGATGAAGGACTCCTTTTATAGGCTCTGGTCACTGCCGATCGGCATAGATCTCTTACTGCCTATCGGCACCTGCCGATAGGCAGGGTCGGGAACCTGCCATTTGGCAATGTGCTTCACGCTTTTTTGGAAAATCGGCCGCCGAGGGAAAACCGTTGGTCATAGTTACGCACGAGTCATACCGTTGGAGAGGTAATTCAGAGACCTTTGAAAGTCCTTTGTACCTCTCCCGGGTTTGGGAGTTGACTTTGGGTCAAATATGGCTCGGAAGCATTTGTCGGTTCATTAGACGAGGAATCGTTCAGACGCAAACGGATCGTTTGTCCGCATGGTAAGTCTGAATCGCTCAAGAGGCAGACCATTGGAAAAGTGAGGATATGTACTTCGACATTCCAAAGAGTTTGACCCATTTTGGAGAATTGACTTTTGTCAACCGGGCCCGAGAAGCGTTCGGTGACCTCTCGGGGTCAAATGAATTATTTGTCTGTATGGAAAGTCGAAATCACGTGCGGGATAGACCATTAGAAAGGGTATTAAGTTATCTTTGAATATTTATTCAGCCTCAATCGAGCTGAGGGGTTGACATATGTCAAACAGAGCTCGGGAGCGCCCGGTGGCCTCTAGGTTAGGTTTCGGATGCAAACGGATCGTTCATCAGCATGGTAAGTCAAAATTACGCACGGGGCGGACCGTTGGAAAGGGTATTCAGTGACCTTTGAAGATTAATTGAGTCTCAGTCGAGATGAAGAGTTTGAATTTTAGGTCAAACTGAGCCGAGGAGTGCCCGATGGCTTCTAGGTCAGTACTCGGGACATGACCTAGGTTTGTAGTGACGAGGGGAGGTACTAGGGACCTAAGGAGAGTTAAGGGGGTAACAGAATGGGGTGTCTACAGAGCCCCTCGACGGGTGAATTTAGAACAAATGAGAATCGTCGAATAGACACCATATGATGCTTTTAAAGGAGTACGACCGATTCAGAGGGTTGAGGCCGATTCTAAGGACCTAAGGAGTGTGCTAGGGATGATCAATTTTGTGGATCAAAGCTGAATATGTGGGCTTAAGTGATGAGGGTGACAAATTTTGCGGGTCAAAGCCAAATCTGCGGGCTTAGGGTGAAGGTTTAATAACCGAGGTCAATTCTGACCTAAAGAGTAGTGACGACCGAGGACCGGGGTCAATTCTGACCCAACTCAGGTGACGATCCAAGACCGAGGTCAATTATGACCCAAGAGTGGTAACGACCGAGGACCGAGGTCAATTCTGACCTAACTCAGATGACGATCCAAGATCGGGGCCAATTCTGACCTAAGAGTGGTGACGACGGAGGACCGAGGTCAATTCTGACCTAACTCAGGTGACAATCCAAGATCGGGGTCAATTCTGACCCAAGAGTGGTGACGACCGAGGACCGAGGTCAATTCTGACCTAACTTAGGTGACGATCCAGGATCGAGGCCAATTCTGACCTAAGAGTGGTGATGATCCAGGACTGAGGTCAATTCTGACCTAACTCAGGTGATGATCCAAGACCGGGGCCAATTCTGACCCAAGAGTGATGACGAACGAGGACCGAGGTCAATTCTGACCTAACTTAGGTGATGATCCAAGACTGGGGCCAATTCTGACTCAAGAATAGTGACGACCGAGGACCGAGGTCAATTCCGACCTAACTCGGGTGACGATCCAAGACCGGGGTCAATTTTGATCCAAAAAGTGGTGATGACCAAGGACCGAGGTCAATTCTGACCTAACTCAGGTGACGATCCAAGATCGGGGACAATTCTGACCCAAAAAGTGGTGACGACAGAGGACCGAAGTCAATTCTGACCTAACTCAGGTGACGATCTAAGATCGGGGCCAATTCTGACCCAAGAGTGGATAAAGATTGGATTTTGATTCTGCTGGAGATAGAGCTTTATGATTTTGATCTGAGCTGGGGAGTTGATAGCTGGTGAAGTTTTTTAGGAGACCTCGCAAGGGGAACAACCTATTTTGGTTATGTAAGAGAATTTCACTGGGAAAGTGATTAGGCGATCCTTAGAGATCCTCCGGAGCTTTACCGGGAGGAGTTTCACTTGGTTTTTGAGGATTCCTCTGGGGGAGAGGGGTTCCTCTTGAGGGAATGCAAAATTTTTTTGGTAAAAAGTCTTTAAATCCTTCTTGGGATTTTTGGGAATTTTTCGGGGATTTTTCAAGGTTTTCTGGTATTTTTTGGGAATTTCTGTACGAAATTCAAGGGGGTGCAGGTTGGCATGGTATGAGGGGTGCCATTCCGCAGTGGCACGGACTTTTGGGCTACCTCGGGAAGGAGAGGAGTTAGTGTCGATCGGTATGGTAGGGGGCGGTGCCGATCGGCATGGCGCTTGGCATCCTATAAAAGGGGGCGAATCCCTTCATTTTTTCACAGCTTCTTTTGCTTTCTCTCTCTCTGCGATTCTTCTGCAAATCATTCTAGCGTTTCGATCTTCAAGAAATGGCTGCCTTTGTGAGCACTGCAGTCCACTGGGAGTGGTTGACCATTGATGACTGGGCAAATGTGGATTGGAGGGACATAGTGCCCCTTGCTTTGGGGAGTGAGAACTCCATTGATACATTTGAGACTATTGCGGATGAGCGGACCTTGCTGCGGGAGCCATGGCATCATCGCTCTTCGAGAGTGATCCTCGGCGGTTATGTAAGTAACCCGACCTTTGGCATTCTTCTTTTCTTGGTGATTTTTCTTTCTTGAATTTTTTATGAGACTTTTCTTTTTGCCAGTCTGATATTTCTTGTGGAACAACGGGGCTCAAGGATGTCTGTGAGCATCTCCCACCTATGGTGCATTGGGTGGTCTCATCAGCGGGTTTTGGGTGGTTGGCATCGGCGCTAAATGAGACGCCTCGTTCAACGGCGGTCCTGTGCGCTTTGGGAGAGAGGTGGTGGGACACTACCCACACCTTTCATTTTGGCTTCGGGGAGATGACTGTGACTCCCATAGATGTGCAGCAGCTACTGGGGCTGGATTTGATGGAGAGCAGATAGAGGTGGATCAATCTTTACGGGTGAGATCGGAGGCAATGCATGCGGCACTTGGTGATGTAAGGAGGATAGTTTCAGGAGATTCTATCTAGATGTCCCTGCTGAATGACGTTCTATTGGGTAGGGAGATTGATGTGGAGGACGGGCTGTAAGTGAGGCAGATGGCCCATTTATTCATTGTGTTGGTTTTGGGAGGTTTCATGGTGGCGTCGAGCGGCGACGTCGTTCATTTATGGTTTTTTCCATACTTGAGGATGTTTTTGAACATCCCTTTCTATAATTGGGGGAGTCTGACCTTGGCGACCCTTTACTTTTCTCTAGATGCATTCAGCCGGTGCTGCCGTCAGACCTTTACTAGGGCCACGTACCTTCTTTAGGTATTTTTCAGTTTGTGCATTTCTTTTCATGCGTTCATATTTTCCTTTCATGAATTCGTATTTTCCTTATGCGTCTCTTTTTGTTTGCGAATTCAGGCGTTGTTCTATGAGGTGATTGGGTGTAATACCCCGCTAATTGCTTTGAAGGATGACACAGTTGGGGACTTCTGTCGATTGTATCGATGGCGCAAGGCCAATCGACAATTGAAGGGATCTCTTTCCCTGGAGGCGGTTCTTCAGGTCTTGAATGACCTGACCAGTGGTAGGGTAAGACTCTTTCCATTTCAATCTTAGTGTTTGCTCCTTCTGATCTGGTATTTATTTATGCTCGTTCGGAGGTTTTCAGGTGACCTTTTATCCTTGGGGGATAGCCATTCAGGATGCGGGGGTGACCAGGGTGAATGCACGAATGAGGTGCTTGATGGCGCATGAGTTCGGCCATTCCTGGTACCTCGGGGAGAGGGTGATTCATCAGATTGTCGAGGAGTAGGTGGTGGTGCCACCCACGCAGCCTTCTACGTCTATGAGGCGGGAATGACTGATATTAGAGGATGAGAGGATCTCGACGATAATTGGCGAGTCCTACTTGCTATACACCAATATGGCTGCGTCGTATGACTATATATATTTTGTGACGAGCTGGTTGATGGCGCCCAACATATATGATGAGCTTCCCTTCCCTCCGGCGGGTTCGAGTCGGGCGATGGTATCTTCCCACAGCGGTGCTGGTCCGTCGGCATATGTAGCGACGAAAACCTCGGAGGTCCCTTTTGTACGACTGCATACCCCTTCATACAACATTCGGAGGGCTGATGGAGGGATGGTTCCTATGTTGCACCGTCCCCATGCGATGGATCCAGAGGAGTTGGGTTTGATGGAGGAGGTCCTTCGACCTACAGTATACCTTTCGATTCCTTACTCTATTTCTTTTCTATTTTGGTCATCCTTGCTTTGATACTTATTTTACCTTTTCTTGCAGCAATTCTGGGTGTCGACCACTTGGATTAGGGACATCAGAGACTGGATATCTTCGGCGACTGCCCACATTCGGGAAGCGGTTCCTATTTCTTCTTGCTTGGTGATGTCTGCCGCATCTGGAGAGGTCTCTAGCTCGGGTAGTGGTGGTGCGTTATCTCACCGTAGGGGGAAGAGATCATGTCACAGGGGTGGAAGCTCTTAAGAGAGAGGGAGAGAAAGAAAGTGGGTTCGGGCTGAGTCCCATTGTTTTTTCTTTTTCTTTTTATTTCCTGCAAAGATGATGTAACACAGAACACAAATATATGCAATGCAATGGAGCTTTTTATTATCTTTTATTTATGATTGATGAATGCATGCACATGCACTTTTTACTTTGCTGCTGAGACTGTAAGAAGGAGTATTTTTTTGGAATTTTTTTTAAGGAAAGTTTTTAATTAAATGGAGAAAATATGTAAGGATAAAAAGGGATTTTTGAAATTCTGTTGAGAATATCAGTTTATTTTTATTGAGTTTTATGATTTGACAAAAGAGGGAAAAGGGGAAATTTCCAAAAATGGGGGGGTTGTCGATCGGCAAGCACCCTGACCTTCCGATCGACAGTTTGGTCCAGTCCCATCCATTGAAAGCTTTGAATGGTACCCTCTTTAGCCTTAGGTACTTTGTGGGGTAGGTTTCCTTCTGATTTTTGCAAGTATTATGTTCCTTGTGAGGGTTTTCAAGTATAAAAAGGGGTGAGGGTGGAGTGTTTGCATCACACCTTTGCATTCCTACCCACTTGTCCATTATCTTTTAGCCTTGCAAGATGGATCTCCCTGGTAGCGCCGAGTTTGCCAACTACCTCGAAGCCTTGGAAGCTATGTGCTCTTATAATGTCGACTACGATGCTTTCAACATGCGTCGAGTCTTCTTGTGGAGCAATTGTCCTCTTGAGTGGAACGTGCTGACGGCGGCGGTACAATTCTGGTACCCCGAAGACTATGTATTCCGCTTTGACTTGGAAGAAGTTTGTCCTATCTACGAGGAATTTTCTACCATGCTGGGTGTAAATACCGGGTTTGTAGCGGCTTTGCCCAAATTTTCCCATTCTCCTAGGAATTTGTTGGCCGGGCTTCCTCATATTTCTCCCTCAGTGGCTAGATCATTGGTTTCTGGAGGAATGATCTCCCTCCCGATGGTGTCGCAGCCCGTACATTTGCAAGACGTAGGTGATACTGGTTATGCTGGAGTCGTTGTTCTGGGCCGGGTTTCAAAATTGCTGCTGGTGACTGGGGAGGTGCAAGTGGACCCGCAACTTGCATCCATAACTTCATGGGTGTCATATCGTCGCAATCCTGCGACGGTGATTCTGGCGGAGACCCTGAATGGCCTAGATGCCTGGAGAGAAGGCCGTTCTGACTTTTTTAGGGGTAGCCCCATGATACTATTTATGTGGTTGTCTGAAAGATTCCGCTTGGCGACTCCTTCGGAGTATCCCTTGTCATCCGTACCCAACTTCTTTTCACGCAACTTTATCAGCGTTAGCCTATATGTTAAGAACTGTGAAAATTGGCTTGTGGAGCATGGGGCTCGTGGGATGTATTGGTCAGTGCCTTGGTGGGGATAGCTGCAGCCCGTTCAGGAGCTAGGAGAGTATTCATATGTGTGGCTGGTTGGTCTCAGACAGACCTCTTTTTATTTCCCTTGGCGGCTTTTGCGCCAATTTGGCTGGGCGCAGGTCGTGCCCCTCGAACCTCAAATTTCTTTTTGGTAGAAGATTTGACTGAGCGCTTGCATCTGTTGCTTGGGTCTCTGTGGGAAAATCGGTGTCCGTCGACCCGACCCTCTCAGTCTGTCGGGGAGTTTTGGCATGTCCCCAAAGATTATATGAAGTGGTTGTGGAGGAAAGTAGTCAGCAAGACATTGGCAGTGGAGACTGGATAAAGATGGTTTATTTTATCTGACACCATGGAAGTGGGTGTTGTGGTCTTTTCGAAAATGGTTCAGTCTCATCGGTCCATGGAGTGTTTGAGGCACTCTATTCAGGCAGGGGAAACTTGGGGACCTCAGGATGTAGATGATGAGGGTGCAGGCTCCTCTAGTAGCTGTGGGTAGGACTCTTGGAGAGTTTATTTATGTAATGGATGACAGATGTGGGGATTTTATTTGGCATTTTATGTTATTGGGGAAGGGAGTTATTTGTTCCTTTTTCTTATGTAATCTGAACTGTAATTTCTTATTAATGAAATAAACAGGTTTATGATCATCCAGCTGTGCCTTTTGATGAATTATGTATTTTGAATTACCTATACTGATCGCTAATGCATACATAATCCTTTTGTTCAAATAATTTTATAATGAACCGCCGTTCTCGGAGGTAAGAAAAGAATAGTATTGTGTGAAAAAGAAAGGGGTCGCACTCATGTGAGGTGCATGAGTTGCCTACGTACCTATGGGCTTTTTTGAAAATGTTTTAAAATAGTTTTCGTAGAGGATCAGGCCCACGTAGTTCTGGGTGGAGGGAAATGAAGCGTTTTTTTATTTTTATTTTTAGAATAACAGGGGGATGAGAAGAGTCGTAGCGCGCCAAGATTTCAGACTAGGGGAAGAATTTCTTAAGACGGTCCAGATTGAATGGACGATCCATCTCCTCCCCATCTATGTCAGTGAGCATGGCAACACCACCGGATAAGATTTTCTTCACAATGTAGGGCCCGCTCCAATTGGGCTTGAATTTCCCTCTGCGGTCCCAAATGGGTTCTACTATCTCCTTGAGGGCTAAGTTTCCCTCTCGGACGCCGCGGTCCTTGACTCTCTTGTTGAATGATCACGCTATTCGGCGATGGTACCCCTGTATGTGGTAAAGAGCTTTTAATCTTCTTTCATCTAAGAGGGTTAGCTCATAAAGATGTCTTTGGCACCAGTCTTCTTCACTACCTTTTCTTTCGAGCATGACACGTAGCAAGAGTATTTTTAGCTCCACAAGTAGGACTGCTTCCATGTTGTAGAACAGGGAGTAAGGGGTAGCCCTAGTAGAGGTTCAGATTGAGGTTTGATAGCCCTAGAGGGCGTACGGGATCCGGTCATCCCAATACCTACAACTTTCGTTCATTTTGCTGATGATGGCTTTGAGATTTTTATTGGCGGCCTCAACTGCACCATTGGTCTGAGGTTGAAAGGGAGAAGATTTGTGTCTCTGAATCCCATACTCGTTGACTACTTCTGTGACTTCTACTTCGAAATGCAACCCGTTATTTGACACTAGCTCGTGCGGGACCCCATATCGGCAGATGATATTTTTTTTGAGGAATTTGGCCACTTTCTTGGCATTTAATACTGCGTATGACTCAGCTTCGACCCATTTGGTGAAGTAATCGATGGAAACCAGGATGAACTCATGTCCGTTTGAAGCCTTTGGTGTAACCTTCCCTATGATGTCGATACCCCGGGTGGAGAATGGCCAGGGAGAGGTCATGTTGTATAATTCTCGTGGAGGCAAGTGTTGAAGATTGGAGAATTATTAGCATTTGAGGCATCTCCGGACATAGGGGGTGCAATTCTGGATCATGGTGGTCCAGTAGTAGCCCTGTCGGATGATCTTCTTGGCGAGCATATGACCATTCATGTGGGGTTCGCATTCTTCATTATGGATCTTCTGCATTATTTTCTCAATCTCAGCCCCAACAATGCAGTGTAGATGAGTTCCATCAAAATTTATCTTGAGTAGGGCTTTATGACAGATGATGTACTGGGCAGCCAATATTCGAAGAGTTATTCGATCTTTCTTGTTGGAACCCTTGGGATACCTACCATGTTTGAGGAGGAACCAGATATCATAGTACTAGCAATCAGCTAGTTCGGGATCTTCAGTGGAGACAAGCTCAATATGGTAGCAATGAGTCGGTTTGTCTTGCTTTTGAACTAGGAAGGGGGTCATTATTATTCCTTCGGGCATGTCGACCATGGAGGCCAAGGTGGTGAGAGCATCGCCTAGGTTATTCTTTGCTTGGGATAGGTAATGGAAGGTGATATCTCGGAACCGGGAGGCTAACTCTTCTAATTACGCATGAAAGGGTTGGAGCTTTTCGTCCTTGATTTTCCACTTTCTGAGCACTTAACCGATGATAAGGGCAGAATCCCCGTAAACATCAAGGTATTGAATACCTTTCTTGAGAGCAACCTTGAGGCCCACTGTGCATGCCTCGTATTCCATCATGTTATTGGTGCAAAGGAAATCCAATGTTATGGCGATGGGAGTGTGGGAGTCATCTGGGGCGATCAGGAGTATCCCAATGTCATATCCCTTTTTATTGGAAGTGCCATCAAAGGACATTTTCCATCGAAGATGGTCTTGAGTGGTGCAGAGGATATTTTCATTTGAGAATTCGGAGATCTGGACATCCGCCTCTTCTATGGGGTAATCGGCGAGGTAGTCAGAGATGGATCTTCCTCTAACATCTTTCTGTGTGAAATACACGATATCAAACTCGGTTAGGAGCATCAACCATCAGTCCATTCGATTGGATAAGGTGGGCTTCTCAAGAAGGTATTTGATGGGATCCATTCGGGATACAAGTTTGATGGGGAAGGAGAGCATGTAGTGTCGAAACTTTTGGGTGACCCAGATAAGTGAAACACATGCATTTTCTAAGGCAATGTAGTTGACCTCCTACCCGACCAATTTGCGAATGGCGTAATATATGGCTCTTTCTTTGCATGAGTCTTCAAGATATTGGGCTAGCAAAGCCCCAGTTGTAGTGTCGGTTATGGTTAGGTATAGGAGCAAAGGGAGACCACACTGTGGCGGCATGAGCACTGGAGGTTGGATTAGGTATTGTTTTATTCGGTCAAAAGCTTCTTGGCAAGCCTCGTTACAAACCTTGGTTAAATCTTTTCGAAGGAGCTTGAAGATTGGTTCACAGATGGAGGTTAGATGGCTGATAAACCGGCTGATATATTGTAATTTCCCAAGAAAACCTCAGACTTCTTTCTCTGTTCGGGGTGGTGACATCTTAAGTATGGCTTTCAGCTTTGCAGGATCTGCTTCTATCCCCTTTTTCGCTGACCATGAATCCTAAGAGTTTTCCCTTTGTAAGGCCGAAGACACACTTTTATGGATTAAGTAACATCTGATACCGTCGTAGTCGTTCGAAGAACTTCCGAAGAGCGGGAACATGACCTTATCTAGTTTTAGACTTGATAATCATATCATCCACATATACCTCGACCTCTTTGTGAATAATATCGTGTAGGATGGTTGTGACAGCCTTTTGGTAGGTAGCCCTAGGATTCTTGAGACTGAATGGCATAACGGTGTAGTAAAAGGTTCCCCAAGGGGTGATGAATGCGGTTTTTTCTGGGTGGTCGGGGTGCATCTTAATTTGGTTGTATCCAGCAAACCTGTCGATAAAAGACTTCAGAGCATGACTGGCTGTGTTGTCCATGATCATGTCGATATTGGGTAGCAGATAATCATCCTTTGGAGAGGCTTTGTTTAAATCTCGGTAATCTACACACATTAGAACCTTCCCTCCTGATTTCGACATAGGTACAATGTTGGCTAGCCATGTGGGATATTCGATCACTTGAATGAAACCCACGTTCAACTGTTTGACCACCTCTTCTTTGACCTGGAGCGATCATTCGGTGCGAAGTTTTCTCAATTTTTGTTTAACTGGCGTGTAATCTGGGAGAGTGGGGATCTCGTGCTGAGCTATTTCATTGATAGGAAAAAAAATCATATCATCATAGGACCATACGAAGACATCCACAAACTCCTTCAGCAATTCTTTGAGTTGTGCACGCTCATGCTCATCAAGGGTGGCCTATCCTAATCTCGCGCAGTTGGATACTAGAACAGAGATTAATAACAACAGTCTCTTCTTCATTAAATTGAATGAAGTTATGTTGTTTATTATTAACCTTATTTAGATTAGTTAAGAATTGTTCATTTGCAAAATCATCATCATCAAAAGTTTGATTAGAATCTAAGAAGTTAATGTAAGGCACAGCAAGATACTCAAAATCTTCATTTATTTCATTGATAGGAAAAAACGCAATGAGAACCTCATCAAAGGATTGAAAACAGAAGAAGAAATAGGGTAAACATTGGGGTTAGGGGAGATTTCAAGAGGTAGAGCTGGCACAGCACGCCAGTTGAAGAGAGGTGTATCAGCAGCTTTAATCAGATGGGATGGATCCATTGATGTAGTGCCTGAATGAACCATGCAGAGTACCAGCCCCAGTTTCTGTAAGATGAAGGAATCTTTGGAATCACTTTCCTCAGTCTCTTTGCTATTTTTGATGAGCAGTTATACGCGATGTGGGAAAATTTTGGCCCATGGGTAGCTATCTTGGAAAAAGATCTCCATTCCCGGCCTCATCTTCTTGTCTGTGTGGTCATACCATGGTTCTGGAAAACCATAAAGGGGAAGTCCTCGACTTCTTTTATGAATCGTCCATTTAAGGAGTCTCCTGAGATAGTTTGGATATAGTCTAATCTTCTCTTTGGTCGATATTAGTGGATCATTCTGAGCTCTTGTTACGATGGTTGATACCCCAAGCCACAAGGAGGAAAAGCTTTCTTCAGCTCGATGGGCTCAAGTATCCTTTGTTGCCTTTGCCCTAACCCCAGTTCGGGCATAAAATGCATGATTCTGAACATCTTAATCACATTGACATTGCCATGAGGGTCATATTCTAGACAAACCGTTTCTTTGAAACCATCCCCTGCCGGGAGTAGGAGTGGCTCAACTCGGAATCTTGATAGGAGCATATTACTTGACCCGTGTTGTATCTCAAGAATTGGATTGCTGGGGCTTGCACCCTCGACATTTTTTTCGTCACCCAAAATGGTGATGACTCTCCCATCGGTGAAGAACTTCAATTTCTGATGGAGTGAGGAAAACACACCCTTGATACTGTGGAGCCAAAGGCGTCCGAGTAACAGGTTGAAACAGGTTGGGATGTCTATGACTTGGAATTCAACGACAGGGTTTATAGGTCCAACCCCTATTACGAGTTTTATAGACCCAATCACCTCACGGTGGGTATTATCGTAGGCACGCACATCGGCGGAGGTTGGAGCGAGGTCGCTTTATTTCAGGCCTAAACACTTGAAGGTTTTCAGAGGGAAAACATTCAAGGAAGATTATTGTCGACAATGGAGAGTGGCACGACCTTTCCCATAACTTCGACGGAGATGTTTAGTGCATGATTGTGATTCAGCCCAATTCTGGGGATTTTTTCTTCAGAAAATGATAGCATTCGGGTAGAGGTCAAGGATCCGACTAGATTTACCGCTTCTTCTGGTGTGGTAGAAGGAGGAACAATGGGTCTAGTGAGTAATTTGATTAAAGCATTTATGTGCAGCTGGGAGGACATGAAAAGCCCCCATAGAGTGATGTTAGCTTGAGTTTTCTTCAGTTGATCGAGGATCTTGCTCTCCTCAATGGTCATCTATGGCATAGGAAGGTTTTCAACGCCCTTCCCTTTATCATTTGCTGGTAGTGAGCTTGGAACCTGGTAATATCTCCCTGATCTGGTCATGTGATTTACTAAAGAAGGGAAGAACATGAATCCCATTCCTAGTCAATCTCAGGTTGTTCTGCCACTCTGTTTATTTTTTTGAGAAGTTCCTCAAATGATATTATTCCACATATGTCGGCTACTGGGCTAGATCTTCCTGAAGCTTGTTCTTCACTCGAATCTTCAAATTCTTCCCCCCTATCCGGTGGTAACAATTCTGTCTTTCCATGTAAAGTCGATGCATTCCACAACCTCAACGGCTTCTTTATACAAGTTTTCCCATTCTGTCGGGATATGTGTGATTGAAGGGACCAAGTGCCCTTGTAGCTTCAAAGTCTCAAGTAACCCGGTGATGCTGCAAATGTTGTTGGTTTGCCCAAATAATTCTTCCATAGTTTGGACAACATCATCTAGGCTAACTTCGTCGGTTGGTACCACCCACTTATCTGAATCTCGGGGCCATTTTTGTGCCTCCAAAAATAGTGTGATGAACTTCTGGCAATCGATGACCATCTATGAGGGTAATTTCAGCCCGAACTCTAAGAGTCGGTTTAACACCTCTGACAATTCCATACTTCCATCTTCAGAACGGGTACGGACAGCGATGCATGCTCTGGTAAGGAGTGATAGTGCCTGATCAGCAAGTCTAGTTGGGTGTAGGAGGAAGTATGGGCAAATTTGAAGAGGTTTAGGGGAGTATATGGGTGTGATTTGAGTTGAGGGATCGAAATCTGTGTTTTCTCCCAAGAAAATGGCATTTGTGTGATTTGGAAGCGGATTGTGAGTAGTGTTTGGCTTAGGATTGGCTGGTGGGCCGATGGTACCCCGGTCAATGAGATATAGGATTATGTTCCGAAGGTGAAAGCATTGGTTGGTGGTATGGCCACCAGTTTGGTGAAAGGCGCAATGAGCATCGGTCTTGAAGTTTCCTGGGAGTGGATTTGGCAATGGATATGGATCCAAAGGTTTGATGAGGTTTCGACTTAATAGGGCTTGGTAAACTTTGGAGAGGGGAGCATGGAGCTCAGTGTATTCCTTTCGGATGGGGGCATGGCGACTTTCTGGTGCCGATGAAGTGGTTGGTTAAGAGATGTTGTTGATGGTTGAGACCGTAGCACTGGCAGGCTTGTCATACTTTCTAGGGGTGAACTGTCCAGACACCTTCTTCGGTTCAACCTCTGTTTTAATGAGACTTTCCTCGATTTTAACTCCCACCTCTCTGAGAGCTCAAAAGTGGGGATAGTATTGTCCTCCCATCATCGCTCGGACATGGGGCAAGAAGTTTTTCTTCACTATGTTGACCTGTTCTTCCTCGGATGACCGAGTAGTCATGGTAGCTGCTTGCTCCCTCCACCGGGTTATGAAGTTACTAACTAATTCTCCAGGATTCTGTTTGAGCAGCTCTAAATCACAATGGGTGACCTCAAGCTCTTCATTATATTTGTATTGTGACATGAATTCTCGGGCTACGTCCTCCCAGCTACGAATTCTGGATTCCTCAAGAGATAAGAACCATAGGAGGGCACTATTCTTCAAAGTTTGCTGAAATAATTGGGTCATCACTTCTTCAGAATCCCCTAGTAGAGTCATGGAATGATGGTAACTGCGAAGATGAACAATTGGGGGTCCACTCCCTTCGAACTTCTCGATATTCGGCATCTTGAACTTCTCGGGTAACCTCGCTTTAGGATAAGGAGACATGTGGGTGTAGTCCATGTAATTCCCAGAGATCCTGACTTGGTCAAACTTCTTGGTGAGCATCTTGAGATCCTCTTTGACTTTATTTAAGTTTTCCTACTTTGGATCAGCGACCACAGGCAGGTTAGCCACATGCTGGGCAATGTTTGGCATTGGAAGCTTGGTAGGCGGCGGCCCATTGGCAGGAGGGGCACGTGGAGCGTGCTGATATTCTTTTGGAACCTAGATAGGCTCAGGTGGACCCATAGCACGAGGGAATAGGGCCTCGAGCTCTTGAGGAATAGGAACTTGGTTTCGTTGCATCCCTTGGACCTCGGTTTGGAGGTTGTCAATCTTGGACACGAGCTGAGCTAGGACTGTCGTCAGATCCGACTGTATGACTGGTGCTTGATCTGTATTCTCCATGGAAGATGGATGGATTTCGAACTCAAAAGAAGTAGTAGAAGAATGGATGAAACTCCGGGGTGGTTTGACTGAAGCCGAAGCCAATAAGGATCCAGGACAAGGGCTTCCGATCGACCTGAGAAGGCGTAGGATGAGATTTATTTTTGAGAAAGGAGGAACTATTTTTAGATTTTCGATAAAGAAGGGATAAATGTTTATTGGATTTTTGATAAAGAAGGGAGAAATGTTTTTGGATTTTTGATAAATAAGGGTGAAATGTTTTTGGAGACGGAACTCAACATGATTATTATGATTATTATGTTTTCACTTGTATTTAACTCTCCTAAATGCAATGCCGGATAAGACCCGAGCCTGGAAAAGTGGGGTCCTTAATATATGCAAAGCTACGGTTGGACTTGTAACCAGGCTCACGGACAGGGTCCCGTTTAAAAATGCGAGAAAATTGGGCAGCAGATCAACCCGAAATTTCGGCAGATTTTCGGGTTGAAACTGGAAATCTAAAGTGCGTGTCCTAGGTTTGACACCTATATACAGGTATGCAGTTGGTTTGGTGAATTGGCATGGGTTCCCCCCTTTGGCATGACTTCCATGATATACGTCTTGCTCTTACGGGCAATCGATACGTGTGGACAAGACATTTGATATACCCGAGTGTATGTGAATTGCCTCATCATATACTTCATGGGGACGGTATGTGTGAGAGCGAATTTGATATACTCGACGTATATGAACGAATTCCCTGCGATATACCTCCCGTCATGACTTCGTCAAGCGGTACGATGCGGGGGAACCGTTCGATATACGTCGAAGATACTTGGCCAATGGAAGGTGAGAGTCATATCGTTTAGGCAAACTGCGACCTGCAGGACCAGCGCCCATCACGAAGTGACCCTCCAGTTACTGGGTAAAATTTATTCAATAGAAATGCTCTTTGGTGATGCGCTGTGAATCATGCATAATTCCCTTATTAGTATCTTATGATGAGAATGCCTTTCTTGATTATGCCAAACAAGGAGAAAAGTACAAGTATCCCCAAAGGTACACCAAGTATGGATAAGTGATGCGTGCAACATGGGGATATACATGTGATCCTAGATGCACGTGGTGTGAAGTGTACATGGAGCATTTTCTACAAGTGTGTGAAGATAAGAATAAGCATAGGATACACATGGAAAAGGGGAACATGCGGATATGGGGGGGAACATAAACAAATATAGCATCCATGTAAATAGAGTCAAGACCTCAAAAAAAACACATATCCCCAGCAGAGTCCCCACTGTGGCCATCCCCGATCCCCGCCGCAGAGGAAAAGGATCATTCGGGTCCCGCGCGTCCCTCTCGGGGGCACTTTAGCCGATGTCGTTTGAGATGTGATGTAAAAAATGTAGAGACATTCAGAGTCGCCAGTCTATTTTACTCAAAACAGACAAAAGAAAAAGGGGAAGCCACCCCTAAGGATGGAATCTAAAGACATACTGGTGCGTGCAAAACCAAAATGATTCGAGAAGGGTTCGGAGGCTTAGTTACGAAATGGGAAGGTGTTAGGCACTCATTCCGCCATTTCGATCTCTCATGGATATTTGCTATTATTCTTTATGTTTCCCCCCGTGATATGTGTGCATGTGTATATATAAAATGGAGGTAGGAATTCTCAACTTGTATCATGGAAAAGATAAAGCGAGTCATCCGTAGGAAGATATAAGAATAATATTAGAAAAATAAGATTTACGCGATCACCCCTACGTTGATCGTTATAATGGAACGATAACGCATACGGAGTAATACGTCACTAAGATCAAGTATATATAATATAAGGAAAATGGATTTAGAGAAGATAGAAAAAGAGAGAAAAAATGAGAAAAAGGACTCGAGTCTCGGGTTTTACTCTGAGATGCCTATGTAGCCTATAAAGGCATCAAAGTCCACATAGTTCGCATACAAAATAAGGGGTGGGGTTTATCCCATAAATCAAAATTGGGATCTCTTATTTGTGAGTGTGTGTGTTTGTGTAGAAAAAGTGTTTTAGTTGTAAGAAAATTGTGGAAAGAGTGTGAGAATCCCTACTTGGAATTTATGAGCAAAACCTCTTTTTCTTGTTTTTTGGGTTTTTATTTATATGAAAATATGAGGTGTGAAATAATACTAAATAAAAAGTATATTTTGGATGTATGAGATGAGATAATAAAAGTGCTAAGTAAGAAAACAAGTTATTGGGAATTTAAGAGAAGTTATGAGAGAGTTTGAGAAATTTGGACCTTCTTGAAGATCTTGAGCTTGATCTTGAATGTTAGAGAGAATCCCTTGCACTTGAATGATGATGGAGAGTGGTTAATTCACCAAATTTGATGAAAAGGATGATGAAAAGTGGAAGTAAAAAAGGGATTTGGAAAATGAAATCACGCTGCCTTCGAGAGAGGTTTTTGGGATTTACTGAGAGAGATTTTTATCAGATCTGGGCTCTCCATGAAAATGAGGTGAAGGCCTCCTTTTATAGGCTCAGGTCACTACCGATCGGCATAGACCTCTTCCTGCCTATCGGCACCTACCGATAGGTTGGGTCTAGAACCTGCCATTTGGTAGTGCGCTTCACGCTTTTTTGGAAAATCGTCCGCCGAGGGCAAACCGTTGGTCAGAATCGGGCATGAGGCATACCGTTGGAAAGGTAATTCAGATACATTTGAAAGTCCTTTGGACCGCTCCTAGGTTTAGGAGTTGACTTTGGGTCAAATATGGCTTGGAAGCATTTGTCGGTCCATTAGACGAGGAATCATTCGGACGCAAACGGATCGTTTGTCCGCATGGTAAGTCCGAATCGCTCACAAGGCAGACCATTGGAAAAGTGAGGAGATGTACTTCGACATTCCAAAGAGTTTGACCTGGTTTGGAGAGTTGACTTTGGTCAATTGGGCCCGAGAAGCGTTCGTTGACCTCTCGGGGTGAAACGGATCGTTCGTCCGTATGGAAAGTTAGAATTGCACACGGGATGGACCGTTGGAAAGGATATTCAGTGTCCTTTGCAGATGCATTCGGCCTCGGTCGAGCTGAAGGGTTGACATAGGTCAAACAGATCCCGGGAGAGCCCAGTGGCCTCTAGGTCAGGTTTCGGACGCAAACGGATCGTTCGTCCGCATGGTAAGTCGGAATCGCGCACGGGACAGACCGTTGGAAAGGGTATTCAGTGCCCTTCAAAGATTCATTAAGTCTTGGTCCAGACGAAGAGTTTGACTTTTGGGTCAAACAGAGCCCTTCAAAGTCAGTACTCCGGACATGACCTAGGTTTGTAGTGATGAGGGGAGGTACTAGGGGCCTAAGGAGAGTTAAGGGGGTAACAAAATGGGGTTTCTACACCCCCTCTACATTATTAACATTCTGTGGAGGGATTGGCAACATCCCTGTCTTCACGTAATTGTCGATGATTCTCCTTAGCGTGAAACAACTCTCTATTGGATGCTGGATCTTTCGATGAATCTGGAAATATTTGGGATCAGCCCTCGTTGCCGCATTGGGTTCCCCCACGAGAATGCCCTTTGGTTCATAGATCGTTCCTACTTGGACCATTACATTGTAACAACTGACAGCCTCCTCCACTGTACAAGGTAATGATGGTGGATCCTCCCTGTCTCTTCCAAACTTCCTCTTATTGTCCTTCTTTGGCGCCTTGCCCCCATCTGCTCCCTCGGTGTACCCTACCTATGGGGGCTTAGACCTCCCCCCCACAGGTTGTATCGGCTACCTAAAAATCATGGTCACCACCACTGGATTGGGTCGTACTACCAAGGAGATATTTCTTGATGCTTTTAAGAATGCCAAAAAATCCCCCTCGCGCATTTCATTAAAGAGATGACAAATGTACTCAGGAATCAGCCCCTCCACACAGATCTGCAATAACTTGGATTCTTTGGCCTCCTCCCTCACATCGAGGGACCTTTCCCTGAACCTTCGAACGTACGCCACCACTTCTTCCCTGGGTCGTTACTTCTCCCTCCCCAGTTGGGTCAAAGTAAACTCAACTTCCACTAGAAAGAACTTTTGGACGAATAAAACATGCATCTCCTCCCATGTAAAAATGCTCTTGGGAACCAAATGAGAATACCAGATATATGCTTTACCGATTAAGGATTTAGAAAACTCCCTCAACGTGAGTTTATTATTATTACAATGCACCCGCAAGTGTTCAACGAAGCGCTTAATGTGCTCCCTCATGTTTCCACCTTTTCCTGTGTATTTTAAAAAAATAGGAGGAATGTAATCTTTTGGATAGGGCTCATCGTTGTATTCCTAGGGGTAAGGTGTTCAAAAGTCATCACAAACCGAAGCTACCTCACCAACAGATTGCGAGGAGGCTTTCTTGAACTTTATCCTCTCTTTCTAAATATCCTTCCTCATTTCCTCCATGGGCGATGCTACAGGGGCAACAACCAACGGGACCATAGGTTGAGTGCCCATTACAAATAGATCAATCATCATAGTTGGATCCATTGATACTCCCAAGGTTCCAACTAATGGATTCACAATAGAGGGTATACTTGCTGGGACTGTTCCCATTACGCCTGCACTTGGTGGGGCCGTTGGGGCTGCCCCTGGTGTTGCTAAGGAGTTGGCTTCAAATCCTCCTAACACCATTGAAGCTAGCAGAGTTTGCAAAAACTCATAAAACTTATTCATAAGGAATGCCACTTGGGCTGGTCCCAACCCAGCACTCGTGGAAGCTTGTGTTATCCCTGGAACCCCTTTCGTCGCCTGAATGGGAGTTACCTCTATTCGAGGGGCCCCGTCCCTTAGATCCTCCAATTCTTTCGCTACGTGTTCTTCATTGTGTTGAATGTCATCAAAGTTGATCCTTCGATTAACGTTATATTGTTCCATACTCCTTACTCAGAAGAATTCCTCCTAGTAGAGTCGCCAAATGTAAGAGGGTAGTTTAGATAAGATGGATGTCTAACCTCTTTTTGAGTACAGTAATGACAAGTTAAATTGCAACACTATTGATTAATCACAGTAATACAAACACGACTCAATGAAGATAGACTCAGTTTGAACTCACAAATCTCTCGTGTATAACTCAGAAGGTAGTAATGAACTTAAAAGTAACTAGCTAGAGATAGAGAGAGAGAGAGAGAGAGATAGAGAGAGAGAGAAGTAAGCACCCTAGATACACCTTGGCAGGCAGTCAAACACACCAACCACCCTCAAGAATCTCTATCAAGTATTAAAAGCTTCGTAGTAAATGATAATGGTGGGTGAATAATCTCCCTGGTTTGTAATAACTCTCTCTGATGTATAATATCTCTAGTAATAACTTTTGAACTCTCAAAAAGATCATCCTCTCCGCAGAGGTGGTTGGGGTCCTTAAATAGCCTCCCACACCACCCCCGAGGCAACTCTGCCATTAATGCCTGTGAAAGACATCCCTCATACTTTATGTCACAAACATTAAATACCTGATGCACTAGTTATCTCCATGTCATAAACATTAAATGTCAAAACATGCCTTTTGCCTAACCACTGTGTGTCAGGGGCTCTTATCACAGAGGTGGCTCACCAACTATCTGACAGCCCCAAATACCACGGTGGTTTACTCAAGTGTAGGTCTGAAATTTCTTAAACGGTTAGTGACATAAGATAAAGTGGATGTGACATTAAGTACAAGGTTATTTGTCTCACAAATCAACGCCCGATGGAACTCAAGGCTGCTCCCCCTGAGGTTCCACGATCAGGGTCGTTCGGTGTTTTACCAAGTGTATCTAAGATGGTCAGGACAAGCCCCAACGATACCTCACTTCTCAATCCTCCAAACCAAGTCCCTCCAAAGTTCCCACGGGGAGATCGTTCGATAGAGCATGAAATCTCTCCCAAGCCCTGCCAAGTCTGGTCTCTCGCGAGTACCGTTCGACCTCACACATAATCATTATTCTTGTTACATCATTATAATCATTATAGCTAATATTCAGTACAAAAAAAGTTACAATATGGCTAAGTAACACAAAAATCTAAAATATGAGTTGCCAATCTAAGCTGCCTCGCTGAGATGCTATGCTGAGATGCCACACTGAGTTTCCACGCTTGAGCTACCTTACTGAGTTGCCACGATGCCTTAACCCCAGATACTATTGTAAATAGGGGAGTTATCCCCAATCTCAGGATTACCTTCCATATATATACAAGTGTAATAAGTGGAGGTGTGTGCTAGTGACACCTAAGCATAGATATTCTAAGTGGTGTGTGCGACATATGGATATAAGTGATCCTACGTGTAAGTAGTGTTAAGTGTACATGGAGACTATCTACAAGTGTGTGAGGAGTGATATACATATGAGGTAGATATATGTAAGAAATAATAGAGGAGAAAAAAGGAACATACAGGTAGGTGCATATGCACACAAGTATAAAATGATAACACCCACGTAAACAGAGTTTAGCCCTATTAATAAAAGTCCCCAATGGAGCCACCACTATTGCCATCCCTTATTTGGCTCTTTCCTCTCATCTCGGAGGTTCTCGATGCTTGCGCGCGCGCACTTGAAAATAGAGAGAAGGTCTCGCTCCCTTTTTATAGTAGCACTTCGGCCATCATCGATGTGGGGTAATGTAAAGAGATGGAGTAACCAGTCTATTTTGCACAAAATAGGGAAAAGAACATGTCGCCGCCTCAAGAAAGCAACATCAACAATAAACTGATACTTATGAAATCAATAGTTCAGAGGTTTGGGGGATAAGTTACGAAATTGGAAGGTGTGTATATAGATGGATATCAAAATCTCTCAACTCATATCATGGAAAAGATAGAGTGAGGTCACCCAAAGGAATATTCCCAAAAATAACAATTAGAAAATATGATGTATGCGCTTATCGAGATATTGAATGTTATAAAGGAACGATAATATTTGTTGGATAAGACACGCAAGTATCAACCATAAGCATGATATATATGAATAATATATAGATAAAATAGGGGAATGATGAAAATAGGAAAAGAGGAAAATTGGATTCGAGTCTCGGGTTTTAGCCCTAAAAGCCTACGTAGCATATAAAGGCATCAAAGTCCACGTAGTTCGCATATGGAACAAGGGTGAGGTTTATCCCATAGATTGAAATGGGAGTTTATTATATGTGTGTATATAGAAAAGATATTTTTAGTTTTGAGAAAATATGGTGAATAATCCCATTGACAGTTATAGGCGTAACCCTCTCTTTATTTATTTTTTCTTTATAGAAAATAAAGTATGTGTAAAATATCTAATAAAGGATGAGATGTTAAAGTATATGATCTAAAATAAAATCTAAATTGAGAATTTATGTAACTAATGCGAATATAAGGTAATTTAGAAAGCAAAATATATATTTGAACCTTCTTTAGAGAATTGAGGCTTGATATTGATCCTTGATGAGATCCCTTGCAAGTTGAGATGAATGTTGGATGAGAGAGAAGGAGATTTTTATAAATTAGGTATGAAAATAATGGTAATGAAAGATATAAAGGAAATTCACACAAGATTGCAAGAGAATGTTAATCAGATTACTGATATTGTTGAATCTGAGGGGTGACTTGTATGTGAGATCATACACTCGTTTTATAGGGTAGGGGGACTGTCGATCGACACCCCTAGCCCTGCTAAGAGGCAGGTGACCCTAGATAAACTACCGATTGGCAGGGAAATGGACCTATCATAGAAAGAAATTCATAAACCAAAATCTTTCATGGGACATATAGTTAGAAAGGTAATTCAAAGACCTTCAAGAGTCCTTTGGGCCTCTCCCGGGTCCAGAAGTTGACTTTATGTCAAATGATGCTCGGAAGCGCTCGTTGATCCTTTGGCCAGGAGATCGTCAGACGGTAATGGATCGTTCATTCAAATCGTAAGTTAGAATCATGCACGGGGGAAGACAAATGTAAAGGTTACATGATGTAAGTTGACGTTCCAAAAAGCTTCACACGAGTTAGGAAGTTGACTTTGGTCAAACGGGGCCCGAAAGCACTCGGTGACCTTTCAGAGTAAAATGAGTTATTCGTCCATATTGTAAGACTGATTTGTGCACTTGGTGGACTATTGGAAAGGGTATTCAATGCCATTATAAGATTCATTTAATCTCGTTTGACATGAAGAGTTAATTTTTTTCAAATAGAGCCCGAGAGTGATCAGTGGCCTCCAGATCAGTTTTTAGGAGAAGACAAATCATTCATCCAAATGGTTATTCAGTTTCATGCATAGGGAAGACCATTAGAAAGGGGTTTTAGTTACCTTAGAAGATCTATTGAGCTTTCTCTCTGATGATGGAGTTAATTAGGATGAAAGTGGGGCTCGAGAGCACCTGGTGGCTTTTAGATGCGTTTTAAATAGTAAAATTGTTCATTGGTGCACGGGGAGAAATGTTAGAAAGGGGATTCAGAGACCTTCAAAGATTTATTGAGATTTATCTCTGATGATAGAGTTAACCAGAGTCAAACGAGGCTCGAAAGTGACCGATTGCCTACAGATCGGTACTCGGAGTATGACTTAGGATTTGTAGTGAATGTGAGAGGTGTTAGGGACCTAAGGAGAGACTTACGGGGTCCTAGAATGTGTTCTCTACAGGGTTGTCTTGGAAGTGTTTTTTTTAAGCTATTAAGGAATATCCCCATCCCAGTGGCCTCTTTCCTCTTTCTTGAGCACTTTGTTGCATTAGGGTTAACAGTTGTAGCCTTTTATTTTAAGCATATCAGCTGGGTCAGTATTGTTCTCTAGACGATTTGCAAATTGAAAAATCAACAACTAGTAGTATCGATTAATATTAAGTGTAACAATAATAAAAGTTAGAAAAACTTCAAACTACAAGGAATCTTACAAAGATACTCTAATAGGGTCAATCCCATTCCAACAAATCTAAGGATCTCATGCTTTATTAGCTCCTAAAAAATAATAAGACCATTAGATCCCTTGAGTTAGTTAATTCTCTTCCTATTATTTTAGCTCAACCTGGGGTTAACTTTAGTCGAGACAATAATTTTTTCCCACTTATGGAGCACCTTGATTTCCCTATGAACTAGTGACTCATCGGTCCTAAACTCCCCAAAGCTCGAGATAAAGAAATACAGAGACTTCTCATCTTTATTGGAATGAAGTCTGATTCACATGTAGAAGCTTTCAGACTGGTTTTTGGGCGACAAAGTGGTAATAACAAGGGTTGAACTTTGTTGTGATAGTCTAATAGCATGCTTGGAAGACATTTGGGGGTAAATACTCCTTGTAGGAAAGGTTCTAAAGAATGAATGACCACATAATAATACTTCAAGTGTTAGGGCTAATTTGGTGGGGGCAACACCGATAGCAAAAAGAATCCCCCTAATTACTGCCCCAAAGGGATGGCAAATGCCTAGTTTTAACAGTTTCTCATAGATGGAAATCTCTTCATTGGTACTAAGGTCTAGGCCATATTATCCTTAATCGGGACTCTCATATGTATTGTGGGGTCAATACCTTACAAGTATCGCTACATATTAAGATCATTATCTTTGACATCACTCTTGTAAGATGAGGGAACATTTGTGTCAACCTCAAAAACCTCCTCATCTTCATCCTCAATAACATGAGCCTTTCCACATTGGTCTTAGACTAAAACTTTGCCTTAGTCATATAAGTTAAGGGTTGGGACATCTTAGAGTGTGGAGGAATGTTATCTCCAGTCTTGTTGTCAGAAATATCGTAGATTAGGGGCTCAAAATCCCCATACTGACGAGACGAGGAACTAGAATAGCCCATATTGATTGATTGAGGAAAGTATGATGTCTCAGCCATGCTAAGATGGGCAACTATCAGCCTCATGGCCTCATGAAAGGAATCATATGAATTGGAGTTTGTTGTGTCTACATAATTGTTCAAGTGCTCACACGGGCTATAAGTACTGGAAAACGACATAGTGTCATTACTAATGATAACATCACTGGTAGAATTAACTTTAAGTGTAGTGTCTTAGTAGGGAAGGTTGATCAGAAAAAAAAGGAGGAGCACTATTACTAGAATTGTCGGAGAGCTCTCTACGTTAAGATTGTTCTCGGCCTCTTTCCTCTATGTGTGGACGCGATCGTGAAGGCTACGTAACTCTACCCAAATCTCATATAAACGTTGGTACATTATCAAACTTCTACTTAAAAGGGTTTTTATGGTTGGGAGGATCAAATAGGGAAAATGAATCAATTTTTTAGAAAGAACAATTAAGAACACTAAACCCAAAAACTGACTGCCTAAACCTAAAAAGTCACTAAAAATGTTGAATTTCACCACACCTTGATGGAAAACCCTAATTACTAAGGAGAGACCTAAAATACCACCACCAAAACATAGAATTGCTCAAATCAACACCATAAAACCACCACAGAAGGTTGAGTACGACCTAGAAAAAATGTAGAAAAAATACGAAATGGAGAAATAACTGAAACAACAATGAAAAGATGGAAGAAGTGGAGATAGGTACCTAGAAGAGAAAGCTGATGACTTAAGAATGATGGGACATACCGAAGAAGAAGATTAAAGAAGTATAAAAGGGGAAAATGCTAGAGAGAGAAAGAGGATATGTGTTTGCTCTAGTTTTGAAGTTTGGAGAAATGTCAAAGTGAGAAAAGACGCCCGCCCAAACCAAACTTCAATATTAAAATGGGTAATGATTTTACACGATTTCCAGGGCCCAGAATGGCGTGAAGGTTGCACGCATGTGCTAGATGAGCCTTGGAAATCATAGAAAATATTTTCAAATCACATCGCCTCTTATGCCACTAAGGCACTATCGATAACTAGCTAATATCTCATAGTGGGATGTGACCCGAGAGCACATGGAGGAGACTTGATCGTTATGTCAGGTGAACTGACCATGCTAGACCCAAAGTACGACTGACAACTAATAGATATCTGGGCCACCAAAGTCATGATCTACATGTCATACATCTGGGCTAAACAGGACTCTAAGAAGAGTCATGGGGAAGCAGATTAGGACCAAGGTTAAACCTCATCCTCCTACTGACACTGAAGACTAATGTTTAGGGGTAATTTATATACATAAGTGTAATCTCGTCAAGAGGGCATCCAAATAACTGACCACACCACAGACTCATCTTATAGGCTAGTCCAATCTTGATACCCATACCAGATATGTAAAGTGCGGCCTCAGGTGTGGTCTCGTATGGATAAAACTCTAACATCCTACCGGGCACTCTACTATTGTATCACAGAGGAAAGCAACTGTAACACCCCGTAATTTGACGATTTAGTATTTAATTATTTTGGGAGAAATAAAAATATTTAAATTGGAGGAACTTAAATTTATGATTTGGAGAATTTATAAGACTGAGAAGAATTATTCATAATTGGCGACTTTAAGTTAAATTGTTCGAATTTAAAGTGTGTCGCACTTTGAGGTTAAAATTGGATAGCATTAAAAAGTATTTCGGATGGCAATTCTGAGTACGCTGTTGAGTCCAGATGGGTCGAGATAGTCAGAAAAGAGTGTCCGGGGGTAGTAATTGGGTCTCGGGGTATTTTGGGCATAGTCGGGCCCACACGGGGTGATTCGGGCCATTTTAAATTAGGCCCATGTGGCAAAAACGGGATTAAGGGTTTTAAGACTAATTGGGGAAGTGTTGAACGGCAGTCAACACAACTCTAAACCTAGGGTTTGAGAGAGACACAGAGGAAAACAAATCAAGAGACAATTGGGGATTTTTGGAGCCAAATTAAGGGACTAATTGGGGTGTTCTTCGGCAACACCTTAACTACACCAACCGATCAGACCCTACGAATGATTTCAGGCAAGTGGTTAACTGTTGTAGTCCTTAAATTGATGATAATCAATTCATATCATAGTATTTGTATGTGAAAATTCGTTTTGGGTGTGTAGCCATAATTAAATTGGGTTTTTCTGAAAGTAAAGTAATGGTTGGATTTGATTACTCAAAGGATGTTAAGTAATGATTTGGGACTGTTAAGGTTGAACTGTAGGGTGGATTATAGTAGGTATTAGTATTTAAATTGATTGAGAAAGATGAGGTTGATTTCAGTAAAAATGAAACCCGGATGAAAAACCCAAATCTGATATACTTAAGGTTATGTATAAATTTGATGAAGGATTAAGGTCTCTAGGGTGTTTAGAACCTTTTCTTGCGTGGAAATAATGTTGGTTGTGATCTTGGTAAGAGTTTGGGAATAAATAAAAGCTTAAGGTTTCGTCCATGCCCGAACATAGGCTGGAGAAGACGATTTCTGGAACGATCGATCGATCGACCAAGGGGGTTCGATCGATCGATGATGCAGAAATTTTGGTAGTCATGCCAATTTTAATTACACGGGAGATGTTTATTGAAAAAGGGTCTTGGGCTGATTTAAATGATGAAAATTGAATAGGGGTATGAAACTTAGTAATTATAAGTAATTATAATTGGGAAATTTGGGAGAGATAAATGTATGACACATTATGGACGAAAATTTGGGAATGAAATTCTGAGATTTAAAAATGGACCAAGTGAGCCAGTTCGGGTAGGTTGGGTAAGTGACACCAAAGTATTAAATTAATTATTGAGAGAATAAATTAATTTGGAGTCAGAATATAAACTCGGAAAAAATTAAGTTATGGACCAAGTGAGCAAGTCCGGGGATAATGGTTGGGTGACACCAAGTATTAAATTAATGATTGTGTTAATTAATTAAATTAAGGTCGGACCATAGACTCGGATTAGTATTAATTAATTAATGTGTAAATTAATTAAATTAGAGTCGGACTATAGACTCGGATTAGTATTAATTAATGAATGTGTAAATGAACTAAATTAGAGTCAAACTATAGACTCGGATTAGTATTAATTAATTAATGTGTAAATTAATTAAATTAGAGTCAGACTATAGACTCGGATTAGTATTAATTAATTAATGTGTAAATTAATTAAATTAGAGTCGGACTATAGACTCGGATTAGTATTAATTAATTGAGGTGTGAATTAAATAAATTGGAGTCGGACCATAGACTCGGGGAGATGATAAATTTTTAAGTGAGAAAATTAATTAAGTTGAGTCAGGCCAAAGACTCAGGAAATTACAGGCTAGTGTTACGGGATTTTTCGTACAGGGTAAAGCCGGGGTTTATATTATATATATATGGTGTATTTACAGTATATTTACAGTATATATATATATATATATATATATATATATATATATATATATATATATATATATGTGTGTGTGTGTGTGTGTGTGTGTGTGTGTGTGTGTGTGCGCGTGTGTGTGTGTGTGTATTGTGTGTGCTATTAAATATCAGTGACTAGATATTTATTTAATTTATATACTCTAGTGCCATCAAGGGAGGTTGAGCAATGTGGGTCAATCCCCTAGCTTGAGGAGTAAGGTGAGTATATCCCCACGTCATAGCGTCCGACATATTGGTGAGGGATTTATCTCACTTTCAGGGAAGGAATATGACCGCCTCCACCACATTTATATTTTGGGCCAGGTTGGTGAGCGATTCCAACTTGAAAAACTAGGTTATGTATGCACACCTAGTGAGATAGCTTTTTAGAAGGAATCATCCGGTGAGGGTATACTCGGAGGAATGGTTGTGTATATATATGTGTGTGGATGTTGTGGTAAAGGTACGTATATAATGGTAGTAAATATTATATGCAGGTAATAGTACAATGTGTGATGTAATTGTTTTATATAACTTGTGATACAGTTATATGATTATTATTTAAAGGAATTAATTAAGTTAATTGGTGAGATAACTTGTAATTCATGAATAATTATACTCGGGATAGAATAGTATGTCAAGGGGAGGTTACACCAGGACTAGTTGGACAGGGTAGTACAACTAGGTGGGGTTAAGGTAACCGTTAGGTGTGCACATTAGTGGAGGGGTGAGAATGTCCTCAAGAGAGTGCGACACTAACTTAAATATGAAGCGCATTCATGCTTTTTAAATTACTGCAGTTAATTCACTTTCTAAATATTTTCAAAACTTTTTAGGTTCTAACCCTTGCTATAAAACTATTTTCAAAACCTTGTAGGTGTCCGACCACAGGGACGCGAGGATTCATATTATATTCCAGGGACACGGAGCTGCGCATATGTGTATGCTAGCAGGAGTTTTGATTAGACGCAACGTTCTTTCATTCTTAGAGTAGGAATCATTTATCAGTTCCACTTTTATTTAGAACATGTCGCCCAGACTTTCAGTTCAATTTTCAGATTTGTTTTATTTTGGTGTTGAATATTTCTATTGGATTATTTTACTTTGGTGACCGATGGTTTATTTGGCATGTAGTCATTATTTATTCGATTGATTTAATTCAGTTGTGTGAATGGATTATATTTATTTCCACATGTAGTAATTGGTTTAATTGATAAGATAAAAATTGGCACCAGCTTTTGGAATACTAGGTGGTTAGTCGGTTTTAAAAAGGTTTTCGATAGTGATGCTAAGGATGAACCAACTGGAATTCCTATTTTAATTTGGTATAGGACTGATCACCCGGTATTTTATTAGGGGGGCTGTCACATATGGTATCATGGCATCAGGTTCTAGTGTCCTTAGGATCTGTGCAGATTTTCACGTTTCAGCTTAGAATTCTTTGATGTGGAACCCTATCCTAGGATTGTTGTATTCTTATACGTATGCGCATTTACGTTCTTCAGCCAATTATTTTATATTTGAGGGTGAACTCATATGATTCAATTCTCATTTCAGATGCCGCCAAGGAGAGAGAGAGAGTAGCTAGGTAAGTAGGGGGAGGTGAGACTAGGGAGGCTCATCAGGAGCCAGAGTTATCATAGAAACTTCCAGAGATGATTTCGGCAGCACAGGTAACTGAATTAATGGCGCAGGCAGTTCAAGCAACGATGAACGCAATGGCAAGGTACTTTCCATAAGATCATCCACAGGCGTTAGTGGTGCCGGATGTTCATGTCCACTTGGGGTCGTCGGGGTAGCATCTAGTACGAGAGCTCTTTAAAATGGGCCATCCACCAGAGTTTCGAGGGGGTTCAGATGTGATGCTAGCGTGTTAGTGGAAGAGAGATATCCAGCGTCACCTACGCATGGTGGATTGCAATGAGGTGCAAAAGCAAATGCTAGCCACTTTTAAGTTAGTGGGAGCAACGCTATAGTGGTGGGAGTCGATCACCATAGTTGAGGAAAGGGATACATTGGCAATTGCAGAGTTTTGGGTGCGGTTCGACCGCAAGTATTTTCCTCCAGTAGTGGAGACCAAAATGAAGAGAAAATTTAGAGAGGTGACTGAAGGGGACAGTTTAGTGACCGATTACGAGGAAGAATTCACTCGTTTGGCAAATTTTGTACCGGATGAGGTAAGCGATGAAGAAAGAGAGAAGTCAAAGTTCATGGATGGGTTAGTCTAGAGGATCAGGCAACATTTGATTGGTAATCCCGCATTAGTAGCTTATACGGACGTTGTAAATGAAGCACTGCTGCACTACCAGGAATATCGCTTCCAAGTGAGAGGAAGTAAGAGGGGAGGGGAACCCATTCAGTCGGATAAAGCGGGAGGGAACAGTACCAGTGGGGTATCTCAGTAGCAGACAAGGGGACATTAGGGGCAGGATTCCTGGCAGGGGAATCAGGCCAAGTGATTTAGGTTTGGAGGCTATCGACAGGATGGCCAGGACTTTCGACAAGGCCAATAAGGAAAAGATCAGTGGTAGGGTGAATTTATTAGGAGGTGTTTCGTTTGTGGGGAAGTGGGACACATGAAGAGAGATTGTCCTCAGCGAGGAAGGGGTCAACTACAGGACGAGGTCCTGGATGTACAGCCACTATAACAAGTCATGGGTGCGTTCGGGTAGGGGGAAGCTGCTTAGGAACTCGAGGATCAGCCATTGCAGCTAGAGTATGGAGGTAATTATTTTTATCCTATGGGCATGGGGTATGTTTTGAGTGACAGTGAGGGTGTCACAATATAAGAATTATTTTCACTAGAGTTCGCGGGTAGGTCGATTTTAGTTGCTGCACGGGCTATAGCAGCCATATTACATATATTTTTGTGGGATAGTTGATTTCTTTAGTGTTAACCACGAGAGAGTGGGAGTATGCACATAGATGGGATTGGTATTATGCGAGGCGTTACTACTTTCAAGAATTATGGAAGTAGGGTAGAATTTTTTTATATCGGTTGGATAGCGATGGATTTGAACTATTGCGAATAATGGGGGAAAGTTTTGGTGTTCTCGACACCAGGGTATGAATGATTTTTAGGTATCAACTGAGAAGGAGTCTAGCCTTTATATATGCATGTATATATGTTGTATTGTGTGGTGCGATAGACACATAGTGAGGTCTTGTGTTCTTATATTTTATCCCGGTTAGTAGGGGTGTTTACTGAAGTGAATCAGGGTGGTTAGAATTATTTTTGAGCAGGGAGATATAGCTTGGGGTTTATTTTTCACAAGAACTAGTGATAGTAAGGGCGTAGTATTTTATATTGTCTTTTATAGCATAAGGGTAGGCGTGTATGCTTTTGTGTTAAGAGACGAGTGTTTGGGGGTACGTGCTATGGACTGAGGGTCTAACGGATCTCAACGATCGACAATGTTAGGTAATAGTGTATCGGGGGGTTCCTTATTTGGATTTTGCTTTGCGAGATGTCCAACGCATGAAACTTAGCGCAACGTTGGAAGTGGGGAGATGTTTAGTCGTTAGTACATGGGTTGGGTACCCCGGGTATTATTATTTATATATGTGATATGACCACGGATTCGACGTTATATTACAGGTCACGGCTAGCATAGTCAGGTAATTTCATGCATTAAAGCACAGGGATAAGGTGTATGGGCACCCGGGTTAATTAAGGCAACTTTTGTGCTGTCAAGCATGGGTAAGGGTGTATGGAAGCCTTGGTTAATTAAAATGAATATTTGCGTAATTTATAGTTAGAAATGGGAGAGATAGATATAGCGAGCTTAGAGGCACATGTCTAGAAAGTGATGTTCAAAGCTTGGAGCACTCGGCTCATCTTAATTTCGAGGACGAAATTCCTTTGTAAGGGGGGAAGTATGAACACCTCGTAATTTGAGGATTTAGTATTTAATTATTTTTGGGAGAAATAAAAATATTTAAATCGGAGGAACTTAAATTTATGATTTGGAGAATTTATAAGAGTGAAAAGAATTATTCATAATTGGAAACTTTAAGTTAAATTGTTCGAATTTAAAGTGTGTCGTATTTTGAGGTTAAAATTGGAGAGCATCATAAAGTATTTTAGATGGCAATTTTGAATGCGCAGTTGAGTCTGGATGGGTCGACATAGTCAGAAAAGAGAGCCCGGGGGTAGTAATTGGGTCTCGGGATATTTTGGGCATAGTCGAGCCCACACGGGGTGATTAGGGCCATTTTAAATTAGGCCCATGTGGCAAAAACGGGATTAAGGGTTTTAAGACAAATTGGGAAAGTGTTGAAAGGCAGTCAACACAACTCTAAACCTAGGGTTTGAGAGAGACACAGAGAAAAGTAAATCAAGAGTCAATTGGGGATTTTTGGAGCCAAATTAAGGGAGTAATTAGGGTGTTCCTCGGCAACACCTTAACTACACCAACGGATCAGACCCTACGAACGATTTCAGGCAAGTGGTTAACTGTTGTAGTTCTTAAATTGATGATAATCAATTCATATCATAGTATATGTATGTGAAAATTTGTTTTGGGTGTGTAGCCATAATTAAAATGGGTTTTTCTGAAAATAGAGTAATGGTTAGATTTAATTACTAAAAGGATGTTAGGTAATGATTTGGGACTGTTAAGGTGAATTGTAGGGTGGATTATAGTACGTATTAGTGTTTAAATTGATTGATAATGATGAGGTTGATTTCGATAAAAATGAAACCCGGATGAAAAACCCAAATATGATATACTTAAGGTTATGTATAAATTGATGATGGATTAAGGTCTCTAGGGTGTTTAGAACCTTTTCTTGCATGGAAATAATATTGGTTGTTATCTGGGAAAGAGTTTGGGAAGAAATAAAAACTTTAGGGTTCGTCCATGGCCGAACATAGGCTGGAGAAGATGATTTCTGGAACGATCGTTCGATCGACCCAAGGGGTTCGATCGATCGATGATGCATAATTTTTTGTAGTGACGCCAGTTTTAATTACACGAGAGATGTTTATTGAAAAATGGTCTTGGACTGATTTAAATGATGAAAATTGAATAGGGGTATGACTCTTGGTAATTATAAGTAAATATAATGGGAAATTTGGGAGAGATAAAGGTATGACACATTATGGACGCAAAATTTGGGAATGAAATTATGAGATTTAAAAATGGACCAAGTGAGCCAGTCCGGGTAGGTTAGGTAAGTGACACCAAAGTATTAAATTAATTATTGAGAGAATAAATTAATTTGGAGTCGGAATATAGACTCGAAAAATATTAAGTTATGGACCAAGTGAGCAAATCCGGGGATAATGATTGGGTGACACCAAGTATTAAATTAATAGTTGTGTTGATTAATTAAATTAGAGTCGGACCATAGACTCGGATTAGTATTAATTAATTAATGTGTAAATTAATTAAATTAGAGTCGGACTATAGACTCGGATTAGTATTAATTAATTAATGTGTAAATGAATTAAATTAGAGTCGGACTATAGACTCAGATTAGTATTAATTAATTAATGTGTAAATTAATTAAATTAGAGTCAGACTATAGACTTAGATTAGTATTATTTAATTAATGTGTAAATTAAGTAAATTAGAGTCGGACTATAGACTCAGATTAGTATTAATTAATTGAGGTGTGAATTAAATAAATTGGAGTCGGACCATAGACTCGGAGAGATGATAAATTATTAAGTGAGAAAATTAATTAAGTTGAGTCAGGCCAGAGACTCGGGAAATTGCAGGTTAGTGTTACGGGATTTTTAGTACACGGTAAAGCCGGGATTTATATTATATGTATATGGTGTAGTGATAGTATATATATATATAAAATAAAGTAGGAAATTTATGTATGTCATAAGATTAAAACATGATGTCATCTTAATGAGTTCTACATATACTTCTTATTTTACCCTTGACCATTTTTGTTTCCCCCTCTTTTTTTACACACAAATTTAATTTTCACTCTTACTCAAAATTCAAAAACAAGGGCTAACAAAGTATTTGACCCATCTGAATGTCTCAACACATGGGAAAAGACCCACTTTCCTCTCATTTACTCACGTCCCTCATTCTTGCACTTCAGCAACAAACCAAAAACCCTTCTTCAACCGCCGACGCCCTTATCTCTTCACCCCCGCTGCCGGCCTCAACTTTGCAACTCCTCAGCTGAGCTTCGCGTGAGGTCATAGCTGAAAGACTCGATCATTTTTAATGTCCAACTGGAACCAACAACAAGCAACCAACCAACTAAGTCTCTCTCCATGGATTCAACAACCCCCCCGAATCCGGCTTCCAAAACAGTTGCTTCTCATTTACAGCCAAACCCCATACTCATTTTTGTTTTGTTAACCCATACTCATTTTTGTTTTGTTATTACAAATAAAATCTTTATTTTTTCCTCACCTGTCTCTCTCACCATCATTTTTGTTTTGAAGACCGAGCTACTGTTTGGTAAATACGAGTTTGATTTTTTTGGACCTGTGTTTTGATTTTCTATTTTCCAGATCCAGCTATTATTGGTATATACATGCGTTTTTTGATGGTAAAATGTTTATTTTTATTTTACAGATCCAGCTATTTTGCAGATCCAGCAATTGTTGGTCTGTTTTGCAGATCCAATGTTTTAGGGTGTTCTATTTTGCACATCCACCTATTGTTGATTTTCTATTTTACAGATCCATCTATTGTTATACAGTAAGACAATGTGTTTAATAGGATTTATGGATTTTGAAATGTATAAGCATTTTTCAGATATGAAGATATCCTTTATTTATTTATTTTCATTTTTTCCTATTGTGTTTTTTAGACTTTTTTTTTCCTTTCTTTGTTTCAATATTATATTAGACAGTACACAATGATTTTTCACAATGCATTTTGATATAACTCAATTTGATATAACTATGTGTTTCTATATTCATATGACTCAATTGTGTGTTCACAATAAATTTTATGGTTGTCATTTGATAGAATTTGTCTTAGTTCTTTCTTAATCTAGATTTTTTAAAAAGGCCTTCTTACAATTTTTTCTACCTTATCTAAAATTATATTTGTTATTGTAGTCTTTCAAATGACACTTGGTTTTGGGGACCTCAATGAGGCATGGGTGTCGTTTGATGAAATGGAGGAGAGAGATGTTGTTTGTTGCAATGGAGGCAAGCAAACCTGCAAAGGGTAAAATTTTAGCTAGAAAACAGTTCCGAAGCAAGTGGAGATTTAAATGTTCTGAAATAAGATGGGTTTTAATTTACTTCATTATATGATTTTGTTTTAAGTTTAAATTTTGCAGAGTTTCAGTTGGCGGTTAAATGTTCAGGCATACATGTATTATGGTTTTTAAGGTAATCCAAGAACTAACAACCTGCACCTGATGACATGTTTGTATGGTGGTTTTTGATTACTTGAGGAGATGAGCTGATCACTGTTATCCCCTTATGAAAATGGGTGGTTGGGTACACTTTCCAGGCTTTTAATTTATTTTGCATTTATATTGTACTAAAAGTCATTAAACCACTTAATAATTTTTATTTGTTTTTGCTTTTGATTCTAATAAGACATCATCTAAATAAAATATTTTGCATTTGGTTTTACTTTTGATTCCTATAACACACCATCTAAATAATTTTTAATAATATGAACTATTTGGATTTAATTGAATCATGGTATTAAATTATCAAAGTAGTGCTTTGATAAGAGAATAGATGCTATTTTCTTTTGTCGTAAGATTTTTTTTAATGTGAAAAAATTCGTTTTTTTTTTAGATAAATTATCAAAATAGTATGGCCAAACTAGCTTACAACTACCTCAGTATTCATCCCATATTCATCCCACGTGTCTTGGGACCCAACCTAGCAGACAAGCAATGACAACATTGAAACTAAACAGCCGACCAACATTAAAAAGGTGTGGCTAGGATATCTTAGACCGTTGACGTGATATAGTTTTGTATAGGAACATAATAAAAGCTAAAGAATCTTCATAAATGAGATGACAAGTCTCTCAAATATTTAAAAGTTAAAAAAAATTCACTCAAAGCCTATAGGTCTAAAGCTCCTAATCTAAGAATAGTTCATGTGGTCTCCAAAGAAAGACAAAATCTTTGTTTAAAAATTTGACATGTTGTCTAAGAAACAAAAAATAGACATCATACCTAAGTAAATAATATTGTATATAGACATCATATATTCGTTCCTCCATACGAATTATTTTTTAAAAAAAATATATATTGTTCCAAATTAATTCTGAAATTTATTTTTTGAAAATGTTTAATAACTAAATTTTCAAATTAAAATTTTTGAACTTTTTTAAATATTCTTTTTGAATAAATAACAATTATTAACAATTTAAGCAAAGAACTTTAAATAATAATTATTAACAACTTAATTATTAATTGATTTATACTTTAGTGCTTACCTTATTTTTTTTATCAAATATGAACATGATCCAGTTAAAATGCAATACGATACGATTTTTTTTATCTAATAAAAATACAACTCAAATAAAAGTGATATGACACAAAAAAATTTTTTATCTTAAACGAACACGAAATCTTTTTTTAACCTAATACGAACAAAATCTAAGTAAAAGAGACACGAAATATTACTTTAATTTATTTACAAAAATAGACACACGACCGAATAAAAATGCAATACAATACGAAATCTTTTTGTTACGAAACGCAAATATGACCAAGTAAAAGCGATACAACATGATTTTTTTTCCAAACGCAAATAATATTTTTTTTTACCAAATACAAAAACAAATAAAAAGCAACACAATATGAAATCTTTTTTTTTATCAATATGGCCAAGTAAAAGCAACTCAACATGATTTTATTATTTTTTTTACCAAAAAAAAAACACGATCCAATGTGATGTGGTGTTGATGTTTTACTTCGATCGTGTTTGTGTTGGTGCTCGGAAAAAAAAATCGTGTTTGTATTTGGTAAAAAAAATTATTATTTGTGTTCGAAAAAAAGTCATGTTGTGTCGCTTTTACTAAGGTTCTTGAGTTTTAAAACAAAAGAAATTATTTATGTTCGAAAAAAAATCCAATATATGGTTCTTGAATTTTAAAATAAAAAAAGTGTAAAATTGCATTTTGATTAGATCGTGTTCATGTTAGATAAAAAAAAAAGATTTTGTGTCGTGTCGCGTTTATTTTGTATATAAACACCACACCACATTGGATAAAAGTATTTCATGTCTCTTTTACCTGGATTGTGTTCGTGTTAGATTCAAAAAATATTTCGTGTTCGTTTAAGACAAAAAAATAAAATTTCGTGTCATGTCACTTTTATTTGAGTTGTGTTTTTGTTAGATAAAAAATAATATTTCGTGTCGTGTCGTGTCGCATTTTAACCGGATTGTGTTCATATTTGGTAAAAGAAATAGGTAAAAAGTAAAGTATAAAAGTATTATATGTTTGTGTAAAAAAATAGATGGATAGATAAATAAAGCAAAATTTTCCCAAAATTTCTAAAGTAGTGTACATTTTTTTATTATAATATGTATAATTTTACAAAAAAATGTAGTTTGTTCAATACTTTCAAATTATTCGTCGCGCCTTCAGAAAAATTAATCACGATTGATACTACAATAAAAAAATTTTATGACATGACCACGATTGATATTTGGAATTTTTCCGTCGTGCCTTCAGGCACGGGCATACCCTAGTATATATATATATATATATATATATATATATATATATATATATATATATATATATGTGTGTGTGTGTGTGTGTGTGTGTGTGTGTGTGTGTATGTATTGTGTGTGCTATTAAATATCAGTGACTATATATTTATTTAATTTATACACTCTAGTGCTATCAAGGGAAGTTGCGCGATGTGGGTGAATCCCCTAGCTTGAGGAGTAGGGTGAGTACATCCCCAGGTCATAGCATCCAGCATATAGGTGAGGGATTTATCTCACTTTCAGGTACGAAATATGACCACCTCCACCACGTTTATATTTTGGGCCAGGTTGGTTAGGGATTCCAACTTGGGAAACTAGGTTATGTGAGCACACCTAGTGAGATAGCATTTTAGAGGGAATCATCCGGTGAGGGTATACTCGGAGGGATGGATGTGTATATATATATGTGTGGATGTTATGGTAAAGGTACGTATATAATGGTAGTAAATATTATATGCAGGTAATAGTACAATGTGTGATGTAATTGTTTTGTATAAGTTGTGATACAGTTATATGATTATTATTTAAATGAATTAATTAAGTTAATTGGTGAGATAACTTGTAATTAATGAATAATTATACTCAGGATAGAGTAGTAGGCAAGGGGAGGTTACACCAAGACTAGTTGGATTGGGTAGTACAACTAGGTGGGGTTAAGGTAACCGTTAGGTGTGCACATTAGTGGAGGGGTGAGAATGTCCTCAAGAGAGTGCGAAACTAACTTAAATATGAAGCGCATGCATGCTTTTTAAATTCCTGCAGTTAATTCACTTTCTAAATATTTTCAAAACGTTTTAGGTTATAACCCTTGCTATAAAACTATTTTCAAAACCTTTTAGGTGTCCAGCCACAAGGACGCCAGGATTGATATTCTACTCCAGGGACACGAAGCGGCGGCATATGTGGATGCTAGCAGGAGTTTGGATTAGACGCATCGTTCTTTCATTCCTAGATAGGAATCATTTATCAGTTCCAGTTTTATTTAGGGCATGTCGCCCAGACTTTCAGTTCAGTTTTCAGATTTGTTTTATTCCGTTATTGAATATTTTTATTGGATTATTTTACTTTGCTGACCGATGGTTTATTCAGCATATAGTCATTATTTATTCAGTTGATTAAATTCACTTGTGTGAATGAATTATATTTATTTACGCATGTACTAATTGGTTTAATTAATAAAATAAAAATTGGCACTAGCTTTTGGAATACTAGGTGGTTAGTAAGTTTTAAAATGGTTTTCAACAGTGATGCTAAGGATGAACCAACTAGGATTCATGTTTTAATTTGGTATAGGACTGATCACCCGGTATTTTATTAGGCGGGGTGTCACACCAACCGCATTCACATCAAAATGGGTATCGACTTCACTCATATCACAAGGTAGTAACCTCAAGACTAATATGGGTGTGTCTATAAGAAAATGACCATCCTTACTCGTCTTGACCTCTAGCATGGAACCAGGCACCCCATAGTCGTCCTGTTCGAGACCTCCAATGTCACTTTGGATGACACCTCCTACCTCTGATACGTTCTATAGGCATGGAAAGCATGATAAGGGAATTTTAGTTATTTTTACACCAAACCATCATTAGAGATGAAAAACCCACATGGTGGAATATTCTTCATGATGACCTTACTTTACGTACACATAGATGGCACTCTCTCATAGGCCACGATCTCAAATGGGTGTGGGACACATGCTGAGGGTGACACTATGCATCCCCCATCCTATATAAGGTGCAATATGTCTTCTTCACTTAAAATTAAATTCAAAAAACCCTATTGTTACTCAGTCAAACTTGTTCTAGAGAGAGAGAGAGAGAGATTGTGTATGTCTTCTGTGGACATTAGTGCAATATTATAGTCAAAATACTCTCATAATTGGTACAGTCGATGTAGGCCTACGACGAAACCACTTAAATACTTATATTCTTATCTATTTCTTTCATTTCTTATGTTAAATTGCTTGCTAATTATTATTTCATTACATTTGTGTGATACCTACATACAGGGTGAAACCATTGCATGATCTCAGTATCATCAGTAAGGGATTGGGGTATATTGTTGAGGTTTTAAAAAAATGGATCCAGTGGTGTTATGAAAAACACCAGCACAAATTATTAATGAAAAGAATAGAGTGAACAAAAATCAGGGTGACAATGGTATCATAACATATCTTCATGCAGCATTAATAGACACTATGCTAAAAATAAGGGTTAAGGTGATATCTAGGTAGAACTCACATGGCGGTGAAACTTTGGACCTAATTCTTTTAGACCAAGGTAATATTTATGCAAAGAGATCTGTTTGGGCATGTGATAAGGGATGAAGAAACACCAGTGACAGTGGAAGCATTGGATAAGTGGGTGAAAGAGCGTTGATAATCCCCGGGAGGGGAAAAAATCAAGAAGTTGAATAGATATTTGTATTTATTTATGTTTTCATTTAATATAGTGGCAGGGAGGATCCTTAATCATAAAAAATAAATTTTTACGGGGTCTTAATTTGACCAGACCGGTGGTATCCTCTAGGGGTTGTGCTAACAAAGTCAGTTCACTAGAGTACTTCTAGTTAAGTTTGATGGGTATTCCTCTTCATTTATGGGGGGAGTAAGTGTTTGAGGTGATTTGAGATATTGGAGGGTTTTTTTGGCAGTGGAAATTGAAACCAATGAGAAGTTGGAGCTTTGATGGGAAATATTAAAGGTGAGGAGGGTGCACATATTCGGTAGACAGTGAGCATTGATACGCGAGGGTCAGTTTATGCAGTTATGAAATGGGTTGAGAAGATGGTGATGTGAAGATTAAAGGACAAGTTGGTCGGCATTGGGTAGCAGGAGCTTATCGACGAAGGGGAAGAAGAGGGAAGAGGATGTTACAAACTCTTGAGGAGGAAGTGTTTGATAAAGAAGGATTTTCTCCTAAGGGAGAAGGCGATACGGCTAAAAACACTAAAGTCAAACCATGTATTAAGATCATGAGCAAGGAGATGTCTTATGTATAACATGATAAGGACAACGATTGTGAGGTTATTTTCAAGGATAAGGTTTATGGTTCAACGTTAGAGAGAAAGGCTCAAATTTAGTAAGTCACGTTAGGTCATAGTGGGCCTAGTCCTAGGGGAGGAAGGTTGCTAAATAAATTAAGCAAAATGAGTTAGGAATTTCAAATAGTGGAGGCCTCCCATTGTCATCCAACAAGTGCCCCGCCAAGAAAATATTAAAGGGAGTTAATTTAAATGAAATGGAGTGTTAAAAGGACTAGAGTGACTATTAAGAAAATGTTAATACCTTTTAGGAGGGATAATTGGGATTTTTCTTCAAAAATAATTCATCGCTTGTTTTTACCTCCAAAGTGAAGGAAACCTTGAGTGAGGAACAAGACATTGAAATGGGTGAGTTGGGAGGCAAAGTTGGCTTTAGTACCTGATAATCCAAATACTAGAACACAATCGTAGAAGTCTAACAATGTGGTCACTTCTTGGACTCATACATGCCACGACACCCTTAGGCCGCTGCCCATATTACCGCCATGGTCGCGGCTTGTTATGAGCCTCTCCAGCACTACAGATCCTGCCGCAGACTTAGCCAAATTTTCCAGCTATCCTACTTCTAGAATGATTCCCTATTTACACCACTTATACCCATGTCACGTGCCCCAAGTATGTGACATCACCTTTTTGCTTCTATAAAAAAGTGTAGACCTTAATATTTCAAGGAGGATTTTTTCTGTGAAGCCTTGCCCAAATTCCTACACACTCTCTCTCTAGAATATCCCAAACTAACTGGGCCATTACAGATCAAAACCCTCTACATACTTGTTATACAAGTTGCATCCCACCGTGTATAAAACTAAATTTCTCATGTATTCAACACTCTTAACCACGTGTATGCCTTTAACGACAAGTTAATCTTATTTTAATGATTGTACATAATGAGAGTAAGGCACCAAAGTGTATGTAGGATCGTTTTATAGCCTAACCTCTCTATATCTTCTATTATATCCCTTCATTTACTCACTTTATGGTTTTTATACTTGATATGATGGTTGAGAATGATCTAAGAATGATTTCAAGCATCATCATTTTGGCACACTCTGTGGGAACGAGGTATTTCACCAAGTTTCCTGTCAAACCGGTTTCATATATTTTATATATAAACATCCTAACGGGGTTGATTTTTTTTAGGTCTATTTTTTAGGTCTTTTGTTATGGACTTAGATCTATTTTCTTTACCCCTATGATGTTGCTATACCTAGTTAGTGTTGAAAAACTCAAAAGGCCTTGGCCTCATAAAGGCGGGTAACTAGGGATGCACTAGTCTTCATTTACCCTTATTTTTAGGAACCTTATTTCCCATTTTATTTCCCATATTCTAGGTTTTTGCTACCAAATTCATGATATTTTGCGTGTTGGGACTTTTTATGTCTTTGGTGGGCTCCTAGAAGACCTTTTTGGTTATGTTCTTGTGGGAGAAACCCAACTTTTGGGTTTTTTTAGCAAAACCTCACTATATCTTACTAGATGCCTGCATGATGACTGCCCGGAGGTTGCGTCCCCTATGTAGTAGCCTTGTCAATCTTTTTTTGTGTTTTGGTAAATTATTTAGACTATTTAAATTAAAGTATTCGGGACTGAAGATACCATGAAATGGTTAAAAAAACCCATAATGGACCTAACGGCTTGTAGGTCGGGTCATATATGAAAAAGGCTAGGCCAGGTTGTAAAGAAAACTAATGATTCAGTGAATGAAGTCCAGCTAGGTGATTTCCCTATGAACTGGAAAATGGTCCAAGATAGGCTACGATACCTTGTTTTGCTAACTTTTTAGTTACTTTATCGGTCGGAGTAAATATTTCGATGAAAGATCATTCAACGAAGCGCTTGCATGCTCAAATTGGGATTGGGTGGATGACTCCTTATGGAGTTCGCAGCTTCAGCCTTATGTGATTTATAGGTTATGGTTGCATACCCTTATGCTTTTAATGGCCACAATTTCCTGCTTTTATTCAAAAGGGGTGCAACTGGTTATTAGGAGGCTGCACACCTACATTCATACTTAGTTTTTATCTGCATACCATAGTCTTCTCACTGTGGTTTAGTTCATCTCAGAGTATATATATCTAAAGACTAAGATAGGAGAAGCTATGGAAGGAATCCTCGGACTTAACCATCAGCAGAATGAATATGTGGCCTAATTATGGAGTTACATTAACCATTTATATGATTGACATCCCTATCTATAAGGATAGAATAACATCTTAGGACAAACTATTTTAATGCTTGAGTCAATAACTTTCACTTCCCTATAAAAGGCTGCAGCCGGAGAAGATAAAGTTGTAGCCAGGGAATTGAAGAAAAGGAAAAAAAAAAGCTAAGGGAAAAAAAGACCTATGAGATATTCACACCGTTAGATTCCAGTCCATAGGATATCCTTGAGAGTATCAAGGAAGAAAAACTACTCAAGAGAGAAAGGTCCAAATGTTGTCAATTTCACTAGGACCATGGCCACACCATCAATCGACGCTTAGCTTTGAAGAATGAGATTGAAAGGCTCATATATCAAGGGATGCTCCATTAGTTCCTAAGGAATGTAGCCCCAAACTGAGACAGCTGCATGCCTGTCCCTCGCTTAAATATTTCTATTCAGTTCTCAAATATTTGCAAAAGTGAAATTAGTTATATTAAACTTTATATGTTTGTATTTTCAGAACAATCATATACTTCATATATATAGATGACTTTACCATCTTCAAGTTATTGCTCTATCATTTTTAAATATTTTGACATCTTCTTATCTTAACAAGTTTGTAGAAACCTAACATTTAATTATCCCTATGATTATAGCATATGGAAGAAGGAATCTATATAAGAGGGCGTGACGGCCTTAAGTGGCATTTAACACCCCTCGCATGGTGAGATTTTTTAGAGATTCGGTATGCTTCTATTAGCAGATTCGGGATGCTTCTACTAGCCTCAGGGGTCTCATAATACCCATCATTAGCCATCGAAGATTCGTGATGCTTCTATTAGCCACAGGGGCTCATAATACCCATCCAATGATAACTTGATAATAACCATCTATAGCTGTAGGTGGCTTGATAATAAAACCCACCCTAGGGAGGCTTGATAATGACCCATAACAAGAAAAAAATGCATGAAGTTAAGGAACGTGTGCCATGGATTCTAGTGTCCGTGGCAAGGGAAGTAATTCCTAAAATTCCAAAGCATACCAATATCGTTGCCACAAGAATTTTTCCAAGTAAATTGCAAGTTACTCGGAAGGGTGATTAGAAATCCTACTTTTGTTAATTGCGAAAAGAATTTACATACCTAAATCTCAATGCCTAAATCCCAATTCTAAAGAGTTACAACCAGATAAAGAAGGTGGGCCACGAACACTAGTGTCCATAGAAAGGGAAACAGTTCCCAATTGTCCACGATAATCCAAGGTCAAGGAACTAATACATATAGACACGGCCAAAAGTCCACATCCAGTTTTTTTGTCATTCATAAAGGCCATTACAACATAAGAAGACCATGATCATTAACTTAGAAAGATTGTTTTCGTACTAGCGGTGGAAGGCTTCTCTAAACATTACCACTAAAGTAAAAATGAAACACACAAGTCATTCAAAGGCAAAGTCCGCCAAAGATAAAGAAATGCAAACTCATATTATTTGTTCATTAAGTTCAATATATATATATAGATGTAGTAAAAAACAATTGTCACAATAAAAATAGCTGCGAAGGGCGAATATACAAAACCTTGGAAAGGAAAAATACAAGTGAAGAATTAAAAAATACTAATCAAGAGGAAACTTTTTCTTCTTCTTTATCCTCATCATTACCTTCCACGGAGGTCTCAGTTTCCCTTGACTCAGATGTTGCAGCCTCCTCATGTTGCTTCCTGGATAGCATCTTCATGATCTTCATCTCTTTAATGCAAGTCACATGCTCAGGATTGTTGAACCTCTAGGCATTGATGTTATCTTTAGCCTCCGAATAGTTCTTCGAAACCCTGGGCCTTAACTCTTCGTAGTCACGGATGTAATCCTTTTTATTGAGGAGAAAGAAGTCTTGAGAGGTATTGTAATGTTCTACTATGTTCTTAGCTCCCTTCTCCAAGGCAGCGGCGTGGGTGTCATCCTTTTGCTTGAGGGCTGCAGCTTGGTCATTATTATTCTTCTGAAGGTCCGAGGCATGCCACTAGATCAGGACTTCATTCTTCGATTGGACCTAATTAAACTTCTCTTAAAAGGCTTCAATGATCTCCAAGGCTTCCATAACTTGTTTGAAGTTATTCCAAACCTCCTTTTGGGCAGTGGCTTCAGGCCCAACCTTATTATCTACATCCAATTTATACGCCTAGAACTCAGCTTGAGAAGACTTTTTTCTCAACTCCAAAGCAGGAAGACCTGGCCCCATTCGAATGGGATTTATAGCCATCCTCCGTGGCCTGGTAGAGCATGTACAACCCTTCATACTTGGCCCTTTGGGCCATGGAATCCTCTTTATCCTAAAAGAACAAAGAAAAAATTAGCACAAGTATATGCAAAGTGTCGTGAAAAGGAAAAGAAACTAAGTATAACTTACCCTCAGTAGACTATGTAGAGCATATTCCTCCGGGTGCTCTGCATCCTCATCCACTAGGCGATGGTGGTTTTCAGTGTCCGTGGCATTCCTCATCTTAGAAACTGCGGTGGCAGTCGTCTCCCATGGAGATCTTGGTTCAGGCTTCCTCAAACGAGGTTGTAAACAGCCTTTTGCATCTCTTTTTGCCCTACTTTTTGGGGTGGGAAAGTTGGCATTAATTACTATTATGGTTCATAAAGGGGACCCAGTATTAAAAGTATAAATAGGGATAGAATTAACATGGTCTTGCCCCCCGAAATATGTAAGGACGGTCATGATAATATGTGGCCCTATACTATCTTCAAATTTTGGTGGGTAAGTAGTAACACCCATGTTTTCTTCATTTGAGGCCGCAAAAATCTTGCCAGGGGTGGCCTCATTCTCAGTTTGGGTTGCAGACACTTATTTAGCCTAAGGGGCAACCTCCTTGACTTCCTTCTTCCTCTTCTTGCTCCTCTTCTACAGAGGCTGATTCATGACTTGTATGGCATCATCCAACTCATCCGGTTAGGAAATGAGCAGTTTCCTATCGATTTCTTTCGCGAAGCCTCTTGAAAAAAGGAAAACAAGTTAGCATGCCAAGTTAAAATTTATTGTGTAAAAATAAAAAAAGAAAAGAAACTGTTGAAATTAAAGGATATAATAACTTCTGTGACAGTCATTGGGATATGATGTGTTGGGTAGTATCCCCACTTGAATAATGAACATAGAGTCACTATGTTTGTAAAGATCTTTTTCTTCTCCTCAATCACGACCACGGCCTTAATTCATTCCTTTTGCCTTTTTTAGGGAGTCAAATCGACAATAAATGTGGACAAAGGGTTAGTAAAGGACACATATAATGATAAAACTTAAATTAAAGGCTACAAAAAGTGAATAACTTAGAGGTAAAGAAAGGTTGAGGACATGATGTACCTTCTTTAAGAGGGCGACCCCATTTCCGTGGCACCTTACTTCTCTCCCCCTCTCATTCTTTTATGGGTGCATCTCCTAGCTATCCCCAAAGACAAAGAAGAAGTTGCCCTTCCAGTTTTTGATACTAGAGGACCTACCTTTAATCAACTATCTACCCCTCTTTAACATCCCCATGTATAAATACCATGTGTATTCAACATAGTTCTCTTTCGTCCTGTAGAAGTCAAAGAACTCCATAGGCGTAATTTTTTAAGGATTTCTTCCAAATGATGAGTGCAGCAAGGATGGCCCTCCATCCATTGGGATTAACTTGGGTTGGGGACAAGTCCAAGACACTTATAATTTGCCTTACAAGAACTGGTACAAGAAGCCACAACCTTGAAAAAACATGCAAGGAGAAACAAACTCCATTCTCTGGGACTGCGAAGTAGAGGGGAGATAAACTCCATTATATGGGATTACGAATCATGACCTCTTTTCTGTGGAGGGTAGTGTACAAATTGTTCCCTCTAGGAACACGCAGGACTTTGTAAGGGAAAATAACCATTCTTTGTCCATAATGCATTGATAGTGAAGGGCCACGAGATTCTGTCTATGTTCATAGGTCTCAACATCATTATTTCTAACCTCCGCGGTAAAAAATAGAAGTATGAGCAGCTAGCATAGCATTGTCTTCAGTTGAAAGATAGGTACTGGAGCGGGTATCCTCCTCCATCATGTTCGCATCCTCTTTTAGATCCCTATAGTTGGAAGAATCCACGGAGTTAGAATCAATTCTAACACAAGTTGGGTAATCCTTAAGTCTACAGGGCCCACTGGTCTTCAAATTTTTTATATAAATTAGTTCGGGAGGAGGAACACCAAAGTGTATCTTCCATAAATCCTCCAAATATTCCTAAGTGTTCTAATGCATAAGGCCATAAAAAGAATCCTATAAAAGTAGAAGGGCTGCGCATTTAGGTGCCACAACCATTATGATCATAAAAGGTAAAGGACTTTATTAAGTCCGTGATAGATTACAAAAACTTGAAAAAAAAGGAAAATAAATTTTAACTTGAAGCTCAAAGAGAAGCTGCAGCCAAATCCTACACAAAGTATTCTATAAGGCCGCAGAAGGTTAGTTCAATTGCACTAACAAGATGAAGCAAGAGGGAATTATGATTAATGTATAATTAAGAGAGAAGCCACAGAAATTTCAAAGTTTACCATCTGACCTCGGCCACAACTAAAAGGATTTGAAGTTGAAGTCTATGGCCGCAACTATCTAGTTAAACACCCTAAAGGGCCACGGCCAAGGGATAAATAGGTAAATAGTTTGATTTAGGGATTCCTAAGATCGAAGGCAAAAACCCTATATTTTTGTCCAAGAACAACAAGAACATCCTATGGGCATTCTTGGCAAAATAATTAAATCCAAATGGGGGATTAGTAGGAAACCTACTAAGAAAATTCCCTATATGAAAATCCTTAATGCAAATGGCCAAGAATTTTGTACCAAGTACTTCAACTGAGTTAATTTGATATCAAATTCTATTCCAATTCACAAATATGGCCAAAAGAAACAAACCCAATCCAAAGTCCTACATACCCAATTCACAAAAAAATTAGAAAGCAAAAGAGTTACCCCATAAAACTATATCAAAATTACATTTAGTTATTTGGTATGATTGGATCCTATTGAACATGAATTCTAATAGAGTTATGATATAATAAAGGAAGGACATGGGATTTAGAATCAAGGCAGAGCAAAAATTCATAAAAATAGGTGAAAACATGGATTGGTGTTGGAAAAGGCAGAAATTAAGTTCACCAACTGAGAAATGGAAAGAGCGATCGAAGAAAATGGAATATTTGTCTAAAAAACACCACAAACCATCGCCAAAGCCGCCACAGAAAACTGAGGATTATAACAAAAAATTATGAGGACAAAAATCTCTCAAGTATATTTGAAAGGGAGTGAGTCCATGACTAGGTCCCATTTATATAAGACGACGCTGGAATTCGAAACATCACAGGTTACAGGCCACGACCTCCCTCCACGTCCACAGTCTGAAGAACTATCTACAAGACATTGCGACAATGAGCATATGACACAACCGTATCACCAACTCATAACATCTTGGCACCTTGGCTTGGGGGCTTCCTTATATGCCCAATAGAATAGCACAACCCCGGAAGGCTAATAATGAGGCTGCTATATAGACTTAGACAGGTCACGACACCCTTAGACCACGAACCGTATTAAATACATGATCACTTCCTTAATAGGCCGCGATCACGGACCTCTCTAGAACTACAAATCGTGTCGTAAACTTACACAAAATAAGTCGGATGTCCTACTTTTAGATGGATTCCCTGTAAGGACATTTTTGTCCAACATACTTGTATATGTCATTAGCCGTAACACCGTTGCAAAGATTCAAAGTCCATTCATCATCAACGGAATCCGAAGATCAAAAGAAAGGAAGAATTCAGAAATCCAGTCATCCGGACCGGTCCGCTTGAAATTAAAACGAACCAATCCGTCTCTGACTACCCCGGACCGATCCTCCTTTATATAAAAAGAAACGATCCGCTGAGACCCGGACCGGACTGCCCCGGACCGATTCGCCATGAACTTTGAAGCCAGTGAGCCCCGAACCGAATGCGAATCGAATCAGCTTCAAATTAAAAGAACCGGTCCGCTATCGGACCGATCCGCCTAAGGCCCGGACCGGTCCTCCCTGGATAAACTCTGCCAAATCATGTAGCAGATTTTTTAGGGTTTAGACTCCTTATTTAAACCATGATCAGTAGTTGGTTTCGATAAGACTTTCCCACATTTTTCAGAGCATATCAACCCTAAAGTCTTCACCTATTGAGTCCTATGATTCTAGGTTTTTAGATTCACACATCTTCCATATCTATGTGAATCAAGTTTGGTAACCCAAGAACACCATTGCTGTTGTTCAACCCTTGTGAAGTGGACTGTTTCTTCCTCTTCATTGCAGCCCTACTGGAAAGGGATAATTCCAGCCGCAACTACAAAATCCGATACCTGAGGGTCATTCTTAGTCAAAAACTTGTATTTCAGTGTAATCCGATTGTAAGCCATTTCTCTTACAAATTATAGTGATATACAAATGGTTTTGCCCCTGTGGGGGATTTTTTCCTCAAATTATGTGTGTTTGAATAACTCTTGCATGATTTCATATTGTTTCAATCACACCTAGTTGCATGTTTAGGGTTTGTTTGGGTTAAAAGGTCTTTTAAATATAATTTGATCATTTGAACGCAAGCGCCGACTCTTTCAAATTGTTATCAGAGCAGGTTACGCTAATCAATCGCGTATTCCTATTTTCCGCAAAAATTTTTCTAAGATATCAATTTTCTAAAAAAATTGATTTTGGAAAAAGTGCGTGTTCAAATGGAGAAGTCATATTATAAAATGCCTATTTTTGACGGATCTAATTATGCCTACTGGAAAGCTCGTATGAAATCGATTTTAAAATCTATTGACAAGCGTGTTTGGTTGCTTTGCGAAAATGGTTGGACTCCTCCCACGGTCACTGTGAATAACATCACCACTTTAAAACCCGTGTCAGCCTGGACTGAAGATGATTATAAATTGTCCAATTTTAATTCCCGTGGTCTGAGTGCTATTTCTGGAGCTGTCTCTCCTGATGAGTTTTACCGAATTATGACGTGCACCACGTCTAAAGAGGCTTGGGATGTTTTGAAATTGACACATGAGGGTATGAACGCGGTTAAAGAATCAAAATTACAAAATTTGGCCACCCAATTTGAGACTATCACCATGTCTGAGTCCGAATGCTTTGATGATTTTTATGCATGATTGTCGGACATTGTTAACACATGTTTTAATTTTGGTGAAGTGATTGATAACACGCGTGTCGTTAAAAAGATTTTGAGATCTCTCCCAAAACGCTTTATTCCTAAAGTCACTGTTTTGAACTCTTTGGGAAATTTGAAATCACTTAAGTTGGAAGAACTTGTAGGAGATCTTCAAACCTATGAGATTGACATGTTTCCCAAAACCATTAAGGCTAAGGATAAAGGCATTGCTTTAAAGACTCATTTTAAGAAAAAGAAAGAAACCGTTTGTGAGTCAGATTCTGAGGGAGATTTTGATTTAATGATATGGCCTTGTTTGCGAAAAATTTTAAAAAATTTCTCAACATGAACAAAAATAATTCTTCCAATAAAATGAATTTTTTTGAGAAAAATAAAAAGAAAGGAAAGGCCAAAGAAAGTGGTGAGAGGGAAATAGAGAATAAATCCGATGAGGAGTGTGAGGAAGATTTTGAGAACGTCACTTGTTTTGAATGTGGGGGTAAGGGACATAAGTCATTTGAGTGTCCTACGTGGCTTAGAAAGAAAGGAAAGAATGTAGCTATGCCCGCCACACTTAGTGATAGTAGTGAAGGTGAGGGTGATGAGACTAGTGGTGAGAAGTTTGTAGCTTTTTCTAGTCGTGTGAGCACACCCACCTTGTCCCACAATAGTGCACACGAAAGTGATAGTGATGGTTTGAGCGCTTCAAGTGAGGGAGAAAGTGAGAGTGAAAGTGGAGATGAAAGTGAGCTCCAAAAAGCTTTTAGAGAGTTGTACACCGAGACCTTGAAAACAAAAAGGTACAATAGGGATTTAGTCGTCGGGTTTTAGATTTGAAGAAAGAAAAGGAGGTTTTGAGAAAGGAAAAGTGTGATTTGACCGACACGTTGTCTAGTCTGATGACACGTGTATCCCAACTCGAGAGTGATCTCGAACGTGTGAGGGTGGTCAAAGTCAAGTTTGAGAACGCACCTAAGAAGGTTGAAAAGGTGGTTCTTAAGGGTAAAGGTGAGAAGTTAGGAATAAGTCATGACGGTTCTTCTGCTTCCCAATTAGCACCCGAGCCGGTTCCCACTTTAGTGATAGTTTCACATGTGTCTCACCCTAACCCACCTAGGCGTCCCATTCCTATTAGGAAAGTGCGTCCTAGAGTTTTTGAGAGAGGTGTTCCTAGGCCTATTTATGTTTGCTCACATTGCAAGAGGAGAGGACACCTTAGGGAATTTTTCTTTAAGTTGGGGTATGTGTCACGTTTTTCTTCTACACGTGTTTCTGGCACACATGCACCCACACATGATACTTTACATGCTCCCGAAGAATACATGAGAGAGTTTGCACATTTAGGAGAGCAAGTTAAGTTTTTAGTCAAAACTTCACAAGAACTGATGGAGGTTTTTCATAAGTTGTCACCACCTTTGGAAAACCCCTCCGCACCTAATGATTGAGGTTTGACTTGTTTACTAGCATAAGGTGATTAGCATGATGTCATTGTTTCCCTATTGCTAGTATGTATCATTTTTGTTTATATTTTTGTTTTTGAAAAATTTTGAAAAATACAAAAAGATTTTATTTTGATAAAATTTTTGAAAAATCCAAAAGGATTTTTTTTCTTTTGTTTTGCACCTTTTATGGATGAGCATTTAAGATAGCCAAGTCACAACTTCATTTCATATATCCATGTGACTGTTTGGTAGAGATTTGAGACGCTACATCATTTCATCCATGTGCTTAACATTGATTGGAGTCCTTGAGATGTAATTAGTGATATCTTCCTACATGTTTGACTCCTATATCCTTTAATGCACACATGCACAGCTATATTTGATTATTGCACTTGTCTATCACATATTGTCTTGAGTGTTTCTATCTCAATTCCGTCTATACAATTTACAATATGCGATAAAACTAGACAAGATTGGATTGCATGTAAAAACCGTTTTGGTGAGACTGTGTGTATATTTTCATAACGGGGAGGGGCTGCGAAAGTTGATCCTATCCTTTGCGCAAAAGCCACCGTTAAAATGGACCTAAAAAATGGAGGATTTTTAATATCCGAGGTCCTAAGAGGTTAAAAGAGCCCGAAAAAATTGATAAGGCAATAAAAAGCAATTCATGCCAAATATGGGCCATTTAGGTTTCACCATCAATTCTCCAAAGTTTGAGAATTTAGTATTCCTCTATTCAAAATATAAATCTGAGGGAGTTTGGTTGGAGATTGAAAAACGGGTTTGCACTTCCTTGAAAGTCCTGAAAAAGCATGAAAATCGTTTTTGACGTTATTGGTGTAGAAATCACTTTGAGCTTTGATTTGTAGATTTAATATAGTCAACGTCTTATATTTCCAATATTTTACACCAAAGGAAGCATTTGAGTTCATTCATTAGGAATATCCAATATTCATCGTGCACATATGTCATGTTTGTATGCTTTGATTTTCCTATCGAATTGTGATCACACCCATTCTTTACGCTATCACCGACTTGGTTGTTTTATGTTCATTCATGGTGTCATTTTATGCCTTGTGTCACCCCGGTACTTGATTGCTTCATTTATTTCTCTCATTTGTCTATTTGGGGACATCATAAAAAGGGGGAGAATGAATTATCTGATTATGAGGGAGTTTTGAAATTCTGAGAATATCATCTTAAATTGATATATATGCTTATGTTTATCTCATTTTAAACTCGATACGTCACTTGGTATTTGCTTTGTCTCATGTGTGTAGGTACATCTTTTGATAATCCCATGTTGCACACCCTGATGAGAAAAGCGATGAGATTTCTGAAGATTCGAAGAACAAACGATGCAGCCTTAGTCATTTGTACCACTTTCAGTTTTTGGGTTCATGGAAGGGTAGATTTGTATAGGCATTGTGATTATAGATAATTCGGATTTTTTATTTTTGTTCCGGCATAGACATAGGGGGAGATTTGTAAGGACATTTTTGTCCAACATACTTGTATATGTCATTAGCCGTAACACCGTTGCAAAGATTCAAAGTCCATTCATCATCAACGGAATCCGAAGATCAAAAGAAAGGAAGAATTAAGAAATCCAGTCATCCGGACCGATCCGCTTGAAATTAAAACGAACCGATCCGCCTCTGACTACCCCAGACCGATCCGCCTTTATATAAAAAGAACCGATCCGCTGAGACCCGGACCGAACTCCCCCGGACCGATCCACCGTGCACTTTGAAGCCAGTGAGCCCTGAACCGAATGCGAACCGAATTAGCTTCAAATTAAAAGAACCGGTCCGCTATCGGACCAATCCGCCTAAGGCCCGGATTGGTTCGCCCTGGATAAACTCTGCCAGATCATGTAGCAGATTTTTTAGGGTTTTGACTCCTTATTTAAACCACGATCAGTAGTTGGTTTCGATAAGACTTTCCCACATTTTTCAGAGCATATCAACCCTCAAGTCTTCACCTATTGAGTCCTATGATTCTTGGTTTTTAGATTCACACATCTTCCATATCTATGTGAATCAAGTTTGGTAACCCAAGAACACCATTGCTGTTGTTCAACCCTTGTGAAGTGGACCGTTTCTTCCTCTTCATTGCAGCCCTACTGGAAAGGGATAATTCCAGACGCGACTACAGAATCCGATACCTGAGGGTAATTCTTAGTCAAAAACTTGTATTTCAGTGTAATCCAATTGTAAGCCGTTTCTCTTACAAATTATAGTGATATACAAATGGTTTTGCCCCCCTGTGGGGGATTTTTTCCTCAAATTATGTGTGTTTGAATAACTCTTGCATGATTTCATATTGTTTCAATCACACCTAGTTGCATGTTTAGGGTTTGTTTGGGTTAAAAGGTGTTTTAAATATAATTTGATCATTTGAACGCAAGCGCCAACTCTTTCATTCCCTATTTACACCAATTATATCCATGTCACGTGCCCTGAGAATTTGACATCACCTTTTGACTTCTATAAATAAAAGTGCTCACCTCACTATTTGGGGGTGGATTTTAGCAGCGAAGTTGTGGCCAAATCTCTACACACTTTCCCTCTCTCTCTCTAAAATCTCATAGACTACATGGGACATTACAGATCTCACCCCTCTGTATAATTTCTCTACAGCTGCATCCCACCATGTGCAAAACTATATTTCTCATGTACTCAACTCTCTTAACCTCTTGTATGCCTTTAACAGCAAACCAATCTTGTTCTTATAGTAGAATCACAATATATATTGTGTTATTTCCCTTTAATTATTGTATTCCTTTTATACTTGATATGATGCTTAACAAATGATCTAAACATGATTTCCAGTGTCATCAGTATCCCTTGTAAATTTTGTGAGTGCTGAGTATAAGGAGAGGATGAGACAATCTTTTCAGGTGGGGGAGACGAGTGGAGTGGGAGGGTAGGGTGAGCCTACACCCTCAATAACAACTGTTGATGTAAAAAATTAGATAGCTCTAATTATTCGATCACAGATAAATAAAATGAAACAAATATTTTTAAAGTGGTCCAGCCTTGTAAGAATGGCCTACGTCCACTGTTATGTTATTGCTGAGTGTTTGGGAATCCTCGAGTATATGTTCTCTCAAGAAATTTCGGTCCCTTTGAATGAGGGTGATACAAGGTATTTATAGCCCTTAGGCTGTACGTGAAAGGGTTGATACATTAAATGATAGACATATGAAATGGTAATACATTTAATGCAGCGTGTGTGTCAAGATGATAAACATTCAATGAATAATTGAACTCTTGATTATTTGGCAGTTAATGCTACGGCCGAGATGCAGTTCGGACCGCCTTAGTTGCTCATTGATCAGGAGTTCCTCGGAGCGCTAGTGTACTTCAGAGTGTTGAAGTTCCTCGGTGTATCCTCGTTGCTCGGAGAGAACATGAGTTGGTCGGGGAAATGAAAAGTCCTCGTTATTATTGTGCTAAGTAGATTGACACGTGTCTTCATATTATTCGTCCATATCAGCATATTAATTTTGGTATCAACAGATGCCCCCAATGTTTCATATTTCAAACTTTGAGGAGTATGGAACATTCTTTCTCGGTATATAGCGATATTAAATGACTTTCGTGGGTTTTAGGAGCCTTTTCTTCATATTTGAATTTATTTCAAATTCATAGAATCCGCCTTTTTCGAATTTTTATGAGTGCTTCGATCTTCGTGCATTTTTGTCCTTTTAGCCGCCGGTGGCGTATTAGTTTCTTTTGTGTAATCATTTCCTTCGCAGTTTCCCAAGGTAAAGTATTTAAACTTCTTAGGTAACCATATCGTCTTCTACCTTTTCCAATTTTCTGCATTCAAGCTTTCTATTCTCTCTCTCTCCCTTGTGCGTTCATCTTTTCCTTCGCTAGTTGTCAGCTCTTCCTTTTTCCTGTAAGATTCTCTTCTTTTCTTCTGTATTTCTTTTATTCACTATTGTTTATATTGTCGAGTCTATTGAGAAATTTCATTTCGATTTTTCCATTCCTTCCTAGGTAACTTTAGAGGTTCTTTCTGAGCCTTTAGATTATTTTTGATTGGCTGAGGGACACTGGTTCCCCAGTCTATTCATTGCTGAATGTGGATTTTCTTTTCCGCCAAATCCCTTATGCTTAGAGTTCTGTTAATAATTTGACGTTGTTCCTGCAAAAATAGCCCCCAATTCATGGAGAATAATTAATAGGGTGTATAAATTAAATCTAACTCATGGAACTCGTATAGGGATTCCTGAGATTATGTATTGCTATAGATGGGCTATTTTAGATAATGTTTATTACTTAAAAACTAGGTTTTTAAATAGGGCTCTTGTAGTTAACCTCCCTGATGCAAATAGAGATTATTTTGAACATGGGGTGGTGATTAAAAATTGGCAATATGCCCCCTTGGTTGGAGATGCAGTATACCATGGTCCTAAATGCCCCCCATATGGCAATGGGATAGGTTTATTCTCATTTTCCTTTACTTATGAAATTATGCTTTTATCATATTTGACAAAATGTATGACTGATATTTCATTATGTATTTATTTGCAGTTGATAGTAAAAGAAAAACTCCAAAAGAGTCAGAGGTTAATATTAAGCATCTGAAACTTATCTGGGGTTTGCATAAGAACGTTGCAGACGAGCACATCAGGTCTGCATCATATTTGCTGCAGTATAGGAGCTATACGACTTCTTATTCTGCTCGTCCTGTGATTAGATCTATTGAGCCAGCTTCAACTCCAGAGGATTCTTCTTCAGATTCTCACATCCCTTTAAGTCAAAAAATGGGCAAGAAAAGAGCTCCCCCTGATCTATTTGATGACACTACTTCTGCTGCTGAAGCCAAGAAAAGCAAAGTTGATGTCCCAGAGGGGACTAAGAAGGTGGATGTTGCGCCTTCCAAAGCTACCGAGAAGCCCCCAGTGGCTCCGAGCAAGAAAGTTGCTCCTGTGGAGATGACTGCTATCTCTCCGACCAAGAGCTCTTCCTTGGTTGAAATTGCTGAAGTTCCTTTGAGGAGATTGAGGAAATCATCCTCAGTCAATTTGGCTAAAAATGCCAATCTAACTGAAACCATCTCTTCTCTACTAGCTGGTGGTGTTGGTGTTCCAACCATCATTCCTCCGAGCTCTTCCATGAGCTCGGTAAAAACTTGGATCATACCCGAGGTCCAAGGAATTGATGAAAAGATTTCTAGGGATATGCTGACATCCCTTGCTACCCGTCACCTTGCTTCAGTAAATTTCTCACACTCTGAATTTCCTTTCTTTCTCTGAATACTTGTATTTTTGTACTGACCTATCACTTTTTCCTTTGTTTTGCTGGTGAATTGTTTTAACAATATCGTGAAGAAAGATGAAGCAATTAAATCTTCCAGCTCCTCGTCGGAGGTAGAGGATGCTCTGCTGGGTTTGACCCAATCCTTGAAAGATTCTCGTCAGCAGTATAGTGAAGACAAAGCTATTTGGGAGAAAAAGTTGTCTATAGTTGAAGCTGAGAAGGTGAAGTTGGCTGAGACCTCCAAGAGTTTGGAGAGTAAGGTGAAAATTTTAGAGATTGAGCATCAAAAATATGAGGACAAGATCAAGAACCTTGGAGAGCTTGAAGATAAGCTGAAGAAGGCAGAGGAAGAGTTGTCCGTCCTGCGAGATGTAAAGCGCCAAAAAGAAGAATTGGATGTGAAGTTAAAGACTGCCGAGGATATTCTATCCGAGAAGCTCTCCTCGGAGAAACTGAAAAGAAAGCTCGCAGTTAAAAAATCCTTCAGCTCTGGCTGGGATAAAGGATGGGACAAAGGGATTGCTGCGATGAAATCCCAAGTACAATACGGGAAGTTGAAATACTTCTGAGATGGCTGGGTAGCTGCCCTGCAGGAATTGAAGATCAAAGACGACTCTGGGCTATTCTAGCTACACCTCCCTGGTCCTCCCCCACCAATTGTAGAAGAAGAAGAAGATGAGCCTATCTTTGATGAATCTTCCATAGCCATAGGTGATCAAGTCCCTGCATCTCTACCTTCTGCCAACGAGGACATTTCTTCCATGCCTCCTCCTCCTGAGAAAATTTCAACTCCTGCTGATCAAGCTGCTGTTACCACCGAGCAACCAAGCTCCTCGTCCCAGCCTCCCGAGAAAGTCTTGGGAGACAAGGAAAAGGTGTGAAGTTGTTCGGTATCATTTCTATCTTTCATTATTTGTAATCAAACAATGTAATCTTTTTGTGATCTAATAAAATACATCTTTGTTCATCTCTGTTGTTGATGATTTGTTTTTGTTGACTGTTGTCTTCTTTTCATTATTAGTTTGTGGCTAGAATGGAACTGATATCTGCACATGATACAAAGCTGATACAGCAATGCCATGAATATTATAAAGATGGTCATACAAATTTGAGTGTATTAGAAATTGCTGACATCCTTGGCCATGATGCCTCAGAACAAGCAATTGAGGCTTATCGGTACTTGAAGGATTTACTTGACCAAGCTGTGGCCAACAACGTGGCCTACTATGACTTGATTGAGGAGCTTCATTATTCCTTAGAAGATTTACAACATCAACACAATGAATCAACTGCTTTGCTGCACAAGGAGTATGAAAATAGATATCAACAGCTCTCTTCAGAAGCCGGCCATAAAAAGATTCTTGCTGGATACGATGTTAGGGAGAGAACCCTAAAAGGTGAAGTTGAAGCCTGTAGGCAGATTGCTGAGTTGCTGGAACAAGAGAACAATAATTTGCAGAAAAAGTTGGCACAGTATGAGTCTGCAGCTTCATCTTCCACTGCTTTAATACCGGTTACCCATGAGGGTTTCTTGTTCTTAGAGGTTGAGAATGCCAAATTAAGGCAAGAGTTAGATACTCTGAGAAGATCTGGTATCTCCACTACTGCTCGAGGATGAGGAAGAGGGTCTCGTGGGCGAGGAAGAGCTGTTCAAAATGTTGTCGAGGAGCAAAATTCTCCACCTGCTCGGAGTCGATCAAGAGTTCTCAGCCGTAATGTTGAAGAATCTCGTACTCTGTCAACATTGGAAACTCAAGCATACCAATTGAACGCCAAAGATCAGGCTTTATCTGAAATGTCCAAGAGAAATCTATCTTTAGAAGATCAACTTACTGCAACGAAGTTTGCTTTGAATGATAAAGATGTTTTTGCCAGGAACCTTCACGAGCAACTAGAGAGAATAACTTTCCAATTTCACAAACAACCTCGTGAGTTTTGGATGGCAGGCTACAATGAAGCCCTTTGTCACTTGGATGCTCATCTTGAAAGTTACAATAACGAAGGTTATAAACAAGGATGGTTGAATGCCCTGGGTGTGTTAAAGTTAGAGCAGGGCCATTTCTTATGGGATTATCATGCTCCCGGGCTATTAGACTTGCCTGTACCACCTTATAAACTAGACATGGAGTGGATCCTAGCTCGTGCCATTCCTCGGAGTTTAATTTCAAAATACCTTGGCGACTATAGTCTTCATTCTCAGATTGAATTATCTCGTCCCGAGCATCTCTTGGATACACAATCTGTAATGAACGTCAGAATGCTCAGAGATATTAATTTCATTAATTCTCCTCTTTGCCTGGAGGATCCTCCTGCTGGCGAGGAGCCTGTTTCAAAAGCTAAAGGAAAGAAACCAATAGAATAGGGTTTTCAATGTAACAGTTAGCACATATATGTAGCTTGTAATTTATTTTGATTTTAATGAAAGACTTTCATTTTCTGTTTGAAAATCTTTATTATTATTGTTTTGTGTTTATCAAACATTTTTACATTTGTGCATATGTATCTGTCAAAAAGATAACAATATGGTGCTGTTCATCAACCAACTTAGTAATCAAAATTACAAGTATCAATGTTGTTCAATCACTTAATAATAAAGTAATGAGTATAAAATGATTAAAATGCTTCTAACCAACCAAGGTTGTTAAATTGTGTTTGTCGACCAACTACAGTTGATGGGTTTTTATCTCCAATCAACCATACTTGGTAAAAAAAAAAATTCATAAAATGTGTCCGACCAACCAAGGTTGATAATTTATCCTTGTCGACCAATTACAGCTTTGATCACCAACCAACTATACTTGGTTCAGTTTGGAATTCTTGTATTTTCTGGAATGATTTTACCTTCCGACCAATATAAATTGGCATATTTTGTTTCTTAATCGGCCAAAATTGGCATTTTTAAGATTGTTGTTCTTGCCCTCTTACCAACCGGAGTAGGCCATGGGTTTGAACTGTCGGGTTATTTCGAACTATCTTGTCCACAAGCTCTTTTACCAACCGAAGTTGATCACGCAAGTGTACACCTCCTAACCAAAGGAGTATATCATTTGTTCTCGCTATTTAACCAACCGAAGTTGATCACACTCAAACTATCAGGTTCTTTCGAACTATCTTGTCCACAAGCTCTTTTACCAACCAAAGTTGATCACGCAAGTGTACACCTCCTAACCAAAGGAGTATATCATTTGTTCTCGCTATTTTACCAACCGAAGTTGATCACGCTCGAACTATCAGGTTCTTTCGAACTATCTGTCCACTAGTTATCTTACCAACCGTAGTTGGTCACGCTAGTTTACGCCTCCTAACCAAAGGAGTATATCATTTATTCTCGCCCTTTTACCAACCGGAGTTGGTCGTGGGTTTGAACTATCGTCTTCTTTTTGCTGTCGAGCAACGTAGTGTACAACACTAGTATTCCCCGAAAAACTTTCAAACAAAGGAGAGAAAAATGGTGAAAACATCACCGTTTTATTCATATTGATGGAACTGTTGTACATTTTACATCATTGATAATACTTGCGAAGGTGTTCAGCATTCCAAGCATTCTTGAATTCCTCTCCTTCTAGAGTTTCTATTCGGTAAGTTCCTGGTCGGACAACTTCTGTAACTCGGTAAGGTCCATGCCAGTTGGCTTCAAGCTTATTGTGCTTCTAAAAGACCTTCTTTAGCTCATAATCCCCTTCTTTTAAGTCGCATTTCTTCACCCTTTTGTTGTAGAACAGAGCTGTGCGTTGTTGGTAAGCAGCATTCCTAATGGCTGCCTCTTCTCTAACCTCCTCGAGCATGTCCAAATCTAATCTTCTCATCAAGTCACTGACTAGGGAATTGAAATTTAGCACTCTGTGTGTTGGGAGACCCAACTCGGCATGTATTACAGCCTCACTTCCAAATGCCAGCATGTATGGTGATTCTCCAGTCGCTGCTCGGGGAGTTATTCGGTAAGCCCACAATACTGATTATAGCTCATTAATCCAATTATCTTTAGCTTCACTTAGCCTCTTCTTCAAACCATTTAGTAGTGTTCTGTTTTTCACCTCAGTCTGCCCATTGCTTTGAGGATGACCTGGTGCTGAATGGGTCTTCAGGATGTTTGATTGTTGACAATAGGTAGTAAACTCCTCGTTGTCGAATTGTGTTCCATGATCTGTGATGAAGGCATGAGGGAGGCCATATCGACAGATGATGTTCTTCCAAACGAACTGGTATACCTTCTCGTATGTCATATCAATAAGCAGCTCAGCTTCTACCCACTTAGTGAAATAGTCCACTGCAACAACGAGGTACTTGAATCTTCCTCGGGTGGTCGGCAGTGGTCCAACCAAATCAATTCCCCATATGGAAAATGGCCAAGGGGAAGTTATTGGTGTCAACAATGCTTGTGGAGTTCGTCGGATGGAGGAAAATCGTTGGCACTTGTCACATTTCTTAGCATAGGCTATACAATCAGCCCTCATCGTCGGCCAGTAGTATCCTTGAGTCATTACCCTTTGCAAAAGTGTTCGACCTGCTACATGAGCTCCACAATATCCTTCATGAATCTCTTCAATCAATTCTTTCACTTCGGAGGGATGTACACATCTCTACAAACCTGCCATAATTCCTCGTCTATATAAAATACCATTAGTTAATACATACCGAGCAACTTTATATTTCAATTTCTTGGCAGCGAGCTTATCCTCTGGAAACTCTCCCTCTTCAATATATACCCTGATGGGATCCATCCAAGATGGTCCTAAATCAAGGGTAGTAACATTCATCGTCATGTTTTCATCTATGCTCCGACTTTCCAGTACTTCAATTGGTATTGTTCTTCGCAGCTCGGTACGAGTAGCTGATGTTTTCATCTATGCTGCCAACAATTCCATCACCTTTGCATGATACTTGACCATTAGTTCTCCTTTAACCGAATATGTTCCCATCATCTGATTCACAATCAATTGAGAATCACTGAATACCATCACTTGTTGCCCTTTCATAATCTTTGATAAATTAAGACCTGCTATAATGGCCTCATACTCAGCCTCATTATTAGAGGCTTTGAATTGGAATCGCAAAGCATATTCCATGTTAATCTCGTCTGGGGTGTTCAAAACAATTCCTGCCCCGCAACCTGCTGTGCAAGATGAGCCATCTACATATAATCTCCATATGGGTAACCCGTGTTCAAATTTCTTATCTGACAGAGTTCCTCGGTGAAATATTTGTTGCTTCTTTTCATCCTTCCCTGACAGTTTTCGCTCCTCGCCAATCATCTCTTCTCGCTCTTTTACCAACTGGAGTTGGTCCGAGCTCGAAGTTGATGACCTTTCTTCATCCATAAGTCCTTTTACCAACCGGAGTTGGTCTGGATTTATGTCTCTTAATCCAGTAACATCCACAGGTTGGCTAGAGAGCAATTTTCGTTCCTCGGGGGTATCAGGATATGTAAACTCTGCTATAAAATCTGCTACAGCTTGCCCTTTCATTGATGATCTGGGCTCATACACAATATCATATTCACCGAGCTCTATTGCCCAGTACATCAATCTCCCTGACTTTTATGGCTTATGAAGGGCTTGCCTCAGTGGCATGTTGGTATAAACGACAATGGTATGGGCCTGGAAATATGGCCTTATTCTTCTACTTGCTTCAATTAATGCCAATGCTAATTTCTCCATCTTTGGGTACCTGATTTCCGCACCTCGGAAAGCCTTACTTGTGTAATAGATCGGTTTCAGGACTCCATTCTCCAATCTGATCAATGTTGAACTGACTGCATTCTGTGATACTGCCAGATACAAGTACAACTTCTCTCCTGTTATTGGCCTGAACAACAATGGAGGTGCTCCCAAATACTTTTTCAAGTCTTAAAAGGCCTTCTCACATTCATCAGTCCACTCAAAAGTTTTTCGAAGTGTTTTGAAGAATGGGAGACATTTATCAGTTGATCGGGACACAAATCTGTTGAGTGATGCAACTCGTCCTGTAAGGCTCTGCACTTCTTTCTTTGTTGTTGGAGATCACAACCCTAAAAGAGCTTTGATCTTATATGGATTTGCTTCAATGCCTCGCTGGTTGACAATGTACCCGAGAAACATTCCTTCTCGTACTCCAAATGTGCACTTCGTCGGGTTGAGTTTCATCTCGTATTTATCCAGTTGATCAAATGTCTGAGCTAAGTCAACTAGATGATCTGCAGCTTTCTTGCTTTTCGTCAGCATATCATCGACATAGACTTCCATGTTGCAACTGATTTGTTCGGTGAAAACCTTGTTCATCAGCCGCTGGTATGTCACTCCTGCATTTTTCAAACCAAAAGGCATAACATTATAGCAATAAGTTCCCCTAGGGGTAATAAAAGAAGTACTTTCCCTGTCTTCAGGTTTCATTTTGATCTGGTTGTAGCCAGAGTAAGCATCCATGAAGCTAAGCAGCTCATGTCCCGAGGTAGCATCCACTAGTTGATCAATTCTGGGCAATGGAAAATGATCCTTTGGGCATGCCTTGTTAAGATCGGTGAAATCAACACACATTCTCCATTTATTGTTTTTCTTTTTTACCATCACCACGTTTGCCAACCAGTCTGGATACTTCACGTCTTCAATGAATTGGGCTTTCTGGAGCTTCTCGACCTCCTCTTGTATAGCCTGATTCTTCTCAGGGATAAATACCCTTCTTCTCTGCTTTACAGGCTTGATCTCCTTATTCACATTGAGCTTATGACATAAGAAGTTTGGATCTATTCCTGGCATGTCTTCATGACTCCACGAAAATTTTTCTTCCTGTTTCTCAAGAAAGTTATCAACTCCTGTTTTATTGAAGCATCCAACGTAGAACCTATCTGGGTTACTCGTTCAGGGTGCTCGTCGTCCAGAATAATATTTTTTGTAGATTCCACCACCTGTCCTTTTACAAGTTGGGATTCATCTCGAGGATCCAGTGTTTCAATTTCTGTACCTTCATCCATCTGGTAGGTAGTAGTCTTTTTTCTTGAATCTTCAAGTTCCTCTTGCTCGGCAGACAAATAATAGCATTCCCGAGCTACTTTCTGATCACCTTTCACAACTCCTACTCCAAAATTTGTCGGGAATTTTAAGCACTGATGCACTGTAGATGGAACTGCTTCGAACTTCTTCAAACCAACTCTTCCCATGATGATGTTATAGGCTGACTGCACATTCTTATCCATCACAAAGAAGCGTATTCTTTCTGTTCGACAAGCAGGCCAAGTTCCAATGAATATATCCAACTTGATCGTTCCAAGTGGAAAAACTTTCTCGCCAGCAAAACCCAGGAGGGGTCTATGATAAGGTTCCAATTGAGATAATTTCAGATTCAAAATGTCAAAGCATGAATAGTACATGATGTCTGCCGAACTTCCATTGTCTACCAATACCCTTGAAATCACTACGTCCTTCATCCTCATTTTCATCACCAGAGGATCTTCGTGAGGATAAAGAACACCTGCTAGGTCATTTTTTGAAAAACCAATGACCAGCTTCTCTTTGTTTACCTTCCTCGGACGATCATCCTCGGCCAGATTTATTCGCTGAATATATGAACAAGCTTGAGCCTCTCCGAGGTAAGCTTTTCTTTCTGCAGTAAGGTCTCCTCCTCCTGCATCTCCTCCTGTAATGACATTACAATCAAATGACCCAAAACGTATAGAAAATACCTCTCGTTCTGGCTGTCTTGGTTTCTTGGGAAGGTCGGGGTCATCATCTGGATCATCTTCATGGTTCCTCTTCTTTTTCTCTTCTGCTCGACGAGGAGATCTAGACCTCTCTCTAGTCCGGTCGTTATTTTTTCTTTCACCTCCCCGATCAACATATTTTGATAGCTTTCCTCTTCGGATGAGTGTTTCAATCTCGTTCTGAAGAGCTATGCAATTTTTGGTCATGTGACCATGATCTTTATGAAACTCGTAGTACTTATCCCTACTCCTCGAATCAGGGTCTGACTTCAGTTTCTTTGGCCATTTTACCTCCTCGTTGTTCTTGATTTCTTCCAAGACATGATTAATACCCATTTTCAAAGGAGTATAATTGTCATATTTCTTCAAGACTTACCATGATGATTTATTATTTCTGGAGCGTTTATCACCGCCATTGCCCGTATGCTCTTTATTCTTAGACTTGTCGACTTCCACCTTGGTGTCTTTATCTATATTCTTCTTTGCAGCCATAGCTTCCTCGACATTCATGATTTTGGCCGCTTTTTCCATCAGTTCTGACATAGTTTTAGGTGGATCTTTTGCCAAAGTATAATTCAACTTATTAGGCAACAACCCACTCATCAAAGCGGTGATTATTGTCTTCTCTTCGTAATCTATGACCTCCAGCTTCTCGTTATTGAAACGAGTTATGTAATCTCTAGTAATCGCACCAGATTTTTGTCTAACACTTAACAAATGTGCTACTCGTTTTATTGGCTTTGCTCCAAAACAGAAATTGCCGATGAACAACTCAGCCAACTGAAAGAAAGTTAAAATCTTACCCCGAGGAAGATTGTTGTACCAAATCTGGGCAGCTCTAATAAGAGTTCCAGAGAATTCTCTACATCTCATCTCGTCGGGGACAACATAGATATCGACGGTAGCTTAATATTGCTCTATGTGTGGAACAGGATCTGTCTTTCCATCATACTTGGGGGTCACCACAGGTGCTTTAAACTTTGACGGGGTAGGAAAACTCACAATGGCCTGGACAAAAGGTGTCCATTGAACGAAAGTTCGTTGTAAGGGATTCTTCGCCTTAGCTATTTCTCCCAATCTATCCTCCAAGCGCTGAAGGGATCCTTTCCACGCTTCATTTCCTTCCTTGGGCCTATTGGTTCGAGCAATAGATCGTTCTGAAGTAGCCTCCTGAGATTTATCTTGACGAGAAACTGGTCGTGATTGTGCTGATCCTTCTCTTAGATCTGATGGTCGTCGAAAACTCCTCGACATGGTCTTAGGTGGACTCCAATTCCTCCTAGGGCCTAATCGACTGAAATGAGACACCCTACTCAATCTTTCTAAGGCGCTGGGTCTTTCTGGAGAGAGGGTGATACGTTGATCAGTATCTGTAGCCCTTATTGACGAAGTTCGCCCAGGTTGATAAGAGAAATCATCAGACTCCTCGTTACGATATGACTCAGTACGTCTGGATCGTGAAGAAAGTAAATAAGTTTGCCTCTGATCACTTTGATGTCCTGAACGTGCAGGTGCACCGCTATGAAGGGTTTGTATGAGTTGCCTCAGTGTGTCTTGCATGGCAGTTTGTCCTTGTGCCAGATTCGTCATAATCCCAGCCAGATCTGGAGGTGAGAGGGATTTGGAGAATTTATCGCATTTCCAGCATTTTGATTACTGGATTCCAGGTTATCTGCCATTGATGACGAATGATTTTTGGTGAAAAGCGATAATAACAATCGTTTCCCACAGACGGCGCCAATCTGTTGATGTAAAAAATTAGATAGCTCTAATTATTCGATCACAGATAAATAAAATGAAACAAAGATTTTTAAAGTGGTTCAGCCTTGTAAGAATGGCCTACGTCCACTGTTATGTTATTGCTGAGTGTTTGGGAATCCTCGAGTATATGTTCTATCAAGAAATTTTGGTCCCTTTGAATGAGGGTGATACAAGGTATTTATAGCCCTTAGGCTGTACATGAAAGGGTTGATACATTAAATGATATACATATGAAATGGTAATACATTTAATGCAGCGTGTGTGTCAAGATGATAAACATTCAATGAATAATTGAACTGTTGATTATTTGGCAGTTAATGCTACGGCCGAGATGCAGTTCGGACCGCCTTAGTTGCTCGTTGATCAGGAGTTCCTCGGAGCGCTAGTGTACTTCGGAGTGTTGAAGTTCCTCGGTGTATCCTCGTTGCTCGGAGAGAACATGAGTTGGTCGGGAAGATGAAACTTCCTCGTTATTATTGTGCCAAGTAGATTGACACGTGTCTTCATATTATTCGTCCATATCAGCATATTAATTTTGGTATCAACAACAACTTATGCAAATCGAAGGATTGAAGATGATTGGGTGGGTTTGGGGATTAGAGGGTGAAATCATTATTATTTGGTGCAACTCTTATTGAAGGATGTGTTTGATTTGCGAAATAAACTTTTTTGGTATGGTAGTAGAATATCTATTTTATGGGGCATTCAGATGGGAATAATTATATTATTGAAGATGTGGTGCCTCAATTTTAATCACCAGTAGAATTTTTTGACTCGTATATATAGGAGATGGATTTGGAAGATAAGGGCAATGGGGTAGAAAAATAGGTTGAGGATATGATAGGTGGTTTTAGTAAATTATTGAGTATGTATAATAAGGGGAATGATAAGAAAGCATGGACATTTTTCAAAAAAATTACGAGGAAATGGAAGGGAGAGAACAAAACGGAGGGGAGATGGGAATATATCGAGAGGAGGAAATTTTAAAGAGAGAGAGAGAGAGAGAGAGAGAGAGAGAGAGAGAGAAAGAACTTCGAGGACTATAATGATCCATTAATTATTAGAGTAAAAAGGGAGGAAGGGGGTGAAGAGATATGGGAGAGGGTGAAAATCATTATCGATGAAGCTACACATCATTTCATGGAATAATAGGGGTTTCAATAACAATAGCAAAAGAGATATTGTAAGAAGGATGATTTTCTTTGCGGAGGCTAGATGTGTCCTTTTTTAAGGAAACCAAAATTAGTAAGATGAGTAGATAGTTAGGTCTAAGAATTTGAATGGTACAATGGTTGGATTTGTGCACTCTTGATTATTTCTGTGCATCAAAGGGTGATGAATTTATGGGATATGAGGGTAGTGCACTCTTGATTCTTTTGGGGCATTAAGGGGCGATGATTTTATGGGATATGAGGGTGGTTTACTCTCGATTCTTTTGGTGCATTGGAATTATACATGCCGATGGATGATGATGTTGAATGTGAGCTATGAGAGGAGTTATAAGGATTCGGGGGGGGGGGGGGGGGGTGTATGGTGGGTCCCTTAGTACATAGGTGGGTATTTCAATGTTGTATGTTTTTTTAAGGAAAGAAGTAAGATGAGTAGGCAAAAAAAATCGACAAGGGAGTTTTTAGATTTAATCAAAGACATAGAGTTTGTTGGCATTCCACTTGTGGGTGGTCTCTATACATGGTCTAGTGATAGGGAATCTCATTCTTAGTCTCATATGGATCACTTTTTAGTATCAGCGGTCTGGGAAGAGAACTTTCCAAGAGCGGTGCAATTGATCCTATCTGAAGGTTGATGGAAGTTTTAAAGTGTTTGGCTAATCAAAATAAACTTACATGTATTTTTTAGAGATCTTAAATATTTGAAGTCTCTCAAGAACAAATTTTATAATTTTTTGTTCAAGTCTTGCTAAGAAGTAATCAAACTTAAAGTAACATTAAAATAGAATGACAAATATGGATATCTCAAAAATAGAGAGAAGATTTTTCTTTATAGAAAATATTATGATAAAAGCTTGATGAAAAAATCATTCAAAGACACTTAACTTGTTTGTGGGAAGAATAAGAAATAAATAGCCATTCCAAACTTGTGGCCACAAGTATATGAGGCCCCAAGATGTTCTTATCCACAAAAATATTTTTCTTACCCGACACAAAAAATGATATGTCTGAAAAGATAATATTCACATTTTACAATGAAATATTTTAGGACATATTCCCCTTTGCACCAGTTATGTAGTCGTCGTTAGAGATTCACCGTAGTTAAGAAAGCCATCACTGAAGAGAACTTTCAATAAAGCCAGGTTGTAGAAAGTTCCAAAGAATTTTTGGACTTGGATAAAGTACCTATGGAGAATAATTAGTTGTAGCAAAGAAGGAATCCATTCAAGGTTTGGAACTAGTATTTTTAATCCCAAATTTTGAAACTAATTTTGGAAAACACTCCAAATATTCTTATAGCCTAGAACAATTATAATTAAAATACACACATTGGAATGAAATTTGTATCAACATAGTTTTCCTATAAGAAAAGTATATTGCACAGTGCATTTACTCAAATTGTCCAAATCTATCACCTATGACATATCTCCCCTGACCAAAGGCATAAAAATATTGATAGACTCACTCGAATGAATAAAAATGACTCCACAACCATTTGGAACTCTTGAACTTATTTCCTATCAAACAGTAGCAAATATATCAAAATACCATTATGTAGTAAAATGAAAATGAAATACATTGAATAAGATGAAATAATTGATGTATCAATATTAAAGAAATTCATCCAATTACTAAAAAGAATGTATACCAAACTTTATCTAATATCTCAACAACATACGATATATAAACATAATATTTTAATATTATTTTCATACAGTTTCATTTCCATATAAACTGTTCCATAATATATCACAATGATACTCCCCCTTAACTCGTTCTTCTCACCTTTTTTATCATGGAATTGGCAAAGGAAAGATGATTGAATAAAAAGATGACGCAATTACGGACATAATGAAACATTGTATAAAGAGGTGAATTCGTAAAGGAATAATCAAAAGGATTGAAATAAAGATACCATAATATATATATATATATATGAGATAAACGTTAAAATGGGATATGAACACAATGTAACAATATATAAGGCCATAATGATAACGATGTGATAAGTAAAAACCAAATATATATCACCGAAATTCTAAAAAACTAATCCTCCCTGTTATACTCTCCCTAACATGTTATATCATAAACTCTTTCCAAGTGAAAAATGTAACTTCAAAAAAAATTCTCTCTTTATATCATATAGCTAGCTCCCTTTTGTGATAAATTGATTTTCCCCCTTAATCAAATCTCTTGTCCATATAGGAAATTTCTCTATATTTTAGGAAAAATGAAGATATTAAGAAACTAAATCAACAGGGACATAGGAACATAGATATAATGAATAATTAGAGAAAATACGCTTATGGTGTTAAAAACATGATATGTGTTTGTGTAGTTTTCACTTGGCTTGATGAATAGGGTTGATTATAAGCATGTCAAGCAATGTTTTGGTCTTTCCAACCAATATATCTTAGCCTTATGATAACATCAAACGATTGTGTCCTATTCGATGCTTCAATTAAGAAGATTTATGCTTCCCTTAAGGAAGACTTTGACATGAGTGCTAAATTAAGATAACTTACTAGAACAAAAGAAAAAACTTTAAATTGCATGAAATAAAAATATAATAAATATTTAAAATGAAATAAATATAATTAAGGTAAACTAAATGATTACACTACGAAATGTAATGAAAGAAAGTAAAAGAAATAAAATGTAAAGGCAAGAAACTTTTAATAAATTACAAAGAAGTTACAATCTACCTTACAATCTCTTTGAAATGAAAGAAAACCAGTAAATAAATGAAAATAAAAGTTTCTTGTAATCCACCTTACAATCCATTTTCCCTTTTTCTTCAAGTTTCTTATTTATAAAGTTTCTTTCCATGCAACTATCATATAAGTTTTAGGTGGTTACCTAATTAGGTTTTCCCGTCTACGTGCATTAGTGCTCCTTAAACGCGGTTTAATGCTCAATCGCACGTCCATTTTCTTGACATGTATTAGGGATTTATGATTGCTTCAGTATCAAACCCACGCATTTTACTCAACCATAATTTCCGTTTGGTAAATACACTTGGCAAGACTCATTGGACGGTAATTATATAGTGTAAACATACCCTTCACACACACTAATTAATTTTTGGGAAAAAATGATTATTGGTCTGTTGTCTTTCCCATGCCATTACTCCACTTTCATGCCATTATTGCTTCTTATCACGTCCTGCCTATATAGATTCATGATGGTGGTGAGATGATCTTCACTTCAGTCCCTCAGTCTCTTCAACTGAATTCTTTGTATCTTACTTTTTCTTCTTCTCTACACTTAATAATGATGTGCAAATAGACTAAAAATTTAACAATAGGGGTGTCCTTGAGTTTGACTCCACTTCGAACTCATCTTATGCTAATGAAGATACCTAGACCACTACTGTTATTTCCATCTTTCTAACCAACGATGAAGAACAATATGATAATGGAGATTGGGATTATTAGGATTCGATGACCTCCACTGAATACTCTTGAAATTTATTCCTTATTACTCCTCCCCTGTCTATTTTGATGGATTATCTGCTGTAAAATCATCTTTTCAGGACCCATATCATCTTGTCACTATATTTTTTAAGCCTTATAGTTTTAGGCTCCTCCAAGGCTCAGTTTATTGAAGATTTAACTTTCACGCTTCTCGTGAGACCATTAGAACTCTCTCTGCTATTAAAAAAACTTCATTTGACAAGGTAGGAGTTATGTAGATTGATGGAATTAGGTAAACTGGCCATGAATCCAAAAATCCAATCGATAAGAGCGATCAACCTAGTTTGGTTCACTGCAACTCTCTACTAACTCCTTATATTAATGAGCTGAATGTCAACTGCACCATTATACTCACCAATTATCCCCTTGAATACTTATCGAATGAAATGAGGTCAATGAGTATCTAAAACTCTTGGCTCTTTGGCATTGTGACACTTAAGATTTTCCTAGGTTTGACATGGACATCTCTCTTTCTCATACCTTGATTCAAACCTCGTGCCATCTCATTCATATGGTATATACAACTCTTTAATTTTATCACCTATAATATTTTAGTTACGAAAACCATCTAGTACACTCATCCTCTCTATGATCTGGTATCTTATCCTTACCATATGGGAGAGGATCCTTTCTAAAATTTAGAGAAAAATGTCAATGATGGTTTACCCATTGGCCATTCTCATTTAGAGTATCATTCCCCACCACTAATGTTGGCAAGGACTTATAGGTTCTTCATGCTTTATCCCATTATCCTCCCACTATATTGCTAAAAGGACATGCCAAGAATTGTTTTTACTGGGGTTGTATGATCCTTGATCATTTTTCAAAATACATCAAATACCGAGAGCCCATGTTTCGAACTTCCTCAAAACTTACCCTTCCTTTATAAAAAAAGCTAGTCAACTTTATGTTAACTTCAAAAGATATAAGGATAGAGTTAAAGCTCATGATTATATTAACACTATTTCAAATATAGTTTTGAAGGGGTGGAAGAATTTCGAGAAGGTTTATTTAAATGGACTAGAGGATTTATCTACTTTTGTCATTAAAGACCTCTCATTATATGCCATTCTCCTTAAGTCCAAGGCTCTAAAATGTAGAGATCAAGAGGCTGTGTAGAATTTATAATATCATGAGGTATTACGCTTAGAATTGGCCTAGATTAAGCCTTATCTATATTTAGGAGAAAAACATCTCGATTATTTATGGAATATGTTCCACCATTTTATCACTTATGCCTTTTGTCATTACTACACTCTTCCAAGAGTGTAATGTTGTATTTTTTTTTTCATATTTGTAATGCTTGAACTTGAAATGTTAATGGAAAAAATATCATTTTGTTTTGCATGTTTGTTGATGGTTTGTAGTAAAGTTGTAGATATCTCATGAATTGTCTTTTTTGTTAGGTAATCAAATCATTATTTAAACCTTTTTTTATCACCATGTCATCATATTTATTTATCCATTTGATTAACATCCTATGCTTTAATTAAATTTTGTATGTTACATGTACTTGTAATAGTTTTTGTACTTTTAAACCAAGAAAAGTTTTAATTATGGTCTATTTTGCATGCTTGTTTCGTTATTGGTAGTTGTCCCCCAAAATCACATTGTACGAGTAAAAGTGTCCAAATGATAACTTTTGCTACCAATTGGAAAAATTAATTCTTGGAAAATAGGAAACTTTTTCTTTTATCTTCAACCAAAAATTTGGAAGCTTTGGAATTATCAATATTTAATTTGGATTTCTTGAGGAAATAATAACCTATAAGTAAAATCATGGAACTTTTTTATTGGCACGACCACCAAAAGTGCCTTTTTATCTCTCCACTTCTCCATTATTCCACTTTTTTGGAAGGGACATTCTCAGAGACACATGTCAATGTATTATCAGAAAGTACCACTAAGATATTTAAGATTATTTCACCTCTTCGACTTCTTCTTCTTCTTACTAACCACCTAATATTTAAAAAGGCTGATGCCAAAATTTTATCTTTCAATTTAAGTAAAACTAGGTTAATGAATAATTAAACATTCACCATTCACATCAATCTTATATGATAGGAAATAACTGCAATAATCATTGTAACTGAAGTAAACACTTCTAGTCTAAGTCCCAAGTACAATAATCCAAAAGAAATAAATCAACAACTGAAAGAAGTAAATAACTAAATCCAAAATCTCTGAATATCTGAATAAGGAAGGGGAGACACGCCCTAACTGATGAAATAACTCAAAAGGAAGGAATGATGGACATAGTGGCGTCTACTGCCAAGGTTCTCTAACTTTCACAGCAGCTACAGATCGTAGAGTTAATGGAACTCCTATGCTTGGTGTCCCTGTGGCTGGGCACCTAAAATAATTAGACAAAAAAATATATTTGCAAAAAATGGGTCAGAGCCCAAGGTTAAAATAGTTTAAAAATTAGCAAGTACTTAAATTAAGTCAATAACACATATAGTAGTCATGTTAGATTATCGTACTCACTTGCGATGCTCACCTCTCATCTAATAGACACGCCTAACCTAGCTTCAAACCCTACTAGTTTCTATTCTCAGGATAACTAATCCTTTCCAATCTAACATCTATTCTTAGCCCAATATCGATCCCATGTATTTCTCTCGCGATATACATAATACTTATAATCAATTACTCTTTAACCTGGACAAGCGCTTTTCAATTTAATACCATTAAGTGTTCACCAACTTAATTCCTTTCAGATTTTATTATCACTCATGTCTACTTAGTCCACACAGTAGATAGTATCACAATTATATATATACAGACACTCTATTATACATATATACAATACTGCACCCTGAGACACAACTACGGGGCATGCGTACTCTACTATCATGTCTTGGTGCCTCGCTCATTGCATAAATGACTATATGTTCAATCTCTCATAAACCATTAAAACAAACACACATATTGGAGGAAAACATAGTTCTAAGCCGATGGGCTATGCACATACATACGCACCCATACAATCGTCATCACTACCATTCTCACAGATTGCCCGTACCTAGGTTCTATGCTCTAGTGGAACAAATCAATATCCCACCCGAAGGCTCCTCAAGGCATGATCATCCACAACGCGTAACCTCTAATCGATAGCAAGCATTGTAGGTATGTTATACACATAGTAGTTTAATTGATAAGTACGCACATAACTTATTATATTCACTAGGTATTCAGGCAACCCAAGTCCCCAAATTTATATGTAGTATTATCATCTCTACTACTCACAACACTTTCAACGTACGACTTATCTCTATATCATATATAATATTAAAAGATCTCTCACTCCAACACATTCTCACAATTTATCTCACTACTAGACCATGAAACGAAGCTACTCCACAATAACATAGGTCATATTCTCTCACTTGAATTAACCTTGAAGAATCTTAAATTGTCCGGGCAAAATTTACATTTCTGAAATGTCGTTAGAAGCTAGGGATTCTCGTTTGAACGACATTTTCACTTCGAACGAACTCTAAAATCTCGATAGTAATCTCTTTGGAATTTTCATTAGAACGAGGTCGTTCGAATGACTTGGGCAGGTCTTCGAACGAGAATTCTGAGATCGTCTTCTACATTCCAAACTTCGAATTTCACTCTCTTCCATCATCCAAAACCCATGGTAATTTATCTCAACATCAAGTTAAAGGTTCTAAATCATCTCCCTATAGGATTAGGCACTCTTTACCCCATTTTTAACATTAAATCCATAGAATTTTAATAGGGATTAAGATAAATTCCTCAAATCTTTAAAAGCCATAAATTCATATGACCTCCATTAACAACAATTTAAACACAGATTAAATTTTATGAAATCACCATATAAAACCCAGATTTTATTATACCCAGAACATGGTTATTCAACTACATGCAAACCTATACTCCCAGTTAAAGATTAATACCTAATTTCGGTCCCAAATTCACAATATCGTGATGAAAACCTCAATTAAGCTAACATGGACATATGTGTTATAAAATCAAACATGATAAACACTTGCCTTTTTGTGAACTTTTGATTTGATGAATGAAATTGGTATAGGTTAACCCTCTCTTCATGATCTACGCGTTGGTGTGATTTTTGGTGTGAGAGCTTGAGTCTTTATCCCAGGTCTCCTATGGAATTCTTCTTCTCTTCTTTGGTTCTCTATGCCTCTCACTTAGGTTTGGAAACTAATAGATAACATATTACCCATGTACACTTCCTTTTTTCATTCTCTATTTTTGTCCATTTTAATTCCCCAAAGTGTCAAAAGACTAAAATACCCCTATAGTCTGTCGGTTTGGCCTAAATTGCCCCGAAATCCAAATAAAGCACCCGAGTAGAGTATTCTGACTATCTCGACCCTTCCGAACTAATAGGCAGACTCAAAATGGTCATACGAGTTACAAAAAAATAATTAACTTTTTAACCCAATAAAGTAATATTGACACAACTCACATGCGCGTTCCAACTAAATGTATTGTAACTTCCATATTTTCCACTCCCGGCCATAATAATATTTTTGTAATCATATATTACTTTACTCGCTAAGTAATATTCAACATAATTATCACCAGAAAATACTAACTCTCATCACGCTAGTAATTATTACATTTAAATTTGGATTAATTATAAATAATTTTTCTCCATTTAAATTAATTAATTATAATTCCAGAATTAAAATAAAATCCTTCAAAATTACAGGGTAATACATACTTCCCCCCTAATAACGGAATTTCGTTCCAAAATTCAGACACAACCGCTACTAAGATTGAGGATTTTACGACATCATATCTTCCAGTATTTAATACCAACTTCAAGGTAAGGCTCAATCACTTTAGTCCCAGCTTCAAAGATAGCTTATTTAACTCTATAGATACTGATATTCTTCATCAATTATAAGTCATATCTCAATAACGACACCTCACATTGTGTTCTTACCCACGACATTTGAATAAGACAAGCATATACATCATTGGCCCTATTATCTCAATAGTATTAGAAGGTCGCACATCACTACGTGCCCACTTCCTGTATTCATCTAAACATTAAACTACCATCCCGATGGAATCCATATGAACATGTGAACACTCTTGTCAATCCTTTAAATCTCGATTCCTAGAGACGTAACTCTTACGACAGTTAAAACCAACTAAGACCGTTTGTGGTTATTCCACTTTAGTCATCGGACTTTAACTCTCAATCAATCCAAAATTTCTTATTATTCGCTCACTTTTAAACAACCATAGGGAGAATGGTTGATGTTTTTCCACACAAAAATGCAATAAGCACCTTGTTCACAGCAAAAAGGTCGAGTGTTTACACACAACTCTATCGTTAGGTAATATATTCTCCCAATTATAGCATTATACGTCACTTACGAGCTATATTAGTTGTGGAAATCAAATAGTCACGGTTATTCCAAAATCACATCATACAGCTTCACTAGTTGTCGATCACCTCCTGCCTACTCCTTGGCTATAGGTGATACAACCTGCTCAAAATAAAATGTCATCTCCACTACTTCCTGAAATCCCATATTAGATGTGGGGTTCAAGAATCTCATTCTAGTTCACAACCATAATGGGAAGGACCACGCACAAGCGCGATCCTTCTTTTCAAACAAAGGATGGGGCACACAATCTAATAGTGTAACTCATCCCAAAGGACTAATAATTACTCCATTTTTATTTAATTTGTTCCACACAGTCTAAGGAACCTTATCTTGAGGTTAGCAACCCATCAACAAAATTTAGCAGCTTGACTGTCTCATTCCATTACTGAAATCATTTGCTTGATACAAAGTTTTTTGGTTGATCATCTTACTCCAACCGATTTCTATCTACAAGTGATGCACGCGGAGACTACTCACTATGTCCCTCTCAACCCTGGCTTCCATTAATTGTGTCTCACATTAAGCGGTACTTAATACTCCCCTTCTTCCCTCGGGGTATTCCAAAAGTTATGAACCGTGCACTTTCCGCCACGATGTGCACTTCTGGACTCTTTATACCTTATTAACATCTTCATTCTATTTACATACAAGTCACTCTCAACATTTGACTGGATAGGACTTCGCTTCACATTTTCATAATAGATAAATTTTCCTCTTCTCAAGAGATATCGCTTTTTTTAAATGGCTTCCCACGGCCTTTCAAACAAATTCGGGTGTTCTCTTGTGATCGCACACATATATATCAATTACCATTCTTCTCACACGATGATTAATCCACTCTACCACTTCCACTTTATTATATAAGCCCCACCGGCATATATTTCGCACATATATTCTCACGTCCCTTTAACCCGGGCGATTCAAACATTAGCTAACTAGGGCACCCATATATCCTATTAATCGTGCCTACTGGATTAAACATCATATACGCTTCATACATAACAATCAATTATTTATTTCCCCTGCATTCACAATGTGGCTACAACACTTAAGTATTCTCAGTCACCCCATAAATCGAAATCTTAAATTCTCCTTAACGTCGTTCCACCCTTCAACTCGTGGTGATAAGAAATTTTTTCAATACTTCCCCACCGCACAACCGGATCTACTTGCCTGATATCGTCATATAACTCTCAACTTACAGTTATAACTACATACTTCTATAATGACCGAGGTACTAGACTCATGGACTAAGACTGAACATATCCTTACTTCCAACTTGATGCTAAGTTTCATGCATGGGATATCACGCAAAGCGAAATCCAAATATGCAACCTCCCCGGTACACTACTACCTAGCATTATCGATCATCGAAATCTGTTAGGCCCTCAGTCAATAGCATGTACCCATAAATTCCCGTCTCTTGGCATAAAAGCTATATCTCCCCCAGTAATTACATTTAAATAAGAAATTTCCCCCTCAAATTCATTATCACTCGACATTGGTGGTAACCAAATTCCATAAACCTCGAATACAACCAGGACTCTCAAATTCTTGTCCTCAAATAAACAAATATAAATATCAACCCCCATGTCTCTAAAGGACTGATATAATAATGTTATCTTTTTATCACCAAGCCCAGAGCACTAAACATAATAAAAAGCTGAATCTCCCCACTCGATAGGAAACCGAATACCCCTCGAATCATATCAATAAATTCCCTACACATTGGGATCAAACATTTTAAGACACTATATTTTTTTAAGTCCCTATAAGAAGATAATATGGATGCGAGCTCAACCTTCTCACAAATGAGGAATCACCAAAACAACACATCCTGCCCTAGAGCAACAACCCCAATAGCCTTACAATAACTGCCCACTATCGTTCTAACCATTATCGTAAATCCTTATGCAGGATAATTCCATACTCGTATAAAATGTCACTAAACGAGTAGTCTCAACAAAATATATACCACTATTAATACACTCTCTCGCCCGCGGTGGCACCGGATGTAACCCAGTTATACCGGGGAAAACATACACACAATAATAATATTATCGATACATGCACTAAACTCATCTCACATGCAAATCTAGCGTAAATCAAAGTACTCGTACTCATTTGAGTCACATGAGATTTACCTCACTCTCGAGGATCAAACTCATATTTTCTAACTTACCAATCTCCATGGATGCTCAAATGGTCCAATCGGACATAATACGCTTGTTCAAACCAAAACAAAATAGTTTAATCATTGCCCGCATTAGGCACTATACTCTTGTTCCTTCACTCGCTTCGAAGTAAAACTAATGCATGTGGTTCTACTCTCCATAAAAATACTTCTTTGTATAATCCACTTTATCTGCGGCCATATTGATCATATTAAGGTTGTCCTTCTCTCGGACTCTGGTAGTCTTAGCTCTGATGGCTTACCCTTTTATTCTCTTAGTTGCATTGCTCCTAAGGAATACACTGCTGTCCTCAACAACCCTGACTGAAATCACCATGACTTGTTAAGGATTTAGTTATCGGAATCATTTAAATGTGTTCCCTGATGGTTCTCCCCTTGTGGTGTTTCAATAACACTGATTAACCTAGTTTTATTCTCTGACTAAAATTTTTGATTCTTTTAGCTCCCCACACAAGGAAGCATCAACATCTCGATTGACAAAATGCGACACTATCGCCATCTTCACCGACCGTCCTAGCAGAATTCCCCATAAGTGTTGGCAACTCTACTCACGAGTCAATTTCCCACTTAAAATCCTCTTCTTCATTGTACCTGCTTCATCCGATATAAAATTTTCTAACTAATTAAATTCATTTTCACAAACGGACCTCTGTACGACCTTTCTGTAATGAGTTCAAAATGACGTTCACATTTTATCCTGAACATCTGGTGAAGGAACTTGTGGTCAAACCGTACCTAAGATCCTTCCATTAACACAACATTCCACTTCTAAATGTGGTGGTTGACTCTCGCCATTATAACTTTGCTCCTACGAGCCAAAGAAAATTTTCCCCAAATTTTCACTTTCGGTTAACCACTCTCCGCCATATGCCCATGCCTTTGGATATTTAACCTCTGTTGGCTAACACAGACACAATCTTCGCATTTCTAGAATTTCCACTGATGATCCTCTTCAAAGACTCATCTGACCCTCTCTCATTCCAACCGCATTGGGTGAGTTTAATTTGGAACTACTTCCTACTATAGAGATACTTAAAAATTATATGTTGCACCCTAGCCGTCTTTACAGTCCTAACTTCTCGTGCCATAATAGGGTTAATCTCAACTATGATCATTATCCTCGAAAATACTCTACAACCTCTACTGAGCCCTTCCTCCTGCGGTCCTCCCCACGGCCCTTGCCTGCCATACTTCATTGTTCGACACACGAACACACCCTAATGAAAATAAGATTCACTAATATATACATTATGGCAGGAGGAAGAAATCTCACCATATAAATCGACAATCCTAAATATAGGGTTCTATATCAACGAAAGCTACGCTGGAAGCATAATAATCCGCATAGATCCTAAGGAATCTAGAACCTGATGCTTTGATACCACCTGTGACACCCCTCCTAATTAAATATCGGGTGATCAGTCCTCTATTGAATTAAATCAGAGTATCTGGTTGGTTCAGATTATGCATCACTGTCGAAAACTTTATTCTTAAATACTAACAACCTAATATTTAAAAATGTTGATGCCAAAATTTTATATTTTAATTTAAGTAAAACTAGGTTAACGAATAACTAAACATTCACCATTACATCAATCTCATATGATAGGAAATAACTGTAATAATCATTCTAACTAAAGTAAACACATCCAGTCTAAGTCCCAACTACAATAATCCAACATAAATAAATCAATGTAACACCCCGCCCGCCCGGGGAGAGCGAACGGAGCGCTAATGCGATAAAATAAATCCAAATCCACAAGTGACAAGTGACAAGGTATAGAGCATATAAGTAAACCCACAATAATATAAATCCACTAATCTCAATCTCTTCAATTACAACAAGTCTCTCGAATTAAAATTATAACTATCTAACTCGAATAAAAATATAAATCTCCAAAGCTCTATACAAAAAAAAAAGAATAATACAAATGTTTCCCATACAATCCTCGCTAAAATCAATCTCCATAGCACCCCAAAATCCGCGCTAACCTACCACTAAGAGAAAAATATGGGGAAGTACACAATACGACAGGAAATATGCTCAACAAATATGAATTAGCATTGAATAAAGCATAACAACACAAGTACGAATATTCAAATCAAAATGCAAATCTCAAAGCATTTATCAATATAATTTCTCAACAACACATCAATGGGTAACCAGGCCTCACCCCATTCGCATATTCTTTATCAAGACATAGCCCGGGAATTGGTATTTTGGCGGGCTCACAACATCCGTGCCATATTAAAATCTCATGACAACGTGCTCAATAACAATATAATGATACCCCATGAATCAAAATAATTTCAACAATTATTTTGCAGATTTCAATGAATTTATCAATTCAAATATGAGTTCAATTAACAAGAATTCAAAGAGACTGACACTCGCGAGATTTAAGGAGCATATTGTGTAAAACCCCATACCTCACACCATGACGAGAAACCAACGATCACATCCTCAAGATCAACTAAAAAGATCTACCAAACCTCCTCCAAGAACCTCCAACAAAATAACCCCAAGAACACCTCTAAGGTTGGAACTCACAAATCTCAAGGGCCAATGTGTATATAAAAAGAAGAGGAATATAAAATATATTTGCAGCCAAAATTTGTGCCAAAAGTATGTTAAAAGTTTTGCCCATGACTTCCTTTTATAATGCAAATAAATGAAGAGTTGGAATCCAAAAGACTCCTTTAAATAAGGCAAATAAATGAAGAGTTGGAAGTCAAAACAACTCCAAGAGTTAAAAACATTTAAAAATCATTTTAAAATCCGTTTTAACTCCATTTTCAAAACCGTTTGAAATTCTCGCCTTTAAAAATAATATTCAACATATTTGAGCAATAAAAATAATTTTATCAAAAACTTTATTTTCCTCCATTTTCCAAAAATTAATTAAAATAGCCCAAAATTACGCGGCTTGTTACACTTCCCCACTAACAATGGAATTTTGTCCTTGAAATTCGCCGAATGCCTAACTCTAAAAAAATCAGGCCAACAATCTCCAAAAATAAATTCCTCACATCTAATCTAGATACCTATCACGAATATCGCCTAAAATTTTCCATCTCCAAAAATTGCTAACCACGCAATGAACCCAAAACCCAAGCCCTGAGGGTTGCCATATACCTAAGCTCTGATACCATTTGTAACACACCGCCCGCCCGGGGAGAGCGAACGGAGCGCTAATGCGATAAAATAAATTCAAATCCACAAGTGACAAGGTATAGAGCATCTAAGTAAACCCACAATAATATAAATCCACTAATCTCAATCTCTTCAATTACAATAAGTCTCTCGAATTAAAATTATAACTATCTAACTCGAATAAAAATATAAATCTCCAAAGCTCTATACAAAAAAAAAATAGTACAAATGTTTCCCATACAATCCTCGCTAAAATTAATCTCCATAGCACCCCAAAATCCGCGCTAACCTGCCACTAAAAGAAAAATATGGGGAAGTACACAATACGACAGGAAAGATGCTCAACAAATATGAATTAGCATTGAATAAAGCATAACAACACGAGTACGAATATTCAAATCAAAATGCAAATCTCAAAGCATTTATCAATATAATTTCTCAACAACACATCAATGGGTAACCAGGCCTCACCCCATTCGCATATGCTTTATCAATCCATAGCCTGTGAATAGGTATTTTGGCGGGTTCACAACATCTGTGCCATATTAAAATCTGATGACAACGTGCTCAATAACAATATAATGATACCACATGAATCAAAATAATTTCAACAATTATTTTGCGCATTTCAACGAATTTATCAATTCAAATATGAGTTCAATTAATAAGAATTCAAAGAGAATGACACTCGCGAGATTTAAGGAGCACATTGTGTAAAACCCCATACCTCAAACCATGATGTGAAACCAACGATCACATCCTCAAGATCAACTCAAAAGATCTACAAAACCTCCTCCAAGAACCTCTAACAAAATAACCCCAAGAACACCTCTAATCTAAGGTTGGAACTCACAAATCTCAAGGGTCAATGTGTATATAAAAAGAAGAGGAATATAAAATATATTTGCTGCAAAAATTTGTGCCAAAAGTATGTTAAAAGGCTTGCCCATGACTTCCTTTTATAATGCAAAGAAATGAAGAGTTGGAATCCAAAAGACTCCTTTAAATAAGGCAAATAAATGAAGAGTTGGAAGTCAAAACAACTCCAAGAGTTAAAAACATTTAAAAATCATTTTAAAATACGTTTTAACTCCATTTTCAAAACCGTTTGAAATTCTCGCCTTTAAAAATAATATTCAACATATTTGAGCAATAAAAATAATTTTATCAAAAACTTTATTTTCCTCCATTTTCCAAAAATTAATTAAAATAGCCCAAAATTACGCGGGTTGTTACACTTCCCCACTAACAATGGAATTTCGTCCTCGAAATTCGCCGAATGCCTAACTCTAAAAAAATCAGGCCAACAATCTCCAAAAATAAATGCCTCACATCTAATCTAGATACCTATCACGAATATCGCCTAAACTTTTCCATCTCCAAAAATTGCTAACCACGCAATGAACCCAAAACCCAAGCCCTGAGGGTTGCCATATACCTAAGCTCTGATACCATTTGTAACACACCGCCCACCCGGGGAGAGCGAACGGAATGCTAATGCGATAAAATAAATTCAAATCCACAAGTGACAAGGTATAGAGCATCTAAGTAAACCCACAATAATATAAATCCACTAATCTCAATCTCTTCAATTACAACAAGTCTCTCGAATTAAAATTATAACTATCTAACTCGAATGAAAATATAAATCTCCAAAGCTCTATACAAAAAAAAAATAATACTAATGGTTCCCATACAATCCTCGCTAAAATCAATCTCCATAGCAGCCCAAAATCCGCGCTAACCTGCCACTAAAAGAAAAATACGGGGAAGTACACAATACGACAGGAAAGATGCTCAACAAATATGAATTAGCATTGAATGAAGCATAACAACACGAGTACGAATATTCAAATCAAAATGCAAATCTAAAAGCATTTATCAATATAATTTCTCAACAAGACATCAATGGGTAACCAGGCCTCACCCCATTCGCATATGCTTTATCAATCCATAGCCCGGGAATAGGTATTTTGGCGGGTTCACAACATCCGTGCCATATTAAAATCTCATGACAACGTGCTCAATAACAATATAATGATACCACATGAATCAAAATAATTTCAACAATTATTTTGCGAATTTCAATGAATTTATCAATTCAAATATGAGTTCAATTAACAAGAATTCAAAGAGAATGACACTCGCGAGATTTAAGGAGCACATTGTGTAAAACCCCATACCTCAAACCATGATGAGAAACCAACGACCACCTCCTCAAGATCAACTCAAAAGATCTACAAAACCTCCTCCAATAACCTCCAACAAAATAACCCCAAGAACACCTCTAATCTAAGGTTGGAACTCACAAATCTCAAGGGTCAATGCGTATATAAAAAGAAGAGGAATATAAAATATATTTGCTGCCAAAATTTGTGCCAAAAGTATTTTAAAAGGCTTGCCCATGACTTCCTTTTATAATGCAAAGAAATGAAGAGTTGGAATCCAAAAGACTCCTTTAAATAAGGCAAATAAATGAAGAGTTGGAAGTCAAAACAACTCCAAGAGTTAAAAACATTTAAAAATCATTTTAAAATACGTTTTAACTCCATTTTCAAAACCGTTTGAAATTCTCGCCTTTAAAAATAATATTCAACATAATTGAGAAATAAAAATAATTTTATCAAAAACTTTATTTTCCTCCATTTTCCAAAAATTAATTAAAATAGCCCAAAATTACGCGGGTTGTTACAATCAACAACTGAAAGAAGTAAATAACTAAATCCAAAATCTATGAATATCTGAATAGAGAAGGGGAAACATGCCCCAACTGATGAAATAACTCAAAATTAAGGAATGATGGACATAGAGGCGTCTATTACCAAGGTCCTGGAACTTCCACAGCAGCTACAACTCATGGAGTGAATGGAACTCCTATGCTTGGTGTCCCTGTGGCTGGGCACCCAAAATAATTTGACAAAAAAGTAGATTTGCAGAAAATGGGTCAGAGCCCGAGTTGAAAATAGTTTAAAAATTACCAAGTTCTTAAATTGAGTCAATAACACATATATTAGTCATGTTAGATTATCGTACTCACTTGAGATGCTCACCTCTCATCTAATGTGCACGCCTAACATACCATCAAACCTTGTTAGTTTCTATTCCCATGCTAACTATACCTTTTTAATCTAACATATAATCTTAACCTAATATCATTCCCACGTATTTCCCTCGTAATATACATAATACCTATAATCAACTTCCCTTTAACATAAATAAGCGCTCTTTCAAATTAATATAGGTTAAGTGTTCATCAACTTAGTTAATTTCCAATTTCATTACTATACATGTCTACTTAATTTATACGGTAGATAGAATCACAAGTGTATATATATATATATACATATACGCTCTATTATTATATATTCAATACTGCACCCCGAGACACAACTACAGAGCGTGCATACTATGCTATCATGCCTTGGTGCATCGCTCATTGCCTAAAGGACTATAGGTTCAATCTCTCATGAACAATCAAAATAAACACATATATTGGAGGCAAAAATAGTTCCAAGACGATGGGCTACAAAAATACCTACTCACCCATACCACCGCCATCACTACCATTCTCATAAATATCCCGTACCTAGGTTCTATGCTCTAGTGGTACAAATCAATATCCCACCCAAAGGTTCCTCAAGGCATGATCGTCCACAACGCACAACCTCCACTCGATAGCAAGTAGTGTAGGTATGTTATACACATAATAGTTCAAATGATAAGTACACACGCAACATATTATATTCATTAGGTATTCACGCAACACAAGTCCCCTAATTTATATGTAGTATTATCATCTCTACGGCTCACAAAACTTTAAACGTACCACTTATCTCTCTATCATATATACTCTTTAAGGCTCTCTCACTCCAACAAATTCTCATAATTTATCTCACTACTATACCATGAAACGAAGCTACTCCAGAATAACGTAGGTCATATTCTCTCACTTGAATTAACCTTGAAGAATTTTAACTCGTCCGGGAAAAATTTACATTTCTAAAATCTCGTTAGAAGTTAGGGATTCTCGTTTGAATGACAGTTTCACATCGAACGAACTCTAAAATCTCGATAGTAATCTCGTTGGAATTCTCATTTAAACGAGGTCGTTCGAATGACCTAGGGAGGTCTTCGAACGAGACTTCCGAGATCGTCTTCTACATTACAAACTTCGAATTTCACTCTCTTCCATCATCCAAAACCCATTCTAATTTATCTCAACATCAATTTAAAGGTTCTCAATCATCTCCCTGCGGGATTAGGCACTCTTTACCCTATTTTTAACATGAAATCCTTAGAACTTTAATAGGGATTAAGATAAATCCCTCAAATCTTGAAAAACCCTAAATTCATACGACCTTCATTTAACAACAATTTAAACCCAGATTAAATTTCATGAAATCACCACATAAAACCCAGATTTTATCATACCTAGAACATAGCTATTCAACTACATGCAAACCTATATTCCCAATTAAACATTAATACCCAATTTTAGTCCCAAAGTCACAATATTATGATTAAAATCTCAATTAATCGAACATGGACATATATGCTCTAAAATCAAGCATGATAAACACTTGCCCTCTCTTGAACTTCTGATTCGCTAAATGAAACTGGTATAGGGGTGACCCTCTCTCCACGATCTACACGTTGTTGTGATTTTTGGTGTGAGAGCTTGAGTTTTTATCTCAGGGCTCTTATAGAGTTCTTCTTCTCCTTCTTTGGTTCTATCTGTCTCTCACTTAGGTTTGGAAACTGACAAATAACCTATTACCCATGTAAACTTCCTTTTTAATTATCTATTTTCGTCCATTTTGATTCCCCAAAATCTCAAAAGACCAAAATACCCCTCCGGGGTGTCGGTTTAGTCTAAATTGCCCCGAAATCCAAATAAAACACTTGAGTAGATTTTTCTGACTATCTCGACCCTTTTGAACTCATAGGCGCACTCGAAATGGTCATACGAGTTACAAAAAAAATTAAATTTTAACCCAATAAAGTAATATCGACACGACTAACATACGCATCCCAACTAAGTGTATTGTAACTGTCGTATTTTCAACTTCCATCCATAATAATATTTTCGTAATCATATATTACTTTACTCGCTAAGTAATATTCAACATAATTATCACCAATAAATACTAACTCTCATCATGCTAGTAATGATTAAATTTAAATTTGGATTAATTATAAATAAATTTTCTCCATTTAAATTAATTAATCCGAATTCCATAATTAAAATAAAATCCCTCAAAATTACGAGGTAGTACACAAACTTTCAGCTCTTAGGATTGTTTTCTCTCTCTTAAAAATCCTCAGCATTAATGGTGTATAACTCTTCAAACACTGAGGATTTCCTTACGTTCGATGAAACTATCAATATCCTCTCATTCAACACTTCCATCAAATCTTCATGTGCGGAATTCTTGTCCACAGTTGGTCCCAAATTTAAGGAAGAAATCTCGGTGTGAGTTTTTGTTTTCTATCCTAGATTTGAAGACCACTATCTTTTTGCTATACTGACGTCCAAGAACCTTCCTCATCCTGATTTAGGTTTAGCCCTAAAATTTAGACAATGATAAATGACCCAAATAGTGACATCATATCCTTTCTAACAAAGAAGGAGATATAGAGAAATCGAGCATTTTTTACGCTGTTAAACTTAGTTGGGGGGATATTTAACTTCCTCATTTGTTATCCCAAGTGTCATATGCTTTTGGAACTCAATATTTAATTTCTTTAAATTCATCTTTGGGACAACAGGTCCCACTGTGTTAGAAATTTGTTAATCGACTTGGCTCAAATCTCTAAGAGAGGAATTCCACCCACATATGTCATCATTTGACATTCCATTGAAACTAGAAATTGGAAACATCCACCTGGCATACTCCAAAATTATGCATGTACATATGAAGAGAACTCAGAGTGTGGATGATAAGGAGTATTTTTCTTTCTTCTACTCCGGGAGTCAAGACATGTCAATTGTGATAAGTCTTAAAGGGTAATGTTATAAAAATCCTTTTCTGTTGCCAATCATATAAAAGGTAAGTAAGATTCCCTTTCTCTCTATATTTTGGGATCTCTTTACATGAGTTTCTCAAATCTTATTGAGGATATTTTTAATGCAAAACAAGCTGGCCACTATAGGTCCTTCAAATGTGGCTACCTGCATATTTTTAGGATATTGGCTATATAAAAAAAATAATTCTGAATTTAGCCATTGTTATGCTCATTATCACTCTAAGCCTAGAAATAAGAGCTTTGAAGTTCTCATCAGTATGTTCAAAAGTCTCCCAATCGATAGGCTTAGGATCTATTTGCACCCATGTTGGCACCCACTTAGGCACCACTCTGGTTAGTCCCAATTTTGAGGAAATATCCATCTAGAGAACAGATTAATCCCTAATGGGGGAAATTTTTTTATTGCGAGGGATTTACATTGTGGAACATCACCTCCCTCTTCCACGAATACTAGTATTTTGTATAACTATACTTTCCCACCTAATTTTCCAGGAAGGAGGGATTTTACTATTCTATTCTAATCCTTATGAGGAGTCATATCAATCCTCACGTGTTTTTTTAGGTCTTCTCAAATCTCAAAGGCAGTATTTTTAAAGGCATAACTAGCTATCTTAAGTTTCGAGATACCTTTATAATAGTTGGGGTTGACTACCATAAGGTTATCGATACCTTTATCATAGTTGACTAGGTCTTCTCAAATCTCAAAGGCACATTCGATTTGTGGTCTAATTATATCACAATTTTCTTTAATCCATGACATGCAGTCTTCGAAGACTTATTTTCTAGTAAGGATTTTATTATTTCTTGCAATATTATCTTTATTGGTATTGACCTTAACTCATCCATTTCAGGTTCTTATTGGAGCTCCTTGTCCCTAAGGTTATGAATCTTTTTGCAAGATAAAATTAACTCTTGAGTACATAAAGGCTTTAGAGGAATAAACTTTTAGGGAGGCCAGATAGGTATAAGAAGAAGCTCCTCTTGTTCGACCATCCGAATAAAGGTCCTCTTATGAAAATCCAACCAACATTTTGTTAGGTACTACTGAGCCTGTTAAACCTACCATATCTTCTATGTTCATTATTCCCTAAAGTAAACACATGAAAATAATGGCAAGAAAATATGTACACAAAGTCTAGTTGGTAAGTATGCTATTAGCTATTTTTGAAAAAATCTTAGTACCTTGGAATCATTGCACAGATAATTTTAACTTAAAACTATTTTTCTATTACTATAGGTTTAGATGATACCTTAACCAATGTTGATTAAGTCGAGATGGTTAGAAATCCTATGACATCTCCTCCAGCATCCTGAATAGATGAGCCAATGAATGAAAAATTAGTGTTACTTCTTTGATAACTATCCCCACTTCAAACCCAATTCCTGAAGAAGGAGTAGCCCCATAGACTGTTGATTCTTCTATACTCATTCCCATATCTAATTAGGACACGTGTGGGATCTCAATTCTCAAAGGAAAATTTCCCATAGAGGATATACTATTGCTAAAAGTGTTCAAACGTCTCTTTCCATTCCACTAGTTCTTGAAGATGTTCTCGATCCAAGTGTTTTACCACTGAAAGAAGAATATCCCGAGGTAGACGTCAATCCACCAACTGAGTGTGTTCATATCTTAATGACACCAATAGAGGTCACATCTGAGATCACGTACAATGCTCAAGTTCGAACATTGGAAATTACTACTAGGAGTGTAGAACAACAGTCGCAACATCTTATCCAAGTTCAACTAACTCCCCCATCTTAGAAATAAGAGGCTCCATGAGATTTACAGCTTCTTTGAAGGTTTGTTAGGTTTTAATTTGAGAACTTACTTTAATTAACATCTCTTAGTGGACTTACAGATGCCTACTCATGCATTTCAAAACTTAAAGGCTTAGAGGGAAGTGTTATGAGAGCATTAAACACTACATTATTTTAACTCCCATATCTCATAATAACCATGACCCAAGTAGAGATGAAAGAGAATGACTTGTCTGTAGACATAGCCTATTTCTTTAGTAAAAGAGTTGAGGCATAAAATGGCCTACAAGACTTAATATATGCTCGAAGAAAAAATACTGCCCTCTTGTATGATAAAGAAAAGTTGGGGAAACAAATGGTTAGGGTCAATGCAAAGTTGTAGTTGGATATTATGGAGGAGGTTCATTATTAGCAAAGAATGAGCCAAATGATTGTTGAAATACATGTCTCAACCAGTAACAAAAAGCTTTTTTAGAAGAGGGAGGTTCAAATTATAACCAAGAGAATTGTATATGAAAAATTTTGGACCAGTTTTACGTCTTTTGTATTCAGGTATTTTTACTAGAATGTAAAAGTAACCACCAATATTTTTATGAAATTATTCATTATGTTCTTGTTGCATTCCTTCCCAAATAGTTGGGTAATATGATTTTAGAAATCTAGAATTTGTTTTTCTCATGCGAATATAACCATTGGTGTATCTTAATGATATGATCCACCTTTCAAGGCCTTATAAATTTGGAATGTCCCTTCCCATTTTGGATACCACTTTCCATAACCTATATCTTTTGATCCCGAGGGAAATGTGGTTTTCCAAACTAAGTCTCCTTCATTGAAGGTCCTTTTTTTCACTTTCTTATTATAGTTATCATTTATTTTCTTCTTTTGGACTAAGATTCCATTTAAGGCTCTGATCCTATCCTCAAATATATTTTCTAATTCCATGTGCATAGCTTGGTCATAACCTTCTATTGTTAATTATTTTTGGGCCACCACTCTCAATGAATTTAGAGTGATTTTAACTGGTAAAATAGCATTATGCTCATAGGTTAAGGAATAATGAGATACTCTTGTAATTTACCTTTTAAAGTTTATATAAGACAAGAAAACTTTTGGCGACAAATTGTGACAATCCCTTGAGTTTTTTCTCATCACTATATTGAGGTTATTCTTAATTACTTTATTTATAGCCTTTACCTGACCCTTTGATTGAGAATAGTAGGTTGTTGGTTTAGTCAGATTTATCCCTAACCTTGAAGTAATATCCAACACCATTTCTAATTCAAAGATGCTTATATTGTCTTGGGTTATGATTTTGGGGATTAAAACCCTATACACAATGTCTTGCAAGAAATCTACCAATTCATTTTGGGTAACTGATTTTAAGGATTTTGCTTCTACTTATTTGTTAAAGTAGTATGTTTCTACTAACATAAAATTATGTAATTTAGAGTATAGAGAATATATTTTGCCAATCTCTATAATACTAAAAAATGCAATACAAGAATTTATATTCCTCAACAAAGAGACTATCCACGTGTATACATTCTCTTTTTTGAAATTGTTGACAACAAAGAGGCTATCCACGTGTATACATTCTCTATTTTGAAATTGTTGAGAGCATTAACCCATTTCATTTATGCATTTTGTCTTTCGAGCCCCTCTCTTTCTCTCTCATATTGTTTGATTTTATTTTTATCTTTTCATCTCTCCACTGGCGAGTTCCCCCATATAAACCATTTGTGGTGTGTATTTTCCTCTCCTTTTTCACTATATACTACAACTTCTCCCAAAACACAAGAACCCCTACCACTCTCTCTGTAAGAACGGTTCACTTCTTCGCCTCCAAGAACGTGAAGAAATCTCGTGCTTATCAACGGTTCAATTCCTTCTCCAATAAGATTCTTAGGTTCTCTGCTCATTTTTTATGTGTCATCAAACTAATTTTAGACCTATTATTTTGGCAAAATTGTGCATCTGTCAGAGATAAAACGTAATATCTTGCCTTCTATGATACCTAAATGACTCTCTCTCTCCTATGAGACATCAATTGACAATCATCCACATACATCCCCTCCCTTTCCCCAAACGGGTCTTTCATCTTCCCAAATTTAGACAGATAAAGCTTATTAAAACTCAAATATTAGGCTCCATCTTAACAACCCCATATGCCCACTTCACACACCAAAATGGTATATGCTCTTTAATCAAGCAAGGGACCTTTTCTATAGGTATATTATCATCTGACAAACAATATATATTTATTGCTTGACTATGTGATATATGCAATAGGATTGTGAGATTTTGGATACTTTCTTTTCTAATTTTGCATTACTTTTGGGATTTTTTTCCCTTTTTTTTTGTGTTCCAGACTTCAACCTTGTATAGATATTGTATAAAAAAATCCACTGATCATCTATTTTTAATAGTTTGTAGTGTTGAAGTATGTAATTTGGATATGTTGGTCATTTTTGCACAACATATGTTTGATGAATTGTTCAACTAAAATTTTCTCCAAAGTGGCAGTTCAGTGAGTTCAAAATTGTTGATAATCAACTATCCATTGCTTTCATTTAATATCCATAAAATTATACGCTCGTGAATTTGTATTTGGGATGAGAATTTTAATTTTGACCTTTCCTTCTTGATATGTTTTGAAGGACAAAGGAAAACCAAAGATAGACCATGTTTTTCAACTCACTCTGAATTCACTGTTTTTTATTGACTCTTTCTGCGATGAATCGTTTGAGGTGCCTACAATAAACTACCTTTTAAAGTGTATTACATGTACTTATTTACTACTTTTCTACTAATTTGGAATCTTTCCTTAATTTCATTCGAATACTAACATGCACTCATTTAGGCATTGGAGTTAGGTGTCTACTAGAAGTCTAGAACACAATAACCATCTTCTTAGTAAGACTATTTAAAAATTAGTCAATAAAAGGAACAATGGAAGAATATGGGTGGGGTTATGATCCATACAATGATTATTTTTTTTCATTTGTCATCCGGCCCATTTATATATTGGCTTGACAATGTGTACATTAATCTTACTCTTTTATTTGGATAGTGTAAATTCACTCCAAATGAGTACTTTAAACACTCTAAAATACTCACATTGAGTATGTTTTACCATACACTTATTTTTTAGTATTGCGTGGAAAATATTATAAATAATCTTCTTTTTTAGGGGAAAAAATAACTCAAAACAATAGTACTCTTAAAGTTTGAAAGAAATGTTGATCAATTAGATGAATTGATGAAATTTAGTAGCTTTGAGCTTTAACTAAGGATGTATATATTATATAATTTAGTTTTTCTTAATTTTTTGAATTAATACCAAGTACAAATTTTGGCTGAAAAATGTAAAGAATATCTATCCTTCTTCTTTATTTGGGTGGAAATAATTGGAGACCACCTTCATATTGTGATCCAGGTATATGGTTACAATTTGTCAATGATAGTTTATTTTAAGTATCAAATGAAAGGCGGATGGTTTTTAATTATCTAAATACTGGATCAAAACTATAGGTTTTAGTCCATATTATCACAGCAATCTATTTACAACATTATCATAATTTGAAATTTTATTCTGCTATCAAATCCAATGTCGAGCATGTATACGAATCCATTTTTTTCATTTAATTTGTAAGTTTTTTCTTGAATTTTACTTTGTTATGATCTAGATAGTTGTTAGTAGATATATTTATAAATGTTTAGTACATAGTCTGGAATTTGTTACATTGTTGTTTTTCTTAAAAAATATAATTTGTCACAAAGTTTCTACATTTTAATTTCAACAATCATTTGAGTTGCTCATACGAGTTTAGTTTGATGGCTATAAACTGCCTGGTTGAAATGAAAATTGTTTATGGTAAGTCATTAATCTGATCCACATGTGTTAGTTGTTATTTACATTAAATGTAAGATTTTAGATAAACTATGTTTATAGATTGGTTTATGTAATTTTTGTTTATGCGTAAAGGCTAAACATAAGATGGGTCTTCAATAATTTTATACTATTATATTTTTTGTCATATCTCATGGTGCAGTAAATTGTCACAAAGAATATTGTGGACTTGATATGTTGGACACTACACGTGAACTCTCTCCAATTAAATAAATTCATACATGAAATGTATTGATATCAGTAAAAAAACTAAAGACACCTTAAGAGTTGTTGTTCTTCGCATGCATACTCTTTCTATCGATAACATTTATGGTTTATCAAAATTTATGTAACCATACTGAATGAAAACATTTTAAAACTAAAGACACCTCATTTTATTTCTTTCAAGTTGAGTTTCTTTGTTTATTTTTCATTTTAAAACATACTTGAGACTTAAACTAACACATACGTCTATGAATCTTCCAACAATATATTTTGTTATTTTCAGTAAGTTAAATGATTTTGAAAGTAGATATTTTGTTTATTTCACCCTACTGTTTGACAAAATTGGTAAGTCAACATTCCAATTTCTTTATTTTTTTTGTTTAAATTTTGTATCAAGTGTGTACGTTACTTTTTACAGGATCATGTCAAATAACAATTTTAATATATTTATGGAGTTGAAATTGTACAAATTGTGTTTGGTCAAAATCATAATGGAATTTAGTTTCTTGGGTTTTGGGAAAATGGGTATGTTTAAAATCCGAAAGAGTCTTTTTTCATACGGTTATGGGCGAAAATCAAAACGGGTGTTTGTTTCTTGATGGATTTTTCGAAAAAAAAAATAATGAGCCTTAGTTTCATGATGGATTTGGTCAAAAAGGTAATGGGTTTGAGTTTTCGATGGGATTTTTTAAAGTTGATGTTGAGGGGTTCTTGAGATATATGTACAGAGTGTACATTGATAGATTTGAGCCATTGGAGAATGGGGGTGATCTCGGGATCATGGGATGGTGAGGGTCATCTTGAGTTCTTTGATTTTGTTGTTATTGGATTAATAAGATTGAGCTGAAGAAAATGGTGCATATCATGAGGTTGAGGAGGACAAAAAGAACAACGAGAGTGAAGAAATTGTTCATGGAGCCCAGATTGAACATTTAAGACACAACTTCTTCAAATATTATTAATTATATAGATATATAGATAGAGAGAAAGAGAGAGAATGTTAATAGGATAAGGATATATAAGGTGATGGAGAACATGAAGAGAGAATGGCAGAGGAGAGAGGCTTGGAGAAGGGGGTGGGGATGGATAAAGTTTGGGTTTTATCTTTGTGGATATTTCAAAGTGTAAAGTGTCAATAACATAGTTTATTGTTTATTTTTGTTTTGTGTGGGTGTTTTTATATTTATTATTTAATTAATAAAGTGTGGGTGCTTTTATATTAATGATTTTATCCATAAAATATAATGTAGGCTTAATTTGTTTAGTGACCTTAGATTTGTTGCTTAGCGTTAATTAAAGAGACGAGAAAGTGAATTATGAGTGAGATAAATAAGTGATTTTGAAAAAATAAATCACATAGAACAATGACCCTTTTAGTAAGAAGTCCTAATCGTTTTTTCGTACAAATTTTTTTATGATAGTTTTTTTATTTAAAAAATTTAGAAGTAAAAATCTCCTAATATATATATTTTCGTCTCAGATCAAATAGAAAAGATTTCGACGCCAACTATCAAAAGAAATCCGTGAAAGAAATTTAATTTTAAAATTTTACAGTTACTTTGTGACGTATTTTTCAATTGCTAATTTAGCATTTAAATAATGTTTGTTTTTCACTCTCTCAAACTATATAAATTTTATACATTTAAATATCTCCAATGACTATTTCGTGCTCAATATATTTCGCGCCTGAAATGACTATCATATCTTTTAAACTGCGCATCGTGCGGATTTACACCTAATTTATATAAAGACTCTAAAACGGGGAATAAAAATTTAATATATTTAATCACCGAGCCACTCCACGTGGCAATAACTATTCTTCGAAAACGAAGGATTTCTAAAGGCATCCAACTAGTTTGTTAAAAAAAGTCATCCAACCAGACCAATATAGTTTCACTCTGTTTCGTATGTTCCGGTGTCCATTCCATTTCTAAGAGCTGAAATGCCGAAATCCAAGGTTCTAAATGGCGCGAGGCGTGGTTGAGGCGTGGAGGTCAAGCCTCAAGCCTTAGGAGCCTAGGCGGAGCCTAGGCGAAGCCTAGGCGTAAAATGGCGTTTTTTCTTTTTTTATTATTTTAATTATTCCAAGACTAGTAATATAATAAAATATACATACCTTGAATATTGCAAATATATCCATATATTTGATAGCCATCTTTCTCATATTCATGCTCCATAACCAATATTTGTCAACTAATCCTTTGTTTTTTAAAAAAAAATTGTACCTTAAGTCTTTTACCAAGAATAAGGCGTAATAAGGCATAGGTGATGCGTTTCTCTCAAACCTCAAGCCTAGGCGGGCCTAGGCGGAAGTCTAGGCGGGTCTTTTAGAAGAGAGCCGAAATCTCTTTATTTCAACCCTAAACTAACTACTTGAAACCCCAATACACCACCACCTCTCTCTACTGATCCATCTCCATTAAATATGACAGTGGTTCTGAGGTATGGCTGATCATGATGATGGTTAAAATTGGTGTTTTTCAGACTATTGTAGGGTGTTGGGCAGTTGTCTTGCAAATCATTTGGGCTTCTCTCTAGCTTGGAAGATAATATCGATTTTATATTCAGTATTTTGGAAGTAGAATGGGGGCATGGGACTGGGTTTTTGGGTTGGGGCAGCAGGAGTAGGGGTTGAGGAGTTGTGGTGTGGGAATGGATCTTAGGAGAAGTTAAGGGTTAATGAGGGTTGGATGGGCTATGGGTGCATAGGGGTAGAGGATGCTAAGTGTGGAGGGTTATGGCAGGAGGGTTACATGGTTTTAATTGAAGAGGGAGCGTAGAAGAGGGATTTTCTAGTCGGATATGGGTAAGTCAAGGCAACAGGGTAAGCAAGTTAGGGGGGGACTTTTACAATTTGGGGGTTATTGGGTGTAATGGTAAGACGGGTTGGTGTGCGTGTTTTAGAAATTCGGGGATAAGGGATAATCAGGTGGGTGCATTGGGTGTGTAGTGTATGGGGGTGAGGTAAGGGTTAGCAGCGTTCAAAACAAATCGGGAATCAAAATATATTTTTCCTCTGGTTTGGGTAAAAAAATATGTTTCAAACCAGAAAGATTCTTCCCAAAAAAATGTGCTGACTAGCTCAAATGTCTGCATAAGTTTTCAATATTACTATTAAGATCAAAGAATTGATCCACCCCTTCAAAATTGTCTTTTTTTTACTTGTTTTTGCAAGAAATTTTTTATTTGAAGGTTCTAAATTGACTACAATGACTTAACATTCAAACATCGCCAAAACACTCAAAATTGAAAATTAAGAAAAAAAAATTGATCAACCCAAAAATTTATTTGCTCCTTAGAAAAAATGAAATTTCACTACTCAAATTTCCCCAACTTTATTATGAACATCACGATCACCAAAACAAGAAAAAAAACCCAAAGAAGACCCAAGAATATGGACAAAAAAATATTAATCACCCTGTTGATGTAAAAAATTAGATCTCTCTAATTATTCAATCACAGATAAATAAATAAGACAAAGAATTTTTAAAGTGGTTCATCCTTATAAGAATGGCCTACGTCCATTGTTTTGGTATTGCTGTTTGTATGGGAATTCTCCATTACAAATGATCTCAAGAAATTTCGGTCTGGGGTCCCTCTTACAATGAGGATTGTACAATGTATTTACAGCCCTGAGGCTGTAATGTGAAAGGGTAATACATTAAATGATATACATATGAAAGGGTAATACATTTAATGCCCTCTTTGCGTGTGCGTCTGAATGATAAGCATTTAATGAATCAGTTGAACTGTTTGTTATCCAGCTATTAATGCTTTATTTGAGATGCAGCTCGGACCGCCTGAGTTGCTCGGACCGCCTAAGCTTCTCGGTACTCAAGAGTTCCTCGGAGAGGCATTATTCCTCGGAGCGTGTGAGTTCCTCGGTGGACTAGTCTTCCTCGTTGTAGTTTTGTTCCTCGGAGCGCGTGGGTTCCTCGGAAGTGTTGGTTGTTGCTATGTAGATAGCCACGTGTCTTCATATGATTGGTCCATGTCAGCAGATTAAATTTGGTATCAACAGAAGCCCCCAATGTTTCATATTTCAAAATTTGAGGAGTATGGAACATTCTTTCTCGGAATATGGTAGATTTAAATAGTCTTCCTAATTTTTAGGAACGTTTCCTTTGTATTTATTTCTCCTTTCCAATTCGTAGAATCATGCTTTTTTGGACTTTTCTGCGTGCTTCGATTCCCGCGTCACTTTTCGTCTTTTTAGTCGTTGTTGTCCGCTTTGATTCCCGCGCCACTTTTCATATTTTTAGCCGCCGTTGTCCGCTTTGATTCCCGCGCCACTTTTCATCTTTTTAGCCGCCGGTAACGTAATCATCCTTTTTTGTAATAATTATTTCACCATTTCCCAAGGCAAGGTATTTAAACTACAAAGACGCTTCCATCGTCTTCTACCTTTCAAATTTTTATCTTCGAGTTTTACGTCGTCTCTTCTTACTCTCTTGTGCATTCATCTTTTCCGTCGTTCGTTGTCAGCAGATCCATTCTTTTCCTGTAATATCTTCTTCCTTCTTCTTCATTTCTTTATTCACCATGTTTTACCCTATTGAGTCTCTTGAGAAGTTTCGTTCTGATTTCTCCATTCCTTCATGGGTTGTTTTGGAAGAGCTTTCTAAGCCTTCTAATTACTTCCACTTGGCTGAGGGACATTGGTTTCCCAATCTTTTTTTTGCTTAGTGTGGATTTTCTTTTCCACCAAATTCCTTGTTTCTAGAATTCTGTCAGTACTTTGACATTGTTCCTGCACGAATAGCCCCCAACACATTAAGAATAGTTAATGGGGTGTATAGGTTAAATCAAATTCATGGAACTCGAATAGGAATTCCAGAAATCATGTACTGCTATAGATGGGCAGTTAATGATAATATTTTTTATTTAAAAACTAGATTTTTAAATAGAGCCTTAGTAGTCAATCTCCCTGATGCCAATAGGGATTATTTTGAACACGGGGTTGTAATTGGCAACACCCTCCATTAGTTGGAGATGAGGTTTACCAGGGTCCCAGATGCCCTCCTTATGGCAATGGGATAGGTTATTTTTATTTTATTTTATTTATTTTGAAATAATGTTTCTTTTGTGTTTGATAAAATGTGCTACTGATAACAATGTTTATTTATTTGCAGTTGATAGTAAGAGAAAGTGCCCAAAAGATGCAGATGTCAATATAAGGCATTTGAAACTTATCTGGAGTTTGCATCAAAGTGTTGTCGACGAGCACATTAGATCAGCTTCGTATTTGTTGCAGTACAAGAGCTACACCACTTCTTTCACTTCTCATCCAGTGATAAGTGAATCAGAGCCAATACCAACTTCTACAAGCTCATCGCCTGAATCCCATATTCCTTTAAGTGAAAGGATGAAGAAGAGAAGACCTCCTACCCTGTTTGAGAAAACTGCCTCCGGTTCTGGGGAGGTAAAAAGGAGTAGGATTGATGTCCCAAGGGAGGGGATAAAGAAGACTGATGCAGCTCCTCTAGCTGCTCCTGTTAAAGTTGCCGAGAATCCCGCAGTGGCTCCGAGAAGGTCTGCTGCTCCTAGAGAGGTGATTGTGATATCACCGACCAAGGGTTCTTCCTTGGTTGAATATGTACCTGTTCCCCCGAGGAGGCTGAAGAAGAGATCCTCGGTCAATTTGCCTGATACCATTACTCAGCCCCCAATTACTGGAACTGGGGTTCCAACTTTTGTTCCCCCGAGCTCTGTCATGAGCTCGGTGAAGTCCTTGATCATTCCTGAGGTCCAAGGTACTGAAGAAAACCTTACTCGGGACATGGTCACCTCACTAGCTGCTTGTCACCTTACTTCTGTAAGTCTCTTTACTTTGAATTTTTTATAATTACTTTGTCATTTCTGTTTCTAACTTGCTTTCTTTTCCTGTTCACAGTTGACGATCTGCTTCAATATAATCCTGAAGAAGGATGAAGCGATTAAGGCTTCTTGCTCCTCGTCCAGTGTGGAGGGAGCTCTGGAAGAAGCTACCAAGTCTCTGGAAGATTCTCGCCAGAAATATGCTGATGACAAAGCTGTCTGGGAGAAAAAGCTTGCCTCCTCCGAACAAGAAAAAGCTCGGGTTATTGATGCCTCCAAAGAGTTGGAGAAGAGAATAAATACCTCGAAGAAGGCAAATAATGAGCTTGAAGAGAAGCTCAAAACTGCAGGAGAGTTTGAAGATAAACTCAAGGCTGTCGAGGAGGAGTTGGCTCAACTTCGGGAAGTAGGTCGGCAGAAGGAGGAAGCTGAGCAAAAATTGAAAGCTGTTAAGGACTTGCTGTCCGAAAAGCATGCCTTGGAGAAGACAAAGAGGAAGACGGCTGTGAAGAAGTCCTTCAGCTTTGGCTGGGACAAGGGGTGGAATAAGGGGTTGGTTGCCATGGTGTTGCAAGTGGACTATGGCGGTCTCAAATATTTTAGGGATGGATGGGTTGCTGCCCTTCAGGAGATGAAGGTCGACGAGTCTTCCGAGCTCTTCAAGAGACATATCCCTCATCCCCCCCAACTCCAGAAGAGTTAGAAGAGGATGAAGCTACCTCTGAAGAGTCTTCGATGGTGATGGGAGATCATGCCCTAGCCATCCAGCCTGCTGCCGAGGAAAATCAACAAATCGTTTCTTCCTCCGAGCAACTGCCTATTCTCCCCGAGCAACCTACCTCTTCATCCCAACCTCCCGAGAAGGTTTTGGGAGATAAGGAAAAGGTGTAGTGTTGTTCGTATTTCTCTTTATTTTGTTTCTCTTTATCAAATGTAACCCAGAAGATGTAACTCTGAACTATGATCTAATAAAACTTGAACTTTTTTGCATACTGTTGTCTATCTTTCATTCATACTCTGCTTATTCTTCTTATTGATGATTGTTCTTCTTTCTCTGCTAGTTTCTGTCTAGGATGGAACTGCTATCTGCCCATGATACAAAGTTGCTACGATAATGTAATGAGTACTTTAGGGCTGGTCACATAGACCTGAGTGCTGCACAAGTTGTCGACATACTTGGTCAGAAAGTTTCAGAACCGGCAGTGGAAGCATATCAATATCTGAAGTGTCAGCTTGATAGGGCTGTAGCCAATAACGTTGCCTATTATGAAATGATTGAGGATCTTCAAGGCACCCTCGAAGACCTTCAGCTTTAATACAAAGAATCCACTGCCTTGTTGCATGAGGGGTACGAGAAGAAGTACCAGCAGATCATTACCGATAAGGGCTACGAGAAGCTTTTTATTGGGTACAATGTAAGGGAGAGAACCTTGAGAGGTGAGGTCGAAGAATGTAGGCAGATTGCTGAGTTGCTAGAAAAGGAAAACAACAACCTGCAGAAGGAGCTATCACAATTGAAGTCTGCAGCTTCCACTTCTAGTGCCTTGATACCAGTGACCGATGAGGGATTTTCGTTCTTAGAGGTTGAGAACGCCAAGATGAGGGACGATTTGGAGACTTTGAAGAGCTCTGGCACCTCTTCATCTTCTCGTGGTCGATCAAGAGCTCCTCGGGGATGAGTAAGAGCAGCTCGGGTTCTTATCGAGGAACAGAGGACTCAGTCTGCCTTAGAGAACCAGGCATTCCATTTAATGACGAAAAACCAAGCGTTGTCTGATATGTCAAAGAAGATTAGGGACTTGGAAAAACAGCTTTCCGCGCAGAAGTCAGTCTTGGAGAATAAGGAGATTTTTATCAAGAATCTCCACGAGCAGCTAAAAAGGCTAAAGTATCAATTCTACAAAAAACCTAGGGAGTTCTGGATGGCTGGATACAACGAAGCACTATTCCACTTGGACAATCGTATCCAGAATGCCAACAATGAGGGCTACAAGCAAGGCTGGTTGAATGCCTTAGGTGTGCTGAAGCTCGAACAAGGTCATTATCTATGGGACTACCATGATCCCGGGTTGCTCGACTTGCCTGTGCCACCATACAATTTAGACATGGAGTGGATCCCTGCTCGGGCCATTCTTCGGAGCTTAATTTCAAAGTATCTCGGTGACTACAATTTACATTCTCAAATTGAGGTATCTCGTCCTGAGCATCTCTTAGATCGACCATCCGTGATGAATGTCAGGATGTTGAAGGATCTCAACTTCATCAATTCTCCTCTGTCTTTAAATGATCCGCCTACTGGAGAGGAACCTGTGTCAAAAGCAAAGGGGAAGAGACCAGTAGAATAGGAATTTTTGTTATAATAGTTAGTATACATGTCAATGTAACTGTAATTTCATTATCAATGTAATTTATTTTGAATCCAATGAAAGACTTTCATTTTTGTTTGCAAATCTTGATTGCTATTGTCTTGTAATTATCAAACACATTATATTTATGCATATCTGTTAAAAAGATAACAATAATGTGTTGTTTGTCAACCAACTCAGTAACAATTAAAAAGTTTCAAGTTTCAATAATATTGCTCGATCCATTAATAATAAAGTAATGTGTATAAAAATGTTGTTTACAATGTTTCCAACTAACCAAGGTTGTTAGATTCTCCATGTCGACCAACTACAATTAGTGGGTTTTTATCCCCGACCAGCTATAGTTAGTTTTTTTGAAATAATTTTACCCACAAAATGTTTCCGACCAACCAAGATCGGTAAATTTTGCTTGTCGACTAACTACAGATGGTGGGTTTTTATCTCCGACCAACCATAGTTAGTAGACTTTTCTCTTAAATATTTCCGACCAACCAAGGTCGGTAAATTTTCTTTGTCGACCAACTACAGTTGGTGGGTTTTTATCCCCGACCAGCCATAGTTAGCAACTTTTGCACTTTCTGGAATAATCTTACCTCCCGACCAACATAAGTTGGCATTTGCGAGAATATTGTGTTTCCTAGCCAAACAGGTTGGCATTTTTAGGAATATTTCGTTTCCTAGCCAAACATGTTGGCATTTTTAGGAATATTTCGTTTCCTAACCAAACAGGTTGGCATTTTTAGGAATATTTCTTTTCCTAGCCAAACAGGTTGGCATTTTTAGGAATATTTTGTTTCCTAACCAACCGAAGTTGGAATTTTTAGGAATATTTCGTTTCCTAACCAAACAGGTTGGCATTTTTAGGAATATTTCGTTTCCTAACCAACCGAAGTTGGCATTTTTGTTTCCTAACCAACCGAAGTTGGCATTTTTAGGAATATTTTGTTGCTGAGCAGTCTGAGTTTTGCCGAGTTTTGCTAACTAGTGTGTAGCACTAGTATTCCCCAAAAAATTCTCAATAAAAGGAGAGACTTTAGCAGAATATCTTCATTTTATTCATACTGATGGAACTGTGTTACATATACATCATTGATAATACTTGCGTAGGTGCTCTGCGTTCCATGCATTCTTAAACTCCTCGCCTTCTAAAGTTGTTATTCGATAAGTTCCTGGTCGAATAACTTCTATAACTTGGTATGGTCCATGCCAGTTTGCTTCCAGCTTATTGTGTTTTTGAATTACTTTCTTCAGCACATAGTCTCCTTCTTTCAAGTCGCACTTCTTCACCCTTTTGTTGTAGAATAAAGATGTTCGCTGTTGGTAAGCATCATTTCTAATGGCTTCTTCTTCTCTAACTTCCTCGAGCATGTCTAAGTTCAGTTTTCTCATTAAGTCGCTGACAGGGGAATTGAAATTCAGTAGAAGGCCCAACTCGGCAGGTATAATGGCTTCACTTCCAAACACCAACATGTATGGTGATTCTCCAATTGCTACTTGGGGAGTAGTTCGGTAAGCCCAAAGTACTGATTGTAACTCGTTGATCCAGTTTGCTTTTGTATCATCCAATCTTTTCTTCAAGCCATTTAGCAGCGTTCTGTTTGTCACCTCAGTTTGTCCATTTCTTTGAGGATGGCCTGGTGATGAGTGGACCTTCAAAATATTTGATTGATGACAATAGGCGGCAAACTCCTCGTTATCAAATTGTGTTCCATGGTCTGTGATGAAGGCATGAGGTAGACCATATCGACAAATGATTTTCTTCCAAACAAATTGATACACCTTCTTGTACGTTATATTAATGAGTGGCTCAGCTTCTACCCATTTAGTAAAATAATCCACTGCGACAACGAGGTACTTGAACCTTCCTCGAGTCGTTGGCAGTGGCCCAACCAAGTCTATTCCCCACATGGAAAATGGCCAAGGGGAAGTTATGGGTGCCAACAATGCTTGTGGAGTTCTTCGGATGGAGGAAAAACGCTGGCACTTGTCACACTTCTTGGCGTAGGCTATGCAATCAGCCCTCATCGTCGTCCAGTAGTATCCTTGCATCATCACCCTTTGTAAAAGCATCTGACCTGCTACATGTGCTCCACAAGACCCTTAGTGGATCTCTTCAATTAATTCTTTCACCTCGGAGGGGTGTACACATCTCTGCAAACCTGCCATAATTCCTCGTCTATATAAAACACCATTAGTTAATACGTACTGAGCAGCTTTAAACTTCAAATTTTTGGCAGCGAGCTTGTCAATTAGCAATTCTCCCTCCTCGATATATGCCCTAATGGAATCCATCCAAGATGGTCCTAAATCAAGGGTGATAAAGTTCAACGTCAAATCTTCATCTATGCTCCGACCAGCTAACACTTCAATTGGGATTGTTCGTTGTAGCTCGGTGCGAGTAGCTGATGCTAGTCGAGCTAGGGCGTCTGCTCTCGCATTCTCCATTCTTGGTATTCTGACCAGCTGAATAGCGGTAAATTCTGACACCAACTCCTTTGCCTTTGCATGATATCTGATCATTACTTCTCCTCTAACTGCATATACTCCCATCATTTGGTTTATGATCAATTGAGAATCACTGAAAACAATGACCTGTTGCGCCTCCATAATTTTTGCCAAACTAAGTCTGCAATCATGGCCTCATACTCATCCTCATTGTTGGAAACGCAAGGCGTATTCCATGTCGACCTCATCCCGAGTGCTCAAAACAATCCCCGCGCCGCATCCTGCAGTGCAAGATGAGCCATCTACATATAGCCTCCATATAGGTAACTCGTCTTCGAATTTATGATCAGTCAGAGTTCCTCGGTGAAATATTTGTTGCTTCCTTTCCTCCTCGGATTTTTCTTGCTCTTCGTCAATCATTTCTTCTTACCCTTTTACCAACCGTAGTTTGTCTGAGCCCGAAGTCAATGATCTTGTAACATCCACTTGCCCTTTTACAAACTGGAGTTGGTCTGAGCTAGTGTTTGTTGATCCTGTAACATCCACAGGTTGATCAGCGAGAAACTTTTGTTCCTCAGAGCTATCAGGATAGGTGAACTCCGCTATAAAATCTGCTACAGCATGTCCTTTAAGCCATGATTTGGGTTCGTAGACTATATCATATTCACCGAGCTCTATTGCCTAGTACATCAATCTTCCTGATTTTTCTGGATTATGCAGGGCATGCCTCAATGGCATATCAGTATACACTACTATAGTATGAGCTTGGAAGTATGGCCTCATTTTCCTACTCGCCCCAATCAGCGCTAGTGCCAATTTCTCCAGCCTTGGATATCTGATTTCTGCTCCTCGGAAGGCCTTACTTGTGTAGTAAATTGGTTTTTGCACTCCATTATCCACTCTGATCAACTCCGAGCTGACTGCATTCTCGGACACTGCAAGATATAAGTATAATTTTTCTCCTATCACTGGCCTGGACAATAGTGGAGGTGCTCCCAAGTATTTCTTCAAGTCTTGAAAAGCCTTCTCACATTCATCATTCCACTCAAAAGTTTTTCGGAGTGTCTTGAAGAATGAGAGACATCTATCAGTTTATCGTGACATAAATCTGTTGAGTGCCGCTACTCATCCTGTGAGACTCTGTACTTCCTTCTTCGTCATTGGAGATCGCAGCCCTAATAGAGCTTTGATCTTTTCAGGATTTGCTTCAATGCCTCGTTGATTGACAATGTACCCGAGGAACATGCCTTCTCGTACTCCAAATATGCACTTCGTCGGGTTTAGCTTCATTTGATATTTATCTAGTTGATCAAAAGTCTGACTTAAGTCAACTAGATGATCGACAACTTTGTTGCTTTTCGTCAGCATATCGCCAACATAGACTTCCATATTGTCACTGATTTGTTCAACAAAGACTTTGTTCATCAGCCTCTGATATGTCGCACCTGCATTTTTCAAACCAAAAGGCATAACATTGTAACAATAAGTTCCCCTAGGGGTAATGAAAGAAGTACTCTCCCTGTCTTCAGGTTTCATTTTAATTTAATTGTAGCCAGAATAAGCATCCATATAGCTCAACAACTCGTGTCCCGAGGTAGCATCCACCAGCTGATCAATTTGGGGCAATGAAAAGTGATCCTTTGGGCATGCTTTGTTGAGGTCGGTGAAGTCTACACACATCCTCCACTTGTTGTTTTTCTTCTTTACCATCACCACATTAGCTAACCAATCTTGATATTTAACATCTTCAATGAAACAAGCTTTCTGGAGCTTCTCGACTTCCTCCTGTATAGCTTGATTCTTCTCGGGACTGAATACTCTTCTTCTCTACTTCACAGGCTTAATCTCCTTATTCACATTAAGCTCGTGACATAAGAAGTTTGGGTCTATCCCAGGCATATCTTCATGACTCCACACAAAAGTTTGTCTTCTGCTTCTAAGGAAAGTTATCAATTACTGTTTTAATGAGGCTTCCAACGATGAACCTATTTGAGTAGTTTGTTCAGGGTGCTCGTCGTCGAGAATGATGTTTTCAGTAGCTTCCACCACTTGACCCTTCACGAGTTGCGACTCATCTTGAGGATCCAATGTTTCAATTTCTGGACCTTCATCCACTTGATAAGTAGTGGTCTTTTTCTTTGATTCTTCCAGTTCTTCTTGTTTGGCGGATGAAAAATAGCATTCCCGAGCTACTTTCTGATCACCTTTCACAACTCCCACTCCAAAGTTTGTTGGAAATTTTAGGCATTGATGTACTGTAGATGGTACGGCCTCGAACTTCTTCAATCCTACTCTTCCCATGATGATATTTTACAATGATTGGGTATTCTTATCCATCACGAAGAAATGTATTCTTTTTGTCCGACAAGCAGGCCACGTACCAATGAATATATCCAACTTGATCATCCCAAGTGGAAATACTTTCTCGCCAGCAAAACCTATGAGGGGTCTGTGATAAGGCTCCAGTTGAGATAGCTTTAGATTTAAACTATCGAAACACGAGTAGAACATGATGTCTGCCGAGCTACCATTGTCGACCATCACTCTTGAAATCATGACCTCCTTCATTCTTATTTTGATCACCAGCGGGTCATCATGAGGATATAAAACACCCGCAAGGTCATTTTTTGAAAAACCGATAACCAATTTCTCCTTGTTCACCTTTCTCGGGCGATCTTCCTCAGCTAGATTTATTCGCTGAATGTATGAGCAAGCTTGGGCCTCACCAAGGTAAGCTTTTCTTTCTGCAGTAAGGTATCCTCCTCCTGCATCTCCTCCTATAATAACATTTCAATCAAACGACCCAAAGAGTTTGAAAATACCTCTCGTTCAGGCTGCCTTGGTTTCTTGGGAAGATCGGGGTCATCTTCTGGATCAACTTCATGGTTTCTCTTCTTGTTCTCCTATGCTCGCCGAGGAGATCTAGACCTCTCTCTAGTTTGGTCATTGTTTCTTCTTTTGCCTCCCCGATCAACATACTTTGTTATCTTTCCTCGTCGGATGAGTGTTTCAATCTCATTCTGAAGAGCTATGCAATTTTCGGTCATATGGACATGATCTTTGTGGAACTCACAATATTTTTCCCTATTCCTCGTGTCAGGGTCTGCCTTCATTTTCTTTGGCCAGTTTAACTCCTCACTGTTCTTAATTTCTTCCAGGACGTGGTTGATATTTACCTTCAAAGGTGTGTAATTATCAAATTTCCTCAAGACCTCCCATGACGACCTATTTTCGGATTGTTTGTCACCACCATTGTTCTTATATTCTTTCTTCTTAGCTTTATCACCTTACACCTTGGTTTCTTTGGCGTCCATATTCTTCTTCGCAGACATAGCCTCCTCGGCATTCATAATCTTGGATGCTTTTCCCATCAGGTCTGCCATGGTTCGAGGTGGATCTTTGGCCAAAGTGTAGTACAACTTGTTTGGCAGTAGTCCACTCATCAAAGCAGTAATCGTTGTCTTCTCTTCATAATCAATGACTTCGAGTTTCTCGTTATTAAAACGAGTTATATAATCTCTGGTACTTTCACCAGCTTTTTGTCTAACACTTAACAAATGTGCTACTCGTTTAACTGGCTTTGCTCCAAAGAAGAAATTTCCAATGAATAACTCGGCCAGTTGAAGAAAAGTTAAAATCTTACCCCGAGGAAGATTATTATACCATATTTGAACAGATCCGGTAAGTGTTCCCAAGAATGCTCTGCATCTCATCTCATCTGGGACAGCATAAATGTCGGCTGTAGCTTAGTATTGTTCTATATGAAGGATAGGGTCAGTCTTCCCATCATACTTGGGAGTCATAACAGGTGCTTTGAACTTTGATGGTGTTGGAAAATCAACAATATCCTAGATAAAAGGTGTTCCTCGAACAAAGGTTCGTTGTAGAGGGTTCTTGGCCCTAGCCATTTCCCCTAATGTATCATCCAGCCTCTGAATAGATCCTTTCCATGCATCATTTCCTTCTTCAGGACTATTGGTTCGAGCAACTGATCGCGTTGAAGTAGCTTCCTGGGATTTATCTTGACGAGCAGCTGGTCGCAACTGAGCAGATCCTTCCCTTAAATCTGATGGTCGTCGAAAGATCCTCAACGCTGCATTAAGAGGACTTTTGTTCCTCCTAGGGCCTAATCGGTCGAAAGGAGAAACCCTACTTAATCTTTCCAATGCGCTGGTCCTTTATGGGGAGAGGGTGACACGTTGTTCAGTATCTGTGGCCCGTACTGACGAAGTTCGTCCAGGTTGATAAGAAAAATCTTCAGATTCCTCATTGCGTTATGAATTAGTACTCCTAATACGTGAAGAAGGTGCACAGGTATTTCTTTGAATGCTTCGTGGTCCGGAATGGGGTGATGCACAACCATGGAGGGTTTGGATGAGTTGTCGCATTATTTCTTGCATGACGGTCTGGCCTTGAGCCAGATTTGCCATTATTCCAGTCAGATATGTTATAATTGGTGGAGCAGATGGATTTGAAGGGGTTCCAGCATTTCGATTGCTGGATTCAGGAATATCCGCCATTAGTAATGGATTGTTTTTGATGAAAAACGATATTATCAGTCGTTTCCCTCAGACGGCGCCAATCTGTTGATGTAAAAAATTAGATCTCTCTAATTATTCAATAACAGATAAATAAATAAGGCAAAGAATTTTTAAAGTGGTTCAGCCTTATAAGAATGGCCAACGTCCACTGTTTTGGTATTATTGTTTGTATGAGAATTCTCGATTACAAATGATCTCAAGAAATTTTGGTCCGGGGTCCCTCTTACAATGAGGATTGTAAAATGTATTTATAGCCCTGAGGCTGTAATGTGAAAGGGTAATACATTAAATGATATACATATGAAAGGGTAATACATTTAATGCCATCTTTGCGTGTGCGTTTGAATGATAAGCATTTAATGAATCAGTTGAACTGTTGGTTATCTAGCTATTAATGCTTTGTTCGAGATGCAGCTCGGACCGCCTGAGTTGCTCGGACCTCCTAAGCTTCTCGGTACTCAAGAGTTCCTCGGAGAGGCATTCGGAGCGTGTGAGTTCCTCGGGGAACTAGTCTTCCTCATTGTAGTTTTAATCCTCGGAGTGCGTGGGTTCCTCGGAAGTGTTGGTTATTGCTATGTAGATAGCCACGTGTCTTCATATGATTGGTCCATGTCAGCAGATTAAATTTGGTATCAACACACCCCAATAATTATTAAAAGCCATGTTGGGGTGAAGTTTCCTAAAGCCGATAATTTTGGAAGTGAAGTTATTCCTAGCGCAACTTTAATTTGACTGAAGGTACACATTAGTTCATTTTTTTATTGAATGTTATGGTACCATTCTTCCTTAATTAATTTATTTTTTGAAAAAGATATATATTTTTAACCACGCATACACAATCCTCTTGTCGCGCATCGCGCGGGTTTACAACTAGTAACAATAATAATCTTCCCTCTAAATGAAAAAGTGTTTACCATATATTATAAATATATAGTAGGTACATGCTTTATAAGAATATGTTATTGGCACTTTTAACATCCTTTTTCAAACGCAATACAGTTCTTTAAAATGGAAGGCTAATAAAATCGCAACTTAGGACTAGCTTGACAAGCGCTATAAATGACCTTCTGGACTTATGGTATAGCTCTTAAATCATCATCCTTTCTTAAGGACTCTAGGATTATCCCATCAATACCTCTTTTGAAGAATTTTCCATCATACATAAGATAATTGTTTTCTCTCAGTCTGAGAACCCTATCACTCTTGATATTTGGGCGCATCAGATATTTAATTGATGGCTTTATCTAATCTTTTTTAATGTTAATATTCTCAATTTCAACTAAGGGCCACATGTTATGTAGCAATGGAGAGACGCCATCAATGGAACTAACCTTTAACGTTTCTTCAAAATTATCATCGAGTTTAAAATCTAAAGCCTTTTAAGCAATTTCGTTGGTTTATTCATTCAAAAATGAAGGAACATAATTTATTGTGACTTAATAAAATTTGGACAATAAATTCAAAGAAACTTGGTTGCGTAAGGTTAAACCATCATTACCACTTATGTATTCACCAGTCCATTGTCTTATAGCTAATTGAGAATCATAAAAAATTTCTATCATAGAGGTTTTACAACTTCAAAGAATCTCCAAGCCCATTATCACATCCTGATAATTCACTTGATTATTGGAACATTTGTTCTCTTCTAACTTGTATCCATGTTTGGTTTTAATATGTTCAGAGGATTCAATAACCACCACTATACATGACATTATCTCAGTCTTTGAACTATCAAACTAAATCTTTTATCGACTTAGAGATATATATACTATCTCATATTTCGCTTCCGGGTCATCCTCACATGAATGATCTTTAAAAAATTAAGCCAAGACTTTTCTTATTATGTATCTTTGAGGTATATAATGTGGAAAAAACTCAGGTAGAGCTAACACCAACTTACCAATTCTATTTTGCAAAATAGGCCTAATTAACGTATGATTGATTAAATCAAATATCAAAATGACTAACACTTCTATAGGCAATATAATATCTTAATTTCATAGAAGAAAAATACAAGTCAACCATAGTTTTTCCATTATGTAATATCTACATTCATAGTCATTTAGAAGCCTACTAAAGTAATACAGAACTTGTTCTTTCTGGTTCTCCCAATCTTGATCCAATAAAACTCTAATTGATGCATCATAGGTTTAAATATACGACTTTAGTGATTTATCTTCACTTGGAGGTGGAAAAATAGGTTGCTTGACTCGGTATCTCTTGAGTTATTGGAAATCTAGGTCATGCTCTTCCTTCTAATCCAACTCTTCTTGGTATTTTCTCCTTAAGGAGAAATGATAAAATACTTTAGTTTTTTCTGTTGCATTAGACATAAATATACTGAGGAAATTAACTTGACCCAAAAACTGTTGTAATTATTTCTTACTTTGGCCCATTATAGTTTCAATTATAGCTTTAGATTTGTTATGATCAACTTGTATTTATTTTTAATGCACCAAATATCCTAAAACATTTCCTATAGAAACTCCAAATGCACATTTAAAATGATTCATTTTACGTTGATAAAGTCTCATTCTTTCAAAGGAATTTTATAGTTGTATTTTATGATTAGTTAATGTTTTTTTGCTTCATAATCATATCATTAATATAACACTACAAAAAGGTGCCAACCATGTTATGGAAATTAGTATTCATTCCCTTTTGGTATGTGGCCCATGCATTCCTTAATCCAAATGGCATTTTTATCCATAAGAATTTTCCCAAATTACCACGACATTACAATGTTTAAAAAGAACTTACACTAAAAAACCATCATCAATAAAAGGTGAACCAGTTGTTCACTTTTCGATAGAGGGTATTAAAGCCTTGGAAGAACCTTTCAAATACTCAATTATAGAAACAATTCTCACATGAAAGGCCCGCAATGGATGATATCAGGAAGACCTTTCTCATGTTTAATCTCAAATGAACATTCACTATTGGATTCCTAGATATCAAACATGTTCGCATCAACATTGGATGTGAAGAATATTTTGGAAGACTTTTGAAAAGAGAAAAATGGTTCTTTGGAGAGTATCCAATACATTGAAATGGACTCATAACTTCAAAGCTGATTAAGAAAGCCCGATGGCCCCTACTACGATCTATTTATTTAACCTTATTATTTATCTGCTCATAAAAGCTTCTTTTTTCTCCATTGACCAGCTGATTAAAAAACCTTTTAAGATGGATGCTTATACAGTAAAATAATCAAGACCTAGTCTTGCTAGGGTTAGTGTGGAGATTGATCTCTCCCATGATAAACTTAGAATATTATGGATTGGTATAGGTGACAGTTGCTTCTGGAAGGATATGATACATGAATACCTAATAAGATATTACAAATATTATTTAAAGAAGGGTTATGAAGAATAAACATGCATTTTCTTGAATGGTGGAAAAGTGACCAACACCAAGCGTCCTTCAAAACCTCCTGTGTGTAAGAGGGTAGTTTAGATTATATGGAGGCGTAAACCCTTTTGAGTACAGTAATGATAAGTTAACCAGCAACACTATTGATTAACTGTAGGACAAGCAAACACAACTTAGTGAGGATAAACTCAGTTTGAACTCACACATCTCTAGTGTATAACTTAGAATATCATAATAAACTCAGAAGTGACTCGTTTAGAGGGAAAGAGAAAATGAGCACCCTAGATACACCTTGGCAGGCAACCAAACACCCCAACACCCTCAATGATCTCTGTCAAGTATATTAAAGCTTCATAATAAATGACAATGGTAGGTGAGTAAACTCTATGATTCGTAATAAATCTCTCTCTGATGTATATTCTCTCTAGTAATGACTTCTGAACTCTAAAAAAGAACCCCCTCTCCCCAGAGGTGGTTGGGGTCCTTAAATAGCCCCCACGCCACTCTCGAGGTAACTCAGTCATTAATAACTGTGAAAAATATCCCTAATACTTTATGTCACACACATTAAATTCCTAATGCCCTAGTTAGCTCCATGTCCTAAACATTAAATGCCAAGACATGCCTTTTGCCTAACCACTGTGTGTCAGGTGACTGTCATCACAGAGGTGGTTCATCAACTGTCTAACAACCCCAAATACCATGGTGGTTTACTCAAGTGTAGATTTGAAATTGTCTAGATGGCTAGTGATATCACCTACAGTAGATGTGACATTAAGTAGAGGGTTGTTTGGTCCACAACTCAAAGTCCGATGGAACTCAAGGCTACTCTGCCCAGGGTTCCATGGTCAGGGTCTTTTGGTGTTTTACTAGGTATATCTAAGATGGTCAGGACAATCCCCGATGGTGCCTCACTCCTCAATCCTCCAAACCAAGTCCCTCTAAAGTTCCCACGACGAGGTCATTCGATAGAGCATGAAAGCTCTTCCAGGCCCTGCCAAGCATGGTCTCTCGCGAGTATCGTTCGACCTCACACTAAAAAACATTATACTCGTTACATCATTAAAATCGTTATAGCCCACACTCAATATAAACAAATATATAACGTGACTAACTAATACAACAAGATAAGGTATGAGCTACCACGCCAAGCTGCCTCGCTTGAGTTGCCACGCTGAGCTGCCATTCTGAGCTACCACGCTGAGCTGTCTGACAGAGTTGCCACGCTGAGCTGCCTCGCTTCCTTAATCCCAAACACTATTGTTAATGGGGGGATTATCTCCAATCTCAGGATTACCTTAATTCCCCCTCTACATTTTCCCCTTCGTGGAGAGATTTATTGTGGAAATAAGAAATGTATGCATGAAAACTTCTCAATCTCATGAACCTTATCTATTTGAAAAATTTTGGTATCTTTTCCTTCATTGCAACCAACTGCAGTTAACACCTTCGGGAAAAAAATTAAATTCCCCCGATGTACCTGAGTCATAATTAAACAACGTTTGGACTTGTGGCGAGGGAACATCGTAGCCATTAGGACAGATTCTTCGTTGTGAGTTATTGGATATGTCTGATAAAAATTCTGGCACCAAAACTCAAACTTTCCTAGGAAGGAAACCCTTTCTATTCCCTATGTGTCACTTCACTAATGACGTGGCGCTATCTTTTTAACTGTCAGGACACTTCCTGAAGTGCCACATGTCTGCTTGAAATTATTATAGGCGGCTTTACACGTGTGGTGGTGAGAAACGCAAAAAACGGGTTATAAGAATTCAAACTTCTATTTTTTAAAACACTTCTCTTTTCTTCGTCTTCTTCAAAATTTCGTCTACTCTAGAGAGAGAAACTCTGCCAAAACTCTATTATTGCCAAGCTTTCCTCATCATTCTTTTCCTCTTCCATCATCCTCGCTTTCTAGCCACTCCTTTGTTACTTCTCTGGTGCATTTGCTAAGCTTTTCTTTGTACTTCACTGTCATCTTTAATGGACTCCTCAAGCAATCCTACTACGTCTGCCTCCAATACTCCACCTGCCACCCCTGCTGCCACCACTAGTGCCACTGCCTCGGATGTTGCTCATCAAGAGTAGCTAAGTTTTTACCGCCGGTCTCCCATCTTTGGCAAGGATGATGAGTTCTCTGATGCATGCAAGACCTGCCATTTTTTAGCCAAGTACGACCCTTTTCTACTGGGTGATGAAGACGAAGATTCATCATAGTGGGGATTTTTTCCTCCAGAGAAGACTCTACGCTTTCGATTGGATCATGGGGACTTCCCTTATTCCCATATCGAGATTTTGACGCACCTGGGGGATCTCCAGCCCATTTTTTTGCCTGGCATGCACACATGTAGAGCTCTCACGCTGTAGCTCTTGTCAAGATTGGTATTCACCAAGCCAGCTGGTTTGGGGAGTTCACTCTTTCTAAGCATAACGCTGCACTCCAAGTGTTGGTTTTCAGATGGAATGTTATAACTCACACATTCTTCACTGACTGAGGGTTGTTAACCATTTCGTTGGAGGATGTTTATGAGCTACTTGGGTTCGAGCCCATGGGCGAGTTTACTTATTATGATGAGGCCTTGGATGCCGAAGAGACCGCTGATCGAGCGGAGCTAGATAAAATTTGTCGTCGTTGCACTGGGTCTTCCTACAAGGCTACTTTTACTCCCCTTATTAGCTAATTTTTTAAGCTCCTACTACGAAGGACGTCACTGCTATTACGGGTCAAGGTAAAGGTATATCTTTAGAACTACCAGCCTATATTCTTGTACTACTCTCGCATTTCTTCTTAATTGGGAAACCCAACCACTAGCCCAGGAGGGACCTTATAAACATTCCTATTCGTTTGGCCAGGGGTTTCAACTTTCCTCTGGCTGCCATTGATTTGGGGTCCCTCTATACTTGACTGTATCGAACCCACCTTGACATGGCACGATCCCTTGGTCGTTACAACTTGGCTAATTTTTCCAATACCATTATCTTAATAGGTTTCCTCTATACCCATTTTCCTGCATTGCTGCCAAGTCTGTCTCTTATCTCGTGAGCCAAGGCATTAAACTCCTTGCCTCTTATGCTTCCATAAAAAATAGAGTCGAAAGGAAAGAATGGGAGTTTTTGACTATTTTTATTCCTTTATCATGAGGCCGTACAGAGAATCTACCTTTACCCATACTTGGAATTTTTTTCCTCCTACAGCTATAACGATCACTTTTATTCCAGTTGTAGAAGATTCTTCACAGGCTGTGGTACTTTTTTTCACTCCTGGGTTTCTTCCTTCCTTTACTGAATGGGGATATAGTTCTGAACCTTATAACCCCAATAGGTGCAGCAGGCAGTTTGGGTTTTATCAGGGGGCTCCTCGACATGTGTTTCAGTTAACGAATAGAGGGTTACTTTTACTGACACTTGCACCTTCTACCTTCTGCAGTTGTACTTGGCGTGACCTCTACTATGGATGGTCGAGTCACCCTCCCCAGTGCTACTAGGAAAGGGGATGTATCTACCTCTTATGCCACCAAATTTCATTTGATGCAACTCGCCATGATTCATGAGTTCATAAAAAGTCCCCCCCCAGTATCCCCCAGTTATTTCTTTCCCTCACTACACCAAAACTGGCGATTGGTCACGGCCAAAATCCCTGACCAAAACTGTGGGTCGCGGACTTGGTCCGTGACCATTTCGGGCGTGACCATTTTCGTGGGTCGCGGCCCAAGTCCGTGACCAAAAATGGTCACGGCCAAGAAGGGTCACGTCAGATGGTCGCGAACTTTGGCCGTGACCCATGCCGTGACGGGTCGCGGCCCTCATCCGTGACCCACAACCGTGACAAATTGGTCGCGGCCAAAGTCCGCGAGCCACGTCCGTGACAAAAAAAAATTAAAAAAAATGGTCGCGGCCCTGATCCGTGACCCAGAACAATGACAAATTGGTCGCGGTCAAAGTCCGCGACCAACGTCCGTGACAAAAAAAAATAAAAAAAAATTGGTCGTGGCCCTCATCCGTGACCCACAACCGTGACAAATTGGTCGCGGCCAAAGTCCGTGACCCACGTCCGTGACAAAAAAAAATTTAAAAAAATTGGTCGCGGCCCTAGTCCGCGACCAATAACCGTGACAAAAAAATAAAAAAAATGGTCGCGGACTTTGGCCGCGACCATTTTCAAGCGCGACAAAAAACTAAAAATGGTCATGGACAAAGTCCATGACCATATTTATCTATAATTTAAAAAAAAATGTATTTTTTTTATCCAATCCTAAAATTGGGGGTCCTGTGAGTGCACCGTCGGTTGCTATGAGGTGTTACAAATATTTATTATAGGCAAAACAGTAAAAAAAATTCACAAATTGCGAATTGAGAATGTTGTTAATAAACAAATATATAAACAAACTTAAAAATATTACACGTCTTAATAATTCACATACCAAAAAAAAAATTGGGCAGAGTTTCCTCTATTTTCTTAACATTCCAAACCCGGTAAATGAAAAACCTACTTATTATAAAGCCCGCACGTCTATAAAATTCAACAATCAAATTATAAAAGCCCGCACGGCCATAAAACTAAACAATAAAAACCTGCACGGCTAAAACACATAAAAAACATTATCCTGAATGTCCCCAACATATAAACAATCTTCATGTTGTAAACCATTGTCTCCTTCATTTGTTCCACGTGCAAAAATCCTACAAATGATAGGATACAAAAAACAAAAATATCAGTAACCAAGTAGTAATACAAAAAATTTCATCAACCTGAAAAATTGCATATATGAGTTCAAATTATCAACATATCAATGTTTTTAAGCGAAAGTATAGAAATATGCAAATTACCATCCTATTCTCAAACCAAAAGTCCCGTGGCGGCGCGGTCAGTTCCTACGAGTTACATTGGTCCCGTGGGAGGTGTTGGTGCCACCCACCGAGCCGTTCAGAGGTTGTTTCGAATTTTCACCCTCTAACGCGATGTTTTTAAGCCTAATTCTAAAAATATGCAAATTACCATCGTAGTCTCATACCGGAAGTCCCGCGGCTGCGCGGTTAGTTCGTACGAGTTACATTGGTCCCATGGGAGGTGTTGGTGCCACCCACGGGACCGTTCGGGACCTGTTTCGAGTTTTCACCCTCTAACGCCATGTTTTGCCTAAGTCTAGAAATATGCAAATTACCGTCGTATTCTCAAACCGGGCGACCCGCGGTCGCAGGGTCAGTTCCTAAGAGTTACATTGGTCTCGTGGGAGGTGTTGGTGCCACCCACGGGATCGTTTGGGGGCTATTTCGGGTTTTCACCCTCTAACGCCATGTTTTTAAGCCTAAGTCTAGAAATATACAAATTACCGGCGTACTCTCAAACAGGAACTCCCGCGGCTGCGCGGTCAGTTCCTACGAGTTATATTAGTCCCGTGAGCGGTGTGGGTGCCACCCACGGGGACGTTCGGGGGTTGTTTCGAGTTTTCACCCTCTAACGCAATGTTTTCAAGCCTAAGTCTAGAAATATGCAAATTACCATCGTACTCTCATACCGGGAGTCCCGCGGCTACGCGATCAGTTCCTACGAGTTACATTGGTCACGTGGGAGGTGTTGGTGCCACCCACGGGGCCGTTCGAGGGTTGTTTCGAGTTTTCACCCTCTAACGCCATGTTTTGCCTAAGCCTAGAAATATGCAAATTACCATCGTATTCTCAAACCGTAACTCCCGCGGCTTACGCGGTCAGTTCCTACGAGTTACATTGGTCCCGTGGGAGGTGTTGGGGCCACCCACGGGGCCGTTCGGGAGCTGTTTCGAGTTTTCACCCTCTAACGCCATGTTTTTAAGCCTAAGTCAAGAAATATGCAAATTATCGTCGTATTCCCAAACCGGGAGACCCGCGGCTGTGGGGTCTATTCCAACAAGTTACATTGGTCCCGTGGGAGGTGTTGGTGCCACCCACGGGGCCGTTCGAAAGCTGTTTTGAGTTTTCACCCTCTAACGCCATGTTTTTAAGCCTAAGTCAAGAAATATGCAAATTATCGTCGTATTCCCAAACCGGGAGATCCGCGGCTGTGGGGTCTGTTCCAACAAGTTACGTTGGTCCCGTGGGAGGTGTTGGTGCCACCCACGGGGCCGTTCGGGGGCTGTTTCGAGTTTTCATCCTCTAACGCTAAGTTTTTAAGCCTAAGTCTATAAATATGCAAATTACCGTCGTAATCTCAAACCGGGAGACCCGCGGCTGCGCGGTCAGTTCCTACGAGTTACATTGGTCCCGTGGGAGGTGTTGGTGCCACCCACGGGGCCGTTCGGGGGTTGTTTCAGATTTTGACCCTCTAACGCCATGTTTTGCCCAAGTCTATAAATATGCAAATTACCGTCGAATTCTCAAACCGGGACTCCAGCGGCTGCGCGGTCAGTTCCTACGAGTTACATTGGTCCCGTGGGAGGTGTTGGTGCCACCCACGGGGCCGTTCGGGGTTGTTTCGAGTTTTCACTCTCTAACGCCATGTTTTTAAGCCTAAGTCTAGAAATATGCAAATTACCATCGTACTCTCAAACCGGGAGTCCCGCGGCTGCGTGGTGAGTTCCTACGAGTTACATTGGTCCCGTGGGAGGTGTTGGTGCCACCGACGGGGCCGTTCGGGGGCTGTTTCCAGTTCTCACCCTCTAACGCCAAGTTTTAAATCCTAGGTCAGTAAATATGCCAATTACCATTGCAAACTCAAATCGGGAGACCCGCGGCTGCGGGGTCAGTTCTTACGAGTTACATTGGTCCCGTGGGAGGTGTTGGTGCCACCCACGGGGCCGTTCGGGGGTTGTTTCGAGTTTTCACCCTCTAACGCCATGTTTTGCATAAGCCTAGAAATATGCAAATTACCATCGTATTCTCAAACCGTAACTCCCGCGGCTTACGCGGTCAGTTCCTACGAGTTACATTGGTCCTGTGGGAGGTGTTGGTGCCACCCACGGGGCCGTTCGGGAGCTGTTTCTAGTTTTCACCCTCTAACGCCATGTTTTTAAGCCTAAGTCAAGAAATATGCAAATTATCGTCGTATTCCTAAACCGGGAGACCTGCGGCTGTGGGGTCTATTCCAACAAGTTACATTGGTCCCGTGGGAGGTGTTGGTGCCACCCACGGGGCCGTTCGGGGGCTGTTTCGAGTTTTCATCCTCTAACGCTAAGTTTTTAAGCCTAAGTCTATAAATCTGCAAATTACCGTCGTAATCTCAAACCGGGAGACCCGCGGCTGCGCGGTCAGTTCCTACGAGTTACATTTGTCCCGTGGGAGGTGTTGGTGCCACCCACGGGGCCGTTCGGGAGCTGTTTCGAGTTTTCACCCTCTAACGCCATGTTTTTAAGCCCAAGTCAAGAAATATGCAAATTATCGTCGTATTCCCAAACCGGGAGACCCGCGGCTGTGGGGTCTGTTCCAACAAGTTACATTGGTCCCGTGGGAGGTGTTGGTGCCACCCACGGGTCCGTTCGGAGGCTGTTTCGAGTTTTCACCCTCTAACGCTATGTTTTAAAGCCTAAGTCTATAAATATGCAAATTACCGTCGTAATCTCAAACCGGGAGACCCGCGGCTGGGCGGTCAGTTTCTACGAGTTACATTGGTCCCATGGGAGGAGTTGGTGCCACCCACCGGGCCGTTCGAGGGTTGTTTCGAATTTTCACCCTCTAACGCCATGTTTTGCCACAGTCTATAAATATGCAAATTACCATCGTATTCTCAAACCGGGACTCCCGCAGCTGCGCGGTCAGTTCCTACAAGTTACATTGGTCTCGTGGGAGGTGTTGGTGCCACCCACAGGGCCGTTCGGGGTTGTTTCGAGTTTTCACTCTCTAACGCCATGTTTTTAAGCCTAAGTCTAGAAATATGCAAATTACCATCGTACTCTCAAACCGGGAGTCCCGCGGCTACGTGGTGAGTTCCTACGAGTTACATTGGTCCCGTGGGAGGTGTTGGTGCCACCGACGGGGCCGTTCGGGGGCTGTTTCTAGTTTTCACCCTCTAACGCCAAGTTTTAAATCCTAGGTCAATAAATATGCCAATTACCGTTGTAAACTCAAATCGGGAGACCCGCGGCTGCGGGGTCAGTTCTTACGAGTTACATTGGTCCCGTGGGAGGTGTTGGTGCCACCCACGGGGCCGTTCGGGGGTTGTTTCGAGTTTTCACCCTCTAACGCCATGTTTTGCCTAAGCCTAGAAATATGAAAATTACCATCGTATTCTCAAACCTTAACTCCCGCGGCTCACGCGGTCAATTCCTACGAGTTACATTGGTCCCGTGGGAGGTGTTGGTGCCACCCACGGGGCCGTTCGGGAGCTGTTTCGAGTTTTCACCCTCTAACGCCACGTTTTTAAGCCTAAGTCTATAAATCTGCAAATTACCGTCGTAATCTCAAGCCGGGAGACCCGCGGCTGCGCGGTCAGTTCCTACGAGTTACATTGGTCCCGTGGGAGGTGTTGGTGCCACCTACGGGATCATTCGGGGGCTGTTTCGGGTTTTCACCCTCTAACGCCATGTTTTTAAGCCTAAGTCTAGAAATATGCAAATTACCGTCGTACTCTAAAATCGGGAGTCCCGCGGCTGCATGGTTAGTTCCTACGAGTTACATTGGCCACGTGGGAGGTGTTGGTGCCACCCACGGGGCCGTTCGGGGGTTGTTTCGAGTTTTCACCCTCTAACGCCATGTTTTGCCTAAGCCTAGAAATATGCAAATTACCGTCGAATTCTCAAACCGGAACTCCCGCGGCTGCGCGGTCAGTTCCTACGAGTTACATTGGTCCCTTGGGAGGTGTTGGTGCCACCCACGGGGCCGTTCGGGAGCTGTTTCGAGTTTTCACCCTCTAACGCCATGTTTTTAAGCCCAAGTCAAGAAATATGCAAATTATCGTCGTATTCCCAAACCGGGAGACCCGCGGCTGTGGGGTCTATTCCAACAAGTTACATTGGTCCCGTGGGAGGTGTTGGTGCCACCCACGGGTCCGTTCGGAGGCTGTTTCGAGTTTTCACCCTCTAACGCTATGTTTTAAAGCCTAAGTCTATAAATATGCAAATTACTGTCGTAATCTCAAACCGGGAGACCCGTGGCTGGGCGGTCAGTTTCTACGAGTTACATTGGTCCCATGGGAGGTGTTGGTGCCACCCACCGGGCCGTTCGGAGGTTGTTTCGAATTTTCACCCTCTAACGCCATGTTTTGCCACAGTCTATAAATATGCAAATTACCGTCGTATTCTCAAACCAGAACTCCCGCGGCTGCGCGGTCAGTTCCTACGAGTTACATTGGTCCCGTGGGAGGTGTTGGTGCCACCCACGGGGCCGTTCGGGAGCTGTTTCGAGTTTTCACCCTCTAACGCTATGTTTTTAAGCCTAAGTAAAGAAATATGCAAATTATCGTCGTATTCCCAATCCGGGAGACCCGCGGCTGTGGGGTCTATTCCAACAAGTTACATTGGTCCCGTGGGCGGTGTTGGTGCCACCCACGGGGCCGTTCGGGGGCTGTTTCGAGTTTTCATCCTCAAACGCTAAGTTTTTAAGCCTAAGTCTATAAATCTGCAAATTACCGTCGTAATCTCAAACCGGGAGACCCGCGGCTGCGCGGTCAGTTCGTACGAGTTATATTGGTCCCGTGGGAGGTGTTGGTGCCACCCACGGGGCCGTTCGGGAGCTGTTTCGAGTTTTCACCCTCTAACGCCATGTTTTGCCTAAGTCTAGAAATATGCAAATTACCGTCGTATTCTCAAACCGGGAGACCCGCGGTCGCAGGGTCAGTTCCTACGAGTTACATTGGTCCCGTGGGAGGTGTTGGTGCCACCCACAGGATCATTCGGGGGCTGTTTCGGGTTTTCACCCTCTAACGCCATGTTTTTAAGCCTAAGTCTAGAAATATGCAAATTACCGTCGTACTCTCAAATCGGGAGTCCCGCGGCTGCATGGTGAGTTCCTACGAGTTACATTGGTCACCTGGGAGGTGTTGGTGCCACCCACGGGGCCGTTCGGGGGTTGTTTCGAGTTTTCACCCTCTAACGCCTTGTTTTGCCTAAGCCTAGAAATATGCAAATTACCGTCGAATTCTCAAACCGGAACTCCCGCGGCTGCGCGGTCAGTTCCTACGAGTTACATTAGTCCCGTGGGAGGTGTTGGTGCCACCCACGAGGCCGTTCGGGCGCTGTTTCAAGTTTTCACGCTCTAACGCCATGTTTTTAAGCCTAAGTCAAGAAATATGCAAATTATCATCGTATTCCCAAACCGGGAGACCCGCGGTTGTGGGGTCTGTTCCTACAAGTTACATTGGTCCCGTGGGAGGTGTTGTGCCACCCACGGGGCCGTTCGGTGGCTGTTTCGAGTTTTCATCCTCTAACGCTAAGTTTTTATGCCTAAGTCTATAAATCTGCAAATTACCGTCGTAATCTCAAACCGGGAGACCCGCGGCTGCGCGGTCAGTTCGTACGAGTTATATTGGTCCCGTGGGAGGTGTTGGTGCCACCCACGGGGCCGTTCGGGAGCTGTTTCGAGTTTTCACCCTCTAACGCCATGTTTTGACTAAGTCTAGAAATATCCAAATTACCGTCGTATTCTCAAACTGGGAGACCCGCGGTCGCAGGGTCAGTTCCTACGAGTTACATTGGTCCCGTGGGAGGTGTTGGTGCCACCCACGGGATCATTCGGGGGATGTTTCGGGTTTTCACCCTCTAACGCCATGTTTTTAAGCCTAAGTCTAGAAATATGCAAATTACCGTCGTACTCTCAAATCGGGAGTCCCGTGGCTGCATGGTGAGTTCCTACGAGTTACATTGGTCACCTGGGAGGTGTTGGTGCCACCCACGGGGCCGTTCGGGAGCTGTTTCGAGTTTTCACCCTCTAACGCCATGTTTTTAAGCCCAAGTCAAGAAATATGCAAATTATCGTCGTATTCCCAAACCGGGAGACCCGCGGCTGTGGGGTCTATTCCAACAAGTTACATTGGTCCCGTGGGAGGTGTTGATGCCACCCACGGGTCCGTTCGGAGGCTGTTTCGAGTTTTCACCCTCTAACGCTATGTTTTAAAGCCTAAGTCTATAAATATGCAAATTACCGTCGTAATCTCAAACCGGGAGACCCGCGGCTGGGCGGTCAGTTTCTACGAGTTACATTGGTCCCATGGGAGGTGTTGGTGCCACCCACCGGGCCGTTCGGGGGTTGTTTCGAATTTTCACCCTCTAACGCCATGTTTTGCCACAGTCTATAAATATGCAAATTACCTTCGTATTCTCAAACCGGAACTCCCGCGGCTGCGCGGTCAGTTCCTACGAGTTACATTGGTCCCGTGGGAGGTGTTGGTGCCACCCACGGGGCCGTTCGGGAGCTGTTTCGAGTTTTCACCCTCTAACGCCATGTTTTTAAGCCTAAGTCAAGAAATATATGCAAATTATCCTCGTATTCCCAAACCGGGAGACCCGCGGCTGTGGGGTCTATTCCAACAAGTTACATTGGTCCCGTGGGAGGTGTTGGTGCCTCCTACGGGGCCGTTCGGGGGCTGTTTCGAGTTTTCATCCTCTAACGCTAAGTTTTTAAGCCTAAGTCTATAAATCTGCAAATTACCGTCGTAATCTCAAACCGGGAGACCCGAGGCTGCGCGGTCAGTTCGTATGAGTTATATTGGTCCCGTGGGAGGTGTTGGTGCCACCCACGGGGCCGTTCGGGAGCTGTTTCGAGTTTTCACCCTCTAACGCCATGTTTTGCCTAAGTCTAGAAATATGCAAATTACCGTCGTATTCTCAAACCGGGAGACCCGCGGTCGCAGGGTCAGTTCCTACGAGTTACATTGGTCCCGTGGGAGGTGTTGGTGCCACCCACGGGATCATTCGGGGGATGTTTCGGGTTTTCACCCTCTAACGCCATGTTTTTAAGCCCAAGTCAAGAAATATGCAAATTATCGTCGTATTCCCAAACCGGGAGACCCGCGGCTGTGGGGTCTGTTCCAACAAGTTACATTGGTCCCGTGGGAGGTGTTGGTGCCACCCACGGGTCCGTTCGGAGGCTGTTTCGAGTTTTCACCCTCTAACGCTATGTTTTAAAGCCTAAGTCTATAAATATGCAAATTACTGTCGTAATCTCAAACCGGGAGACCCGTGGCTGGGCGGTCAGTTTCTACGAGTTACATTGGTCCCATGGGAGGTGTTGGTGCCACCCACCGGGCCGTTCGGAGGTTGTTTCGAATTTTCACCCTCTAACGCCATGTTTTGCCACAGTCTATAAATATGCAAATTACCGTCGTATTCTCAAACCAGAACTCCCGCGGCTGCGCGGTCAGTTCCTACGAGTTACATTGGTCCCGTGGGAGGTGTTGGTGCCACCCACGGGGCCGTTCGGGAGCTGTTTCGAGTTTTCACCCTCTAACGCTATGTTTTTAAGCCTAAGTAAAGAAATATGCAAATTATCGTCGTATTCCCAATCCGGGAGACCCGCGGCTGTGGGGTCTATTCCAACAAGTTACATTGGTCCCGTGGGCGGTGTTGGTGCCACCCACGGGGCCGTTCGGGGGCTGTTTCGAGTTTTCATCCTCAAACGCTAAGTTTTTAAGCCTAAGTCTATAAATCTGCAAATTACCGTCGTAATCTCAAACCGGGAGACCCGCGGCTGCGCGGTCAGTTCGTACGAGTTATATTGGTCCCGTTGGAGGTGTTGGTGCCACCCACGGGGCCGTTCGGGAGCTGTTTCGAGTTTTCACCCTCTAACGCCATGTTTTGCCTAAGTCTAGAAATATGCAAATTACCGTCGTATTCTCAAACCGGGAGACCCGCAGTCGCAGGGTCAGTTCCTACGAGTTACATTGGTCCCGTGGGAGGTGTTGGTGCCACCCACAGGATCATTCGGGGGCTGTTTCGGGTTTTCACCCTCTAACGCCATGTTTTTAAGCCTAAGTCTAGAAATATGCAAATTACCGTCGTACTCTCAAATCGGGAGTCCCGCGGCTGCATGGTGAGTTCCTACGAGTTACATTGGTCACCTGGGAGGTGTTGGTGCCACCCACGGGGCCGTTCGGGGGTTGTTTCGAGTTTTCACCCTCTAACGCCTTGTTTTGCCTAAGCCTAGAAATATGCAAATTACCGTCGAATTCTCAAACCGGAACTCCCGCGGCTGCGCGGTCAGTTCCTACGAGTTACATTAGTCCCGTGGGAGGTGTTGGTGCCACCCACGAGGCCGTTCGGGCGCTGTTTCAAGTTTTCACGCTCTAACGCCATGTTTTTAAGCCTAAGTCAAGAAATATGCAAATTATCATCGTATTCCCAAACCGGGAGACCCGCGGTTGTGGGGTCTGTTCCTACAAGTTACATTGGTCCCGTGGGAGGTGTTGTGCCACCCACGGGGCCGTTCGGTGGCTGTTTCGAGTTTTCATCCTCTAACGCTAAGTTTTTAAGCCTAAGTCTATAAATCTGCAAATTACCGTCGTAATCTCAAACCGGGAGACCCGCGGCTGCGCGGTCAGTTCGTACGAGTTATATTGGTCCCGTGGGAGGTGTTGGTGCCACCCACGGGGCCGTTCGGGAGCTGTTTCGAGTTTTCACCCTCTAACGCCATGTTTTGACTAAGTCTAGAAATATCCAAATTACCGTCGTATTCTCAAACTGGGAGACCCGCGGTCGCAGGGTCAGTTCCTACGAGTTACATTGGTCCCGTGGGAGGTGTTGGTGCCACCCACGGGATCATTCGGGGGATGTTTCGGGTTTTCACCCTCTAACGCCATGTTTTTAAGCCTAAGTCTAGAAATATGCAAATTACCGTCGTACTCTCAAATCGGGAGTCCCGTGGCTGCATGGTGAGTTCCTACGAGTTACATTGGTCACCTGGGAGGTGTTGGTGCCACCCACGGGGCCGTTCGGGAGCTGTTTCGAGTTTTCACCCTCTAACGCCATGTTTTTAAGCCCAAGTCAAGAAATATGCAAATTATCGTCGTATTCCCAAACCGGGAGACCCGAGGCTGTGGGGTCTATTCCAACAAGTTACATTGGTCCCGTGGGAGGTGTTGATGCCACCCACGGGTCCGTTCGGAGGCTGTTTCGAGTTTTCACCCTCTAACGCTATGTTTTAAAGCCTAAGTCTATAAATATGCAAATTACCGTCGTAATCTCAAACCGGGAGACCCGCGGCTGGGCGGTCAGTTTCTACGAGTTACATTGGTCCCATGGGAGGTGTTGGTGCCACCCACCGGGCCGTTCGGGGGTTGTTTCGAATTTTCACCCTCTAACGCCATGTTTTGCCACAGTCTATAAATATGCAAATTACCTTCGTATTCTCAAACCGGAACTCCCGCGGCTGCGCGGTCAGTTCCTACGAGTTACATTGGTCCCGTGGGAGGTGTTGGTGCCACCCACGGGGCCGTTCGGGAGCTGTTTTGAGTTTTCACCCTCTAACGCCATGTTTTTAAGCCTAAGTCAAGAAATATATGCAAATTATCCTCGTATTCCCAAACCGGGAGACCCGCGGCTGTGGGGTCTATTCCAACAAGTTACATTGGTCCCGTGGGAGGTGTTGGTGCCTCCTACGGGGCCGTTCGGGGGCTGTTTCGAGTTTTCATCCTCTAACGCTAAGTTTTTAAGCCTAAGTCTATAAATCTGCAAATTACCGTCGTAATCTCAAACCGGGAGACCCGAGGCTGCGCGGTCAGTTCGTATGAGTTATATTGGTCCCGTGGGAGGTGTTGGTGCCACCCACGGGGCCGTTCGGGAGCTGTTTCGAGTTTTCACCCTCTAACGCCATGTTTTGCCTAAGTCTAGAAATATGCAAATTACCGTCGTATTCTCAAACCGGGAGACCCGCGGTCGCAGGGTCAGTTCCTACGAGTTACATTGGTCCCGTGGGAGGTGTTGGTGCCACCCACGGGATCATTCGGGGGATGTTTCGGGTTTTCACCCTCTAACGCCATGTTTTTAAGCCTAAGTCTAGAAATATGCAAATTACCATCGTACTCTCAAATCGGGAGTCCCGCGGCTGCATGGTGAGTTCCTACGAGTTACATTGGTCACGTGGGAGGTGTTGGTGCCACCCACGGGGCCGTTCGGGGGTTGTTTCGAGTTTTCACCCTCTAACGCCATGTTTTGCCTAAGCCTAGAAATATGCAAATTACCGTCGAATTCTCAAACCGGAACTCCCGCGGCTGCGCGGTCAGTTCCTACGAGTTACATTGGTCCCGTGGGAGGTGTTGGTGCCACCCACGGGGACGTTCGGGAGCTGTTTCGAGTTTTCACCCTCTAACGCCATGTTTTTAAGCCCAAGTCAAGAAATATGCAAATTATCGTCGTATTCCCAAACCGGGAGACCCACGGCAGTGGGGTCTGTTCCAACAAGTTACATTGGTCCCGTGGGAGGTGTTGGTGCCACCCACGGGTCCGTTCGGAGGCTGTTTCGAGTTTTCACCCTCTAACGCTATGTTTTAAAGCCTAAGTCTATAAATATGCAAATTACCGTCGTAATCTCAAACCGGGAGACCCGCGGCTGGGCGGTCAGTTTCTACGAGTTACATTGGTCCCATGGGAGGTGTTGGTGCCACCCACCGGGCCGTTCGAGGGTTGTTTCGAATTTTCACCCTCTAACGCCATGTTTTGCCACAGTCTATAAATATGCAAATTACCGTCGTATTCTCAAACCGGGACTCCCGCGGCTGCGCGGTCAGTTCCTACGAGTTACATTGGTCCCGTAGGAGGTGTTGGTGCCACCCACGGGGCCGTTCGGGGGTTGTTTCGAGTTTTCACCCTCTTATGCCATGTTTTAAAGTCTAAGTCTAGAAATATGTAAATTATCGTCGTACACTCAAACCAGGAGACCCGCGGCTGCATGGTGAGTTCCTACGAGTTACATTGGTCCCGTGGGAGGTGTTGGTGCCACCGACGGGGCCGTTCGGCGGATGTTTCGAGTTTTCACCCTTTAACGCCAAGTTTTTAAGCCTAAGTTTATAAATATGCAAATTAACATCGTAAACTCAAATCGGGAGACCCGCGGCTGCGGGGTCACTTCCTACGAGTTACATTGGTCCCGTCGGAGGTGTGGGTGCCACCCATGGGGACGTTCGGGGGTTGTTTCGAATTTTCACCCTCTAATGCCATGTTTTTAAGCCCATGTCTATAAATATGAAAATTACCGTTGTACTCTCAAACCGGGAGACCCGCGGCTGTGGGGTCAGTTCCTACGAGTTACATTGGTCCTGCAGGAGGTGTTGGCGCCACCCACGGGGCCGTTCGGGGGCTGTTTCGAGTTTTCACCCTCTAATGCCATGTTTTTAAGCCTAAGTCAAGAAATATTAAAATTATCGTCGTATTCTCAAACTGGGTGACCCCCGGCTGTGGGGTCAGTTCCTACGAGTTACATTGGTCCCGTGGGAGGTGTTGGTGCCACCCACGGGGACGATCGGGGGCTGTTTCGACTTTTCACCCTCTAACGCCATATTTTTAAGCCTAAGTCTTGAAATGTACAAATTACCGGCGTACTCTCAAACCGGAACTCCCGCGGTTGCGCGGTTAGTTCCTACGAGTTATATTAGTCCCGTGAGCGGTGTTGGTGCCACCCACGGGGACGTTCAGGGGTTGTTTCGAGTTTTCACCCTCTAACGCAATGTTTTCAAGCCTAAGTCTAGAAATATGCAAATTACCATCGTACTCTCATACCGGGAGTCCCGCGGCTGCGCGATCAGTTCCTACGAGTTACATTGGTCACGTGGGAGGTGTTGGTGCCACCCACCGGGCCGTTCGAGGGTTGTTTCGAATTTTCACCCTCTAACGCCAAGTTTTGCCACAGTCTATAAATATGCAAATTACCGTCGTATTCTTAAACCGGGACTCCCGCAGCTGCGCGGTCAGTTCCTACGAGTTACATTGGTCTCGTGGGAGGTGTTGGTGCCACCCACGGGGCCGTTCGGGGTTGTTTTGAGTTTTCACTCTCTAACGCCATGTTTTTAAGCCTAAGTCTAGAAATATGCAAATTACCATCGTACTCTCAAACCGGGAGTCCCGCGGCTGCGTGGTGAGTTCCTACGAGTTACATTGGTCCCGTGGGAGGTGTTGGTGCCACCGACGGGGCCGTTCGGGGGCTGTTTCCAGTTTTCACCCTCTAACGCCAAGTTTTAAATCCTAGGTCAATAAATATGCAAATTACCGTCGTAATCTCAAACCGGGAGACCCACGGCTGCGCGATCAGTTCCTACGAGTTACATTGGTTCCGTGGGAGGTGTTGGTGTCACCCACGGGGCCGTTCGGGAGCTGTTTTGAGTTTTCACCCTCTAACGCCATGTTTTTAAGCCTAAGTCAAGAAATATGCAAATTATCGTCGTATTCCCAAACCGGGAGACCCGCGGCTGTGCGGTCTGTTCCAACAAGTTACATTGGTCCCGTGGGAGGTGTTGGTGCCACCCACGGGGCCGTTCGGGGGCTGTTTCGAGTTTTCATCCTCTAACTCTAAGTTTTTAAGCCTAAGTCTATAAATATGCAAATTACTGTCGTAATATCAAATCGGGAGACCCGCGGCCGCGCGGTCAGTTCCTACGAGTTGCATTGGTCCCGTGGGAGGTGTTGGTGCCACCCACAGGGCCGTTCGGGGGTTGTTCAAATTTTCACCCTCTAACGCCATGTTTTGCCCAAGTCTATAAATATGCAAATTACCATCGTATTCTCAAACCGGGACTCCCGAGGCTGCGCGGTCAATTCCTACGAGTAACATTGGTCCCGTGGGAGGTGTTGGTGCCACCCACGGCGCCGTTCGGGGGTTGTTTCGAGTTTTCACTCTCTAACGCCATGTTTTTAAGCCTAAGTCTAGAAATATGCAAATTACCATCGTACTCTCATACCAGGAGTGCCGCGGCTGCGTGGTGAGTTCTTACGAGTTACATTGGTCCCGTGGGAGGTGTTGCTGCCACCGACGGGGCCGTTCGGTGGCTGTTTCGAGTTTTCACCCTCTAACGCCAAGTTTTTAATCCTAAGTCAATAAATATGCAAATTACCGTCGTAAACTCAAATCAGGAGACCCGCGGCTGCGGGGTCAGTTCTTACGAGTTACATTGGTCCCGTGGGAGGTGTTGGTGCCACCCATGGGGCCGTTCGGGGGTTGTTTCGAGTTTTCACCCTCTAATGCCATGTTTTTAAGCCCAAGTCTATAAATATGCAAATTACGGTTGTACTCTCAAACCGGGAGTCCCACGGCTGCGCCGTCAGTTCGTACGAGTTATATTTGTCCCGTGGGAGGTGTTGGTGCCACCCACGGGACCGTTCGGGAGCTATTTCGAGTTTTCACCCTCTAACGCCATGTTTTGCTTAAGTCTAGAAATATGCAAATTACCGTCGTATTCTCAAACCGGGAGACCCGCGGCCGCAGGGTCAGTTCCTACGAGTTACATTGGTCTCGTGGGAGGTGTTGGTCCCACCCATGGGATCATTCGGGGGCTGTTTCGGGTTTTCACCCTCTGACGCCATGTTTTTAAGCCTAAGTCTAGAAATATGCAAATTATCGTCGTACTCTCAAATCGGGAGTCCCGCGGATGCGTGGTGAGTTCCTACGAGTTACATTGGTCCCGTGGGAGGTGTTGGTGCCACCCACGGGGACGTTCGGGGGCTATTTCAAATTTTCACCCTCTAACGCAATGTTTTTAAGCCTAAGTCTAGATATATGCAAATTACCGTCGTACTCTCATACCGGGAGTCCCGCGGCTGCATGGTGAGTTCCTACGAGTTACATTGGTCACGTGGGAGGTGTTGGTGCCACCCACGGGGCCGTTCGGGGGTTGTTTCGAGTATTCACCCTCTAACGCCATGTTTTGCCTAAGCCTAGAAATAGGCAAATTACCGTCGAATTCTCAAACCGGAACTCCCGCGGCTACGCGGTCAGTTCCTACGAGTTATATTGGTCCCGTGGGAGGTGTTGGTGCCACCCACGGGGCCGTTCGGGAGCTGTTTCGAGTTTTCACCCTCTAACGCCATGTTTTTAAGCCCAAGTCAAGAAATATGCAAATTATCGTCGTATTCCCAAACCGGGAGACCCGCGGCTGTGGGGTTTGTTCCAATAAGTTACATTGGTCCCGTGGGAGGTGTTGGTGCCACCCACGGGTCCGTTCGGAGGCTGTTTCGAGTTTTCACCCTCTAACGCTATGTTTTAAAGCCTAAGTCTATAAATATGGAAATTACCGTCGTAATCTCAAACCGGGAGACCCGCGGCTGGGCGGTCAGTTTCTACGAGTTACATTGGTCCCATGGGAGGTGTTGGTGCCACCCACCGAGCCGTTCGGGGGTTGTTTCGAATTTTCACCCTCTAACGCCATGTTTTGCCACAGTCTATAAATATGCAAATTACCGTCGTATTCTCAAATCGGAACTCCCGCGACTGCGCGGTCAGTTCCTACGAGTTACATTGGTCCCGTGGGAGGTGTTGGTGACACCCATGGGGCCGTTCGGGAGCTGTTTCGAGTTTTGACCCTCTAACGCCATGTTTTTAAGCATAAGTCAAGAAATATGCAAATTATCGTCGTATTCCCAAACCGGGAGACCCGCGGCTGTGGGGTCTATTCCAGCAAGTTACATTGGTCCCGTGGGAGGTGTTGGTGCCACCCACGGGGCCGTTCGGGGGCTGTTTCGAATTTTCATCCTCTAACGCTAAGTTTTTAAGCCTAAGTCTATAAATCTGCAAATTACCGTCGTAATGTCAAACCGGGAGACCCGCGGCTGAGCGGTCAGTTCGTACGAGTTATATTGGTCCCGTGGGAGGTGTTGGTGCCACCCACGGGGCCGTTCGGGAGCTGTTTCGAGTTTTCACCCTCTAACGCCATGTTTTGCCTAAGTCTAGAAATATGCAAATTACCGTCGTATTCTCAAACCGGGAGACCCGTGGTCGCAGGGTCAGTTCCTACGAGTTACATTGGTCCCGTGGGAGGTGTTGGTGCCACCCACGGGATCATTCGGGGGCTGTTTCGGGTGTTCACCCTCTAACGCCATGTTTTTAAGCCTAAGTCTAGAAATATGCAAATTACCGTCGTACTCTCAAATCGGGAGTCCCGCGGCTGCATGGTGAGTTCCTACGAGTTACATTGGTCCCGTGGGAGGTGTTGGTGCCACCCACGGGGCCGTTCGGGAGCTGTTTCGAGTTTTCAACCTCTAACGCCATGTTTTTAAGCCCAAGTCAAGAAATATGCAAATTATCATCGTATTCCCAAACCGGGAGACCCGCGGCTGTGGGGTCTGTTCCAACAAGTTACATTGGTCCCGTGGGAGGTGTTGGTGCCACCCACGGGTCCGTTCGGAGGCTGTTTCGAGTTTTCACCCTCTAACGCTATGTTTTAAAGCCTAAGTCTATAAATATGCAAATTACCGTCGTAATCTCAAACCGGGAGACCCGCGGCTGGGCGGTCAGTTTCTAAGAGTTACATTGGTCCCAGGGGAGGCGTTGGTGCCACCCACCGGGCCGTTCGAGGGTTGTTTCGAATTTTCACCCTCTAACGCCATGTTTTGCCACAGTCTATAAATATGCAAATTACCGTCGTATTCTCAAACCGGGACTCCCGCGGCTGCGCGGTCAGTTCCTACGAGTTACATTGGTCCCGTAGGAGGTGTTGGTGCCACCCACGGGGCCGTTCGGGGGTTGTTTCGAGTTTTCACCCTCTTATGCCATGTTTTAAAGTCTAAGTCTAGAAATATGTAAATTATCGTCCTACACTCAAACCAGGAGACCCGCGGCTGCGTGGTGAGTTCCTACGAGTTACATTGGTCCCGTGGGAGGTGTTGGTGCCACCGACGGGGCCGTTCGGGGGATGTTTCGAGTTTTCACCCTCTAACGCCAAGTTTTTAAGCCTAAGTTTATAAATATGAAAATTACCATCGTAAACTGAAATCGGGAGACCCGCGGCTGCGGGGTCAGTTCCTACGAGTTACATTGGTCCCGTCGGAGGTGTGGGTGCCACCCATGGGGACGTTCGGGGGTTGTTTCGAATTTTCACCCTCTAATGCCATGTTTTTAAGCCCAAGTCTATAAATATGAAAATTATCGTTGTACTCTCAAACCGGGAGACCCGCGGCTGTGGGGTCAGTTCCTACGAGTTACATTGGTCCAGCAGGAGGTGTTGGCGCCACCCACGGGGCCGTTCGGTGGCTGTTTCGAGTTTTCACCCTCTAATGCCATGTTTTTAAGCCTAAGTCAAGAAATATGAAAATTATCGTCGTATTCTCAAACCGGGTGACCCCCGGCTGTGGGGTCAGTTCCTACGAGTTACATTGGTCCCGTGGGAGGTGTTGGTGCCACCCACGGGGACGATCGGGGGCTGTTTCGAGTTTTCACCCTCTAACGCCATATTTTTAAGCCTAAGTCTTGAAATGTACACATTACCGGCGTACTCTCAAACCGGAACTCCTGCGGTTGCGCGGTTAGTTCCTACGAGTTATATTAGTCCCGTGAGCGGTGTTGGTGCCACCCACGGGGACGTTCGGGGGTTGTTTCGAGTTTTCACCCTCTAACGCAATGTTTTCAAGCCTAAGTCTAGAAATATGCAAATTACCATCGTACTCTCATACCGGGAGTCCCGCGGCTGCGCGGTCATTTCCTACGAGTTACATTGGTCCCGTGGGAGGTGTTGGTGCCACCCACGGGGCCGTTCGGGAGCTGTTTCGAGTTTTCACCCTCTAACGCCATGTTTTTAAGCCTAAGTCAAGAAATATGCAAATTATCATCGTATTCCCAAACCGGGAGACCCGCGGCTGTGGGGTCTATTCCAACAAGTTACATTGGTCCCGTGGGAGGTGTTGGTGCCACCGACGGGGCCGTTCGGGGGCTGTTTCCAGTTTTCACCCTCTAACGCCAAGTTTTAAATCCTAGGTAAATAAATATGCAAATTACCGTCGTAATCTCAAATCGGGAGACCCACGACTGCGCGATCAGTTCCTACGAGTTACATTGGTTCCGTGGGAGGTGTTGGTGTCACCCACGGGGCCGTTCGGGAGCTGTTTTGAGTTTTCACCCTCTAACGCCATGTTTTTAAGCCTAAGTCAAGAAATATGCAAATTATCGTCGTATTCCCAAACCGGGAGACCCGCGGCTGTGCGGTCTGTTCCAACAAGTTACATTGGTCCCGTGGGAGGTGTTGGTGCCACCCACGGGGCCGTTCGGGGGCTGTTTCGAGTTTTCATCCTCTAACTCTAAGTTTTTAAGCCTAAGTCTATAAATATGCAAATTACTGTCGTAATATCAAATCGGGAGACCCGCGGCCGCGCGGTCAGTTCCTACGAGTTGCATTGGTCCCGTGGGAGGTGTTGGTGCCACCCACAGGGCCGTTCGGGGGTTGTTCAAATTTTCACCCTCTAACGCCATGTTTTGCCCAAGTCTATAAATATGCAAATTACCATCGTATTCTCAAACCGGGACTCCCGTGGCTGCGCGGTCAATTCCTACGAGTAACATTGGTCCCGTGGGAGGTGTTGGTGCCACCCACGGCGCCGTTCGGGGGTTGTTTCGAGTTTTCACTCTCTAACGCCATGTTTTTAAGCCTAAGTCTAGAAATATGCAAATTACCATCGTACTCTCATACCAGGAGTGCCGCGGCTGCATGGTGAGTTCTTACGAGTTACATTGGTCCCGTGGGAGGTGTTGCTGCCACCGACGGGGCCGTTCGGTGGCTGTTTCGAGTTTTCACCCTCTAACGCCAAGTTTTTAATCCTAAGTCAATAAATATGCAAATTACCGTCGTAAACTCAAATCAGGAGACCCGCGGCTGCGGGGTCAGTTCTTACGAGTTACATTGGTCCCGTGGGAGGTGTTGGTGCCACCCATGGGGCCGTTCGGAGGTTGTTTCGAGTTTTCACCCTCTAATGGCATGTTTTTAAGCCCAAGTCTATAAATATGCAAATTACGGTTGTACTCTCAAACCGGGAGTCCCACGGCTGCGCCGTCAGTTCGTACGAGTTATATTTGTCCCGTGGGAGGTGTTGGTGCCACCCACGGGACCGTTCGGGAGCTATTTCGAATTTTCACCCTCTAACGCCATGTTTTGCTTAAGTCTAGAAATATGCAAATTACCGTCGTATTCTCAAACCGGGAGACCCGCGGCCGCAGGTTCAGTTCCTACGAGTTACATTGGTCTCGTGGGAGGTGTTGGTCCCACCCATGGGATCATTCGGGGGCTGTTTCGGGTTTTCACCCTCTGACGCCATGTTTTTAAGCCTAAGTCTAGAAATATGCAAATTACCGTCGTACTCTCAAATCGGGAGTCCCGCGGATGCGTGGTGAGTTCCTGCGAGTTACATTGGTCCCGTGGGAGGTGTTGGTGCCACCCACGGGGACGTTCGGGGGCTATTTCAAATTTTCACCCTCTAACGCAATGTTTTTAAGCCTAAGTCTAGATATATGCAAATTACCGTCATACTCTCATACCGGGAGTCCCGCGGCTGCATGGTGAGTTCCTACGAGTTACATTGGTCACGTGGGAGGTGTTGGTGCCACCCACGGGGCCGTTCAGGAGCTGTTTCGAGTTTTCACCCTCTAGCGCCATGTTTTTAAGCCCAAGTCAAGAAATATGCAAATTATCGTCGTATTCCCAAACCGGGAGACCCGCGGCTGTGGGGTCTGTTCCAATAAGTTACATTGGTCCCGTGGGAGGTGTTGGTGCCACCCACGGGTCCGTTTGGAGGCTGTTTCGAGTTTTCACCCTCTAACGCTATGTTTTAAAGCCTAAGTCTATAAATATGGAAATTACCGTCGTAATCTCAAACCGGGAGACCCGCGGCTGGGCGGTCAGTTTCTACGAGTTACATTGGTCCCATGGGAGGTGTTGGTGCCACCCACCGGGCCGTTCGGGGGTTGTTTCGAATTTTCACCCTCTAACGCCATGTTTTGCCACAGTCTATAAATATGCAAATTACCGTCGTATTCTCAAACCGGAACTCCCGCGACTGCGCGGTCAGTTCCTACGAGTTACATTGGTCCCGTGGGAGGTGTTGGTGCCACCCACGGGGCCGTTCGGGAGCTGTTTCGACTTTTCACCCTCTAACGCCATGTTTTTAAGCCTAAGTCAAGAAATATGCAAATTATCGTCGTATTCCCAAACCGGGAGACCCGCGGCTGTGGGGTCTATTCCAACAAGTTACATTGGTCCCGTGGGAGGTGTTGGTGCCACCCACGGGGCCGTTCGGGGGCTGTTTCGAGTTTTCATCCTCTAACGCTAAGTTTTTAAGCCTAAGTCTATAAATCTGCAAATTACCGTCGTAATCTCAAACCGGGAGACCCGCGGCTGAGCGGTCAGTTCGTACGAGTTATATTGGTCCCGTGGGAGGTGTTGGTGCCACCCACGGGGCCGTTTGGGAGCTGTTTCGAGTTTTCACCCTCTAACGCCATGTTTTGCCTAAGTCTAGAAATATGCAAATTACCGTCGTATTCTCAAACCGGGGGACCCGTGGTCGCAGGGTCAGTTCCTACGAGTTACATTGGTCCCGTGGGAGGTGTTGGTGCCACCCACGGGATCATTCGGGGGCTGTTTCGGGTGTTCACCCTCTAACGCCATGTTTTTAAGCCTAAGTCTAGAAATATGCAAATTACCGTCGTACTCTCAAATCGGGAGTCCCGCGGCTGCATGGTGAGTTCCTACGAGTTACATTGGTCACGTGGGAGGTGTTGGTGCCACCCACGGGGCCGTTCTGGGGTTGTTTCGAGTTTTCACCCTCTAATGCCATGTTTTGCCGAAGCCTAGAAATATGAAAATTACCGTCGAATTCTCAAACCGGAACTCCCGCGGCTGCGCGGTCAGTTCCTACGAGTTACATTGGTCCCGTGGGAGGTGTTGGTGCCACCCACGGGGCCGTTCGGGAGCTGTTTCGAGTTTTGACCCTCTAACGCCATGTTTTTAAGCCTAAGTCAAGAAATATGCAAATTATCGTCGTATTCCCAAACCGGGAGACCCGCGGCTGTGGGGTCTATTCCAGCAAGTTACATTGGTCCCGTGGGAGGTGTTGGTGCCACCCACGGGGCCGTTCGGGGGCTGTTTCGAGTTTTCATCCTCTAACGCTAAGTTTTTAAGCCTAAGTCTATAAATCTGCAAATTACCGTCGTAATCTCAAACCGGGAGACCCGCGGCTGAGCGGTCAGTTCGTACGAGTTATATTGGTCCCGTGGGAGGTGTTGGTGCCACCCACGGGGCCGTTCGGGAGCTGTTTGGAGTTTTCACCCTCTAACGCCATGTTTTGCCTAAGTCTAGAAATATGCAAATTACCGTCGTATTCTCAAACCGGGAGACCCGTGGTCGCAGGGTCAGTTCCTACGAGTTACATTGGTCCCGTGGGAGGTGTTGGTGCCACCCACGGGATCATTCGGGGGCTGTTTCGGGTGTTCACCCTCTAACGCCATGTTTTTAAGCCTAAGTCTAGAAATATGCAAATTACCGTCGTACTCTCAAATCGGGAGTCCCGCGGCTGCATGGTGAGTTCCTACGAGTTACATTGGTCACGTGGGAGCTGTTGGTGCCACCCACGGGGCCGTTCGGGGGTTGTTTCGAGTTTTCACCCTCTAACGCCATGTTTTGCCGAAGCCTAGAAATATGAAAATTATCGTCGAATTCTCAAACCGGAACTCCCGCGGCTGCGCGGTCAGTTCCTACGAGTTACATTGGTCCCGTGGGAGGTGTTGGTGCCACCCACGGGGCCGTTCGGGAGCTGTTTCGAGTTTTCACCCTCTAACGCCATGTTTTTAAGCCCAAGTCAAGAAATATGCAAATTATCGTCGTATTCCCAAACCGGGAGACCCGCGGCTGTGGGGTCTGTTCCAACAAGTTACATTGGTCCCGTGGGAGGTGTTGGTGCCACCCACGGGTCCGTTCGGAGGCTGTTTCGAGTTTTCACCCTCTAACGCTATGTTTTAAAGCCTAAGTCTATTAATATGCAAATTACCGTCGTAATCTCAAACCGGGAGACCCGCGGCTGGGCGGTCAGTTTCTAAGAGTTACATTGGTCCCATGGGAGGTGTTGGTGCCACCCACCGGGCCGTTCGAGGGTTGTTTCGAATTTTCATCCTCTAACGCCATGTTTTGCCACAGTATATAAATATGCAAATTACCGTCGTATTCTCAAACCGGGACTCCCGCGGCTGCGCGGTCAGTTCCTACGAGTTACATTGGTCCCGTAGGAGGTGTTGGTGCCACCCACGGGGCCGTTCGGGGGTTGTTTCGAGTTTTCACCCTCTTATGCCATGTTTTAAAGTCTAAGTCTAGAAATATGTAAATTATCGTCCTACACTCAAACCAGAAGACCCGCGGCTGCGTGGTGAGTTCCTACGAGTTACATTGGTCCCGTGGGAGGTGTTGGTGCCACCGACGGGGCCGTTCGGGGGATGTTTCGAGTTTTCACCCTCCAACGCCAAGTTTTTAAGCCTAAGTTTATAAATATGCAAATTACCATCGTAAACTGAAATCGGGAGACCCGCGGCTGCGGGGTCAGTTCCTAAGAGTTACATTGGTCCCGTCGGAGGTGTGGGTGCCACCCATGGGGACGTTCGGGGGTTGTTTCGAATTTTCACCCTCTAATGCCATGTTTTTAAGCCCAAGTCTATAAATATGAAAATTATCGTTGTACTCTCAAACCGGGAGACCCGCGGCTGTGGGGTCAGTTCCTACGAGTTACATTGGTCCAGCAGGAGGTGTTGGCGCCACCCACGGGGCCGTTCGGTGGCTGTTTCGAGTTTTCACCCTCTAATGCCATGTTTTTAAGCCTAAGTCAATAAATATGAAAATTATCGTCGTATTCTCAAACCGGGTGACCCCCGACTGTGGGGTCAGTTCCTACGAGTTACATTGGTCCCGTGGGAGGTGTTGGTGCCACCCACGGGGACGATCGGGGGCTGTTTCGACTTTTCACCCTCTAACGCCATATTTTTAAGCCTAAGTCTTGAAATGTACAAATTACCGGCGTACTCTCAAACCGGAACTCCCGCGGTTGCGCGGTTAGTTCATACGAGTTATATTAGTCCCGTGAGCGGTGTTGGTGCCACCCACGGGGACATTCGGGGGTTGTTTCGAGTTTTCACCCTCTAACGCAATGTTTTCAAGCCTAAGTCTAGAAATATGCAAATTATCATCGTACTCTCATACCGGGAGTCCCGCGGCTGCGCGATCAGTTCCTACGAGTTACATTGGTCACGTGGGAGGTGTTGGTGCCACCCACGGGGCCGTTCGGGGGTTGTTTCCAGTTTTCACCCTCTAATGCCATGTTTTGCCTAAGCCTAGAAATATGCAAATTACCGTCATATTCTCAAACCGGAACTCCCGAGGCTTATGCGGTCAGTTCCTACGAGTTACATTGGTCCCGTGGGAGGTGTTGGTGCCACCCACCGGGCCGTTCAGGAGCTGTTTCGAGTTTTCACCCTCTAACGCCATGTTTTGCCTAAGTCTAGAAATATGCAAATTACCGTCGTATTCTCAAACCGGGAGACCCGTGGTCGCAGGGTCAGTTCCTACGAGTTACATTAGTCCCGTGGGAGGTGTTGGTGCCACCCACGGGATCATTTGGGGGCTGTTTCGGGTGTTCACCCTCTAACGCCATGTTTTTAAGCCTAAGTCTAGAAATATGCAAATTACCGTCGTACTCTCAAATCGGGAGTCCCGCGGCTGCATGGTGAGTTCCTACGAGTTACATTGGTCACGTGGGAGGTGTTGGTGCCACCCACGGGGCCTTTCGGGGGTTGTTTCGAGTTTTCACCCTCTAACGCCATGTTTTGCCTAAGCCTAGAAATATGCAAATTACCGTCGAATTCTCAAACCGGAACTCCCGCGGCTGCGCGGTCAGTTCCTACGAGTTACATTGGTCCCTTGGGAGGTGTTGGTGCCACCCACGGGGCCGTTCGGGAGCTGTTTCGAGTTTTCACCCTCTAACGCCATGTTTTTAAGCCCAAGTCAAGAAATATGCAAATTATCGTCGTATTCCCAAACCGGGAGACCCGCGGCTGTGGGATCTGTTCCAACAAGTTACATTGGTCCCGTGGGAGGTGTTGGTGCCACCCACGGGTCCGTTCGGAGGCTGTTTCGAGTTTTCACCCTCTAACGCTATGTTTTAAAGCCTAAGTCTATAAATATGGAAATTACCGTCGTAATCTCAAACCGGGAGACCCGTGGCTGGGCGGTCAGTTTCTACGAGTTACATTGGTCCCATGGGAGGTGTTGGTGCCACCCACCGGGCCGTTCGGAGGTTGTTTCGAATTTTCACCCTCTAACGCCATGTTTTGCCACAGTCTATAAATATGCAAATTACCGTCGTATTCTCAAACCGGAACTCCCGCGGCTGCGCGGTCAGTTCCTACGAGTTACATTGGTCCCGTGGGAGGTGTTGGTGCCACCCACGGGGCCGTTCGGGAGCTGTTTCAAGTTTTCACCCTCTAATGCCATGTTTTTAAGCCTAAGTCAAGAAATATGCAAATTATCGTCGTATTCCCAAACCGGGAGACCCGCGGTTGTGGGGTCTATTCCAACAAGTTACATTGGTCCCGTGGGAGGTGTTGGTGCCACCCACGGGGCCGTTCGGGGGCTGTTTCGAGTTTTCATCCTCTAACGGTAAGTTTTTAAGCCTAAGTCTATAAATCTGCAAATTACCGTCGTAATCTCAAACCGGGAGACCCGCGGCTGCGCGGTCAGTTCGTACGAGTTATATTGGTCCCGTGGGAGGTGTTGGTGCCACCCACGGGGCCGTTCGGGAGCTGTTTCAAGTTTTCACCCTCTAACGCCATGTTTTGCCTAAGTCTAGAAATATGCAAATTACCGTCGTATTCTCAAACCGGGAGACCCGCGGTCGCAGGGTCAGTTTCTACGAGTTACATTCGTCCCGTGGGAGGTGTTGGTGCCACCCACGGGATCATTCGGGGGCTGTTTCGGGTTTTCACCCTCTAACGCCATGTTTTTAAGCCTAAGTCTAGAAATATGCAAATTACCGTCATACTCTCAAATCGGGAGTCCCGCGGCTGCATGGTGAGTTCTACGAGTTACATTGGTCACGTGGGAGGTGTTGGTGCCACCCACGGGGCCGTTCGGGGGTTGTTTCGAGTTTTCACCCTCTAACGCCTTGTTTTGCCTAAGCCTAGAAATATGCAAATTACCGTCGAATTCTCAAACCGGAACTCCCACGGCTGCGCGGTCAGTTCCTACGAGTTACATTGGTCCCGTGGGAGGTGTTGGTGCCACCCACGGGGCCGTTCGGGAGCTGTTTCGAGTTTTCACCCTCTAACGCCATGTTTTTAAGCCCAAGTCAAGAAATATGCAAATTATCGTCGTATTCCCAAACCGGGAGACCCACGGCAGTGGGGTCTGTTCCAACAAGTTACATTGGTCCCGTGGGAGGTGTTGGTGCCACCCACGGGTCCGTTCGGAGGCTGTTTCGAGTTTTCACCCTCTAACGCTATGTTTTAAAGCCTAAGTCTATAAATATGCAAATTACCGTCGTAATCTCAAACCGGGAGACCCGCGGCTGGGCGGTCAGTTTCTACGAGTTACATTGGTCCCATGGGAGGTGTTGGTGCCACCCACCGGGCCGTTCGAGGGTTGTTTCGAATTTTCACGCTCTAACGCCATGTTTTGCCACAGTCTATAAATATGCAAATTACCGTCGTATTCTCAAACCGGGACTCCCGCGGCTGCGCGGTCAGATGATACGAGTTACATTGGTCCCGTAGGAGGTGTTGGTGCCACCCACGGGGCCGTTCGGGGGTTGTTTCGAGTTTTCACCCTCTTATGCCATGTTTTAAAGTCTAAGTCTAGAAATATGTAAATTATCGTCGTACACTCAAACCAGGAGACCCGCGGCTGCGTGGTGAGTTCCTACGAGTTACATTGGTCCCGTGGGAGGTGTTGGTGCCACCGACGAGGCCGTTCGGGGGATGTTTCGAGTTTTCACCCTCTAACGCCAAGTTTTTAAATATGCAAATTACCATCGTAAACTCAAATCGGGAGACCCGCGGCTGCGGGGTCAGTTCCTACGAGTTACATTGGTCCCGTCGGAGGTGTGGGTGCCACCCATGGGGACGTTCGGGGGTTGTTTCGAATTTTCACCCTCTAATGCCATGTTTTTAAGCCCAAGTCTATAAATATGAAAATTACCGTTGTACTCTCAAACCGGGAGACCCGTGGCTGTGGGGTCAGTTCCTACGAGTTACATTGGTCCTGCAGGAGGTGTTGGCGCCACCCACGGGGCCGTTCGGGGGCTGTTTCGAGTTTTCACCCTCTAATGCCATGTTTTTAAGCCTAAGTCAAGAAATATGAAAATTATCGTCGTATTCTTAAACCGGGTGACCCACGGCTGTGGGGTCAGTTCCTACGAGTTACATTGGTCCCGTGGGAGGTGTTGGTGCCACCCACGGGGACGATCGGGGGCTGTTTCGAGTTTTCACCCTCTAACGCCATATTTTTAAGCCTAAGTCTTGAAATGTACAAATTACCGGCGTACTCTCAAACCGGAACTTCCGCGGTTGCGCGGTTAGTTCCTACGAGTTATATTAGTCCCGTGAGCGGTGTTGGTGCCACCCACGGGGACGTTCGGGGGTTGTTTCGAGTTTTCACCCTCTAACACAATCTTTTCAAGCCTAAGTCTAGAAATATGCAAATTACCATCGTACTCTCATACCGAGAGTCCCGCGGCTGCGCGATCAGTTCCTACGAGTTACATTGGTCACGTGGGAGGTGTTGGTGCCACCCACCGGGCCGTTCGAGGGTTGTTTCGAATTTTCACCCTCTAACGCCATGTTTTGCCACAGTCTATAAATATGAAAATTACCGTCGTATTCTCAAACCGGGACTCCCGCAGCTGCGCGGTCAGTTCCTACGAGTTACATTGGTCTCGTGGGAGGTGTTGGTGCCACCCACGGGGCCGTTCAGGGTTGTTTTGAGTTTTCACTCTCTAACGCCATGTTTTTAAGCCTAAGTCTAGAAATATGCAAATTACCATCGTACTCTCAAACCGGGAGTCCCGCGGCTGCGTGGTGAGTTCCTACGAGTTACATTGGTCCCGTGGGAGGTGTTGGTGCCACCGACGGGGCCGTTCGGGGGCTGTTTCCAGTTTTCACCCTCTAACGCCAAGTTTTAAATCGTAGGTCAATAAATATGCAAATTACCGTTGTAAACTAAAATCGGGAGACCCGCGGCTGCGGGGTCAGTTCTTACGAGTTACATTGGTCCCGTGGGAGGTGTTGGTGCCACCCACGGGGCCGTTCGGGGGTTGTTTCCAGTTTTCACCCTCTAACGCCATGTTTTGCCTAAGCCTAGAAATATGCAAATTACCATCGTATTCTCAAACCGTAACTCCCGCGGCTTACGCGGTCAGTTCCTACGAGTTACATTGGTCCCGTGGGAGGTGTTGGTGCCACCCACGGGGCCGTTCGGGAGCTGTTTCGAGTTTTCACCCTCTAACGCCATGTTTTTAAGCCTAAGTCAAGAAATATGCAAATTATCGTCGTATTCCCAAACCGGGAGACCCGCGGCTGTGGGGTATATTCCAACAAGTTACATTGGTCCCGTGGGAGGTGTTGGTGCCACCCACGGGGCCGTTCGGGGGCTGTTTCGAGTTTTCGTCCTCTAACGCTAAGTTTTTAAGCCTAAGTCTATAAATCTGCAAATTACCGTCGTAATCTCAAAACGGGAGACCTGCGGCTGCGCGGTCAGTTCGTACGAGTTATATTGGTCCCGTGGGAGGTGTTGGTGCCACCCACGGGGCCGTTCGGGAGCTGTTTTGAGTTTTCACCCTCTAACGCCATGTTTTGCCTAAGTCTAGAAATATGCAAATTACCGTCGTATTCTCAAACCGGGAGACCCGCGGTCGCAGGGTCAGTTCCTACGAGTTACATTGGTCCCGTGGGAGGTGTTGGTGCCACCCACGGGATCATTCGGGGGCTGTTTCGGGTTTTCACCCTCTAACGCCATGTTTTTAAGCCTAAGTCTAGAAATATGCAAATTACCGTCGTACTCTCAAATCGGGAGTCCCGCGGCTGCATTGTGAGTTCCTACGAGTTACATTGGTCACGTGGGAGGTGTTGGTGCCACCCACGGGGCCGTTCGGGGGTTGTTTCGAGTTTTCACCCTCTAACGCCATGTTTTGCCTAAGCCTAGAAATATGCAAATTACCGTCGAATTCTCAAACCGGAACTCCCGCGGCTGCACGGTCAGTTCCTACGAGTTACATTGGTCCCGTGGGAGGTGTTGGTGCCACCCACGGGGCCGTTCGGGAGCTGTTTCGAGTTTTCACCTTCTAACGCCATGTTTTTAAGCCCAAGTCAAGAAATATGCAAATTATCGTCGTTTTCCCAAACCGGGAGACCCGCGGCTGTGGGGTCTGTTCCAACAAGTTACGTTGGTCCCGTGGGAGGTGTTGGTGCCACCCACGGGTCCGTTCGGAGGCTGTTTCGAGTTTTCACCCTCTAACGCTATGTTTTAAAGCCTAAGTCTATAAATATGCAAATTACCGTCGTAATCTCAAACCGGGAGACCCGCGGCTGGGCGGTCAGTTTCTACGAGTTACATTGGTCCCATGGGAGGTGTTGGTGCCACCCACCGGGCCGTTCGGGGGTTGTTTCGAATTTTCACCCTCTAACGCCATGTTTTGCCACAGTCTATAAATATGCAAATTACCGTCGTATTCTCAAACCGGAACTCCCGCGGCTGCGCGGTCAGTTCCTAAGAGTTACATTGGTCCCGTGGGAGGTGTTGGTGCCACCCACGGGGCCGTTCGGGAGCTGTTTCGAGTTTTCACCCTCTAACGCCATGTTTTTAAGCCTAAGTCAAGAAATATGCAAATTATCCTCGTATTCCCAAACCGGGAGACCCGCAGCTGTGGGGTCTATTCCAACAAGTTACATTTGTCCCGTGGGAGGTGTTGGTGCCTCCTACGGGGCCGTTCGGGGTCTTTTTCGAGTTTTCATCCTCTAACGCTAAGTTTTTAAGCCTAAGTCTATAAATCTGCAAATTACCGTCGTAATCTCAAACCGGGAGACCCGCGGCTGCGCGGTCAGTTCGTACGAGTTATATTGGTCCCGTGGGAGGTGTTGGTGCCACCCACGGGGCCGTTCAGGAGCTGTTTCGAGTTTTCACCCTCTAACGCCATGTTTTGCCTAAGTCTAGAAATATGCAAATTACCGTCGTATTCTCAAACTGGGAGACCCGCGGTCGCAGGGTCAGTTCCTACGAGTTACATTGGTCCCGTGGGAGGTGTTGGTGCCACCCACGGGATCATTCGGGGGATGTTTCGGGTTTTCACCCTCTAACGCCATGTTTTTAAGCCTAAGTCTAGAAATATGCAAATTACCGTCGTACTCTCAAATCGGGAGTCCCGCGGCTGCATGGTGAGTTCCTACGAGTTACATTGGTCACGTGGGAGGTGTTGGTGCCACCCACGGGGCCGTTCGGGGGTTGTTTCGAGTTTTCACCCTCTAACGCCATGTTTTGCCTAAGCCTAGAAATATGCAAATTACCGTCGAATTCTCAAACCGGAACTCCCGCGGCTGCGCGGTCAGTTCCTACGAGTTACATTGGTCCCGTGGGAGGTGTTGGTGCCACCCACGGGGCCGTTCAGGAGCTGTTTCGAGTTTTCACCCTCTAACGCCATGTTTTTAAGCCCAAGTCAAGAAATATGCAAATTATCGTCGTATTCCCAAACCGGGAGACCCGCGGCTGTGGGGTCTGTTCCAACAAGTTACATTGGTCCCGTGGGAGGTGTTGGTGCCACCCACGGGTCCGTTCGGAGGCTGTTTCGAGTTTTCACCCTCTAACGCTATGTTTTAAAGCCTAAGTCTATAAATATGCAAATTACCGTCGTAATCTCAAATCGGGAGACCCGCGGCTGGGCGGTCAGTTTCTACGAGTTACATTGGTCCCATGGGAGGTGTTGGTGCCACCCACCGGGTCGTTCGAGGGTTGTTTCGAATTTTCACCCTCTAACGCCATGTTTTGCCACAGTATATAAATATGCAAATTACCGTCGTATTCTCAAACCGGGACTCCCGCGGCTACGCGGTCAGTTCCTACGAGTTACATTGGTCCCGTAGGAGGTGTTGGTGCCACCCACGGGGCCGTTCGGGGGTTGTTTCGAGTTTTCACCATCTTATGCCATGTTTTACAGTCTAAGTCTAGAAATATGTAAATTATCGTCGTACACTCAAATCAGGAGACCCGCGGCTGCGTGGTGAGTTCCTACGAGTTACATTGGTCCCGTGGGAGGTGTTGGTGCCACCGACGGGGCCGTTCGGCGGATGTTTCGAGTTTTCACCCTCTAACGCCAAGTTTTTAAGCCTAAGTTTATAAATATGCAAATTAACATCGTAAACTCAAATCGGGAGACCCGCGGCTGCGGGGTCAGTTCCTACGAGTTACATTGGTCCCGTCGGAGGTGTGGGTGCCACCCATGGGGACGTTCGGGGGTTGTTTCGAATTTTCACCCTCTAATTCCATGTTTTTAAGCCCAAGTCTATAAATATGAAAATTACCGTTGTACTCTCAAACCGGGAGACCCGTGGCTGTGGGGTCAGTTCCTACGAGTTACATTGGTCCTGCAGGAGGTGTTGGCGCCACCCACGGGGCCGTTCGGGGGCTGTTTCGAGTTTTCACCCTCTAATGCCATGTTTTTAAGCCTAAGTCAAGAAATATGAAAATTATCGTCGTATTCTCAAACCGGGTGACCCCCGGCTGTGGGGTCAGTTCCTACGAGTTACATTGGTCCCGTGGGAGGTGTTGGTGCCACCCACGGGGACGATCGGGGGCTGTTTCGACTTTTCACCCTCTAACGCCATATTTTTAAGCCTAAGTCTTGAAATGTACAAATTACCGGCGTACTCTCAAACCGGAACTCCCGCGGTTGCGCGGTTAGTTCCTACGAGTTATATTAGTCCCGTGAGCGGTGTTGGTGCCACCCACGGGGACGTTCGGGGGTTGTTTCGAGTTTTCACCCTCTAACGCAATGTTTTCAAGCCTAAGTCTTGAAATATGCAAATTACCATCGTACTCTCATACCGGGAGTCCCGCGGCTGCGCGATCAGTTCCTACGAGTTACATTGGTCACGTGGGAGGTGTTGGTGCCACCCACCGGGCCGTTCGAGGGTTGTTTCGAATTTTCACCCTCTAACGCCATGTTTTGCCACAGTCTATAAATATGCAAATTACCGTCGTATTCTCAAACCGGGACTCCCGCAGCTGCGCGGTCAGTTCCTACGAGTTACATTGGTCTCGTGGGAGGTGTTGGTGCCACCCACGGGGCCGTTCGGCGTTGTTTTGAGTTTTCACTCTCTAACGCCATGTTTTTAAGCCTAAGTCTAGAAATATGCAAATTACCATCGTACTCTCAAACCGGGAGTCCCGCGGCTGCGTGGTGAGTTCCTACGAGTTACATTGGTCCCGTGGGAGGTGTTGGTGCCACCGACGGGGCCGTTCGGGGGCTGTTTCCATTTTTCACCCTCTAACTCCAAGTTTTAAATCCTAGATCAATAAATATGCAAATTACCGTCGTAATCTCAAACCGGGAGACCCACGGCTGCGCGATCAGTTCCTACGAGTTACATTGGTTCCGTGGGAGGTGTTGGTGTCACCCACGGGGCCGTTCGGGAGCTGTTTTGAGTTTTCACCCTCTAACGCCATGTTTTTAAGCCTATGTCAAGAAATATGCAAATTATCGTCGTATTCCCAAACCGGGAGACCCGCGGCTGTGCGGTCTGTTCCAACAAGTTACATTGGTCCCGTGGGAGGTGTTGGTGCCACCCACGGTGCCGTTCGGGGGCTGTTTCGAGTTTTCATCCTCTAACTCTAAGTTTTTAAGCCTAAGTCTATAAATATGCAAATTACTGTCGTAATATCAAATCGGGAGACCCGCGGCCGCGCGGTCAGTTCCTACGAGTTGCATTGGTCCCGTGGGAGGTGTTGGTGCCACCCACAGGGCCGTTCGGGGGTTGTTCAAATTTTCACCCTCTAACTCCATGTTTTTCCTAAGTCTATAAATATGCAAATTACCATCGTATTCTCAAACCGGGACTCCCGTGGCTGCGCGGTCAATTCCTACGAGTAACATTGGTCCCGTGGGAGGTGTTGGTGCCACCCACGGCGCCGTTCGGGGGTTGTTTCGAGTTTTCACTCTCTAACGCCATGTTTTTAAGCCTAAGTCAAGAAATATGCAAATTACCATCGTACTCTCATACCAGGAGTCCCGCGGCTACGTGGTGAGTTCTTACGAGTTACATTGGTCCCGTGGGAGGTGTTGCTGCCACCGACGGGGCCGTTCGGTGGCTGTTTCGAGTTTTCACCCTCTAACGCCAAGTTTTTAATCCTAAGTCAATAAATATGCAAATTACCGTCGTAAACTCAAATCAGGAGACCCGCGGCTGCGGGGTCAGTTCTTACGAGTTACATTGGTCCCGTGGGAGGTGTTGGTGCCACCCATGGGGCCGTTCGGGGGTTGTTTCGAGTTTTCACCCTCTAATGCCATGTTTTTAAGCCCAAGTCTATAAATATGCAAATTACGGTTGTACTCTCAAACCGGGAGTCCCACGGCTGCGCCGTCAGTTCGTACGAGTTATATTTGTCCCGTGGGAGGTGTTGGTGCCACCCACGGGACCGTTCGGGAGCTATTTCGAGTTTTCACCCTCTAACGCCATGTTTTGCTTAAGTCTAGAAATATGCAAATTACCGTCGTATTCTCAAACCGGGAGACCCGCGGCCGCAGGGTCAGTTCCTACGAGTTACATTGGTCTCGTGGGAGGTGTTGGCCCCACCCATGGGATCATTCGGGGGCTGTTTCGGGTTTTCACCCTCTGACGCCATGTTTTTAAGCCTAAGTCTAGAAATATGCAAATTACCGTCGTACTCTCAAATCGGGAGTCCCGCGGATGCGTGGTGAGTTCCTACGAGTTACATTGGTCCCGTGGGAGGTGTTGGTGCCACCCACGGGGACGTTCGGGGGCTATTTCAAATTTTCACCCTCTAACGCAATTTTTTTAAGCCTAAGTCTAGATATATGCAAATTACCGTCGTACTCTCATACCGGGAGTCCCGCGGCTGCATGGTGAGTTCCTACGAGTTACATTGGTCACGTGGGAGGTGTTGGTGCCACCCACGGGGCCGTTCGGGGGTTGTTTCGAGTTTTCACCCTCTAACGCCATGTTTTGCCTAAGCCTAGAAATATGCAAATTACCGTCGAATTCTCAAAATGGAACTCCCGCGGCTGCGCGGTCAGTTCCTACGAGTTACATTGGTCCCGTGGGAGGTGTTGGTGCCACCCATGGGGCCGTTCGGGAGCTGTTTCGAGTTTTCACCCTCTAACGCCATGTTTTTAAGCCCAAGTCAAGAAATATGCAAATTATCGTCGTATTCCCAAACCGGGAGACCCGCGGCTGTGGGGTCTGTTCCAATAAGTTACATTGGTCCCGTGGGAGGTGTTGGTGCCACCCACGGGTCCGTTCGGAGGCTGTTTCGAGTTTTCACCCTCTAACGCTATGTTTTAAAGCCTAAGTCTATAAATATGGAAATTACCATCGTAATCTCAAACCGGGAGACCCGCGGCTGGGCGGTCAGTTTCTACGAGTTACATTGGTCCCATGGGAGGTGTTGGTGCCACCCACCGGGCCGTTCGGGGGTTGTTTCAAATTTTCACCCTCTAACGCCATGTTTTACCACAGTCTATAAATATGCAAATTACCGTCGTATTCTCAAACTGGAACTCCCGCGACTGCGCGGTCAGTTCCTACGAGTTACATTGGTCCCGTGGGAGGTGTTGGTGCCACCCACGGGGCCGTTCGGGAGCTGTTTCGAGTTTTGACCCTCTAACGCCATGTTTTTAAGCCTAAGTCAAGAAATATGCAAATTATCGTCGTATTCCCAAACCGGGAGACCCGCGGCTGTGGGGTCTATTCCAGCAAGTTACATTGGTCCCGTGGGAGGTGTTGGTGCCACCCACGGGGCCGTTCGGGGGCTGTTTCGAGTTTTCATCCTCTAACGCTAAGTTTTTAAGCCTAAGTCTATAAATCTGCAAATTACTGTCGTAATCTCAAACCGGGAGACCCGCGGCTGAGCGGTCAGTTCGTACGAGTTATATTGGTCCCGTGGGAGGTGTTGGTGCCACCCACAGGGCCGTTCGGGAGCTGTTTCGAGTTTTCACCCTCTAACGCCATGTTTTGCCTAAGTCTAAAAATATGCAAATTACCGTCGTATTCTCAAACCAGGAGACCCATGGTCGCAGGGTCAGTTCCTACGAGTTACATTGGTCCCGTGGGAGGTGTTGGTGCCACCCACGGGATCATTCGGGGGCTGTTTCGGGTGTTCACCCTCTAACGCCATGTTTTTAAGCCTAAGTCTAGAAATATGCAAATTACCGTCGTACTCTCAAATCGGGAGTCCCGCGGTTGCATGGTGAGTTCCTACGAGTTACATTGGTCACGTGGGAGGTGTTGGTGCCACCCACGGGGCCGTTCGGGGGTTGTTTCGAGTTTTCACCCTCTAACGCCATGTTTTGCCGAAGCCTAGAAATATGAAAATTACCGTCGAATTCTCAAACCGGAACTCCCGCGGCTGCGCGGTCAGTTCCTACGAGTTACATTGGTCCCGTGGGAGGTGTTGGTGCCACCCACGGGGCCGTTCGGGAGCTGTTTCGAGTTTTCACCCTCTAACGCCATGTTTTTAAGCCCAAGTCAAGAAATATGCAAATTATCGTTGTATTCCCAAACCGGGAGACCCGCGGCTGTGGGGTCTGTTCCAATAAGTTACATTGGTCCCGTGGGAGGTGTTGGTGCCACCCACGGGTCCGTTCGGAGGCTGTTTCGAGTTTTCACCCTCTAACGCTATGTTTTAAAGCCTAAGTCTATAAATATGGAAATTACCGTCGTAATCTCAAACCGGGAGACCCGCGGCTGGGCGGTCAGTTTCTACGAGTTACATTGGTCCCATGGGAGGTGTTGGTGCCACCCACCGGGCCGTTCGGGGGTTGTTTCGAATTTTCACCCTCTAACGCCATGTTTTGCCACAGTCTATAAATATGCAAATTACCGTCGTATTCTCAAACTGGAACTCCCGCGACTGCGCGGTCAGTTCCTACGAGTTACATTGGTCCCGTGGGAGGTGTTGGTGCCACCCACGGGGCCGTTCGGGAGCTGTTTCGAGTTTTCACCCTCTAACGCCATGTTTTTAAGCCTAAGTCAAGAAATATGCAAATTATCGTCGTATTCCCAAACCGGGAGACCCGCGGCTGTGGGGTCTATTCCAGCAAGTTACATTGGTCCCGTGGGAGGTGTTGGTGCCACCCACGGGGCCGTTCGGGGGCTGTTTCGAGTTTTCATCCTCTAACGCTAAGTTTTTAAGCCTAAGTCTATAAATCTGCAAATTACCGTCGTAATCTCAAACCGGGAGACCCGCGGCTGAGCGGTCAGTTCGTACGAGTTATATTGGTCCCGTGGGAGGTGTTGGTGCCACCCACAGGGCCGTTCGGGAGCTGTTTCGGGTGTTCACCCTCTAACGCCATGTTTTTAAGCCTAAGTCTAGAAATATGCAAATTACCGTCGTACTCTCAAATCGGGAGTCCCGCGGCTGCATGGTGAGTTCCTACGAGTTACATTGGTCCCGTGGGAGGTGTTGGTGCCACCCATGGGGCCGTTCGGGAGCTGTTTCGAGTTTTCACCCTCTAACGCCATGTTTTTAAGCCCAAGTCAAGAAATATACAAATTATCGTCGTATTCCCAAACCGGGAGACCCGCGGCTGTGGGGTCTGTTCCAACAAGTTACATTGGTCCCGTGGGAGGTGTTGGTGCCACCCACGGGTCCGTTCGGAGGCTGTTTCGAGTTTTCACCCTCTAACGCTATGTTTTAAAGCCTAAGTCTATAAATATGGAAATTACCGTCCTAATCTCAAACCGGGAGACCCGCGGCTGGGCGGTCAGTTTCTATGAGTTACATTGGTCCCACGGGAGGTGTTGGTGCCACCCACCGGGCCGTTCGAGGGTTGTTTCGAATTTTCACCCTCTAACGCCATGTTTTGCCACAGTCTATAAATATGCAAATTACCGTCGTATTCTCAAACCGGGACTCCCGCGGCTGCGCGGTCAGTTCCTACGAGTTACATTGGTCCCGTAGGAGGTGTTGGTGCCACCCACGGGGCCGTTCGGGGGTTGTTTCGAGTTTTCACCCTCTTATGCCATGTTTTAAAGTCTAAGTCTAGAAATATGTAAATTATCGTCGTACACTCAAACCAGGAGACCCGCGGCTGCGTGGTGAGTTCCTACGAGTTACATTGGTCACGTGGGAGGTGTTGGTGCCACCCACGGGGCCGTTCGGGGGTTGTTTCGAGTTTTCACCCTCTAACGCCATGTTTTGCCGAAGCCTAGAAATATGAAAATTACCGTCGAATTCTCAAACCGGAACTCCCGCGGCTGCGCGGTCAGTTCCTACGAGTTACATTGGTCCCGTGGGAGGTGTTGGTGCCACCCACGGGGCCGTTCGGGAGCTGTTTCGAGTTTTCACCCTCTAACGCCATGTTTTTAAGCCCAAGTCAAGAAATATACAAATTATCGTCGTATTCCCAAACCGGGAGACCCGCGGCTGTGGGGTCTGTTCCAACAAGTTACATTGGTCCCGTGGGAGGTGTTGGTGCCACCCACGGGTCCGTTCGGAGGCTGTTTCGAGTTTTCACCCTCTAACGCTATGTTTTAAAGCCTAAGTCTATAAATATGGAAATTACCGTCATAATCTCAAACCGGGAGACCCACGGCTGCGCGATCAGTTCCTACGAGTTACATTGGTTCCGTGGGAGGTGTTGGTGTCACCCACGGGGCCGTTCGGGAGCTGTTTTGAGTTTTCACCCTCTAACGCCATGTTTTTAAGCCTAAGTCAAGAAATATGAAAATTATCGTCATATTCCCAAACCGGGAGACCCGCGGCTGTGCGGTCTGTTCCAACAAGTTACATTGGTCCCGTGGGAGGTGTTGGTGCCACCCACGGGGCCGTTCGGGGGCTGTTTCGAGTTTTCATCCTCTAACTCTAAGTTTTTAAGCCTAAGTCTATAAATATGCAAATTACTGTCGTAATATCAAATCGGGAGACCCGCGGCCGCGCGGTCAGTTCCTACGAGTTGCATTGGTCCCGTGGGAGGTGTTGGTGCCACCACAGGGCCGTTCGGGGGTTGTTCAAATTTTCACCCTCTAACGCCATGTTTTGCCCAAGTCTATAAATATGCAAATTACCGTCGTATTCTCAAACCGGGACTCCCGTGGCTGCGCGGTCAATTCCTACGAGTAACATTGGTCCCGTGGGAGGTGTTGGTGCCACCCACGGGGCCGTTCAGGAGCTGTTTCGAGTTTTCACTCTCTAACGCCATGTTTTTAAGCCCAAGTCTAGAAATATGCAAATTACCATCGTACTCTCATACCAGGAGTCCCGTGACTGCGTGGTGAGTTCTTACGAGTTACATTGGTCCCGTGGGAGGTGTTGCTGCCACCGACGGGGCCGTTCGGTGGCTGTTTCGAGTTTTCACCCTCTAACGCCAAGTTTTTAATCCTAAGTCAATAAATATGCAAATTACCGTCGTAAACTCAAATCAGGAGACCCGCGGCTGCGGGGTCAGTTCTTACGAGTTACATTGGTCCCGTGGGAGGTGTTGGTGCCACCCATGGGGCCGTTCGGGGGTTGTTTCGAGTTTTCACCCTCTAATGCCATGTTTTTAAGCCCAAGTCTATAAATATGCAAATTAGGGTTGTACTCTCAAACCGGGAGTCCCACGACTGCGTCGTCAGTTCGTACGAGTTATATTTGTCCCGTGGGAGGTGTTGGTGCCACCCACGGGACCGTTCGGGAGCTATTTCGAGTTTTCACCCTCTAACGCCATGTTTTGCTTAAGTCTAGAAATATGCAAATTACCATCGTATTCTCAAACCGGGAGACCCGCGGCCGCAAGGTCAGTTCCTACGAGTTATATTGGTCTCGTGGGAGGTGTTGGTCCCACCCATGGGATCATTCGGGGGCTGTTTCGGGTTTTCACCCTCTGACGCCATGTTTTTAAGCCTAAGTCTAGAAATATGCAAATTACCGTCGTACTCTCAAATCGGGAGTCCCGCGAATGCGTGGTGAGTTCCTACGAGTTACATTGGTCCCGTGGGAGGTGTTGGTGCCACCCACGGGGACGTTCGGGGGCTATTTCAAATTTTCACCCTCTAACGCAATGTTTTTAAGCCTAAGTCTAGATATATGCAAATTACCGTCGTACTCTCATACCGGGAGTCCCGCGGCTGCGCGATCAGTTCCGACGAGTTACATTGGTCACGTGGGAGGTGTTGGTGCCACCCACGGGGCCGTTCGGGGGTTGTTTCGAATTTTCACCCTCTAATGCCATGTTTTGCCACTGTCTATAAATATTCAAATTACCGTCGTATTCTCAAACCGGGACTCCCGCGGCTGCGCGGTCAGTTCCTACGAGTTACATTCGTCCCGTAGGAGGTGTTGGTGCCACCCACGGGGCCGTTCGAGGGTTGTTTCGAGCTTTCATCCTCTAACGTCATGTTTTTAAGCCTAAGTCTAGAAATATGCAAATTATCGTCGTACTCGCAAACCGAGAGACCCGCGGCAGCGTGGTGAGTTACTACGAGTAACATTGGTCCCGATGGAGGTGTTAGTGCCACCGACGGGGCCGTTCGGGGGATGTTTTGAGTTTTCTCCCTCTAACGCCAAGTTTTTAAGCCTAAGTCTATAAATATGAAAATTACCATCGTAAACTCAAATCGGGAGACCCGCGGCTGCGGGGTCAGTTCCTACGAGTTACATTGGTCCCTTGGGAGGTGTTGGTGCCACCCATGGGGCCGTTCGGGGGTTGTTTCGAATTTTCACCCTCTAACGCAATGTTTTCAAGCCTAAGTCTAGAAATATGTAAATTACCGTCGTACTCTCAAATCGGGAGTCCCGCGACTGCGTGGTGAGTTCCTACGAGTTACATTGGTCCCGTGGAAGGTGTTGGTGCCACCCACGGGGACGTTCGGGGGCTATTTCGAGTTTTCACCATCTAACGCAATGGTTTCAAGCCTAAGTCTAAAAATATGTAAATTACCGTCGTACTCTCATACCGGGAGTCCCGCGACTGCGCGATCAGTTCCTACGAGTTACATTGGTCACGTAGGAGGTGTTGGTGCCACCCACGGGGCCGTTCGGGGGCTGTTTTGAGTTTTCACCCTCTAACGCCATGTTTTGAAGCCTAAGCCTAGAAATATGCAAATTCCAGTCGTAATCTCATACCGGGAGTCCCGCGGCTGTGCGGTCAGTTCCTACGAGTTACATTGGTCCCGTGGGAGGTGTTGGTGCCACCCACAGGGCCGTTCGGGAGCTGTTTCGAGTTTTCACCCTCTAACGCCATGTTTTTAAGCCTAAGTCAAGAAATATGCAAATTATCTACGTATTCCCAAACCGGGAGATCCGCGGCTGTGGGGTCTGTTCCAATCAGTTACATTGGTCCCGTGGGAGGTATTGGTGCCACCCACGGGGCCGTTCGGGGGCTGTTTCGAGTTTTCACCCTCTAACGCAAAGTTTTTAAGCCTAAGTCTATAAATATGAAAATTATCGTCGTAATCTCAAACCGGGAGACCCACGGCTGCGCGGTCAGTTCCTCCGAGTTACATTGGTCCCGTGGGAGGTGTTGGTGCTACCCACGGGGCCGTTTGGGGGTTGTTTCGAATTTTCACCCTCTAACGCCATGTTTTGCCCAAGTCTATAAATATGCAAATTACCGTCGTATTCACAAACCGGGACTCCCGCGGCTGCGCGGTCTGTTCATACGAGTTACATTTGTCCCGTGGGAGGTGTTGGTGCCACCCACGGGGACGTTCGGGGGTTGTTTCGAGTTTTCACCCTCTAACACAATGTTTTCAAGCCTAAGTCTAGAAATATGCAAATTATCGTCGTACTCTCATACCGGGAGTCCCGCGGCTACGCGATCAGTTCCTATGAGTTACATTGGTCACGTGGGAGGTGTTGGTGCGACCCACGGGGCCGTTCGGGGGCTGTTTCGGGTTTTCACCCTCTAACGCCATGTTTTGAAGCCAAAGCATAGAAATATGCAAATTACCATCGTACTCTCATACCGGGAGTCCCGCGGCTGCGCGGTCAATTCCTACGAGTTACATTGGTCCGGTGGGAGGTGTTGGTGCCACCCACGGGGACGTTCGGGAGATGTTTCGAGTTTTCACCCTCTAACGCCATCTTTTTAAGCCTAAGTCAAGAAATATGCAAATTATCATCGTATTCCCAAACCGGGAGACCCGCGGCTGTGGGGTATGTTCCAACCAGTTACATTGGTCCCGTGGGAGGTGTTGGTGCCACCCACGGGGCCGTTCGAGGGCTGTTTCGAGTTTTCACCCTCTAATGCTAACTTTTTAAGCCTAAGTCTATAAATATGCAAATTACCTTCGTAATCTCAAACCGGGAGACCCGCAGCTGCGCGGTCAGTTCCTAGGAGTTACATTGGTCCCGAGGGAGGTGTTGGTGCCACCCACGGGGCCATTCGGGGGTTGTTTCGAATTTTCACCCTCTAACGCCATGTTTTGCCAAAGTCTATAAATATGCAAATTACTATCGTATTCTCAAACCGGGACTCCCGCAGCTGCGCGGTCAGTTCCTACGAGTTACATTGGTTCCGTGGGAGGTGTTGGTGTCACCCACGGGGCCGTTCGGGAGCTGTTTTGAGTTTTCACCCTCTAACGCCATGTTTTTAAGCCTAAGTCAAGAAATATACAAATTATCGTCGTATTCCCAAACCGGGAGACCTGCGGCTGTGGGGTCTGTTCCAACAAGTTACATTGGTCCCGTAGGAAGTGTTGGTGCCTCCCACGGGGCCGTTCGGGGGCTGTTTCGAGTTTCCATCCTCTAACGCTAAGTTTTTAAGCCTAAGTCTATGAATCTGCAAATTACCGTCGTAATCTCAAACCGGGAGACCCACGGCTGCGCGGTCAATTCCTACGAGTTACATTGGTTTCGTGGGAGGTGTTGGTGTCACCCACGGGGCCGTTCGGGAGCTGTTTTGAGTTTTCACCCTCTAACGCCATCTTTTTAAGCCTAAGTCAAGAAATATGCAAATTATCGTCGTATTCCCAAACCGGGAGACCCGCGGCTGTGCGGTCTGTTCCAATAAGTTACATTGGTCCCGTGGGAGGTGTTGGTGCCACCCACGGGGCCGTTCGGGGGCTGTTTCGAGTTTTCATCCTCTAACTCTAAGTTTTTAAGCCTAAGTCTATAAATATGCAAATTACTATCGTAATATCAAATCGGGAGACCCGCGGCCGCGCGGTCAGTTCCTACGAGTTGCATTGGTCCCGTGGGAGGTGTTGGTGCCACCCACAGGGCCGTTTCGGGGGTTGTTCAAATTTTCACCCTCTAACGCCATGTTTTGCCCAAGTCTATAAATATGAAAATTACCGTCGTATTCCCAAACCGGGACTCCCGTGGCTGCGCGGTCAATTCCTACGAGTAACATTGGTCCCGTGGGAGGTGTTGGTGCCACCCACGGGGCCGTTCGAGGGTTGTTTCGAATTTTCACCCTCTAACGCCATGTTTTGCCTAAACCTAGAAATATGCAAATTACCATCGTATTCTAAAATCGTAACTCCCGCGACTTACGCGGTCAGTTCCTACGAGTTACATTGGTCCCGTGGGAGGTGTTGGTGCCACCCACGGGGCCGTTCGGGAGCTGTTTCGAGTTTTCACCCTCTAACGCCATGTTATTAAGCCTAAGTCAAGAAATATGCAAATTATCGTCGTATTCCCAAACCGGGAGACCCGCGGCTGTGGGGTCTATTCCAACAAGTTACATTGGTCCCGTGGGAGGTGTTGGTGCCACCCACGGGGCCGTTTGGGGGCTGTTTCGAGTTTTCATCCTCTAACGCTAAGTTTTTAAGCCTAAGTCTATAAATCTGCAAATTACCGTCGTAATCTCAAACCGGGAGACCCGCGGCAGCGCGATCAGTTCGTACGAGTTATATTGGTCCCGTGGGAGGTGTTGGTGCCACCCACGGGGCCGTTCGGGAGCTGTTTCGAGGTTTCACCCTCTAACGCCATGTTTTGCCTAAGTCTAGAAATATGCAAATTACCGTCGTATTCTCAAACCGGGAGACCCGCGGTCGCAGGGTCAGTTCCTACGAGTTACATTGGTCCCGTGGGAGGTGTTGGTGCCACCCACGGGATCATTCGGGGGCTGTTTCGGGCTTTCACCCTCTAACGCCGTGTTTTTAAGCCTAAGTCTAGAAATATGCAAATTACCGTCGTACTCTCAACTCGGGAGTCCCGTGGCTGCATGGTGAGTTCCTACGTGTTACATTGGTCACGTGGGAGGTGTTGGTGCCACCCACGGGGACGTTCGGGGGTTGTTTCGAGTTTTCACCTTCTAACGCCATGTTTTGCCTAATCCTAGAAATATGCAAATTACCGTCGAATTCTCAAACCGGAACTCCCGTGGCTGCGCGGTCAGTTCCTACAAGTTACATTGGTCCCTTGGGAGGTGTTGGTGCCACCCACGGGGCCGTTCGGGAGCTGTTTCGAGTTTTCACCCTCTAACGCCATGTTTTTAAGCCCAAGTCAAGAAATATGCAAATTATCGTTGTATTCCCAAACCGGGAGACCCGCGGCTGTGGGGTCTGTTCCAACAAGTTACATTGGTCCCGTGGGAGGTGTTGGTGCCACCCACGGGTCCGTTCGGAGGCTGTTTCGAGTTTTCACCCTCTAACGCTATGTTTTAAAGCCTAAGTCTATAAATATGCAAATTACCGTCGTAATCTCAAATCGGGAGACCCGCGGCTGGGCGGTCAGTTTCTACGAGTTACATTGGTCCCATGGGAGGTGTTGGTGCCACCCACCGGGCCGTTCGGGGGTTGTTTCGAATTTTCACCCTCTAACGCCATGTTTTGCCACAATCTATAAATATGCAAATTACCATCGTATTCTCAAATTGGGACTCCCGCTGCTGCGCGGTCAGTTCCTACGAGTTACATTGGTCCCGTAGGAGGTGTTGGTGCCACCCACGGGGCCGTTCGGGGGTTGTTTCGAGTTTTCACCCTCTTATGCCATGTTTTAAAGTCTAAGTCTAGAAATATGTAAATTATCGTCGTACACTCAAACCAGGAGACCCGCGGCTGCGTGGTGAGTTCCTACGAGTTACATTGGTCCCGTGGGAGGTGTTGGTGCCACCGACGGGGCCGTTCGGGGGATGTTTCGAGTTTTCACCCTCTAACGCCAAGTTTTTAAGCCTAAGTTTATAAATATGCAAATTACCATCGTAAACTCAAATCGGGAGACCCGCGGCTGCGGGGTCAGTTCCTACGAGTTACATTGGTCCCGTCAGAGGTGTGGGTGCCACCCATGGGGACGTTCGGGGGTTGTTTCGAATTTTCACCCTCTAATGCCATGTTTTTAAGCCCAAGTCTATAAATATGAAAATTACCATTGTACTCTCAAACCGGGAGACCCGCGGCTGTGGGGTCAGTTCCTACGAGTTACATTGGTCCTGCAGGAGGTGTTGGCGCCACCCACGGGGCCGTTCGGGGGCTGTTTCGAGTTTTCACCCTCTAATGCCATGTTTTTAAGCCTAAGTCAAGAAATATGAAAATTATCGTTGTATTCTCAAACCGGGTGACCCCCGACAGTGGGGTCAGTTCCTACGAGTTACATTGGTCCCGTGGGAGGTGTTGGTGCCACCCACGGGGACGATCGGGGGTTGTTTCGAGTTTTCATCCTCTAACGCCATATTTTTAAGCCTAAGTCTTGAAATGTACAAATTACCGGCGTACTCTCAAACCGGAACTCCCGCGGTTGCGCGGTTAGTTCCTACGAGTTATATTAGTCCCGTGAGCGGTGTTGGTGCCACCCACGGGGACGTTCGGGGGTTGTTTCGAGTTTTTACCCTCTAACGCAATGTTTTCAAGCCTAAGTCTAGAAATATGCAAATTACCATTGTACTCTCATACCGGGAGTCCCGCGGCTGCGCGATCAGTTCCTACGAGTTACATTGGTCACGTGGGAGGTGTTGGTCCCACCCACGGGGCCGTTCGGGGGCTGTTTCGAGTTTTCATCCTCTAACTCAAAGTTTTTAAGCCTAAGTCTATAAATATGCAAATTACTGTCGTAATATCAAATCGGGAGACCCGCGGCCGTGCGGTCAGTTCCTACGAGTTGCATTGGTCCCGTGGGAGGTGTTGGTGCCACCCACAGGGCCGTTCGGGGGTTGTTCAAATTTTCACCCTCTAACGCCATGTTTTTCCCAAGTCTATAAATATGCAAATTACCGTCGTATTCTCAAACCGGGACTCCCGTGGCTGCGCGGTCAACTCCTACGAATTACATTGGTCCCGTGGGAGGTGTTGGTGCCACCCACGGGGCCGTTCGGGAGCTGTTTCGAGTTTTCACCCTCTAACGCCATGTTTTTAAGCCTAAGTCAAGAAATATGCAAATTATCGTCGTATTCCCATACCGGGAGACCCGCGGCTGTGGGGTCTGTTCCAACAAGTTACATTGGTCCCGTAGGAGGTGTTGGTGCCTCCCACGGGGCCGTTCGGGGGCTGTTTCGAGTTTTCATCCTCTAACGCTAAGTTTTTAAGCCTTAGTCTATGAATCTGCAAATTACCGTTGTAATCTCAAACCGGGAGACCCACGGCTGCGCGATCAGTTCCTACGAGTTACATTGGTTCCGTGGGAGGTGTTGGTGTCACCCACGGGGCCGTTCGGGAGCTGTTTTGAGTTTTCACCCTCTTACGCCATGTTTTTAAGCCTAAGTCAAGAAATATGCAAATTATCGTCGTATTCCAAAACCGGGAGACCCGCGGCTGTGCGGTCTGTTCCAACAAGTTACATTGGTCCCGTGGGAGGTGTTGGTGCCACCCACGGGGCCGTTCGGGGGCTGTTTCGAGTTTTCATCCTCTAACTCTAAGTTTTTAAGCCTAAGTCTATAAATATGCAAATTACTGTCGTAATATCAAATCGGGAGACCCGCGGCCGCGCGGTCAGTTCCTACGAGTTGCATTGGTCCCGTGGGAGGTGTTGGTGCCACCCACAGGGCCGTTCGGGGGTTGTTCAAATTTTCACCCTCTAACGCCATGTTTTGCCCAAGTCTATAAATATGCAAATTACCGTCGTATTCTCAAACCGGGACTCCCGTGGCTGCGCGGTCAATTCTTACGAGTTACATTGGTCCCGTGGGAGGTGTTGGTGCCACCGACGGGGCCGTTCGGTGGCTGTTTCGAGTTTTCACCCTCTAACGCCAAGTTTTTAATCCTAAGTCAATAAATATGCAAATTACCATCGTAAACTCAAATCAGGAGACCCTCGGCTGCGGGGTCCGTTCTTACGAGTTACATTGGTCCCGTGGGAGGTGTTGGTGCCACCCATGGGGCCGTTCGGGGGTTGTTTCGAGTTTTCACCCTCTAATGCCATGTTTTTAAGCCCAAGTCTATAAATATGCAAATTACCGTTGTACTCTCAAACCGGGAGTCCCACGGCTGCGCCGTCAGTTCGTACGAGTTATATTTGTCCCGTGGGAGGTGTTGGTGCCACCCACGGGACCGTTCGGGAGCTATTTCGAGTTTTCACCCTCTAACGCCATGTTTTGCTTAAGTCTAGAAATATGCAAATTACTGTCGTATTCTCAAACTGGGAGACCCGCGGCCACAGGGTCAGTTCCTACGAGTTACATTGGTCTCGTGGGAGGTGTTGGTCCCACCCATGGGATCATTCGGGGGCTGTTTCGGGTTTTCACCCTCTGACGCCATGTTATTAAGCCTAAGTCTAGAAATATGCAAATTACCGTCGTACTCTCAAATCGGGAGTCCCGCGGATGCGTGGTGAGTTCCTACGAGTTACATTGGTCCCGTGGGAGGTGTTGGTGCCACCCACGGGGACGTTCGGGGGCTATTTCAAATTTTCACCCTCTAACGCAATGTTTTTAAGCCTAAGTCTAGATATATGCAAATTATCGTCGTACTCTCATACCGGGAGTCCCGCGGCTGCGCGATCAGTTCCGACGAGTTACATTGGTCACGTGGGAGGTGTTGGTGCCACCCACGGGGCCGTTCGGGGGTTGTTTCGAATTTTCACCCTCTAATGCCATGTTTTTCCACACTCTATAAATATGCAAATTACCGTCGTATTCTCAAATCGGGACTCCCGCGGCTGCGCGGTCAGTTCCTACAAGTTACATTCGTCCCGTAGGAGGTGTTGGTGCCACCCAAGGGGCCGTTCGAGGGTTGTTTCGAGTTTTCACCCTCTAACGCCATGTTTTTAAGCCTAAGTCTAGAAATATGCAAATTATCGTCGTACTCGCAAAACGAGAGACCCGCGGCAGCGTGGTGAGTTACTACGAGTAACATTGGTCCCGTGGGAGGTGTTGGTGCCACCGACGGGGCCGTTCGGGGGATGTTTTGAGTTTTCTCCCTCTAACGCCAAGTTTTTAAGCCTAAGTCTATAAATATGAAAATTACCATCGTAAACTCAAATCGGGAGACCCGCGGCTGCGGGGTCAGTTCCTCCGACTTACATTGGTCCCGTGGGAGGTGTTGGTGCCACCCACGGGGCCGTTCGGGGGTTGTTTCGAATTTTCACCCTCTAACGCCATGTTTTGCCCAAGTCTATAAATATGCAAATTACCGTCGTATTCTCAAACCGGGACTCCCACGGCTGTGCGGTCAGTTCATACGAGTTACATTGGTCCCGTAGGAGGTGTTGGTGCCACCCACGGGGACGTTCGGGGGATGTTTCGAGTTTTCACCCTCTAACGTAATGTTTTCAAGCCTAAGTCTAGAAATATGCAAATTATCGTCGTACTCTCATACCGGGAGTCCCGCAGCTGCGCGATCAGTTCCTACGAGTTACATTGGTCACGTGGGAGGTGTTGGTGCGACCCACGGGGCCGTTCGGGGGCGGTTTCGGGTTTTCACCCTCTAACGCCATGTTTTGAAGCCAAAGCATAGAAATATGCAAATTATCATCGTACTCTCATACCGGGAGTCCCGCGGCTGCGCGGTCAATTCCTACGAGTTACATTGGTCCGGTGGGAGGTGTTGGTGCCACCCACGGGGACGTTCGGGAGTTGTTTCGAGTTTTCACCCTCTAACGCCATGTTTTTAAGCCCAAGTCAAGAAATATGCAAATTATCGTCGTATTCCCAAACCGGGAGACCCGCGGCTGTGCGGTCATTTCCTACGAGTTACATTGGTCCCGTGGGAGGTGTTGGTGCCACCCACGTGGCCGTTCGGGAGCTGTTTCGAGTTTTTACACTCTAACGCCAAGTTTTTAAGCCTAAGTCTAGAAATCTGCAAATTACCGTTATACTCTCAAACCGGGAGACCCGCGGCTGTGGGGTCAGTTCCTACGAGTTACATTGGTCCTGCAGGAGGTGTTGGCGCAACCCACGGGGCCGTTCGGGGGCTGTTTCCAGTTTTCACCCTCTAACGGCATGATTTTAAGCCTAAGTCAATAAATATGCAAATTATCGTCGTATTCTCAAACCGGGTGACCCCCGGCTGTGGGGTCAGTACCTACTAGTTACATTGGTCCCGTGGGAGGTGTTGGTGCCACCCACGGGGACGTTCGGGGGCTGTTTCGAGTTTTCACCCTCTAACGCCAGGTTTTCAAGCCTAATTCTAAAAATATGCAAATTACCATCGTACTCTCAAATCGGGAGTCCCGCGGATGCGTGGTGAGTTCCTACGAGTTACATTGGTCCCGTGGGAGGTGTTGGTGCCACCCACGGAGCCGTTCGGGGGCTGTTTCGAGTTTTCACCCTTTAACGCAGTGTTTTCTAGCCTAAGTCTAGAAATATCTAAATTATCATCGTACTCTCATACCGGGAGTCCCGCGGCTGCGCGATCAGTTCCTACGAGTTACATTGGTCCCGTGGGAGGTGTTGGTGCCACCCACGGGGCCGTTCAGGGGTTGTTTCGAGTTTTCACCCTCTAACGCCATGTTTTGAAGCCTAAGCCTAGAAATATGCAAATTACCGTCGTATTCTCATACCGGGAGTCCCGCGGCTGTGCGGTCAGTTCCTACGAGTTACATTGGTCCCGTGGGAGGTGTTGGTGCCACCCACGGGGCCGTTCGGGAGCTGTTTCGAGTTTTCACCCTCTAACGCCATGTTTTTAAGCCTAAGTCAAGAAATATGCAAATTATCATCGTATTCCCAAACCGAAACACCCGCGGCTTTGGGGTCTGTTCCAACCAGTTACATTGGTTCCGTGGGAAGTGTTGGTGCCACCCCGGGGGCCGTACGAGGGCTGTTTCCAGTTTTCACACTCTAACGCTAAGTTTTTAAGCCTAAGTTTATAAATATACAAATTACCGTCGTAATCTCAAACCGGGAGACCCGCGACTGCGCGGTCAGTTCCTACGAGTTACATTGGTCCCGTGGGAGGTGTTGGTGCCACCCACGGGGCCGTTCGAGGGTTGTTTCGAATTTTCACCCTCTAACGCCATGTTTTGCCCAAGTCTATAAATATGCAAATTACCGTCGTATTCTCAAACCGGGACTCCCGCAGCTGCGCGGTCAGTTCCTACGAGTTACATTGGTCCCGTGGGAGGTGTTGGTGCCACTCACGGGGCCGTTCGGTGGTTGTTTCGAGTTTTCACCCTTTAACGCCATGTTTTTCAGTCTAAGTCTGGAAATATGCAAATTACCGGCGTACTCTCAAACCGGGAGTCCCACGGCTGCGTGGTGAGTTCCTACGAGTTACATTGGTCCCGTGGGAGGTTTTTGTGCCACCGACGGGGCCGTTCGGGGACTGTTTCGAGTTTTCACCCTCTAACGCCATGTTTTTAAGCCTAAGTCTATAAATATGCAAATTACTCTTGTAAACTCAAATCGGGAGACCCACGACTGCGCGGTCAGTTCCTACGAGTTACATTGGTCCCGTGGGAGGTGTTGGTGCCACCCACGGGGCCGTTCGGGAGCTGTTTCGAGTTTTTACACTCTAACGCCAAGTTTTTAAGCCTAAGTCTAGAAATCTGCAAATTACCGTTATACTCTCAAACCGGGAGACCCGCGGCTGTGGGGTCAGTTCCTACGAGTTACATTGGTCCTGCAGGAGGTGTTGGCGCAACCCACGGGGCCGTTCGGGGGCTGTTTCCAGTTTTCACCCTCTAACGGCATGATTTTAAGCCTAAGTCAATAAATATGCAAATTATCGTCGTATTCTCAAACCGGGTGACCCCCGGCTGTGGGGTCAGTACCTACTAGTTACATTGGTCCCGTGGGAGGTGTTGGTGCCACCCACGGGGACGTTCGGGGGCTGTTTCGAGTTTTCACCCTCTAACGCCAGGTTTTCAAGCCTAATTCTAAAAATATGCAAATTACCATCGTACTCTCAAATCGGGAGTCCCGCGGATGCGTGGTGAGTTCCTACGAGTTACATTGGTCCCGTGGGAGGTGTTGGTGCCACCCACGGAGCCGTTCGGGGGCTGTTTCGAGTTTTCACCCTTTAACGCAGTGTTTTCTAGCCTAAGTCTAGAAATATCTAAATTATCATCGTACTCTCATACCGGGAGTCCCGCGGCTGCGCGATCAGTTCCTACGAGTTACATTGGTCCCGTGGGAGGTGTTGGTGCCACCCACGGGGCCGTTCAGGGGTTGTTTCGAGTTTTCACCCTCTAACGCCATGTTTTGAAGCCTAAGCCTAGAAATATGCAAATTACCGTCGTATTCTCATACCGGGAGTCCCGCGGCTGTGCGGTCAGTTCCTACGAGTTACATTGGTCCCGTGGGAGGTGTTGGTGCCACCCACGGGGCCGTTCGGGAGCTATTTCGAGTTTTCACCCTCTAACGCCATGTTTTTAAGCCTAAGTCAAGAAATATGCAAATTATCGTCGAATTCCCAAACCGGGACACCCGCGGCTTTGGGGTCTGTTCCAACCAGTTACATTGGTTCCGTGGGAAGTGTTGGTGCCACCCCGGGGGCCGTACGAGGGCTGTTTCGAGTTTTCACACTCTAACGCTAAGTTTTTAAGCCTAAGTTTATAAATATACAAATTACCGTCGTAATCTCAAACCGGGAGACCCGCGACTGCGCGGTCAGTTCCTACGAGTTACATTGGTCCCGTGGGAGGTGTTGGTGCCACCCACGGGGCCGTTCGAGGGTTGTTTCGAATTTTCACCCTCTAACGCCATGTTTTGCCCAAGTCTATAAATATGCAAATTACCGTCGTATTCTCAAACCGGGACTCCCGCAGCTGCGCGGTCAGTTCCTACGAGTTACATTGGTCCCGTGGGAGGTGTTGGTGCCACTCACGGGGCCGTTCGGTGGTTGTTTCGAGTTTTCACCCTTTAACGCCATGTTTTTCAGTCTAAGTCTAGAAATATGCAAATTACCGGCGTACTCTCAAACCGGGAGTCCCACGGCTGCGTGGTGAGTTCCTACGAGTTACATTGGTCCCGTGGGAGGTTTTTGTGCCACCGACGGGGCCGTTCGGGGACTGTTTCGAGTTTTCACCCTCTAACGCCATGTTTTTAAGCCTAATTCTATAAATATGCAAATTACTCTTGTAAACTCAAATCGGGAGACCCACGGCTGCGGGGTCAGTTCCTACGAGTTACATTGGTCCCGTGGGAGGTGTTGGTGCCACCCACGGGGCCGTTCGGGGGTTGTTTCGAGTTTTCACCCTCTAATGCCATGTTTTTAAGCCTAAGTCTAGAAATATACAACTTACCGCCGTACACTCAAACCGGGAGTCCCGCGGCTACATGGTGAGTTCCTACGAGTTATATTGGTCCCGTGGGAGGAGTTGGTGCCACCGACGGGGCCGTTCGGGTGCTGTTTTGAGTTTTCACCCTCTAACGCCAAGTTTTTAAGCCTAAGTCTATAAATATGCAAATTACCGTCGTAAACTCAAATCGGGAGACCCGTGGCTGCGGGGTCAGTTCCTACGAGTTACATTGGTCCCGTGGGAGGTGTTGGTGCCTCCCATGGGGCCGTTCGGGGGTTGTTTTGAGTTTTCACTCTCTAATGCCATGTTTTTAAGCCCAAGTCTATAAATAAGCAAATTACCATTGTACTCTCAAACCGGGAGACCCACGGCTGTGGGGTCAGTTCCTACGAGTTACATTGGTCCTGCAGGAGGTGTTGGCCCCACCCACGGGGCCGTTCGGGGGCTGTTTCGAGTTTTCACCCTCTAACGTCATGTTTTTAAGCCTAAGTCAATAAATATGTAAATTATCATCGTATTCTCAAACCGGGTGACCCCCAGCTGTGGGGACAGTTCCTACGGGTTACATTGGTCCCGTGGGAGGTGTAAGTGCCACCCACGGGGACGTTCGGGGGCTGTTTCGAGTTTTCACCCTCTAACGCCATGTTTTTAAGCCTAAGTCTACAAATATGCAAATTACCGTCGTACTCTCAAACCGGGAGTCCCGCGGCTGCGTGGTGAGTTCCCACGAGCTACATTGGTCTCGTGGGAGGTGTTGGTGCCACCCACGGGGACGTTCGGGGGCTGTTTCGAGTTTTCACCCTCTAACGCAATGTTTTCAAGCCTAAGTCTTGAAATATGAAAATTACCGTCGTACTCTCATACCGAGAGTCTCGCGACTGCGCGATCAGTTCCTACGAGTTACATTGATCACGTGGGAGGTGTTGGTGTCACCCACGGGGCCATTCGGGGGCTTTTTCGAGTTTTCACCCTCTAACGCCATGTTTTGAAGCCTAAGCCTAGAAATATGCAAATTACCATCGTACTCTCATATCGGGAGTCCCGCGGCTGCGCGGTTAGTTCCTACGAGTTACATTGGTCCCGTGGGAGGTGTTGGTGCCACCCACGGGGCCGTTCGGGAGCTGTTTCGAGTTTTCACCCTCTAACGCCATGTTTCAAAGCCCAAGTCACGAAATATGCAAATTATCGTCGTATTCCTAAACCGAGAGACCCGTGGCTGTGGCGTCTGTTCCAACCAGTTACATTGGTCCCGTGGGAGGTGTTGGTGCCACCCACGGGGCCGTTCGAGGGTTGTTTCGAGTTTTCACCCTCTAACGCCATGTTTTACCCAAGTCTATAAATATGCAAATTACCATCGTATTCTCAAACCGGGACTCCCGCGGCTGTGCGGTCAGTTCCTACGAGTTGCATTGGTCCCGTGGGAGGTGTTGGTGCCACCCATGGGGCCGTTCGGGGGGGGGGGGGGTTCGAGTTTTCACCCTCTAACGCCTTGTTTTTAAGCCTAAGTCTAGAAATATGCAAATTACCGTCGTTCTCTCAAACCGGGAGTCCCGTGGCTGCGTGGTGAGTTCCTACGAGTTACATTGGTCCCGTGCGAGGTGTTGGTGCCACCGACGGGGCCGTTCGGGGGCTGTTTCGAGTTTTCACCACCTAACGCCAAGTTTTTAAGCCAAATTCTATAAATATGAAAATTACCGTCGTAAACTCAAATCGGGAGAACCACGGCTGCGGGGTCAGTTCCTACGAGTTACATTGGTCTCGTGGTAGGTGTTGGTGCCACCCATGGGGCCGTTCGGGGGTTGTTTCGAGTTTTCACCCTCTAATGCCATGTTTTTAAGACCAAGTTTATAAATATGAAAATTACCATTGTACTCTGAAACCGGGAGCCCGCGGCTGTGGGGTAAGTTCCTACGAGTTACATTGGTCCCGCAGGAGGTGTTGGCCCCACCCACGGGGCCGTTCGGGGGTTGTTTCGAGTTTTCACCCTCTAACCCCATGTTTTTAAGCCTAAGTCAAGAAATATGTAAATTATCATCGTATTCTCAAACCGGGTGACTCCCAGCTGTGGGGACAGTTCCTACGGGTTACATTGGTCCCGTGGGAGGTGTAAGTGCCACCCACGGGGACGTTCGGGGGCTGTTTCGAGTTTTCACCCTCTAACGACATGTTTTTAAGCCTAAGTCAAGAAATATGCAAATTATCATCGTATTCTCAAACCGGGTGACCCCCGGCTATGGGGTCAGTTCCTACGAGTTACGTTGGTCCCGTGGGAGGTGTTGGTGCCACCCACGGGGACGTTCGGGGGCTGTTTCGAGTTTTCACCCTCTAACGCCATGTTTTCAAGCCTAAGTCAAGAAATATGCAAATTACCGTCGTACTCTCAAACCAGGAGTCCCGCGGCTGCGTGGTGAGTTCCTACGAGTTACATTGGTCCCGTGGGAGGTGTTGGTGCCACCCACGGGGCCGTTCGGGGGCTGTTTCGAGTTTTCACCCTCTAATGCAATGTTTTCAAGCCTAAGTATAGAAATATGAAAATTACCGTAGTACTCTCATACCCGGAGTCCCGCGGCTACGCGATCAGTTCCTACGAGTTACATTGGTCCCGTGGTAGGTGTTGGTACCACCCACTGGGCCGTTCGGGGGCTGTTTCGAGTTTTCACCCTCTAACGCCATGTTTTGAAGCCTAAGTCTAGAAATATGCAAATTACCGTCGTACTCGCATACCAGGAGTCCCGCGGCGGCGCGGTCATTTCCTACGAGTTACATTGGTCCCGTGGGAGGTGTTGGTGCCACCCACGGGGCCGTTAGGGAGCTGTTTCGAGTTTTCACCCTCTAACGCCATGTTTTTAAGCCTAAGTCAAGAAATATGCAAATTATCATTGTATTCCCAAACCGGGACACCCGCGGCTGTGGGGTCTGTTCCAACTAGTTACATTGGTCCCGTGGGAGGTGTTGGTGCCAGACACGGGGCCGTTCGAGGGCTGTTTCGAGTTTTCACCCTCTAACGCCATGTTTTTAAGCCGAAGTCTATAAATATGCAAATTACCGTCGTAATCTCAAACCGGGAGACCCGCAGTTGCGTGGTCAGGTCCTATGAGTTACATTGGTCCCGTGGGAGGTGTTGGTGCCACCCACGGGGCCGTTCGGGGGTTGTTTTGAATTTTCACCCTCTAACGCCATGTTTTGCCCAAGTTTATAAATATGCAAATTACCATCGTAATCTCAAAACGGGACTCCCGCGGCTACGCGATCAGTTCCTACGAGTTACATTGGTCCCGTGGGAGGTGTTGGCGCCACCCACTGGGCCGTTCGGGGGCTGTTTCGAGTTTTCACCCTCTAACGCCATGTTTTGAAGCCTAAGTCTAGAAATATGCAAATTACCGTCGTACTCGCATACCAGGAGTCCCGCGGCTGCGCGGTCATTTCCTACGAGTTACATTGGTCCCGTGGGAGGTGTTGGTGCCACCCACGGGGCCGTTCGGGAGCTGTTTCGAGTTTTCACCCTCTAACGCCATGTTTTTAAGCCTAAGTCAAGAAATATGCAAATTATCATTGTATTCCCAAATCGGGAGACCCGCGGCTGTGGGGTCTGTTCCAACTAGTTACATTGGTCCCGTGGGAGGTGTTGGTGCCACCCACGGGGCCGTTCGAGGGCTGTTTCGAGTTTTCACCCTCTAACGCTATGTTTTTAAGCCTAAGTCTATAAATATGCAAATTACCGTCGTAATCTCAAACCGGGAGACCCGCAGTTGCGCGGTCAGGTCCTATGAGTTACATTGGTCCCGTGGGAGGTGTTGGTGCCACCCACGGGGCCGTTCGGGGGTTGTTTCAAATTTTCACCCTCTAACGCCATGTTTTGCCCAAGTTTATAAATATGCAAATTACCATCGTAATCTCAAAACGGGACTCCCGTGGCTGCACGGTCAGTTCCTACGAGTTACATTGGTCCCGTGGGAGGTGTTGGTGCCATCCACGGGGCCGTTTGGGGGTTGTTTTGAGTTTTCACCCTCTAACGCCATGTTTTCAAGCCTAAGTCTAGAAATATGAAAATTACCGTCGTACTCTCATACCGGGAGTCCCGCGGCTACGCGGTCAGTTCGTACGAGTTACATTGGTCCCGTGGGAGGTGTTGGTGCCACCCACGGGGCCGTTCGGAGATTGTTTCGAGTTTTCACCCTCTAACGCCATGTTTTGCCTAAGCCTAGAAATATACAAATTACCGTCATATTCTCAAATCGGGACTCCCGAGGCTGCGCGGTCAGTTCTTACGAGTTACATTGGTCCCGTGGGAGGTGTTGGTGCCACCCACGAGGCCGTTCGGGCGTTGTTTCGAGTTTTCACCCTCTAACGCCATGTTTTTAAGCGTAAGTCAAGTAATATGCAAATTATCGTCGTATTCCCAAACCGGGAGACCCGCGTCTATGGGGTCTGTTCCTACGAGTTACATTGGTCCCGTGGGAGGTGTTGGTGCCACCCACGAGGCCGTTCGGGGGTTGTTTCGAGTTTCCACCCTCTAATGCCATGTTTTTAAGCCCAAGTCTAGAAATATACAACTTACCGTCGTACACTCAAACCGGGAGTCCTGCGGCTACGTGGTGAGTTCCTACGAGTTATATTGGTCCCGTGGGAGGAGTTGGTGCCACCGACGGGGCCGTTCGGGGGCTGTTCTGAGTTTTCACCCTCTAACGCCAAGTTTTTAAGCCTAAGTCTATAAATATGCAAATTACCATCGTAAACTCAAATCAGGAGACCCTCGGCTGCGGGGTCCGTTCTTACGAGTTACATTGGTCCCGTGGGAGGTGTTGGTGCCTCCAATGGGGCCGTTCGGGGGTTGTTTCGAGTTTTCACTCTCTAATGCCATGTTTTTAAGCCCAAGTCTATAAATAAGCAAATTACCATTGTACTCTCAAACCGGGAGACCCACGGCTGTGGGGTCAGTTCCTACGAGTTACATTGGTCCTGCAGGAGGTGTTGGCCCCACCCACGGGGCCGTTCGGGGGATGTTTCGAGTTTTCACCCTCTAACGTCATGTTTTTAAGTCTAAGACAAGAAATATGTAAATTATCGTCATATTCTCAAACCGGGTGACCCCAAGCTGTGGGGACAGTTCCTACGAGTTGCATTGGTCCCGTGGGAGGTGTTGGTGCCACCCACGGGGCCGTTCGGGGGTGGGGGGGGTTCGAGTTTTCACCCTCTAACGCCTTGTTTTTAAGCCTAAGTCTAGAAATATGCAAATTACCGTCGTTCTCTCAAATCGGGAGTCCCGTGGCTGCATGGTGAGTTCCTACGAGTTACATTGGTCCCGTGGGAGGTGTTGGTGCCACCGACGGGGCCGTTCGGGGACTGTTTCGAGTTTTCACCACCTAACGCCAAGTTTTTAAGCCAAATTCTATAAATATAAAAATTACCGTCCTAAACTCAAATCGGGAGATCCACGGCTGCGGGGTCAGTTCCTACGATTTACATTGGTCTCGTGGTAGGTGTTGGTGCCACCCATGGGGCCGTTCGGGGGTTGTTTCGAGTTTTCACCCTCTAATGCCATGTTTTTAAGACCAAGTTTATAAATATGAAAATTACCATTGTACTTTGAAACCGGGAGACCCGCGGCTGTGGGGTAAGTTCCTACGAGTTACATTGGTCCCGCAGGAGGTGTTGGCCCCACCCACGGGGCCGTTCGGGGGCTGTTTCGAGTTTTCACCCTCTAACGCCATGTTTTTAAGCCTAAGTCAAGAAATATGTAAATTATCGTCGTATTCTCAAACCGGGTGACTCCCAGCTGTGGGGACAGTTCCTACGGGTTACATTGGTCCCGTGGGAGGTGTAAGTGCCACCCACGGGGACGTTCGGGGGCTGTTTCGAGTTTTCACCCTCTAACGACATGTTTTTAAGCCTAAGTCAAGAAATATGCAAATTATCGTCGTATTCTCAAACCGGGTGACCCCCGGCTATGGGGTCAGTTCCTACGAGTTACGTTGGTCCCGTGGGAGGTGTTGGTGCCACCCACGGGGACGTTCGGGGGCTGTTTCGAGTTTTCACCCTCTAACGCCATGTTTTCAAGCCTAAGTCAAGAAATATGCAAATTACCGTCGTACTCTCAAACCAGGAGTCCCGCGGCTGCGTGGTGAGTTCCTACGAGTTACATTGGTCCCGTGGGAGGTGTTGGTGCCACCCACGGGGCCGTTCGGGGGCTGTTTCGAGTTTTCACCCTCTAACGCAATGTTTTCAAGCCTAAGTATAGAAATATGAAAATTACCATAGTACTCTCATACCCGGAGTCTTGCGGCTACGCGATCAGTTCCTACGAGTTACATTGGTCCCGTGGGAGGTGTTGGTACCACCCACTGGGCCGTTCGGGAGCTGTTTCGAGTTTTCACCCTCTAACGCCATGTTTTGAAGCCTAAGTCTAGAAATATGCAAATTACCGTCGTACTCGCATACCAGGAGTCCCGCGGCTGCGCGGTCATTTCCTACGAGTTACATTGGTCCCGTGGGAGGTGTTGGTGCCACCCACGGGGCCGTTCGGGAGCTGTTTCGAGTTTTCACCCTCTAACCCAATGTTTTTAAGCCTAAGTCAAGAAATATGCAAATTATCACTGTATTCCCAAACCGGGAGACCCGCGGCTGTGGGGTCTGTTCCAACTAGTTACATTGGTCCCGTGGGAGGTGTTGGTGCCACCCACGGGGCCGTTCGAGGGCTGTTTCGAGTTTTCACCCTCTAACTCTATGTTTTTAAGCCGAAGCCTATAAATATGCAAATTACCGTCATAATCTCAAATCGGGAGACCCGCAGTTGCGCGGTTAGGTCCTATGAGTTACATTGGTCCCGTGGGAGGTGTTGGTGCCACCCACGGGGCCGTTCGGGGGTTGTTTCGAATTTTCACCCTCTAACGCCATGTTTTGCCCAAGTTTATAAATATGCAAATTACCATCGTAATCTCAAAACGGGACTCCCGCGGCTACGCGATCAGTTCCTACGAGTTACATTGGTCCCGTGGGAGGTGTTGGTGCCACCCACAGGGCCGTTCGGGGGCTGTTTCGAGTTTTCACCCTCTAACGCCATGTTTTGAAGCCTAAGTCTAGAAATATGCAAATTACCGCCATACTCGCATACCAGGAGTCCCGCGGCTGCGCGGTCATTTCCTACGAGTTACATTGGTCCCGTGGGAGGTGTTGGTGCCACCCACGGGGCCGTTCGGGAGCTGTTTCGAGTTTTCACCCTCTAACGCCATGTTTTTAAGCCTAAGTCAAGAAATATGCAAATTATCATTGTATTCCCAAATCGGTAGACCCGCGGCTGTGGGGTATGTTCCAACTAGTTACATTGGTCCCGTGGGAGGTGTTGGTGCCACCCACGGGGCCGTTCGAGGGCTGTTTCGAGTTTTCACCCTCTAACGCTATGTTTTTAAGCCTAAGTCTATAAATATGCAAATTACCGTCGTAATCCCAAACCGGGAGACCCGCAGTTGCGCGGTCAGGTCCTATGAGTTACATTGGTCCCGTGGGAGGTGTTGGTGCCACCCACGGGGCCGTTCGGGGGTTGTTTCGAATTTTCACCCTCTAACGCCATGTTTTGCCCAAGTTTATAAATATGCAAATTACCATCGTAATCTCAAAATGGGACTCCCGCGGCTGCGCGGTCAGTTCCTACGAGTTACATTGGTCCCGTGGGAGGTGTTGGTGCCATCCACGGGGCCGTTTGGGGGTTGTTTTGAGTTTTCACCCTCTAACGCCATGTTTTCAAGCCTAAGTCTAGAAATATGAAAATTACCGTCGTACTCTCATACCTGGAGTCCCGCGGATGCGCGGTCAGTTCGTACGAGTTACATTGGTCCCGTGGGAGGTGTTGGTGCCACCCACGGGGCCGTTCGGAGGTTGTTTCGAGTTTTCACCCTCTAACGCCATGTTTTGCCTAAGCCTAGAAATATGCAAATTACCGACGTATTCTCAAACCGGGACTCCCGAGGCTGCGCGGTCAGTTCTTATGAGTTACATTGGTTCCGTGGGAGGTGTTGGTGCCACCCACGAGGCCGTTCGGGCGTTGTTTCGAGTTTTCACCCTCTAACGCCATGTTTTTAAGCGTAAGTCAAGTAATATGCAAATTATCGTTGTATTCCCAAACCGGGAGACCCGCGTCTATGGGGTCTGTTCCTACAAGTTACATTGGTCCCGTGGGAGGTGTTGGTGCCACCCACCGGGCCGTTCAGGGTTTCTTTCGAATTTTCACCCTCTAACGCCATGTTTTTATGCCTAAGTCTAAAAATATGCAAATTACCATCGTAGTGTCATACCGGGAGTCCCGCGGCTGCACGGTCAGTTCCTACGAGTTATATTTGTCCCGTGGGAGGTGTTGGTGCCACCCACGAGACCGTTTGGGAGATGTTTTGAGTTTTCACCCTCTAACGCCATGTTTTGCCTATGTCTAGAAATCTGCAAATTATCATGGTATTCTCAAACCGGGAGACCTGCGGCCGCAGGGTCAGTTCCTACGAGTTACATTGGTCCCGTGGGAGGTGTTGGTGCCACCCACGGGATCGTTCGGGGGCTGTTTCAGGTTTTCACCCTCTAACGCCATGTTTTTAAGCCTAAGTCTAGAAATATAAAAATTACCGTCGTACCCTCAAACCGAAACTCACGCGACTGTGCGGTCAGTTCCTACGAGTTATATTGGTCCCGTGGGCAGTGTTGGTGCCACCCACGGGGACGTTCGAGGGTTGTTTCGAGTTTTCAACCTCTAACGTAATGTTTTCAAGCCTAAGTCTAGAAATATGTGAATTACCTTCGTACTTTCATACCGGGAATCCCGCGGCTACGCAATCAGTTCCTACGAGTTACATTGGTCCCGAGGGAGGTGTTGGTGCCTCCCACGGGGCCGTTCGGGGGTTGTTTCGAGTTTTCACCCTCTAACGCCATGTTTTGCCTAAGCTTAAAAATATGCAAATTACCATCGTATTCTCAAATCGGAACTCCCGCGGTTGCGCGGTCAGTTCGTTCGAGTAACATTGGTCCCATGGGAGGTGTTGGTGCCACCCACGGGGCCGTTCGGGAGCTGTTTCGAGTTTTCACCCTCCTACACCATGTTTTTAAGCCTAAGTCAAGAAATATGCAAATTATCGTCGTATTCCCAAACCGGGAGATCCGCGGCTGTGGGGTGTGTTCCTACAAGTTACATTGGTCCCGTGGGAGGTGTTGGTGCCATCCACGGGGCCGTTCGGGGGCTGTTTCGAGTTTTCACCCTCTAACGCCAAGTTTTTAAGCCTAAGTCTATAAATATGCAAATTACCGTAGTAATCTCAAACCGGGAGACCCGCGGTTGCGCGATCAGTTCCTACGAGTTACATTGGTCCCGTGGGAGGTGTTGGTGCCACCCACGAGACCGTTTGGGAGCTGTTTCGAGTTTTCACCCTCTAACGCCATGTTTTGCCTAAGTCTAGAAATATGCAAAGTACCGTTGTATTCTCAAATCGGAACTCCGCGGCTGCGCGGTCAGTTCATACGAGTAACATTGGTCCCGTGGGACGTGTTGGTACCACCCACGGGGCCGTTCGGGAGCTGTTTCGAGTTTTCACCCTCTAACGCCATGTTTTTTAGCCTAAGTCAAGAAATATGCAAATTATCGTCGTATTCCCAAACCAGGAGATCCGCGGCTGTGGGGTCTGTTCCTACAAGTTACATTGGTCCCGTGCGAGGTGTTGGTGCCATCCACGGGGCCGTTCGGGGGCTGTTTGGAGTTTTCACCCTCTAACGCCAAGTTTTTAAGCCTAAGTCTATAAATATGCAAATTACCGTCGTAATCTCAAATCGGGAGACCCGCCGTTGCGCGGTCAGTTCCTACGAGTTACATTGGTCCCGTGGGAGGTGTTGGTGCCACCCACGGGGCCGTTCGGGGGTTATTTTGAATTTTCACCCTCTAACGCCATGTTTTGCCCAAGTCTATAAATATGCAAATTACCGTCGTATTCTCAAACCGAGACTCCCACGGCTGCGCGGCCAGTTCTTACGAGTTACATTGGTCTCGTGGAAGGTATTGCTGCCACCCACGGGGTCGTTCGGGGGCTGTTTCGAGTTTTCACCCTCTAACGCCATGTTTTGAAGCCTAAGTCTAGAAATATGCAAATTACCGTCGTACTCTCATACCGGGAGTCCCGAGGCTACGCGGTCAGTTCCTACGAGTTACATTGGTCCCGTGGGAGGTGTTGGTGCCACCCACGGGGCCGTTCGGAGGTTGTTTCGAGTTTTCACCCTCTAACACCATGTGTTTGCCTAAGCCTAGAAATATGCAAATTACCGTCGTACTCTCAAACCGGGAGTCCCGCGGCTGCGTGGTGAGTTCCTACGAGTTACATTGGTCCCGTGGGAGGTGTTGGTGCCATCCACGGGGCCGTTCGGGGACTGTTTCGAGTTTTCACCCTCTAACGCCAAGTTTTTAAGCCTAAGTCTATAAATATGCAAATTACCGTCATAATCTCAAACCGGGAGACCCGCGGTTGCGCGATCAGTTCCTACGAGTTACATTGGTCCCGTGGGAGGTGTTGGTGCCACCCACGAGACCGTTTGGGAGCTGTTTCGAGTTTTCACCCTCTAACGCCATGTTTTGCCTAAGTCTAGAAATATGCAAATTACCGTTGTATTCTCAAATCGGAACTCCCGCGGCTGCGCGGTCAGTTCGTACGAGTAACATTGGTCCCGTGGGACGTGTTGGTACCACCCACGGGGCCGTTCGGGAGCTGTTTCGAGTTTTCACCCTCTAACGCCATGTTTTTTAGCCTAAGTCAAGAAATATGCAAATTATCGTCGTATTCCCAAACCAGGAGATCCGCGGCTGTGGGGTCTGTTCCTACAAGTTACATTGGTCCCGTGCGAGGAGTTGGTGCCATCCACGGGGCCGTTCGGGGGCTGTTTGGAGTTTTCACCCTCTAACGCCAAGTTTTTAAGCCTAAGTCTATAAATATGCAAATTACCGTCGTAATCTCAAATCGGGAGACCCGCCGTTGCGCGGTCAGTTCCTACGAGTTACATTGGTCCCGTGGGAGGTGTTGGTGCCACCCACGGGGCCGTTCGGGGGTTATTTCGAATTTTCACCCTCTAACGCCATGTTTTGCCCAAGTCTATAAATATGCAAATTACCGTCGTATTCTCAAACCGAGACTCCCGCGGCTGTGCGACCAGTTCTTACGAGTTACATTGGTCTCGTGGGAGGTATTGGTGCCACCCACGGGGCCGTTCGGGGGCTGTTTCGAGTTTTCACCCTCTAACGCCATGTTTTGAAGCCTAAGTCTAGAAATATGCAAATTACCGTCGTACTCTCATACCGGGAGTCCCGAGGCTACGCGGTCAGTTCCTACGAGTTACATTGGTCCCGTGGGAGGTGTTGGTGCCACCCACGGGGCCGTTCGGGGGTTGTTTCGAGTTTTCACCCTCTAACGCCATGTTTTGCCTAAGCCTAGAAATATGCAAATTACCGTCGTATTCTCAAACCGGGGCTCCCGCGGCTGCACGGTCAGTTCCTACGAGTTACATTCGTCCCGTGGGAGGTGTTAGTGCCACCCACGAGGCCGTTCAGGCGCAGTTTCGAGTTTTTATCCTCTAACGCCATGTTTTTAAGCCTAAGTCAAGAAATATGCAAATTATCGTCGTATTCCCAAACCGGGAGACCCGCGGCTGTGGGGTCTGTTCTTACAAGTTACATTGGTCCCGTGGGAGGTGTTGGTACCACCCACGAGACCGTTCGGGAGCTCTTTCGAGTTTTCACCATCTAACGCCATGTTTTGCCTAAGTCTAGAAATATGCAAATTACCGTCGTATTCTCAAATCGGAACTCCCGCGGCTGCGCGGTCAGTTCGTACGAGTAACTTTGGTCCCGTGGGACGTGTTAGTACCACCCACGGGGCCATTCGGGAGCTGTTTCGAGTTTTCACCCTCTAACGCCATGTTTTTTAGCCTAAGTCAAGAAATATGCAAATTATCGTCGTATTCCCAAACCAGGAGATCCGCGGCTGTGGGGTCTGTTCCTACAAGTTACATTGGTCCCGTGCGAGGTGTTGGTGCCATCCACGGGGCCGTTCGGGGGCAGTTTGAAGTTTTCACCCTCTAACGCCAAGTTTTTAAGCCTAAGTCTATAAATATGCAAATTACCATCGTAATCTCAAACCGGGAGACCCGCGGTTGCGCGGTCAGTTCCTACTAGTTACATTGGTCCCGTGGGAGGTGTTGGTGCCACCCACGGGGCCGTTCGGGGGTTATTTCGAATTTTCACCCTCTAACGCCATGTTTTGCCCAAGTCTATAAATATGCAAATTACCGTCGTATTCTCAAACCGAGACTCCCGCGGCTGCGCGGCCAGTTCCTACGAGTTACATTGGTCCCGTGGGAGGTATTGGTGCCACCCACGTGGCCGTTCGGGGGCTGTTTCGAGTTTTCACCGTCTAACGCCATGTTTTGAAGCCTAAGTCAAGAAATATGCAAATTACCATCGTAGTCTCATACCGGGAGTCCCGCGGCTGCGCGGTCAGTTCCTACGAGTTACATTGGTCCCGTGGGAGGTGTTGGTGCCACCCACGAGACCGTTCGGGAGCTCTTTCGAGTTTTCACCATCTAACGCCATGTTTTGCCTAAGTCTAGAAATATGCAAATTACCGTCGTATTCTCAAATCGGGAGACCTGCGGCCGCAGGCTCAGTTCCTATGAGTTACATTGGTCCCGTGGGAGGTGTTGGTGTCACCCACGGGATCGTTCGGGGGATGTTTCGGGTTTTCACCCTCTAACGCCATGTTTTTAAGCCTAAGACTAGAAATATACAAATTACCGTCGTACCCTCAAACCGGAACTCGCGCGACTGTGCGGTCAGTTCCTACGAGTTATATTGGTCCCGTGAGCAGTGTTAGTGCCACCCACGGGGACGTTCGGGGGTTGTTTCGAGTTTTCACCCTCTAACGCAATGTTTTCAAGCCTAAGTCTAGAAATATGCAAATTACCGTCGTACTCTCATACCGGGTGTCCCGCAGCTGCGCGATCAGTTCCTACGAGTAACGTTGGTCCCGTGGGAGGTGTTGGTGCCACCCACGGGGCCGTTCGGGAGTTGTTTCGAGTTTTCGACATCTAACGCCATGTTTTGCCTAAGCTTAGAAATACGCAAATTACCGTTGTATTCTCAAATCGGGACTCCTGCGGCCGCGCGGTCAGTTCTTACGAGTTACATTGTTCCCGTGGGAGGTGTTGGTGCCGCCCACGGGGCCGTTCGGGAGCTGTTTCGAGTTTTCACCTTCTAACGCCATGTTTTTAAGCCCAGGTCAAGAAATATGCAAATTATCGTCGTATTCCGAAATCGGGAGATCCGCGGCTGTGGGGTCTGTTCCTACAAGTTACATTGGTCCCGTGGGAGGTGTTGGTGCCACCCACGGGGCCGTTCGGGGGCTGTTTCGAGTTTTCACCCTCTAACGCCAAGTTTTTAAGCCTAAGTCTATAAATATGCAAATTAACGTTGTAATATCAAACCGGGAAACCCGCGGCTCCGCGGTCAGTTCCTACGAGTTACATTGGTCCCGTGGGAGGTGTTGGTGCCACCCACGGGGCGGTTCGGGGGTTGTTTCGAATTTTCACCCTCTAATGCCATGTTTTGCCCAAGCCTGTAAATGTGCAAATTACCGTCATATTCTCAAACCGAGACTCCCACGGCTGCGCGGTCAGTTCCTACGAGTTACATTAGTCCCGTGGGAGGTGTTGGTGCCACCCACGGGGCCGGTCGGGGGTTGTTTCGAGTTTTCACCCTCTAACACCAAGTTTTTAAGCCTAAGTCTTTAAATATGCAAATTACCGTCGTAAACTCAAATCGGGAGACCCGCGGTTGCGGGGTCAGTTCCTACGAGTTACATTGGTCCCGTGGGAGGTGTTGGTGCCACCCATGGGGCCGTTCGGGGGTTGTTTCGAATTTTCACTCTCTAATGCCATGTATTTAAGCCCAAGTCTATAAATATGCAAATTACCGTTGTACTCTCAAACCGGGAGACCCGCGGCTGTGGGGTCAGTTCTTACGAGTTACATTGGTCCTGCAGGAGGTGTTGGCGCCACCCACGGGGCCGTTCGGGGGTTGTTTCGAATTTTCATCCTCTAACGCCATGTTTTTAAGCCTAAGTCAAGAAATATGCAAATTATCATCGTATTCTCAAACCGGGTGACCCCCAGCTGTGGGGTCAGTTCCTACGAGTTACATTGGTCCCATGGGAGGTGTAAGTGCCACCCACATGGACGTTCGGGGGCTGTTTCGAGTTTTCACCCTCTAACGCCATGTTTTTAAGCCTAAGTCTATGCAAATTACCGTCGTACTCTCAAACCGGGAGTCCCGCGGCTGCGTGGTGAGTTCCTACGAGTTACATTGGTCTCGTGGGAGGTGTTGGTGCCATCCACGGGAATGTTCGCGGGTTGTTTCGAGTTTTCACCCTCTAACGCAATGTTTTCAAGCCTAAGTCTAGAAATATGAAAATTACCGTCGTACTCTCATACCGGGAGTCCCGCGACTACGCGATCAGTTCCTACGAGTTGCATTGGTCACGTGGGAGGTGTTGGTGCCACCCACGGGGACGTTCGGGGGCTGTTTCGAGTTTTCACCCTCTAACGCCATGTTTTCAAGCCTAAGTCTAGAAATATGCAAATTACTCGTCGTACTCTCAAACCGGGAGTCCCACGGCTGCGTGGTGAGTTCCTACGAGTTACATTGGTCCCGTGGGAGGTGTTGGTGCTACCCACGGGGCCGTTCGTGGGCTGTTTCAAGTTTTCACCCTCTAACGTAATGTTTTCAAGCCTAAGTCTAGAAATATGCGAATTACCGTAGTACTCTCATACCGGGAGTCCCGTGGCTGCGCGATCTGTTCCTACGAGTTACAATTGTCCCGTGGGAGGTGTTGGTGCCACCCACGGGGCCGTTCGGGGGCTGTTTCGAGTTTTCACCCTCTAACGCCATGTTTTGAAACCTAAGTCTAGAAATCTGCAAATTACAGTCGTACTCTCATACCGGGAGTCCCGCGGCTGCGCGGTCAGTTCCTACGAGTTACATTGGTCCCGTGGGAGGTGTTGGTGCCACCCACGGGGCCGTTCGGGGGATGTTTCGAGTTTTCACCCTCTAACGCCATGTTTTGCCTAAGCTTGGAAATATGCAAATTACCGTCGTATTCTCAAACCGGGACTCCCGCGGCTGCGCGGTCAGTTCCTACGAGTTGCATTCGTCCCGTGGGAGGTGTTAGTGCCACCCACGAGGCCGTTCGGGTGCTGTTTCGAGTTTTCACCATCTAACGCCATGTTTTTAAGCCTAAGTCAAGAAATATTCAAATTATCGTCGTATTCCCAAACCGGGAGACCCGCGGCTATGGGGTCTGTTCCTATAAGTTACATTGGTCCCGTGGGAGGTGTTGGTGCCACCCACCGGGCCATTGAGGGGTTGTTTCAAATTTTCACCCTCTAACGCCATGTTTTTATGTCTAAGTCTAAAAATATGCAAATTACCATCGTAGTCTCATACCGGGAGTTTCGCGGCTGCACGGTCAGTTCCTACGAGTTACATTGGTCCCGTGGGAGGTGTTGGTGCCACCCACGAGACCGTTCGGGAGCTGTTTCGAGTTTTCACCCTCTAACGCAATGTTTTTGCCTAAGTCTAGAAATATACAAATTACCATCGTATTCTCGAACCGGGAGACCTGCGGCCGCAGGGTCAGTTCCTACGAGTTACATTGGTCCCGTGGGAGGTGTTGGTGCCACCCACGGGATCGTTCGGGGGCTGTTTCGGGTTTTCACCCACTAACGCCATGTTTTTAGGCCTAAGTCTAGAAATATACAAATTACCGTCGTATTCTCAAACCGAGACTCCCGCAGCTGCGCATTTAGTTCCTACGAGTTACATTGGTCCCGTGGGAGGGGTTGGTGCCACCCACGGGGCCGTTCGGGGGTTGTTTAGAGTTTTCACCCTCTAACGCCAAGTTTTTAAGCCTAAGTCTATAAATATGCAAATTACCGTCGTAAACTCAAATCGGGAGACCCGCGGCTGCGAGGTCAATTCCTAAGAGTTACATTGGTCCCGTGGGAGGTGTTGGTGCCACCCATGGGGCCGTTCGGGAGTTGTTTTGAGTTTTCACTCTCTAATGCCATGTTTTTAAGCCCAAGTCTATAAATATGCAAATTACCATTATACTCTCAAACCGGGAGACCCGCGGCTATGGGGTCAGTTCCTACGAGTTACATTGGTCCAGCAGGAGGTGTTGGCGCCACCCATGAGGCCGTTCGGGGGCAGTTTCGAGTTTTCACCCTCTAACGCCATGTTTTTAAGCCTAAGTCAAGAAATATGCAAATTATGGTCGTATTCTCAAACCGGGTGACCCCTATCTGTGGGGTCAGTTCCTACGAGTTACATTGGTCCCGTGGGAGGTGTAAGTGCCACCCACGGGGACGTTCAGGGGCTATTTCGAGTTTTCACCCTCTAACGCCATGTTTTTAAGCCTATGTCTAGAAATATACAAATTACCGTCGTACTCTCAAACCGGGAGTCCCGCGGCTGCGTGGTGAGTTCCTACGAGTTACATTTGTCTCGTGGGAGGTGTTGGTGCCACCCACGGGGACGTTCGGGGGCTGTTTCGAGTTTTCACCCTCTAACGCAATGTTTTCAAGCCTAAGTCTAGAAATATGAAAATTACTGCCGTACTCTCATACCGGGAGTCCCGCGACTGCGCGATCAGTTCCTACGAGTTACATTGGTCACGTGAGAGGTGTTGGTGCCTCCCACGGGGCCGTTCGGGGGCTTTTTCGAGTTTTCACCCTCTAACGCCATGTTTTGAAGCCTAAGCCTAGAAATATGCAAATTACCGTCGTACTCTCATACCGGTAGTCCCGCGGCTGCGCGGTCAGTTCCTACGAGTTACATTCGTCCCATGGGAGGTGTTGGTGCCACCCACGGGGACGTTCGGGGGTTTTTTCGAGTTTTCACCCTCTAACGCCATGTTTTCAAGCCTAAGTCTAGAAATATGCAAATTACCCGTCGTACTCTCAAACAGGGAGTCCCGCGGCTGCGTGGTGAGTTCCTATGAGTTACATTGGTCCCGTGGGAGGTGTTGATTCTACCCACGGGGCCGTTCGGGGGCTGTTTTGAGTTTTCACCCTCTAACGCAATGTTTTCAAGCCTAAGTCTATAAATATGCGAATTACCGTACTACTCTCATACCGGGAGTCCCGCGGCTGCGCGATCAGTTCCTACGAGTTACATTGGTCCCGTGGGAGGTGTTGGTGCCACCCACGGGGCCGTTCGGGGGTTGTTTCGAGTTTTCACCCTCTAACGCCATGTTTGGAAGCCTAAGTCTAGAAATATGCAAATTACAGTCATACTCTCATACCGGGAGTCCCGCGGCTGCGCGGTCAGTTCCTACGAGTTAAATTGGTCCCGTGGGAGGTGTTGGTGCCACCCACGGGGACGTTCGGGGGTTTTTTCGAGTTTTCACCCTCTAACGCCATGTTTTCAAGCCTAAGTCTAGAAATATGCAAATTACCCGTCGTACTCTCAAACAGGGAGTCCCGCGGCTGCGTGGTGAGTTCCTATGAGTTACATTGGTCCCGTGGGAGGTGTTGATTCTACCCACGGGGCCGTTCGGGGGCTGTTTTGAGTTTTCACCCTCTAACGCAATGTTTTCAAGCCTAAGTCTATAAATATGCGAATTACCGTACTACTCTCATACCGGGAGTCCCGCGGCTGCGCGATCAGTTCCTACGAGTTACATTGGTCCCGTGGGAGGTGTTGGTGCCACCCACGGGGCCGTTCGGGGGTTGTTTCGAGTTTTCACCCTCTAACGCCATGTTTGGAAGCCTAAGTCTAGAAATATGCAAATTACAGTCATACTCTCATACCGGGAGTCCCGCGGCTGCGCGGTCAGTTCCTACGAGTTAAATTGGTCCCGTGGGAGGTGTTGGTGCCACCCACGGGGCCGTTCGGGGGTTGTTTCGAGTTTTCACCCTCTAACGCCATGTTTTGCCTAAGCCTAGAAATATGGAAATTACCGTCGTATTCTCAAACCGGGACTCCTGCGGCTGCGCGGTCAGTTCCTACGAGTTACATTCGTCCCGTGGGAGGTGTTGGTGCCACCCACGAGGCTGTTCGGACGCTATTTGGAGTTTTCACCCTCTAACACCATGTTTTTAAGCCTAAGTCAAAAATATGAAAATTATCACCATATTCCCAAACCGGGAGACCCGCGGCTGTGGGGTCAGTTCCTACAAGTTACATTGGTCCAGTGGGAGGTGTTGGTGCCACCCACCGGGCCGTTCAGGGGTTGTTTCAAATTTTCACCCTATAACGCCATGTTTTTATGCCTAAGTCTAAAAATATGCAAATTACCGTCGTAGTCTCATACCGGGAGTCCCGCGGCTGCGCGGTCAGTTCCTACGAGTTACATTCGTCCCGTGGGAGGTGTTGGTGCCACCCACGGGATCGTTCGGGAGCAGTTTCGAGTTTTCACCCTCTAACACCATGTTTTGCCGAAGCTTAGGAATATGCAAATTACCGTCGTATTCTCAAATCGGAACTCCCGCGGCTGCGCGGTCAGTTCCTACGAGTTACATTGGTCCCGTGGGAGGTGTTGGTGCCACCCACGGGGCCGTTCGGGAGTTATTTCGAGTTTTCACCCTCTAACGCCATGTTTTTAAGCCTAAATCAAGTAATATACAAATTATCATCGTATTCCCAAACCGAGAGATCCGCGGCTATTGGGTCTGTTCCTACAAGTTACATTGGTCCCGTGGGAGGTGTTGGTGCCACCCATGGGGCCGTTCGGGGGTTGTTTCGAGTTTTCACCCTCTAACGCCAAGGTTTTAGGCCTAAGTCTATAAATATGCAAATTACCATCGTAATCTCAAACCGGGAGACCCGCGATTGCGTGGTCAGTTCCTACAAGTTACATTGGTCCCGTGGGAGGTGTTGGTGCCACCCACGGGGCCGTTCGGGGGTTGTTTCAAATTTTCACCCTCTAACGCCATGTTTTGCCCAAGTCTATAAATATGCAAATTACCGTCGTATTCTCAAACCGAGACTCCCGCGACTGCGCGGTCAGTTCATACGAGTTACATTGGTCCCGTGGGAGGTGTTGGTGCCACCCACGGGGCCGTTCGGCGGTTTTTTCGAGTTTTCACCCTCTAACGCAATGTTTTCAAGCCTAAGTCTAGAAATATGCAAATTACCGTCATACTCTCATACCGGGAGTCCCGCGACTGCGCGATCAGTTCCTATGAGTTACATTTGTCCCGTGGGAGGTGCTGGTGCCACCCACGGCGCCGTTCGGGGGGTTGTTTCGAGTTTTCACCCTCTAACGCCATGTTTTGCCTAAGCTTAGGAATATGCAAATTATCGTCGTATTCTCAAATCTGAACTCCCGGGGCTGCGCCGTCAGTTCCTACGAGTTACATTGGTCCCGTGGGAGGTGTTGAGGCCACCCACGGGGCCGTTCGGGAGCTATTTCGAGTTTTCACCCTCTAACGCCATGTTTTTAAGCATAAGTCAAGTAATATGCAAATTATCGTCGTATTCCCAAACCGGGAGATCCGCAGCTATGGGGTCTGTTCTTACAAGTTACATTTGTCCCCTGGGAGGTGTTGGTGCCACCCACGGGGCCGTTCGGGGGGTTGTTTCGAGTTTTCACCCTCTAACGCCATGTTTTGCCGAAGCTTAGGAATATGCAAATTACCGTCGTATTCTCAAATCGGAACTCCCGCGGCTGCGCGGTCTGTTCCAACTAGTTACATTGGTCCCGTGGGAGGTGTTGGTGCCACCCACGGGGCCGTTCGAGGGCTGTTTCGAGTTTTCACCCTCTAACTCTATGTTTTCAAGCCGAAGTCTATAAATATGCAAATTACCGTCATAATCTCAAATCGGGAGACCCGCAGTTGCGCGGTTAGGTCCTATGAGTTACATTGGTCCCGTGGGAGGTGTTGGTGCCACCCACGGGGCCGTTCGGGGGCTGTTTCGAGTTTTCACCCTCTAACGCAATGTTTTCAAGCGTAAGTATAGAAATATGAAAATTACCATAGTACTCTCATACCCGGAGTCCCGCGGCTACGCGATCAGTTCTTACGAGTTACATTGGTCCCGTGGGAGGTGTTGGTACCACCCACTGGGCCGTTCGGGGGCTGTTTCGAGTTTTCACCCTCTAACGCCATGTTTTGAAGACTAAGTCTAGAAATATGCAAATTACCGTCGTACTCGCATACCAGGAGTCCCGCGGCTGCGGGTCATTTCCTACGAGTTACATTGGTCCCGTGGGAGGTGTTGGTGCCACCCACGGGGCCGTTCGGGAGCTGTTTCGAGTTTTCACCCTCTAACGCCATGTTTTTAAGCCTAAGTCAAGAAATATGCAAATTATCATTGTATTCCCAAACCGGGAGACCCGCGGCTGTGGGGGCTGTTCCAACTAGTTACATTGGTCCCGTGGGAGGTGTTGGTGCCACCCACGGGGCCGTTCGAGGGCTGTTTCGAGTTTTCACCCTCTAACGCTATGTTTTTAAGCCGAAGTCTATAAATATGCAAATTACCGTCGTAATCTCAAACCGGGAGACCCGCAGTTGCGCGGTCAGGTCCTATGAGTTACATTGGTCCCGTGAGAGGTGTTGGTGCCACCCACGGGGCCGTTCGGGGGTTGTTTCGAATTTTCACCCTCTAACGCCATGTTTTGCCCAAGTTTATAAATATGCAAATTACCATCGTAATCTCAAAACGGGACTCCCGCGGCTACGCGATCAGTTCCTACGAGTTACATTGGTCCCGTGGGAGGTGTTGGTGCCACCCACTGGGCCGTTCGGGGGCTGTTTCGAGTTTTCACCCTCTAACGCCATGTTTTGAAGCCTAAGTCTAGAAATATGCAAATTACCGTCGTACTCGCATACCAGGAGTCCCGCGGCTGCGCGGTCATTTCCTACGAGTTACATTGGTCCCGTGGGAGGTGTTGGTGCCACCCACGGGGCCGTTCGGGAGCTGTTTCGAGTTTTCACCCTCTAACGCCATGTTTTTAAGCTTAAGTCAAGAAATATGCAAATTATCATTGTATTCCCAAATCGGGAGACCCGCGACTGTGGGGTCTGTTCCAACTAGTTACATTGGTCCCGTGGGAGGTGTTGGTGCCACCCACGGGGCCGTTCGAGGGCTGTTTCGAGTTTTCACCCTCTAACGCTATGTTTTTAAGCCTAAGTCTATAAATATGCAAATTACCGTCGTAATCTCAAACCGGGAGACCCGCAGTTGCGCGGTCAGGTCCTATGAGTTACATTGGTCCCGTGGGAGGTGTTGGTGCCACCCACGGGGCCGTTCGGGGGTTGTTTCGAATTTTCACCCTCTAACGCCATGTTTTGCCCAAGTTTATAAATATGCAAATTACCATCGTAATCTCAAAACGGGACTCCCGCGGCTGCGCGATCAGTTCCTACGAGTTACATTGGTCCCGTGGGAGGTGTTGGTGCCATCCACGGGGCCGTTTGAGGGTTGTTTTGAGTTTTCACCCTCTAACGCCATGTTTTCAAGCCTAAGTCTAGAAATATGAAAATTACCGTCGTACTCTCATACCGGGAGTCCCGCGGCTGCGCGGTCAGTTCGTACGAGTTACATTGGTCCCGTGGGAGGTGTTGGTGCCACCCATGGGGCCGTTCGGAGGTTGTTTCAAGTTTTCACCCTCTAATGCCATGTTTTGCCTAAGCCTAGAAATATGCAAATTATCGTCGTATTCTCAAACCGGGACTCCCGAGGCTGCGCGGTCAGTTCTTACGAGTTACATTGGTCCCGTGGGAGGTGTTGGTGCCACCCACGAGGCCGTTCGGGCGTTGTTTCGAGTTTTCACCCTCTAACGCCATGTTTTTAAGCGTAAGTCAAGTAATATGCAAATTATCGTCGTATTCCCAAACCGGGAGACCCGCGTCTATGGGGTCTGTTCCTACAAGTTACAATGGTCCCGTGGGAGGTGTTGGTGCCACCCACCGGGCCGTTCAGGGTTTCTTTCGAATTTTCACCCTCTAACGCCATGTTTTTATGCCTAAGTCTAAAAATATGCAAATTTCCGTCGTAGTGTCATACCGGGAGTCCCGCGGCTGCACGGTCAGTTCCTACGAGTTACATTGGTCCCGTGTGAGGTGTTGGTGCCACCCACGAGACCGTTTGGGAGATGTTTTGAGTTTTCACCCTCTAACGCCATGTTTTGCCTATGTCTAGAAATCTGCAAATTATCGTGGTATTCTCAAACCGGGAGACCTGCGGCCGCAGGGTCAGTTCCTACGAGTTACATTGGTCCCGTGGGAGGTGTTGGTGCCACCCACGGGATCGTTCGGGGGCTGTTTCAGGTTTTCACCCTCTAACGCCATGTTTTTAAGCCTAAGTCTAGAAATATACAAATTACCGTCGTACCCTCAAACCGAAACTCACGCGACTGTGCGGTCAGTTCCTACGAGTTATATTCGTCCCGTGGGCAGTGTTGGTGCCACCCACAGGGACGTTCGAGGGTTGTTTCGAGTTTTCAACCTCTAACGCAATGTTTTCAAGCCTAAGTCTAGAAATATGTGAATTACCGTCGTACTCTCATACCGGGAATCCCGCGGCTGCGCAATCAGTTCCTACGAGTTACATTGGTCCCGAGGGAGGTGTTGGTGCCTCCCACGGGGCCGTTCGGGGGTTGTTTCGAGTTTTCACCCTCTAACGCCATGTTTTGCCTAAGCTTAGAAATATGCAAATTACCGTCGTATTCGCAAATCGGAACTCCCGCGGCTGCGCGGTCAGTTCGTTCGAGTAACATTGGTCCCGTGGGAGGTGTTGGTGCCACCCACGGGGCCGTTCGGGAGCTGTTTCGAGTTTTCACCCTCTTACGCCATGTTTTTAAGCCTAAGTCAAGAAATATTCAAATTATCGTCGTATTCCAAAACCGGGAGATCCGCGGCTGTTGGGTCTGTTCCTACAAGTTACATTGGTCCCGTGGGAGGTGTTGGTGCCATCCACGGGGCCGTTCGGGGGCTGTTTCGAGTTTTCACCCTCTAACGCCAAGTTTTTAAGCCTAAGTCTATAAATATGCAAATTACCGTCATAATCTCAAACCGGGAGACCCGCGGTTGCGCGATCAGTTCCTACGAGTTACATTGGTCCCGTGGGAGGTGTTGGTGCCACCCACGAGACCGTTTGGGAGCTGTTTCGAGTTTTCACCCTCTAACGCCATGTTTTGCCTAAGTCTAGAAATATGCAAATTACCGTTGTATTCTCAAATTGGAACTCCCGCGGCTGCGCGGTCAGTTCGTACGAGTAACATTGGTCCCGTGGGACGTGTTGGTGCCACCCACTGGGCCGTTCGGGGGCTGTTTCGAGTTTTCACCCTCTAACGCCATGTTTTGAAGCCTAAGTCTAGAAATATGCAAATTACCGTCGTACTCTCATACCGGGAGTCCCGAGGCTACGCGGTCAGTTCCTACGAGTTACATTGGTCCCGTGGGAGGTGTTGGTGCCACCCACGGGGCCGTTCGGGGGTTGTTTCTAGTTTTCACCCTCTAACGCCATGTTTTGCCTAAGCCTAGAAATATGCAAATTACCGTCGTATTCTCAAACTGGGGCTCCCGCGGCTGCACGGTCAGTTCCTACGAGTTACATTCGTCCCGTGGGAGGTGTTAGTGCCACCCACGAGGCCGTTCAGGCACAGTTTCGAGTTTTTACCCTCTAACGCCATGTTTTTAAGCCTAAGTCAAGAAATATGCAAATTATCGTCGTATTCCCAAACCGGGAGACCCGCGGCTGTGGGGTCTGTTCCTACAAGTTACATTGGTCCCGTGGGAGGTATTGGTGCCACCCACGTGGCCGTTCGGGGGTTGTTTCGAGTTTTCACCGTCTAACGCCATGTTTTGAAGCCTAAGTTTAGAAATATGCAAATTACCGTCGTACTCTCATACCGGGAGTCCCGCGGCTACGCGGTCAGTTCCTACGAGTTACATTGTTCCCGTGGGAGGTATTGGTGCCACCCACGTGGCCGTTCGGGGGCTGTTTCGAGTTTTCACCGTCTAATGCCATGTTTTGAAGCCTAAGTTTAGAAATATGCAAATTACCGTCGTACTCTCATACCGGGAGTCCCGCGGCTACGCGGTCAGTTCCTACGAGTTACATTGGTCCCGTGGGAGGTGTTGGTGCCACCCACGAGGCCGTTCGGGCGCTGTTTCAAGTTTTCACGCTCTAACGCCATGTTTTTAAGCCTAAGTCAAGAAATATGCAAATTATCGTCGTATTCCCAAACCGGGAGACCCGCGGTTGTGGGGTCTGTTCCTACAAATTACATTGGTCCCGTGGGAGGTATTGGTGCCACCCACGTGGCCGTTCGGGGGCTGTTTCGAGTTTTCACCATCTAACGCCATGTTTTGAAGCCTAAGTTTAGAAATATGCAAATTACCGTCGTACTCTCATACCGGGAGTCCCGCGGCTACGCGGTCAGTTCCTATGAGTTACATTGGTCCCGTGGGAGGTGTTGGTGCCACCCACGGGGCCGTTCGGGGGTTGTTTCGAATTTTCACCCTCTAACGCCATGTTTTGCCCAAGTCTATAAATATGCAAATTACCGTCGTATTCTCAAACCGAGACTCCCGCGGCTGCGCGGCCAGTTCCTACGAGTTACATTGGTCCCGTGGGAGGTATTGGTGCCACCCACGTGGCCGTTCGGGGGCTGTTTCGAGTTTTCACCGTCTAACGCCATGTTTTGAAGCCTAAGTTTAGAAATAAGCAAATTACCATCGTACTCTCATACCGGGAGTCCCGTGGCTACGCGGTCAGTTCCTACGAGTTACATTGGTCCCGTGGGAGGTGTTGGTGCCACCCACGGGGCCGTTCGGGGGTTGTTTCGAATTTTCACCCTCTAACGCCATGTTTTGCCTAAGTCTAGAAATATGCAAATTACCGTCGTATTCTCAAATCGGAACTCCCGCGGCTGCGCGGTCAGTTCGTACGAGTAACATTGGTCCCGTGGGACGTGTTAGTACCACCCACGGGGCCGTTCGGGAGCTGTTTCGAGTTTTCACCCTCTAACGCCATGTTTTTTAGCCTAAGTCAAGAAATATGCAAATTATCGTCGTATTCCCAAACCAGGAGATCCGCGGTTGTGGGGTCTGTTCCTACAAGTTACATTGGTCCCGTGCGAGGTGTTGGTGCCATCCACGGGGCCGTTCGGGGGCTGTTTGGAGTTTTCACCCTCTAACGCCAAGTTTTTATGCCTAAGTCTATAAATATGCAAATTACCGTCGTAATCTCAAATCGGGAGACCCGCGGTTGCGCGGTCAGTTCCTACGAGTTACATTGGTCCCGTGGGAGGTGTTGGTGCCACCCACGGGGCCGTTCGGGGGTTATTTCGAATTTTCACCCTCTAACGCCATGTTTTGCCCAAGTCTATAAATATGCAAATTACCGTTGTATTCTCAAACCGAGACTCCCGCGGCTGCGCGGCCAGTTCTTATGAGTTACATTGGTCTCGTGGGAGGTATTGGTGCCACCCACGGGGCCGTTCGGGGGCTGTTTCGAGTTTTCACCCTCTAATGCCATGTTTTGAAGCCTAAGTCTAGAAATATGAAAATTACCGTCGTACTCTCATACCGGGAGTCCCGAGGCTACGCGGTCAGTTCCTACGAGTTACATTGGTCCCGTGGGAGGTGTTGGTGCCACCCATCGGGCCGTTCGGAGGTTGTTTCGAGTTTTCACCCTCTAACACCATGTGTTTGCGTAAGCCTAAAAATATGCAAATTACCATCGTATTCTCAAGCCGGGACTCCCGCGGCGGCGCGGTCAGTTCCTACGAGTTACATTGGTCCCGTGGGAGGTGTTGGTGCCACCCACGAGGCCGTTCGGGCGCTGTTTCAAGTTTTCACGCTCTAACGCCATGTTTTTAAGCCTAAGTCAAGAAATATGCAAATTATTGTCGTATTCCCAAACCGGGAGACCCGCGGTTGTGGGGTCTGTTCCTACAAGTTACATTGGTCCCGTGGGTGGTATTGGTGCCACCCACGTGGCCGTTCGGGGGTTGTTTTTAGTTTTCACCGTTTAACGCCATGTTTTGAAGCCTAAGTTTAGAAATATGCAAATTACCTTCGTACTCTCATACCGGGAGTCCCGCGGCTACGCGGTCTATTCCTACGAGTTACATTGGTCCCGTGGGAGGTATTGGTGCCACCCACGTGGCCGTTCGGGGGCTGTTTCGAGTTTTCACCATCTAACGCCATGTTTTGAAGCCTAAGTTTAGAAATATGCAAATTACCGTCGTACTCTCATACCGGGAGTCCCGCGGCTACGCGATCAGTTCCTACGAGTTACATTGGTCCCGTGGGAGGTGTTGGTGCCACCCACGAGGCCGTTCGGGCGCTGTTTCAAGTTTTCACGCTCTAACGCCATGTTTTTAAGCCTAAGTCAAGAAATATGCAAATTATCGTCGAATTCCCAAACCGGGAGACCCGCGGTTGTGGGGTCTGTTCCTACAAGTTACATTGGTCCCGTGGGAGGTATTGGTGCCACCCACATGGCCGTTCGGGGGCTGTTTCGAGTTTTCACCGTCTAACGCCATGTTTTGAAGCCTAAGTTTAGAAATATGCAAATTACCGTCGTACTCTCATACCGGGAGCCCCGCGGCTACGCGGTCAGTTCCTACGAGTTACATTGGTCCCGTGGGAGGTGTTGGTGCCACCCACGGGGCCGTTCGGGGGTTGTTTCGAATTTTCACCCTCTAACGCCATGTTTTGCCCAAGTCTATAAATATGCAAATTACCGTCGTATTCTCAAACCGAGACTCCCGCGGCTGCGCGGCCAGTTCCTACGAGTTACATTGGTCCCGTGGGAGGTGTTGGTGCCACCCACGGGGCCGTTCGGGGGTTGTTTCGAATTTTCACCCTCTAACGCCATGTTTTGCCCAAGTCTATAAATATGCAAATTACCGTCGTATTCTCAAACCGAGACTCCCGCGGCTGCGCGGTCAGTTCCTACAAGTTACATTGGTCCCGTGGGAGGTGTTGGTGCCACCCACGGGGCCGTTCGGGGGTTGTTTCGAATTTTCACCCTCTAACGCCATGTTTTGCCTAAGTCTAGAAATATGCAAATTACCGTCGTATTCTCAAATCGGAACTCCCGCGGCTGCGCGGTCAGTTCGTACGAGTAACATTGGTCCCGTGGGACGTGTTAGTACCACCCACGGGGCCGTTCGGGAGCTGTTTCGAGTTTTCACCCTCTAACGCCATGTTTTTTAGCCTAAGTCAAGAAATATGCAAATTATCATCGTATTCCCAAACCAGGAGATCCGCGGCTGTGGGGTCTGTTCCTACAAGTTACATTGGTCCCGTGCGAGCTGTTGGTGCCATCCACGGGGCCGTTCGGGGGCTGTTTGGAGTTTTCACCCTCTAACGCCAAGTTTTTAAGCCTAAGTCTATAAATATGCAAATTACCATCGTAATCTCAAATCGGGAGACCCGCGGTTGCGCGGTCAGTTCCTACGAGTTACATTGGTCCCGTGGGAGGTGTTGGTGCCACCCACGGGGCCGTTCGGGGGTTATTTCGAATTTTCACCCTCTAACGCCATGTTTTGCCCAAGTCTATAAATATGCAAATTACCGTCGTATTCTCAAACCGAGACTCCCGCGGCTGCGCGGCCAGTTCTTACGAGTTACATTGGTCTCGTGGGAGGTATTGGTGCCACCCACGGGGCCGTTCCGGGGCTGTTTCGAGTTTTCACCCTCTAACGCCATGTTTTGAAGCCTAAGTCTAGAAATATGCAAATTACCGTCGTACTCTCATACCGGGAGTCCCGAGGCTACGCGGTCAGTTCCTACGAGTTACATTGGTCCCGTGGGAGGTGTTGGTGCCACCCACGGGGCCGTTCGGAGGTTGTTTCGAGTTTTCACCCTCTAACACCATGTGTTTGCCTAAGCCTAGAAATATGCAAATTACCGTCGTATTCTCAAACCGGGACTCCCGCGGCGGCGCGGTCAGTTCCTACGAGTTACATTGGTCCCGTGGGAGGTGTTGGTGCCACCCACGAGGCCGTTCGGGCGCTGTTTCAAGTTTTCACGCTCTAACGCCATGTTTTTAAGCCTAAGTCAAGAAATATGCAAATTATCGTCGTATTCCCAAACCGGGAGACCCGCGGTTATGGGGTCTGTTCCTACAAGTTACATTGGTCCCGTGGGAGGTGTTGGTGCCACCCACTGGGCCGTTCGGGGGTTGTTTCGAATTTTTACCCCGTAACGCCATGTTTTTATGCCTAAATCTAAAAATATGCAAATTACCATCGTAGTCTCATACCGGGAGTCCCGCGGCTGCGCGGTCAGTTCCTACGAGTTACATTGGTCCCGTGGGAGGTGTTGGTGCCACCCACGTGGCCGTTCGGGAGCTCTTTTGAGTTTTCACCATCTAACGCCATGTTTTGAAGCCTAAGTTTAGAAATATGAAAATTACCGTCGTACTCTCATACCGGGAGTCCCGCGGCTACGCGGTCAGTTCCTACGAGTTACATTGGTCCCGTGGGAGGTGTTGGTGCCACCCACGAGGCCGTTCGGGCGCTGTTTCAAGTTTTCACACTCTAACGCCATGTTTTTAAGCCTAAGTCAAGAAATATGCAAATTATCGTCGTATTCCCAAACCGGGAGACCCGCGGTTGTGGGGTCTGTTCCTACAAGTTACATTGGTCCCGTGGGAGGTATTGGTGCCACCCACGTGGCCGTTCGGGGGCTGTTTCGAGTTTTCACCGTCTAACGCCATGTTTTGAAGCCTAAGTTTAGAAACATGCAAATTACCGTCGTACTCTCATACCGGGAGCCCCGCGGCTACGCGGTCAGTTCCTACGAGTTACATTGGTCCCGTGGGAGGTGTTGGTGCCACCCACGGGGCCGTTCGGGGGTTGTTTCGAATTTTCACCCTCTAACGCCATGTTTTGCCCAAGTCTATAAATATGCAAATTACCGTCGTATTCTCAAACCGAGACTCCCGTGGCTACGCGGCCAGTTCCTACGAGTTACATTGGTCCCGTGGGAGGTATTGGTGCCACCCACGTTGCCGTTCGGGGGCTGTTTCGAGTTTTCACCGTCTAACGCCATGTTTTGAAGCCTAAGTTTAGAAGTATGCAAATTACCGTCGTACTCTCATACCGGGAGTCCCGCGGCTACGCGGTCAGTTCCTACGAGTTACATTGGTCCCGTGGGAGGTGTTGGTGCCACCCACGGGGCCGTTCGGGGGTTGTTTCGAATTTTCACCCTCTAACGCCATGTTTTGCCTAAGTCTAGAAATATGCAAATTACCGTCGTATTCTCAAATCGGAACTCCCGCGGCTGCGCGGTCAGTTCGTACGAGTAACATTGGTCCCGTGGGACTTGTTAGTACCACCCACGGGGCCGTTCGGGAGCTGTTTCGAGTTTTCACCCTCTAACGCCATGTTTTTTAGCCTAAGTCAAGAAATATGCAAATTATCATCGTATTCCCAAACCAGGAGATCCGCGGCTGTGGGGTCTGTTCCTACAAGTTACATTGGTCCCGTGCGAGGTGTTGGTGCCATCCACGGGGCCGTTCGGGGGCTGTTTGGAGTTTTCACCCTCTAACGCCAAGTTTTTAAGCCTAAGTCTATAAATATGCAAATTACCGTCGTAATCTCAAATCGGGAGACCCGCGGTTGCGCGGTCAGTTCCTACGAGTTACATTGGTCCCGTGGGAGGTGTTGGTGCCACCCACGGGGCCGTTCGGGGGTTATTTCAAATTTTCACCCTCTAACGCCATGTTTTGCCCAAGTCTATAAATATGCAAATTACCGTCGTATTCTCAAACCGAGACTCCCGCGGCTGCGCGGCCAGTTCTTACGAGTTACATTGGTCTCGTGGGAGATATTGGTGCCACCCACGGGGCCGTTCCGGGGCTGTTTCGAGTTTTCACCCTCTAACGCCATGTTTTGAAGCCTAAGTCTAGAAATATGCAAATTACCGTCGTACTCTCATACCGGGAGTCCCGAGGCTACGCGATCAGTTCCTACGAGTTACATTGGTCCCGTGGGAGGTGTTGGTGCCACCCACGGGGCCGTTCGGAGGTTGTTTCGAGTTTTCACCCTCTAACACCATGTGTTTGCCTAAGCCTAGAAATATGCAAATTACCGTCGTATTCTCAAACCGGGACTCCCGCGGCGGCGCGGTCAGTTCCTACGAGTTACATTGGTCCCGTGGGAGGTGTTGGTGCCACCCACGAGGCCGTTCGGGCGCTGTTTCAAGTTTTCACGCTCTAACGCCATGTTTTTAAGCCTAAGTCAAGAAATATGCAAATTATCGTCGTATTCCCAAACCGGGAGACCCGCGGTTATGGGGTCTGTTCCTACAAGTTACATTGGTCCCGTGGGAGGTGTTGGTGCCACCCACTGGGCCGTTCGGGGGTTGTTTCGAATTTTTACCCCGTAACGCCATGTTTTTATGCCTAAATCTAAAAATATGCAAATTACCATCGTAGTCTCATACCGGGAGTCCCGCGGCTGCGCGGTCAGTTCCTACGAGTTACATTGGTCCCGTGGGAGGTGTTGGTGCCACCCACGAGACCGTTCGGGAGCTCTTTTGAGTTTTCACCATCTAACGCCATGTTTTACCTAAGTCTAGAAATATGCAAATTACCGTCGTATTCTCAAACCGGGAGACCTGCGGCCGCAGGGTCAGTTCCTATGAGTTACATTGGTCCCGTGGGAGGTGTTGGTGCCACCCACGGGATCGTTCGGGGGATGCTTCGGATTTTCACCGCTAACGCCATATTTTTAAGCCTAAGACTAGAAATATACAAATTACCGTCGTACCCTCAAACCGGAACTCGCGCGACTGTGCGGTCAGTTCCTACGAGTTATATTGGTCCCGTGGGCAGTGTTGGTGCCACCCACGGGGACGTTCGGGGGTTGTTTCGAGTTTTCACCCTCTAACGCAATGTTTTCAAGCCTAAGTCTAGAAATATGCAAATTACCGTCGTACTCTCATACCGGGAGTCCCGCAGCTGCGCGATCAGTTCCTACGAGTAACGTTGGTCCCGTGGGAGGTGTTGGTGCCACCCACGGGGCCGTTCGGGAGTTGTTTCGAGTTTTCACCCTCTAACGCCATGTTTTGCCTAAGTCTAGAAATATGCAAATTACCGTTGTATTCTCAAATTGGAACTCCCGCGGCTGCGCGGTCAGTTCGTACGAGTAACATTGGTCCCGTGGGACGTGTTGGTGCCACCCACGGGGCCGTTCGGGAGCTGTTTCGAGTTTTCACCCTCTAACGCCATGTTTTTTAGCCTAAGTCAAGTAATATGCAAATTATCATCGTATTCCCAAACCAGGAGATCCGCGGCTGTGGGGTCTGTTCCTACAAGTTACATTGGTCCCGTGCGAGGTGTTGGTGCCATCCACGGGGCCGTTCGGGGGCTGTTTGGAGTTTTCACCCTCTAACGTCAAGTTTTTAAGCTTAAGTCTATAAATATGCAAATTACCGTCGTAATCTCAAATCGGGAGACCCGCGGTTGCGCGGTCAGTTCCTACGAGTTACATTGGTCCCGTGGGAGGTGTTGGTGCCACCCACGGGGCCGTTCGGGGGTTATTTCGAATTTTCACCCTCTAACGCCATGTTTTACCCAAGTCTATAAATATGCAAATTACCGTCGTATTCTCAAACCGAGCCTCCCGCGGCTGCGCGGCCAGTTCTTACGAGTTACATTGGTCTCGTGGGAGGTATTGGTGCCACCCACGGGGCCGTTCGGGGGCTGTTTCAAGTTTTCACCCTCTAACGCCATGTTTTGAAGCCTAAGTCTAGAAATATGCAAATTACCGTCGTACTCTCATACCGGGAGTCCCGAGGCTACGCGGTCAGTTCCTACGAGTTACATTGGTCCCGTGGGAGGTGTTGGTGCCACCCACGGGGCCGTTCGGGGGTTGTTTCGAGTTTTCACCCTCTAACGCCATGTTTTGCCTAAGCCTAGAAATATGCAAATTACCGTCGTATTCTCAAACTGGGGCTCCCGCGGCTGCACGGTCAGTTCCTACGAGTTACATTCGTCCCGTGGGAGGTGTTAGTGCCACCCACGAGGCCGTTCAGGCGCAGTTTCGAGTTTTTACCCTCTAACGCCATGTTTTTAAGCCTAAGTCAAGAAATATGCAAATTATCGTCGTATTCCCAAATCGGGAGACCCGCGGCTGTGGGGTCTATTCCTACAAGTTACATTGGTCCCGTGGGAGGTATTGGTGCCACCCACGTGGCCGTTCGGGGGTTGTTTCGAGTTTTCACCGTCTAACGCCATGTTTTGAAGCCTAAGTTTAGAAATATGCAAATTACCGTCGTACTCTCATACCGGGAGTCCCGCGGCTACGCGGTCAGTTCCTACCAGTTACATTGTTCCCGTGGGAGGTGTTGGTGCCACCCACGTGGCCGTTCGGGGGCTGTTTCGAGTTTTCACCGTCTAACGCCATGTTTTGAAGCCTAAGTTTAGAAATATGCAAATTACCGTTGTACTCTCATACCGGGAGTCCCGCGGCTACGCGGTCAGTTCCTACGAGTTACATTGGTCCCCTGGGAGGTGTTGGTGCCACCCACGAGGCCGTTCGGGCGCTGTTTCAAGTTTTCACGCTCTAACGCCATGTTTTTAAGCCTAAGTCAAGAAATATGCAAATTATCGTCGTATTCCCAAACCGGGAGACCCGCGGCTGTGGGGTCTGTTCCAACAAGTTACATTGGTCCCGTAGGAGGTGTTGGTGCCTCCCACGGGGCCGTTCGGGGGCTGTTTCGAGTTTTCATCCTCTAACGCTAAGTTTTTAAGCCTTAGTCTATGAATCGGCAAATTACCGTCGTAATCTCAAACCGGGAGACCCACGGCTGCGCGATCAGTTCCTACGAGTTACATTGGTCCCGTGGGAGGTGTTGGTGCCACCCACGTGGCCGTTCGGGGGCTGTTTCGAGTTTTCACCGTCTAACGCCATGTTTTGAAGCCTAAGTTTAAAAATATGCAAATTACCGTCGTACTCTCATACCGGGAGTCCCGCGGCTACGCGGTCAGTTCCTACGAGTTACATTGGTCCCGTGGGAGGTGTTGGTGCCACCCACGGGGCCGTTCGGGGGTTGTTTCGAATTTTCACCCTCTAACGCCATGTTTTGCCCAAGTCTATAAATATGCAAATTACCGTCGTATTCTCAAACCGAGACTCCCGCGGCTGCGCGGCCAGTTCCTACGAGTTACATTGGTCCCATGGGAGGTATTGGTGCCACCCACGTGGCCGTTCGGGGGCTGTTTCGAGTTTTCACCATCTAACGCCATGTTTTGAAGCCTAAGTTTAGAAATATGCAAATTACCGTCGTACTCTCATACCGGGAGTCCCGCGGCTACGCGGTCAGTTCCTACGAGTTACATTGGTCCCGTGGGAGGTGTTGGTGCCACCCACGGGGCCGTTCGGGGGTTGTTTCGAATTTTCACCCTCTAACGCCATGTTTTGCCTAAGTCTAGAAATATGCAAATTACCGTCGTATTCTCAAATCGGAACTCCCGCGGCTGCGCGGTCAGTTCGTACGAGTAACATTGGTCCCGTGGGACGTGTTAGTACCACCCACGGGGCCGTTCGGGAGCTGTTTCGAGTTTTCACCCTCTAACGCCATGTTTTTTAGCCTAAGTCAAGAAATATGCAAATTATCGTCGTATTCCCAAACCAGGAGATCCGCGGTTGTGGGGTCTGTTCCTACAAGTTACATTGGTCCCGTGCGAGGTGTTGGTGCCATCCACGGGGCCGTTCGGGGGCTGTTTGGAGTTTTCACCCTCTAACGCCAAGTTTTTAAGCCTAAGTCTATAAATATGCAAATTACCGTCGTAATCTTAAATCGGGAGACCCGTGGTTGCGCGGTCAGTTCCTACGAGTTACATTGGTCCCGTGGGAGGTGTTGGTGCCACCCACGGGGCCGTTCGGGGGTTATTTCGAATTTTCACCCTCTAACGCCATGTTTTGCCCAAGTCTATAAATATGCAAATTACCGTTGTATTCTCAAACCGAGATTCCTGCGGCTGCGCGGCCAGTTCTTATGAGTTACATTGGTCTCGTGGGAGGTATTGGTGCCACCCACGGGGCCGTTCGTGGGCTGTTTCGAGTTTTCACCCTCTAACGCCATGTTTTGAAGCCTAAGTCTAGAAATATGCAAATTACCGTCGTACTCTCATACCGGGAGTCCCGAGGCTACGCGGTCAGTTCCTACGAGTTACATTGGTCCCGTGGGAGGTGTTGGTGCCACCCATGGGGCCGTTCGGAGGTTGTTTCGAGTTTTCACCCTCTAACACAATGTGTTTGCCTAAGCCTAAAAATATGCAAATTACCATCGTATTCTCAAACCGGGACTCCCGCGGCAGCGCGGTCAGTTCCTACGAGTTACATTGGTCCCGTGGGAGGTGTTGGTGCCACCCACGAGGCCGTTCGGGCGATGTTTCAAGTTTTCACGCTCTAACGCCATGTTTTTAAGCCTAAGTCAAGAAATATGCAAATTATTGTCGTATTCCCAAACCGGGAGACCCGCGGTTGTGGGGTCTGTTCCTACAAGTTACATTGGTCCCGTGGGTGGTATTGGTGCCACCCACGTGGCCGTTCGGGGGTTGTTTCGAGTTTTCACCATCTAACGCCATGTTTTGAAGCCTAAGTTTAGAAATATGCAAATTACTGTCGTACTCTCATACCGGGAGTCCCGCGGCTACGCGGTCAGTTCCTACGAGTTACATTGGTCCTGTGGGAGGTATTGGTGCCACCCACGTGGCCGTTCGGGGGCTGTTTCGAGTTTTCACCGTCTAACGCCATGTTTTGAAGCCTATGTTTAGAAATATGCAAATTACCGTCGTACTCTCATACCGGGAGTCCCGCGGCTACGCGATCAGTTCCTACGAGTTACATTGGTCCCGTGGGAGGTGTTGGTGCCACCCACGAGGCCGTTCGGGCGCTGTTTCAAGTTTTCACGCTCTAACGCCATGTTTTTAAGCCTAAGTCAAGAAATATGCAAATTATCGTCGCATTCCCAAACCGGGAGACCCGCGGTTGTGGGGTCTGTTCCTACAAGTTACATTGGTCCCGTGGGAGGTATTGGTGCCACCCACGTGGCCGTTCGGGGGCTGTTTCGAGTTTTCACCGTCTAACGCCATGTTTTGAAGCCTAAGTTTAGAAATATGCAAATTACCGTCGTACTCTCATACCGGGAGTCCCGCGGCTACGCGGTCAGTTCCTACGAGTTACATTGGTCCCGTGGGAGGTGTTGGTGCCACCCACGGGGCCGTTCGGGGGTTGTCTCGAATTTTCACCCTCTAACGCCATGTTTTGCCCAAGTCTATAAATATGCAAATTACCGTCGTATTCTCAAACCGAGACTCCCGCGGCTGCGCGGCCAGTTCCTACGAGTAACATTGGTCCCGTGGGAGGTATTGGTGCCACCCACGTGGCCGTTCACGGGCTGTTTCGAGTTTTCACCGTCTAACGCCATGTTTTGAAGCCTAAGTTTAGAAATATGCAAATTACCGTCGTACTCTCATACCGAGAGTCCCGCGGCTACGCGGTCAGTTCCTACGAGTTACATTGGTCCCGTGGGAGGTGTTGGTGCCACCCACGGGGCCGTTCGGGGGTTGTTTCAAATTTTCACCCTCTAACGCCATGTTTTGCCTAAGTCTAGAAATATGCAAATTACCGTCGTATTCTCAAATCGGAACTCCCGCGGCTGCGCGGTCAGTTCGTACGAGTAACATTGGTCCCGTGGGACGTGTTAGTACCACCCACGGGGCCGTTCGGGAGCTGTTTCGAGTTTTCACCCTCTAACGCCATGTTTTTTAGCCTAAGTCAAGAAATATGCAAATTATCGTCGTATTCCCAAACCAGGAGATCCGCGGCTGTGGGGTCTGTTCCTACAAGTTACATTGGTCAAGTGCGAGGTGTTGGTGCCATCCACGGGGCCGTTCGGGGGCTGTTTGGAGTTTTCACCCTCTAACGCCAAGTTTTTAAGCAAAAGTCTATAAATATGCAAATTACCGTCGTAATCTCAAATCGGGAGACCCGCGGTTGCGCGGTCAGTTCCTACGAGTTACATTGGTCCCGTGGGAGGTGTTGGTGCCACCCACGTGGCCGTTCGGGGGTTATTTCGAATTTTCACCCTCTAACGCCATGTTTTGCCCAAGTCTATAAATATGCAAATTACCGTCGTATTCTCAAACCGAGACTCCCGCGGCTGCGCGGCCAGTTCTTACGAGTTACATTGGTCTCGTGGGAGGTATTGGTGCCACCCACGGGGCCTTTCGGGGGCTGTTTCGAGTTTTCACCCTCTAACGCCATGTTTTGAAGCCTAAGTCTAGAAATATGCAAATTACCGTCGTACTCTCATACCGGGAGTCCCGAGGCTACGCGGTCAGTTCCTACGAGTTACATTGGTCCCGTGGGAGGTGTTGGTGCCACCCACGGGGCCGTTCGGAGGTTGTTTCGAGTTTTCACCCTCTAACACCATGTGTTTGCCTAAGCCTAGAAATATGCAAATTACCGTCGTATTCTCAAACCGGGACTCCCGCGGCGGCGCGGTCAGTTCCTACGAGTTACATTGGTCCCGTGGGAGGTGTTGGTGCCACCCACGAGGCCGTTCGGGCGCTGTTTCAAGTTTTCACGCTCTAACGCCATGTTTTTAAGCCTAAGTCAAGAAATATGCAAATTATCGTCGTATTCCCAAACCGGGAGACCCGCGGTTGTGGGGTCTGTTCCTACAAGTTACATTGGTCCCGTGGGAGGTGTTGGTGCCACCCACTGGGCCGTTCGGGGGTTGTTTCGAATTTTCACCCCGTAACGCCATGTTTTTATGCCTAAGTCTAAAAATATGCAAATTACCATCGTAGTCTCATACCGGGAGTCCCGCGGCTGCGCGGTCAGTTCCTACGAGTTACATTGGTCCCGTGGGAGGTGTTGGTGCCACCCACGAGACCGTTTGGGAGCTCTTTTGAGTTTTCACCATCTAACGCCATGTTTTGCCTAAGTCTAGAAATATGCAAATTACCGTCATATTCTCAAACCGGGAGACCTGCGGCCGCAGGGTCAGTTCCTATGAGTTACATTGGTCCCGTGGGAGGTGTTGGTGCCACCCACGGGATCGTTCGGGGGATGTTTCGGGTTTTCACCGCTAACGCCATGTTTTTAAGCCCAAGACTATAAATATACAAATTACCGTCGTACCCTCAAACCGGAACTCGCGCGACTGTGCGGTCAGTTCCTACGAGTTATATTGGTCCCGTGGGCAGTGTTGGTGCCACCCACGGGGACGTTCGGGGGTTGTTTCGAGTTTTCACCCTCTAACGCAATGTTTTCAAGCCTAAGTCTAGAAATATGCTAATTACCGTCGTACTCTCATACCGGGAGTCCCGCAGCTGCGCGATCAGTTCCTACGAGTAACGTTGGTCCCGTGGGAGGTGTTGGTGCCACCCACGGGGCCGTTCGGGAGTTGTTTCGAGTTTTTGACATCTAACGCCATGTTTTGCCTAAGCTTAGAAATACGCAAATTACCGTTGTGTTCTCAAATCGGGACTCCTGCGGCTGCGCGGTCAGTTCCTACGAGTTATATTGTTCCCGTGGGAGGTGTTGGTGCCGCCCACGGGGCCGTTCGGGAGCTGTTTCGAGTTTTCACCCTCTAACGCCATGTTTTTAAGCCTAGGTCAAGAAATATGCAAATTATCGTCGTATTCCGAAATCGGGAGATCCGCGGCTGTGGGGTCTGTTCCTACAAGTTACATTGGTCCCGTGGGAGGTGTTGGTGCCACCCACGGGGCCGTTCGGGGGCTGTTTCGAGTTTTCACCCTCTAACGCCAATTTTTTAAGCCTAAGTCTATAAATATGCAAATTAACGTTGTAATCTCAAACCGGGAAACCCGCGGCTCCGCGGTCAGTTCCTACGAGTTACATTGGTCCCGTGGGAGGTGTTGGTGCCACCCACGGGGCGGTTCGGGGGTTGTTTCGAACTTTCACCCTCTAATGCCATGTTTTGCCCAAGCCTGTAAATGTGCAAATTACCGTCATATTCTCAAACCGAGACTCCCGCGGCTGCGCGGTCAGTTCCTACGAGTTACATTAGTCCCGTGGGAGGTGTTGGTGCCACCCACGGGGCCGTTCGGGGATTGTTTCAAGTTTTCACCCTCTAACACCAAGTTTTTAAGGCTAAGTCTTTAAATATGCAAATTACCATCGTAAACTCAAATCGGGAGACCCGCGGTTGCGGGGTCAGTTCCTACGAGTTACATTGGTCCCGTGGGAGGTGTTGGTGCCACCCATGGGGCCGTTCGGGGGTTGTTTCGAATTTTCACTCTCTAATGCCATGTATTTAAGCCCAAGTATATAAATATGCAAATTACCGTTGTACTCTCAAACCGGGAGACCCGCGGTTGTGGGGTCAGTTCTTACGAGTTACATTGGTCCTGCAGGAGGTGTTGGCGCCACCCACGGGGCCGTTCGGGGGTTGTTTCGAATTTTCATCCTCTAACGCCATGTTTTTAAGCCTAAGTCAAGAAATATGCAAATTATCATCGTATTCTCAAACCGGGTGACCCCCAGCTGTGGGGTCAGTTCCTACGAGTTACATTGGTCCCATGGGAGGTGTAAGTGCCACCCACGGGGACGTTCGGGGGCTGTTTCGAGTTTTCACCCTCTAACGCCATGTTTTTAAGCCTAAGTCTAGAAATATGCAAATTACCGTCGTACTCTCAAACCGGGAGTCCCGCGGCTGCGTGGTGAGTTCCTACGAGTTACATTGGTCTCGTGGGAGGTGTTCGTGCCATCCACGGGGATGTTCGGGGGTTGTTTCGAGTTTTCACCCTCTAACGCAATGTTTTCAAGCCTAAGTCTAGAAATATGAAAATTACCGTCGTACTCTCATACCGGGAGTCCCGCGACTACGCGATCAGTTCCTACGAGTTACATTGGTCACGCGGGAGGTGTTGGGGCCACCCACGGGGCCGTTAGAGGGATTTTTCGTGTTTTCACCCACTAACGCCATGTTTTGAAGACTAAGCCTTGAAATATGCAAATTACCGTCGTACTCTCATACCGGGAGTCCCGCGTCTGCGCGGTCAGTTCCTACGAGTTACATTGGTCCCGTGGGAGGTGTTGGTGCCACCCACGGGGACGTTCGGGGGCTGTTTCGAGTTTTCACCCTCTAACGCCATGTTTTCAAGCCTAAGTCTAGAAATATGCAAATTACTCGTCGTACTCTCAAACCGGGAGTCCCGCGACTGCGTGGTGAGTTCCTACGAGTTACATTGGTCCCGTGGGAGGTGTTGGTGCTACCCACGGGGCCGTTCGTGGGCTGTTTCAAGTTTTCACCCTCTAACGCAATGTTTTCAAGCCTAAGTCTAGAAATATGCAAATTACCATCGTACTCTCATACCGGGAGTCCCGCAGCTGCGCGATCAGTTCCTACGAGTAACGTTGGTCCCGTGGGAGGTGTTGGTGCCACCCACGGGGCCGTTCGGGAGTTGTTTCGAGTTTTTGACATCTAACGCCATGTTTTACCTAAGCTTAGAAATACGCAAATTACCGTCGTATTCTCAAATCGGGACTCCTGCGGCTGCGCGGTCAGTTCCTACGAGTTATATTATTCCCGTGGGAGGTGTTGGTGCCGCCCACGGGGCCGTTCGGGAGCTGTTTCGAGTTTTCACCCTCTAACGCCATGTTTTTAAGCCTAGGTCAAGAAATATGCAAATTATCGTCGTATTCCGAAATCGGGAGATCCGCGGCTGTGGGGTCTGTTCCTACAAGTTACATTGGTCCCGTGGGAGGTGTTGGTGCCACCCACGAGGCCGTTCGGGGGCTGTTTCGAGTTTTCACCCTCTAACGCCAATTTTTTAAGCCTAAGTCTATAAATATGCAAATTAACGTTGTAATCTCAAACCGGGAAACCCGTGGCTCCGCGGTCAGTTCCTACGAGTTACATTGGTCCCGTGGGAGGTGTTGGTGCCACCCACGGGGCCGTTCGGGGATTGTTTCAAGTTTTCACCCTCTAACACCAAGTTTTTAAGCCTAAGTCTTTAAATATGCAAATTACCATCGTAAACTCAAATCGGGAGACCCGCGGTTGCGGGGTCAGTTCCTACGAGTTACATTGGTCCCGTGGGAGGTGTTGGTGCCACCCATGGGGCCGTTCGGGGGTTGTTTCGAATTTTCACTCTCTAATGCCATGTATTTAAGCCCAAGTATATAAATATGCAAATTACCGTTGTACTCTCAAACCGGGAGACCCGCGGTTGTGGGGTCAGTTCTTACGAGTTACATTGGTCCTGCAGGAGGTGTTGGCGCCACCCACGGGGCCGTTCGGGGGTTGTTTCGAATTTTCATCCTCTAACGCCATGTTTTTAAGCCTAAGTCAAGAAATATGCAAATTATCATCGTATTCTCAAACCGGGTGACCCCCAGTTGTGGGGTCAGTTCCTACGAGTTACATTGGTCCCATGGGAGGTGTAAGTGCCACCCACGGGGACGTTCGGGGGCTGTTTCGAGTTTTCACCCTCTAACGCCATGTTTTTAAGCCTAAGTCTAGAAATATGCAAATTACCGTCGTACTCTCAAACCGGGAGTCCCGCGGCTGCGTGGTGAGTTCCTACGAGTTACATTGGTCTCGTGGGAGGTGTTCGTGCCATCCACGGGGATGTTCGGGGGTTGTTTCGAGTTTTCACCCTCTAACGCAATGTTTTCAAGCCTAAGTCTAGAAATATGAAAATTACCGTCGTACTCTCATACCGGGAGTCCCGCGACTACGCGATCAGTTCCTACGAGTTACATTGGTCCCGTGGGAGGTGTTGGTGCCACCCACGAGGCCGTTCGGGGGCTGTTTCGAGTTTTCACCCTCTAACGCCAATTTTTTAAGCCTAAGTCTATAAATATGCAAATTAACGTTGTAATCTCAAACCGGGAAACCCGTGGCTCCGCGGTCAGTTCCTACGAGTTACATTGGTCCCGTGGGAGGTGTTGGTGCCACCCACGGGGCCGTTCGGGGATTGTTTCAAGTTTTCACCCTCTAACACCAAGTTTTTAAGCCTAAGTCTTTAAATATGCAAATTACCATCGTAAACTCAAATCGGGAGACCCGCGGTTGCGGGGTCAGTTCCTACGAGTTACATTGGTCCCGTGGGAGGTGTTGGTGCCACCCATGGGGCCGTTCGGGGGTTGTTTCGAATTTTCACTCTCTAATGCCATGTATTTAAGCCCAAGTATATAAATATGCAAATTACCGTTGTACTCTCAAACCGGGAGACCCGCGGTTGTGGGGTCAGTTCTTACGAGTTACATTGGTCCTGCAGGAGGTGTTGGCGCCACCCACGGGGCCGTTCGGGGGTTGTTTCGAATTTTCATCCTCTAACGCCATGTTTTTAAGCCTAAGTCAAGAAATATGCAAATTATCATCGTATTCTCAAACCGGGTGACCCCCAGTTGTGGGGTCAGTTCCTACGAGTTACATTGGTCCCATGGGAGGTGTAAGTGCCACCCACGGGGACGTTCGGGGGCTGTTTCGAGTTTTCACCCTCTAACGCCATGTTTTTAAGCCTAAGTCTAGAAATATGCAAATTACCGTCGTACTCTCAAACCGGGAGTCCCGCGGCTGCGTGGTGAGTTCCTACGAGTTACATTGGTCTCGTGGGAGGTGTTCGTGCCATCCACGGGGATGTTCGGGGGTTGTTTCGAGTTTTCACCCTCTAACGCAATGTTTTCAAGCCTAAGTCTAGAAATATGAAAATTACCGTCGTACTCTCATACCGGGAGTCCCGCGACTACGCGATCAGTTCCTACGAGTTACATTGGTCACGCGGGAGGTGATGGGGCCACCCACGGGGCCGTTAGGGGGATTTTTCGAGTTTTCACCCACTAACGCCATGTTTTGAAGACTAAGCCTTGAAATATGCAAATTACCGTCGTACTCTCATACCGGGAGTCCCGCGTCTGCGCGGTCAGTTCCTACGAGTTACATTGGTCCCGTGGGAGGTGTTGGTGCCACCCACGGGGACGTTCGGGGGCTGTTTCGAGTTTTCACCCTCTAACGCCATGTTTTTAAGCCTAAGTCTAGAAATATGCAAATTACTCGTCGTACTCTCAAACCGGGAGTCCCGCGGCTGCGTGGTGAGTTCCTACGAGTTACATTGGTCCCGTGGGAGGTGTTGGTGCTACCCACGGGGCCGTTCGTGGGCTGTTTCAAGTTTTCACCCTCTAACGCAATGTTTTCAAGCCTAAGTCTAGAAATATGCAAATTACCGTAGTACTCTCATACCGGGAGTCCCGCGGCTGCGCGATCTATTCCTACGAGTTACAATTGTCCCGTGGGAGGTGTTGGTGCCACCCACGGGGCCGTTCGGGGGCTGTTTCGAGTTTTCACCCTCTAACGCCATGTTTTGAAACCTAAGTCTAGAAATCTGCAAATTACAGTCGTACTCTCATACCGGGAGTCCCGCGGCTGCGCGGTCAGTTCCTACGAGTTACATTGGTCCCGTGGGAGGTGTTGGTGCCACCCACGGGGCCGTTCGGGGGTTGTTTCGAGTTTTCACCCTCTAACACCATGTTTTGCCTAAGCTTAGAAATATGCAAATTACCGTCGTATTCTCAAACCGGGACTCCCGCGACTGCGCGGTCAGTTCCTACGAGTTGCATTCATCCCGTGGGAGGTGTTAGTGCCACCCACGAGGCCGTTCGGGCGCTGTTTCGAGTTTTCACCATCTAACGCCATGTTTTTAAGCCTAAGTCAAGAAATATTCAAATTATCGTCGTATTCCCAAACGGGGAGACCCGCGGCTATGGGGTCTGTTCCTACAAGTTACATTGGTCCCGTGGGAGGTGTTGGTGCCACCCACCGGGCCGTTGAGGAGTTGTTTCGAATTTTCACCCTCTAACACCATGTTTTTATGTCTAAGTCTAAAAATATGAAAATTACCATCGTAGTCTCATACCGGGAGTTCCGCGGCTGCACGGTCAGTTCCTACGAGTTACATTGGTCCCGTGGGAGGTGTTGGTGCCACCCACGAGACCGTTCGGGAGCTGTTTCGAGTTTTCACCCTCTAACGCAATGTTTTTGCCTAAGTCTAGAAATATACAAATTACCATCGTATTCTCGAACCGGGAGACCTGCGGCCGCAGGGTCAGTTCCTACGAGTTACATTGGTCCCGTGGGAGGTGTTGGTGCCACCCACGGGATCGTTCGGGGGCTGTTTCGGGTTTTCACCCACTAACGCCATGTTTTTAAGCCTAAGTCTAGAAATATATAAATTACCGTCGTATTCTCAAATCGAGACTCCCGCAGCTGCGCATTTAGTTCCTACGAGTTACATTGGTCCCGTGGGAGGTGTTGGTGCCACCCACGGGGCCGTTCGGGGGTTGTTTAGAGTTTTCACCCTCTAACGCCAAGTTTTTAAGCCTAAGTCTATAAATATGCAAATTACCGTCGTAAACTCAAATCGGGAGACCCGCGGCTGCGAGGTCAATTCCTAAGAGTTACATTGGTCCCGTGGGAGGTGTTGGTGCCACCCATGGGGCCGTTCGGGGGTTGTTTTGAGTTTTCACTCTCTAATGCCATGTTTTTAAGACCAAATCTATAAATATGCAAATTACCATTATACTCTCAAACCGGGAGACCCGCGGCTGTGGGGTCAGTTCGTACGAGTTACATTGGTCCAGCAGGAGGTGTTGGCGCCACCCATGAGGCCGTTCGGGGGCAGTTTTGAGTTTTCACCCTCTAACGCCATGTTTTTAAGCCTAAGTCAAGAAATATGCAAATTATGGTCGTATTCTCAAACCGGGTGACCCCTATCTGTGGGGTCAGTTCCTACGAGTTACATTGGTCCCGTGGGAGGTGTAAGTGCCACCCACGGGGACGTTCGGGGGCTATTTCGAGTTTTCACCCTCTAACGCCATGTTTTTAAGCCTATGTCTAGAAATATGCAAATTACCGTTGTACTCTCAAACCGGGAGTCCCGCGGCTGCGTGGTGAGTTCCTACGAGTTACATTTGTCTCGTGGGAGGTGTTGGTGACACCCACGGGGACGTTCGGGGGCTGTTTCGAGTTTTCACCCTCTAACGCAATGTTTTCAAGCCTAAGTCTAGAAATATGAAAATTACTACCGTACTCTCATACCGGGAGTCCCGCGACTGCGCGATCAGTTCCTACGAGTTACATTGGTCACATGAGAGGTGTTGGTGCCTCCCACGGGGCCGTTCGGGGGCTTTTTCGAGTTTCCACCCTCTAACGCCATGTTTTGAAGCCTAAGCCTAGAAATATGCAAATTACCGTCGTACTCTCATACCGGTAGTCCCGCGGCTGCGCGGTCAGTTCCTACGAGTTACATTGGTCCCATGGGAGGTGTTGGTGCCACCCACGGGGCCGTTCGGGGGTTGTTTCGAGTTTTCACCCTCTAACGCCATGTTTTGCCTAAGCCTAGAAATATGGAAATTACCGTCGTATTCTCAAACCGGGACTCCTGCGGCTGCGCGGTCAGTTCCTACGAGTTACATTCGTCCCGTGGGAGGTGTTGGTGCCACCCACGAGGCCGTTCAGACGCTGTTTGGAGTTTTCACCCTCTAACGCCATGTTTTTAAGCCTAAGTCAAAAATATGCAAATTATCATCATATTCCCAAACCGGGAGACCCGCGGCTGTGGGGTCTGTTCCTACAAGTTACATTGGTCCAGTGGGAGGTGTTGGTGCCACCCACCGGGCCGTTCAGGGGTTGTTTCAAATTTTCACCCTATAACGCCATGTTTTTATGCCTAAGTCTAAAAATATGCAAATTACCGTCGTAGTCTCATACCGGGAGTCCCGCGGCTGCGCGGTCAGTTCCTACGAGTTACATTCGTCCCGTGGGAGGTGTTGGTGCCACCCACGGGATCGTTCGGGAGCAGTTTCGAGTTTTCACCCTCTAACACCATGTTTTATCGAAGATTAGGAATATGCAAATTACCGTTGTATTCTCTAATTGGAACTCCCGCGGCTGCGCGGTCAGTTCCTATGAGTTACATTGGTCCCGTGGGAGGTGTTGGTGCCACCCACGGGGCCGTTCGGGAGATATTTCGAGTTTTCACCCTCTAACGCTATGTTTTTAAGCCTAAATCAAGTAATATACAAATTATCGTCGTATTCCCAAACCGGGAGATCCGCGGCTATTGGGTCTGTTCCTACAAGTTACATTGGTCCCGTGGGAGGTGTTGGTGCCACCCACGGGGCCATTCGAGGGTTGTTTAGAGTTTTCACCCTCTAACGCCAAGGTTTTAGGCCTATGTCTATAAATATGCAAATTACCGTCGTAATCTCAAACCGGGAGACCCGCGATTGCGCGGTCAGTTCCTACAAGTTACATTGGTCCCGTGGGAGGTGTTGGTGCCACCCACGGGGCCGTTCGGGGGTTGTTTCAAATTTTCACCCTCTAACGCCATGTTTTGCCCAAGTCTATAAATATGCAAATTACCGTCGTATTCTCAAACCGAGACTCCCGCGACTGCGCGGTCAGTTCATACGAGTTACATTGGTCCCGTGGGAGGTGTTGGTGCCACCCACGGGGCCGTTCGGGGGTTTTTTCGAGTTTTCACCCTCTAACGCAATGTTTTCAAGCCTAAGTCTAGAAATATGCAAATTACCGTCATACTCTCATACCGGGAGTCCCGCAGCTGCGCGATCAGTTCCTATGAGTTACATTTGTCCCGTGGGAGGTGTTGGTGCCACCCACGGCGCCGTTCGGGGGGTTGTTTCGAGTTTTCACCCTCTAACGCCATGTTTTGCCTAAGCTTAGGAATATGCAAATTATCATCGTATTCTCAAATCGGAACTCCCGGGGCTGCGCGGTCAGTTCCTACGAGTTACATTGGTCCCGTGGGAGGTGTTGATGCCACCCACGGGGCCGTTCGGGAGCTATTTCGAGTTTTCACCCTCTAACGCCATGTTTTTAAGCATAAGTCAAGTAATATGCAAATTATCGTCGTATTCCCAAACCGGGAGATCCGCAGCTATGGGGTCTGTTCTTACAAGTTACATTTGTCCCGTGGAAGGTGTTGGTGCCACCCACGGGGCCGTTCGGGGGGTTGTTTTGAGTTTTCACCCTCTAACGCCATGTTTTGCCGAAGCTTAGGAATATGCAAATTACCGTCGTATTCTCAAATCGGAACTCCCGCGGCTGCGCGGTCAGTTCCTACGAGTTACATTGGTCCCGTGGGAGGTGTTGGTGCTACCCACGGGGCCGTTCGGGGCTGTTTTGAGTTTTCACCCTCTAACGCAATGTTTTCAAGCCTAAGTCTATGAATATGCGAATTACCGTCGTACTCTCATACCGGGAGTCCCGCGGCTGCGCGATCAGTTCCTTCGAGTTACATTGGTCCCGTGGGAGGTGTTGGGGCCACCCACGGGGCCGTTCGGGGGTTGTTTCGAGTTTTCACCCTCTAACGCGATGTTTTGAAGCCTAAGCCTAGAAATATGCAAATTACCGTCGTACTCTCATACCGGTTGTCCCGCGGCTGCGCGGTCAGTTCCTACGAGTTACATTGGTCCCATGGGAGGTGTTGGTGCCACCCACGGGGCCGTTCGGGGGTTGTTTCGAGTTTTCACCCTCTAACGCCATGTTTTGAAGCCTAAGTCTAGAAATATGCAAATTACCGTCGTACTCTCATACCGGGAGTCCCGTGGCTGCGCGGTCAGTTCCTACGAGTTACATTGGTCCCGTGGGAGGTGTTGGTGCCACCCACGGGGCCGTTCGGGAGCTGTTTCGAGTTTTCACCCTCTAACGCCATGTTTTTAAGCCTAAGTCAAGAAATATGCAAATTATCATCATATTCCCAAATCGGGAGACCCGCGGCTGTGGGGTCTGTTCCAACCAGTTACATTGGTCCCGTGGGAGGTGTTGGTGCCACCCACGGGGCCGTTCGAGGGCTGTTTCTAGTTTTCACCCTCTAACGCTAAGTTTTTAAGCCTAAGTCTATAAATATGCAAATTACCGTCGTAATCTCAAACCGGGAGACCTGCAGTTGCTCAGTTACTAGGAGTTACATTGGTCCCGTGGGAGGTGTTGGTGCCACCCACGGGACCGTTCGGGGGTTGTTTCGAATTTTCACACTCTAACGCCATGTTTTACCCAAGTTTATAAATATGCAAATTACCATCGTATTCTCAAACTGGGACTCCCGCGGCTGCGCGGTCAGTTCCTACAAGTTACATTGGTCCCGTGGGAGGTGTTGGTGCCACCCACGGGGCCGTTCGGGGGTTCTTTCGAGTTTTCACCCTCTAACGGCATGTTTTTAAGCCTAAGTCTAAAAATATGCAAATTACCATCGTACTCTCAAACCGGGAGTCCCGCGGCTGCGTGGTGAGTTCCTACGAGTTACATTGGTCCCGTGGGAGGTGTTGGTGCCACTGACGGGGCCGTTCGGGGGCTGTTTCGAGTTTTCAGCCTCTAACGCCAAGTTTTTAAGCCAAAGTCTATAAATATGCAAATTACTGTCGTAAACTCTAATCGGGAGACCCGCGGCTGCGGGGTCGGTTCCTACGAGTTACATTGGTCCCGTGGGAGGTGTTGGTGCCACCCATGGGACCGTTCGGTGGTTGTTTCGTGTTTTCACCCTCTAATGCCATGTTTTTAAGACCAAGTTTATAAATATGCAAATTACCGTTGTACTCTCAAACCGGGAGACCCGCGGCTGTGGGGTAAGTTCCTACGAGTTACATTGGTCCCGCAGGAGGTGTTGGCGCTACCCACGGGGCCGTTCGGGGGCTGTTTCGAGTTTTCACCCTCTAACGCCATGTTTTTAAGCCTAAGGAAAGAAATATGAAAATTATCGTCGTATTCTCAAACCGGGTGACCCCCGGCTGTGGGGTCAGTTCCTACGAGTTACATTGGTCCCGTGGGAGGTGTTGGTGCCACCCACCGGGCCGTTCAGGGGCAGTTTCGAGTTTTCACCCTCTAACGCCATGTTTTCAAGCCTAAGTCTAGAAATATGTAAATTACCATCGTACTCTCAAACCGGGAGTCCCGCGGCTACGTGGTGAGTTCCTACGAGTTACATTGGTCCCGTGGGAGGTGTTGGTGCTACCCACGGGGCCGTTCGGGTGCTGTTTCGAGTTTTCACCCTCTAACGCAATGTTTTCAAGCCTAAGTGTAGAAATATGCAAATTACCGTAGTACTCTCATACCGGGAGTCTTGCGGCTGCGCGATCAGTTCCTACGAGTTACATTGGTCCCGTGGGAGGTGTTGGTGCCACCCACGGGGCCGTTCGGGGGCTGTTTCGAGTTTTCACCCTCTAACGCCATGTTTTGAAGCCTAAGTCTAGAAATATGCAAATTACAGTCGTACTCTCATATCGGGAGTCCCGCGGCTGCGCGGTCAGTTCCTACGAGTTACATTGGTCAAGTGGGAGGTGTTGGTGCCACCCACGGGGCCGTTCGGGGGTTGTTTCGAGTTTTCACCCTCTAACGCCATGTGTTTGCCTAAGCCTAGAAATATGCAAATTACCGTTGTATTCCCAAACCGGGACACCCGCGGCTGTGGGGTCTGTTCCAACTAGTTACATTGGTCCCGTGGGAGGTGTTGGTGCCAGACACGGGGCCGTTCGAGGGCTGTTTCGAGTTTTCACCCTCTAACGCCATGTTTTTAAGCCTAAGTCAAGAAATATGCAAATTATCGTCGTATTCCCAAACCGGGAGACCCGCGGCTGTGGGGTCAGTTCCTACAAGTTACATTGGTCCCGTGGGAGGTGTTGGTGCCACCCACCGGGCCGTTCGGAGGTTGTTTCGAATTTTCACCCTCTAACGCCATGTTTTTATGCCTAAGTCTAAAAATATGCAAATTATTGTCGTAGTCTCATACCGCGAGTCCCGCGGCTGCGCGGTCAGTTCCTACGAGTTACATTGGTCCCGTGGGAGGTGTTGGTTCCACCCACGGGATCGTTCGGGGGCTGTTTCGGGTTTTCACCCTCTAACGCCATGTTTTTAAGCCTAAGTCTAGAAATATACAAATTACCGTCGTACTCTCTAACCGGAACTCCCGCGACTGTGCGGTCAGTTCCTACGAGTTATATTGGTCCCGTGGGCAGCGTTGGTGCCACCCACGGGTACGTTCAGGGGTTGTTTTGAGTTTTCACCCTCTAACGCAATGTTTTCAAGATAAAGTCTAGAAATATCCAAATTACCGTCGTACTCTCATACCGGCAGTCCCGCGGCTGTGCGATTAGTTCCTACGAGTTACATTGGTCCCGTGGGAGGTGTTGGTGCCACCCACGGGGCCGTTCGGGGGTTGTTTCGAGTTTTCACCCTCTAACGCCATGTTTTGCCAAAGCTTAGAAATATGCCAATTACCGTCGTATTCTCAAATCGGAACTCCCGCGGCTTTGCGGTCAGTTCCTACGAGTTACATTGGTCCCGTGGGAGGTGTTGGTGCCACCCACGGGGCCGTTCGGGAGCTGTTTCAAGTTTTCACCCTCTAACGCCATGTTTTTAGGCCTAAGTCAAGAAATATGCAAATTATCGTCGTATTCCCAAACCAGGAGATCCGCGGCTATGGGGTCTGTTCCTACAAGTTACATTGGTCCCGTGGGAGGTGTTGGTGCCACCCACGGGGCCGTTCGGGGGCTGTTTGGAGTTTTCCCCCTCTAACGCCAAGTTTTTAAGCCTAAGTCTATAAATATGCAAATTACCGTCGTAATATCAAACCGGGAGACCCGCGACTGCGCGGTCAGTTCCTACTAGTTACATTGGTCCCGTGGGAGGTGTTGGTGGCACCCACGGGGCCATTCGGGGGTTGTTTCGAATTTTCACCCTCTAACGCCATGTTTTGCCCAAGTCTATAAATATGAAAATTACCGTCGTATTCTCAAACCGAGACTCCCACGGCTGTGCGATCAGTTCCTACAAGTTACATTGGTCCCGTGGGAGGTGATGGTGCCACCCACGGGGCCGTTCGGGGGTTGTTTTGAGTTTTCACCCTCTAACGCCATGTTTTTAAGCCTAAGTTTAGAAATATGCAAATTACCATCGTACTCTCAAACTGGGAGTCCCGCGGCTACGTGGTGAGTTCCTACGAGTTACATTGATCCCGTGGGAGGTGTTGGTGCCACCGATGGGGCCGTTCGGGGGCTGTTTCGAGTTTTCACCCTCTAACACCAAGTTTTTAAGCCTAAGTCTATAAATATGCAAATTACCGTCGTAGTCTCAACCCGGGAGTCCTGCGGCTGTGGGGTCAGTTCCTACGAGTTACATTGGTCCCGTGGGAGGTGTTGGTGCCACCTACGGGGCCGTTCAAGGGTATTTTTGGTTTTCACCCTCTAACGCCATGTTTTTAAGCCTAGGTCTAGAAGTATGCAAATTAGCATCGCATTCTCAAACCGGGAGTCCCGTGGTTGAGCGATCAGTTCCTACGAGTTACATTGGTCCCGTGTGAGGTGTTGGTGCCACTCACGGGACCGTTTGTTTCGAGGTTTTTCCCTCTAATGCCATTTTTTAAGCCGAATTCTTAATATTTTCAAATTTATCCTCATACTCTCAAATCGGGGGTCCCATGATCGCGCGGTCAGTTCCTACGAGTTACATTGGTCCCGTTCAAGGTGTTAGTTCCTCTCATGGGGACATTCGGGAGCTATTTTAGGGTTTTGCTATCTAACGCCATTTTTAAGCCTAATTCCTTATATATGTATATTATTGTCATATTCTCAAACCGGGGGTCTATTCCTACGAGTTTCATTAGTCTCGTGTGAGGTGTTGGTGCCAGCCACGGGGCTGTTCGGGGGCTATTTCGGGTTTAGGCCATCTAACGCCATGTTTTTAAGCCTAATTCCTTATATTTTTAAATCATCCTCGTATTCTCAAACCGGCTGTCCCTTTATCGCACGGTCAGTTCCTACGAGTTACATTGGTCCCGTGGGAGGTGTTGGTGCCTCTCACGGGGCCATTCGGTGGTTGTTTCGGATTTTCGCCATCTAACGCCTTGTTTTTATGCTTAACTCCTCATATTTTAAAATTATCGTCGTATTCTCAAACAGGGAGTCTCGAGATCACGCAGTCTGTTCCTACGTGTTACATTGGTCCCGTGAGAGGTGTTGATGCCTCTCACGGGTCCGTACAAGGGTTGTTTCGTATTTTTTCTATCTAACGCCTTGTTTTTAATCGTAAGTCCTAATATTTTTAAATTATAGTCGTATTATCAAACCGGGAGTCCCGTGATCGCGGGGTCAGTTCCTACGTATTACATTGGTCCCGTGAGAGATGTTGGTGCCATATTTTTAAGTTTAAGTCTAGACATTAGCAAGTTATCGTCGTATCCCGTACTCCTTCTAATTATCCCATACTCCTTCTAACATATTATCCAACAACAAGTCAACAACCAATAATTATCCAATAACCAAACCAAAAAAAACCAATAATTATCCCATACTCCTTCTATCATCTAATAGATTTAATAGATAATGCATATCAATTATATAACTAATTTAGTTAAAGTACAGAGTACCTGGTGTGTAATGAAGAACTGGTATGTAATGAAGAAATGGTATCCAATTGGTTAGATCTGCAATACGTAAACAATGTGTTATGAAGAACGGGACTCAAATGGACCGACACCCGTATTAGTGCCATTAGTATTGACTTAAACAACCCCTGCACTTGAAAAACACCAAGAAATTAGTCGTTGCTCAATGCCCCCGAGTGTAGGTACATTTACTTAACTAAATATATAATCAAACAACTCAAACCAAATTAACTAAATGTACAATCATATAGGGGTATATACTACACCATAAATTGACACCAATGCGCATTGTTACTCACTATAAAACTCGTGATACACCAATTCAACATCTTCTATGAAATAGCTGCACAAATCTGAAAATAAAGAATTCGAATCAATATAGTGTGAAGGAATCTAATTTACCCCGCAAACAACCGCATAGCACACAGACAATAAAGAAAAAATTGATTCACACAGACAATAAAGAAAAAATTGATTCACACAACAAAATAAAGCCCGTGAAATAAGACTTATGTTATGCCAAATAAAATGCCATGTAAGAGACCCACGCATATCATGGCTTGTTCTCACAACACACTGATGTAAAGGGTTATATAAAACAAACAGTAAAACCTAGATGATTAATGAAGTGAGACATAGAAATTCTCTATCAAAAGTGATACAAAAGAGGAATAATGAAGTCCGCATAAAATTTATTAAACAGAATTGGAACATACCTTTGCAAGGATAAAGTCCAAGATCTTAGTTTTTTTTTATCTTAATCACTATGTAATAGAGAAAACACTAGTAAAAAAACAACTGAGGAATAATGAAATAAACAAATACTTGTGAAAGAACATAGGAATATAATACCTTTGAAAGAAAGCATAACTTTCCACACCAACAATCTTGTTAATTCCTCAATGAAATATTCCCTATACAATAGGATAATTTTCAATAAGCCTAACAATAGTAAAGAACATACCAATAAATGGATTATATATATGATTTTCCCATAAATCAACAACTTCTGCTTCGAGCACCTGCTGCGTGAGAAGGAGCAGGAGTTTTTGCCGAAACCCTAACGACCCTCATTTTTAATATTTAATAATTTTTTTATCTCTTATATCTTGTCAACACAACTAAAATTAGATTATACTTAATGGATCAAAATGCGTACCTACCATGTCATATAAGGAATATAAGGACTTACAGTACACTATTTTGGAAATTTGATAAAAAGATAGAAAAATCATTAACAAAAAGCAATCAATCTGAATGCCGACAAACATGTAAACATGATTTTATAAAAAAATGTAATAAAACCGACAACATGAACATTACATTAGATTTATGCAGTGAGTCCATAATAGTTTATCTTAACTTAATTTACTTCCATATCCTACATTCCTTATGTATATTGCCTAATTAAAAGGTATGTCTCGAGTAAGCATCAAGGTTGTGCAAATGAGATTTCCTAATGTGACTAAGAAATGGGTTATGTAAATTTGATAATGTTGAAATCAATGTTTTCCCTTTTTTCTATACACATCATGAGATGGTTGTGTTAATGGAAAATCATACTATAATAAAAAAAATGTTTGAAATAAAAAACATCAGCAAGCAACCCTGAACTAACCTTGGACTTCGATGTAAACAAAAAACCTCCGACCAATCACCAAATCCCCTGCCCCGGAGCTAAAACTTGGACCTCGATGGAAACCCCACCTTACCCGGGGTTTAGCTGACGCTCAAGCTCCAAATCCGAAACCGAGTGAGAGAGAGAGGAAAAATAAAGAATGGGTTTTGATTTTTCGGTGTTAAAACGGGGTTAGAGTTGGTCGGGTTAAGAGGTCGAGCAAGAGGATGGATCGGGTTGGAGTTTTGAGTTTGTGGTTATGAAGGATAATCGATGTTGGGGATGCCGCCATGGAGACGGAGGGAGGAGGCGAGCGAGAGAGAGGGGGAGAGATGAAGGCAGCGTATGGGGAGGGTTTCGTTGGGGGAAATGAACGAAACAAAGCAGCGGATGGGAGAAAATAGACAGCGCGCCTTTTTATCATATTGAACCTGGTCACGGCTCTCAACCGTGACCCACCAACAAAACCATTTAATGAAATCATACTCGCCCATTAATTTGCGTATGGTCACGGTCCATAGCCGTGACCCCTACAAAGAAATGGTCACGACCCTCAGCCGTGACCCTTAGTGTGTGTGTTTTCTACTTCGTCATGCCTATGGTCACGGCCCAAGTCTGTGACCCATCCGTGACCAAGCTTGGAGGGAATTTTGGCGCGGATTAGGCGCCAAAATGGTCACGCCCTGGTCACGGACTTGGACCATGACCCACAGTGGTCAGGGATTTGGTCCGTGACCACTTGCAAAGAATCCGTGACTCAGAGTGTTAATGAATATGGTCACGCCAAATATTGAGTTGGTCACAGCCTGAGTCCGCGACCAGCTGGTCGCGGACTTGGGCCGTGACCCACTGGGCGTGACCATTCGCAGGATTTGGTGTAGTGTCTACCCTGAAATTGGGTCTCAAAGGCAACTATATTCTTGGAGTTGAGTTCCCTTTGAGTAAAACTGTTAAATATCCTCCCATTGAGCTACCCCCTTATTGCCCAATGATCCCTACTGCTATGCCTAAATCCATGACCATTGTAACCCGTAAATAGCCTACCCCTACAACCAAAGTAGCTTCTGGAGAAGGAACCTCCCAGCCACCAACCAAAAAAACTAGGAAGTCCAAGAGTGGGACTTCCTCAAAGTCTAAGTCTCAAAATCCTTTGGAGGGATTCCCCATCGCCTCCGTTCCTCCTCCCATATCTGCTGCAATGATTGAGGAGTTGAGAAGGAAAATTCAGGCTGAGGTGGAATGAATAAATGCTGAGTTCCAACGACGCGCTCCTGTCATTCATCCTTCTACAGAATTCCCCACTATCTTGGTTGATTCGACAGAGCCATAGTCAAAGATAAAGAATGGTTCAAAGGTTCCTTGAAGTACTAGTGTTGCGGGTGAGAGGAAGAAGACTCTGGGTACTAAGTCCCAGAGGAAACGAGTTCCAGATGTACATCTCCCCCCAGCTCCCTATGTTGTTGCCTGCTCTCCTCCTTTGCCTATGGTTATATCCTCCCATTTTTCCTCTGGATCTAAGGTATGCATGTGTCTTGTTGTTCTTACTCCCATTTTTTCTAAGGCGAGTTGAATTTGTTTAACTCTTAACAACTTTGGTACAGGAGGTTGAAGAAGAAAGACCCATCCTACCTTTAATCCCTTTCGCGGGGGGACATTTAGGTTCCTCTCAGACTGATATAAATCCTCCCCGTTCCCCCATGATCGGGCTTACTTACTCCAGTCGTTCGGCCTCATAACATGCGAAGGATGCTGCTGCGGGGGGTGATTCTGTTGAGTCTGTGGGTGTCTCTTCTCAATTAGAGACAACTCCCCGAGCCTCTTCTGAATTATCATCTCAGCCCGAGGTTCTTCTACCCATCGTTCCAGCTGCAAAAAGTTCCCTCGAGGTAACACATTATCAATCACTTGTTAGGTCTGACATCTTTTCTCTGTTCCACCCATTTTTCTATTTAACATGTTGAACTTTAATATGTAGGAATGCCTTAGGTAAAAATGGCATCTTTGTTAGTTGACATTCTTCTTCCCGTTTTGTTGATGAGACCCTTAATTGCAGTGCCCCAATTTGGTGCCATAACTGAGGTAAGTAACACTTATAGGTATTTCTCCCTTTTTTGTACTTGTTCCCCATTTCTAACACTCAACTTCATTTTTGCAGTTTTCTCCAGATCTTACCCCACCCTCTTCTCTTGGTGGTTTGTAGATTCCCAAGGTCGGGGTTGATGTTTCTGCCCAGCGTGGTGGTTATTCTCCATCCACCTACATTGGGGCATCGCTTGGAGGTCAAACGTCCTTCCCAAGTGGGAGTCCTATGTTGGCCTTGGTACCTTTCATTGGTGAAGGAGCTTTACTGGATGCTGAGGCTTCTTTATATGAGGGTGGTGTTGAGGCTTCTAAGGAGGTAAGTCTGCCCCCAACAGTTCCCACTATTGTGTCCCCCTTGGTGGCTCTCGTTCTTACTCCAGCCATTACTGAGGTATTTCTCTAGTTTCTCTTCATTTCCTGTTGTTTTTCCTTTATTCTTAACAATGTACAATCTAGAAGAGTCTCATTTCTCAAACTTTCAAACTTCACCTATAACGGTGACATAACAATGAAAATACTTGTTAAGATTTTTTTGCAAACTCCACCTATAACGGTGACTTAATAATGAACACACTAGTTAAGATTTTTCGCAAACTCCACCTCTAACGGTGACTCAACAACGAAAACACTTGTTAAGATTTTTTGCAAACTCCACCTCTAACGATGACTCAACAACGAAAACACTTAAGATTTTTCACAAACTCCACCTATAACAGTGATTTAACGATGAAAATATTTGCTAAGATTTTTTGCAAACTCCACCTATAGCGGTGAATTAACAACGAAAACACTTATTAAGATTTTTTGCAAACTCCACCTATAACGGTGAATTAACAATGGAAACACTTGTTAAGATTTTTTTGCAAACTCCACCTATAACAGTGACTTAACAATGAAAATACTTATTAAGATTTTTCACTTAACTCATTGTTTCTTCTACCTATTCTCAGGTTGCAAGTGAATCTTTCTCGACGGGAGATAAATCTCCACCACTTATTTCGCCCATCGCTTCACCCCATCGGGAACCCGTTATTTCAAAAGATTCTAGTCATGATGACCATGGTTTCACAACTAGTGTTGCTACTAATAGTGAATCTAGTTGTGAGCTTCCTCTGCCCGACATAGATCCTCATGACTTTTGCCTCATGGTCCTTCATCGTTCTCCTCAAATGCATGCCAACCATCATTTGGTGATTGAGTAGCTTGCAAGCCACCAGCCTAAGACTTTCACTCTGGATTTCCTTCATTCCAACATCCCCGTAATGAGCCATAGGCTTCAGGACATGGCGATCGTTGTTGCAGATATCGTTATCACTCCTACTGTGAATGTTACTAGACCTCTTCTCAAGCAATTCCTGGGATATCTGAGGGAGTTGGGTCAGGATAGATTCCGTTTTGACTGGATGATTGTTCACTTCAAGACTTTGAAGAGCCAATGACTAGATAGTCATATGAAACTTCTATAAAAACATCATGAGGATCAATGGGCTGAGGAATCAAAGTTGGCTCAACTAGTAACTTTGCTTGAAGCTGCCAACAAGGAGGTAGAGGACATCAAAGAAGCTCTACATTTGGCAAAGATGAAATAACAAAAACTCCTTATCGAATGTACACAAACGCAAACGAGATTGGAGGTTTCTATTAACGCCCAACAGTCTTGCCTAACAGCTTCTTCGGGCCTACCCGAAGATTTCTTTCTACTCCAGATCTGTGGTTCCTCTTAGGCCAATAAACTCTTGTATATGTTTTCCTTTTTCTTCTTATGTAATTCTTGGGCAGTAGCTCCTAATTTATAATACCCCAAAGTTTGTGAATGAATGAAAAAGATTTAAGTTTTCCCATGCCATTTCTTTATGCTGTTACTGTTTGCGTATATTATAAAGTTCTATAATTCTTTCATCACCACTCAAGTTGTAATAAAAAAAATGACTTGTGTATTCATAACGACAGCTAAATACAACAAAGGTCTAAACTTAATTGCTTACACATGATAGACTTTCAACCATTTATTATTAATCTTGAATGTCTTGTCTTTTTCTATCTTAGAAATTAAGCAATAACCTGAATCATGAGCTTCTTTTACAATGAAAGGTCCCTCCCAATTTGCTGCAAACTTAGGTAGAGGAAGTCTCCTGATGTGCTTCACTGCTGCCTTCAAAAAGAGGTCTCCCTCCATGAACCTCCTTGGTCTCACCAAGTTATCATATGCCCTAGAGAGATGCTTTGTATACATTTGAAAGTGTTGCATCGCATTATCTCTGTGTTCATCCAATGCTACTTCACAAGGCATATTGAGCATAGGGAACTTTCAACTCTACTGGGAGAATCTCTTCAGCCCCATAAATAAGGGAGAACTGAGTATACCCTGTGGGCTTCCTCTTGGTTGTTCAATAGGCCCACAACACAGTTGGTATCTTGTCATCCCAAGATCGTTGGAAATCCTCCATCGTTTTAGCAAAAATATTAACCAAGGTTTTGTTAGTTGCTTCGGCTTGATCGTTTCCCTTTGGGTATGCCATCGTTAAAGTATGATGAACAATGGAGTACTTGTGTGTGAGCATTGTTACCTATGAATTAATGAAGGGGGTTCTATTATCTGAGAGAATAACCTTTGGAATCTTAAAATAGCAAATGATGTATTCTATGATGAAGTTGCTCACCACCCCCGTTATTTCTCTTCTTAATGTTATCGCTTCATCCCATTTTGTAAATCATACCATTGCTACTAGTATACAAATCTTACCTCTCGAAGAAGGATGTATTGCCCCTACTAGGTTAAATGCCCAAGTGTGAAAAGGATAAGGCGTCGCTAGGGAGTGTAGGTCCACTGATGGGGCATTGATCATATTTTCATAAAATTGGCAAGCCTTACATTTTCGAACGAACTCAGCAGAGTCCTTCTCCATCATTGGATAATAATACCCCAACGTCATCAACTGGTCATATAATTTGCCCCTTCCTATGTGAGCTGGATCGTGTGCTTGTTTGAGTACTTCGGTTACTTCTTACTTTGTAATACAATGCAATGGCCTATTAAAGTAGACCCTTCAATACATCTTCCTCTCCTGAACTTAGAACCTCGGGGCTCTTCGCTTAAGTCCCATCGCATTAATTTTCTCTATCAGGACAACTCCATATTTAATGAAGTAAATACAGAGCTACATCCAGTCTGATTGAGCTTCAACGAAATGACATTCTGCTACCTCGGAAAATAGTTGGCATCTATCGCACTTTCGTTGTAGCTCTGTTGTGTCCTGCTTCATTCTAGGCCAGAAATATCCCTCCCTTTGAATCCTTCTATAAAGAGGTATCTCAGTTATTTCGCAGTGCTCTTCATGTGTTTTCTTTAACCTCCGCTCTGCTTCTTCTTTATCAATGTATCTTGATAACCACCCTCCTATGTTTCTGAAATAAAAGCTTTCATGCTTTGTAAAGTGTTGGGCTTATTCCCTCAGCTCCATCGCTCCTTCCCCAGACTCTAGTTATTTTCTAATCTCTCCCCTCCAGTTAGCATCCTCCTTCATTAGTAGAATTATTTTTACTGCCAAGGGAGTTATTATTCGTTGGATCACAACTATAGTTGTGTCATCTCTCATGACCATCTTCTAAGCAATGGTGGCATAGGCATCTGGATGGCGGTTCATCATTCGGGAATGTCTCTTGATCTTGGTCGGATGGAATTATATGAGAAGCCTCTGAATAATTATTCTGTATGGAGCCAGGCTCTTCCTTTCTTTTTTACTGAAGATCCATCGAACTGCATCATCCATTCTTCATTGCTTTCATACAAGTGATTGGCCTGCAAGTTGTCTCCTGGAATACTTTCTTTAGGTGGCTCAAACGTCCCCGAGGGAAGATTTCCAAAAGATTTGCGTATGCCTGGCTCTTGATGACGCGAGGAACCACGAACTTCAAGTTATATTCTAAGAGGATGAGGAACCGCCTAGTTTCCCTACCAATCAATATAGTTCTTTCCAGTAAAAACTTAATAGGACCACATCCAGTTATAATATGAATTGTAAAAGATAGCATATAATGTCTAAGTTTTTGCGCTACAAAGACTAAGGCTAAATAGTTCATTTCCAAGCTACTATACCTAACCTCTGTCCCATGTATGATTCTACTGAGATAGTAAACTGGTCATTCTTGCCCGTCAATCTTTTGTACTAACAGAGATCCAACGGACCTCGTGATGGATGTGAGGTATAACTGCAATGGTATTCCTGCCTTTGGGGGAACCATAGTCTGCTGTGAAATGAGCAGCTTCTTCAACCCAGTGAGGGACTCCTGGTGAACCTCCTTCCACCTGAATTTTGTGTTCTTTCACAAAATCCGCATCAATGTGTGTGTTATTTCGGCCAATTCAGACACAAATCTCCTAAGGTAGGAAACCATGTCGAGAAAACTCTTCAGCTCCTTCGCCGTTCTTGGACTTGGCATCTCCAAGATCGCTCGTTATTTATCCTAGTCCATCTGCACCCCCTGTCAATCAACCATAAAACATAGAAATTTTCCACTCGTTACTCCGAAGACTCACTTTAGTGGTTTTATTTTTAGCTTACACTTCTTGCATCGGGCAAACACCGTCCTCAAATTGCGCAGATAGGACTCCTCCTTCCTTGATTTAATGACCAAATCATCCACATAGAATTCCATAAACTTGTGAAAGAAGTCATGGAAAATGGACATCATTGTTCTTTAGTAAGTATCCCCCGCGTTCTTGAGTCCAAACGGCATTACTTTGTACATGAAGTTGCCTAATAAGGTTCTAAATGTCATTTTCTCTACATCCATGGGGTCCATCTTGATCTAGTAGTACCCTACATACCCATCCATGAAGTTGTACATCTCATGACCAGTTGTTGCATCTATCAAGCTACCGATGGAGGGTAGAGGGAACTCATCCTTGGGGTAAGCCCTATTCAAGTATCTGAAATCCATACATATCCTTATTCAAGTTTTGTCTTTCTTTCCCACCGGGAAAATGCTAGATAGATAGAGTGGGTGCCATATTGGTTTGATGAACCCTTCTGTCAAAAAGTGTTGGACCTCTTCCTTGATCTTCAAATCCAGCTTAGGCTTGTACATTCTCATTGCTTGCTTCACCAAAATTACTGAAGGCATCATATTCAACTCTTGGCATCTTACTTCCTTATCCAGCCCTTCCATCTCTGTGTACTTCCACGCGAAGATGTCTACAAACTCCCGAATTAACTCAACCAAGGCCTCTCGTTTCTCCTTACTGAGGTCCTTCGAGAAAAAAATAGGCCTTGGTTCCTCCCCTTCTTTATCTAAGTTCAACTGATCCAACTCTTGTGCATGTGGCTTCGATTGATCTGCCATGTAGTTTGGTTCCTCGACGAAATCTTCCATAAACTCCTGTATATTGGAGTTATCTATCACCATACATTTCCCCCATTGGTCCACTAGAAAACACTCATATATCAGGTCAGCCTCATTATTAGTTTCCTCGACCGCCTGCTTACACCATTATAATCGATAAACCACCTTTCCTTCTTCAGTAATAACCTTTTTGCACTGTCTGCTAGTAGTTTCAACTACTTTTCTCTTCTTCTCTCTAGAAGCCTCAACAACTCTTCCTCCTAAAAATCAACTCAGAACCCTTTGTCGTTAGACCTCATGCTTCGTTGGATCCATTTTGGGCATCATTTTGTCTTTAACATGTTTTGAGATGCTTTGATGACGAGGGACCATCTGGTGGGATTCTTCTTCCATCACTCCTTTGCTGCTTGAAACTTCGTTATTCTGCTTATTCAAGGTCCCCATCCTTTATCTAATCAAGGGAATCCATGTTCCCTCCATTCTTTTAGTTAGGACTCTGATGTCCTCCTCCAATTGCATCTACTAGGTGAGGTTCTTCGACAGTGAAGGGCCTCTTCATAGCTCTAATGTTCACCTCCGTTCCCTTGATATTTTCCTTGTTGCATTAGTGATATATCGAAGGAACTATCCCTTAGTTGTGCATCCACACCCTTCCTATCAAAAGATGGTAGTAAGTTATACTATCTATCAAGTGGAATTTGATGTGGGAACTCATATTTCCCATCACAATCCCAACATTCACATAACCAATGGACTTAAAAGACTGGTTGTCATAACCTGAAATCACCAACGACATGGGGACTAACCTTTCCTCTGAAATATTATCTACATGGGAAAGAGTTAATTGGCATGATATTTATGAAGGCTCCCCCATCCATAAGAGCCCTTGCAAAGCTAACCCCGTTGATGCTGGCTGTCACATACAATAGCCTATTATGGGGGAATCTCACGAACCTATCTGCATCACTGAAAGTTATCTCTAACAGAAACCTCTTTACCAACCAGGCCATGGGTCCCTTCCATCTCAACGAAGGGACTGCGTTCTTCCTCACAATATCAAGGATTTCCTGGGTTATTTCCAATCTAGTCTCCTTTGGTATCCCTACCTAGTCAAAGAACTAGGCAAACTTTGGGGATTTTGAAACTACATAGTATTCTACATCTTGGTCTACTTCCTCACCTTCAATGCTATATACGTCCTCCACATCTTTAGAACTTACTTCATCATAAGCTAACACTATATTAGCCATTCCCCAAGTACAATCTTCGAAAGATTATTCAAACTCCTACTGAACTGTTATTAGCTCCCTTTGCTTCTCCCTCTGCCTCCTTGTCGTAGGCCACCACCAAATTGGCCCCATGTGCTGGGAGTGGGTTGTTGTTAACATTTTGTGGAGGGATTTGCAACATTCCTACCTATTGATGTAAACAATTAGATCGCTCTAATTATTCAATCACAGATAAATAAAATGAGACAAACACTTTTAAAGTGGTTCAGCCTTATATGAATGGCCTACGTCCACTGTTATGTTATTGTTGAGTCTTTGAGAATTCTCGAGTATATGTTCTCTCAAGAAATTCCCCGTCCCTTTGAATGAGGGTGATACAAGGTATTTATAGCCCTTAGGCTGTACATTAAAGGGTTGATACATTAAATGATATACATATGAAATGGTAATACATTTAATGCAGCGTGTGCGTCAAGATGATAAACATTCAATGAATAGTTGAATTGTTGATTATCTGGCAATTAATGCTACGGCCGAGATGCAGCTCGGACCGCCTTAGTTGCTCGTTGCTCAGGAGTTCCTCGGAGCGCTAGAGTACCTCGTAGTGCTGAGGTTCCTCGGTGTATCCTCGTTGCTCGGAGAGAACATGAGTTGGTCGGGTAAATGAACTTCCTCGTTGCTATTGTGCCAAGTAGATTGACACGTGTCTTCATATTATTCGTCCATATCAGCATATTAATTTTGGTATCAACAGAAGCCCCCAATGTTTCATATTTCAAACTTTGAGGAGTATGGAACATTCTTTCTCGGTATATGGCGATATTAAATGACATTCCTGGGTTTTAGGAGCCTTTTCTTCATATTTGAATTTCCTTCCAAATTCGCAGAATCCGCCTTTTCGAATTTTTATGAGTGCTTCGATCTTCGTGCATTTTTGTCCTTTTAGCCGCCGGTGGCGTATTAGTTTCTTTTGTGTAATCATTTCCTTCGCAGCTTCCCAAGGTAAAGTATTTAAACTTCTTAGGTAACCATACCGTCTTCTACCTTTTCCAATATTCTGCATTCAAGCTTTCTGTTCTCTCTCTCTTGTGCGTTCATCTTTTCCTTCGCTAGTTGTCAGCTCTTCCTTTTTCCTGTAAGATTCTCTTCTTTTCTTCTGTATCTCTTTTATTCACTATGGTTTATCTTGTGGAATCTGTTGAGAAATTTCGTTTCGATTTTTCCATTCCTTCCTGGGTAACTCTGGGGGTTCTTTCTGAGCCTTCAGATTATTTTCGATTGGCTGAGGGACATTGGTTCCCCAGTCTATTCATTGCTGAATGTGGATTTTCTTTTCCGCCAAACCCCTTATGCTTAGAGTTTTGTCAGTACTTTGACGTTGTTCCTACAAAAATAGCCCCCAATTCATGGAGAATAATTAATGGGGTGTATAAATTAAATCTAATTCATGGGACTCGTATATGGATTCCTGAGATTAAGTATTGCTATAGATGGGCTGTTTTAGATAATGTTTATTACTTAAAAACTAGGTTTTTAAATAGGGCTCTTGTAGTTAACCTCCCTGATGCAAATAGAGATTATTTTGAACATGGGGTGGTTATTAAAAATTGGCAATATGCCCCCTTGGTTGGAGATGCAGTATACCAGGGTCCTAAATGCCCCCATATGGCAATGGGATAGGTTTATTCTCATTTTCCTTTACTTATGAAATTATGCTTTTATCATATTTGACAAAATGTATGACTGATATTTCATTATGTATTTATTTGCAGTGGATAGTAAAAGAAAAACTCCAAAAGAATCAAAGGTCAATATTAAGCATCTGAAACTTATCTGGGGTTTGCATAAGAACGTTGCAGACGAGCACATCAGGTCTGCATCATATTTGCTGCAGTATAGGAGCTATACGACTTCTTATACTGCTCGTCCTGTGATTAGATCTGTTGAGCCAGCCTCAACTCCAGAGGATTCTTCTTCAGATTCTCACATCCCTTTAAGTCAGAGGATGGCCAGGAAAAGAGCTCCTCCTGCTCTATTTGATGACACTACTTCTGCTGCTGAGGCCAAGAAAAGCAAAATTGATGTCCCAGAGGGGACTAAGAAGGTGGATGTTGCGCCTTCCAAAGCTACCGAGAAGCCCCCAGTGGCTCCGAGCAAGAAGGTTACTCCTGCGGAGATGATTGCTATCTTTCCGACCAAGAGCTCTTCCTTGGTTGAAACTGCTGAAGTCCCTTAGAGGAGATTGAGGAAATCGTCCTCAGTCAATTTGGCTGAAACTGTCAATCTGGATGAAACCATCTCCTCTCTACCAGCTGGTGGTGTTGGTGTTCCAACCATCATTCCTCCGAGCTCTGCCATGAGCTCGGTAAAAACTTGGATCATACCCGAGGTCCAAGGAACTGATGAAAAGATTTTTAGGGATATGCTGACATCCCTAGCTACCCGTCACCTTTCTTCAGTAAATTTATCACACTCTGAATTTCCTCTTTTTCTTTGAATACTTGTATTTTTGTACTAACCTGTCACTTTTTCCCTTGTTTACCTGGTGAATTGTTTTAACAACATCGTGAAGAAAGATGCAGCAATTAAAGCTTCCAGCTCCTCGTCGGGGGTAGAGGATGCTCTGCTGGGTTTGACCCAATCCTTGAAGGATTCTTGTCAGCAGTATAATGAGGACAAAGATGACTTGGAGAAAAAGTTGTCTATAGTTGAAGCTGAGAAGGTGAAGCTAGCTGAGATCTCCAAGAGTTTGGAGAATAAGGTTAAAAGTTTAGAGGTCGAACATCAAAAATATGACGACAAGCTCAAGAACTTTGGAGAGCTTGAAGATAAGCTGAAAAAGGCAAAGGAAGAGTTGTCCGTCCTGCGAGATGTCAAGCGCCAAAAAGAAGAATTGGATGCGAAGTTAAAGACTGCCGATAATCTTCTATCCGAGAATCTCTCCTCGGAGAAACTGAAAAGAAAGCTCGCAATTAAAAAATCCTTCAGCGCTGGCTGGGATAAAGGATGGGACAAAGGGATTGCTGCGATGACATCCCACGTACAATACGGGAAGTTGAAATACTTCCAAGATGGCTGGGTAGCTGCCCTGCAGGAATTGAAGATCAAAGACGACTCTGAGCTATTTCAGCTACACCTCCCTGGTCCTCCCCCACCAATTGTAGAAGAAGAAGATGATGAGGCTATTTTTGATGAATCTTCCATGGCCATGGGTGATCAAGTCCCTGCCTCTCTACCTTCTGCCAACGAGGAAATTTCTTCCATGCTTCCTCCTCCTGAGAAAATTTCAACTCCTGCTGATCAAGCTGCTGTTACCACCGAGCAACCAAGCTCCTCGTCCCAGCCTCCCGAGAAAGTCTTGGGAGACAAGGAAAAGGCGTTAAGTTGTTCGGTATCATTTCTATCTTTCATTATCATTTGTAATCAAACCATGTAATCTTTTTATGATCTAATAAAATACATCTTTGTTCTTCTCTGTTGTTGATGATTTGTTTTTGTTGACTGTTGTCTCCTCTTCATTAGTTTATGGCCAGGATGGAATTGCTATCTGCCAATGATACAAAACTGATGCATCAATGTCACGAATACTATAAGGCTGGTCACACAGAGCTAAGTGTATCAGAAATTGCTGACATCCTTGGCCATGATGCTTCAAAACAGGCAATTGAGGCTTATCGGTACTTGAAAGCTTTACTTGACCGGGCTGTGGCCAATAATGTGGCCTACTATGAATTAATCGAGGAACTTCATTGTAACTTGGAAGATCTTCAGAATCAGCACAATGAATCTACTGCCTTGTTGCACAAGGAATATGAGAATAGGTATCAACAGCTTTCCTCTGAGACAGGTCACAAAAAGATCATCGCTGGGTACGATGTTAGGGAGAGAACCCTAAAAGGTGAAGTTGAGGCCTGCAGACAGATCGCCGAGCTGCTGGAACATGAGAACAACAATTTGCAGAAAACGTTGGCACAATATGAGTCTGCAGCTTCATCCTCTACTGCCTTGGTACCGGTCACTGATGAAGGATTCTCATTCTTAGAGGTTGAAAATGCCAAATTAAGTCAAGAATTGGATACGTTAAGAAAGTCTGGTGTTTCTACTACTGCTCGGGGACGAGGAAGAGGGTCTCGTGGGCGAGGAAGAGCTGTTCAAAATGTTGTCGAGGAGCAAAGTTCTCCACCTGCTCGGAGTCGATCAAGAGTTCTCAGCCGTAATATTGAAGAAGCTCGTACTCAGTCTACTTTGGAAACTCAAGCGTTCCAATTGAATGCAAAAGATCGTGCTTTGTCTGAAATGTCCAAGAAAAACCTATCTTTGGAAGATCAACTTATTGCGATGAAGTCTGCTTTGAATAATAAAGATGTTTTTGCCAGGAGCCTTCACGAGCAACTAGAGAGAATAACTTTCCAATTCCACAAACAACCTCGTGAGTTTTGGATGTCCGGCTACAATGAAGCCCTTTGTCACTTGGATGCTCGCCTTGAAAATGCCAATAATGAAGGTTATAAACAGGGATGGTTGAACGCACTGGGTGTGTTAAAGCTAGAGCAGGGCCATTATTTATGGGATTATCATGCTCCTGGGCTACTAGACTTGCCTGTACCGCCTTATAAACTGGACATGGAATGGATCCCAGCTCGTGCTATTCCTCGGAGCTTAATTTCAAAATATCTTGGTGACTATAGTCTTCATTCTCAGATTGAATTATCTTGTCCCGAGCATCTCTTGGATACTCCTTCAGTAATGAATGTCAGAATGTTGAGGGACTTGAATTTTATCAATTCTCCCCAAACATTAAATGATCCTCCTTCTGGCGAGGAACCTGTATCGAAGGCTGAGGGGAAAAAACCAATAGAATAGGATTTTCAATGTAATAGTTAGCAAACATATGTAACTTGTAATTTATTTTGAATTTTAATGAAAGACTTTCATTTTCTATTTGCAAATCTGTATTGCTATTCTTTTGTACTTGCCTAACACTTTTACATCTGTGCATATGTATCTGTTAAAAAGATAACAATTTTGTGTTGTTCATTAACTAACTTAGTAATAAACAGTTACAAGTATCAAAAATGTTGTTCGATAAAGTAATGAGTATAAAAATGTTTAAAGTTTTTCCACCCAACTAAGGTTGTAAAATTGTACTCATCGACCAAGTATAATTAGCGAGAGTTTTCATAAAATGTGTCCGACCAACCAGGTTGTTGGACCCTCCTCGTCAGTAAGTTCTCCTCGCTGACCAACTATAATTAGTGGGTTTTTATCCCCGACCAACTATACTTGGCTCAGTTTGGAATATTTTGTATTTTCTAGAATGATTTTACCTTCTGACCAACTTGTTGGCATATTTTGTTTCTTAACCAGCCAAAATTGGCATTTTAAGACTGTTGTTCTCGCCCTTTTACCATCCAAAGTTGGTCGTGGGTTTGAACTATTAGGTTCTTTCGAACTATCTTGTCCACAAGCTCTTTTACCAACCGAAGTTGATCACGCAAGTGTACGCCTCCTAACCAAAGGAGTATAATTTATTCTCGCTATTTTACCAACCGAAGCTGATCACGCTCGAACTATCAGGTTCTTTCGAACTATCTTGTCCACAAGCTCTTTTACCAACCGAAGTTGATCACGCAAGTGTACGCCTCCTAACCAAAGGAGTATAATTTGTTCTCGCTATTTTACCAACCCAAGTTGATCACGCTCAAACTATCAGGTTCTTTCGAACTATCTTGTCCACAAGCTTTTTTACCAACCGAAGTTGATCACGCAAGTGTACGCCTCCTAACCAAAGGAGTATAGTTTGTTCTCTCTATTTTACCAACCGAAGTTGATCACGCTCAAACTATCAGTGTAGTGTATCACACTAGTATTCCCCAAAAAACTTGTAATAAAAGGAAGGAGATGGTGAAACATCATCGTTTTATTAATAATGAAGGAATTGCTTTACATTTTACATTACTGATAATACTTGCGTAGGTGTTCAGCATTCCATGCATTCTTAAATTCCTCTCCTTCTAGAGTTGCTGTTCGGTAAGTTCCTGGTCGGACAACTTCTGTAACTCGATAAGGTCCATGCCAGTTGGTTTCAAGTTTATTGTGCTTCTGAATGACCTTCTTTAGCACATAATCCCCTTCTTTTAAGTCGCATTTCTTCACCCTTTTGTTGTAGAACAGAGCTGTGCGTTGTTGGTAAGCAGCATTCCTCTTCTCTAACCTCCTCGAGCATGTCCAAATCTAATCTTCTCATCAAGTCACTGACTGGGGAATTGAAATTTAGCACTCTGTGTGTTGGGAGACCGAACTCAGCAGGTATTACAGCCTCACTTCCAAATGCCAGCATGTATGGTGATTCTCCAGTTGCTACTCGGGGAGTTATTCGGTAAGCCCACAATACTGACTGTAGCTCATTAATCCAATTAGCTTTAGCCTCACTTAGCCTCTTCTTCAAACCATTTAGTAGCGTTCTTTTTGTCACCTCAGTCTGCCCATTGCTTTGAGGATGACCTAGTGCTGAATGAGTCTTCAGGATGTTTGATTGTTGATAATAGGCAGCAAACTCCTCGTTGTCGAATTATGTTTCATGGTATGTGATGAAGGCATGAGGGAGACCATATCGACAGATGATATTCTTCCAGATAAATTGGTATACCTTCTCGTACGTCATATCGATAAGGGGTTCAGCCTCTACCCACTTAGTAAAATAATCTACTGTGACGACGAGGTACTTGAATCTTCCTCGAGTGGTCGGCAATGCTCCAACCAAATCAATTCCCCACATAGCAAATGGCCAAGGGGAAGTTATGGGTGTCAACAAAGCTTGTGGAGTTCGTCGGATGGAGGAAAAACGTTGGCACTTGTCACATTTCTTAGCATAGGCTATACAATCAGCCCTCATCGTCGGCCAGTAGTATCCTTGCGTCGTTATTCTTTGCAAAAGTGTCCGACCTGCCACATGTGCTCCACAAGATCCTTCATGGATCTCGTCAATCAATTATTTCACCTCGGAGGGGTGTACACATCTCTGCAAACCTACCATAATTCCTCGTCTATACAAAACACCATTAGTTAGTACATACCGAGCAGCTTTAAACTTCAATTTCTTTGCCGTGAGCTTGTCCTCTGGCAATTCTCCCTCTTCAATATATGCCCTGATGGGATCCATCCAATATGGTCCTAAATCAAGGGTAATGACATTCATCGTCAGGTTTTCATCTATGCTCCGACTTTCTAGTACTTCAATTGGTATCGTTCTTCGCAGCTCGGTACGAGTAGCTGATGCTAGTCGGGCCAGTGCGTCTGCTTGTGCATTTTCTATTCTGGGTATTCTGATCAACTGAATGGCATTAAATTCTTCCAACAATTCCATCACCTTTGCATGATACTTGACCATTAGTTCTCCTTTAACCGCATATGTTCCCATCACCTGATTCACAATTAATTGAGAATCATTGAATACCATCACTGGTTGTGCTTCCATAATCTTTGCTAAATTAAGACCTGCTATCATGGCCTCATACTCAGCCTCATTATTGGAGGTTTTGAATTGAAATCGCAAGGCATATTCTATATCAATCTCGTCTGGGGTTTTCAAAACAATCCCCGCTCCACAACCTGCTGTGCAAGATGACCCATCTACATACAATCTCCATGTAGGTAACTCGTGGTCAAATTTCTTATCCAATAGAGTTCCTCGGTGGAATATCTATTGTTCTCTTCCATCCTCCCCTGTTAATTTTCGATCCTCGTCGACTATCTCTTCTCTCCCTTTTACCAACTGGAGTTGGTCTGGGTTTGAATTTGATGATCTTTTTACATCCACAAGCCCTTTTACCAACCGGAGTTGGTCTATACTTATGTCTGTTGATCCTGTAACATCCACAGGTTGATCAGTGAGCACTTTTTATTCCTCGTGGGTATCAGGATATGTAAACTCTGCTATAAAATCTGCTACAGCTTGCCCTTTTAATGATGATCGGGGTTCATACACAATATCATATTCATCGAGCTCTATTGCCCAGTACATCAGTCTCCCTGACTTTTTTGGCTTATGAAGGGCTTGTCTCAATGGCATGTCGGTATAAACGACGATGGTATGAGCTTGAAAATATGGCCTCATTCTTCTACTTGCTTCAATTAATGCCAATGCCAATTTTTCTAACTTTGGGTACCTAATCTCTACACCTCGGAAAGCCTTACTTGTGTAATAAATTGGCTTCTGGACTCCATTCTCCAATCTGATCAATGCTGAGCTGACTGCATGCCCTGATACTACCAGGTATAAGTACAACTTCTCTCCCGTTATTGGCCTTGACAATAGTGGAGGTGTTCCCAGTTATTTTTTCAAGTCTTGAAAGGCTCTTTCACATTCATCATTCCACTCGAAAGTTTTTCGAAGTGTTTTGAAGAATGGTAAGCATCTATCTATTGCTCGAGATACAAATCTGTTGAGCGCTGCAACTCGTCCTGTAAGACTCTGCACTTATTTCTTTGTTGTTGGAGATCGCAACCCTAAAAGAGCTTTGATCTTTTCTGGATTTGCTTCAATGCCTCGCTGGTTGACAATGTACCCGAGAAACATTCCTTCTCGTACTCCAAATGTGCACTTCGTCGGGTTGAGCTTCATCTGGTATTTATCCAGTTGATCAAAAGTTTGACTTAAATCAACTAGATGATCAGCAGCTTTCTTGCTTTTTGTGAGCATATCATCGACATAGACTTCCATATTGCAACTAATTTGTTCGACAAAAACCTTGTTCATCAGCCGCTGGTATGTCGCTCCTGCATTTTTCAAACCAAAAGGCATAACATTATAACAATAAGTATCCCTAGGGGTAATAAAAGAAGTACTCTCCCTGTCTTCAGGTTTCATCTCGATCTGGTTGTAGCCTGACTAAGCGTCCATGAAGCTGAGCAGCTCGTACCCAGAGGTAGCATCCACTAACTGATCAATTCTGGGTAATGGAAAGTGGTCCTTTGGGCAGGCCTTGTTGAGATCAGTGAAATCAACACACATTCTCCATTTATTGTTTTTCTTCTTTAACATCACCACATTTGCCAACCAGTCCGGGTATTTCACATCTTCAATGAATTGAGCTTTCTGGAGCTTGTCGACCTCCTCTTGAATAGCTTGATTCTTCTCAGGGCTAAATACCCTTCTTCTCTACTTTACAGGCTTGATCTCCTTATTCACATTGAGCTCGTGACATAAGAAGTTTGGATCTATTCCTGGCATGTCCTCATGACTCCATGCGAAAGTTTTCTTCCTACTTCTTAAGAAAGTTATCAACTCCTATTTTATTGAAGCATCCAACGATGAACCTATCTGGGTTACTCGTTCAAAGTGCTCGTCGTCCAGAATAACATTTTCTGTAGATTCCACCACCTGTCCTTTTACGAGTTGGGATTCATCTCTGGCATCGAGAGTTTCAATCTCTGTATCTTCTTCCACCTGGTAAGTAGTAGTCTTTTTCCTTGATTCCTCATGCTCCTCTTGCTCGGCAGATGAATAATAGCATTCCCGAGCTACTTTTTGATCACCTTTCATAACTCTTACTCCAAAGTTTGTTGGGAATTTTAAGCATTGATGCACTGTAGATGGAAATGCTTCAAACTTCTTCAAACCAAATCTTCCCATGATGATGTTGTAAGCTGACTGCACATTCTTATCCATCATAAAGAAGCGTATTCTTTCTGTTCGACAAGCAGGCCAAGTTCCAATGAATATATCCAACTTGATCGTCCCAAGTGGAAAAACTTTCTCGCCAGCAAAACCCAGGAGGGGTCTGTGATACGGTTCCAATTGAGATAATTTCAGATTCAAACTGTCAAAGCATGAATAGTACATGATGTCTGCCAAACTTCCATTGTCTACCAATGTTTAGGCACATATTCTTCACATTTATCCCCTTAATTTCAGTATTTTTATGATCCCGTACAGTGTAAGTAGCTTGGATTTGTCTCAAATGTATTATACTAACCTTTTTTGGCAAGTATTTCTTGTTTTGTGTATTTCTCATGTGTTTTACAGGTATTTCACGCAAGTTAGTGCGAAGGAGAACGCAAAACAGTGAAAGAAACCTAGAAATGGAGAGTTGAAGGGCATTTTCGTAATTTTGCAGCCTTAGTCCGGAGGTGGGGCCAACTAGAAAGTTGAAGAGCTCTAAATTACAAGAATACTGGAAAAAACGGCACCTCAATCCGAGCTACGGTGAAGAAGTTACGATGTTTTGAAGTTGCGGGATAATGAAGAGTCTAGATGTGCGGATTTCTGACATTAATTATGCATTTAATGCAGTGCAACTCTTGGAAAACTTGTTCCACAAGCACTATTGGTTGTCAATTTCGAGATTTTGTGCTGTAAAAGCCCATGACCTACATCATTTGAGAGAAGGCTAGAGAGAGGCTAGGGTTAGAAATTTTAGAGAGAGTTTTTAGATCAGATTTTTAGATCAAATTTCCATTTCCTTCAAGATTTGCATGAACCCTAGTTGTATTCTGAATCTCAATTCCGTTTTTGTGATGAATTCAAGTAATATCATTCTATTCTCTTTTGTTTAATTTCTTCAAATTTCTTACAATGTTCTGCAATTTCATAGTTTCATATATGAATTTGTTTTTCAACCAAATCATGAGTAGCTAATTTCTCAAGGGTTGGGGTACATGAACTCAATCCTAATACAAATTATTTGTATGGAAAATTAGAAAATAAATGAAAATATTGGTTGAATCGTGAATGAAAATCATATATGCATTGTCATATCTTTTAATCTCTCTTGCCCTAGGTACTTGGGATGTTTAAGAATGCTTTGTATGTATAATTTGTCGTTCACCGCCTTATATTGATCTTTGATTTCATATGATGCGGTCTTGAACCTCATATATGTAATGCTTAGTGATGATAAGGACTGGATTTAATAAAGAATTTTGATTTATAATTTTAATATTCTAAAGAATAATTTGTTATGGATTGAGGGATTGTACCCTACCCTAAATTTCTCTAAATTGTTAAACCCAAATTTTGCTGTTAATTTCCATTTGTTTTTCATAAGTAAAGTTTTAGAAAGTTTCTCAAAAATCAATCATCTTTTTATTTCTTTCAAGAAATCATTTCACGGTTTGGTAATTTTCCTTGTTATTGTTTGGCAATTTTGATCCCTGTGGAGACGATCCCGACTTACCGGGTTATTACTTGAGCGACAAGGCTTGCACTTGAGCCTAGATAAATATGCACTTTTGAGACAAATATTAAGTCGTGTCAAGTTTTTGGCGCCGTTGCCGGGGATCCAAAATTGTTAAATTTCCAAGAAAGTTATTGTTATCTACAAGTGATTTCATAAAAAAAAATATATATATATATTTTTCATTTTTTCTCTTGTGATCTTATATGCAGAATTCATCTCCCACCCAAATTCACGAAAATCCTATTGCCGAAGCCGGATCTGAAAATTCTGAGTCTTTGCCGTTTTGGGTTCCACCTCCTTCCCCTAATAATTCCATCACAAGTCGTTCGTTGAGTCAAACCTTGAGTGAGAATTCTGAACCTTTTGGTAGCAATATGTCGGATCATGGTAGTGTCGGTGTTGGTGCTGGAGAGGATGATGTACCATATCAACCCATGAAAGATCTTTTGTTTCCGGAGAGAACTGCTAACCCTGGTTGTATTTTATTCCCTTATAATGCCGGTCAGTTCCACTTTCGGAATGGAATGATCCAAATTCTTCCTACATTTCATGGGATGGATTCGGAAAAACCATATCTCCATATTAGAGAGTTTGAAGATACGTGTGAAACATTTGGAGACCAAACTTGTCCACAAGAAGTAATCCGGTTAAAGCTCTTTCCTTTTTCCTTAAAGGATAAAGCGAAGACTTGGTTATGGACCCTGCCCCCAAATTCTGTTTTATCATGGAAAGATATGCAAAACAAGTTTATCTCAAAATTTTTTCCACAACACAAAACCAATTCTGTTAAAGCCCAAATTCAAGCTTTTCGTCAAAATGAGAATGAGGCTTTGGATAAGTGTTGGGAGAGATACCAGGAGTTAGTTAATGCGTGCCCCCATCATGGTTTTGAAACTCATCATCTGATTTCATTTTTCCATCAAGGCCTTACTGTAGCGTCTAAACAACTTGTTCAAACCATGTGTGAGAGACCTTTTTGGAAGTTAAGTACGAGCGATGCTGAGGCTCATTTGAAATATGTGGCGGAAACTACCCAAGCATGGGATACTTCTGATCCAAATAGTCAAAATAGAAATCGACAAGTGTCCAACTTGCCTGCTGCGTCCGGTATTTATCACGTGGACAAGGACACTTTGTTGGATCTAAAACTTGATCAAATGGAAAAGAACTTTAGAGAAATACTAGATATGCGATTGAGAGATGTGTCTGGACCTGTAAAAACCGGGGTGGAGAAGGTATGTGCCATTTGTAATGCAGGCCATTCTACCGAAGGATGTCCTACCATACCTGCATACAAGGCCATGTACACTGAACAGGTTGATGCAATAGGAGGTTTTCGAGGTAATTATAATGCTCAGCAAGGGAATGCATATAATCAATCGTGGAGGAATCCCGGGTTTAATTATGGACAACCCCAAGGTGGGATGGTTCCTAACCCATAGATGACTCTACCACAACCCCCTCAATTTCAGCAAGTGGCAAACCCTATGCAAGTACCACCTCCTGGTCCTTATGTTCCTCCACCTAGGAGATCTCATGAGGATAATTTCAATCAATTCATCCAAGCCCAAAAAGAAAGAGATGACAAATTTGAGCGAATGTTCGCTGAAATGCATACTAACATCTCTAGGTTGCAGTCTACGGTGAATACTCGAGAGAAGGGTAAACTTCCAGCCCAAGGCCAAAGACCACCTCTTCAAGGTCAAACCACGGTTTGCTCCACATCATCAGAATTGCAAGAACAATGTCAAGCTGTTACTACTCTTCGTAGTGGCCGCGTAATTGATCTAGCACCTAAATTACCAAAGGTGAATGATGATGGAGTCGAACCCGAGATTGTGAAGGAATCTAAAATTTTTGAGTCTGAAGAACCTTCCTTAGAAAAGGAATTGAAAGATGCGGAGGTTGAGCTTGATATTGAAGTCAAGTCGCCTACTGTTGCTCCATTTCCTCAACGCTTAGAGTCACCCCAGAAAGGTGCTTCGCGTATCGAGGTGATGGATGTGTTGAAGCAAGTAAAATTGAACTTGCCGTTCCTTGATGCTATTCAACAAATTCCAGCATATGCGAAGGTTATTAAAGATCTTTTGACTGCCAAGAGACGTCTTAAGGTGAAGAAAAATGTTTTCTTGGCACAAAATGTGAGCTCAGTTCTTCTCAATGATCTTCCACCAAAATTCAAAGATCCAGGTTCACCTACCATTTCATGTATCATTGGAGAAATGAGAGTGGAAAGAGCGTTGCTTGATTTAGGTGCGAGTGTAAACATCCTCCCATACTCCATCTATAAGAAGCTTGATTTAGGTGATTTAAAACCTACCCAAATCACTCTACAGTTAGCGGATAGGACAGTCAAAGTGCCTCGTGGGATTGTAGAAGACGTAATTGTTCAAGTGGATACGTTCTACTTCCCCGTTGATTTTGTTATTTGGGACACCAAGCCTGTTCTCTATACGAGAAATCATGTTCCAATTATATTAGGCCGACCGTTCTTAGCTACCGCTAATGCTTTGATCAATACACGGAATGGCCAAATGCAACTCACTTTTGGAAACATGACTCTCGAGAAAAATATTTTCAATGTCGCTAACCAAATGGGTGATGAGGATGAGATTCTTGAAATGGATCTTATTGAAGAAGTGGTGGATGAAAATATTGAAAAAATCATAGGAGGAGATGCTCTGAAAGTGTGCTTAGGGCAAAGTGATGCTCAAATGAGTGATTATACTGAGTTTGGGAGAGAGGTGGAAGAGTTAAAAATGTGGTTACAAGAGGAAGAGAGTTTTGAGAGTTTAAGAGCGGTTGACTGGATTTCTAGGTATGAAGAATTGCCTCCGAGGGAGACACCCTTGGTCCCCTCTGAACATAGATTTCCTAGTCTTGAGTTGAAGAAACTACCTTCTCATGTCAAATATGCCTTTTTAGGTGAGAATGATACATTTCCTGTTGTTGTGTCTTCCCATCTAGAAAAAGGGCAAGAAGGTATGTTGTTAGATGTGTTGAGAAAGCATAGAAGTGCTTTTGGATGGACCATAGCAGATTTGAAGGGTATAAGTCCTTTGATTTGTACCCATAAAATCCATCTCGAGGAAGAAGTGAAGCCATCTCGTGAGATGCAAAGGCGGTTAAATCCAACAATGAAAGATGTTGTAAGAGCGGAAATAATCAAATTGCTAGATGCTGGAATTATATATCCCATTTCGGATAGTAAATGGGTGAGCCCAATTCAGGTCGTTCCAAAGAAATCAGGGATGACTGTGGTTGAAAATGCTAAGGGAGAATTAATACCTCAACGCACCACCACCGGGTGGCGTGTTTGCATTGACTACCGAAAGCTCAATGCCGGAACTCGAAAGGATCATTTTCCCTTACCATTTATCGATCAAGTTATTGAACGAGTAGCGGGCCATCCTTATTATTGTTTTCTAGATGGGTATTCCGGTTATAATCAGATTGAGGTGGATGTTCTTGATCAAGAAAAGACGACTTTTACATGTCCATTTGGTACGTTTGCCTATAAACGTATGCCATTTGGGTTATGTAATGCGCCGGCTACTTTTCAGAGGTGCATGTTAAGTCTCTTTAGCGACATGATTGAAAAAGGTCTTGAGGTGTTCATGGACGATTTCAGTGTTTTCGGCTCATCTTTTGACCATTGTTTAGCTAATCTTGAGAGAGTTCTATTCCGATGTGTGGAAAAAGACTTAGTCCACAATTGGGAAAAATGCCATTTCATGGTTACCGAGGGTGTAGTCTTGGGCCACATAGTCTCATCTAGGGGAATTGAAGTTGATCGAGCAAAAATTGAAGTAATAGCTGAGCTACCCCCGCCAAAATCACTTAAAGATGTGAGGTCCTTTCTAGGCCATGCTGGATTTTATAGGAGGTTTATCAAAGACTTTAGCGACATCGCTAGACCTTTGAGTAATCTTCTCATGAAGGACACTCCATTTGAGTGGAGTAAAGCATGTCAAGAAGCATTTGATAAACTCAAAAGCATGCTTATTTCTGCACCTATCATGCAAGCTCCGGATTGGTCGCTTCCCTTTGAGCTTATGTGTGATGCAAGTGATTTCGCGATTGGGGTTGTTCTTGGACAGAGGAAAGACAAGAAAGCTCATGTTATTTACTATGCTAGCCGAACATTATCTGGCCCTCAGCTTAATTACTCTACTACAGAGAAAGAGTTGCTAGCTGTCGTTTTTGCTCTCGACAAATTTCGCTCTTACGTTGTTGGGTCGCCTATCCTTTGTTTCACTGATCATTCGGCATTGAAATATCTCTTGAGCAAGAAAGATGCCAAACCTCGTTTAATCAGGTGAATCCTACTCCTACAAGAGTTTAATCTCTCGATTCAAGATAAGAAAGGAGTAGAAAACGTCGTTGCTGACCATTTGTCACGACTCTCGTCCGACGTACCTATTGATCCCATTCCCATAGACGAGTATTTTCCGGATGAGAATCTATTTGCTACCTCTTCTCTCCCTTGGTTTGCGGATATTGTCAATTACCTTGTCACCGGAGTTGTTCCCTCTAGTTGGAATCCGCAAGAGAGAAGGAGGTTCATTACTTGGTCACGCATGTTCTTTTATGATGATCCATACTTGTTTAAGTATTGCGCTGACCAAATTATCCAGAGATGTGTACCCTATAAGGAAATCCAAGGGGTGATTCGATTCTGTCATTCGGAAGCATGTGGCGGTCATTTTTCTAAAAATAAAACTGCTGCGAAAATCCTTCAAAGTGGTCTTTATTGGCCCACAATCTTCCGGGATGTGAATGCTTTTTGTAAGACTTGCGATAGATGCCAAAGAATGGGAGCTATTACTCGCCGTGATATGATGCCATTATCCCCTATTTTAGTCTTGGAGTTTTTTGATTGTTGGGGAATTGACTTCATGGGGCCCTTTCCCCCTTCTTTTGGTTTTCTATACATTCTCGTCGCTGTAGATTATGTCTCAAAATGGGTAGAGGCTATAGCTACAAGGACGAATGACAGCAAGGTGGTGATCAAATTTATTCAAGAAAATATACTTTCTCGCTTTGGTATGCCTAAGGCCATAATTAGTGATAATGGAACTCATTTTTGCAATAGGCCGATGGATAAACTAATGCGGAAGTATGGAATTGTCCACAAGGTTAGCACCCCCTATCATCCCCAATCGAATGGCCAAGCCGAGCTTGCTAATAGGGAGATCAAGAATATCTTGGAGAAGACAGTTGATCCTAATAGGAAAGACTGGTATCTTAGGTTGACTGATGCTCTTTGGGCTTATAGAACCGCATACAAGAATCCCCTTGGGATGTCCCCATTTCGATTTGTGTATGGAAAACCTTGTCATCTTCCGGTTGAAATCGAACACAAAGCGTATTGGGCTATCAAAAGGGTGAACTTCAAAATGGATAAAGCCGGTGAAACACGTAAACTTCAGTTGAATGAGTTGGAAGAAATGCGCAACGATGCGTATGAAAGTGCCAAAATTTCCAAGGACCGAATGAAACGAGCTCATGACGGAATCATTAGTAAGAAAGAGTTTCATTTGGGACAGAAAGTACTCCTCTACAACTCGAGGTTGCACTTGTTTCCCGGTAAATTGCGGTCTCGATGGTCTGGTCCTTACATTGTGAAAGAAGTGTTTCTCCATGGAGCCGTTGAGCTAATGGATGAAAAAGGGGGAACCACTTTTAAAGTCAATGGGCATCGTCTCAAGCCTTATTTGGAAGCCATGGTTAAAGAAGCCGACACAATCTGGCTGTCGGACCCCATTTATGGGGATTGAATGAACAAAGAGAGGTGAGGTCGTCGCACCCCCGACGCGTATCGGGTGATTTTTGTTGAATTTTTGAGTCATGTATAAGTGTTATATAGTATCTTGTTGCATTTAGAGTAATTAGTTCAAGTATTGTTATTTTTTGGGTATGCTTGGTTCTAACATGTTTTGTAGATTCAATGGACTCGCACTCATCGAGGATCGCTCCATTTGGGTAATATCTTTCTTTTCCTCTCTTTATGTTGTGTTCTTGATTTGCATTGAGGACAATGCAACATTTAAGTTAGGGGGTGTGGGATATTCTTCCCATTTATTGTTTAGATTCATTGATTCGATCACATGTTCTTTCCAAGTGTGTTTAGAAAAATAAAATAAAATAAAAAATTTGAAAAATTTTGAAAAAACCAAAAATATTTTTGTTCAAAATAAATAAAAATTGGAATTTAAATTTTTCAAAAATATCACCTTTATTCTATTTATAGTCTCAAATTGTTAACAATCCTAATGCACTAAGCCAAAATTGACCCAAGATGGAAATTGAAAGAAAATTGACGACTTAACGAATAAATGTGGAGATTGATCAAACCCGGTGAGATTTCGAGCCTTTCAATTTTTTTATGCGTTTTTAAATCAATCCGAGTTTATGATTAACTCAAAGTTCTTTTCTGCGTTTTAATAAGTCGTTGATGATCTCAATCCTTTGTTTTGATCGGTTATGGAAATGTGTGAAATGTTGTCTCGAAATTTGTGCTAAATATATCTCTAAACTTAATTAATCTCGAGATGCATATGGTAATGTGATTAGCAATTTGGACAATGAAGTAGGCCCTCGTTTTTAACCCAAAAATATTAGCCATAAAAAGTTGTGAAAAACAAAATTATCCCTTTGCAACCAAAGTTGAGCCTAATAAATATTTCCCTTTCGTTTGATAACACGAAAAACCCAAATAGCCCGGAATTGTGAAAATTGAATATTCATCAAGTCCAAATTGTGCAACAAAAAGGGAAAAAAAAAAAAAAAAAAAAGATATGCTCAACAAAAATAGCAAGAAAAAAAAAATGAAAAAAAAAGAGCAAACGCCCGAAAAAGCACAAATGGACGTCATAAAAATATTTTTCAATTCCGAACATTCTATCCATTTATATTTTTACCCTTTACACCTTTTAACCCGAAAAAGTCCTAACCGAGTCCAAATTGCAAAATTAATTACTGCGGGGAGAGCTAAGACATGAAAAGATAATATGAGAGATTAAAATGGTGTGAATTAGAGGTGATGTTCCCATTTCCAAATAACCGTAATCCGATGATGAGATCTTTTCACCATAAATTTCCTTCTTTTCAATTTTGTATGCATGAAATTGTGTCCATTATATTTACTCTTTATATCATGCATACGGAGAGAAACTAGCCACAATACGAGTGATTCGTTTGTGAGTGCATCCGTAAGAATTTGAATCAAAACGAATTTTCGGAAAGTAACGTAATGCTCAATCGGTGGAAGTTTGAGGTTTAATTTTTGGCTTTGCACACACACACTATGATTTGAGACATTTGAATATGAATTTATGGTGATTATTTTTCGAAAAGTTTAAATTGTAAAATTTTTAAGTATTTTGATATTTATTTGAGTCAATAAAGAATTTTGTGGGTGTATTCACTGCAAACCCTCACGAGACAAAACTCGTCCTACTAGGGTAACCTAGGGGTTTAAAGGCTTGTTGCATACGCTAAATGCAATCGCGTGCCTGCGAAAGTGGAATTTTATTTTAATAAAGGAATTTTCAAGAGTAGAATTTTGGCTAATTTCATTCACATTGCTCGGGACGCGCAAAGTTCTAAGTTAGGGGGTGTGTTTAGGCACATATTCTTCACATTTATCCCCTTAATTTCAGTATTTTTATGATCCCGTGCAGTGTAAGTAGCTTGGATTTGTCTCAAATTTATTCTACTAACCTTTTTTGGCAAGTATTTCTTGTTTTATGTATTTCTCATGTGTTTTACAGGTATTTCACGCAAGTTAGTGCGAAGGAGAACGCAAAACAGTGAAAGAAACCTAGAAATGGAGAGTTGAAGGGCATTTTCGTAATTTTGCAGCCTTAGTCCGGAGGTGGGGCCAACTAGAAAGTTTAAGAGCTCTAAATTACAAGAATACTGGAAAAAACGGCACCTCAATCCGAGCTACGGTGAAGAAGTTACGATGTTTTGAAGTTGCGGGATAATGAAGAGTCTAGATGTGCGGATTTCTGACATTAATTATGCATTTAATGCAGTGCAACTCTTGGAAAACTTGTTCCACAAGCACTATTGGTTGTCAATTTCGAGATTTTGTGCTATAAAAGCCCATGACCTACATCATTTGAGAGAAGGCTAGAGAGAGGCTAGGGTTAGAAATTTTAGAGAGAGTTTTTAGATCAGATTTTTAGATCAAATTTCCATTTCCTTCAAGATTTGCATGAACCCTAGTTGTATTCTGAATCTCAATTCCGTTTTTGTGCTGAATTCAAGTAATATCATTCTATTCTCTTTTGTTTAATTTCTTCAAATTTCTTACAATGTTCTGCAATTTCATAGTTTCATATATGAATTTGTTTTTCAACCAAATCATGAGTAGCTAATTTCTCAAGGGTTGGGGTACATGAACTCAATCCGAATACAAATTATTTGTATGGAAAATTAGAAAATAAATGAAAATATTTGTTGAATCGTGAGTGAAAATCATATATGCATTGTCATATCTTTTAATCTCTCTTGCCCTAGGTACTTGGGATGTTTAAGAATGCTTTGTATGTATAATTTGTCGTTCACCGCCTTATATTGATCTTTGATTTCATATGATGCGGTCTTGAACCTCATATATGTAATGCTTAGTGATGATAAGGACTGGATTTAATCAAGAATTTTGATTTATAATTTTAATATTCTAAAGAATAATTTGTTAAGGATTGAGGGATTGTACCCTACCCTAAATTTCTCTAAATTGTTAAACCCAAATTTTGCTGTTAATTTCCATTTGTTTTTCATAAGTAAAGTTTTAGAAAGTTTCTCAAAAATCAATCATCTTTTTATTTCTTTCAAGAAATCATTTCACGGTTTGGTAATTTTCCTTGTTATTGTTTGGCAATTTTGATCCCTGTGGAGATGATCCCGACTTACCGGGTTATTACTTGAGCGACAAGGCTTGCACTTGAGCCTAGATAAATACGCACTTTTGAGACAAATATTAAGTCGTGTCAACCAACACCCTTAAAATCACTACTTCCTTCATCCTCATTTTGATCACTAGAGGATCGTCGTGAGGATAAAGAACACCTGCTAGGTTGTTTTTTGAAAAACCAATGACCAGCTTCTCTTTGTTTACCTTCCTCGGATGATCGTCCTCGGCCAGATTTATTCGCTAAATATATGAACAAGCTTGAGCCTCTCCAAGGTAGGCCTTTCTTTCTGCAGTAAGGTCTCCTCCTCCTGCATCTCCTCCTGTAATGACATTACAATCAAATGACCCAAAACGTATAGAAAATACCTCTCGTTCTGGCTGTCTTTGTTTCTTGGGAAGGTCGGGGTCATCATCTGGATCATCTTCATGGTTTCTCTTCTTTTTCTCTTCTGCTCGACGAGGAGATCTAGACCTCTCTCTAGATCGGTCTTTATTTTTTATTTCACCTCCCCTATCAACATATTTTGCTAGCTTTCCTCTTCGGATGAGTGTTTCAATCTCGTTCTGAAGAGCTATGCAATTTTTGGTCATGTGACCATGATCTTTATGAAACTCGCAATATTTATCCTTACTCCTCGAATCAGGGTCTCACCTCAGTTTCTTTGGCCATTTTACCTCCTCGTTGTTCTTGATTTCTTTCAAGACATGATGAATACCCATTTTCAAAGGAGTATAATTGTCGTATATCTTCAGGATTTCCTATGATGATTTATTATTTCTGGAACGTTTGTCACCGCCATTGCCCTTATGCTCTTTATTTTTAGACTTGTCGACGTCCACCTTGGTGTCTTTATCCATATTCTTCTTTGCAGCCATAGTTTCCTCGGCATTCATGATTTTGGTCGCTTTTGCCATCAACTCTGACATAGTTTTAGGTGGATCTTTCTCCAAGGTGTAATACAATTTATTAGGCAACAACCCACTCATCAATGCGGTGATTGCTATCTTTTCTTCGTAATCTATGACTTCCAGCTTCTCGTTATTGAAACGAGTTATGTAATCTCTAGTACTCTCACCATATTTTTGTCTAACGCTTAACAAGTGTGCTACTCGCTTTACTGGCTTTGCTCCAAAACAGAAATTGCCAATAAACAACTCGGCCAACTGAAAGAAAGTTGAAATCTTACCCCTAGGAAGATTGTTGAACCATATCTGGGCAGCTCCAGTAAGAGTTCCTGAGAACGCTCTGCATCTCATCTCGTCGGGGACGACATAGATGTCGGCAGCAGCTTGATATTGCTCTATGTGAAGAACAGGATCTGTCTTTCCATCATATTTGGGGGTCACTACAGGTGCTTTGAACTTTGACGGTGTAGGAAAATTCACAATGGCCTGTACAAAAGGTGTTCCTCGAATAAAATTTCATTGTAGGGGATTCTTTGCTTTGGCCATTTCTCCCAATTTATCCTCCAACCGTTGGAGAGATCCTTTCCACGCTTCATTTCCTTCCTCGGGCCTATTGGTTCGAGCAATTGATCGTTCTGAGGTATCTTCTTGAGATCTATCTTGACGAGCAGCTGGTTGTGATTGTGCTGATCCTTCTCTTAGATCTGATGGTTGTCGAAAACTCCTCGACATGGTCTTAGGTGGACTCCTATTCCTCCTAGGGCCTAATCGACTGAAAGGAGACACCCTACTCAGTCTTTCTAAAGCACTGGGTCTTTCTGGAGAGAGGGTGATATGTTGATCAGTATCTGTAGCCCTAATTGACGAAGTTCGCCTAGGTTGATAAGAAAAATCATCAGACTCCTCATTACGACGTGACTCAGTATGCCTGGATCGTGAAGAAAGTAAATAAGTTTGCCTCTGACCACTTTGCTGTCCTGAACATGCAGGTGCACCACCATGAAGGGTTTGTATGAGTTGCCTCATTGTTTCTTGCATGGCGGTTTGTCCTTGAGCCAGATTCGTCGTAATCCCGGCTAGTTCTGGAGGTGCAGAGGGATTCGGAGGATTTCCAGTATTTCCAGCATTTCGATTGCTAGATTCTAGATTATCCGCCATTGATGATGAACGATTTTTGGTGAAAAACGATAGCAACAATCTTTCCCACAGACGGCGCCAATCTGTTGATGTAAAAAATTAGATCGCTCTAATTATTCAATCACAGATAAATAAAATAAGACAAAGACTTTTAAAGTGGTTCAGCCTTATATGAATGGCCTGCGTCTACTGTTATGTTATTGTTGAGTGTTTGAGAATTCTCGAGTATATGTTCTCTCAAGAAATTCCCCGTCCCTTTGAATGAGGGTGATACAAGGTATTTATAGCCCTTAGGCTGTACATGAAAGGGTTGATACATTAAATGACATACATATGAAATGGTAATACATTTAATGCAGCGTGTGCATCAAGATGATAAACATTCAATGAATAGTTGAACTGTTGATTATCTGACAATTAATGCTATGGCCGACATGCAGCTCGGACCGCCTTAGTTACTCGTTGCTCAGGAGTTCCTCGGAGCGCTTGAGTACCTCGGAGTGCTGAAGTTCCCCGGTGTATTCTCGTTGCTCGGAGAGAACATGAGTTGGTCGGGGAAATGAACTTCCTCGTTGCTATTGTGCCAAGTAGATTGACACGTGTCTTCATATTATTCGTCCATATTAGCATATTAATTTTGGTATCAACACTACCTTCACATATTTTTCAATGATTCTTCTTAGCGTGAAACAGCTCTCCGTTGGATGTTGGATCTTTCGATGAATTTGGGAATATTTAGGATTCGCCCTGTTTGCAGCGTCTGCTTCCCCAAAGGGGATGCCCTTCGGTTCATACACCGTTCCTTCTGGAACCATGGCACCTAAATAGTATAGACTTAAGTAAGTCAAAGATATAGGGTGCTTCAATCTCCCCCTTTGGAAATATGAGACAAAATCACCTTTGAGTCAACGAGGATTCGTAGGGATACAAAACGAAATAAGAAAAACCTATTCTTATACAAAGTTTTATATCTACCCAATATCCTAGAAAATAAAAGTATATAGCTCAACTAATTACAAACCAATACCCTAAAAAAATCTGATGTAAAAACGGTATTGATTCCTGTAGATAAATAGTAAGATCAAGCTTTTTATAGATGTACACAAATACACAAAAAAGGTATTCAAATAGGACTCAAGTTTTCTCCCCCATTTTGTCTGAAATTGACAAAAAGTAAAGAAAAATAGTCATAAATCATATAACATCATTCTGCAAAATCATTTCAATTGACTTGCGTAAAGATTCAAAATGAGCATTATCTAATAGTTTAGTTAACAGATCATCTAATTGTAATTCGGTAGGCAAATAGTTAATTTCTAACTCCTTGGATTCAACTAACTCGCGTATGAAATGATATTTGATTTTAATATGTTTAGTACGAGAGTGCTGAACAGGATTTCTAGAAATATTAATCGCGCTTTGATTATCATAATATAGATGTAACTTGTCTTCAGTGATGACATAATCTTTTAGCATTTGTTTCAACCAAAGTAATTGGGAGCACCAGCTTCCTGCTGCAATATATTCGGATTCAACAATAGACAAGGAAGTGCAGTTTTGTTTCTTACTACTCCATCTAACCAAGTTGTTACCAATGTAGTAACACGCTCCTGAAGTACTCTTACTATCATCGATACAACCATCACAATCAGCATCGATGTAACCTACTATAGTACTAGAGATATCTTTAGTGTACCAAAGTCCTAAGTTTAGAGTGCCTTTGATGTATTTGATAATTCCTTTAACACACAAAAGGTTACTTTCTTTAAGATTATTTTGATATCATGCACACATGCAGACAGAGTACATGATGTCAGGACGGGAGGTAGTAAGATAAAGTAAGCTTCCTATCATACTACGATACAAGGTGGTATCAATATATTTGCCATTCCCATCTTTAGAAAGTTTGATAGTGGTACTCATAGGAGTCCTAGCATCATTAGCTGTTTCTAGGACAAACTTCTTAACAATCTATGAAGCATATTTTGATTACGATAGAAATAATCCTTCTGAATCCATTTAATTTTGAGTCCTAAGAAGAATTGTAACTCCCCGATAAGTGACATCTGAAATTCTTTATGCATAATGTGAGAGAAGGTCTTAACTTCTAAAGGGGAGGTGGAACCAAAAATGATATCGTCAACATAAACTTGAGCAATAGTAATATTGTTATCAAAATATTTGACAAATAAGGTTTAGTCATTTCCTCCTCTCCTAAATCCATTATCTAAAAGAAAGGTGGATAGACACTCATACCAAGCCCTAGAAGCTTGTTTTAACCCATAGAGAGCTTTTTTAAGACGATAAACATAATTTGGGTGATGAGGGTCAATAAACCCTTTGGGTTGTTCTACATAGGTCTCCTCAGATAAAATTTCGTTAATGAAGGTTGACTTAACATCCATTTGATATAGAGTGAAATGCAAATGATATGCTATGACAAAAAGTAAGCTAACAGATTTGAGGCCAATGACATGAGCAAAGGTTTCCTCAAAATTTATTCCTTCAATCTAAGAGTATCCCTGGGAAACTAATCTAGATTTATTCCAAATAATCATCCCAGATTCGTGAGTCTTATTTTAAAAAATCTAACGTGTGACAATAACCCTTTTATTTTCAGGCCTGGGTACAAGATACGAAACATCATGAATGACAAATTGAAGAAGTTCCTCCTGCATAGCACTTATCCACAAGGTGTCATTCAAGGCTTCAATTACAGTTTTGGGCTCAATAAGTGACACAAAACATGCAAAAAGAGCAATGTTACGAAGTTGAGATCTTGTACGAACAGGCTCAGTAGGATTACCAACTATACTATATAAAGGATGATCTTTGGAAACCCAATTATATACATCAAGGGTCTTAATTGGTAAAGATTCAACTATTTCTGGAGAGTCATAATTTAAAATATTTTCGGACTCATCCACAATAATTGATTCTTTTGTCTTACTTTCTACATTAGTGCCACTTGCAACCATATTAATGGATTCCATCATGGTTTTGGTACGAAGATCGTAGACACGATAGGCTCTACTGTTTGGAGAATATCCTTAAAAGATGGCTTTACCACACCTGGTTTCGAATTTAGACATGTGTTATGTGTCCTTATAGACATAATAGGTACTATCAAAGGTTTTAAAGTATTTTAGGTTAGTTTTCTTTCCATACCAGAGCTCATAGGATGTTTGTTTGGAATTCTTCCTTAAGTAGACGCGATTGATTATATAACAGGCAATACAAATGGATTCTACCTAAAAATAGTTTGGTATTTTTTTTGCATGAATCATCACACGGGCCATTTCTTGAAGTGTGAGATTTTTTTTCTCAGTAATCCCATTTTGTTGAGGTGTCTTAGGGTCACTAAACTCATCTTTGTAACCGTTATAGTCACAATATTCTATGATACCTGAATCTACGAATTCTCCTCCTCTATCACTACGAATTCTATCTACTTTGGTGTCCTTTTCGTTTTCTATACGAACTAAGATTTTTAAAAACTTTTGAAAGGTTTATGATTTATGTTTTAAGAAGGCAACCCGGGTAAATCGAGTGAAATCATCAACTATAACAAGGATGTAATTGTTTCCACAAAGACTAATAGTACAAGAAGGAGGATTAGGTCTACATGGATGAGTTCTAGAGGTTTAGTGGATAGAACTTCTTTAACTTTCTTATGGGAAGCCTTGAAAATTTTTCCTTCTTGACATGGACCACAAAAGATGTTTGAAATTAGTTTGATCTTGGGAAGACCTCTAACTATCTATTGGGAGCATAATTTTCCAAGGTTATCATAGTTAATGTGACCTAACCTATTATGCCCTATCTCATTGTCATCCATTCTGGAAATGTTACAGACCTCTATACTTGGATTGATTGTGTAATAGTTATCTAGAGTACAAAGTCGTGTAATAATGCAGTCACCTTTTTCTTTTAAAATTTTACAATTGTTCTTTGAAAAATGACATTATGGTTGGAGTCATAAAACTGTGATACACTTAGTAAATTAGCTTTAAGTCTGTTTACCAAGAGAACATTCTTAAGAATGGGTAATCCATCTTCATGGAGTGTTCCTTTACCATTGATCTGGGCTGATACACCATCTCCAAACAATACTTTTCCTCCAAAGAAGTTGGTTTTGTTTGAAAGTTTGAAACCATCCTTAGTCATATGTTTGGAACATCCCGAGTCTAAATACCATCCAGTTGTAGTATGTTCACCTCTAAAAGCACTGATCACTATATTGCATTTTAACTGGGGTAATAGATCATCTTTTCTAACCCAAATTGCTCTAGTTTTCAATTTGCACTTATTAGATCGTATTTGATAAAACTTGTGAGCTTCTGTCTTTTCTTTAAAAGATTTTTGTGCAATTTTATTGGTGTTATAAACAGTTGGCGTAATAGTCTAGACTAGAATCTAGGATTCCTTCTTGTAGATTGTTTTTTAGTATTAGTCCTTTTCCTTCTATTACGATAGTTAGAGTTCTTGTCTGGCTATCTAGGAAGGATATAGTTGTTTCTACTTCTCTTAGAATAGTTGAAGTTATGGTAATGGGAGAAATATACACTGGATTACATAGACGTTTGGAATAGCAACCATCAAGGGAATCTCCATAGACATCATAATAGGAGAAGTAAATATGGCATGTTGAACTCATAACCTTGGGAAAGTTATTATTCAAAGGTTTGTTTAGGTTTTGAGCTATAGTCTTATTCTTAGGTGGCACGGGATGAAACGTTGAATCTTCTTGTCGAATAGGAGGGAATGCATATTTGGTCTTTTGTTCAACATTATGCTTAGAGTTGCTTGATTCACCAACGTCTAACTTTAGTTGTTTTTTATCAAAATCATTTTTTAAACATTGAAAATTTGGACAAGTTTCAATAGGTCTTTTGCCACCAGAAACAAACTTTATGATTTCAAAGTTTTTAGTTTCTGTCTTAGAGTTGGGACAAAAACCTATTCCAGTTCTATCATCAGAATTAGTTTTGCTTTCAGCTACATAATCTTCAAAACACATAGAATTATTTTCAAATTTCACAAATAATTTGAAGACCGTGGATGTCTTTTCTTTTGTTCGTTCTAATTCTAACAATGTTCCTTTGTATTTCTTTTCTAGAATTTCATTAGAGTTTGACAACTCTTTCAGTTTTTGTTCAAAGTTTTTGGTTTGATTATCATGAGTTAGACATTAAGTAGTATACTCTTCAACATTTTGTTTAACCATCAGACTTAAGGTTTCTATCTTTTGGTTAAGACCCTTGATAGTTTTTTCAAGCCTAGTGCTTTTCTTGATAATTTTTGTGTACAGTATGTGAATGTCAGGAAGGTTGTCATTTTCGGAGTCATTAAGTGTGCAGTGTCCCTAGCGGTCCATTTTTAGAATTCACACACCCATTGACATCAACAATAGAGCGTTCCCTTTGACTCACACACACGACATTTGAAGCATTATCAACATTCTTAAGTAATAAGGCAGATAAACCAGTAGGCACAATATCAGTCATGGTATGATCAGATTCCTTATCATCATTATAGATTATCTTAGCAAAGAATGACATACAAGGGTCAAAAGTGTTATATGACTCAGGTTCATCATTTTAGAGTTACTTAAGTCATCCCAAGTCTTGCTTAAATGAGCCCTATTATGTTTGTGGATTTTATCTTAGTTAACTCTACAGTCACTAGCCATGTGTCCTAACTTTCCAAATCTATAGCATTCAACATTTTTAAGGTCTTTATCAGGTCTTTTGTGATTGTTAGACTTGTATTTGTCTTGTCTTCTCTCATGAGTCTTGTTGTTAGATTGATTTGGATAACTAGGTTTGCCTTATCTTTTGCCTATTTTATTTTGAAAGTTCACAATTTTCTTAAACTGTTTAGACATTAAGGCAATCTAATTATAAAAAGTATCTAAATTACGATGCTCATCAGAGTCTAAGACAATGTTAGGTATGTTAAATTCAGGTGTGGTCAACTTAGATGAAAAAATAATGTTGGAGGTAGACTATCTCTTTTGGGACTGGGTTAATTGTTTCTTAAATTCTAATTCCATTTCCACAATTCTCAATTTTCTACTAAGGAGTTCAGTTGTAAGATTTTGATCATCCATCTCCTAAATTGCATATCTCTTATTATAAAATTTTGGTGGAAGTGATCGTAGTATTTTAGACACAATTTCCTTTCTATCACAAACAATCCCATTAGCATGCAATTTGGTCACATTGTCTGTCAGTCTAATATAGAAGTCATCAAATGACTCAGTCTCAGTCATGATCAAGGAGTTATACTTCTGGATTAACATTTGAGTTTAGCAGCTTTAACTCTAGTATCACCCTCATGAGCAGTCACTAGGGTGTCCCATGCTTCTTTATAGGTAGAGCATAATGATATACTCTTGAATTCGTGTTCATTGATAAACATGAATATGGCATTTTTGCCTTTATTGTTATTAAGTGAAACATGTTTCTCTTCTTTAGTGAATTCAATGAGTAACTTTCTAATCTTCATAGTATTACCTTCAGTGGCTGGTTTAGTAGGAAAGGTGCAACCATTTTCAATAACTTCCCAGACATGATCGCCCAAAGTCCCTTGGATGAATGCCACCATCCTTACCTTCCTGTAAGGAAAGTTGGTTCCATCAAAGAGAGGGGGCCTGGACAGGTTACCTAGTCTCTTAAATTTCTCTTCCATAATTTGTTTTGATAAAGCAATTTCAGAAAATCAAGATCTAAAGAATTTTTGAGAAACTAAAGCTCTGAGACCAATTGAAAAAGTGCCACTGAAGTTGTTTAATACAAGATTAAACTATCTAAATGGCTTCGAACAGTTTGTTGAAGAAACTCTTTTCTTAAAACAAATTTTAAACACAAGATGTGTAAAACAGTATCAACGAGTAATTTTAGTTTTAGGTTTACTAGTTTTGAAAAAAAAAACTTTAAACAAAATAAACCAACACAGCCTTAAGAAAGGAATGAGAGGAAGAAGAAGTGTACACAAGTAATTTTAACGTGGTAAAATCCCACCTAATTGGGGAAACATCCACAATGACCTCTACCACAAAAGTAAAAAGTCAACTAAAAATGAGTAACAAATTATAAGCTATATAACAATCAAGACACACAATCAAACCTAAACTAAGTTAAAAAATGTACCAACTTCTCTCGCATTTTCTTACTTCTCCTAAGGTTTTGATGTTGCTGATGTTCTCCCAGCTTCGTAACTTTACTCCTTTTAGCTTTACGTCGACTCTAAAAGTCCAATATCTCAACAAGAACACTTTTCCAGTGTAGTAGTGTAAAGCTGTATGTGGTATAGTGCTCTAAACTCATGCATGCAACTCACACACACTTAATTACAAAAAATATAAGTATCAAATTACATATAAATCTCTCAAGATGCAAGGGTTTCTGTAACACCCCGCCTAATTAAATATCGGGTGATGAGTCCTTTATTAAATTAAAAATCAAGGTGAATGGTGTGATTCATTCTTAGCATCACGGCCGAAAACAATTTTTCCATTTTAATCACCCTAAATAATTAAGCTAAGTGTCAAAACAATTTTTAGCCTTACTTTATTTATTAAATCGCATTATAAAAACCTTTTTAAATATAAACCAGATTATGAATATCACAAACGATAAAGATGAAAATCATCCAAAAAAGAAAGTAAACAATTTTACTCAAATCCAAATAAATAACCACAACTACTGAAAATGTAATAAATAAAATAATCCCAAGTGCAAACAGAATACTGAAATAACGGAAGCGTAAGAAATCCCTATCAAGTCTAAACAAGAGTCTGGAGATGGGAGACACATGACCTAACTAAATGAATTGAATAGAAATTTGAGGAGTAAAAGAATATGCGTCTACTACAAAGACCTGCAACTCCCACATAAGCTGCAACACGTCCAGTCCAATGATCCTACGTTCGACGCCCCTGTGGCTAGGCACTTGTAATATATAAATATATAAAAGAGAGATAAAATGACAGGAAACAGGTCAGAGCCCGAGTGAAAAACAATTTAAGAAAATGGTTTAACAAGTATTTAAAATGCTTACTAGCTAATATGACAACCATGTTAGTACGCGACACTCTCTTGAGAATTCTCACTTCTCATCTAGTGTGCACGCCAACCGTACTACTAAAATGCCAAATAAGTCTATCTAATTCATCTCCTATAAATTCTATTTCGAGAACTTACAAGCCTGTGATTTTAGTTTAGAGATCAGTCACTTAATGATTACTTACGTCGATGATGTATTTCTCAATACTATTGCAAAGTTCCCGAACCCTCACTACAATTTTGGAGCATCTATTCAATATTTATCTACTTATATTCACAGTAGAAGAATTCCATATATACGTATATATATTGATCACTCATGTAATATATACACTATCGGCACCCCACATAAAATCTATGGTGCTGGCATACTCTGATATCATGTCTCCATATCTCTCATACCAAGGGACATACTAGTTCGGAATCAGTCTCGAACTGTATTAAAATAAAACACACAAAATGGAAGCGAAACATAGTTTTAAGTCACTAAGAGGTCAGCACATACCCTCACATCTCTTAGGACCGTCTGACTATCATTCTCAGATAACCTATACCAAGGAATCCTATGTTTTAGGGTACGAGTCAATATCCCCCATAAAGGTCCCATCGAGATAAGACTGTCCCGACGCGGTTACCTCCGTGATAGTAAGTAGCGCAGGTATGATTATACACACACACACACACACACACGCAAACACACAATCACTCGATTATATATATATATACATTCACATCTTTCAATTAGGTTCGCTTGCGAACCATAATAATAGTTTAACCGTACGAAGTACAAATTACCCAATTCTTACATATAATGAACTCATATCTTTTCATTCTCAATTATAATCATTTCATAATTACTTCTCATCCCTAGAAGCGTTCTCTCTTCTTAAAGGTAAAATTCAATAGGTACACCCTCACTAACATACTGGTCTAAGTCCTTCATAAATCTCTCAATTCCTTAGTTAATGTACGCAAGGTTTTTAATATGCCATACCCTCGTTATCCTACCGTTTTATCCCATATAAAATTATATTCAACGGAACCTAATTAGACCCTACTGGTCCTCTTCATGACCCATTATGCTCTTTAAATGAAGTTTAAGGACTCCTATGCATTTAATCCGAATTAAATAAAAAGAGGAAAAATATTCAATTTCCAGGAGGGGTCGATCGATCGAGCAGTTCTTGCCCAGAATCTGCTAATCCAACCTACGGGTTTCATCCATAAAATTTCTCCAAAACACCATTAATGATTACCAGTCTCCCAAACAATTAAACCACTGATTATATACACTTATCTACATGATTTACTACGTAAAGCATGTACGAATTGATCAAAGACATCGAATTAAAAAGGCCAATTCAGTAAAATTATCACGAATCCTAGTTTTTTAATAGATTTCCAAAATCCTCATTCTTCTTCCATATTTCTTCCTATTAAACCAATAAAATTCATGGGTAATCCTCTACATGTGACAAGACTTTCATATTTCATGAATTACTCCTAAAACATGTGATTTAAATCTTCTAAATTATATAATTCTTCCATAAAAACATGTATTGTCAATCCTATTCTAACATGGGTGAAATATCAACTAGGAAATAGCAAGAGAGATACTTTCCTTAAGATCGTAGGTCTGATTCCACGAAGTTTACAGGTATAGACTTAATCCCCTCATTCCTATCTGCATTTTGGTGGTGGTGGTAGTGCAATCCGATTAGTTCTTGGCCTTGAATTTTTTTGGAAAGCTTTTTCTTTTCTTCCTCTCACTGTCATTCTAAACTTTTGAGAATGTTAACCCTAGAAGACTCTCCTAACATCTGATATTAATTCCCAATTTTCTCCATTTAACTAAGGCCGAATTTGAAAATGACTAAATGGGCCTCCCGGGGTGCCGATTAGGCCTAAAAACGCCCAGAGACCCAAACTAAACCCCCGGGTACACTTTTCTGACTATCTCGACCCTTCTGGACACGTTGACGTTATCAAAATGACAATAAAAGAGACTTATAATTTGTTCACTTTTTATTATAATACTTTAGTCCCGACATGACACAGGCGCGTCCCGACTTAATTTCCATAATTGTCATATTATTCACTCGTGACAATTTTTATAAACACAATTCTATACATTACTTTACTCAATAAGTAATATTCAAAAAATTTACAATAATTAGTAACTCTCGTCACACTAGTAAATATTTAAATTAAACTCCAGATTGATATTAAATTAATTTATCTCAATTAAATTTAATAAAGCCCCAATTTAAAAGCCATAAAAATACGGGGTATTACATACTTTCCCCTTAATAACGAAATTTTGTCCCGAAATTCGAAAAATAAGGTATACGAGGTAAAAACAGGTATCCTCCAGTACTAAAACCAACTCCAAAATTAGGCTCGATCACTATAGCCTTGCTTCACAGCAAGCTTGTTTAACACTCTTGATACTTATCCTTCATAGTGTCACACTGCGATAATTACACCTCAAATTGCACTCCTGCCAAATGACATTCGAATAAGATGAGCCTATACATCATTTGCCATCTTATCTCAATATTATTGGAAGGCCGCACATCACAATGTGCCAACTTCCCGTATTCATTTAAAGACAAAGATCCCATCATGGGAGAAACCATACGAACATCTTACTACTCTTGTCCATTTTCAAATCTCGATTCCCGACGATGTACTCTAACGATAGTCAAAAGCCACATAAGACCATTTGTGGTTATTCCACTCTATTCATCGGACTCTAACTCTCGACCAATCCAAAATTCTGGTTATCCTCTCACCCCTAAACAACCAGAGGGAGAATGGTTAAGGTTCTTCCATACCAAAACCTCAAGAAGCACTTTGTTTCCAGCAATTAGGTACGGGTGTTTACACAACTATACTTGAAAACCTCTTCTCTATTTGTATCTACTTCCTATGATACAAGATTCGCAAAACAAAATTATTTCTTTTCATAGATGGACCTCTGTCCGGCCCTCCCGTGATGGGTTCAGAACAATGTTCACATTCTATCTTGAACATCTGTTGAAGGAAATTGTGGTCATACTGTACCTAAGATCCTTCCATTGACATATCATTTCACTTCTAAATGTGGTGGTTGACTTCCACCATTATAACTTTGTTCCGACGAGCCAAGAAAATTTTTACCCTAAATTTTCACTTTCAGTTAGCCACACTCCGCCATACGTCCAAACCCTTGAATATTTTACCTCCGTTGGCTAACACGCACAATCTTTTCATTTCTAGAATTTCCATCGAGGGTTCCCTTCAATGTTTTGTCTGTCCCTCTCCCAATCCAATCTCGTCAGGTGAGTTTAATTTTTCACCATTTTCTACTATATCGGTACTTGAAAATCATATGTTATGCCCTAGCCGCCTTTATCATCCTGGTTTCCCATGCCATAATATGGGTGACCTCAACTATGGTCATCACTCTTGAAGATACCCTATAACCTCAACTGAGTTCTGCCTCTTGTTGTTCGTCCAACAGCCCTCGCCTACCATACTTATCTGTTCAGCACACAAATACACCCGAATGCAAATAAGAGTCACTTATATATACGTTATAGTAGGATAACGGAATATCACCAAAGAAATCAACAGTCCTAAACGTATGGATCTATATCAAAGAAAACTACGCTGAAAGCATAATAAGTCGCATAGATCCTAAAGGACACTAGAACCTGATGCTCTGATACCACTTGTAACACCCTGCCTAATTAAATACTGGGTGATGAGTCCTTTATTAAATTAAAAATCAAGGTGAACGATGTGGTTCATTCTTAGCATCACTGTCGAAAATAATTTTTCCATTTTAATCACCCAAAATAATTAAGCTAAGTCTCAAAATAATTTTTAGCCTTACTTTATTTATTAAATCGCATTATAAAAACCTTTTAAGTATAAACTAGATTATGAATTTCAGAAATGATAAAGATGACAATCATCCAAAAGAGCATGCCAGCAATTTTACTAAAATCCAAATAAATAACCACAACTACTGACAATGTAATAAATAAAATAATCCCAAGTGCAAACAGAATACTAAAATAACGAAAGCGTAAGAAATACCTATCAAGTCTAAAAAAGAGTCTGGAGATGGGATACACATGCCCCAACTAAATGAACTAAATAGAAATCTTAGGAGCAAAAAAAGAAGCATCTACTGCAAAGACCTGCAACTCCCACACAAGCTGCATCAGGTCTAGTACAATGATCCTACATCTGACGCCCTTGTGGTTGGGTACCTTTAATATATAAATATATACAAGAGAAATAAAATGACAGGAAATAGGTCAGAGTTGGAGTGTAAAACAATTTTCAAAAAAATGGTTTGCAAGTATTTAAAACGCTTACTAGCTAATATGACAACCATGTTAGTACGCGACACTCTCTTGAGAATTATCACCTCTCATCTAGTGTGCATATATATTGATCACTCAAATAATATATACATTATCGGCACCCCGCATAAAATCTATGGTGCTGGCATACGCTGGTATCAAGTCCTCGTATCTCTCGTACCAAGGAAAATACTAGTTCGGAATCACTCTCGAACTGTATTAACATAAAACACACAAAATGAAGAGAAGCATAGTTTCAAGACACTAAGAGGTCAACACATACCCTCACATATATTAGGGTCGTCTGACTATCATTCTCAGATATCATGTACCAAGGAATCCTATGTTCTAGGGTACGAGTCAATATCCCCCTAAAAGGTCCCATCGAGATAAGACTGTCATGGCGAGGCAACCTCCGTTATAGGAAGTAGCGCAGGTATGATTATACACACACACACACACACACACACACACACATATATATATATATATATATATATATATATATATATATATATATATATATATATATATATATATATATACACACACACACACAATCACTCGGTTATATATATAAACATTCACATCTTTCAATTAGGTTCGCTCGCGACCTATAACAATAGTTTAACTATACGTAGTACAAATTATCCAATTCTTATGTATAATGAACTCATCTCTTTTCATTCTCAATTATAATCATTTCATAATTACTTCTCATCCTTAGAAACGTTCTCTCTTCTTAAAGGTAAAATTCAGTAGGTACACCCTCACTAACATACTGGTCTAAGTCCTTCATAAATCTCTCACTAACATACTGCCAGTTAGGCCTAAAAACACCCTGAGACCCAAATGAAACCCCCGGGTACACTTTTTTGACTATCTCGACCCTTCCGGACACGTTGGCGTGCTCGAAATGACCATACATGTTACTTATAATTTAATTACTTTTTATTATAATAATTTAGTCCTGACACGACACAGGCGCGTCCCGACTTAATTTCCATAACTGTCATATTATTCACTCGTGATAATTTTTATAAATACAATTCTATACATTAATTTACTCAATAAGTAATATTCAACAAATTTACAGTAATTACTAACTCTCGTCACGCTAGTAAATATTTAAATTAAACTCCAAATTAATATAAAATTAATTTATCTCAATTAAATTTTATAAATCCCCAATTTAAAAGCGAAAAAAATACGGGGTATTACAGTTTATAAAATCAACTTAGTCAAATAAATCAAATTTTGGATCTTTCAAATAGCCACAGATCAAGAGGGAATCTTGCTATACAAACTAGCTAAGATCCTATACACTTTCTTTATTCGAAAACATTTACTTATTTTACAAAACGTGAAATAATTTTGAAAGTGAAATCCCCAATCAAGTTCCCAAACTAGATCTAAGTCTGAAAGTTTGAGTAAGTTGAAATCAGAAAGGGTTTTCTTGGTTTAGGGTTTGAAAACAACCAACAAAAATTAGATTTCTCGAAACAAGAAATCAGATCTAGCAAATACTAAGTGATCTATATCACAGAAATCAAATCTCAAATTTCTATGCAAAGAAATAGAGACTTAATCAACGCGATTAAGTTGGTAAAGAGATATAAGATAGTAGAGGAAGAAAATTCACAAATCTCGAACTAAAAACACTCAGAAAAAAGATTTTTAGGTTTGGATTTGGTTGAAGTTTGAGTTGGGGTTTGTAAAAAACTCTTCGAACTCTCTCTCTTTCTTTCTCTGTTCTCTTTATTTTATCTCAGACGTTAAAATGACAAAAGTTGCAAAATAAGAGACAAAGTCTCCTTATATACTGAGAGAAGAAGGATCTGGAACATCGAGGGAAAATGAACAAACAAGATTAATTCAAAGTTAATCTAATGGCCACCAAGTCACCGCTTTTAAAAACTTTTGATTGGTTCAAAATTAAACGTGGGGATTAAGTGAAAACACATGCAGTTAGTTCATTAGAATAGATCCAATATTCCACAATGAAGCTTAAGTATGTGAGAGGGAGAAAACAAATATATGGCTTTTGTATAAGCAACACGTGTAAGGTTGAGATGCAGTGAAAAATGCGTGTTTCTGAATTGTTAAAAATACAAATTGTACCCACAATATTCTCAAGCGCTTTCGATTTCTACCAAACCATATTTTATGCTTTAAAAACAAATTATAATCCCGCCCCAAATGTTTTTAAGCCATAATTTTTAATTTCTAAAAATCATTTTAAAATATTAAAAATTATTTAAAACCCCCCAAAAAATAGTAGAAAATTAATTTTAAAGGATTTAACTCACATACAACCGAATATAGCATGATATAATGTATGTATGCAATGTTAGTGTGTGGTATTGGTGATCTAACTTGAAGAACTTATAAAGGCATTATGTAGAGTCTGATATTCTTTGGTAACTAGGGATGGGACTCAAATTTTGTCACATTTTCCAAACTAGATGAGCACCTACATAGTATAGACTTAAGTAAGTCAAAGATATAGTTCAAAACCATTCTCTTATCCTTCTATTAGTCCTCTCATTTCCCACCTCTTATTTACCATTGATACTATCATCTTTCTTAATGGTAGTAAAAATAGCCTCAACCCTTCAAATTCCTGGAGAAATGTTGAAATAGCTCTGGTCAGTTGACTAACAAGAAGAAAAGTACCTTCATAATAAATCCCTCCTTGCCTATTCAAAGAATAAATACCATCACATCTTTTCTAGGACTCCTGTTCAAAAACCTTCCATTCAAGTACTTGGGTTGTCCTTTATTTAAAGGAAGAAGTGGAATTAAATATTTTTTTGTTCTTCCGGATCAAATTAGCGGAAAGTTTAAGGGTTGGAAAATTAGATTTTTTTTCCACTGTAGGCATGTTAACTCTAATCAAACATGTCCTTGCTTAAATATTAATTTGCATCTTAGCTTTTTTGAAAAATCTTAAAGAAATCATTCAATGGATACATAAAATCTTCAACAAGTTCTTTTGGGTGTCAAATGATCATGGATGGAACAAATATGCCTTGATAAAATGGCATAGAGTTTACAGACCTATTTGTGAAGGTGGTCTTAGGATCAGGGACATGGAGGGTGTGGTGACAATTATTATTCGACACAAATAGATAAGAAAAGCACAATCACCAAGAACAATAAGGAATATAAAATGCCAATCACACAACAAAAGATGTACGTGGTTCAGCAAAGATGCCTACGTCCACGGTGGTGCAGTCAGTATTATTTCTATATACTCCAGAGAGTGATTACAGAGAATACCGTGTGTCCTTTGACCCGAACCTAGGGTTTATTATATACATGTTCATTTCAGGGAGTGGGGGTGTCGGACTCCCCCACGTTTTCCATCTTCTCCTAGAACCCCCTTAATGGGATAATGGGAGGAGACTAAATCATACTCGGTTAAGATATGGGGGGTTTGGACTTTGGGCCGCTATAATTGGGCTACTCGTCCAACCCTATCATTCAATTTTCGAGTACCCACAATTACCCCTAATTTTGTTGGGCCATACTTTGGGGTCAATAAATTTAAATGATTTGTCATAATGGCTTATTTGTACACCGTGACACTCTTCCCAAGGTTAGAGGATGTTTAGGCGGTACTTGGTTCGTGGTCTGTGCATTATGATTAGTAGCACTCAAAAGCTATCATGAGTAGCCATTTCTCGACCATCGTTTCAACCTTCTCAGTACTTTCCCATTTTCTGTGAGCTCTAGTGATTCACGTTTTCTTCTCCCGGCCTCTATTCTCATTGACTTTGATCTCCTTTGTCATTTGGGTCCGTGATTCTTCATCGTTCGAGTCGAACTTTCATCTTGTAAGTTTCCTGTGCCTTCTCTCTTTTTTTTCTCTTTGAATTTGTAGTTTTTTTAAGGTTTCCTAATGGAAAAGATTGGTAATAGGTCGGTGTTTGAGTTTAGGAAGTTTTATAATATCCCAGAATGGGTAGAGATTGAGTGTGTCCCTCCCGCTAGAAATGTTAGAGAGATAGAGGGTGCCCATTGGATCCATGTCTTGATGCTTTCCCAGGGGGACTTACCTTTCTCCCAACAACCTATTCTTGCATTTCTTTGGTTATTTCAGCATTGTTCCTGCAAAGTGTTCGCCCAATGTGTGGAAGATAATCAATGGTGTCCATAGAATAAATTAGTTATATGGTACCAAGTTAGGGCTCGCCGAGGTCTATTTTTTCTATTCTTTTTCTCGAACTAGTTCTTGTGTTCTCTATCTCAAAGCCAGGAGTCCTAACAGGGTATTGGTAGTAAACCTACATGATTCCCATAAGTACTATTGGCAGGAGGTATTTCTTACTAGAAATTGGCAGTTTTCTCCCCAGTTTGAGAGGTCCAGGTCTGATAGGCTCTCTTCTCCCTTTTATGGGGAAAAATACATAGGTAGACTTTGCTCTATTCCTTCAATTTTCTTACTGATTGATGATCTTTCTGACTTTTTCTATTTTTTCTTCAGTGAGGCCAAAGAACTTGGAACCTGCTCTCAGCGAGGTTCGTCTTTCTGAGTTGATCAAGGCCTGGAATATCAAGGAGCCTTTAGCCGACAGGGAGCATCCTCGGTCTGCTACTTTCTTGCTCGAGTACGAAAATGTCAGTTCCAGCTTTATAGTGGGGCCGGTAGACAGTATCCCTAAATTTGACACCTCTGAAGAGACTACTGTTGATCCTATCCAGTTGGACGAGGAGGAGAGCAGTTCTGAGAGTGACATTGTAGGCGGTGTTGAAGGCAATTTTGATGAGGAGAACTCCAGCGGTGATAGTTCTTCTGACTCAGAAGAGTCTTCTGAAGCCCGAGGATCTTTGAGCACGTCAAGTAGTTCAAGCGAGGAGATGGTTTCTCCAAGGAAAAATTTAATTCAGGACGATGATGATGATGATCATGTGTTCCTCGTTCAGAGTTTGAAGAAGCAGAAGTCTAGCTCTGGGGATGTAGCTACTGGCTTTCGGTCTTCTGCTCAGGAGCAGGAGAAGAAGAGGAAAAAAGAAGAACAAATGAGAGAGAGAGAGAGAGAGAGAGAGAGATAGAGATAGAGAAAAGGAAAAGGAAAGAAAGAAGGTGGACAAGAAGAAAAGGATGGAGGAGAAGAGGATGATGGAGAAAGAGAGAGGAGGATAGGAGAAAGATGGAGTCGAGGATGATGGCTGGGTAGGCCTTAATCCAGTGTCCGCATTGCCCGAGGGGGCTTCAGTTGCCATTTCTCCTCAATTGGCCCCCGTGCTGCTCGAGAGGGCAGTTCTTTCTGCTGATCGCCAAAGGGCTCTGGGGTCTGATTAATTGTCCCTACAGGCTAGACAGAGGCTAGCTTTGGTAAGACCTTTTCTTTTCTCCAATGCTTTATTAAGCGTTAGCTATTTCCTTTTCTTGATATCTTCTTTATTTTTACAGTTTGTGACTGACTTCGCCGTGCTCCATCGCTCTCAGGACGAGCTGATGAGCAGGAACAGTGAGTTGGATCAGCAGAGCGCTGCCTTGAAAGTGAGGGGCACTCAATTGGAGGCTAATCTAAAGACTGCTGATGCTGCCCGAGCTTTTTTTGATCTGGCCCTCGTCAATTCGAATCGAGAGAGGGATGCGGCAGTTAAAGAGATGATCGAGCTGAGGCAGGCCTATCATCTAGTCTTCTCGAGTAAGTTAGCCTTCGTAGAGGAGAACAAGGTACTGGACGAGTAGCTAAAGGAGAAGGAGTCCCAGGCAGCCACCATCAAGGAGGATTCCTATAACTCCGGGTGGGCTGCTGTATATGAGGACACTGAGGTTCTGATAGGCTACATCAGCCGTCTAAACTTCAAGAAGGGCTGGAATAAGTCCCTCTTAGTTGCTGGTGTCGATGCCGACTCTCCTCTTTTCAATGAGCACGACTCGGGTCTGAAGCCAACTGTAGATGAAGAAGCCCCTGCCCTAGCCATAGAAGGCATTGATTCTTCCTCTCAGACAATTCCTTCTGATGCTCGCCCTACCCAGGCGATTGAGGTTATCCCTGCAGCGGGATGCCTCTACTGCTTCTGATAAGGGGAAGCATCCAACTACCTCTGAGAAGCCTGAGGTTGCTAGTTAATTTACTTTTAGGACTGCTTTTGTATTTTTTCTTGTAATTTTCCTTTTTGCTGATCGATGTACTTTGACCCTTATTAATGAAATAAAAAGGTTTTTCATTCCCTTTATGTGCTGAATGATTCTGTCTTTCCTTTCTCTTTTATGTCTTGTTGTCGATTGATGTAAAAGAGTATATTCCTGCCACATCTCAATTGGGTAGGACCCTTGGTCCCAATGCAAGTCCTCAGGTTCACCAAGACTTTATCAGGCTTTGCAAATCTCTTAGATCAAGGAATTAGAAGTATAAGGATCAGTCTGAGCTTGTGGCCAAGCTGAAGGATAGGCTTCAAGAGATGGAAAAAGTTGTTGCTTAAGTCCAAGAGGAGGTGGATACATTGAGAACAAGGCTCCTAGATGCCACTGAGATCAATCAGGTAGGGGAGACTCTTCAGCAAGATAATGATGCTTTGAGGAGGGAAGTCTCACGACTCAGGGAACATGCGCCGAGCACTGTTCCTGGGGTATTATGAGGTTCTTCCTCTTCACGAGCTGGAGCAAGGTCAAGCGATGTTCCTCCGATGCTGTAAGGTTCTACCCCGTTAACTATTCCACGAGCTGGTACAAGTGCTAAGGGCCTAGCTAGGGAAATGGAAGAGCTCCGTGATGATTTCCGATGAGCATACATAATTTCTGTCAGCTTCAAAGGGACGTTACTCGATTGTGGCACCTATTTAAAAAAGGACCTCAGCGAGTATGGGACGACGGTTACGACCAGGGTTGGTTAGATGCTCCAATGAGGCTGAAAGAGTTTGAGGAGCTCGCCTTCGTTAGGGGGTGGTTGAGTACCTTGAGGGAGATGCAAGTTCTAAGGAACTCAATGCTCTCATATCGCCATGAAATATCTCCTTACACTCGGATGCCTAACCCCTTCCGGATAGATGATCAGTGGATACCCATTGATGCCATCCCTCGGCAGCTATTGGAGTCAGATGTTAACGAAGTCGAGGAAGAGTTAGTTCCCCCTCCCGATGATGGTCGAAGAGCTCAGGTGGATGATTATATTGCTCAAAGGCCTAACCCTCACTAAGATTTTACCTGTAGTAACTCTGTATATTTTCTATTGAAGTGATGTAATCTCGATGTTTTGGGCGAGCTCGCCGACTAAACATGTATTGTATTTGTTGTAAATGTGATGAATTAATATAAAATATTTTCTTTGGGCAAATTTGCCAACTAAACAAGTGTCTTATATTTTCCAGATTTCTTTTCATTAATCTTGAGACTATCTTGGCTGACTAGATTTGTATGTTTGCATTATCAAGTAAGTGTCCTCCCAGTCTAGCATGCCAACGAGATACCATTCTGCCTTACTTTACCTTTTAGGTTGTGTCATCACACTTCCTTAGGCCTAAGTGTGGAAATTGGCGAGGACACACCTGGTGTTGGATGTTCTATCCGATCAGGATTTTATTCAACCAAACATTATTTGGTGACCAATCCTGACTTGGTCATATTGCCTAAGGACTTCCTGTAGGGCTTCATGTATTGCTAAGGGAAATGCTTATGAGGTATAACATACTTCATAATGAAAACTTGAGGAGGGTCATTTCCCTGCTATAGTGTAATGATCAGTGTGCCTGTTACTTGGAAAGTGTGTGTGGGTTATAAAGTTTGAACATTGACACCTCGTAAAATGCAAATTAATTAACTGATACTTCGTAGAATGCAATTGCCAAAGAACTTTTCATTAATGATAAGGAAATGAACTTCAGGTTTCATAATTTAAAGATCAAAGGGAAAATATAGAAATAGAATTTCTTAAGGTTGGCTGCATTCCACGCTTTGGGTATCTCTCTTCCTTCCATCATTTCCAAGTAATAGGCTCCCTACAGATCATCTATAGTTATCTTAAATGGTCCTTCCCAGTTTGTCCCTAGCTTACCGTCTGATGGTTTTATTACACTGCCTAGGACTTTTCTTAGGACATAGTCCCCAACTTGGAATGCCCTTGGGTTGACCTTCTTGTTATAATGCCTTGTGAGTTGTTACTTATAGCTCGCTAGTTTTACTAGGGCTAGCTCTCGGCTCTCATCGGCTAGGTCTAGCTCAGCGAGTAATACTGCATCATTATGCCCCTGGTTGACAAGGCTGGACCTCATTGTTGGCAAGCCTTCTTCTAATCGGATGACTGCTTCCATTCCATATGTCAGCGAAAATGGGGTTTCCCCCGTTGCTCGTCGTGGAGTGGTTTGATAGGCCCATAAAATGTGTGGTAATTCATTTATCCATGCGTTTTTGGCTCGCTCTAATCGTTTCTTTAATCCATCAATCACTGTCTTGTTGGAAGCCTCAGCTTGGCCATCGCTCTGAGGATAGGCCACCGAGCTAAAATGGTGTCTGATTCCATGCTCGTCGTAAAAACTCTGAAATGAGCTGCTCTTGAACTGCGTTCCATTGTCAATGATGATGGTTCGGGGGATGCCAAAATGGGTGATTATTTTTCTCCATGTGAACCTCATCATATTTTGCATCTCGAATGTTCGCTAGGGGTTCCGCCTCGATCCATTTGGTGAAGTAATCGGTTGCGACGAACATATTTTGGCGATTACCAGTGGCGGTAGGAAGTGGTCCTATGATGTCCATTCCCTATTGGGCGAATGGCCATGGTCTGGACAGTGATTTTAGGTCGCTATCTGATCGGGCGGAAAAAGTGTGTTCGTGTGAGGACACAATCGTCGTGTGTTTCGCCACCGCGATACAAAAACCTAAGCTACTACTACACTTGACAAGCAAGCACAGCGGTAAGTCGGGTATCGTAAGAAATCCACAGGGAGTGATTGAATTTTAGATTTTAATTGTTTAATTACTTCAGGAATAAAAGTGTAAAAGATGATAGGTTGGAAATGGTGACAAAAGAAAAGAATAAGTTAAGTTACACAAAAGTAAAGCGAGGATCGGGATCGCATTCTACCAAACGGATCGAAACAACTACTAATTAGAGTTTCGGTTCGAAAACATTTAATCGGGCATTTTTAATTAAGCATAAACATCACGCAATAAGGAATTTAACCCAAAGTTGCGAGATTAAACATTTAACTGAAAATGGTCACACGCGGATTAAATTCGGATTGTCGCTATAAACACTAAAGTTGCATGACAAATAAAGTTAAACGCATAACAATCCAACTTTAATACACGCGGTTTCAATTAAACGCAATTTTACACAAAACCTAATTTTCGAGGTCCAAACTCGAAAATGGCGGAAATGAAATCCCGACCATATTTATCTAAGGGTACATAATGAATTAAACTAAATTACAACTAATTAAACTAGAAAGCAAGAATAAACACAATAAACTATTTAGGAAAGCATGTAAATCTATCTAGAAGGCAAGGAAATAATGAAATACAACTATATTAATTGGTAGGGGAGATGAATAGTTAACTTACAATCCAAATGGGGTGTCAAACCAAAGAGAAATGAAGAAGAACCATCCAAAACCCTCAAAACCCTAACTAAACTAACCTAAAAAACGTTCTCCCACTTCATACAAAGTTTTCCCCTATATACTTAACCAAAAACCAACTTAAAAATACAGAATTTCGGACTTTTACTGTAGCCGAATCGATTCGGAAATGGTCCGAATCGATTCGGAAACAGGGGAATTTCGAACTGCAATTCTGCAGCAGGGGCGAATCGATTCGGTTTTGGGGCGAATCGATTCGCCCCTACAGGTCTGCAATTCTGCAGCTTTGTCCTATTTTACGGAAAATGCCGCCATTTCTTCGTTATAGCTCGGAATGAGGCACGGTCGGAGGCTACGCGAAGATAACTCAGAGGACTACAAAATCCAAGAAGACATTGGGCAAAAAAACCCAAATATGAAATGACAAAAATGCCCTTGAATGTGGCCTTGAGTGTGAATTTGAAGTAAAAACCATCCTAAAAATGCCATAACTCCATCATTACAACTCGGAATCATGCACCGTCGGTGGCCACGCGAAGAGAAATCAAAGGTCTTCAACTTCCGTGAAGAGCTCGGGATTCAAACCCGAATGCTGAAATTGCTAAAATGCCCCCGAAGCTGCAAAAGTCGACGAAACATTTCCGGAAAGCGTCCGAACTTCATACTAAGCATCCAAATACCTACAAAAGCTCAATTAACCCCTGCAAAACATGTTAACATAGAAATTCGAGGTTGTCTGGTTAACGAGCATAAGTATAGGGATTAAAATACCCAAGGGGGCTAATAAGGCGTAGGTTAACGGGTGAAATACGCAATATTTGTGTCGTATCACACCCCCTAACTTACACATTGCTAGTCCCTAGCAATGAAATAAGAAACTACAAGAACTACAAGCAGACCAAAAGTTGGAGAAGTACAAAAGTATGGTATAAAAGCAAAAGGCCACTTTCGCGGGCGATTCGATTGCATTTAGCGTATGCAATAAGCCATTAAACCCCTAGGTTACCCTAGTGGACGAGTGTCGTCTCGTGAGGGTTTTCAGGGACGAAACCCACAAACATCATACAGTTTCCTCAAAATATGCCCAACCCAGCATGCGACAAACTCAACAACAACGAAAAAGATTTCAAACATATTATTAGCATATTGAACGAATTCAAGCTAAAGTCCGTTGTTATTAACAAGTTGAATGCACCTCATAGAATTGAAACTTTAAAAGTGGGAGGGGGGAAAGCACATGCAAAGTATGATTTGGTGAAAAACTTATATAAACCGGATACTAATCAAAGCATGCATACATTCAATCCTCACGGGCATTACGCTCAACAAATGAAATCACTCGGAATGGGAGGTAATACACGAAACATGCGGTCATAAAGAGTAAATGTAAATGGAAACTAGGCCGCACACATGTCACAAATGAAGAACGCTATATAAGAAATGAAAAACTTGTAATCTCAATGAAAGATACCACTCATCAAAAGAGGCGAAATGCATTTTCACAGATTATCAAAACTATTATGACTTTTAAATTAAATGCACCCTAAGATCACATAGGACTTTATAGGGTTGTAATGTAGGTTTGGGGTTAAGGTACGAAATGAAAGGTATATGTACGAATTCAAAGTGTTCGGAGATGAAAACATGGAATAATGGGAGAATTCGGGCAATATCAAAATTGGAAAACAAGTTCCAAAAGGCATTAGATATATCATCGGGGAGAGTAATCAAAGCTTATTGAACTATATACACAACATATACAACTTTCTCTTTTCTTTTTCTTTTCTTCTTCTTCTCATGTTTTCTTTTGTTTTCGTTTTCTTTTGCTTTTTGCTTTCTCTTTTTTCTTCACTTTTTCACTACTTTCTTTTCTTTACTTATCAAACTCTCATATGCCTAAATTGCAACCGACATCATAAAAACATCATTCAATCCCAAGTAACATTCCAAACAAAGGTATGGAAAGTGTATGTATGGGCTAAAACTCCAATTTGGAGTTGGTTATTAGATTTGGGTTATGAAACGAAAGACTATATTTAGGCTCAAAGGGGTTAACGAGGGTAAACATATAAGGGTGAGGTCAAGGCTAATATGGTTGATATAAGAAAGAGGGCCTATGATCATTTCATAAAGTTTACGCAATTCTCGAGTCAAAACAATATATGAAAATCATGCTCAAGTAACACATTTCAAGTATGGACTCAATTAATGAACGATCAATGAAAGAATAGTGAGATTACCAACGAATTTAACGTTTTCAATGAGAAAAGAATAGTGTATAACACTCACAAACGACGAAAGGTACAAAGCTTACTCGGTGTAAGTATATACAATGCAACAAAAGATTACCGAGTTATAAAAATCTTAAACCAAATCAATATAACAAGGAAAGTGCATATGCTCATGGGATAAAGTTTAATTCATGAAGTTATTCACAATATCAATGATTTGAGGACTAAAGTCTAATAACTTCTAAAATTGAGAACATGCATCATTGAGTTGTCTATTGGATCGGGCAATTATTGAAATTTATCACTGGAAACAAGGCAAAATGCCCAACAAAGGAGAAAAAAGAAAGAAAATATTTTTGAAAATTTTCAAATTTTTCACAAAAAGGCATACTTAGTAACTAAATGTGAGCAAATCCATGGACTACACATGAAATGGATAGAATATCCTACACCCCCTAACTTAAATGTTGCATTGTCCTCAATGCGCATTAAGAACACAACACAAAGAGAGGAAAAGAACGATATTACCCAAAATTGGAGCAATCTCCATAAGCGCGAGTCCAAAGGAATCTACAAAACAAGTTAGTACCGAGCATAGAAAAAACAAATAACAAAAAGTTAACTAATTACACTAGACTAAATTAAAAGGAAAGAAAAATAGGAAATAAAGAAAATTAAAAAGCTAACTATTTACAACCTACTATTTAGGCTTCACACTAACTATACACTAGAAGTCTAAATAGTTGAGGGTCCACCCAAAAAGGGATTTGACTTTGAAAGATCAACGGTGGACCCTCCAAAGTGAACATGCCTCCCGAAAGATATGAATTCCGTTTGAACAACGGAAGGCATGTGGGTGGTGAAAAAAATGAACCATTGCCAATTTGAAATTTTGGGCGGACGATGGGGGATTTGGATAACAAGGGGGAAAGGTACACTAGAGATCCAAGAAAAATTGACTCATCTCCCAAAGATTTTTCAAGTGGAATGGGAGATAGTGCACACACGGGGATAGGATCCATCGAAAACAAGTCCAGTAAAGAGTCCTCATCGGTAAAAAGTGTAGAAGTTTTAATTTCTACCGACTCATAGGAATCAAACGGTAATTCTAATGGTTCAATGACGGAAAACGTATATGGTGATGAAACAAATTCAATCTCAATCGACTCATCATCGAAAGGAGATTGAATTTCGGAGGAGAAAGATTCACACTCGATGAGAAATTCTCTGAAAAAGTGAGGTGAAACACAAGTTTCCACCTCCTCGTTGTTTTGTGCATAAGAATTCATCTCATCGCAAAGTGAACCAAGTCTCATTCCATCATCATTTAAGCCTTCCAAACCTTGGGAGTAAAGAAGAAAAGTTTCTTCCAAAGTAGGCTTCCTCGACTCAAGAGCCTCGGACTCCTCATTTGGTTGAAACTCGTCTTCGAAAGTAACGAAATGAGAATCGTCATTGGATTCGAATAATGAATCCAACTCAAGCTCCCAATAACGATTTTCATTCCGATAAATGTTTTCAAGTCTTTCATTTTCAAGAAAATCTTGAAAATGGAAAACTTGAAAACTATCCCCAAAGTAAGAATCATTAGAATGACCGTAATAACTATAATAATAGGACATGATTACCTCGTTGTTGAAAGATGGAGAATCCAAGAAATAAAGTGAGAAACCGCGAATCAAAGTTTCTTAGCGCTCAAGTATGCAAATCCTGCAAGAAAGGTTAAAAGAAAGAATACAAATAGGAAAGGAAAAATACTACGAAAGAATAAAGCAATTACTATCTAAAACACACTCCCCGGCAACGGCGCCATTTTGTGGTCGGGCGAAAAAAGTGTGTTCGTGTGAGGACACAATCGCTGTGTGTTTCGCCGCCACGATACAACAAGAACCTAAGCTACTACTACACTTGACAAGCAAGCACAGCGGTAAGTCGGGTGTCGTAAGAAATCCACAGGGAGTGATTAAATTTTAGATTTTAATTATTTAATTACTTCAGGAATAAAAGTGTAAAATAAACAAATGAAAAGGTGATAGGGTGGTTATGGTGACAAAACAAAAGAATAAGTTAATGCTAAATTAAAGGAAAGCGAGGATCGGGATCGCATTCCACCACACGGGCTAAACAACTACTAATTAGAATTACGGTTCGAAAACATTTAATCGAGCATATTCAATTAAGCATAAACATCACACAAGAAGGAATTTAACCCAAAGTTGCGAGATTAAACATTTAACTGAAAATGGTCGCACGCGGATTAAATTCGGATTATCGCTATAAACACTAAAGTTGCATGACAAATAAAGTTAAACGCATAATAATCCAACTTTAATACACGCGGTTTCAATTAAACGCAATTTTACACAAAACCTAATTTTCGAGGTCCAAACCCGAAAATGGCGGAAATGAAATCCCGACCATATTTATCTAAGGGTACATAATGAATTAAACTAAATTACAACTAATTAAACTAGAAAGCAAGAATAAACACAATAAACTATTTAGGAAAGCATGTAAATCTATCTAGAAGGCAAGGAAATAATGAAATACAACTATATTAATTGGTAGGGGAGATGAATAGTTAACTTACAATCCAAATGGGGTGTCAAACCAAAGAGAAATGAAGAAGAACCATCCAAAACCCTCAAAACCCTAACTAAACTAACCTAAAAAACGTTCTCCCACTTCATACAAAGTTTTCCCCTATATACTTAACCAAAAACCAACTTAAAAATACAGAATTTCGGACTTTTACTGTAGCCGAATCGATTCGGAAATGGTCCGAATCGATTCGGAAACAGGGGAATTTCGAACTGCAATTCTGCAGCAGGGGCGAATCGATTCGGTTTTGGGGCGAATCGATTCGCCCCTACAGGTCTGCAATTCTGCAGCTTTGTCCTATTTTACGGAAAATGCCGCCATTTCTTCGTTATAGCTCGGAATGAGGCACGGTCGGAGGCTACGCGAAGATAACTCAGAGGACTACAAAATCCAAGAAGACATTGGGCAAAAAAACCCAAATATGAAATGACAAAAATGCCCTTGAATGTGGCCTTGAGTGTGAATTTGAAGTAAAAACCATCCTAAAAATGCCATAACTCCATCATTACAACTCGGAATCATGCACCGTCGGTGGCCACGCGAAGAGAAATCAAAGGTCTTCAACTTCCGTGAAGAGCTCGGGATTCAAACCCGAATGCTGAAATTGCTAAAATGCCCCCGAAGCTGCAAAAGTCGACGAAACATTTTCGGAAAGCGTCCGAACTTCATACTAAGCATCCAAATACCTACAAAAGCTCAATTAACCCCTGCAAAACATGTTAACATAGAAATTCGAGGTTGTCTGGTTAACGAGCATAAGTATAGGGATTAAAATACCCAAGGGGGCTAATAAGGCGTAGGTTAACGGGTGAAATACGCAATATTTGTGTCGTATCACTAGCAGGTTGGTGGGCCATAGGAGCGTGAAGTTGGAATTTCAGTCACTTGCGAACATACATCGCCGAGTCCTTTTGCATATATGGCCACCAATAGCCTTCTTTTATTGCTCGAAAAGTCAGGGACCTTCCTCCAATATGGCTTCCATAGATTCCTTCGTGAAGCTCATGTAGGACCTACTCGACATTCCTTGAGTGAACGCAATGAAGGTATGGACCGAAAAAAGATCTCTTATATAGCTTTCCCTCTGGTGATAAGTGAAAGCGAGCAGCTTTGACTCTTATTTGGCGGGCAATCTTTTTATCGTCTGGGAGCGTGCCATCCTTCAAATAGTTTCTTAAAGGGTGAATCCAATTGGGTGGTGCTGACTCCACTTGGAGCATCTGCTCCACGCCTGGCGGCTTGCAGCTATGGTTAATGCTCGGATGAGCAAGGAAATCTATGGGGATTGTTCTTTTTAGGTCAGAATCGACTACTGAACTTAGGGCTGCTAAGGCGTCTGCATGGATATTTTGTCCTCTGGGAAATTATTGGACATTGATCTCTTCGAATCTACCCATTAGTCTTTTTACTAAGGTGATGTAAGCTGCCATTCTTTCATCTTTTTCATTGTAGTCTCCACTTATTTGATTGGAGACTAATTGAGAATCGTCGAACACCTATAAATGTTTTTCTCCCAAAGTGTACGCCTTCTGGAGGCCGGCTATTAAGGCTTCATATTCAGCTTCATTGTTGGAGGCTATAAATCCAAGCCTGATTCCTTGTTCAAGGATTTTATCCTCTGGAGTAATGAGGACAATGCCTACTCCTGCCCCCTTTGAGTTGGAGGCTCCATCAACGAACAACTTCCAGGTTTCCTCTGTCGCGTCGTTCCCCTTGTGTCTAGTTGGTTGAGGTTGGTTGGAAGGTTGCTCGCCTATGAATTCTGCTATGAAGTCATCAAGGACCTTCCCCTTGATTGAATTTCTTGGTTTAAATTGGATGTTAAATCGTCCGAGCTCGACTGACCATTTAGACAGTCTTCCCAACAAGTCCGCCTTCCTCACGATTGCTTTAAGGTGGTTCGATGTAAGGACGATTATAGTGTGGGCTTTGAAATAGTGCTTCAGCTTCCTCGAAGCCACTACTAGTGCAAAGGTGAGCTTCTCCAATGGTAGGTACCTCTGCTCGGCGTCTAGTAGGGTCTTGCTCACTTAATAAATGGGGTGCTAGATTCCTGCAACTTCGCACATTAATGCAGAACTGATAGTGTGGTTGGAAATGGAGAGGTACAAGTACAAGGAATTTGTTTCCTGTGGTATGCCAAACAGTGGTGGGGAACTGAGGTAAGCCTTCAGCTCCTTCAATGCCCGCGATCAATCTTGGTTCCATTCTACCATTTTTTTTCCCTTTAGAAGCTGGAAGAAAGGTTGGCACTTCTCGGAGGACTTAGAGATAAAGAGGTTTAAGACAGCGAGCATACCGGTGAGGTTCTGTATGTCCCGGATTGTGCGAGGAGGTTGTATCCTATTTATTGCATCGATTTGTTATGGGTTAGCCTCGATGCCTCTCTTACTGACCAAGTACCTAAGAAAGTTTCCTGACTGGACACCGAAGGAACACTTGCTCGCGTTAAGTTTCATTCGGTAGTTCCTGAGGATTTCGAAGGTGTTTGACAGGTCTGAGAGGTGGTCTTATTTCTTCTTGCTTTTAACGAGCATATCATCAATGTAGACCTCCATGGTGTTTCCCATTTGGTTCTTGAACATCTTGGTGACTAGCCGTTGGTACGTTATCCCTACATTTTTTAGCCCGAAGGGCATAACCTTGTATAGTATAACCTAACAGTGGTGATGAATGTTGTTTTGTAATGGTCTGGGGTATATAGAGGGATCTGATGCTACCCTGAGTATGCGTCCAGAAAACTCATCCTCTCATGAGCTGCAGTGGCGTCTACCAACTAATCAATTTTTGGGAGGGGAAACTGTCTTTAGGACACGCTTTGTTGAGGTTAGTGAAGTCGATGCAAACTCTCCACCTCCCATTGCTTTTTGGAAATACCACTGGGTTGGATAACCATTTGGGGAATTGTACCTCCCTTATGGATCCTGCATCCAACAGTTTTTCCACTTCTTTTTCCATGGCTTTTGCCTTCTCGGGTGCAGTTTGTCGTGCCTTCTGCGTGATTGGTTTGAAGGTGGGATCTACGTGCAGCTGATGACAGACCATACTAGGATCAATTCCAGGTAGTTCATATGGCTCCCATGCAAAGACGTCTATATTGGTACTCAGCAGGGTCATCACTTCCTTTTTCTCCTGATCTGTGAGAGAAGATCCAATCAAGAAGATCCTTTTGTTGTCACTATCTCCAGCTGCGACTTCCTCCAGGTTCGCGAAGACCCATTCGGAGGGGAGAATCCTGGTCTCCTCTACTCCGGGTCTTCCGTACTTTAATTGCTATTTCGAAGGTATCAGACCTTCTTGTTCTTCAACTCTTTCGCTGGGCTTATCGGTCTTCTTTTCTGGTTTTGGGCGGATGACTGCTATGAAGCATCTTCTTGCCATCGCTTGATCTCCACGGATCTCCATTACTCCTCGCTCGATCAAATACTTGAGCTTCTGGTGGTAGGTTGAGGAAACTGCCTTCATTGCATGTAGCCATCCTTGGCCGAGGATAGCCTGGTATGGCGAGTCAATGTCGACCACTAGAAACTCGATCATTTTAGAAACATTTCCTATCCTTACTGGCAGCACGATCTTCCCCGAGGGCATAGTTACCTATCCAGCGAAACTAACCAAAGGTACAGTAGCTTCCTTTAGGTCGGTGAAGCCCAATTTCAACCTTCTCAATAGTTCGAGATACATGACCTCAAACGATCTTCCTTGGTCGACGAGCAACTTATCGACATCATAGTTCGATATTCTTAGAGTAATGATCAAAGCATCGTGATGTGGGGTTCTCACTCCCACCAGATCTTCATTTGTAAACACGATATGCTTACTATAGTCGATGTCGTCTACACGCCGACGCTTTCTTGACTGTGTTTTCGCTGGATCAATTTGAAAAGCTTGGATCACTGCTGTAAGTTTTTTCACCTCCATACGAGCTGAATTTCCCTGAATCTATTTCGCAGCGGATGCCCCATGAATTACTATGAATTCGTGGATGGCATCATCGTTGAGTACGTTGTCAGGCCTTGCTTCTCTATGGGCAGTAACTTTCTCTACCTTTTTTTCCACGAATTCATTTAGGTGCCCGGACTGGGCCAGCTCTTCGAGGTGGGACTTAAGGGCTTTGCAATGCTCAGCCTTATGTCCTCCTTTTTTGTGAAAAGCGCATCTCAGCGCATTGTTCCTCTTCGAGGGATCTCCTCCCATCTTCCTGGGCCACTTAATAAATGGCTTGTCTTTGGTTTTTATGAGAATTTTGTAAATTGGTTCTCTGAAGACGGTGTTGATCGCCTGAAATGCTTTTGACACGTCATTATTGCCTCCGTTCTTGGAGCCATTTTTGCCCCCATTCTTTCCTCCTTTCTTCTGGTTCTCAGTTTTGTCACTTCCCTTGGCAGCGAGCTTAGCTCGATCATTTTCCCCTGTACTGAGGCGGGTGACATCTTCCACCTTGGCATACTTCTCGATGCGGGCCATTAGGTCGTCGATGGTCATGGCTTCCTTCTTCGTCAAGGACTGGTACAGAAGGGAAGAGCTGGGGAGCCCAATTTTGAAAGAGGCCACTGCCACTTGCTCCGAGAAGTCCTCAACCTCGTTGAATACCTCCCAGTACCTCTTCATGTAGTCTCGAAGGGTCTCTTGAGGCATCTTTTTCATTGTCAGGAAAGCATCCATCCTTTTGGGATGGGATCTACTAGTAATGAACCGGGTCGTGAAGAGCTCGGGCAGGGACTTGAAACTCCTGATGGACCGGTGGGGGAGCCTTTCGAACTATTTATGCGCCATGTCATGCAGGCTCGAGGGCAAAATTCGGCACATTAGTGCATCTTGATGGTTCCAAAGGGTCATGGCATGCCGTAACTGCCTGACGTGATTAATGGGATCAGTCTTACCGTCATAAATTTTGAACCTTGGAATAGCAAACTTCTTGGGGGCTTCCTCTTCTTCAATTTCCATTGAGAAAGTTGATTTCATCTGAGTTTTGAGAGCTCGCCTAGCGAGTTCTCGGGTCGATCTGGTGCCGTGATGTGTAGGGTGTTGGTCCATCTCTCTTCGGACCAAACTTCATATGTTTTCGTTGCTGCGATCTGGGCTCCTGTGAGTGTGAGCTAGTCATAGTTTCCCAAGCAGGTCATCCTCTGACTCATTTTCCTCAGCTTTCTGGGATCTGTGCCTGGGGCTCCTTTCTCGGCTGCGAGGCTTGCTCGCCTAAGGGCTAGGAGTGCGGTATGGACGTCTTTTGGTTCCACAATGGAGTTCTCTCTCCATTCTTTATAATATTCTTTTGAGGCGAGCATTCTTGGCTTCATGCTTGCGAGAAGACTCCCTCTACTCGTGGAGCCTCATATGCATCAATCAGCTTGGATATCTGTTTGGACCTCGCTGGTCCTTGTCTTTCTTCTGAGGCTCTCCTTTCTAAGAAAGCCCTCTTATCTGAACGCCGAACTTCAAATATAATCCTATGAGAAGCAGGTGGTTCTTGGATATGTCCTGCCTGGGGAGCATTACTACTATGACCAGATATTTTGAACTCCTTTCTGGGTGTGGGCTTTCTCAGGGAAGATTAGTTGTTCCCACAAACGGCGCCAATTGTGGTGACAATTATTATTCAACACAAAGAGATAAGAAAAGCATAATCACCAAGAAAAATAAGGAATATAAAATGCCAATCACACAACAAAATATGTACGTGTTTCAACAAAGGTGCCTACGTCCACGGTGGTGCAGTCATTATTATTTCTATATACTCCGGAGAGTGATTACAGAGAATACCGTGTGTCCTTTACCCCGGACCTATGGTTTATTATATACATATTTATTTTAGGGAGTGGGGGTGTTGGACTCCCCCACATTTTCCATCTTCTCCTAGAACCCCCCTTAATGGGATCATGGGAGGAGACTAAATCATAGTTGGTTAAGATATGGGGGGTTTGGACTTTGGGCCAGTACAATTGGGCTACTTGTCCCGCCCTGTCATTCTATTTTCGGGTACCCACAGAGGGGATCAGTGAAGATTTTGGCTTGAAACTATCTTGAAGAATGAAAACTTCTAAAGGAATTTAGAATACTTTCGTAAAGAAAAAGTATAAAAAATGTGATGCTGACTCTGGAGGATCTAATGATACTAAGATAATCATGAATGCAGATGCAGTTCTCCAAGACAACATAATTTCCTATGATTAGGAGATAATTTGCAACCCATTTTCTTCTGGAGATTTTATCCTTAATTCAGCTTATCAAATATGCAAGCCTACTATTGTTTCTAGTTCATTATGGCTTAAACTTTGGTCTTCTCAAATCTCTCCCCAAATCTCTATTTTTAGTTAGAAATTTCTTCATATAGATCTGTCAATCGAAGGAAACATACAAGACTTAGGTGTACTCCTTGCATCAAGGTGCCAGTGATGCTATAAATAAGTGGAATAAATTCAACATTTATTTTTAGAAGGTTCAATGGACAAGACTATATGGGCTCACTTTTCTTCCTTTGTTGATGTTTGTCCCAGTTTCTTCTGTATTCAGTCTCTTCTTATTTCTTGGTGGTAATTCAAAATCTCTCGAAGGACTAATTAAAGTTCATCTACAGGATGCTCCCTATGACTGTTTTATGGGAAATATGGAAAGCTAGGTTTTCTAGTCTCTTTGAGGGAATTCTAATAAGCATTAAGAAGATTATAAAGAATGTATATAAGTTGATTACTGCCAAGGCGATATCTATTCTCTTTGCAAGTCCTCCATCCTAATAACATTCTCAGAGAACTGCAACATTCAAGGTAAAAAATCTCTCAAAGATTCCAAAAATTAGAATTACAATATGGTTAAATCCATAGTTTGGAGATACGAAACTCAATGTGGATGGATCTAGAAGGGGAGATCAAGGTGATAGTGGAATTGGACGAATCATAGGAGGAACTCGGTGTTTTTTCATTTCTGCATTACAAGAATTCAGTGATCAATCTCAAGCTTTCACGTTGAACTCTTAGCTCTAATTAGAGGTATTTAAATTTGATTGAACATTGGATTTGAAAATCTCCATGTATAATCCGACTCTTTGGCAGTATTAAATATGATCACACGTAATTGAAAGCCTCCTTGAACTTTAAGAAAAAGTAATCCAAGAAATTACTTCATTAGTCACCTCTAAGCAAGTTCACTTTTCTCATGTCTAGATACAAAACAACACATTTGTAGATGGTCTTGCTAATCGCGCCTATTCATCTAGACATTCAATGTCATATCAAAGTTTTAAAGAGTTACCTCAAATGATCAAGGGTATATTTATTTTAGATAGAAAAGGTTTACCTAGTATAAGAATTTCTTAAAGCTTCTTTGAGTTTTCTAAATTTTGTAGAGCGTGTTTCCATGTTTTTGTAAAGTTGTCTCTTTGCTTGTAAATGCCACTTAGGAGAGGCTATTTCTCCTTAGTATAATAAATGTAGGGTCATATCGCTATTCCTCAAACAAAATTACTAAGACACCGAAAAGAAGTTGTATGCACATCTTTTTTTGCTATGGATATTCGATTATAACCAGAATAAAAATACACCATGGCCATGATTGCATGATAAAATGAATTGTGAATCGATAAATCTACCATTGGAATTGAATATTCATCTTTTGTAGTTTCATTTAGATTTTTAAAATCAATACACACTCTTAATTAGAAAGTTTTCTTAATTATTGACACTATATTAGATATATATTCAACATATATGGTGGTTCGAATGAACCCAACCTTTAATAACCTCTATATTTTTTCTTTTTTCTTGGTTGTGACCTCTAGAGTCATCTATCTTGGAACTATTTGATAGGTTTGCTGACTTCTTTAATTAGAAATTTTTGCTCCACTAATTTCCTATCCAATCAAGGTATCTCATCATATTACCAAGAAAAGTAGTCTTTGTAAACATGTTAAAGACCTACAACCAACTGTTTATCATATTTTCTTAGGTTGGCACTGATGTATGTGACTCTGTTATTTTTTTTCCACAATTCATTTCTCTCAAAGGATCTGATTGATTCACGATGATCTCTCAAGATTCCATTGGTGAACTTGCCAATTCACCATTGTCTTGAGGATTTTCTTCCTCCATATCTTCTTCTAAGGTATAATCAACCCAATTAATGTTATTTTCTACCCCAATTTTGGTTCTCAATTCCAAATCTCCAAACTTGTACAACACTATGTCTAGACTTTCACTTTCCTTCTCAATATCAATGGATGTACTATCCATTATGAAACTATTTTGTTCTCTTCAATTGTTAGCATTAGACTAAAAACTAACTCACCCCAAGGCCCATCTGAGACCTCTCCTTCTTATTCTTTTGGAACCAAAGCATCTGCCTTCAGTGGTCCTATATTCTCTTGCTAAAGTCCTACCTCCACATAATTAGAGCTAGTGTAAAAAGGTAATGAGTCAGTCTCCACCTTTTCCACAATTCCATACTCATTAATCAAATGTATTTTTTGATTCATAAAAGAAGGGATATATTTATTAGAGTGAATCCATTCTCTATCAATTAATGAATTAAAGCTTAGTTTTCCTTTAATAATAAATAAAGAAGTTTTAGATTTTTTATTGCCTACTTCAATATAAACAGGTAGTACACTTTTAGTTAACATTTTATCCCAACCAAAACTAGAGATAATAATTTGAGTGTTTATTTATTTTAGAAAGAATATAATATGGTATTATATTAACATTTGTGTTGTTATCTACCAATATTTTATTCATAGAACCCCATTTATCTAAGATTATATAAATAATGATTTGATATGACTAATCATATTCTTAGTAGGCTCTTTGAACCCACATATCAAGTCTAGAGTGGATACAAATACGTCAAAGTTATCTAACTCTAACTTCTCATGTTCATTCACTTCCATTATAGGGGCTTCCTATCCTTCTTTAGCTTCAAACCTCTTTGAGAGGATCACATCCATATTAATTGGCACTTATTGCGACAGAGACCCAAATTGTTTACTGGCCTACCAAGTGTCCAAATTTAACTGGGGGGTTAGGTGTAAAGTTTGGGGTTTAATCTAACACCCCAAAATTTCAAACCGTTAATAATTTAATTTAATTAGGAATTTGGAAAAATAATTTTTTTGGATTTAAATATTTTTAGCAATTTAAAATGTTGGATTTTATTTTTGAAAATTAGGATTTTAATCGGAGTTCAATTTTAAGTATCACAACTTTTATAATAAAATGGGGAACATTCGGCAGCAACAATTTTTTTCTTTTAAGTTATTAAGTTGGATTAAACTCTTCCAATTAATTATATAAATGTATTTCGGGGTTAAACTTTTAAAATACATTTACACATAACCTTAGAGTAGTAGACTCTTCTTTTATATATTCTTCCATCAACAAAACCCTAGCCCCAAATTAAATCAAGATTTACCCCGAGTTTTTGAAGGTTCAAACTGGGTTTTCTCAAGATTATTCAAGAACAATACTTTATCAATTTTTTGAGAGGAAAACAACCATCTAATCAGAATTTTCAACTGACTTTTCTCATTCATGAATACTTCTATTCTCTCTCTTTAGCATTATGCGTTTTAAATATCGCCTGAACATTAATTCATATGTTTCTCTTAAAATAAATTAGGAACCTTAATTAGGAATAGTGAAACATTTATTGGGACTATTTTTATGACAAATCTTAATATGAATTAAGACTTTTAACCCTTGTTTTCTTAGGGTAGAGATTATGACTCTTGTTAATATGGTATAGGGGCATGTAATAAACCTTAGTGATATTTTTGAATTAGAAAGGGGCTCATTATGTAGGTGTGATAAAAAGGAAATTTTTTTGCGTGCTCCATAAACTTGCATGATGTGAAATTTATATTAGTTGTATCAAAATAAACTTTCTAATTATGATGATGGATTGAACTAATTAAATTAAATTTATTTTTGTGACCGTATGAGAAATTGTAGAATTGCTGATAATATGTAATATGCGAATTATTGATCTAATTATAATTATTATTGCGAGAACGATGAGTTTTGGGGTTTTTATTTTCTCACCCTTATTTTAGGTGTAATTGCTAATATGAGACTAGTGGGTATGCCTTAGTTGTGGTGAACACTTTCTAGGTATATGAAAAGTTAGTGTAGATTTTTACGGATGGGATATTTCAGGATGGGGCAGATTTTTATGTCGTCCCGTTGATTCAACATTAATAGTTGAGATTCATTTTAAATAATAGGGTAGGACGTACTTGTGTTTTGGAGACTTTAGGGGTAGGCTTGAGAATTTATGCTCTATAATAGGGTGGGGCTAATATAAAACAATCAGAAATTAAAAAATTGAGAATTAATGCCTAAGAGAATAAACGGGTATTAAAAAAATTGTAGGCATCATCAATAAGTACATGACTTACAGAATACGGGTTGGCTGGATACTGCGACGTGGGTGTGTGATGATGTCATATGACGTGTCATGCGTAGAACCTCGTCAATAAGTGCAGGTCTAACAGAATGCGGGCCGACTGGCTATAGCGAGGGGAATATGTGTGGTGTAAGACTTTAGGCGGGCCCGACATACAAAAGGGTCATTTGTTTATCAATGTTCCGCTATAATAAATAATTTCATTAATCGATTTAAATAAAGATGGTGACTTTAGAAAAATATCAGATTGTGATAACATAAGTGGGACATAACCTTTTATGGTGGCATCCTTACGTGATTTGATGATATCAGTATATTTTAATCGCATGTTAATATTATCTCGATTAATTCAAAATGCTCTATTGTGGTGTTTATCATGGATAATGTCGTTGTCTAGGTTCACATACCCTAATTGGGGAGACTATCTTTTATTCATGCGGTGGTCTCTGACCAAATCATTGAGAAGCATTTCAGGTATAGCGTTGGAGTAGCTGGATAGGAGTGATTTGGGATGTTTTGAAGGCGCATCTTGAGTTTATTTTAGATGCACTAGTAGTTATTTATTTTCTTTTCCATTGCACTTATTATGAGACTTTATTTATGGTTTTAGTGAGCCAATTTTTTCTATAGTTGTTTACGGTTATATTTAGATATTTACTTTTAGGTCATTTTATTTGAGATTATATTTATTTGGAGTTGGATTTATTTTGGAGATTAAGATGGTGATGGATTTAATATTGCATGAATGGTTATATTCATTGGATTAATCTGATTATTATTTTGGGGAAGAAATTTTTATATGTTTCATATATGTCACATGCTAAGAATGATTACTTCTTTAGTGACGCTCGACATAGTTTGGCTGTGACGGCAGGCCACCTCGCTTGTCGGATTGTGCGGGGTGTTACAGATGGTATCAGAGAATGTTCTTAAGTCGCGTAGGTTATGAGTACGTTTTAGCTTCCTCGTTGCTTATCTTTGATTTCGTTTGATGACTTTTACTCCTAGTTATTCCAAGTCTGATGTTGTTTGTTACTATCCTTTGAGATAGAGAACACCAGGAAAGATGGAGATAAGAGAGAGAGTTTATTTTGGATGTCGAGGAGTTAGAGATATTTTGTATGAGGCCATAGAGGCCGATATTGAGGTAAGGAGTCAAAGGTGGGTGACCTTAGAGGCACAGCATCAGGGTACACCCTCTTTGGCTTGGGATAGGGTGAGGGCCAGTTTCCATAAGATTAATCCTCCTAACTTCGAAGGGGGATCCGACCCAACGGTTGATCACTAATTGAGGATGGATATGGAGAGGCATTTTAGGATGGTGGACTGCACTCATATACAGATGCATATGTTGGCCACGTTCAAGCTGACATGAGATGTATTAAAGTGGTGGGAGAGTGTCCCCACATAGGAGGATAGGGGTCGCCTGAACTATGTAGATTTTGTGATAAAGTTTAATGATAAGTATTTGTCATATGCTATTAGGATCGCAATGAAGAGGGAGTTTCTGGACTTAGAGTAGGGTTCAAAATCAGAAGTTGAGTATGAGCAGGAATTAACAAATTTGTTGATGTTTGTACCAGAGGAGGTGAATACAGATGAAAAGAATATGGAGTGTTTCAATAAGGGTTTGTCTTAGTCCATTAAGCAAATAGTGTTGGGAAATCTGACGTACACTACTTACACTCAAGTGGTGGACATCGCATTATTGTTGTGGCAGGAGAAAGTGAACTACCAAAAGATGTTGGGGAAGTTACATGAGTCAAATGGAAATGGAGGAGAGAATAACGGTCGCAATGACCAGGCGTGGAAGAGATAGTGAGTAAGTCGGGAGCAATAGGGCAATAGTGTCCAGCAGGGCCCTCAGAGGCAGGGACAGTAGGGTGATCAAAACCTGGGTAGGCATCTCATACCTTTTAGGGGAGCGTGGTTTATTTGTGGAGAGATAGGTCATCGAGCTTCTAGGTGTCCCAGTAGGGAGGGCCAGCAAGTCCAAGGGACTCACGGCCAAGGGCCTCCAGCACAGGAAATTATAAGTGTACAGGGAGCACCAACAACACTAGTGGTATCCACAGTGGTAGGTTTTATATGCTTTCGATTCAAGAGACTCAGGCGGTGCAGGCACCGTAGGAGCTACGACGTGGATAGTGGAGTAGCACGGTACGTATTATTTTCTTAGATACTTATATATAGGTGATACGTAAATTGTATTTTTTATCGTGGGGTGTGTGCATGTAGGATTGGGTGTATGGGTGCCCGATCGTGGTATTCTATGGGTAGGCATATGTGAGCCTTATTTTATTTTGCACATTTACGCTTCGTTGAATTTCGAGGATGAAACAACTGTACTAGTGGGGAAGTATGTAAAACCCCGAAATTTAAAGTCGTTACTAATTTAATTTAATTAGAAATTTGGAAAAGTAAATTTTTTTTGGTTTAAATTTTTTTTGCAATTTATAATGTTGGATTTTATATTTAGATAATAGGATTTTAATCGAAATTGCAATCGGAGTTCAATTTTAAGTATTATAACTTTTAAAATAAAATCGGAGACTTTCGGGGGTTAGGGAACCCAAACCGATTGGGTGGGTAGGGCGAATTGATTCGCCTAGGTCGACAGCAGTAGTTATTTTCTTTTAAGTTGTTAAATTGGATTAAAACTTTTCCACTTAATTATATAAATGTATTTGGGGGTTAGACTTTTAAAAATAAATTTATACAAAACCTAAGAGTAGTAGACTCCTCTTTTATATCTTCTTCCATCAACGAAACCCTAGCCCCAAATTAAATCAAGATTTAGCCAAATTTTTTGAAGGTTCAAATCGGGTTTTCTAAAGATTGTTTAAGAACGAGTATTTCTCAATTTTTCAAGAGGAATACAACCATCTAATTAGAACTTTCAACCAAATTTTCCTCGGACATTAATGCATCTATTCTCCCTCTTTAGTATTATATGTTTTAAATATTTCTTAAACATTAATTCACATATTTTTCTTAAGATAAATTAGGAACCTTAATTAGGGAAAGTGAAATATATATTAGGACTGTTTTTATGAGAAATCTTAATATGAATTAAGACTTATAACCCTTGTGTTCTTAGGGTTGAGATTTGGTCTCTTGTTAATATGCGTGTAGGGGCATGTAAAAAACCTTAGTGATTTTATAAAAATTAGAAAAGGGTTCGTGCAATCACATAAAATTATGTAGGTGTGATAAATGGGAATTTTTTGCATGGTCCATAAACTTGCATGATGCGCAATTTATATTCGTTTCATAAAATAATTTGTTCTAATTATGATGAAGGATTGAACGAATTAAGTTAAATTTATTTGTGACCGTATGAGAAATTGTAGAATTATTATTTTAGGAGTACTTGCTAGGTATGGGACTAGTGGGTATGCCTTAGTTGTGGTTAACACTTTCTAGGTATGGGACTAGTTAGTGTAGAATTTAGAGATGGTATATTCCGGGGTGGGGCTGATTTTTGTATCGTTCCGTTGATTCAATAGACTAGGCACAAGACTAGAAGGAGATTAATAGTTGAGATTCATTCAATATAATAGGGTAGGACATACTTGTGTTTTGGAGACCTCATGTGTAAGGCTTGAGAATTTATGCTCTATAATTGGGTGGGGCTAATATAAAATAATGAGAAATTATAAAATTGAGAATTAGGCCTAAGACAATAAACGGATATTAAAAACATTTTAGGCCTCTTCAATAAGTATAGGACTGACAGAATACAGGTTGACTGACTATTAGGACGTGGGTATGTGTTAATGTCATTAATAAGTGTAGGACTTAAATAATACGAGTTCGCTAACTATTATGACGTGTCATGCGTGGAACCTCGTCAATAAGTGCAGGGCTAATAGAATACGGGTTGGCTGTCTATAGAGAGGGGAATGTGGGTGGTGTAAGACTTTAGGCAGGCCCGAATAAGTGAAGGATATACAGAAGGGTCGGTTGGCTATGCAGTGGCCGCTATAATAAACAATTTGATTAATTGATCTAAATAAAGATGGTGACTTTAGAAAATTACCAAATTATGATAACATAAGTGAGACTTAAATTTTTGGGGTGGCATCCTTACGTGATTAGATGATAGTACTTTATTTTACTCGCATGTTAATATAATCACGTTTAATTTAAAATTCTCTATTGTGGTATTTATCATGTATAATGCTACTGTCTAGGTTCACGGACACTAATTGGGGAGAGTAGCTTGTATTCATGTGGTGGGCTCTGACCCATTGCGTTGACTAATATTTTAGGCATAACGATGGAGTAGCTGCATAGGAGTAATTGGGGATATTTTGGAGATGCATCTGGAGTATATTTTAGATGCCCTATTAGTTAGATTTATTTTCTTTTATATCGCACTTATCATGATACTATATTTATGGTTTTAGTGGGCCAATCCATTCCACAGTTGCTTATAGTTTTATTCATATATTTACTGTTGGATCATTTTATTTGAGATTATATTTATTTGAAGTTGGATTTATTTTTGAGATTAGCATAGTAATGGATTTACGATTTCATGAATGGGTATATTTATTGGATTAATCATATTATTATCTTGTGAAAGAAATTTTTATATGTCTCATATCTCTCACATGTTAAGAATGATTACTTATTTATTAACGCCCGACATAGTTTGGCGGCGGCGGACGACCACCTTGGTTGTCGAATTGCATGGGGTGTTACATTTAGGTTTTGGTTCTTGGGTAGTTTATGGATTCATTTTAGGGATTGTTCTACATTTTTTATAAGTTTAGGGGCTTAATGTGTAATTTCTCAAACTTTTAAGGGTGCTTTTTTGTTATTTTGTTAAGTATAAGTAATATGGATGAATTTGGTGATTGAGGTTGGATTATATGAGTCGTGTATGTATTTTAGTAAGGATATTGAAACCTATACGAGTAATTTGGAAAATTTGAAAGTTGAGGGTTACTAGGGTAATTATCATATTTCTTAGTTTTTTTGAGATATTTTACTCATCTTTGAGTTCCTTGGGGATTTTTTTATTGATAGCTCATAGTTTATATATTTCCAACATAAGCTATTTGATGTAAGGATTCTTTCGGTAGTAACTTTTTAAGGCATATTAGATATAAAAGGGTTATGGGAGTGTACGAGTTGTTACGTTCTACCTAAGTAAAAAACTTTGTCCTCGAAATTACCTTCAAAGAGTGATGGATATCGTAATTTCATAGACTCTTCAGATTCGTAGTTTGCTTTTCCCTTGCCATGGTGTTGCCAAATAATCTCCACTAGAGGAATGGTTTTTCAGTGAACATCCTCGTTCTAAAAATCAAAAATTTTGATATTTATTTCTTTGAAATTATGATTTGGTTGCACATAAATACCTTCCTAGGTAATGATATGGTTGGAGTTAGGTATATATTTTCGTAATTGCGAGATATGAAAAACACCATGTATGTTAGACAAAATCTTAAGGTAGTTATAACGATAGACTACCGGTCCACACGTTCCGAGATTTTAAAAGGTCCAATATAGTGAGGTGCGAAATTCCCTTTCGTCCCAAACAGAATAATTACTTTTTATGGGGATATCTTCCAGAATACTTGGTTGTTTACTAAAATTCTAAAGGCTTTCTTATAGTCTCTCTCAGATTAATCGTATCTTTTATATAGTTTCTTCAATAACTTTGGATCCACAGGTACTATTTAATCTTGATTCATTCCAACATAATGGTGAACTATAGGATCTACCATATAAGTCTTCATAAGGGATTGGTTGAATACTAGTTTGGTAACTATTATTGTAAGATAATTCAATTAATGCTAGATGATCACTCAAATTACTGAATCAGTCTAAATCCTAATCTATTAACATATCTGTAAGAGTATGAATTAATGTTCCAAACTATCCATCCATTTGTGGGTGAAAGGAAATACTTATGTAAAGTTTTGTTCCTATGCCTTTTTGTAATGCTTGCCAAAATCTTCCAATGAATCAAGGGTCTCGATCAAATAAAATGGATAGGGGTACTCTGTGGAGTCTAATAATATCATGAATATAAATCTCATTGAGTCATTGAAAAGAATCCGAAGTTTTTATAACAAAAAATGGATTAGTTTGGTAAGTCGATGGACAATGACCCATATTGAATTGTAACCTTGAGATGTTTTGGGCAATCCACTGACAAAATCTATCATAATATGATTTAATTTCCCCTCCAGGAGAGGAATCATTTTCAATAATCCTCCCACATGCTGGTGTTCAATTTTTACTTGTTGACATGTAAGGTATTTTACCATAAAATTGACCACGTCTCGCTTCATGTATTTCCACCAATATTGTCATTCAATATCGTGATACATTATGGTTCTTCCTATATGAATAATAAATTCTAATGATGATAGTTTATCAATACTTTGTGTTGTAAGGAGGGGACTGGCGGTACACACAATTGAGTTTTAAATATCAGTCCTCTTTTTGGGCTATAGGACTAATCTTTATCTTATTTTTTATCTTCCAGTTTTTGTTGTTGACTTTTTAGAACAATTATCATTCAATTATTGTTCCAAAATTCTCTTGTAGAGGGTTGGATAAGAAATAATATTTCTAAGAACAATTGGAATTTCCTAAGTTTCTCTCTCTAAGTTATACTCTCCCATAGTTGTTATAAATGTAAACATACCATTGAGTTTCCCTCTAGATTTTTAACTTAAGGTATCGATAACTACATTGCCTTTCCATGGGTTGTATTGTAAATTGAATTTAAAATCCTACAGAAATTTAATCCATTGTCGTTGTCAAAGATTTAAATCTTTCTGGGTGAATATACACTTAAGACTCTTATGGTTTGAGAATACTTGAAATGCCTTTCCATATAAATAACGTCTCCAAATTTTCAATGTGAAAATTACTCGGTGTAGTTCTAAATCTTGTAATGGGTAGTTACGCTCATGAATTTTTAATTGACACAACCTATATTCTAGCATATTTCCTTGTTGCATAAGTACACATTGTAAACCTTGTAACGAGGTATCGTTATATACATCGTAACCAATATTACTAGAAGGAATAGTAAGGACTCGGGTATTGGTGAATTTTTATTTTAATGTGTGGAATGCTTGTTCACACTCTTATGTCCAAGAAAATCAAATTTCCTTTTGGGTCAACTTGATTAAAGGTAAGGAAATGTTTGAAAATCATTCTACAAAGCATCGATAATAACTCGTTAAGCCTAGACAACTTCGAAAATCTACGACACTTGTGGGATGATGCCATTCCATCACTACTGCGTTTGTTATTAGATGTACTTGTATATATGTCTTAGGAATCGCATGCCCTTGAAACTTCACTTCTCTCATTATAAAATCTCATCTTCTTTTCTTTGCTTGAAGTTGGTGTTATCATAAAGTTTCTAGTACTATGCGCAAGTGTTCTTCATATTCTTCTATATTCTTAGAGTATTTCAAAATATCATATATAAAAACAATTACAACTTGATTTTAAAAAGGTAAAAACACTTGATCCATTAAATACATGAAAGATGCAGGTGAATTTGTTAATCCAAAGGACATTACCATAAATTTAAAATGGCCATACCGAGTTTGAAAAATAGTTTTGGGCATGTCTTCTTCCTTAACATGATGTTGATGATAACCGGACTATAAATCAATTTTTGAAAATATTCGGCATCCGCGTAATTAATCGAATATATCTCATATTCTTTGCAAAGGATATTTATTCTTGATGGTTACTTGATTTAATTTTCGATGGTCGATACATGAACGAATTGTTACATCCTTCTATTTCACAAATAGTACTAGTGATCCCTAAGGGTACATACTGAGTCGGATAAAACCTTTCTCCATCAAGTTAATTTTGAAGTTCTCTCAATTTTAAGGGTGCCATATAATAAGGAGGCATAGAAATAGGACAGTTAGTTTGTAACAATTCTATGGTAAATTCTATACCAGGAAATTCTTCATAAAATATGTCATCATATTTATTTGAAATAGAAAGCGATAATGAAGGCAATTTTCCTTAAAGTTGTTAAAACATTGAATTTGATCGATTCTTTCCTTGAAAATAAAATGAAGTTTAATGGGTGTTTATTTACATTATTAACTTCTTATGATAGTAAATTTGATCAAAGTTTGGTGATAAAATGTCCATACCTATAATAACAATGAATTCTTGTACGTCCAAACCTACCAGATCTTTTATAAGAATTCTAGTCCCGATTCTCATGGTACACTGTTTGCAAACTCTGTTTGTTAGATATGATTACCCTCTTGGCATTTCTATGGATAAAGGATACTCTAAGGGACTAGTAGATAATTTCAATGTAGTTGCAAAGTCATAGCTAATAAAAGAATGTGTTGAGCCATAATCAAATAATTTATGAACCGAAACAATATGGAAAAATATATTACCTTCCACCACATCGTAGTTTTTCGTATCTATTGTTTGAATAATTACAAAATTTGATCCTCGAATCCTATTTACGTGTTACTGTCTATTCCCACTACTTTTTTTTAGATGGCCGATATTTATAATTACCAGTTGCTGAAAAAATGGGGGATAAAATTGGTGGATTTATTTGGCTTTATCAGTGAAAAGGAAAATTCCTAGGATAAGATTATTGCAACTTCTGGCAATGTGATCTTATGTGATCTTGTCCGTCAAACTCAAGACATTGTATCATTGACCCTCCCCTACTATGATTTATTCTGGATAAAAACTCGACTATCCTTTGGTTTGAAATAAACGTGGTCCCTCTGATTTTGTTGATTTTTTTTACTATATATGAGCTTTTAGGAGATGGGGTAGTGATTCGGGTACATCCGCCAGGCATTGAATTTAGTTCGAGGAGAGAGGATACTTTTATCATTTGATTAAAATCACGAATTTATAATGGTATAATAAATGTTTTGACACTGATTTATAAACCATTCTCAAAGTGTTTGCACTTTTTGGCTTATGTGTTATTGTAATCTTGGGCATTCCGAGAAAGTTCTTTGAACCTAACCTCATATTATGCTATCGTCATTTGTTATTGTTACAAACCTAAGAATTCAACTATCACCTGATATCTCACTCACTCCAACAGTACGTTTTAAAGAAAATTTCTTCAAATTGATCCCATGTTAATCCTTCAATGTTATGGGATAGAATGATAGACTGTAACCAAAAATCTGCTACTACTTCATTGAGATAAGTTGCTAACACTACCCTAAGTCCAGGTATGATACGTACTCCATTGAGGACTTGAAATATTTTATGTACCCACTTGTTTGCCTCACTAGCACCAAGATTTCCATAAAATTTATGTGGTCTTTCCTGAATAAATTCTTTAAGTGCATTCATTCTTCGTATTTCTTCGGTGGCATCCTTATTAATCGGATGTTGAGGTGGTACATTTTTTTGTAACCTAGTCAGTGCAATTAATTCTTATATACAATGCACTATACCTCATGTGGTAGTGGGAGGAGTTAGTAGATTTGGAGCGTTCTGATGCTCTTTTTGATGTTGGGATCCACTGCTTGATGCTCGGGCGTGTACCATCCTATATAAAACATACTAAAGATATAAAGAGAGTTATAGGAAAACCAAACAAATTCTTATATTAGTGTAATGTACTGTTTTACATTTGTGACTATGTATCATACAATCAAAATTTTAGAGAACTAAGAAATAATACATAACCATATTTATGTCGACAAAATTCTATGAGGAATATGATAACCAAATTCTTTCAACCACACACACAATAAAATATAACAAAATCCCTCATGCTGTTATTTATGTACAATCATACTCCATTCATATTATATATTAAACGAGTTGGGGCATGATATGATCAGTCTCGAATTCGGACTCACTAGAGGTGGAACTTGAAGACGAAGAAGTGGAGGTGAAGAAAGTGAATGTTGATGATATGTATCCATAGTTTATTAGAGACAATGGTGGAGTGACAACAAGTTATTCTGTAACCACATCCTATGCGATATGAATAGCTTGTTGGAGTATTTTTAATTTCGCAGAATACCTCTGTGCTTGTTTTTTTTCTACTTGTTCTTCCCCCACCAGCCGATCAATTATCAAACTATGTTTAATCTCAGGAGTTGAAATAGCCCACTCACGATTGATACTTCGAAAGGTTTCTTACAACTTAGCATATCATTCCTCCCTAATAGCTTACTAAAAGCACTCATGTGTAATGTTGCATATATTTAGGTAAATCTCATCCCATATATTCATCTCTACAAGACATAATGAGTTCCATAATGTAACAATGAAGTTATAAAACTAACATAACTAATATGCTATCCTATGTCCCACATAGGCATAATAAACCTGACGCTCACTCTGATGCCATGTTATCACACCTGTTATTCCGTATATGGTGATGATAACACAAAATAATAATTGTAATATAGGCAAAAAATGGAACTTTATTCAAACATGATGCAACTGCACCTTATTACATTATTCGGGGTCTCATAAAATATAGGTGAAGGGGGACTATTAAAGTTACAGAAGATGGTATGTAGTGACTGATAATATTTGTCGAGGAAGAATAGAATAAAAGTCCATGGTGGTGGGGGTTATTTCTCCTTCTTCGACTTCACTTTCGATCTGAAAGGGAAATGAATAAGCAAAAGTTTTCCAAGTAGATAATTCTACTTGTATAACAAGTTCATAATTTAGAGGTTTGATAGCATAATGAAATGAGACATAATTTATAATAAATTGCGATTAAATAAATATAGAACAATATAAAATATCAACGGTAATGAACAATGGCACAATGGAATCTTTTGATATTTGTAAGGACGGTATGGTGATTATAACTACATAAGTGCTATTGAATCATAAAGATATGGTTCAGGTCTTTTTACAAAAAAAATCCAAAACCATTAGATAAAATCAATCCAAAACTTTTGGAGATATAATAAATCTAAAAACTTTGGAGATAAAGTAGCACTACTAAGCCCAACTCCACAGAGAAGAAACCATATGTTAAGCAAAACTTGGAACTCAAATCTTGAGTCCAACTGGACAAATAGGACTCCTTTGGGTATAGTCATAGTTTATTACCTGAATTATAATGTATGTTACTAGTGTTTAATGAAATCATCTCATGTTTATGAAATCACTAGTTTACTTAAATAATGGATTGCATGAAATCATAGGGTTTTCTCACATAAAGATTGAATCAATATTCAACAGGATTTATGAACATCATAAATGAGTTCAGGGACTATCACATAGTGATATGAAATATTTCAATAATTCAAGGTATAAACTCAAAATAATATTGAAATAAAATTCACATACTTTTTAATTTTGGGCTTTCTTTTGTATGGTCTTCTGGTACAAATGTGTAGATTGAGGATTCTGAAATCATGTATGTAGTGAAATTTTTGGGGTATGGTAAGTAAGGATTTTAGTAAAACTGGGGGTGGGGGTATATGTAATTATATTTAAATAGAAAATGCATGGGATCATTTGTATAATTATTAATAATATGTTTATTCATTTTATTGAGTTGCATTCATATTTGGGATTGGAAGTACGAGACATTTATGTTGGATTTGCAAGAAAGGGATTGCGTTTAAGTTTTTGGAGGTAATATTCAATAATCTAAACATTCAAGAGGTTTATGTGCAATTTAAATTTCAAAAATTAACTTTCTAAAATGTTTTCTCTCCAAAATGTTTTTCGGATAACTAAACAAGATAATGTAATATACTATTTTGACTAGAAAAATAAAATAAATTTTTTGAAAAACCCATCAGAATTTTCTGATTCGAGATGCGCCCTCACGGACTCGGCCAAATATTAAACACGTCAGGTGTAACCTCATGCGCCTCGTATCGACTACTGTTCATCGTCTTCCTTCGAAATGTTGATCGAAGGTTTGAATGATGTTTGATCATGAATAACTCTCAGTTAAGAATACCATTCAAGTCGATTCTGAATGAAATTTCACTATATCTTTGAGAGGAATCGAACCATATTGTTTTTAGACATTGAGATGCAATGTAGAATGCTATTGATTTTCTATAAAAATTATGGAAATTTGACCTAAACACTCTCGTATTTGTGATAATATTCTAACCAAGGCCTGTTTATAATTACGCTCTATGATCAAAAAAATAAAACTACTTTAGTTTTAAGAATTATGATTCACTATAATGCCTAAATTTGTTCTAAAAAAATTCAATTCTATAATAAAAAAAGCTTTGATTTCAGGCAAAAATAAAGCATTGAAACTAAAATTAAAGTATGCACCTAGGTTCTTTAGACCCAGATCTTGAATTCTCCCCCTTTAAAACTAGTTCAAAGTCAAGATTAAAAATTCCACCATAAAATATCAGACTTTAATGGTGGTTTCTAGTATTCAAGCCTTTTTACAAGTATTCAAGCCTTTTTAATGGTATCTTACCTTAGAAATTCTATGTTAAACCATAAATGTAAGCTAAAGAAAAATAAAATTTCTACATAAAATGATAGAAATACCAATTTAGCTCAATTTTTCTTTAGGTTTTTAACTATGGAGATGTGTGTTTTTGTTGTTGTAGTGTGGGGTTTAATACTATTTAGTGAAAGTGTAGGTGGTGGTAGATATCAACCAAGATTGATTTGGTTTTTTATTTTGGTAACAAGTGAGGGTATATGGGTTTCATGTGAATACATGTGCTACAAGATACTTATTGGGTTTCTAAGTGTCCAAATTTGACAATGGGTGTAAGCGTAATGTTTGGGGTTTAGGTTTTGGTCATGGGGTAGTTTATGGGGTCATTTTAAGGATTATTATATATATTTTTGAAAGTTTACGGGGTTAATGTGTAATTTTTAAAACATTTGATGGAGGTTTTCTATAATTTTGTCGAGTATAAGTTATATGGATGAGTTCGGTGAATGATGTTGGATTATAAGAATAGTGTATGGGTTTAAATAAGGATATTAAATATTACGGGGGTATTTTAGAAAATTTGAAAGTTAAGGATAATTAGGGCAATTATCATGTTTCTTAGGGTATTTTGAGATATTTAACTTATCTTTGAGATCATTAAGGATTTATTTTATTGATAGGGCATGGTTTATATATTCTCTGGGTAAGTTATTTGATGTAAGGATTATTTCAATAGTAAAGTTCTTAAGGCATATTGGATATAAAAGGGACAAGGAGTTTATGAGTTATAATATCATGATGGAAAAGTCTACATAGATCAAAATAATCCTTTTTATTATATAGAAGCATCAGGGACCAATATTTGGTTAAGATCATCGTCTTCATCATATCTAGTAACAAAGATTCTCCCACATCTTTCTTGAAAGTCGTGCTAAGCGCTACAATCCTTGCATCAAACTACCAAAAATATAAAGTTAGGTGGTCGATCATATGATCTAGGAAATAAAGAAAAATATAAAGAACATTACGAGGAAGATGAACATAATAAAGTCACATAAAATTCGAAATTCATTCATAGATGATTAATGGGGTACTACATTGTAGAACAAATGGAAATAAGTGCAAATTTTTCTTAAGATTCTAAGGGGCACTCAGACCGACCTTCTCTTTCTCAGCAGTCTCAACAGACGAAATGGCGTCCAATAAATTATCCTCAGTGGCAATAACTTATTCGTCAACCAATCCCTCATCATCATAATATTCCTCTTCCACTATAGGAAGAGGACTGGCTCCGTGCTCCGTGAATAGGTTGGAATCCTGGTCAATGCCGACCTTGACAATGGCTTCATCACAACTTCTCGTAAATAATACCCCCTTTAGGTATGCAATATTCTCTCCATTTTTGGCAAAGTCCTTGTCCCATCTATGAGTATAGATATCATCTTTAGCTTGAACCACTCTATGTAGGGCCTTCTTGACATAGGCTTTGGCCTCATCAACCATGGTCTTGGCATTCTCAGCCTTGAGATTAGCCATCTCAACATCCGTATTTCCTTCTTAGCAAAAGTAATAGGACTGTTGAAATTATTGACCTTATTTTGAAGAGAATCCATGTCAACCTACAAGTTACCAATCTTTTAGTCATATTTTTCTTTCTCGGAGATCACAACATAACCATCCGACTGAGTCGCCTCCAAATACCTCATAGTCTCATTCAAGGTCTCCTCCACATATTAGGAGGACTTCTTCATAATTTAAACTCTCTCCAGTAACTGACCATAATCTACCATAAGCTACGAAAGGAAAGTAAAAGATCAATCAATTGAATTCAAGGAATTTAAAAAGAGGAACACATGGGGAAGAAACTTATAAGAGATGATTTTTGATTAGCGCATTCCACTAATAGTTCATGAGATAAGGCAATATTAACTTCATTGCCAATAGGAAAGGCCATTGATCGAATGAATCCATGAGCAAGGTCAGGGTAAACAACAATGGAATGGGCAAAAAATCAACAATATTCATCTCCTCAATATTATGGGGTGAGAGGATTTTGATCCATCTTCGTTGGAAAAAGGCTCATTATCCTTGGAGGTAGAACCCTCAATGGCTAAAGGATTAGCAGAACCCCCAAATTCATTTTTCTTTCTCACTGACCGAGCAAGATCTTTGTCCTTTCCTGCCGGATGAGCAGGAAAATATTTGGCATCTATATTGGTGGAGATTAAGTTAACAAACTTTGTCTTAGGGGCCATGGCACTGGGAAAGAGATCAACAGTGGAAGGGATGGATAAAATTTCTAAAGACTCAAAAGTGGAAGAGATTTACCCCTCGTTTGATTTCTCCTCGACTGATCCTTCAGACGTGGAGGCTTTTGGGTCGTCCAAGTCAGGGGGAATGATCTGAATATTCTTAATTGGCCTACAATTGAAGGAATTGTTCAAACTATTATAACTAAAAAGAAAGAAAGTTGACCTAGGATGATCAACAATCCCAATCCTCTATTGAATATCCCAAACCTTCTCAAGATCAATAAAATTAACGTCCAGAGCATGGGAAAATTTCTTCTTGCTGTTAGCTATCAAAAACAAGGAAAAAATTCAACATCGGTTAAAATGAAAAGAAAAATGCCTAATTAAAAACCGAAGTACGACATCACCTGTGTGTTGCCCTTCCTAGAGGCATCTTATCCTGTTATAATCTTTTCCCTCGGGAAAATGGGATGTTGCCAGTTGTTTACAATGATGCCATAATCCTATTAGTCTTTGTTGGAATCTAGTAAATTCACAACTAGGTCCCCATTAGCCTCCCTCGTATTCAGATAATAAATATATTCATGGGTCGTCGCCCATTGTTAGGTGTATCAAATCTCAATAATACCAAGATTGGTCCCATATAACTTATTAACGCGATGAACCCCATTAACGACCCTCTAAGAATTTGGAGCGACTGTTAGTGGGACCATGTCAAAGTATTGACTAATTTTTAAAAATAAGCTATATGGGGTAAGTGTTACTCCTCACTTAACTTAGAATATCAAAGGTAGCCAATGGCCTTCGTCAAGTGCACAAACCACACAGGGACCCTCAGTTAGTTATACCATGACCCATTGGGGAATATGGTGGTCAAGTTTGAGTATTTAATAGTGTCTCATTAGTAATCTACAACATTGTTAAGGACAAAACCTCAAATTAATATTTAAGGAAAGATATTGAGAAATGCACAAAAATAAAGGAGACGAAGTTGAGCGTGCTTAAAGTGACACGAGAGTAAGGAAAGACCTTATCCAAAGTTCATAGGTTTTGTAATAAAAGGGAAAGAGAGGGAATAGTTATTTTATGGTTAATAATGACTTTAAGATCCCAAAAAATGTAATCATCATGCGCATGTGATGACTATCGAAGTGACAACCACATTTCCATATGGTTAAGTAAAGACGTCATATTTATAAGTGTGCCCTCGGGGCACACAACTAGGAAAAACTATTCATTTTTTGGGGCATTTATATAATTTCCATCCAACCATGGGCAAAGGCTTCAAATAACTATCAACATTCGACGAAAAGACAAATATTGTTACTCCTAAAAAGGGTGAAGACTTGTTAACTATCAACATGTGTGCAGAGGCATAAATCCCAATTACCTCAATGAGCCCTTGGACAATAGGTCCAATTGTGGGGTCAAGACTCACATTAACATGCGATCATCCACGCATGCTCAGGGCCACGTGCGCCTATAATTCACGAGGAATCCAAGTCTGAAAAGAGTCCTTCAACTTTATCACTTGCAAAGGTGATCAAGATAAAGTATAAGTCCGAACTATTAGGGATATGTATTAACGGGGCTTAGGACTCTCCTAAATTGCTTTATAAATGTAAACTCACCCCATATTAGAGGGTCATGAATCATTATAACATCAATAAATACTATAATTTTGCCATCCTAAATTCTTAAGAAATAAAGAATAACCCTAGAACCCCGTGTATAAAGGCACGTTATTGAACCACATACATATTGTGTTATATATGATCTAATTATTTAATGTCATTGTTGTTCTTGTTTGGCTTATGTACATTGAATATCATCACTTGTACGAAATTACCACCTATAATTTGAGTTCAATAATGTCATTGTTATTATCTATTATTGTAAAAAAAATAGTTAATTTGATAACAATCTTAAGATGATTTTTTTTAAAAAATTTGGTGTGACAATAACAATAACTTCTTATCATACTATTTTTTTTGTTGATCATGATGAGAAACCTAAGAGGTATCATGGTAATAATTTTAAGAGGGGGAAACAAAAAATAATTGATTGCATCACCCTCAATATGTCCATATTAATAAAGAATGATACATCAATCATTACAAATGTTGATTTTGAGCAACCCACTGTGGCTATAATCGACATAAGGCTTTTATCCTTAATGGTTAGGAAAATACATTATATGAAATGGGTATCTTCACAAGGATCCAATTCTAATTAATTAATATCTTAATCATTTACCTAGTAAGGAAAATTAAATCATTTTTAATTTGAAAAAAAATTAATTTTACCAACTAAAAATAATTAGTTCGAATTGCATGAAAGTGATGATTAACATCAGAAACAATAAAAATAATCACACCGAAATACAAGAATTTTTGAGTGAATCATTACGGGAAAACCATTATCACCCCAACCCACTTACAAGTCCACTAGTACTAATACGAATGTTTAAATAACATAGAAAAACTCGGACATGAATTATATATACGACAAAGATAACTACCACATTTCCTCATTCATGTGTTAAGATCCTTTGACTTTGCTCCTACTAACGAGTGCTACTTCATGCAAAGAATCTATTATACAACCTACAAGGCCTCGGTATCTATTGATATCCATTGTAGAAGACCATCACAAGCGTAATTTGATGTGCTATATTCACCCACATGAATCCTCATTCTTGAATCTCCTTGGAAGTAGAAGATCTTTGGGAATCTATAAAATTAGTCACTACTTTGATTTCATAGGGTTGATAGGATCTCACATGCTTAAAGGACTCTTTCAAAAAGAAATGGGGTATTTCTACAAATTTGGCATCATACATTGAAAAATGTTTTTAAAGTTATTTAAATAGTTTAGCAATGAAAGAGAACTAATAAAATACACTTTCTAAGACTAACGACCTCATTTGCACTAGGGAGGTCCTTATTCGAACGAGAACTTTCAAACGAGGGTTCCGCATTGTAGATTTCTATCAAGGGATGGTGATTTTTGTGCGATAATGATCCCTCATTTGAAACAAGATTAAATTTAGGGGACCTATATTGAATTTGTTTTTGATCGAGGTCCGCTGTCTTGAAAATTAGTCCCTCATTCAAAACCATCTTCTATTAAGGGTGACCTTGTTCAAATGAGGTCACTCGAATTGGGCTGCCATTAAATTTTGTGAGAAATAGTTTAAAAATATTTTCCCTGAATTTCATTTAAATAAGTCAGGCCCTTTCACTTCTTAGAACTAAAGTAAACTCCAAGGAAATAAAAAACTTTGGAAATCTTACCAAATATATGATACGGAATGAATGTGTTTGGTCTAATTTGATAATCTTTGTCATTATTATTTGTTTATTTAACTTCACTTGATGTAACATACAAGTCAATAGACTCTATAAAAAGACACTAAGACATGAATACCTATTCCAAAATTAATCCAACATAAATAAAACTTAAAAGAGGGTAAAAAATATCGTTACAAATCTCTCCCTTTGAATATTTATGACAAACGTAAAAAATGGAAAAGATAAAAAAAAATCACTAGATAAAAATCTATAAATTAGTTTATATGCGAGATTCAAAACTGACAAAAAGTAATTTATGGACATAAAAGTGTTGCATTTAAAAATATTTTCTAACTCTTTGGTAAAAACACTTTAAACTTCAATGGTTGAATATACACATTTTTTTTAGGTTGGTGTGATGTTTAAAGTTCAACAAATAAAAATAGAGACAAAATAGGATGAGGAAAATAGAGATGAACACAATGTTTATTAACAAGGAACCCAACGTACTCGTAAGCCGTGGGTATTTTGCTTCTAAGACAACACACACCACAAGTCCACTATAAATATAGTTTCGGTACAAATTACAGTTTAACATGTGTAAATGAACTAGTACTCCCAGTATAACTAGTATTCCAAGGCAAGCACTAAAAATCCCCACAAACTACTAAATCAAATGAACCAAACGATCAGATAAGTAGATCAACGTAACTTCACACTCAAAGTTAAAGTATCTAGTGAAAAGGTAACAAAAAAAAGTTTATAAGTTTAAAATTCATAGATGGCTGGGAGATCAATTCTAAAGCCAAGAACGTAAATATCTTGCTTTATGAATTTGTATTTCAACCTTGTGAAAAATACTATGGTGATAAAATAACAAAAAAGGATCCATATCAACCACGGTATATATATATATCAACACGAGGAAAAGTCTTTTAAAAAATTAGGGTTCATAAATAGTTTGAAAAGTAGTCAAGTCATTTAATCCCTAAGTAAGAGATGAAAACCACAACATAAGATATGTATATAAAAAATGAAGGTTTAGAGATCATTACCAAAAGTATAACGAAGGCATGCAAGTTCCATAACCGCACGAACTCCAAGCATCTCAACACCTCAAACCAGAAAGACTTAAACTCCAAAGTCATCAATAGAAAAACAGAATTATCCTCACAAAATATGTATATTAAAATATAGGATGAAACGTGTTTAGAAAAGTTCTCTCAAAATAGATAAAATAATTTAAAAAATGTTAGAGAGAGAAAGTTGAGAAGAAATTTCAGCAGAGTAATATTAGTTTTTTGAAAATAAAAATTCCCTTAAAAAATAATGAACCTAATCTTTCTATTATATAATCGGTGGAATGGCTTTGGTAGGATTGTAATTACCCAAATACTAAGGGCATAAGGGTAATCATCCAAGGGCATCTAAGGGCCCAATATGAAATGAACAAAAAAATAATTGGCGGGGTACATGAGTAATAAACTAGCGCATAATGAAGGTATAACAGTCAAACCAATGTAGAAAAAATGTCAAAGGCTTTGCCCTCATAACACGTGGTGGAGCCACTCGAGAAACCAAATGTTTACATTCGAAGTTAGAACAAAAATGTGGTCGTTTAATGTTTGCTGAATTAAAATAAGAAACCAAAATAATTTGATTTTGTTTCTTTAATAAATAAAACTTCTCTAAATAAATTCCTGAATTGATATAAAAGTATGAAAATTAATTTTTAAAATCTAAATTTTAAAACCAAGAAATGTATAAAATAAAAATATCTAAGTATAAAATAACTATCATATATATAAAAAAAATATGAAATATATTACACAAGTTGAATTTAGGGATTTATAAAATAGAAAAATTAATTTTAGAGTTATTAAAAATATTTTGATGATTATCTTCAATGTTTGGAATGAAACCTAGTGTATTTGACAGTTGCTACAAAATTGAGCGAACAAAATTCGAGGGATAAGAAAGGGCACTTTCAATCTCCTCCTTTAGCCAATTTTGGGGAAAACCAAATTGAGACTCAAAAAGATAAGTCTCACATACAAAAATACATAACTCAATTATACACATGTTTCCTAAAATTAAAAGTACATAACTCAACTATCCACATGTGTCCTAAAGGACTCATCACAGAGAACACACAAGAAAACCACGAGTCACACAAAATTCTCTCCATGTTTGTCATAAAGGGACCAAGGGAAAACCGTACAAATATGTTAGTACAAAACCCTAACACATTAAATAGAGCATGTATAAACACCAATAGACCTTCAAGGAGTTTTAAAATGTTTATTGTCTAATTGTTTAGTAAAGAGGTTTGACAATTGATTTGTAGAGTAAAGATATTCAATTTTAATTTCACTTTTTCTCAATTATTTTTCTAATAAAAAATTCTCTCATTTTGATATGTTTTGTTCGAGAATGGAAAACACGATTCTCGGAGATTCTAATGGCACTTTGGCTATTGCATAAAATTAAAGAAAATGTTTCATGTAAACCAAAATCACTTAAGATTTGTTTCATCCACAAAAGCTGAGTACAACAACTGTCAGCAACAATGTGTTGGGCTTCTGCTGATGAAAGTGACGTGCAATTTTGGTTTTTAGATGACCAATCAGAGGTGCTTTTACTATCATTAGCATAACCAACCCAGTCAGCGTCTATATACCCAATTATTTTAGTGTTGGTGTCAAAAGTGTATATGATACCATAATTTACAGTTGAGCTTATGTATTTAATAATACATTTTACAATATGTAAGTGAGATTCTTTAGGATCACATTGGTATGTAGCACATACACACACCCATACACCATGCATTATGTCGAGTTTTCCCAGAGCTAAGTAGAGCAAGTTTCCTATCATATTAAACTACAAAATTACATCAATATTTTCCCCAGATAAGTCTCTTGACTGTTTAATAGAAGAACTCATGGGTATTCCAAAATATTTAGCAGTATTTAAATCAAAACATTTGATCAAATGAGTAGAATATTTTAATTAACAGGTAAAGATATCATCAGGTTTTTTTTATCTATTTGAATACCTAAGAAAAATTGGAGTTATCCCACTGTAACAACCCGCTTAAAATAACAATGGGTGTCCAGCCCTATACTACATTATATCAGGAATCACAAGTGGCTCATTCTCAGCATCAACAAAATATTCTAAAATAAATAAGGCTAACTACCCGAAACTACAAAAGCGGATGTCAAAATTAAATAAAACATAAAACAGACAACAAACCAACAATATAGAACAAATGGAAACACTAGAGTACACACAAGTACCATGAAGAAAGAAAATGCTCGAAATAAAATAAAACGAGTACACAAAAAGGAAATAGACCTGAATAAGCTATCGGGTCACAGATAGTACAACAACAAAAATAAAAAGTATAAACAACCACAAATGACTCTTCGGTATAAACCCGATATACAACGTGAATCCTACCTAGATTTACAAGAAGTAGGAAGCGACTACAAACTAAATCCCGCCACAGTCCGCAACTGCTATGGCTCCTAAGACTCTGGATAGAAAAGCATCCGGTATCCATGCGGTAGGACACATGTACTAATATATACATACATATATATAGCAAAAGAGAAATATAAATGGGTCAGAGGCCGAGGTATAATTTTTTTTAGCAAGTGTGTTAATCGTGCATCATAAATATTAATGCCTTATTTCAGAATTAAAGTGGAGTCGCACTCTCGTGAAACCCCAAACTCACCTCTAATCTAACAGCGCGCACCTATTCACATCTTGGAACCTTAATTAAGTTACCCCACCCATACGGACAACCTACCTTACCATACGCATGGCCTATACCCACATGACCTACCAGTTAACAAGACCCTTGAATCCTTTCCATTTTAATACCACTTAAATATACATTCACATACATGCCTTACTAGGCTCTCGTGATTCCATTTATTAACTTAAACCAGTTACATGACTTAGTACATTACACATTAATATTAGGTTTCAATGTAAGAATTTATTACTCATTTTAACATACATACATACAAGTATTAATGACAAAACTTATCTCTATTCTCAACATTGCACTAAGTTTCGTGTGTGGGGCGTCTCGCAAAGAGAAATCCAAACAAGGAATCCCCCAATACACTACTCCTTGACAATGTTGATCATAGGGATCCATTATGTCATCCACACAAATCCTACTGCTGCAACTACTTAATTTTATAGTACTATCTAAAACATAAATTGAATCTCTACTAAATTCTTGGGTCGACATAACCGCAATTGTCTCTAAGTATGATCCTTCGACCACAAATAAACTCGTACACCAAAATCACCCTAGATGTACGTCATTGAAACTTCATATCCTCTTCACTTATAGGATATACAACTATATATATATATATATATAATCATTCATTCCCATAACCACGCATACATCTCACACATAATGTACATTATGCCATACATATAACATAAACGACTATAGGATGCCAAAATACTGCACCATGCTATCATCTTCTAGGAATTACTCATTTTTTCCCTGGGTCACCACCTATCGGAATATTATCACACCGCCATGGCGACAAAATCAATCATAACATATGGGAAGTGGCCATAGTTCCTAACCGGTCAAGTGAGAACGACCCATACCCAAGACTTCTCACCCCCAAAAATAAAATCACACAAATAATAATGGACGACTATGACCTAGGGAATATCCACCCCTGCTCCTCGAGCCAGGGGCTCACCCAACATCATGCAACTTCCCATGATATCATGTGCTAGGTATGCTTCACACCATAAGTATACATATATATCACACACTATATACATATACATCCATATGATCACATCATATAATCAAACCATCACGCACGGTATAGATATTCACGTTTAAGTACATACATATATACATATCTAATCATATATACATATACATATATATATATATATATATATATATATATATATATATATATATATATATATATATATATATATATATATATATATCCACATATATACACACCATCACTCAATCGTATGTATGAAATCCATAAAATTGGATATACGCGTACATATTCCTCATTATACTAGTTATTACTCCAAGCATACTAACTTAATTCGTTATATAAATACGATCCCTCACTTGAATCATATTCATCCATTGTTCTTATGATATGAATAGTCTTCCAATAAATTCGACATTAAGGTTATCACCCCAAAGTTTAATGTTTATAACAATCACTGGTTATCCTATCAATATCCTAATGCACATCGATATATCCAACAACAATCTCGACTATCGGTATACACATGACTAATAGTCTACAAGCCTCAAGCTTAAACTTGAATTCATTTATGATCCCATCATCCTTTGGGATGCCCAACGTTGATCATGCATAGATATGTAGTAACTACCCCGATTACTATTTGGCCCAAATCTTGTTCTAGTCGTTAGAATATTCCCATCATTCTCAAATTAGCCTAATATTCAATTTCTCTTATGTACCCTTAATCTTATTGAGTTTGCAACCTATTCCTTAAGTTAAACATTACTAAGGATAAGCGACCTCTCTCTCTCATTGATCCCCAATCATATCATAAATAGAATCCTATCGCTATAAGGATTTGAAACAAAAGTTGGCTTACAAATTCCACACCATTCCCTCACAACTCTCTCAGAAGGCCCTTCATCTACATCTTAGGTTAACTTACTTTTTAAACTCCAAATGGGACTCCCATCCCTAATGAAATCTCCAATACATATATGCGTTCCCCAAACTAATTCGATACATCCCCACGATTATAACAAGTGAGAAACTCTCAATAAATCCCCACAACATAACTCTCTCATCATATATAAAATTTCCAAATCGAGAAACCCAACCGAAATGGGGAAAAAACTCACTCTAGGAAAATTCCTCAAAGCTGCCCTGTTTTTGGATCGATTCGGCTCAGGGAATTGATTTTCCCACCAATGCGAATCGATTCAATCCCAAATACCTGGGAGACTGTTCCAGGCCGAATCGATTCTCCTTGGGTCCGAATCAATTCGGTCCTGCAGACCTGACACTTTTACCTAAGCCGAATCTATTCGCTTATGGGGTGAATCGATTCGGGTCTTCAGAACTTGAAGGTTTCTTCTTCTTCACAAAACCTACGAATTATAAACCCTAAAATTTTCACTTCTAACCCCTAAACCTTTATCAAATCATGATTCTAAGAACATAAATCAACTCAACTCCGATCCCAATCATATCTACACCATCAAACTCATATATAAACATCAATTAGAGGATTTAAATACCCAAAAATATAGGTTTTGCTATTTTACCCAAAATCCATTCTTTTATCCACAAATTATGAAATGAAATACAAAAATGAAATATTTAGCAAGATTAAACACTTACCTCAAAGTTGTAGAGGTTGAATCATCCTTGTGATCGCGTTTTGGCCGGAGTTTCTATGCTTTCTCCTCTCTCTCTTCCTTTCTTCTTCTTTCTTTCTTACTTTCTCTTTCTCTCTTTCTCTCAAATGAGATTGGCTTGATCCGTAAGCCTCTTAAGCCTTTAAAACATAAGTTCCAGTTTTAAATGTTAATACATACTTTAAATGACTCGTTTACTCCAATTCGAGTCAAACTGACTTAAAAATATTCCGGAACCGAAATAAAACCCAATGATAGTCATTTTGACTATCTCGACCCATCCGGAACCAATAGCGCACTCAAAATCATCATCCGAAATACTTTAAAATGTCCTCAATTTTTGGACTTCAATTTCCAAATTTAAAATCCTCCAATTTAAATAAATTTTATTTCTGCCAAAAATTTAATTTCTCAGTCCCAAAGTCATGGGGTGTTACACCCACCATAGACATTTGAAGCTCAAATTTCATTATATTAGCAAAATTTTCACCTTCTAAGGGAGATGTGGATCCACAAATGATGTCATCAACATAAACTTGAGCAATTAGGAAATAAGTTTCATTACATATAATGAACATTGTTCAATCAACTCCCCCATGGTTGAAACCAATTTTCATTAAGAAATCTGCTAATCTCTCATTCTAGGTACGAAGCGCTTGTTTTAAACCATAAAGTGATTTTTGTAGTCTGAAAACATGATTTGGAAAGAAAGGATCTAAAATGACTTTAAGTTGTTCAGTATAAACTTCCTCATTTAAGATTCCATTTAGAAAATTTAATTTTACTTCCATTTGATAGAGTTTGAACTTTAGATGATAAGATACAACAAATAAGCGTCTAAAAGATTCAAGTCTAACAACATGAGAAAAAGTTTCATCAACATCCACCCTAACTATTTGATAATAACCTTGTACTACTATTCTAGCCTTATTACTCAAAATATTTTTAGATTCATCACACGTATTCTTAAAAATCCATTTTGTTTCAATTATACTAGTCTAAGTAGGATGTGGGACCAAATACCAAATATCATGAAGTTTAAACAAACCTAATTCTTATTTCATAGATAATAACCAAGATTCGTCTATTAAAGTCTCCTTCGCATGTTTAGGTTCAGTTAGAGACACATAAGAAGAAAATAAAAGACCAATAGTTTGAAATCTAGTTTTTATGGGGTCTTTAGCATTTCCAACAATGTTTTTCTTTGGGTGATTTTCCTAAACCTAGTTAGAAACATCAGGTTTGTTAGGCGGTAGAGAGTTAGAATCACTATCCATTGACTATTTAGTTAAATTCGTTTCATTTTCCTTTTCATTTTCATATTGGTCAACAAGTATAGAATTTTCACTTTATTCCATATGATGGAAAATACTATCATGCACAACAATATTTACAGATTCCATTATAGATTTTATTCTTATATTAAACATATGATATGAACGATTGTTTTATAAATAATATACATAAATAGCCTTATCACCTGTAGAGATAAATTTTGACAAATGTTCTCTATTTTTACAAATATAACATTCACAACCAAACGCCTTAAAGTTTTTCAAATTAGGTTGTTTGACATACCAAATTTCATATGAAGTTTCTTTAGAATTTTTCCTTGGATTAGCTTTAAGACCTTCAACCAATAAAAGTTCATCTAAGTTAGGAATTCCTTCACCTTGAATTGTTCTTTTTGTAATGATTCGGGACATTTTTTCATCTCTAAAATTGACATTTCCTCTAACAAATGTTTCAAGAAGAAAATTTTGGTCTGTCCCCGGTTGTATGTCTGGAACACCCAGAATTAGGGGTGGCAATTCGGGTTAGTCGTGTCATTTTCGGGTCACTTTGATTTTAATTCGAGTATAAGTTTCGGATACTCTTAAATCTATACAAGCTAATCGTGTCATGTTCGGTTCATTTCGGGTTATTATCATAAATGGGTTATCATGTCAAAAATTTCCATCCCTACCCAGAATTAAGGTACCCCTGAGAGTTTTTATGTGAAGAATTTAATGCTCATACAACAACATTTCATCTCCGTTGATAACTCAATTAATCTTTACTAATCCAAATTGACTTAGTTATTAGAAAATGATTTTTAGATTTGTAAGGCATTGGCTTAGGTGGTGCAGGTTTCTTAACAAGCTCAACCTTAACAGTTCTCTTGGGGTCTATTAGTTTTACCATTTTAATGTTTTGATTTAATCCTTTTGTAACATAAATTCTCTAAATGTTCAATTTTACCATAAAAAACATAATGACAAATATGCCAAGCAGGATAGGGAACTTGGGTATATTTTTTAAAATGCAGAATAGACATACCAACATTTGAGGATTTATTTGAGGATACAAAGTTTATTTTAAAACTTCTTTTTCTTTAAAACCATTTCCTTTTTTGTCATGAGAAGAAGACTTTTCAGAACTCACAATTTGTTATACAGTGATGCCAGATTTATTGAAAGTAATAAGTTTGTTCAAAGTTTCTTTTAGTTTAGTTTGTGATTCATCAAAATCAGTTAAAATAGCTTTGTATTTTTTCTCTAATGAAGAACATCTTTCATTTATCCTGAAAATATTTTTGCCTTATATCAATTTTTCATTCTCAAGATCTTCCACTTGCATAGAAGATTCATCGAATATAAAACGAATTTGATTGTTAAGAGCATAAATTTTAGATAAAAACCTAGCATTAACTTTGCCTAAGTCAATATAATTATTCATGGTAGACTTATACGGTTTCTGAAAATGCAGGTTATCATTGTAATACCCCTTAGCTTTATTATTAATTAGTTTGTGTGCGCTTAATATTTATTAATTTTATTGGGGAAATTAAATTGGAAATAAGTAAATATTAATTAGCAATATAAAGGATTAATATTTATTTTCATATGATAAGAAAATAGATATGTGATATATCACATGTCGTGTATGAGTTAAAGGGACATTTATTATAATATGTCAATAAAGTGTTACATCGACGAATCGGTATAATTTATGGGCAACGCGTACGGTACATGCATCTCGGGATCAATTAATGATATGTTAGCATATTTGGAGTTGGGTGACTCGGATAACCTTTTTGAGGGCATTAGTGATCTCAAAAGGGTCTAAATAATCCAGAATAAGTACCCAAGTGTTATGATTGGGTTCCGAGGACTTTTTAGACACAATAAGACCCGTATAAGGGTATGAAGGTCTTTTTACACTTAGGGTTAAGTGGAACATGAGATTAGTGTAAATAAAGGAGCATTTAAAGGTTTGGTAAGGTGGATGGAATCCCACCTTTGATATTCTACATAAAAGAGATTGAGAGAGAGTTCAAGAGAATAGAAGAAGGAAGAAGAAAGAAGAAAGAAGAGAAAGGGCTTGCAAAAGAGAAAGATAAGTTATCTCCGGATTCAACCCATCATCAAAATGTAGAGAGCGTCAAATTTAATCCAAAAAGGCAAGTAAATACTTGCTTTATCTTGAAATCATGCACAGTTAATTACTTTCATGATTAGGGATAATAAAATCTGGGAATAAAATTATAAAGATTGAAATGTTGGTGGATTGATGTAGATATTCAGATGATAAGAAAAATCTCTGATTTAAATTAATTTTTAGTTGGGTTTAATAATATTAGAAATTCAAAATTAATTCTTGAATTAAAGTGATGAGCATATAGAACTTGTATAGGAAGGTTGAACTTTTGAAAATCAAATTGGGAATTTTTTTAAGTTGAATTGATTTGATGTTTGAATTTTAATACTAGGTGTTTAATATAGGATTCATGGTTATTTATGTGTTATAATGTTTCTGGATCATTATTATAATGATGTGTGAGGTCGATTTCATGTTTGGGATGGTTTGGGAGCTCCATTAGTAGGTTTGGAGGAGAAAGACCCGAGAAAGAAGATGACAGGAAGTCCAGGAAACTGAATCAATTTGATGGGGGAGCTAACTAGTTCACTCGACTAAACCCGTTTGATGTGCTAGTGAACTGGTTCAATTTACTGTCCTACCCAGTTTTTGTTCGTGTGTTATTTTGACCCATTAGGCTTTTGGTAATGACCGTAGGGGCTTCCGAGGTATTGTGGGGTTACTGGGGAATACTTTCTAGGATTTGGTACATGTGATAGGACAATGGATATATGGGTTTGGGTGAGGAGAACTCGGAATTCAAGTGAGTGAATATTTAAATAATTAATCGAGAAGTTGGTTAGAACTTCAAGATTGGGTGAACCATGCAATGTGGGATAGGCATACGAGTTCGGTACTTTATATATAAATAATAGAATGAAGTGTGTGTGTGTTTGTGTGTGTGTGTGTGTGTATATATACATGTGTGTGTGTATGTTACTTTTTTATATTGAACATACCTACTCAGTACTACTATCATAAGAGGTTGCACGTAGTGGGTAGTCCACCTTGGCCTTGACTACCAGATAGGACTGTGTTTTTTTTTAACTTCTGATTTTTTCGATTATCGATCCGATTTTTTTCGAATTTGGAATGAAATTTTAGTTTGTCGATTTTCGATTTCCCGATTTCCGATTTTTTCGAAAAAAATCAAATCAGAAATCGAAAATAATTATAATTTTTGATTTTTTTATTTTTCCAATCCGATTTTTTCGAAACTATGTAGATCCGATTTTTTTGATTTTTTTTTTATTTTTTCGGAATTATATTCCGATTTCCTATTTTTTCAAAAAAATTTCCCATTTTTTGAAAGTTTCTCCAAAATGTGCTCTATAAAAGGAGAGTATTCTCCTAACTTCTACACAAGTGAAAAATGAGCCAAATCCACATGTATTTACATGTTGGTTTAAGCCTTTTTCTTTATTTATCTAAAATGAGAATTTCGAGTAATCGAAAATCCATAATTTATTTTTTAAAATTTTAGAATTTCCTAAATTTCTGTATTTTTAATATATTTTGTGAATTTCCAATTTTTTTCCATTTTGCGATTTTTTCGAATTCGAAATGTTTTTTAATTTTCCAAAAAAAAATCAGATCGAAAATCGAAATAATTATTTTATTTTCGAAAAAATTTGAATTTTTTTCAAAGAGGCATTTTTTTATCCAATCCGGTCGAAACACAACCCTACTACCAAATATCAAATTGATTTCTCGGGTCATAGGACTATTGCATGGGCCCTATCCATGTGTGAGGATAGATATTGGTGTGGAGACTGATTACGTACATTGTGGTATGGTTGCGACCCTTAGACGTATGTCTATGACCGCCTCCATAGTATGTGTTTACATTTGTGTTCGATGGCGAGATTTGGAACTGGTCGCTTAGTAAGATGTGTGATGCTTGGAGCCTGATAGCACACGATAGATGCATCCGCGAGGTCCCAACTCTGGGGATGCATTTATATGTATATAACGAGTGATATATATGTATTGTACGAGATGATGTGTGTATCTTTTTATAGCATAGGCGTAGCTATGTTATTATGTTGTGTGGTTATCTGTTTATAGCACAAGTGTAGATGTGTTATATTTATTACGTAAACATCTATTTATAGCTAATGTGTCGCTACAACATTGTTTATGAGCATATACCTAGTGAAGGTAGTTAGACTTAGCTAACAGAGAGTTAGAGGGATTGAGCTTAGATAATGGTTATTTTTCCTAGTTATACTGGGTAGGTTCATTAGGATAATAAAATGAATATTTTAGGTGCTCATTATAAGTTGAGAGGTGAGGTTTTATCTCATATGAGTGGGACTGGTTAATTATGAAAGTAATACACTACACGTTTTAATCGATTTAAAACAGTTATCTTCTTGCAAAATATTTTCTACTTTTCGGTCTTTGACCCACGAGAATTTTTTTTCTTTTTTTTTCTTTTTAAAACCCCAGGTGTGTAGAAACAACAAATGTGACCATGGGGATATATCCATTCTTGCCGTTGTAATAGTTGTGAACACTACATCATTCTTTTAGACGCCTCAATTTATTCTATCAAGATAGGATCTTTTCCTTCCAGTTTTAAGTTTGGGCATGTTGTTGCTCGTAGATGGATCGAATTTTATATAACAGTTAGATATTTTATTTTTAGCACTCAGTTGTTATTCTATTTTATTCAGTGGATGTCATTATTTAGTGACCGATGATTTATTTGGTTCACACTTATTATTTTATCTATGCATGAGGACTATTTTATTCGTTTAGTTATATGTATGGTTTTATTATGTGTTATGGCTTATTACTCGTCGCGCTAGTGACGTTAAGAATGAAATCTAACTGTATTTCTATTTTATTTTGATAAAGTATTTATAGCAGTTGGTATCAAATCCAGGTTCTAGTATCCTTAGGATCTGTGTGGACTTGCTACATTGAAAGCATTGCATTTTCCTTGATACATAGCCTTATGATTTGAACTCTTCTTTCATATTGAGCCTTTGTGTTCATTTGCAACTGTTTATATTTAAAGAGAATGTCATACAACTTCGTCTTGGTTTTAGATGCCAAATTCAAGGAGAGTAAGACAAACACATGCTGCTAGGAGGGCTGCGGGGGAGAAGGCTCAGACAAAGCCACAAGGCACTCATGGGACTATAATAGCAACAAAAGTTTCAGTTATTGTCACATGGGTGGTTAATTCTGTTATGATCACCTTAGGACAAAATTTTCCCCGGGCACAACCACAATGTCTAGTGTTACCACCAGTTCAGGCTCACCCAGTACAGTCAATTTGGGAGAGAGTTAGAGAGGCCTTTCAGAAAGGCCATTCACCCAAGTTCTAGTGGAGTGCTGATATGGTAGTAGAAAGACAATAGAATAAGGATATCCAGAGTAACTTGTGCATGATTAAGTATAGCGACACTCAGAAGCTGATAATATCTACATTTAAGCTAGTTGGGACAGCTCTCCAATGGTGGGAGTCTATGATCACATTAGAGGATAGGGATTAGGGATGTGATGATACATGAGTTCTGGGTGCGGTTAGGTCGCAAGTTCTTTCCATCAGTAGTTCAAACAGAGTTGAGGAGGAGATTTCTAGATCTCTTATAAGAGGGTTAGACTATGGCCGAGTATGAGGAGTTCACTCACTTAGAAAACATTGTGCTAGATGAAGTGAACATTGAGGAGAAGAGGGTTATTAAATTTACAAATGGTCTTACTTAGAGGATTCACCAGTACTTATTGGGGAACCCAAATTTATGAACTTACACTAAGGTTGTTAATGTTGCGTTGATCAACTATTGGGACCATCGCTTTAACCAGAAAGGAAGAAAAGGACAGGAGAGTGAAGCCAGCAGGGCAAGAGTTGAGACAATAGTGCCAGTGAAATGCTACGACAGAAGAGTAGGCAATAGGAGAGGTGTTCCAAGTAGGGGGACTCAGCTATGAGGTTTAGGTCGGGTAATGGTAGTTATTGGTAGGTCCCTCATGGATAGTAGCATGCTCCTCAGGGCTAGTATGACCAAAGGAACGAAAATAGAGGTCAGGAGGGTCGGGATTATCATGGCCAAGATGGACAAGGATTAGGATAGCCTCATAAGTGTTATCAGGGTTAGAGGTAGGCAAATATTATAGGAGATGTTTCATATGTAGAGAGGAGGGCCACATGAGACATGCTTGCCCAAACAGGGCTAGGGGCAGCAACAGGACACCTAACCAAAGTAGTAGCTATCACAACTTTGAGCCTCACCACTAGTTCTACTATTCCGTCTTTTATAGGGGCAGTTATAGTTCTGACGTGTGTATAACGTCTGTGGACCAGTTTTATAGCCAACGACATTAGCCATTTAGGGTATATTCGTATCCATGGGAACATAGGGTAGGTATTATTTGACACATCACATTCTTTTGTTAACACTAGATTCTCAAGTGAGACGAGTTTAGAAGATACAATATCAAATATTATTATGATTGTAAATTTACCATTGGGTAGCGTGGATCTCATTCGTTCCATCTGCAAGGGAGAATATGTGTACATTGGGAGGTTTTGGTTTTAGCGGGTCTTCTTATTTTAGTGATGTACAAGTATGTAGTTATCCTTGGTATGGACTGGTTAGCGACGGGTAGAGCAATAGTGGTGTGTTATAGTAGGACTATCATTGTTGCTATTACAGGGAAGAATATATTTATTATGGATATGATTCATCATAAGGTAGGGTCAAGCAGAAATTTGTATGATATTGAGTAGGAGACTTCGGGGAGTATAGTTGCCTTGTTAGATTTGATCCCTGTATTTAGGGACAAGGCGCTAGTGCGAGCGTCATATTGTATGACTCCTTTAGAGATGCGGGAGTCGAGAGATTAGAATTACCAACTTTTAGGGTAGTGTTTTATCCATATGAGTACATCACCTTGGGTTCCCCAATACCGTGACTTGGGCCAATGGATCTCAAAAAGTGACAGAGCTTGGCGATAGTGTATTGGGGGAGTTCCTTGTTTGCATTTTTCTTGTGAGACATCCCATGCATGAGGCTTAGAAAGTTTTAGGAGTTGAGAGACATTAGGCTTTAGTGTGTCTGTTTAATACGTTAGGCATTAAATGTGTGGAGATGTAATGCATCGATCAGTGAGTTATTATATGATTGAAGGCCACTAGAGCCAAGGAGTGCAACGTCGAGAGCACTCATGAATGTTTATACCACGAATGGTTAAGTGGGGTAATCTTAAGAAGAGTTGAGTCACTATCAGTAGGGTGATTGAGTATACGATTACTGTAAGGTCACACATGATATGCGTGGTTGATTTTTGGGATGCATGTGAGTAGAACAAGTGGTAATTATGCATGTGTGGACGTGGTATAGGGTGTATAGGTGCCCTACTTAGTTCGATAATCAATATTATAAGAGAAAGGAAAATGTGGTGGAAAATACATTGAGTTACATGGCTGAGGGGAAATTGGCAGTGTGGAAGGTGCTACAAGTTAAGCTTCGTTAGAAGAAGGAGGTAGTTCAGACCTATATGGCAATAATGACTATCACAGCCGATATCATTCTAAGGGTTATGAAGGCGCAAGCAAGGGATCCCCCTTGTCAGATTAGGAAACAATAGTTCTCGATAATGGAGAGGAGTCTTACTAATTTAGTGCTGAGGGTAACTTACCTTTTAATTGGAGGTTAATTATCCCAGATAATAAGGACCTACAACGTATAGTTATGGAGGCGGCGCACGAGCCATACTTTTTTAATGCACACCAAAGGGGATAAGATGTATTAGGGGTTGGGGAATGAGTATTCGTGGGTCGGTGTAAAGCGAGACATAACAAAGTTTGTCTGGTAAAGGTTGATCATAGGTGAGAAGCCATGGTTTTACAACCATTAGAGATTCTAGTGTGGGAATGGAAGTGTATATCGATGGATGTTACTCATGAGTTACCAACGTCACAAAGGAGTCATAATTCCATGTGGTTTATTGGGATCGGTTGACAAATATAGAGTAATTCTCACCAGTTTAGGTGGATTACACGACATAACAACATGCGTAACTTTTCACTGAAAAGATAGTGAGATTGCACGGGGTGCCTCTAAACATTATTTCAGATTGTCCCATTTTTAGTAGAGTTTTCAGGAGGCATTGAGAATGGTGTTGTGTTTGATCACGTCATATCGCCCTCATACCGATAGGCAGATGGGTGAGGGTGAGTCAGATTTTGGAAGATATGTTGATAATATGCATTCTGGACTTTAAGGGTAGCTAGGAGCAATATTTATCGATGGTAGAGTTTACGTGTGATAACTTGTGCCAGTTTGCCATTGGCATGGCACAGTTTGAGGTGTTGTAAGGGAGACCTTGTCATTCACCCTCATATTGGCTAGAGGTGGGAGATAATAAGCTTCTCGAGCTGTATGTGATTCAGAATATATCAACAAGGATCGAGTTGATTAGAAGACACATCAGGGTAGCTCAAGATGGGAAAAAGATCTACGCCGATGTAAGCAAAAAAATTTGGAGTTTGAGGTGGGTGATTAGGTGTTACTGCGGATATCTCCCAAGAAGGGAGTGATGCAGTTTGGGAAGAAGGGGAAGTTGGCGCCTAGGTATGTGGGGCCTTTTCCCATGATCGAGAGGGTAGGGCGTGTTATGTATAAGCTCGCCTTACCAGAGCATTTGTAGCGAAATCATGACAGGTTCCATGTGTCGTTATTGAGGAGTTATCTCAGGGATGAAGTGGATTATCGACATATACCATTAAAGGATTTTAATCTACACCCAGGTATTTCATATGAGGAAAGACATGTTGCCATTTTAGGTCATATCGATCAGAAGCTTCGATCAAAGGTGGTACCATTAGTGCATGTACAATGGGGACACCACAATGTTGCCTAGTTGATGTGGGAGCATGAGGATAATATACTGAAAAAGTATTCTAAGCTCTTCATGGTAGGAACATTTGAATTTTAAGGAAGAAATTCCATTATTGGGGGTAGAATGTACTACCCCGTACTTTTATTATTAATTAATTTCCATGTGCTTAATATTTATTAGTTTAATTGGGGAAATTAAGTTAGAGTCTAGTTAATTTTATTTAGCGAGATAAAGGATTAATAATAATAATAATAATAATAATAATAATTATTATTATTATTATTATTATTATTATTATTATTATTATTATTATTATTATTATTATTATTATTATTTACTTTCATGTGATAGGTAAATAGATATGTGATTTATTATATGTCGAGTATGAGTGAAAGAGACGATTTATTATTATATGTCGATAGATTGTTACATCGGCGGATCGGTATAATTTATGGGTGATGTGTACGACATTAGATTGTCGGGCCCGATTAATGAGATGTTAGCATATTTTGAGTTAGGAGACTTAGATGACCTTTTAGAGTGCATCAGTGATCTTGGAAGGGTTGAAATAGTCCAGATTAGGTACCTGGGTGTTATGATTGGGTTCCGAGGACTTTGTAAACACAACATGACCTTTATAAGGGTAAGAGGATATTTTTACACTCAGGGCTAAGTGGAAAAACGGGATTAGGGTAATTAAGGAATATTTAAAAGGTTGGGAAGGTGGATGGTAACCCACCTTTGATATTCTACACAAAACAAATTGAGAGAGAGTTCAAAAGAAGAGAAGAATTGGGAGAAAGAAGAGAAATGTCTTGGACAAGAGAAATAGAAGCTATCTCCGGATTCAATCCATCATCAAAACATAGAGAGTGTCGAACTTAATCCACATAGGCAAGTAGTTACTTTCTTTAAGTTGTAATTATGCACAGTTAATTACTTTCATAATTATGGATAATAAAATTTGGAAATTAAAATTATAAAGATTAAAACTTTAGTGGATTGATGTAGAGATTTAAATGATAAGGTATCTTTGATTTAAATTGATTATTAGTAGGGTTTAATCATATTAGAAAATCAAAATCAACTCTGGAATTAAAATGATGAGCATGTAGAACTTGGATAGGAAGGTTGAACTTTTTGAAAATCAAATTGGGAATAATTTCGATGTGATGTTAGATTCGTAATTCTAGTTGTTTGATATAAGATTCATGGTTATTTATGTTTTATAATGTATCTGGAACATTAGCATAGTGATGTGTGAGGTCGATTTCATTTTTAGGGTGGTTTGGGACATCCATTGGAGGGTTTGGAGGGCAAAAACCCGAGGAAGAAGATGATAAGCAACCCAGCAAACCGAATTGACTCACTGCGGAGCAAACCGGTTCACTAACCAAACATGGTTCGATATGCTAGCGAACTGGTTTGGTTTGTTGGCCTATCTAGTTTTGTTCGTACATTATTTGACCGGTTGGGGTTTGGATAATGATAACAGAAGCTTCTGGGGGTACTGTGGGGTTACTAGACAAAGGCTTTCTAGGGTTGGGTATGTGTGATAAGCCAATGAATAAATGATTTTAGTTGAGGAGAACTCAGAATTCAAGTGAGTGAATATTTAAATAATTAATCAAAAAGTTAGTTCAAACTTCGGGATTGGGTGAACTGTACGCTGTGGAATATGCATACTTTCTATATACATATTAGAGTGACACACACACACACTGTGTGTGTGTGTATGTATCCTACTTTTTTATATTGAACATACCTACTCGGTAATGCTATTGTAGGAGTTCGAGTATAGTGGTTAGTCCACCCTAGCATTGACTAGCAGGTGTCGGATTGATTCCCTAGGTTTAGGGCTGGCAATTTTTGACATGATAACCCATTTATGGTAATAACCCGAAATGACCCGAATATGACACGATTAGCTTGTATAGATTTAAGAGTACCCAAAACTTATACTCAAATAAAAATAACCACGACTCTAAAATTACATGCCTAACCCGAATTTCCAGCCCTACCTAGGTCATTAGACTATTGTATATCCACTATCCATGTGTGAGGATAGATATTGGGTTTGAGATCGGCTGGATGCAATCTGGTATGGTTGTGACCCCCGTCCATATGTCTATGACCGCTTCCATTGTATGTGTTTACATTTGGGTTCGATGGTGAGATTAGGACCTGGTGGCTCCGTAAGATGCGTGATTCCTGGAGCCTAATAGCTCACAAGGGATGCATCGGCGATGTCTCAGCTCTGAGATGCAGTTATACATATAAAGCGAGTGATATATATATATATATATATATATATATATATATATATATATATATATATATATATATATATATATATATATATATATATTTGTACGATATGATATGTGTATATATTTATTTCATGAGCGTAGCTATAATATTATGTTGTGCAATTATTTTATAATAGCACGTGTGTATTTATGTTATATTTCTTACGTGAACATCTATTTATAGCAAATGTGTCGCTACAACATTATTTATGAACCTATACCTAGTGATGGTAGTTAGACTTAGCTAATAGAAAATATTAATGAGATAAAGCTTAGATAGCGGTTATTTGTCCTAGTTAGACTGGGTAGTTTAATTAGGATAATAAAATGAACACGTTAGGTGCATACAGTAGTTAAGAGGTGAGGCTTTATCTCATGTGAGTGGGACTGGTTAATTAAGAAAGTAATACACTATAATATTTAATAGATTTAAAATAATTATCTCTATGCAAAATAGTTTTTACTTTTCAGGGTTTGACCTGCAGGCACTTATTTTTCTTTTTAAAACCCTAGGTGTGCAGCATCAATAGTCGGGATCACAGTGATAGATTCATTCTTTCCGTTGTAGCAGATGTAGATGCTACAAGATTATTTTAGACGCCTTAATTTATTCTATCTAGACATGATCTTTTCATTTCAGTTTTCTGTTTGATCATTTTTCCCAAAGATGGATAATATTTTACATTTTTGTCAAATATTTTAAATTTAGCCCTCAGTTATTGTTCTGTTTTATTCCGTGGATGTTATTATTTGGTGACTGTTGATTTATTCAGTTCACACTTATTATTTTATCTACGAATGAGGATTATTCAATTTTCTCAGTTGTATGTATGGTTTTATTTTGTAATATGTTTTACTACTCGTCATGACAGTGATCCTGAGAATGAAATCATATTGGATTATGAATTTATTTTGATAAATGATTGATCAACCTGTATTAAAATAGGTAGGTTATCACAATCACTATCAAAGATTCTATTTTAAGGGAACATGCATTATAATCATCATTTTCATCATCCCAATTAAAAGTATAATAATTAAGAATTTTATATGCAGTGGTGGAAGTATGATCATGCATAAGGATGTTATCAAGTCAAGAGTCATTTGGAGGAGGTAGATAATAATTTTCAACAAATAACTCAGAATTATCAGGCATAACATGCAAGTTATCAACACAATCATCATACTCATATAAACATGTAGAAATAAAAGCCATAAGGTTGTTAAAACTATCACTGCAATTACTATTAGAGTCAGAACCGTCATCCCAAGTATATTATAAGTTTTGTTCTTTAAGAAGATTGCCATTTAGGTTAGAAAAATATTTGTTAGCATAATAACCAAACTCATTATATTTTCTACTTTAATTGTGATTTAAATCTTTGTCATGGTCAGATGTATCAAAAGATTTATTTTCAAAATATTTTTCATCCGGCCTATTAGAATAATTAAATTATCCTTATCTAGAAGATAATTTATTTATGAACATAAAAAATTTGTTAAAATGTTTAAATAACAAAGAAATTTCACAATCTATGGATTCAAGAGAAATAGAAAAACCATCAACATCGGACAAGGAAGATACAAAATCAAGACTATTCAGAGAAGATTTAAATACTAAAGAAGGTTGCAAAGTCTATGCTCTTGATTTTCATCTTTGATTATCACTTAAAGCAGTTTTAAGTTCAAAAGTTCTCATTTTACTACATAATAATCCAGGTGTTATGTTTGGATCATCCATTTTTTTAAAGGCGTGTTTCTTAATAGAAAATGTTTAAGGCAAAGATCTTAAATTTTTATCACATATTTCATAATCAACATATAAAATACCATTAGCTTGTGATTGATTTACTATATCTTACAGAGTAAGATAAAAGTCATTAATTTTTTGTTATATTTTATAAACATGGTGTAATATATATGTACTAACAGTTGAGACTAAGTCTTTTTAAATCTACCGTCACCTTTATGTGTAGACATTGGAATGTCCCCAACAGTCTTAGAAGTGGTGCGGACTGAGAAATGTTTAAACTCAGACTCGCCCATGGAAAATTGTATTTATGCCTTTATTGTTATATTTCGAACTTAACTTCTCGTTTCTAGTCCATTCAGAAAGAGGTTTTCTTTTAGTTATTTGAACATCACCTTTACTAATTACATGAGTAAGTACTAAAAAATCATTTTCAATTACATCCCATATATCATTTCATAGTTGTTGGATATATTCAATAATTCTTACTTTCTAGTAAGAAAAACTTGCACTATCAAACTGAGGAGGACATACATAACTACCATTTCTCTTTTCCATTTTAAAATAAAGAGTTCAGGATCTTAAAGAGTAATATTTTTTTCTAAAACAAAGTAATCATGAGAACTCTGATACCCCTTGAAAGTAATCTATGGACCCAAGAGTGATAAGATTAAAAATCACTTTTACTCTTTGGAAAAAAACCCTTTAAACTTCAATGGTTGAATACACACACAAAAATAGTTTAGATTGGTGTGATGTTCAAAGTTCAACAAATAAAAGTAGAGACATATTGAGATGAGGAAAAGAGAGATGCAAAAAATATTTGTTAACGAGGAACCCAACATATTCGAAAACCCCAGGTCTTTTAGTTCCGAAATCACACACACCACAAGTCTACTATAACATAAATTTTAGTACAAATTATAGTTTACAATGTATAATTGAACTAGTGCTCCTAATACAACTATTATTCCAAGGTAAGCACTAAATAACCCCCACAAACTGATGAATCAGACCAACCTAACTAGTAGATAAGTATATCAACACAGCTTCACACTTAAAGCCAGAGTATCTAGTGAAGAGGTAACAAAAACAAGTTTAATAAGTTTGAAGTTAATAGATGGTTAAGAGATCAATTATAAAGTTAAGAAAAAAATGTATTGATTTAGGAATTGATATTTCAACCTTGTAAAAAAACAATTTATGTGATAAAAAGTAATATCATGAGTTTTATAAGAAATCAAAAAAAGGGATCCACAAAAATAAATCACAACTAAATCATGTTTAGAGTATATATGAGACTATTACAATAAATTATGTTTAAAAAAAATCTATCAACCATGGTGTGTGTGTATATATATATATATATATATATATATATATATATATATATATATATATATAGAGAGAGAGAGAGAGAGAGAGAGAGAGAGATTAACACGAGAAAAAGTCTTTTAAAAAAACTAGGGTTTTTAAACAGTTTTAAAACCAGTAAAATAATATAAAACCTAAGTAACAGATGAAACCCATAACATAAGATTTGTACATAAGAAAGGTCGGTTTAGAGATCATTACCAAAAGTATAATAAAGGCATGTAAGTTCCATAACTACACGAACTCCAGGCATCTCAACACCTAAAACTAGAAAGACTGAAACTCCAAAGTCATCGACAACAAAACACGATCATCCTCACAAAATATGTGTGCTAAAATATAAGATGAAATTTGTTTAGAAATTCTCTCTCAAAATAGATGAAACATTTTGAAAAATGCTAGAGAGAAGAAGTTGAGAAGAAATTTCAACCGAGTAACATTAGGTTTTTCAAAAAAAAAAATTATCTCCCAATATAATGAACCGATTCTCTTTATTTATAGAGACTGTGGAATGGCTCTGGTAGGATAACCCAAACAATAAAGGCATAAAGGTAATCATCCAAGGGAATCTAAGGGCACAACAAGCAACACATAAAAAACTAACTAATTGGGGGTATATGTGTAATAAATCAATGGATAAATAGGGGTACAATAGTCAAACCAACAGAGACAAAACGATAGAGGCTCTGCCTTCACAAAATGTGGTAGAACCTCTCGAGAAACCAAACGATGCCATTTCATGTTAAAACGAAAAAGCTATCATTTAGTGTTTGATGAATAAAAATAAGAAACAAAAATAATATGATTTTGTTTCTTTAATAAATAAAACAACTTTTAATAAATTCCAAAAATGATATTAAGTATGAAATTAATTTTTAAACTCTAGAAAATAATAAAACCAAGAAAAATATAACATAAGAAATATTTAAATATAAAATACATAAAAGATGTATAAATACAGAAGTATGGAATATATTAAAAAAACTCAATTTAGGGCTTTATAAACAGAAATTTTGATTTTAAAATGCTTAAAATTCATTTTAGGATTATATTTAGTGTTTGCAATGAAACCAAGCGTATTAGACTACTGTTACAAAATTGAGCGAATAGGGTACTTTCACTAACATATAATGTTTCAATCAACAATAAATAAACACCATGATTCTTGTATGTCCTACACACTTGAACAAATACCTCGTGAACTATGAAAGATACAAGATACGTATATAAATCGGCAAAAGTTGAAATTGTAATGCATGCAGAAAATTACCCCTTAACATATATGCCCTTTGAATCAAAACTTCTCCGCTTTTTTGTCTCAAATAGACAAAGGAAAAAACCCAAAAGGCAATATCACAAATCAAGAAAATAAGAATCACAAAATATATCATATTCTCAATGAGATAAGTGACATAAACATGCGAAAATATGAACGTCTTAAAAATATAGAGAAATTTTGAACATCATATGCGTACCTCAACATGGCGAGTGACATCATTAATATCATCTACACTAAACAAATATCAACAATAAGCATGTAACTCAAATATTATACAAAGAGAGACATATAAAGATGTGAAAAGATAAATATACCAAATAATCTTACACACCGAATTTGCGAACATGTGCATCACATGACACTCGTAATGTTGTACAGTTGAACTTTTTATCCTGGTTAAAGAATATGACGCGTGCTCTCCGGGGATGAGAAGAATGTCAGTTATTATAACGCCTTCCCCCATGACTTTGGTCGTTCTTTTATGATTAGGTGACTTAGTGTGACCAATTGGGCTCTGGGCTTGTTAAGGTGGATCATAAGTCAAAACTGGGTAATGTAGTGGCCCCAATGCAATTTGATTAGAGTTTTTATGGCCTAAAGTTGATGAAGGGATTTTCGGTAGTCATTCGAACGAAAGTCATTATCATTCGAACAAGGTTCGAACGACTGAGAAAAATATCGATTTTCCTCTCTCTCTGGAATCTAGTTGGAAAGCCCTATTAGAACTAAGTGCTCAGTCATTCAAACAAGATTGTACTTCCCTCTTGAACGAGGTACTTCTCATGCCCTGTTTAACCTTAATATTTTTTCGCATTTGTACCTCGTTAGAACTCTCATTCGAGTGAGAGGGGAACTCATTCAAATGAGGTTGAAAGTCGCTCAAACGACCAAAAAAATAAATAAAATTTTGTACATTTTATTGTGTTGTCACGACGTAGATCATTGGATTCGATGACATGTTGATCTCTCAACAACTTAGATTAAAATGCGGGATAAAGTGTTTCTAGACCATTGAATAAAAGGTTAAGTTTTAGGGTCATTTGTGGGATTTAACCCTTAGGTTTTTGGGGTATTTAATTGGTTTTGGCTCATTTAACCCATTCCAATCAGATTTTCTCTCTCTCTCTCTCTCTTTATCTCTCTCTCTTGATCATAGAGATCCTCCTCCACCAACCACCACACACTACCCTAGCACTACCACCCCCCCACCCAAAACTATCATAGTTTAACCATCTTCTTCCATATTTAATCTCATAAAATCCAAATATACTACATGTTTAAGCAAGATGGTTTTTTTTACATGTTGTTGAGGGGTTTTGAAGAAGAAGAATAAGAAGAAGAATAAGTAGTAGTAGTAGTAGTAGTAGTAGTAGTAGTAGTAGTAGTAGTAGTAGTAGTAGTAGTAGTAGTAGTAGTAGTAGTAGTAGTAGTAGTATTCGTAGTATAAGAAGAAGAAGAAGAAGAAGAAGAAGAAGAAGAAGAAGAAGAAGAAGAAGAAGAAGAAGAAGAAGAAGAAGAAGAATAACAAGAACAAGAACAAGAACAAGAACAAGAAAGTATGGAGTTTGAAGGGGGGTTTCATGGAGCATTCAAGGAGAAAAGCTTAGTGGAGTTAGGCAACTTATTTAAGGCCACCTTAGGAGGTTGGAGGTTTCTGTCTACTTCTATAATTCAACAACCATTTTTGAAGCTACCTTTAAGGTGGAACAATTATTCTTAGCTTAAGAAGTCTATTTAGCACATCATTAGTCTTGTAGCTAGAGCTTGCTAGAGTATAATGCATATATGATTTAAGAACCTAATTTCTTATGGTTTTATGAAAAAGGATGATGTATGAAAGATCCCAAGAGTTTTGAGAAAAATGATATATTTTAATAAACCTTGATATCTAAACATTTTATGGAATAAAATGTTTGAAATGATATTTTTTTTGTTCAAAATATTTTATGAACAAATGTCACAAGGCTCTCTTGTGAAAATTAGGATTTTATACAAATTGACATTTACTCAAGTTTTGAAGAAATAAAAATGTCTTTTAGATTGAAAATCATGTTTATGCCAATATTGTGAAATTTCTAAAATGAACCATATGTTGGACCTATTTAATGGGAGTTTTGGACTTAAAATATATCTCCTCGTGTATATTAACTTGTAGTATTTTGATGATGCCCATATAAACAAGTTTAATGAAGGTTTTAATGGGTTTTAATATGAAGTAAAAAAAATGGAAATTGTAGCCCTTAAAGGGGGTTAAAAGGTGTAGAAAAGGTGGTAAGTGGGTATTTCTAGACTACATGTGAAAATAAAAGTAAATGGTGTTTTTCATAAAGTAGTCTCCAAAATGACAAATGGTGTCTTTCATAAAGAAATTAATGAAATAACAAGATTTTTAAATTCATAACTATGTTATTAAAAAGTGTTAAATGAGTGTTAATGAGTTAAAAATATTTAAGAAGTTAGTGTTTGTAACTTGATAATGGTTTTGGGAAATAACACTGTGAAAATGGAGGAAAATACAAGTTTTGAAAGAAATGGGTAAAACAATAATTTTATGTAAAGTGGAACATTTTTATGAAATAAAAATGTTGGATAGATTTCATATAAAATAGTCCTAAATGAAAGTGATTTTGGAATAAAATCAACGCAAGTGTACAAAGAAGAAGAAATGGTGATTTTCAAAGTGTAACATAAGATGGGGTGAGATCCCCGGGTTTTGGCTTCTGCCGGTAAAAGTGAAATAATGTGGACATTGGATAAATGTTAAAACACATTAATATGGACTCGGATGACACCAAGAAAAATTAAGAAGGGCTGGAAGCCTTGGGGTGAATGACCCAAAATCACAAGCCAGAGCATATGGTAGCATAGTCGATGGTGTGGATCTCGTTAAAATATGTAGATATTTGGAAGATTCGGAGAAAAAGATAATAAAAAATGGAACTGTCAAGAAATGGGTTGTCTGGAGAATATAAGAAAAGATAACCTAACATGAATGACCTTAATATGTGTTCCGGTTATAAGATGATGTGGAGAAGTAATATGAAAAATTTGCTAATGCCCATGAAGTAAACAGAATGGAAAAGTGAAGTGATTAAACGGGTAATTAAGCAACCTAAAGAGGTTTATCCCATAAGTAACACAAGAGGGTGTTCATGAAAGTTTTCAATTAAAATTAAGTATTTTCTAACACGGGGCTTGCGTGTGTTGAATGGTGAATTTCAAGGAAAATACTACAGTAATTTTGGTATGAATAAAAGGGTAATTTCGATAAAAGAAGTGCTTTTCTCCATATAAATGGTGTTTGTTTAAAGTATTTAACCAGGTGTGTTAAATCAAGAAATAAATGTCAAGATGAGAAAGAAGGGGTTCATTCATGATATTATGGCAAATTAATTGAAGTATGTGAAAAAGGGGTGGTCCTACTGACGCGACTTAATATTTGTCTCAAAACTGCGTATTTATCCAGGCTCAAGTGCAAGCCTTGTCGCTCAAGTAGTAACCCGGTAAGTCGGGATCGTCTCCACAGGGATCAAAATTGCCAAACAATAACAATAAAAATTACCAAATTTTGAAATGATTTCTCAAAAGAAATAAAAAGATGATTGACTTTTGGGAAAATTTCTAAAACTTTACTTATGAAAAACAATTGGAAATTAACAGCAAAATTTGGGTTTAACAATTTAGAGAAAATTAGGGTAGGGTAAAATCCCTCAATCCTTAACAAATTATCCTTTAGAATACTAGAATTATAAATCAAAATTCTTGATTAAATCCAGTCCTTATAATCTCTAACCATTGCATATATGAGGTTCAAGCCCGCACCATATGAAATCAAAGATCAATATAAAGCGGTGAACGACAAATTATAAATACAAAGCATTCTTAAACATCCCAAGTACCTAGGGCAAGAGAGATTAAAAGATATGACAATGCATATATGATTTTCATTCACGATTCAACCAATATTTTCCTTTATTTTCTAATTTTCCATACAAATAATTTGCCTTGGATTGAGTTCATGTACCCCAACCCTTGAGAAATTAGCTACTCATGATTTGGTTGAAAAACAAATTCACATATGAAATTATGAAACTGCAGAACATTGTAAGCACTTTGCAAAAATTAAAGCAAAAGAGAATAGAATGATATTACTTAAATTCAGCACAAAAACAGAATTGAGATTCAGAATACAAACTAGGGTTCCTGCAAATCTTGAAGGAAATGGAAATTTAACCTAAAAATCTGATCTAAAAACTCTCTCTAAAATTCTTAACCCTAGCCTCCTCTCAAATGATGTAAAACCTGGCTTTTTATAGCACAAATCTTCCAAAGTCGGTCTCCAAATGTTCTTGTGGAACAAGATTCACAGCTAGCACTCATCAAATCTGCACAATAAATGGCAAATTAATACCAGGCTTTCGCATGCCCGGATCGGTCTGGGTCTTAATCGGATCGATCCGATATTCATCGGATCGGTTCTTTTATTTTCTTCCGGATCGGTCCGTTAGTGATCGGATCGGTTCGATTATTGCTCCCATCGGTTTGCCATCCATCCGGGTTGCACTGGACTTGGGCAAATCAGATCGGTCCGACTCCTACCCGGATCGGTCCGAATTTCTTCTTCTTTGACTTTTTCCTTGCAGCTTTGACTGGCCATATCTTCTTATCTAGACCTCCGATTTGGATGTAGTTTCTTCCTATGCTCTTGTGAACTCATTCTCTTCAACTTCCCTTTTGGTGTCACTTTCAAATTCTGAATGGAATTACACTTTTACCCTTAGACATTTCTTGCTTGCATCTTTTCTTTTCTTTTGGATTCTTTCTTGCATTCCATTCCTGAAAACTTCATCCAACTTATACAAAACCTAGGGAAAGTTGTTAGGAATAGACAATGGAGTGATATGGCATAAAAATGGTTCAATTACATTGTTCGAGATATTAAAATCACTAAATTAAGGAGCTAAATTCTGAAGAATTTATGCTTGGTCAAATCCCCCTATCTTAGGACTTTGCACGTCCCGGGCAATATATCTGAATCTAACCAACATTCATTTCTTGAAGACTTATTTATTGAAATAATATTCCACTTTCGCATGCATGCGATTGCATTTAGCGGATGCAACAAGCCTTTAAACCTCTAGGTTACCCTAGTAGGACGAATTTTGTCTCGTGAGGGTTTGTAGTGAATTTACCCACAAAATTCTTTATTGACTCAAAAAAATATCAAAATACTTAAAAATTGTACAATTTAAACTTTTCTAAAAATAATCACCATAAATTCATATTCAACTGTCTCAAACCATAGTGTGTGTGTGTGCAAAGCCAAAAATTAAACCTCCAATTTCCACCGATTGAGCATTACGTTACTTTCCGAAAATTCGTTTTGATTCAAATTCTTACGGATTGCACTCACAAACGAATCACTCGAATTGTGGCTATTTTCTCTCGGGATGCATGATATAAGGAGTAAATATAATGGACACAAATTCATACATACAAAATTGAAAAGAAGGAAATATATGGTGAAAAGATCTCATCATCGGAATACAGTTATTAGGAAATGGGAATATCACCTCTTATTCACACCATTTTAATCTCTTATTTTATCTTTTCATGTCTTAGCTCTCCATGCAGTAATCAATTTCGCAATTTGGACTCGGTTAGGACTTTTTCGGGTTAAAAGGTGTAAAGGGTAAAAATGGAAGTTGACGGAATGTTTGGAATTGGAAATTGTCCTTATGACGTCCATTAGTGCTTTTTCGGGCGTTTGCTCATTTTTCTCTCCTTTTTTTGTCATTTTTTTTTCTTTTTTTTTTAATTTTTGTTGAGCATATCTATTTTTTTCTTCTTTCCCCTTTTTATTGCACAATTTGGACTTTATTTGATGAATTTTCAATTTTCACAATTCCGGGCTATTTGAGTTTTTCGGGTTATCAAACGAAAAGATAAATTTTATTAGGCTCAATTTGGGTTGCAAAGGGATAATTTTTCACAACTTTTTATGGCTAATATTTTTGGGTAACAAATGAGGGCCTACTTCATTGTCCAAATTGCTAATCACATTACCATATGCATCTCGAGATTAATTAAGTTTAAAGATATATTTAGCACGAATTTCGAGACAACATTTCACACATTTCCCATAACTGATCAAAACAAAGGATTGAGATCATCGACGACTTATTAAAACGCTGAAAAGAACTTTGAGTTAATCATAAACTCGGATTGATTTAAAAACTCATAAAAAATTGAAAGGCTCAAAATCTCACCGGGTTGGACTAATCTCCACACTTATTCGTTAAGTCGTCAATTTTCTTTCAATTTCCATCTTCGGTCAATTTTGGCTTAGTGCATTATGATTGTTAACAATTTGAGACTTTAAATAGAACAAAGGTGACATTTTTGAAAAATTTAAATTCCAATTTTTATTTATTCTGAACAAAAATATATATTTTTTTTCCAACACATATATATGAATATAAGCTAAGTTTTATGAATACGCACCTGTCATCCCCCCTAACTCAATGATTTACATTGTCCTCAATCAAATATATAAGAGAGAAAAAGAAGACAACATAAAGAGTGCGATAAATAAAACAATCCAATATTATATTAAAACTGTAGATTACAAACAAACTGTGGAAATAACTGTGTAAGCAAAACTACAAACATAGGGATAAAAATCCTAACAATGGAAGGGTATCCTAAGGGGAGGGTGGGGGATGGGAAGTACTGGGAGCATTTGGATCATAGGGATTGTAGTATTACGGAGGAAGAGGGGCCTCGGGTCCCGCCTGGAGGCGATACAAGTCAGCCTGCATACGCAGGACCAAACTCATGTCCCTCTCGTAGGAGGTCACATGTGCGTCAAAACGCGTCTCAAGAGAGAGAACGCGTTCATGCAAGACCGTATCCTCCGGAACGTAATCCGGATCCGCCGTCTCATCATATTCTGCCTCTTCACCCTCCGCCATTTCCACGTCCTCCTCAGCGACGTTCTCCTCTTCATCGTCATCTTCCTCACTAGAATCGTCATTGTGCCGCGCACGGACGAGCTGAATTTGCCGCTCACTTCGAGTGCAGGACTCTTGTCCTAAAGGTTTAGGAAGGTTTACAAGATCCTGAGGTGGTGCGATACCTGCATCCTGAAGCATTGAGGTGATGAGTCGACCATACGGAAGAGGAGCGCGACCCTTCTTATCATAAGCCACAAAAAGGATATCGGTGTAAAATGTTCGGGCCAAATTGATCACGATCGCCGGGTCGAGTAGATGATATACCATGGTTTCTTGGCGAGGCCTCATCGCCGAATCATTAGAAGTTTGCAAAATGTTGGCACAAACGATATGGAAAGTGAATCGTGCCTTGTCGGACAAGCGGCCGACGGGAAATGTCTCGGTGGTCCAAACCGCACCGGGTTGGATTTGCGAGATACAAACTTCTTTTGTGAGGACGGGATCGGGACTTGGATAATCAAATTGGTCCGGAGTGAGCACACCATATGATTCGAGTTTTCGCACCACGAGATCAAGTGAGAACGGGATAGGGATGGAATCCACAAATGCTTGGGATTCAAATTCAGCGGTACGGACGAGAGATCCGTAAAACTGACAAACTTCATTTTCCCAAATGTCCTCATATGGTTCATTAAAGAAACGGCACCAGCCCCGTGACAGAAAAAGGGCGGTGACAGAATTGGGCATTTGATCCCATAACACTTGTCGCTCGATATGGATTTTGCGTGTAGGGCTGAAAAATTTTCGGCACCAATTGGCTTCTTGGCGGGAACGATACTCTCCATTTCCATTGGGGAGAACTTCAATGGAGGTATATTTCTGGGGAGCAGCCATTAGTATGGAGGAAGGAGATAGCCATGGAGATATAAGAGAGAAGATAGGTGGAGGTGTGAAGAAAATGGGTAGGGGGAGGGGGGTATTTATAGGAATGAGTGTGGGAAATGGAGGGAATGAATGGGTGGGAAATGGGGGGACGAAATTTTGAAGGAAGGGATGGATTGGGTGAAGTGAAAGGGTGTGGATTGAGGAGGTGGAAATGAAGAGGTGTGTCTCTTGGGAAACTAAATCTGCAGGAAATCGAACCGATCCGGTTTTGGGCCGGACCGATCCGCCTTACCGGATCGGTTCTTTTTTACCCCGGACCGATCCGGATGACCGGATCGGTTCTTTTATTTCACCGGACCGATCCGGATGCTGGATTCCAGAATTCTTCTTCTCTCTTCCTCTCCTCCTAGCAATGCTCAAACTCTACTCTAAAGATGATTTTTTTTTTCAACCTTGCAAACTTCCAACTATCCTCACAACTCATTGATAATGAAACAACCCGCACCCTTCGGATTCTCAACCCTCATAACGGACTCTAACCTATAACTTCTACATCCTATGACTCATATGTATAACAATCACCCCATACATGTCGGGGGTGCGACGACCTTACTCTCTTCTTTCAATCAATCCCCATAAATGGGGTCCGACAACCAGATTGCGTCGGCTTCTTTAACCATGGCTTCCAAATAAGGCTTGAGACGATGCCCATTGACTTTAAAAGTGTTTCCCCCTTTCTCATCTATTATTTCAACGGCTCCATGGGAAAATACTTCTTTCACAATGTACGGACCAGACCATCGAGACCGCAATTTTTCGGGAAACAAATGTAACCTCGAGTTGTAGAGAAGTACTTTCTGTCCCAAATGAAACTCTTTCTTACGAATGATTCCGTCATGAGCTCGTTTCATTTGGTCCTTGGAGATTTTGGCACTTTCATACGCATCATTGCGCATTTCTTCCAACTCATTCAACTGAAGTTTACGTGTTTCACCGGCTTTATCCATTTTGAAGTTCACCCTTTTGATAGCCCAATACGCTTTGTGTTCGATTTCAACCGGCAGATGACAAGGTTTGCCATACACAAATCGAAATGGGGACATCCCAAGGGGATTCTTGTATGCGGTTCTATAAGCCCAGAGAGCATCAGTCAATCTAAGAGACCAGTCTTTCCGATTAGGATCAACTGTCTTCTCCAAGACATTCTTTATCTCCCTATTAGCAAGATCGACTTGGCCATTCGATTGGGGGTGATAGGGGGTGATAACCTTATGGACAATTCCATACTTCCGCATTAGTTTATCCATCGGCCTATTGCAAAAATGAGTTCCATTATCACTAATTATGGCCTTAGGCATACCAAAGCGAGAAAGTATATTTTCTTGAATAAATTTAATCACCACCTTGCTGTCATTCGTCCTTGTAGCTATAGCCTCTACCCATTTTGAGACATAATCTACAGCGACTAGGATGTATAGAAAACCAAAAGAAGGGGGAAAAGGCCCCATGAAGTCAATTCCCCAACAATCAAACAACTCCAAGACTAAAATAGGGGATAATGGCATCATATCATGGCGAGTAATAGCACCCATTCTTTGGCATCTATCGCAAGTCTTACAAAAAGCATTTACATCCCGGAAGATTGTGGGCCAATAAAGACCACTTTGAAGGATTTTCGCAACAGTTTTATTTTTAGAAAAATGGCTGCCACATGCTTCCGAATGACAAAATCGAATTACCCTTTGGATTTCCTAATCGGGTACACATCTCCGGATAATTTGGTCAGCACAATACTTAAACAAGTATGGATCATCATAAAAGAACATGCGTGACCAAGTAATGAACCTCCTTCTCTCTTGCGGATTCCAACTAGAGGGAACAACTCCAGTGACAAGGTAATTGACTATATCCGCAAACCAAGGGAGAGAAGAGGTAGCAAATAGATTCTCATCCAGAAAATACTCGTCTATGGGAATGGGATCAATAGGTACGTCGGACGATAGTCGTGACAAATGGTCAGCAACGACGTTTTCTACTCCTTTCTTATCTTGAATCGAGAGATTAAACTCTTGTAGGAGTAGGATCCACCTGATTAAACGAGGTTTGGCATCCTTCTTGCTCAAGAGATATTTCAATGCCGAATGATCAGTGAAACAAAGGATAGGCGACCCAACAATGTAAGAGCGAAATTTGTCGAGAGCAAAAACGACTGCTAGCAACTCTTTCTCTGTAGTAGAGTAATTAAAGTGAGGTCCTGATAATGTTCGGCTAGCATAGTAAATAACATGAGCTTTCTTGTCTTTCCTATGTCTAAGAACAACCCCAATCGCGTAATCACTTGCATCACACATAAGCTCAAAGGGAAGCGACCAATCCGGAGCTTGCATGATAGGTGCAGAAATAAGCATGCTTTTGAGTTTATCAAATGCTGCTTGACATGCTTTATTCCACTCAAATGGAGCGTCCTTCATGAGAAGATTACTCAAAGGTCCAGCGATGGCGCTAAAGTCTTTGATAAACCTCCTATAAAATCCAGCATGGCCTAGAAAGGACCTCACATCTTTAAGTGATTTTGGCGGGGGTAACTCAACTATTACTTCAATTTTTGCTCGATCAACTTCAATTCCCCTAGATGAGACTATGTGACCCAAGACTACACCCTCAGTAACCATGAAATAGCATTTTTCCCAATTGAGGACTAAGTCTTTTTCCACACATCGGAATAGAACACTCTCAAGATTAGCTAAACAATGGTCAAAAGATGAACCGAAAACGCTGAAATCGTCCATGAACACCTCAAGACCTTTTTCAATCATATCGCTAAAGAGACTTAACATGCACCTTTGAAAAGTAGCTGGCGCATTACATAACCCAAATGGCATACGTTTATAAGCAAACGTACCAAAAGGACATGTAAAAGTCGTCTTCTCTTGATCAAGAACATCCACTTCAATCTGATTATAACCGGAATACCCATCTAGGAAACAATAATAAGGATGGCCCGCTACTCGTTCAATAACTTGATCGATAAATGGTAAGGGAAAATGATCCTTTCGAGTTCCGGCATTGAGCTTTCGGTAGTCAATGCAAACACGCCACCCGGTGGTGGTGTGTTGAGGTATTAATTCTCCCTTAGCATTTTTAACCACGGTCATCCCCGATTTCTTTGGAACAACCTGAATTGGGATCACCCATTTACTATCCGAAATGGGATATATAATTCCAGCATCTAGCAATTTTGTCATTTTCGCTCTTACAACATCTTTCATGGTTGGATTTAACCGCCTTTGCATCTCACGCGAGGGCTTCACTTCTTCCTCAAGGTGGATTTTATGGGTAAAAATCAAAGGACTTATACCCTTCAAATCTGCTATGGTCCAACCAAAAGCACTTCTATGTTTTCTCAACACATCTAACAACATACCTTCTTGCCCTTTTTCTAGATGGGAAGACACAACAACAGGAAATGTATCATTCTCACCTAAAAAGGCATATTTGACATGGGAAGGTAGTTTCTTCAACTCAGGACTAGGAAATCTATGTTCAGAGGGGAGCATGGGTGTCTCCCTCGGAGGCAATTCTTCATACCTAGAAATCCAGTCAACCGCTCTCAAACTCTCAAAACTCTTTTCCTCTGGTAACCAAATTTTCAACTCTTCCACCTATCTCTCAAACTCAGTATAATCACTCATTTGAGCACCACTTTGCCCTAAGCACACTTTCAGATCATCTCCTCCTATGATTTTTTCAATATTTTCATCCACCACTTCCTCAATAAGATCCACTTCAAGAATATCGTCCTCATCACCCATTTGGTTAGCGACATTGAAAATATTAGTCTCGAGAGTCATGTTTCCAAAAGTGAGTTGCATTTGGCCATTCCGTGTATTGATCAAAGCATTAGCGGTAGCTAAGAACGGTCGGCCCAATATAATTGGAACATGATTTCTCGTATGGGGAACAGGTTCGGTGTCCCAAATAACAAAATCAACGGGAAAGTAGAACGTGTCCACTTGAACTATCACGTCTTCTACAATCCCACGAGGCACTTTGACTGTTCTATCCGCTAACTGTAGAGTGATTCGGGTAGGTTTTAAATCACCTAAATCAAGCTTCTTATAGATGGAGTATGGGAGGATGTTTACACTCGCACCTAAATCAAGCAATGCTCTTTCAACTCTCATTTCTCCTATGATACACGAAATGGTAGGTGAACCTGGATCTTTGAATTTTGGTGGAAGATCATTGAGAAGAACTGAGCTCACATTTTGTGCCAAGAAAACATTTTTCTTCACCTTAAGACGTCTCTTGACAGTCAAAAGATCTTTAATAACCTTAGCATATGCTGGAATTTGTTGAATAGCATCAAGGAACGGCAAGTTCAATTTTACTTGTTTCAACACATCCATCACCTCGGTACGCGAAGCACCTTTTTGGGGTGACTCTAAGCGTTGAGGAAATGGAGAAACAGTAGGCAACTTGACTTCAATATCAGGCTCAACTTCCGCATCTTTCAATTCTTTTTCTAAGGAAGATTTTTCAGACTCGAAAATTTCAGATTCCTTCACAATCTCGGGTTCCACTCCATCATCATTCCCCTTTGGCAATTTAGGTGCTAGATCAATTATGCGTCCACTACGAAGAGTAGTAACATCTTGACATTGTTCTTGAAAATATGATGATGTGGAGCAAACCGTGGGTTGACCTTGAAGAGGTGGTCTTTGGCCTTGGGCTGGAAGTTTACCCTTCTCTTGAGTATTCACCGCAGACTGCAACCTAGAGATGTTAGTATGCATTTCCGCGAACATTCGCTCAAATTTAGCATCTCTCTCTTTTTGGGATTGGATGAATTGATTGAAATTATCTTCAAGAGATCTCCTAGGTGGAGGTACATAAGGCCCGGGAGGTGGTACTTGCATAGGATTTGCCACTTGCTGAAATTGAGGGGGTTGTGGTAGAGTCATATGTGGGTTAGGAACCATCCCACCTTGGGGTTGTCCATAATTGTACCCGGGATTCCTCCACGATTGATTATATGCATTCCCTTGCTGAGCATTATAATTTCCTCGAAAACCTCCTATTGCTTCAACTTGTTCCTTGTACATTGCCTTGTATGCAGGTATGGTAGGACATCCTTCGGTAGAATGACCCGCATTACAAATGGCACATACCTTCTCATTTTCGGCGTGTACGGGTCCAGACACATCTCTCAATCGCATATCTAGCATATCTCTGAAATTCTTCTCCAATTGGTCAAATTTTTGATCTAACAAAGTGTCCTTGTCCAAGTGATAAATACCGGACGCAGCAGGCAAGTTGGACACTTGTCGATTTCTATTTTGACTATTGGGATCAGAAGTATCCCATGCTTGGGTAGTTTCTTCCACATATTTCAAATGAGCCCCAGCATCGCTCGTACTTAACTCCCAAAAAGGTCTCTCACACATGGTTTGAACAAGTTGTTTAGACGCTACAGTAAGGCCTTGATGGAAAAATGAAATCAGATGATGAGGTTCAAAACCATGATGGGGGCACGCATTAACTAACTCCTGATATCTCTCCCAACACTTATCAAAAGCCTCATTCTCATTTTGACGAAAAGCTTGAATTTAGGCTTTAACAGAATTGGTTTTGTGTTGTGGAAATTTTTTTGAGATAAACTTGTTTTGCATATCTCTTGAAGATAAAACAGAATTTGGGGGCAGGGACCATAACCAAGTTTTAGCTTTATCCTTTAAGGAAAAAGGAAAGAGCTTCAACCGGATTACCACTTGTGGACAAGTTTGGTCTCCAAATGTCTCACACGTATCTTCGAATTCTCGAATATGGAGATATGGTTTTTCTAAATCCATCCCATGAAATGTAGGAAGAATTTGGATCATTCCATTCCCAAAGTGTAACTGACCGGCATTATACGGGAGTAAAATGCAACCAGGGGTAACAGTTCTCTCCGGAAATAAAAGATCTTTCATGGGTTGATATGGTACATCATCCTCTCCCGCACCAACACCGACACTACCATGATCCGACATATTTCTATCGAAAGGCTCAGAATTCTCACTCAAGGTTTGACTCAAAGAACGACTTGTGATGGAATTATTAGGCGAAGGAGGTGGAACCCAAAAAGGCAAAGGCTCAGAATTTTCAGACCCAGCTTCGGTAATAGGATTTTCGTGAATTTGGGTGGGAGATGAATTCTGCATATAAGCACACAAGAGAAAAAATGAATTTTTTTTTTATGAAATCACTTGTAGATAACAATAACTTTCTTGAAAATTTAACAATTTTAGATCCCCGGCAACGGCGCCAAAAACTTGACGCGATTTAATATTTGTCTCAAAAGTGCGTATTTATCTAGGCTCAAGTGCAAGCCTTGTCGCTCAAGTAGTAACCCGGTAAGTCGGGATCGTCTCCACAGGGATCAAAATTGCCAAACAATAACAAGAAAAATTACCAAATTTTGAAATGATTTCTTAAAAGAAATAAAAAGATGATTGATTTTTGGGAAAATTTCTAAAACTTTACTTATGAAAAACAATTGGAAATTAACAGCAAAATTTGGGTTTAATAATTTAGAGAAAATTAGGGTAGGGTACAATCCCTCAATCCTTAACAAATTATCCTTTAGAATACTAGAATTATAAATCAAAATTCTTGATTAAATCCAGTCCTTATAATCTCTAAGCATTGCATATATGAGGTTCAAGCCCGCACCACATGAAATCAAAGATCAATATAAAGCGGTGAACGACAAATTATACATACAAAGCATGCTTAAACATCCCAAGTACCTAGGGCAAGAGAGATTAAAAGATATGACAATGCATATATGATTTTCATTCACGATTCAACTAATATTTTCATTTATTTTCTAATTTTCCATACAAATAATTTTCCTTGGATTGAGTTCATGTACCCCAACCCTTGAGAAATTAGCTACTCATGATTTGGTTGAAAAACAAATTCACATATAAAATTATGAAACTGCAGAACATTGTAAGAACTTTGTAAAAATTAAAGCAAAAGAGAATAGAATGATATTACTTGAATTCAACACAAAAACGGAATTGAGATTCAGAATACAAACTAGGGTTCCTCTAAATCTTGAAGGAAATGGAAATTTAACCTAAAAATTTGATCTAAAAACTCTCTCTAAAATTCTTAACCCTAGCCTCCTCTCAAATGATGTAAAACCTGGCTTTTTATAGCACAAATCTTCCAAAGTCGGTCTCCAAATGTTCTTGTGGAACAAGATTCACAGCTAGCACTCATCAAATCTGCACAATAAATGGCAAATTAATGCCAGGATTTCGCATGCCCGGATCGGTCCGATATTCATCGGATCGATTCTTTTATTTTCTTCCGGATCGGTCCGTTAGTGATCGGATCGGTTCAATTATTGCTCCCATCGGTTTGCCATGCATCCGGTTTGCAATGAACTTGGGCAAATCGGATCGGTCCGACTCCTACCCGGATCGGTCCGAATTTCTTCTTCTTTGACTTTTTCCTTGCAGCTTTGACTGGCCATATCTTCTTATCTAGACCTCCGATTTGGATGCCGTTTCTTCCTATGCTCTTGTGAACTCATTCTCTTCAACTTCCCTTTTGGTGTCACTTTCAAATTCTGAATGGAATTACACTTTTACCCTTAGACATTTCTTGCTTGAATCTTTTCTTATCTTTTGGATTCTTTCTTGCATTCCATTCCTGAAAACTTCATCCAACTTATACAAAACCTAGGGAAAGTTGTTAGGAATAGACAATGGAGTGATATGGCATAAAAATGGTTCAATTACATTGTTCGAGATATTAAAATCACTAAATTAAGGAGCTAAATTCTGAAGAATTTATGCTTGGTCACCTATTACATGTGTGTCAAATCAAACCAAATTTCACCAAAAATTATCCAACTTTTTATGTGCACCAAACCAAGTTGTGAAAAACCAAATTTTGCTTTAAACCAATTTTATCTTAATTAATCGTAAACATGCATATAGTGATTAAAGAAAATAAAGTAAAGTAAATAATACTCACAACGCCGTATGTACGAGGAAAAACCCAAGACGGGAAAAAATCTCAAACGACCCAAGCCTGACAATCACTATGAATGTGGAATTACAACGAATAGACAAAAGACTCACTCAATGAATCAATCCCCATGGGTCTTGACACTCTTCAGATCTTCAACCACTCCTCTCACAGTGCCCACGCATAAATTCCTTCTTCCATGATACATGTACACAACACACGCATCCACATATGTCTCGGTGTCCACCGAATGGCTTTGATACGTCTACGATGTCAAACAAGAAATTCTTCTCTTTTCTTCATCACAAAACCCATATGTTCAAGTATAGAAAAAACCTTCATGGTGAAGCAAGATCACATAGGCATATAATAATGATAACTCGAATCTTTGCAAATTCTAAGGATGTGTTTAAGCTTTGAAACCTTAGAAAAACATATGCAAAACTCGTACTGGATTGAAAACTGTTTTTCTAGATTGCACCTATCCGTTAATTCTGATGAAACCATGCTTTAAATAGGAAAAATTTACCGCCTCGAAAAATGTGTCGCTCGAACGAGATTGGTCAGTCATTCGCGCGACATGGATATCTCACTTGAACGAGCCAACTTGTCGTTTAAACGACGCGTATGTCAGTTCAACTTTTTCTTTAAAACGTTTCTTCAAAAGAGATCCAAATAAGTCAAACTCTTTTTCGAGCTTATTAGAATAAAACGTAGTCCAAAACATTTGAAAAAATCTTAAAATATTTTTCCTTATAAAATTACATCCTTATCTTTCATAAAATTATTCCGAGCACCATTAATTATATGCATTCATACATTTGTGATCTCGGAATGAAATAAACTTGAAGACGAATAAACTTGCACCAATTTAAACTTCGGCATGATTAATTCTTTGAAGCTTTGCTGCAACGTCTTCAATTTCTTCAATACCTCATAGACCAAGTAGGATCGTGATAAAATAAAATCTCCCTACGGCATATTACAAACACATTTTTGTTCACAGAATTAAGTCAAATTATTATAGGAACTCAATTGGAAATTTATGTACTTACAAATCTCCCCCCTTTCACTATTTTGGGACAAAACTAAACCAGTGAAATGCCTAAGTCAGGCCGTCAAGCCGTATGATGCCTAAATCCCATCCCATAAACCCAAAATCAAAAAAATTATCGGACACGGATCCACTAGTATATGTAGCACCAGCAACCATGAACTGTCTGAATGTGATGTAGATTTGAAATCTAGAATCTATGAAGCATACCTACACACATGAAACATACAAACAAATAACCAGTGAAGTATGGAGGAACGAATGAAACCAATATTGAAACCAATATATATATCCAAATGGTACCAATTTTACAGTAGATACCAATATGAATAAACTTTGAAAAATCATTTGTTAAACAATTGAGCAACAATATCATACCAATATGACAGCTTCGAGGTTCCCATCGATCGATTACAGAGGTTTCAACCACTGAACTTGCTTATGCTCCCCTTTGATCGAGTGTTATTTCTATAAAAAAGATGGAGTAGGAAAATCTAGAATTGGCTTCAATCGAGATTGCCTCGGCTTCTTAGGCACATGAGGAACCAGCCTAACATATTTTCAATCGAAATCCCAATCAAAGACAAGTTCTACCAAGGCCAGGATCTGAAAGAGAAGATTCACTTTTCGGAATTCCAAGTGACATGATTCCTTCAGAAGCGAAAGTTGAATGATCGAAGTCTCCTTCAGGTTCAGTCGAAGAGATCGAAGTGAAGTCATCAATTCAACCATTCGCATGGTCTCCCCTAAGACTGATCTCTTTTCCAAATGAACCGAACCTCGATACCACATTCATCAAAGAGAGACGGCCATCTCTCTAGGTTTCACAACCCCTTTAGATCGTTCTATTCGTGCTTGAAAAATGACCCCATCGGTCCGCTCCTGGACATTCTTAGCCGTCGTCCGAGGGCCCTATAGATCAGATCGTGAACTCTTTCAGACCCTTAGTTTCACTTGGTTGGGGCAGAGTTTCAGCCTGCCTTCCACCGAATATAAAAAACCTTAGAGATTCCTAACCTGCTGACATCCCGGCGAAGAGAGTCATTATTTGTGTCACATCTTCGAATTCGAGAGAAAGCTTTCCTATTATCTCTCAAATTATAGGCATTGAAGCGATCGAGTGAGAGAAAGAAAGAAAACTATTGCACACGCCCCTCATTTACCCTTTACGAATATAATAGAAGGCAAAAGCAGCTTAAGCCCTTCCGATCACCCGAGAAGCCCTCGATGAACCGCCTATAGTATTATATATACTTATATATAAATAAATATTCAAAAGTATGACTAATCTGAGGAAGAATCTTAGTTCCTGCACCTTGCGTGGCGTCTCCCAGTCCACCACGGCTTGCAAGACATTGATAGATTTGTTGGGCACAGAATAGGAATAGGTTCTTTTTTTATATGTTTAAGAATTCCTTCCCTTGTAACACTAATTTGTAAAATATGTAATAAAAAATATGCTGAACAAATCTCAAATCTCCCCCTACATCACATACATCTTTCCCCCTTTTTGTCTCGAATAGACAATTCGGTGAAAAGATAAACCAAACCAATCAAGTATCTAGCATGAGAATATACCATTTAAAAATTGCTAGGTAATCATGAAACAACCAACTAAATATGATCAATAGATGACAAATCTGTATCTAGTAAACAAATGAATCACACAAAGAATATAGCAATTTCATTAGGTCTGTTAAACAAAATCATATGCAAAATATCAATTTTGAAATAATATAACCTGCGTATAAACCAGTTAGTGCAGAAAGCTTCCAGCAGTACCAAAAAATATACCACAATAACCAGTGAACTACAATTAAAAAGCTCAAAATCCCAAACCGTCGTAAGAACGAGACAGGGACATCGCTCAAACGAGATAAGGACGTCGCTTGAACGAGACTTCTTGTGACATGTTAATGTCGCTCGAACGACTCCTCGCGATAGACCAAATTTTCCCAGATTCCCAAAAATATCATATATATTTTCCTAGTGAAAAAATTTCCAGAAAAAAATTCCAGGAAGGGCTTGACATCAGCAAAACAATGCTAAAATAGTAAACTTTTTATCCAAAACGAAAAAATGCATAAAAACTAATAATGCGAGTTACATGCAAACATAGTACTTATGTGCTCAAACATGGACATGGACTATATGGGCGTAAAACTACAATAAATTAGTCACAATTCCAACACATCGAAAACATCAAGAAGCTCTAATTGATAGTAATAAATCACCAAACTTTATCATAGCCATATGACAATTAAAGTGTGAGCCTAATGAACTAAACATACTACATGCACACAAATCCAGAATTTTGACGATTCTACAAATAATAGCGTCAAATTGCAATGTTTCAACATTAGGATTAGATGTCCAAACCCGTTTAAATTTTCTCTAACCAAACTCCCTCATAAACATACTTTTTCAAGTTATTTTGAGGTTTCTAACATTCTCAACTTAGAGAAAATCTTATTGGCCCCTTTTCTTAGCATATTAATTTTTCTTTCGGGCTCTTTTAAACGGTGGCTTTCACGATGAGTCAGTTTTGAACTCTCGCAACCCTTTCCCGTGAATCACTTATCATTTTTTAATTTTGATATCAATGCAATTCCTCACAGTAAACGATTCTTACATGCACACTTCTCCTTAAGTCTACTTACGCATAGATGATAAGATTGAGATAAGAACGCCTCACCGAATTCAAATATGCAAGAGAAGTCAAACGTCCATATAAACTCGTGCATGTGGGCAATGTTGACATATGTACAAAGTCAAATCAAAATGCATATCAACTTCGAAACATCCCCATATAAACAATGGTTAAGATAATTCTAAGCATCGATAATAATGACCAAATGTCCTAGACACATGAATAATGAAACGATGGGGGGGTCTAAGCAAACCATTATGCCACATTAAATATGTAAACTCGAAAACAAAAACCGAAAATCTTTTTGACTCTTCAAACATATTTTGACTCAAATAAAAGAGAAATCTTTTTGTTTTTTCAAAAGTATTCTCAAAAACAAAATCTTTTTGTATTTTTCAATAGGACTCAAACAAATGAAAACTATAATACAAAATGATACATAAGTCATTATACTATCAATGAATATATCATGAAGCAAGCTAGCATATGACAAACATGGCAACACTATCATCCTTTCGATTTAGTATGGGAACAATCAAGTGCAGTCAAACAAGAATCATGAAGATTTATTCCTAAAGCTACTAAATATGATTTCCTAACCCAAGTAGGTGTAAAACGACGCATGGGGGTTTGGGCAACCGGGGAAACTTTATTCCTAAACTTCCTAGTAGCTTTTCTAAGGTTGTAACAATAAAGCCTAAGGTGACCTTTTGTATCCCGAAATGTGCAAGTGTAGCGAAGATGGGAATGATTACCTATATGTGGACCTTTTCTAACCTTCCTAGTGTTTTTCACACGTGCGGGGGGAATGGGAACAACTCTCACATCAAAACCAATACCTCCCTTAACTCCCTTAATTTGGAGGGTGCCTAAGATTCTATCTAACTTCTCCGACCTAGCCTCCAAATCAAACTTAACTCTAGACGAGTCTCTCAATCTCCCCTCCAACTCATGAATCCTAGACTCGAGCAAACGTCTAGACTCCTCAAACTCTAAAATATCCTCTTTCAAAGACTCCATCAAACCATGGAGATTATATCTCTCACCCTCGACATACTCTAATTTCTCCCTAGGAGTCTTCTCTCGTGCCCGAAGACCCTCAATCAAACTATCATTATTTTCTATGGCAAGCTCATTCAACTTAGCTTGAAATTTTGCATTTGCCTCTTTCACCTTAACCATCTCGACATACAACTCATTAAATGCAACTTGAAATTCTTTCACATTTACCTCCTCTTCGTCACTCTCTTCTCCCTCACTAACATGGGATTCACTCAAAACCTCCTTGGAAGTGTCATTCACATGAGAATCGTCGTCTCTCACATGACATGCCATAAAAGTAACAAAGTTACATTCAATGGGGGAACTCTCTCCCTCTTCAGTATCACTATCACTTAAGGTGGCACTATATACAATGGACTGCTTGCCCTCTTTCTTAAGTCTAGTGGGATACTCCTTAACTTTGCAACCGTATCCCTCACACCCAAAACACTTATCCGACAACTTATCCTTAGAGGTGGGATCAACTTTGTTGTTCTTGAATTTTTCAAACTCCTAGGCATCTTTCGATTGGTTTTGAAATTTAATAAATTTTTTAAATTTCTTGGCCAACAAATCAACATCCTCAAAATTGGAATCGAAATCCGAATCCGAAACTTCAATTTCCTCCGTTCGGGTTTTCAAAGAAATACCCTTTTCTTTCTTAGGCACTTGCTTGGAGGTAATCATGTCAATTTCGTAGGTTTGTAAGTCACATACAATCTCTTCTAGTTTCGTCGACTCTAACTTACCGAAGGAGTTTAAAATAGTCACTTTCACATCAAACCTACTAGGCAACGACCTAAGAATTTTCTTAATGATACGGTTGTCAGGAATTTTCTCACCTAGGTTAAACGACAAGTTGATAATATTGGACAACCTAACATAAAACTCATCAAAAGTCTAACTCTCTAACATCCTAATGGTCTCCAACTGTGTAGTAAGATTTTGAAGTTTAGATGCCCTAACTGTGATAGTGCCCTTTTGAGTGAGTGCCAAAATATACCAAGCCTCTTTTGATGTTTCACAAGTCATAATTCTTTTATATTCTTCCAGTGTGACATGTGAATAAATAACGTGCAAACCCTTAGAATTATATTGTGAAAGTCTATGTTCAGTTTCGGTCCATGACTCGACAGACTTTAAATTAGTGACCTCACCAAAAATATTGACAGGGGGTGTCCAACCTTTCTCAACTTCTAGCCACACACGCTCATCAATATATTTTAATGCACTTTTCATTCTCATCTTTCAATATGTGTAATTAGTGCCATAAAAAATAGGAGTTCAAAAAATTCGTTATGTCCAAAATTCATCTTGCGGGATCACAAAACAAATAAATTATGTTTTCTAGCTCTGATACCAATTTGAAAAGGGGTGATCCTACTACATGTGTTTCAAATCAAACTAATTTTCACAAAAAATTATCCAACTTTTTATGTGCACCAAACCAAGTTGTGATAAACCAATTTTTACTTTAAACCAATTTTATCTTGATTAATCCTAAATCGGCATCTATTTATTAAAAAAGTAAAGTAAAGTAAAGAATACTCACAATGCTGGATATACGAGGAAAAATCCAAGATGGGAAAAAACCTCGGACCGCCCAAGCCATACAATCACTATGAATGTGGAATTATAACGAACAGATAAAAGACTCACTCAATGACTCGATCCCCATAGGTATTGACGGTCTTCTGATCTTCAAACACTCCTATCACAGTGCCCACGCATAAATTCCTTCTTCCACGATACATGTCCACAACCCACGCATCCACGTATGTATTGGTGTCCATCGAATGGATTTGATACGTCTATGATGTCGAACAAGAAATCCTTATCTTTTCTTCACCACAAAACCCAGATGTTCAAGTATAGAACAAACCTTTTTGGTGTAGTAAGATCACATAAACATATAATAATGATAATTAGGATCTTTGCAAACTCTAAGGATGTGTTTAAGCTTTGAAACCTTAGAAAAACATGTGCAAAACTCGTACTAGATTGAAAAATGTTTTTCCAGATTGCACCTTCCATTAATTCTGACGAAACCATGCTTTAAATAGGAAAAATTAATCGCCTAAAAAAATGTGTCGCTCGAACGAGATTGGCTAGTCGTTCGCGTGACATGGCTATCTCGCTTGAACGAGCCTTTGAAGGACGGGCGTATCAGTTTGACTTTTACTTTAAAATGTTTCTTCAAAAGAGATCCAAATAAGTCAAACTCTTTTTCGAGCTTATTAGAATAAAACGTATCCCAAAACATTTAAAACACTCTTAAAACATTTGAAAATGTTTTTCCTAATAAAATTACATCCTTATCTTTTACAAAAATTATTTCGAGCACCATTAATTATACGCATTCATACCTGTGTGATCTCGGAATGCAATAAACTTGAAGACGAATAAACTTGCACCAATTTAAACTATGGCATGATTAATTCTTTGAAGCTTTGCTGCAACGTCTTCAATTCTTCAATACGTCCTAGACCAAGTGGGATCGTGACAAAATAAAATCTCCCTATGACATATTACAAACACAATTTTGTTCACGGAATTAAGTCAAAACAATACAGGAACTCAATTGAAAATTTATGTCCTTACAACATGTAACATTTTAGAATAAAATGGTTTCATGCATATATATATATATATATATAAAAACGTGTTAGAGTCTCTTTTCAGTTGTTCGATTCTTTATTGCATTATTGTATTTTTCCATTAATCATTCGGCTCATTCCCGTGACACCCCGCCTATTTTAATCCCGGGGGATCAATCCTTTACTAAAATATACATGAATCTCATTTGGTTCATTCTTACCATCACTGTCGAAATTTTTTTAAATACTTAACCACCTAAGTTAAAATTAGCCAGCGCCAGTTTTATGTTTCTATTATATAACAATACCCACAAGAAATTGTGGAAATAAAATTATATAAACTATTCACACCATAACTGAAGTCTGGAACATCACAGGATTTTATATATACATGATGAATAAACCATCGGCTCCAAATCCAACATCCAAATTATATATCTAACTAAAATGAAATAAATCTCCATACAAGGTCTGAAAATGAAAAGAATTAAATCTATATAAACGTTTGAACTAAGCGGGCAATCTGCCCAACTGAAATAAGTGAATATCAATCCTATACTAGGAATGAAATAACTTAAGTGTCTAGTTTTGTCATGCATGCCTCCACGAGCATTGCAGCTAAGCATTCTTGGAATGGATCATCATGCCTAGCGTCCATATGGATGGACATCTAAAAGGTTTTGGACAATATTTTTGACATGGGACAAAGCCCAACACTTTTGATAAACATTTCCAAGTAATTATGATGTAATAATTAAATATGCATGAACACTTTTCATATTTAAGCTGATGTCTCACTCTCATGAGATACCCCTAACCTCTCAATTATTGTGCACACCTAGCGCTTACATATTAATCCTCCTAGTTATGCTACCCCGTCTAACTAGCTCTATTGAAATTCTTTCTACCACACTATTCTAACCCCGAGTACTTTTTATCATGGTTCATGAGCTTATTCTACTTATTTGGTTAATTATTAATTCACTATTAATTACTTAAATAGCTCTACTTCAGTTCTCTCTCTCTCTCTCTCTCTCTCTCTCTCTCTCTATATATATATATATATATATATATATATTACACATTCACATTTTATGTATTTAACCCGTATATAATTATCTACTTGATTATATACCTGTAGGTACACTATAAGACTTATGCATATAATCACCCTTTACATGTTAAAGCCATGTATAAATTACTACATCATTGTATGCGTAACGGATATACCACAACAAACACACATATGTCACGTATAATCATAATCCCCCGAGTAATAACTAATAAGAGGTTCTTCTCTAAAATGTTATCTTCACCAAGGCATACTCGCATCATCCCGGCTGTTGAAATCTAACATCGACTTGGTAAAATCGCAAACGTATTGGAGGCTTCCATATTCCTTCGATAGTGAGTTATAACCATACCCACAATTACCTCACTTAGAACTTCAACCCTCATGAGGGAACATGCGTGGCGCTATGATGTGGGGACTATACTCACCCTGCATTCACTTTCTAGGGAGGATCACCTACATCGCGCAACCTCTATTGATAGCACTAGAGGGGTATGTTCAAATTAACATCATACACACAGATATTTATAAAATCCACACAGATATACCATCTTTGTATCCGTATATATATATATATATATATATATATATATATATATATATATATATATATATATATACAGAGAGAGAGAGAGAGAGAGAAACACAAATTCGGTTAATCCGTGCCTATCGCTTAAAGCACCAGCCTACTATCCCGAGTCTGCACCCCGACTCTTATTTTTCTTTTAGTTCTCAACAATTATTTAAATGAATTTATTCACTCCGCTAAATATTCCCAAACTTCCCCACAAGCCCGTAAATCAAAAGTTCTCAAATTTGACCCTCTAAATTTGTTAATAAAATTAATTCTCCAATAAATTCTCTAATTAAGTAAATAAACCAAACTTTCATTTCTCGATTACTCCTAGGTAATATAACCACACTAGATTACCCAAATAAATATTTCTCCCCTCTTACGGAATTAAAATCTCAATTAAAACCCTGTGATTTAAACCCACAAATAAAACGCCCCATTTTAAATTTTTCCATATATTCCAACCGATTCGGATGTACTCCCGAATCGGTTTGATGTACTTGACATCGATACTTCAGGTTTTTTCTTCCTTTTTCTTACCCAACCTCATTACTGTAAACTCCAACCTCCATTAATATATATTTAAGTTCTGGAATTATTTATAAACTTGATATTAACATCACATAATCTTTCACATCAATAATTCATCAAGAAATCTCATTTTAATTCACCAAATTGGTCATTAGGAAGAATATAAATTTATAACCCCAATTTAGTTTTCACAATTATCAACAACTTCATCAATCTCTACCCATTTACATAAATTTGATTTCCTAGCAAGATTTATTTTGTTCATACCTCAATTTATGACTCAAAATTCATTACATTCATTATACATTACCAATTTGTCCTTTCTAGCTATCTCCTAGATTTTGCCTCTTTTCCTTTATCTCTTAGGGTGTTCTTCTATTGATAATGGATGCCAATACCTCTAATATTAGGGTATTAACTCTCCAGTCCTGAATTAACCTATTGTAAAGGGGTGATCACTCATTTGCCCAAATATTTGGGCGAGCAGGTCCACATGACGAGGACCACGAGAAGCCCCTCCCCCCAAAGGGGGACCTCGCCAAGATAAAAGAGGATTCAATTGGACAAGGAGTCCCACCACAAGGAGCTCCTCTTCCCCAAAGATCGAGAAGTCACATAAAGGAATTCTGGGTGAAAAGGCCCTCCACAAAGAGCTCATCATCCCCAAATACTTAAGGAAACCAGAGAAATGAAGTTTGGGTGATGAAGCCCACCATGAGCGACTTCTCGTCCCAAAAGACTGAAAAACCACAGAAAGGGACTTTGAAAAACCACAGAAAGGGACTTTGAGTCTAAATATATGGTCGGACTATTTTTTTGACTTACCCATTGTCCTAAATAATTCACACAAGTTCACATCCTATGCGATGCATGCTGACAAAAATTTGCCTCACGTGGATTTAAATAATTTTTCCCGGAGATGGCGTAGAAGAGAAAGTTTCTCAAAAATAAATAATAAGTCGATCAAAAGATTTTCATAATTTTCTGAGCACTTATAGTTTTTTCATGAAAAATAATTTTTATTTCTTTTTTATATGTATTTTTTGGACCCTATAAAAGTGGTAATTTTAATATTTGAGAACGCGATGCATGCTACAAAAAATGTGCACAGTTACCTATCCTACGTGTCGCGTACCGCCAAAATTACCACATTATTAACCATGACCGTGTCACAATCATTCATTGGTATTTTTGCGTCAAACTTAACCAGCATACTAGGATTATTATAAATTAAATAAGCATCCAAGTGAACCATACGATGTGGGGATTTTCTCCTTAATTACTTTTCGTGATGCGCCAGTTTTCGTGCCATTTGGCATAATCCCCTTATATATTTATTCCTCAAATTTTTCTTTGAATATAATATTTCGATTATCATTAAATACTTATGTTCTAGGACGGGGTATTACATTCTTCCCTCCTTAGGGATATTTCGTCCTTGAAATTCATGGTCATTAAGCTAACAAATCATTCATCCAACAATTTAACTCAAATCGTAGATGTCTTTAACACTATAGTCTAACCCAAATATTTCATACCATTAATTTGATACAACCACAGTGGATCCTTAGGTATTATTAATAACTCCCAAGCATGCATAACCTATCCATCTAAACAGTACCTCAAAGTAGTAGATTATCAATAATATCATCCTAACATCCTAAAAAACTCTTTATCATGAATAATTCCGAACATCGAGATTTACAAGCCTATGTTTCATCAAACGATTTGGATCTTGACTAGCCAAGGAAGATATATCCTCAACATCAATAACCATTCACATAAATGATTTCGAGACAACCATTTAATCCCAATGGTCCATCTCGATAATACCTCCTACGAGACTACAACCCAAATACACATGAGAGACTACATTCTCAATTCGCAAATTCCATGGACTACAACACTAGCATTTAATATTCCATCAAGTTCTAATATCCATATCTTAGAGTTGTGACCTCAAATCCACGATATACATTGTAACCATCTATATTGGTTTACTAACGAGTTGGTTAACCTAAAGCTATCAAGTATAGATGCAAACTATATGCAACAAATCGCGAGACCATGCGTACACACCAATTGATGTAAAACAAATGTGCTTCCGAAGAGGAGTGTACTCATGTGCCATGATGCATTATCCTCAACCTGGACTATCTCGCATCACTACGGAGCTTATGCAACGCTACATCTAAATTCATACCCATCACTAGAGTAATAACTTCCCATTACCGGATCAAAGAATACACAATAAGATGCAATAGATCAGGTGACTGCCACGCCATAATGAAACAATTGAAGTCGAGCAACGAATCATGGCACGCTAAGTAAGAACCACAATGTACACTAAGAGTTTAAAATTTTTCCGACCTACACGTGCACTAAAGTCTTATCCATGGCACGCGCCCTGGATTGAATCACTAATAACGACTATCCATTTTCAAAGGCAACGGCCTGGGAGCCGATTCATTTGTGAAGCTAAAATGCTAGGCTTCCCTCCTAAAGATTGAGGTTACCTTTATCCTTTATATCAAAGAGAAGGTATATTTCCCATTGCTTAATGTTAATCAGTGACCTAACTTACTCAAGTCTCCACAATCTCAACATGTGATTGCTAACCTTCAAACCTACAGATCCTTCTCATCTAGTGAAACACAACACTCCCATAATTTTAACATATGGGTCATTGCTACAATCCTTAGCATCATCTTATGTGATCCCAAATCGTAACTATCAAACTAGTTACCATGACACTTTGATTTTTTTCAAGCATTATCCAGTCCTAATACCTAATGATTCTCCTCACTAGAGTCATACTAAGCCATACGAGTTGCACACGTAGGTTATATGATTAAGCCTAACACTTCATTTTGAGTTCTATCTCTAAAATTGTGATGAACATCATCATTTCCTAAGTCTTCCAAGTTTAAAATCTAACACATGTCAAACTACTGTCGCCATTATCCACAAGGGTCATACCTCAACACAAGCTTATCAAAAAGCCATAGCGCTAACTCCTGATTATTTCCGCAAAACGACACGACTAAATCGAACTACAAACATAAACATCCTATGCATCCACACAACAAATTTCCCAACGCTTCATTGAAAGGACACCAATTCAACCATTTACAATTATCATGCACATTCTAGAGTAAGAGTGATCACCACAAAAATCCTACCAAGTATAACAACCGATTATGGCCGTTATTTTTTTCGAGGGTCAAACACTAACCCAATTACTACGTGTTACACCAACTGTAACTCTATGTCCTTGACATCATAAGAAATACCCAGATTTCAAATAGAGACATCCTTGTTATCTTAATGCACGAAGCGCAATTTAAAGTTCACCATTACTAGGGAGTGTCTAGCACTTGTACTAATAACTCGTTAGCTAATCCATAACACATATCTCCAAGGCATTATCAAAACGGATTCACATGCCTGTCCATAACTATAAACCGAGATCATACTCATCACGGCATATAACTTAATCTTATTTAACGCTCAACTATTGCAACTAACTTGTCTCACTACATAGCCATCACACTCATTTTCTATATCACAAGATATCACCACTATAAAATCTTTGGTAGGGTGTGGGACATCGGTTACTACTTATAAAACTTTAGTCCAACAACTTTAACACCATAAGAGATCATATCCCTAAATACCACGACACCTTCCTAAACAACAAATTTATTTCATCATTCAAAATGTGAAGTCCCAAGGACTCTATAGATTTGTTAATAAATCACTTCAAATCATCAAGGTTATCTAAACCCAAAACATAATCAAGTTACTTAAGCACTGTAATTTTCATAGAATTATTTACTCACAAGTCACGTTACTTAGTCACCTAATCCCATACATTAAATCACAAGCATATCACCTAAGATGCAATTAAAATCATTAAGACTTTCTAATCATCAAACTTCCACATGAAACATCTCACACAAGCCTAAGGTGCCACCACCTAACGGTCTGCACCAAAACCCGATACTCATTACCTAACACTACCAGAATAAATACAAGGGAATAAGAATGGCTACTAACTTAGCCGATCACCATCTCAAAGAGAAGGGTACAACGTGCTCAAGACCTTAATTTTACCATAAAGGTACAAATCAAAACCATCACCAGGCAAGCATGATCGACTCTAACTATCAAAGATGCCGAAAGATCTACTACCAACCTCACTACGTCACACCTGAAAGGAACATTGAACCTAAAGGCCTGATACCAAGTTGTAACGCCCCAACCCAGATTTAAGGGTTAATAAAGTATCAATCGGATTCGAGTTACGCATTAATTTTGAAGTGCAATGAAACACCCTAAATAATATTTCTAATCTAGTTTTATTATTATTTAGCATTATGATTACTAGCATGCAATTCCAATTTACAATCACTATGTGATATGACCCAAGGGAAGTTCCCCTATGGCAAAGTAAACAAAGCTACTAATCGTAATTTCAAGAAAATACGTACCTCTAGGACGCTCTCAAAGTATGAAACATCGTACAACCCGCCATAATAAAAGGAGGGATGTGAGCCGAATGCTCAGTGGGATCATACACAAATGTAATATACGAACAAATGGCAGAAAAGGAGTACTCACACGCTATACATGCATGTGAAAATATGTATATATCTACATATATACCTTTGAAAAATACATATACCAATGTATTCAATCATTTTATTCCAAAAATGTTATTTGATATTGTTTAACTACCCTAGCCTCACAAAATTGTCATTTTGTATTATCATGCTTTGAAAACTAGCATTCATTCCCACTAACTCACGCATAGTAAAAAATTATCCTTTTTTTAGGAAAACCTTTTGTTTACTTTCAAACTTTTATTACTCAACGTTCATTAACTCACACCAGAGTTACCTAACCATTTTATTAGACTTTCATTCAACGCACGCACATACTGTGTTTAGAAATTATGCATTTTCCTTTGAAATCCTCTTGTAACACACGCTTGTGTTATTTATGATTCAAACCTCATTAGGTAGCTTAAGCATCATTAAGTCACCTTATTTAGCCATCCCATATTACCACATAAACATTAAGTAATTAATGCGTTATTTTTGCATTAATAAATTGTTGGATCAATACCATCCATTTTTGTTTCTTTCATGAATATTCGATTCATTACTTAGCATTATCTTTAAGAATCAGCCAACACACACCTCGTCACAACGCACGCACACCCACGGTTTCACATAATTTCACCGTCCGACAATGGGCGCCAAGTAAACTCTAGTTGGTTTGGGATCTTTCACCACTAGGGACAGTATAACACTGCTTAATAATTATCTCGGCATCATCCAATATCATTATCTTACCAATGTTTCAACATAATCATAATTTTCACATTAATTTTCCTTTTCGGGGCCGAAGCCAAAACCTTGGGCTTAACCGTCCATTTTCCATTATTCATTTAGAAAAAATCATTATATTCCATTAAAGTCCCCTTTTTTACGCACGCGTTGATTTTTACACCGAAAATCATTTCCTCTTTAATGACTTAAATAATTCTTTTCATATTAGTCCTAAAACACTCTTTAACATCTTTATTTCATTAAAATGTCACACTTTAAGTAAATTACCAATTTACCATTTTTCTTTACCAAAACTTGCAACCTTATCCTTTTTCAAGTGCTATTCACCAAAAATACCCCTTTCAAGTTCCAAACTCAACATTGAGGCATTTTAGTCATTGAAACACTTGTTCAACTTCTCAGTTTGCCAAAATTATACATTTTGCATTTTAACCCTTTTAATATATGAAATCACGCTTTTTATATATTAAAGTCTTATTTCTCATCTTTAGGCCTACACACTTTATTTATGATTTTTAACGCTAAAAATTCATTTTAGTCTACATTTACACATTTGACACTCTACATTTCAAACTTAGTGTTACACACTTTAATTATGACTTTTTTGCATAAAGACCCATACTTTGTCATTTTATGCACACTTAGTCTTCTACACTTTCATTATTTATATTTTCACCTAAAGTTTGCAATAAGACTACACTTTCATATATTTACAATTTCAACTCCAAAACTTAGTTTAATAAACTAAATAGTACACTTTGTAAATGAAACTTCATTTGCCAATTTCATAATGATTCATAATCTTTAAAATCACTATATTAATCTCATAAAAGGACATATACATACCAAGTGTTCTTCACATCAACGAAATCATTTATTCCCCTTAAAATATGAGTTTAAAATATATTATTTCAAAAAATGTTTGTGAATAGTGGGCTGAAAATTATTAGTTTTTAAAACCCATTCAATCCTTCATTTTAAGTGCCTATTTTCATAGAAAATAGTAAGAATGACAGTAATAAGTCTATCACATATAAAACCTTAATCAACATATTTGACGCTCTAAATATGTAGAAAAATCAAGTTAAACATAGGTTTACTACAAGACCCATTTTAAAGATAAAAATTCCATTTTTTACTCCTCTATATCTTGAAATCATGTAGTATTTAATCTTTAATCATGGATTTCTATTTCTACACACCTAATATCAACAAGATGCATGGTACGCATACTAATATCATCATCCACTTAACTTAGTATTTCCCACCTCAAAATATCTCCAAATGGTAGTGAAAGTGGTGGCATAGGAGGAGTAACCCCCACTTCAAAAGGTGGCCCCAAGGGGTTACAAGAAAATATCCCCAAGCAAGCTCTAAGAGTCCTATATTTAAGATCCAAGGTTGTTCCATCTCCAAGCTCAAAACAGCCCTTATACCACTCCCAAATCTCATCAAAAGCTTCTCCAAAACTCTCCTTACAAATTGTCCCATAACTCTAAGGTGTTTTAATGGTGTTTGTGACCTCCACAATGGTTCTTTCATGGTGTAAAGATGGTGGGGAAGAAGGGATACGAATTTGGAGAAGTGTAGTAAGATTTTGGCTATCAAAAACAGGAGAGAAATTTGATGGGGAAGATGGGACCCTCCACACGGAGCTCCTTATTCCCAAATGCTCAAAGAACACATAAATGAAATTTAGGTGAGGAGACTAATCATGAGAAGCTACTCGTCCCTAAATGCTCAAAGATTACATAAATAAATTTTGGGTAAGGAGTCACACCATGAGGAGCTCCTCATCCCCAATAGTCACGGAATGAAGTTGCATAATATGGGCCTATCATGAGGAGCCCCTTGTCCTAAAAACCAAGAACACAAAGGAAATAAATGGAAATGAGGAGGACCTTAGAGAGCATATCCTTCTCCTACACTAGGGCCACCGAAAAAGGACAAAGCAAGGGGATTGTAACACCCCAACCCAGATTTAAGAGTTAGTAAAATATCAAACCGATCTGAGTTACGCGTTAATTTTGAAGTGCAATGAACACCCTAAATAATGTTTCTAATCTTGATTTATTATTATTTAACATTATGATTATTGGCATGCAATTCCCATTTATAATCACTATGCGATATGGCCCATGAGAAGTTCCCCTAAGGCCAAGTAAACAGATGTACTAATCGTAATTGCAAGAAAGTACTTACCTGTAAGACACTCTCAAAGTACGGAACATCGTACAACCACCCGTGACAAAAGGAGGGATGTCAGCCGAATGCTCAGTGGGATCATACACAAATGAAATATAGGAACGAACGACAAAAAAGGAGTACTCACACGCTATAATACATGCATGTTAAAATATGTATATATCTACATATATACCTTTGAAAAGTAGATATACCAATGTATTCAACCATTTTATTCCCGAAATGTTATTTGATATCGTGTAACTTCCTTAGCCTCACAAAATCGTCATTTTTGTATTACCATGATTTGAAATCTAGCATTCATTCCCATTAACTCATGCATAATAAAAAATTATCCTTTGCTTGAGAAAAACCGTTCGTTTACTTTTAAGCTTTTATTACACAACGTTCATTAACTCATGCTAGAGTTACCAAACCATATTATAGGACTTTCATTCATCGTACGCACATATCGCGTTTGGAAAAATACTCCTTTTGTAATACCCCGTATTTTTGGCGACATTTATTTTTGGGATTAATTAATTAAATGAGAATTAATTGGGAATTAATCTGGATAAAATACTAGTGAGATGTGAGTTGGTATTTGACTATATTGAGTATATATGATGATATATGAATATTGAATTATGAAATTTGTCGTGAAATTAATATACGGCAATTTGGACATTTTATTGGGACGCGTGAGACAGTCGCGCCAGGATATAATTATGTTAATTGTAAAAGTGAAGTTAAATTCTATCAACCGTATGGTCGTTTTGAGTGCGCCAACGCGTCCGAAAGGGTCGAGATAGTCAGAAAACACTAGCCGGGGGTTTAGTTTGGGTCCCGAGGTATTTTTAGGCCATACTGGCATCTTATAAGGGTAGTTTGGTAATATTGTATTTTTGGGATTTAATAATGACGAAAATTAGGATTTATAATCTGATTTGGGTAACTAACCACTAAACCCACTACCAACCATATTGACCCATAAGACAACGGGGAGTTTTAAAATTGGTTTTCTAAGTCTCCTAAACAAACCCTAGCCACCCTAGCCACCTTTGGAGAAGAAGGCTTGTAAAGAGAGAGAGAGAAGGAATTCTGCAGATAAAGCTTCATCAAACCAAAACCAAATTCAGAGACACTAGAGGCAAGTGATTTAATTCTATTTAATTCAGAGAATGTTTCTTCCATGTTAGATAAATTGAAAGATTTACATTTGTTCTTGGAAGATAAATAAAAACCCATTTTAATTGGACTTAGGACTTAAATTTTGAGGACAAATTGCATGTAGAATAGTATGGAGATGATTATTCTGATGTTAATATATGTTGGATGTAACAAAAACGGATCTAGAATGGACTTATTGAGGATTTAAAATTTTGGGGCTTATGTTCTTGAAAATTTGGGGGACAGGGTAGAGATTTGATGAATTAATGATGTTTAGGATGTGTTAATTCCTTAAAAGATGTTAGTATATGACCTTAGTATGTTTTAGGATGATTGGATACCTTAAAACATTGTTGGGACGAATTTTGGTTGAGATTTGAGGTGTAGAAATTGGTGGAAAAATGAGATAGGATTTCTAGGCTTGAATCTGGTCACTCGTTAGAAGACCTACCCAGGTCGTTCGAACGAGCTCGTTCGAACGAGCTTCTAACGAGTTGACAGTTTGGGGTTCTAACGAGAGGGATGTTCGTTCTATAATCTCGTTCGAACGAGATCTCGTTAGATAGCCCAGTTCGTTCGAACGAAATCTCGTTCGAACAGCCTCGTTCGAACGAGACTTCTAACGAGCTGGCAGTTTAGGCTTTTTTGGCCTGTTTTGATTTTGAGAGTCCCGTAAACTTGTTCATGGATAGAGATAACATTCCTTTGATGGTGTATTAGTATACTTGGGACATTTGGGATATAATGAGGAGTAAATTATATAAGTGTGGATCAAATCAAATAGACATTTGAGTCAAGACGTGAGTGCCTACTACGACGTGAGAATAAATTATGGCGCGTATAAATATGGAACGGGATTATATAAGTTGTATATATATTAAGTTGGTACGAGAATGCGATAAGTACTACAATTAAACTACGGTGATTACTAAGATGTGTGCTTACTTAGTATTGGTACATGATTTGTGTGTATGACATACCTACCATACTTGCCATCACGGGAGGTTTGCGTTCGCTTAGGGCCCTCTAATCCTTGTGTTTCCCGGATTTAGACTGGTTACCTCGATGAACATAGGTCAGAGAAGGACTTATTGGGATGTTAATAAGTCTGCTGATCGTGGGAGCGCAGGTATGTGCGTGACCCATGTGATGTGACTGTGTTCGCCTCCATTATTTGTGATTTGGGTTATCTGAACGATTCCTGAGAGATTCGGAATTCGTGAATCCTTATGTACGTGATGTACCGGGATGGATAGTAGAGTATGTGTGCACCGCAGCTTAGTCTCGGGGTGCTTATATTGTATATTTATGTTGTGGAAAATATACGCTCAATAAACTGGGAACTTTCATATGGTATTGTGTGTATAACTATGGAATAACATAAAAGGGATAATCTATAACGAGTTGTATTACTTTTATATGAGAACCTGAATTTACGTTAAGCCCTTATTTAATTGAGATCGTTATAATGTTAATGGGAACCGAGTAATAAGGGTAGAACCTATGGCAGTCTAGCTAGATATGATGTCACTTAGCTAGTGGTTAGTGTCGTTTTAGATGGGTACTTACGTTAGGAGTGCACATTTAGTCGAGAGGTGAGGATTTCATGTGAGTGCACGTCCTAACATGTACTTTGCTTTTAATGTTTTAAATGTTTTTAAAGCACTTGCAGGTTTTTAAAATATCTCCAAATTCGGGCTCTGACCCGTTTGCTTTTAAATCTATTTTTTTGTAAAACCATTTTAGGTGCCCAGCCACAAGGACACCATGCATAGGATACTCATTCAGTTGACGAGCTGTAGCTGTTTGTGGAAGCTACAGGGATTTGCTTTTAGACGCTTCTACCATTTGGATTCCATATTCAGTATTCTTCAGTTGTAGGGCATGTTGCCCAAATCCTATTAGAGACTTTTCCATTTCAGTTTTTCAGACTTGGCGTGTATTGTTTCAGTATTCAGTATTTAGTTATTCATTTCAGTTGTGGAGTTTGTTGTGAGGAGTTTTCCTTCGGATTTATTTATATCATGTGATGGTTATTCTATTATTTTATTATGGTGAATGGTGATATTATTCTTGCTTTAAATCTTGTACTGCATGTAATCAGACTTTAATTAAAATTTGGCAACTTACTTTTTAAATACTAGGTGGTTAGTAATAATAAAATATTTTCGACAGTGATGCTATTAGCTGAGACAACTTGGCATTTTGAATTAATTTAATAAAGGAGTATCTACCCGGTATTTAATTAGTCGGGGTGTCACAGGTGGTATCAGAGCATCAGGTTCTAGTGTCCTTTAGGATCTGTACGGTTATTATGTTTCCGCTAAGTTTTCTTTGATATAGAGCCCTATATTTTAGGACTGTTGTACTCTTTTTGTGTATGCTTCGTTCTTCAGCTATTTTAAGTTTATAAACTGTGAACTTATAAACTTTATTCATATTTCAGATGCCTCCACGACGTGCACGACGAGTTCCCAGGGATGCAACGCCCGAACCCTAGCCCGTTCCAGTTCAGGGCATGATGAACGCCACTGAGGTTGCAGCCATTGTAGCCCAAGCGGTAAATGCCGCAATTGCCGTAGTTCAGCAGGCACCACCTCAGGCACCGGTTACCGCGCCAGTACAGGCAAATGCATTCCCGTTTGCTTGGGAACGTGTACGTGATGCTTTTCAAAAAGCGCATCCGCCAGAGTTTGCAGGTAGCTCAGATGTGGTAGTCTCGAGCCAGTGGAGGAAGGATATGCAGAGGCACTTGAGGATGTATGAGTGCACGAACGTTCAGAAGCAGGTGCTAGCTAATTTCAAGCTAGTTGGATCTGCACTGCAGTGGTGGGAGTCTATTACCACCGTGGAGGAGAGGGATACTCTCACTATTCAGGACATTTGGGTGCGATTCCACCGCAAGTACTTTCTGTTGGCTGTTCACACGAAAATGAGGAGGAAACTGATGAATCTGAAGCAAGAAGGTAAGACCGTGGCCGAGTATGAGGCCGAGTTCACGAATCTGTTGAATATCGTTCCGGATGAGATACCAATAGAAAAGAATACGATTGAGAAATTCACCGACGGGTTGACATGGAGGATCCGTCAGCATCTGTTAGGGAACCTTTCGTTGGCCACTTATTCTGATGTGGTTAACACTGCTTTGTTACACTGCCAGGATCACCGCTTTCATATGGCTGAGGGCAAGAGATCGGGAGAGTCTAGCCATTAGGGCAGGACTGGAGGACATGGTGCCGATGGGGCACAATCTGTTCAGGGGCAGAGACAGGGTGAGCAGGGTTCCCAGCAGGGGGATCAGAAGAGGTTCAGATCAGGGAATTACAGGCACGGACAGGGAGGTTTCCGTCAGGGCCATCAGGGTCCAAACGGCCATCAGGACCAACAGGGGCAGAATGGCCAGCAGTTTCAGCAGGGCCAAGGGAGGAACGGTAATGGCCACCAGGGCCGGGGACCGCAGGGGCAGAGAGGAGGGAACTTCCCAGGGAAGTGTTTTGTTTGTGTCAAGACTGTCCATAAATGACAGGATTGTCCTGATAGGGGAAGGGTCCCACAGCAGCAGCAGCAGCAGGGTGCTCGTCAGGAGTCGCAGAGGCCTATGTTTCCCGTCGCTCTCCCCGCACCGCCACAGATGGCAGCATTGCCACCCATTCCAGCAATCCCAGCTCAGCAGGGGAAGCTACAGTATGGACGTGTCTATAACGTCCACCAGGCAACAGTTCCACAGGCACCGCCCGCGATTGAGGGTACGTTTCCTATCCATGGCACTATGGGTCGGGTATTATTTGATACGGGGGCTACACATTATTTTATAACTACACATTTCACGAAAGCCTTAGGATTGTTAGCTACGGCAGAGAGCACAGTGACGTGTGTCGACTCACCATTGGGGAGTGGGTCACTTATATTCTTTATATGCCGGGGAGCGGGGGTAGAGATTGGTAGTCTGGTATTACCTGCAGATATGTTGGTATTAGATATGCATGTTCACGATGTGATTATCGGTATGGACTGGCTCGCTGATTATAGAGCCATGATTGATTTCTTCGGTGGGAGCATTGTATTTTCCATTCCGGGGCAAGAGATATTTGTAGTGACGATGCCTCGCCCAGAGGGAGGCTCGACCGCTCATCTGTATTACATAGAGGAGGATACCTCTAAGGAGGTTGTGATTCCTTTAGATTCGATCCCAGTCGTCAGGGAGTATTCGGATGTGTTTCAGGAGATACCAGGCCTACCCCCCAGTCGAGAGATAGACTTTGTTACAGACCTATTACCAGATACGAGACCTATAGCACGCGCACCGTACCGTATGGCTCCGGCAGAGATGCGAGAGCTACGAGATCAGATAGAGCAGCTGTTAGGTCAGGGATTTATTCGCAGGAGTACCTCACCTTGGGGCGCTACTGTTTTGTTTGTGAAGAAGAGGGACGGTTCACTAAGATTGTGTGTGGACTACCGGGAGTTGAACAAGGTCACGATACGGAATAAGTATTCGTTACCTCGAATCGATGACCTATTTGACTAGTTGAGAGGAGATTCTTTCTTCTCGAAGATTGATTTGAGATCGGGATACCATCAGTTGCGTATTAGGGAGGAGGATGTCTCGAAGACTGCGTTCTTATCGAGATATGGTTCTTACGAGTTTCGGGTTATGCCTTTTGGTTTGACCAACGCTCATGCAGTGTTTATGGACTTGATGAACAGAGTGTTCAGGGATTTCCTAGATCAGTTTGTCATTATCTTCATCGATGATATTCTGGTTTACTCCCAGACAGAGGAGGAGCACACCGAGTATTTGAGGCAAGTTTTGCAGACACTTCGTCAGAACGAGTTGTATGCAAAATATGAGAAGTGCGGGTTTTGGCCGAAGGAGGTCCAGTTTTTGGGACATATTATTTCCGACTGGGGAATATCTGTTGATTCGGGGAAAGTATCCGCGGTGAGGGAGTGGGGACAGCCCACGACACCAGCTAAGATTCGTAGTTTCTTGGGCCTAGCAGGATACTACAGGAGGTTCATTCGGGGATTTTCGAAGATAGCGGGTCCTTTGACACATATGACTCGTAAGGGTGTTCCATTCATCTGGAGTGATGCCTGTTAGTTGGCATTTGATGAGTTAAAGGACAAATTGACCTCATCACCTGTGTTAGCATTGCCGAGACCGGGAGTTGAGTATTTGGTTTACACCGATGCGTCTTTGTAAGGACTTGGAGGTGTATTGTATCAGGAGAGACAGGCCATAGCTTATGCTTACCGTAAGCTTAAGCCTCATGAGAAGAATTACTCCACGCATGATTTGGAGTTGGCGGCAGTGGTATTTGCCCTACGAATTTGGAGGCACTATCTTTTGGGGGAGAAGTTCCAATTGTTCATAGACCACAAGTCCCTACAGTACCTGTTCACGCAGAAGGAGTTGAACATGCGGAAAAGGAGGTGGCTTGAGTTTGTGAAGGACTACCAGTTCGATATCCAGTATCACCCGGATAAGGCTAACGTGGTAGCAGACTCGTTGAGCCGTAGGCCAGCATATGAGGTGGCAGGGGTGTGGAAGGCAAAGTGGAAGGAGTTGGGACACCAGGATGCAGTGGCCCGATCTTTCATGTCTGTAATGACCGTTACACCGTAGATTGTCATGAAGGTAGTACGGGCACAGGCTAATGACTCATTCTGTCAGGAGCAGATAGTTCGATTACTAGCAGAGGGAGCTGAGTCCTATACCGTCAGCTCAGACGGGGGATTACGCTTCAATGGGAGATTGGTGGTTCCGGAAAAGGAGAAATTGCGACACGAGGTGATGGCAGAGTCGCACGGCTCACGGTTCACGGTACATCCCGGAGGGTACAAAATGTACCAAGACATGAGACACCAGTATTGGTGGAGCGGAATGAAGAGAGATATTGCTGAGTTTGTTTCGAAATGCGCCACTTGCCAGCTTGTAAAAGTGGATCATCAGAGACCGACAGGAATTCTACAGCCATTGGAGGTCCCGGTGTGGATGTGGGAGAGCATATCCATGGATTTTGTCACGGGGTTGCCTACGTCGCAGAGGGGTAACAACTCCGTTTGGGTAATTGTGGACAGGTTGTCCAAAGTCGCTCACTTTTTACCCGTAAGAACTGACTACACTACGGGACAGTATGCCCAGCTCTTCATTTCAGAGATTGTGAGACTTCACGGTGTGCCCTTAAATATCGTGTCTGACAGAGACAAGATATTTGTTTCGCGGTTTTGGGAGAGTTTCCAGGAGGCCATGGGCACGGAATTGCGGTTGAGTACGGATTATCATCCGCAGACCGATAGGCAGATCGAGCGCACAAATCAGATGTTGGAAGACATGCTACGCATGTGCATTATTGACTTTGGAGGTGGATGGGAGCAATACCTTCCACTGGTAGAGTTTGCTTATAATAACTCCTACCAGTTCACTATTGGTACGGCTCCGTTTGAGGCATTGTACGGTAGGCCTTGTCGTTCTCCAGCATGTTGGTTAGAGGTGGGGGATAACAAACTACTTGGGCTGGAAGTGATTCCGGATACTTCGGCAAGGATTGAGGTGATTCGGAGTCACATTAGGGTAGCTCAAGACCGACAGAAGAGTTACGCTGATGCGAAGAGATATTTCAGGGAGTTCCAAGTGGGGGACCAGGTTTTGCTCAGAGTATCTCCTATGAAGGGGATTATGCGTTTCGGGAAGAAGGGGAAGTTGGCACCGAGGTATGTGGGGCCGTTTCCTATTATTGAGCGGATTGGACCAGTTGCGTATAGACTCGGGTTATCGGAGCATTTGCACCGGATTCACGATGTGTTTCATATTTCCTCGCTAAGGAAATATCTCAGGGATGATTTGGCTCATTCTCACATCGCTTTGGAGGAGATTGATCTACAGCCTGATAGCTCCTACGAGGAGGGGCAGATTGATATTTTGGACCGAAGTGAAAGGAAGCTGCGGTCAAAGATAGTTCCATTAGTGCGTGTTCAGTGGAGACATCACAATGTCGAGGAGTCCACATGGGAGCGCGAGGATGAGATGTGCGAACGTTATCCAGAGTTGTTTTTATCAGGTACTTTCTAGTTCTGAATTTCGGGATGAAATTCTGTTATTAGGGGGGAAGTATGTAATACCCCGTATTTTTGGCGATATTTATTTTTGGGATTAATTAATTAAATGAGAATTATTTGGGAATTAATCCGGATAAAATACTAGCGAGATGTGAGTTGGTATTTGACTATATTGAGTATATATGATGATATATGAATATTGAATTATGAAATTTGTCATGAAATTAATATACGAAACTTTGGACATTTTATTGGGACGCGTGAGACAGTCGCGTCAGGATATAATTATGTTAATTGTAAAAGTGAAGTTAAATTCTATCAACTGTATGGTCATTTTTAGTGTGCCAACGCGTCCGAAAGGGTCAAGATAGTCAGAAAACAATAGCCGGGGGTTTAGTTTGGGTCCCGGGGTATTTTTAGGCCATATCGGCATCTTATAAGGGTAGTTTGGTAATATTGTATTTTTGGGATTTAATAATGACGAAAATTAGGATTTATAATCTGATTTGGGTAACTAACCACTAAACCCACTACCAATCATATTGACCCATAAGACTACGGGGAGTTTTAAAATTGGTTTTCTAAGTCTCCTAAACAAACCCTAGCCACCCTAGCCACCTTTGGAGAAGAAGGCTTGTAGAGAGAGAGAGAGAAGGAATTCTACAGATAAAGCTTCATCAAACCAACACCAAATTCAGAGACACTAGAGGCAAGTGATTTAATTCTATTTAATTCAGAGAATGTTTCTTCCATGTTAGATAAATTGAAAGATTTACATTTGTTCTTGGAAGTTAAATAAAAACCCATTTTAATTAGACTTAGGACTTGAATTTTGAGGACAAATTGCATGTAGAATAGTATGGAGATTATTATTCTGATGTTAATATATGTTGGATGTAACAAAAACGGATCTAGAATGGACTTATTGAGGATTTAAAATTTTAGGGTTTATGTTCTTGAAAATTTGGGGGAAAGGGTAGAGATTTGATGAATTAATGATGTTTAGGATGTGTTAATTCCTTAAAAGATGTTAGTATATGACCTTAGTATGTTTTAGGATGATTGGAGACCTTAAAACATTGTTGGGACAAATTTTGGTTGACATTTGAGGTGTAGAAATTGGTGGAAAAACGGGTTAGATTTTCTGGGCTTGAATCTGGTCACTTGTTAGAAGACCTACCCAGGTCGTTCAAACGATCTTCTAACGAGTTGACACTTTGGGGTTCTAACGAGAGGGATGTTCGTTCGATAATCTCGTTCGAACGAGATCTCGTTAGATAGCCCAGTTCGTTCGAACGAAATCTCGTTCGAACAGCCTCGTTCGAACGAGACTTCTAACGAGCTGGCAGTTTAGGCCTTTTTGGCCTGTTTTGATTTTGGGAGTCCCGTAAACTTGTTCGAGGATAGAGATAACATTCCTTTGATGGTGTATTAGTATACGTGGGACATTTGGGATATAATGAGGAGTAAATTATATAAGTGTGGATCAAATCAAATAGACATTTGAGTCGAGACGTGAGTGCCTACTACGACGTGAGAATAAATTATGGCGCGTATAAATATGGAACGGGATTATATAAGTTTTATATATATTAAGTTGGTACGAGAATGCGATAATTACTACAATTAAACTACGGTGATTACTAAGATGTGTGCTTACTTAGTATTGGTACATGATTTGTGTGTATGACATACCTACCATACTTGCTATCACGGGAGGTTTGCGTTCGCTTAGGGCCCTCTAATCCTTGTGTTTCCCGGATTTAGACTGGTTACCTCGATGAACATAGGTCAGAGAAGGACTTATTGGGATGTTAATAAGTCTGCTGATCGTGGGAGCGCAGGTATATGCGTGACCCATGTGATGTGACTGTGTTCGCCTCCATTATTTGTGATTTGGGTTATCTGAACGATTCCAGAGAGATTCAGAATTCGTGAATCCTTATGTACATGATGTACCGGGATGGAAAGCAGAGTATGTGTGCACCGCAGCTTAGTCTCGGGGTACTTATATTGTATATTTATGTTGTGGAAAATATACGCTCAATAAACTGGGAACTTTCATATGGTATTGTGTGTATAACTATGGAATAACATAAAAGGGATAATCTATAATGACTTGTATTACTTTTATATGAGAACCTGAATTTACGTTAAGCACTTATTTAATTGAGATCGTTATAATGTTAATGGGAACCGAGTAATAAGGGTAGAACCTATGGCAGTCTAGCTAGATATGATGTCACTTAGCTAGTGGTTAGTGTCATTTTAGATGGGTACTTACGTTAGGAGTGCACATTTAGTCGAGAGGTGAGGATTTCATGTGAGTGCACGTCCTAAGATGTACTTTGCATTTAATGTTTTAAATGTTTTTAAAGAACTTGCAGGTTTTTAAAATATCTCCACATTCGGGCTCTGAACCGTTTGCTTTCAAATCTATTTTTTTGTAAAACCATTTTAGGTGCCCAGCCACAAGGACACCATGCATAGGATACTCATTCAGGTGACGAGCTGTAGCTGTTTGTGGAAGCTACAGGGATTTGCTTTTAGACGCTTCTACCATTTGGATTCCATATTCAGTATTCTTCAGTTGTAGGGCATGTTGCCCAAATCCTATTAAAGACTTTTCCATTTCAGTTTTTCAGACATGGCGTGTATTGTTTCAGTATTCAGTATTTAGTTATTCATTTCAGTTGTGGAGTTTGTTGTGAGGAGTTTTCCTCCGGATTTATTTATATCATGTGATGGTTATTCTATTATTTCGTTATGGTGAATGGTGATATTATTCTTGCTTTAAATCTTGTACTGCATGTTTATCAGACTTTAATTAAAATTTAGCAACTTACTTTTTAAATTCTAGGTGGTTAGTAATAATAAAATATTTTCGACAGTGATGATATTAGCTGAGCCAACTTGGAATTTTGAATTAATTTAATAAAGGAGTAGCTACCCGGTATTTAATTAGTCGGGGTGTCACACCTTTTTCCTTTGAAAGCATCATGTAACACACGCTTCTGTTATTTATGATTAAAACCTCATTAGGTAGCTTAAGCATCATTAAGTCACCTAATTTAACCATCCCATGTTACCACATGAACATTAAACAATTAACGCGTTATTCTTGCATTAATAAATTATTGGATCAATACCATCCATTTATGGATCTTTCGTGAATATTCGATTCACTACTTAGCATTATATTTAGGGAATCCGCCAACACACACCCCCATCACAACGCACGCAAACCAACAATTTCACGAAATTTCACCGTCCAGCATTGAGCGCCAAGTAAACTGCAGTCGGTTTGGGGTCTTTCACCACTAGGGATAGCATAGCCCTGCTTAATCATTTATCCCGACATCATCCAATATCATTATCTTGAGAATGTATTCAACATTTTCATAATGTAACCGTCCATTTTTCATTATTCATTTAGGGAAAATCATTACATTCCATTAAAGTTCCTTTTTCTGCACACACGTTGATTTTTATACTGAAAATCATTTCCACTTTAAGGACTTAAATAATTCTTTTCATATTAGTGCCAAAACACTCTTTAACATTTTTATTTCATTAAAATGTCACACTTTAAGTAAATTACCAATTTACCCTTTTTCTTTACCAAAACTTGCAACCTTTTCCTTTTTCAAAGTGTTATTCACCAAAAACACCCCTTTCAACTTCCAAACTCAACACTTACGCATTTTAGTCATTGAAACACTTGTTCAACTTCTAACTTTGCCAAAATTACACATTTTGCATTTTAACCCTTTTAATATATGAAATCACATTTTTTACATGTTAAAGTCTTATTTCTCATATTTAGGCCTACACACTTTATTTATGAGTTTTAACGCTAAAAATCCATTTTAGTCTACATTTACACATTTAACACTCTACATTTCAAACTTAATGTTACACACTTTAATTATGACTTTTTCCATAAAGACACATACTTAGTCATTTTATTCACACTTAGTCTTCTACACTTTTATTATTTATATTTTCACCAAAAGTTTGCAATAAGACTAAACTTCCACATATTTACAATTTTAACCCCAAAACTTAGTTTAATAAACTAAATAGTATACTTTGTAAATGAAACCTTAATTTCTCATTTCATAATGATTCATAAACATTAAAATCACTATATTAATATCATAAAAGGGCATATACATACCAAGTGTTCTTCACATTAAAGAAATCATTTATTCACCTTAAAATATGAGTTTAAAATATTTTATTTCATAAAATGTTTATGAATTGTGCGCTGAAAATTATCAATTTTTAAAACCTATTCAATACTTCATTTTAAGTGCCCATTTTCATATAAAATAGTAAGAATGACACTAATAAGTCTATTAGTACATTTAAAACCTTGATCAACATATTTTAAGCTCTAAATATGTAGAAAAATCAAGTTAAACATAGGTTTACTACCAGACCAATTTTTAAGATAAAAATTCCATTTTTTACTACTCTATATCTTGAAATCATGTTGTATTTAATCTTTATTTCTATTTCTGCACAACTAATATCAACAAGATGCATGGTACTCATACTAATATCATCATCCACTTAACTTAGTATTTCCCACCTCAAAATATTTCCGAATGGTGGTGAAAGTGGGGGCATAGGAGGAGTAACCCCCACCTCTAAAGGTGGCCCCAAGGGGTTACAAGAAAAACTCCCCAAGCAAGCTCCAAGATTCCTCTATTTAATCTCCAAGGTTGTTCCATCTCCAAGGTCAAAACAACTCTTATATAACTCCCAAATCTCATAAAAAGCTTCTCTAAAGCTCTCCCAACAAGCTGTACCATAACTCCAAGGTGTTTTAATGGTATTTTTGACCTCCACAATGGTGCTTTCATGGTGTAAAGATGGTGGGGAAGAAGGGATACAAATATGGAGAAGTGCAGTAATCTTTTGTCTATGGAAAAAGGGAGAGAAATCTGATGGGGAAGATTCAACCCCCCCTTTTTTTGCTCCAAAGTTATATACATCCTCTCTCTCTTAAAGAACAAATGAGGAAGCCTAACACTCTAAGACCTCAAGGACAAGACACTAACCTTTCCATTTAAGTGAAAGGGATCTTATCAAGACAAGGCATCTGAATAAGGATAAGATTACATGCAAGAGTTTAAACACAAATCCAAAAAACCAAAATTTTGACTTAGTATTGCCATTTGCGTCATTTCTTTACTTCTTCCCTCGATATTTTTTTGTTTGAAAATTTTAACTTGATATTCATATTCCATGCATTTTTTCGCTAAAAAAAATCAATTTACAATAGTCATTTGACCTTCCGCATTGTCCTGTCAAGACGCACAAGAATCGGGACCTATGTACAAAAGTATTTTTTTTCGATTTTTCTATTCATAATAATATTCCCTATATTTCTATGAGTCAAAAAACATATTCACAATTTTTTTACCTTCCGTGATGTCCTAAACAATGCGCGCAAGAAACAGGACCACCGCGGAAAAGTTTTTTTATTTTTTATTTTTCTTCACATGGTAACATTCCTTATATTTTTATGAGTCTAAATATATGGTCGAAATATTTTTTTGAATTACCGATTGTCATGCAAGTTCGCATCCTACGCGACGCGTGCTGACAAAAATTCGCCTATCATGGATTTAAATGATTTTTTTTCGAAGATGGCGAAGAAGAGAAAGTTGCTCAAAATTAAATAATAAGTCGATCTAGAGATTTTCATAATTTTCTGAGCACTTTTAGTTTTTTGACAGAAAGAAAATTTTATTTAATTTTTGACTTTTGACCCCATGGTATTTTATATGTATTTTTTGTACCCTATAAAAGTGGTCATTTGGATATTTGGGACACGATACATGCTACAAAATTGTGCAAAGTTACATATCCTGCGCATCGCGTACCATCCAAATTACCACATTATTAACCACGACCATGTCACAATCATTCATTAATATTTTCACGTCAAACTTAACCAACTTACTAGGATTATTAGAACGTAAATACGCATCCAAGTGAACCATGCGACGTGAGAATTTTTTTGCTTAATTAGTTTTCGTAATGCGTATTTATTCCTCAAAGTTTTCTTTCAATATAATATTTCGATTATCATTAAATACTTATGTTCTAGGACGGGGTATTACAAGGATGATTCGACACGAATATTGTATTTTTCACCCCTTATGCTTACTTTATTTCTCCCCCTCGAGTACCATAATTCCGATATTTATGCTCGTTAACTAGACAACCTCTGTTTTATATGCTAACATGCTATATGAGGTATAATTGAGCTTTTGCATGTATTTTGATTTTTAGTGTGAAGTTCAGTAGCATTCCAGTGAAATTCTGTCAACTTTTATAGCTTCGGGGGCATTTTAGTAATTTCAAAATTCATGTTTTAATCCTGAACTCTTTACGAAAGTTGAAGCCCTTTGATTTATCTTTGTGTGGTCACCAATGGTGCCAGAATCTAAGTTGTATCGAAGGAGTTATGTCATTTTTGGATGGTTTTGACTTCAAAAGCACACTCAAGGGCACATTCGAGGACATTTTAGTCATTTCATAATTTTGTTTTTTGTCCTAATGTCCCTTGGATGTTTTATCCCTCCGAGTTATCTTCTCGTAGCCTCCGACTGTGCCTAATTCCGAGTTATAACGAAGAAGTTACGATATTTTATGTAAAGTTAGACAAAGCTCAAAATTACAGACTATCAGGTGCGAATCAATTCGGACAAGTCCGAATCCATTCGATTGGTAATAGAACCTACTTTTTTATTTCCCCTATTTTCGATTCGATTCCTTCCGAATCGATTCGGTCCCCTATTTTTCCAGCTTTCTAATTAACTAGTTTACCATTAGGGTTTATGTATAAAACCTTTTCATCTCATTTTGATGAGATATAATTCATTTTTAGATAGATTAGTTTAGGGTTTTGGGATGTTGAGAGATCATCTTCATCTTTCTTTGGGTGTGTCCCCTTTGGGTATTGTAAGTGTACTATTCATCATCCATACCATTAATAAAGTTGCTATTTCCTTATTTACTTGCTTTTTCTTTCATTTTCATTCCCAAAGAACTTGTTGTTGTTAATTTATTTGTTGTTTTATTTAGTTATTAGTTGTTTTAATTAGTTGAATTCATATCATGTTCTTAGTATAAGGATCGGGGCCATTTCTCCGTCATTAATGGGTGTCGACCTCCAAAAGTTAATTTTGGGAAAAACATTGCATTTAATTGAAACCTTGTGTATTAAAGTCGGATTATTATGCGTTTAACTTTCTTTATCATGCAACGTTAGTGTTTATAGCGATAATCCGAATTTAAGACGCATGTGGTCATTTTTTATTAAATGTTATATCTCGCATTTTTGTGTTAAAAGACCCTCATGTGTGTGATGTTTATGATTAACTAAAAACACTCGGTTAAATATTTTTTAATCGAAATTCTAATTATACGTTATTTAGCCTATGGCAGGGATGTGATTCCAACTCTAATTTCATTAATTCTTGTTTAGAGTTAACTTCTTATTTCCCCTTTTTCATCATTTCCAACCCATCACCTTTTACATTTTTATTTCGGAAGTAATAAATTAGTTAAAATCTATACGACACTTCCTGTGGATTTCTTACGATACCTGACTTACCGCTATTCTTGTATCACAAGTGTAGTTGTAGTTTAGGTTTTTGCATTGAGGTTGTGAACCGAAAACAACGACACTGATCCTACACGAGCACACGGTTCGCGCTCGATCAAAATGGCGCCCTTACTAATAGGGCTGTAAATCGGGTTGGGTAAGCCGGCATGGGCTTGCTCCGGCTCGGCCCGAACTCACTTACCCATGCTCAAGCCCGAGCTCGACCCAAACAATTTTTCTTACCTAAGCCCGAACTCAGTTCATAAATGTTACGGGCCCGATTTCAATTTTGTTTATTAATAAAGTTTGAATTATTTTTTGTCTTGTATTTTCATCATGGACAAAATGTACACACTAAAATCTAATTGATATTTCATAATATATATATATATATATATATATATATATATATATATATATATATATATATGAAATATATTAAATTAAAACATGGTAAATAAGAGTGAAAACCTACAAATGCCTATTAAATTTCAGTCATTTAGCATTATTTGATCACTAACAAGAGACTATTGTGACTTGAGAAATTAATAAATAATATACCCATAATGAGATTAACAATAAAATCACAAAAATGAAAATATCATGTAATTTAATGGATTATGACAAATGAAAATTTAAAAATAAAGTACTAAATGAAATAAAAGAACGAAACCTAATTAAGCAATGTTAACATAAATACTCATTTATTTATAAATTCAAAGTTCGGGTTTCGAGGCCAAATCGGGCTGGGCAAAGTTCGGCTCGAAATTCATTCGGTCTTGAAATTTTGGCTCAAACTCATATAAATCTCGGCCCGAAAATAGCAGGCCGAATGGGCGGACTTCGGGCCTCGGCGGTTCAATTTACAGGCCTAGTTACCCGAGATTGTTTTATAGATAGTAGTTGCTTTCTTATTTCGTAATATTTCTTTTATTCATATTTGTATTCTTTATTTTTCCTTTTCTTTTTTACTTACGCTAGATTGTTTCAAGAAATTGAAATTTTGGTTCTTGTCGCTTAATTGAATTGCCTATAGTGAAATGTCTCGCTATTATGCTTTAGATCACCTTAATTGTTATGAGAATTATTTTCAAGTTATACTCCCAAGACAATGAGAGAATGCCTACAAATTCTTAAAGATGAGCGCATTGAGCATGAAATTCAATAGTATGTAAGTAATCCCCCATTGTCTTGTGAGGATAATTTGGGAAGTGGGGAATCCGTTAGCTATGAGCAACTCGCATAAGAAGACGAAATGTCTTCTTATTAGTTGGACCATGAGTTAATGATTAAGGAAATTAATGATTGAGCCGAGAGTTCTAAGGCCTGGTTTTTAGAAAATAACCCCATGCTTGATGAAATCATTTCTCTACAAAAACGGGTTGAGGTTGAAACTTGGGTTTCATCTACACCCCTTTTTGAGGAAAAAATGATTGAGAGTGATCCAATCACTTTCGAATTTCAACCTCTTATCAATTCTTTTGATTATATTGAGGTTGAAGGTCCTTCCTTTCCTTTATTCCTTACTATTCTCGAACCATTAAATTTATCACAAGAATCGGTTGAAAGTCTTGAGGGCTTTAACCCGATTCTTGAACGAGAATATTATTTTGAGATGCTTCATCTCATGGGCTATTCACTTGTGCTAGACCCACCCCCTTCTAATTAAAAAACCTTGGGTATGTGATTTTAATTTTCTCGAGATCAATATAGCCTTGTCCCCCTTAGCATCCAAATCACCCCCCCACCCCGTACCTCTCAAAATTATAATCGACAATGGTTCATTTCTTACGCCTTACACATGCCTTCCATTTTTCAAACGGAATTCATATCTTTCGGGAGGCATGTTTTCTTTGTAGTATCCACCGTTGATCTTTCAAAGTCAAATCCCATTTTGGGTGGATCCTCAACTATTTAGACTTCAACTATATATTTAGCATGAAGTCCAAATGGCAAGATGTAAATAGTTTTATTCTTTCTTTCTTTAGTTTTTCTTTCCTTTTAGTTTAGTCTAGTGAAATTAGTTAAAATTTTTGTTATTGCTTTTCGCTATTCTCAGTACTAACTTGTTTTGTATATTCTTTGGACTCGTACTTATTCAGGGATCGCTTCAATTTTGGGTAAGACCATTCTTTTCCTATCTTTGTGTTGTGTTCTTAATGCGCATTGAGGACAATGCAACATTTAAGTTAGGGGGTGTGGGATATTCTATCCACTTATTTTTTTATCCATTGATTTGATCATATGTTGTTACAAAGCATGCCTTTTTGTAAAAAATTAAAAAATTTCAAAAATATTTTCTTTATTTTTTCTCCTTTGTTGGGCATTTTGCTTTGTTTTCTATGATAAATTTTAATAATTGCCCGACCCAATTGACAACTCAATGATGCATGTTCTCGATTTAAGAAGTAATTAGACTTTAGTCCTCAAGTCATTGATATTATAAATAACTTCATGAATTAAACTTTATCCCATGAGCCCATGTGTTGTTCTTGTTTTATTGATTTGATTTAAGATTTTTATAAATCGGTAATCTTTTGTTGCATTGTATATACTTACATAAGTGATACTCGATACGTATATTCATTTGTGAGCATTATATACTACTATTTCCTCCTTGAAAACGTTGAATTCATTGGTAATCTCACTGTTCTTTCATTTGATCGTTCATTAATTGAGTTCATTTATGAAATGTATTACTTGAGCATGATTTTCAACATTGTTTTAACTTGAGAATTGCATAAATTTTAGGAATATATCACCGTTGGCCTCACCTTAAATGTTTTCCCTCATCAACTCCTTTGAGCCTGAATATGGCCTTCATTTCATAAACTAAAATCCCATAACCTACTCCACATTGGAGTTATATGCCCTATATATCACCTTTCGTACCATTGTTTGGAATGATACTTGGGATTGAATGATGTTCGTGTTATGTGGTTGCAATTAAGCTTGAAAATAGTGAGAAAAATGAAGAAAAGAAAGAAGTGAAAAAAAGAGAAAAAGAGAAGCAAAAAACAAAAGAAAACAAAAGAAAAAGTCAGAAAGAAAAATAAGAAAAGAAGAAGAAAGAGAAAGTTTGTATATGTTGTATACAGTGCTAAATAAACCTTTTCGCTCTCCAATTTCATATTTAATGCTTGTTATGGAAACCATTTTCAAATTTTGAAATTTCCCATTATCCCAAGTTTTTATCCCCCGAACACTTTGAATCCGTACATATTCCCTTCATTTCATAACCCAAGCCTAACCTACATTACAACCCTATCAAAGTCCTATGTGATCCTCGGGTGAATTCAATTTAAAAGTCGAAATAATTTTGATAATCTGTGAAAATTGATTTCGCCTCCTTTAATGAGTGGTATCTTTCATTGAGATTACATGTTTTTCATTTTATATATAGCGTTCTTCATTAGTGATATGTGTGCGGCCTAGTTTCCATTTCCATTTACTCTTTATGCCCGCATGTCCCGTGTATTACCTCCCGTTTCATAGTGATTTCATTTGTTGATCGTAATGCCCGGTGAGGATTGATTTATGCATGCTTTAACGCTTATCCGGTTTATTTAAGTTTTTGCCAAATCATACTATGCATCTGCTTGCTCCCCTCCCACTTTTAATTTTTCAGTTCTATAAAGTTATTTATATAATGCTCATAACTATGGACTTTTGTGTGAATTTATTCACTTTTCTAATAACATGTTGAAATCTTGTTCGTTATTGTTAAGCATGTCTGTTTTGTTGGTTTGGGAATATTTTGGAGGAAACTTTGATGTTTGTGGCTTTCATCCCTGAAAACCATCACGAGACGACACTCGCCCACTAGGGTAACTTAGGGGTTTAATGACTTATTGCATATGCTAAATGCAATTTTTCGCCCAATAAGGTGTCATTTATCCCATTTGTACACATCTCCTTTTTTTGGTTTACTTTATGTTTTTCTTGCTTTGTACTTCAATGCTAGGGACCAGCAATGTATAAGTTAGGGGGTGTGATTCGGCACGAATATTGTATTTTTCATCCCTTATACTTTGCATTTTAGCCCCCTCGGGTACCTTAATACCTATATTTATGCTCATTAATCAGACACCCTTCATTTTATATGTTAACATGCTATATGAGGTATAGTTGAGCTTTTATAGGTATTTCGGTGCTTAGTGTGAAGTTCGGTAGTATTCCGGTGAAATTTTGTCGACTTTTGCAGCTTCGAGGGGATTTTAGTAATTTCAAAATTTGGGTTTTAACCCCTAAATCTTCACATAATTTAATCCCTTTGATTTATCTTCACGTGGATGACGACGGTACATGAATCCGAGTTGTATCGAAGGAGTTATGACATTTTTAGGATGGTTTTGACTTCAAAAGCACACTCAAGGGTACATTCAAGGGCATTTTAGTCATTTTATAATTTTTTTGGCCTAATATTTTGCTTGATGTTATATTTCTCTGATTTATCTTCGCGTAGCCTCTGACCGTGCCTAATTTCGAGTTATAACGAAGAAGTTACGACATTTTCAGTAAAGTAAGACAAAGCTCAGAATTGCAGACTGTCATGTACAAATCGATTCGAACAAGTCCGAATCGATTCAATTTAGCATCTTAACCTACTTTTTTATTTCCCCTGTCTTCTAATCGATTCGGTTCCTTCCGAATCGATTCGGTCCCCTATTTTTCCATCTTTCTTATTTACTAGTTTGCCATTAGGCTTTATGTATAAAACGTTTTCATCTTATTTTGATGAGATATAATTCATTTTTTACATAGATTTGTTGAGGGGTTTGGGGTGTTGAGAACTCATCTTAATCTCTCTTTGGGTGTGTCCCCTTTCGCTTTTGTAAGTGTACTATTCATCATCCCTACCATTAATAAAGTTGTTATTTCCTTATTTACTTGCTTTGTCTTTCATTTTCATGCCTCGATAACTTGTTGCAGTTAATTTATTTGTTGTTTTATTTAGGTATTAGTTGTTTTATTTAGTTTAATTCATGTCATGTTCTTAGTATAAGGGTTGGGGTCATTTCTCCACCATTAATGGGTGTCGAGCTCCGAAGGTTAGTTTTTGGAGAAAATTGCATTTAATTGAAACCTCATGTATTAAAGTCAAATTATTATGTGTTTAACTTTCTTTGTCATGCAACGTTAGTGTTTAGAGCGATAATCTGAAATTACGACGCGTGTGACCATTTTTTATTAAATATTTTATCTCGCATTTTTGGGTTAAAATCCCTTCATGTGTGACATTTATGATTAACTAAAAATGCTTGGTTAAATAATTTTGAACTGAAATTATAATTATGCATTGTTTAGCCCATGGAGGGGATGTGATTTCAACTCTCATATCATTAATTCTTATTTAGCGTTAACTTCTTATTTTCCCTTTTCACCATTTCCACCCCATCACCTTTTACATTTTAATTTCAGAAGTAATAAATCAGTTAAAATCTATACGACACTCCATGTGGATTTCTTACTATACTCGACTTACTTCTATACGTGTATTATAAGTGTCGTTGTAGTTTAGGTTTTTGCATTGAGATGGTGAACCGAAAACAATGACAGTGTTTCCACACGAGCACATGGTTCACGCTTGATCAGGGGACTCATTGTGAGCAACCCCTTTTTCCCTAGTTGAATGATCCCTCTACTCCAAAATAATTTACTTAAAAGAACTAGTGGGCGAGAAGGTACACCTAGATTGACCTCCTCCCCAAGATTTTTTACTCAATAATATATTAATGTAGTGATATATTACTTTCTTGTACAGGTAGCCTGGTTGAGAAACCAATGCTCAAAAAGTCAAGTTGGAATGTTTTGGGAGTTTTGTCTTTGTGGCTGAGAAACAAGGTTTATTGAGCAAGCTCAACTACTTATCACTTTAAGATTGAGAGAATACTAGTAGAAAGACTTTAGGGGTCACCCAGTCCTTGCACAGTCACAATCAGTCATAACTGAAGAAAGCATCCAAGAATTTTCTCACAAGAAATGAACAGTTTTTAAAATGATTTTAGAGGAGGTGGTCCATGAGACCTCCCCTTAAGTTTAGAAAATATTTTATTGGAGGTGGTCCATGAGACCTTTCTCAAGTTTGTACAACAAGTTATCGTTTCAAAAAATATATACCAAATCGAATATTTTGTCTGTGAGCATTGACACTTTTTCTTTTTGACTTTTGTTTGTGCCAAGTGGTTGTACACAGGTAGGGACAAATGGTACATTATAGACCTTGTCCCACACCAACCCCCTCAGCTTTGGAGACCAAAAGTGGTTACTCAACCATATTGCTCAAGTTTAAGTAGGACCGTTAGCAAGGTCAAGTTATAATCAGAAACTCAAGTCATATCATTACTCTGTCAAAATCACACCAGACGACCTAATATTCTCTCCCTACTCTATCTCTAAGTGTTGAGTGCTTATTTCTTCACTCCCACCTTGACAACTATAATTCTCATGAGATCCTCTTGAGAAAATTTACTATTATTGTTGTGAATTTCATCTTCTTGCAGGAGGTGGTTATATTTTTGATTCCATTTTTATCAAAAAGGTAAGGTTTTACCAGCTGCTACTCTAGAAGTTCTTGATTACCTTGGAGGCATAGTTCATTGAAGTGGGTCACGCCTAAGCCGTCTCATTAAGTCACACTACCCTCCTACATTTGGAGACTTTGCTATGGAGGTATCCTCACTCCCTTGGACAATGAAGGTTTTAACTTTTCTAAGCAGCTAGTTTTTGAAGACATTAAATCTGGGAATGTAACTCAAAGTGATCAGACCACTTAGGAGGATGTGGTGGTGACCAGAGCTAAGACAACTTCTCCTTAGAGAGGGTAAACCAGCTCATCGAATGTATCTCCGATGATAGGTATGAACCTTATGGGCTTGTTTTTGTAGTTTTTGATACAAAAAATGTAAACCTGACAAGTTTGGGTCAAGGTTGTGTAACACAAGCAGCTGCTCCCTATGGAGGGGTAGACACTCCAACAACGATTTTGGTGGAAATGGATCCACCACTAAAGGTGGAACGAGAGAAAAATATAGCACCATTAAGTTCACCAGCAACAAAGGTCATGAGTTTAGTGGAATCCCCCACTAAAGTTGTTACTATGGAGGAGATGAGGAAGATGTTGTCCTCCTCTCAGAGGGAATCACCTCATATGTATGAGGAGCTTCAGAACCCTTACTCGCAAGTTGTGAATGAGAAGAGATACCCGTAAGGGTACATTCTCAAGTTCAATGGTAAAGGGGAGAATCCAAGAGAGCACGTGGAAATATTTGTCGAGTACCTAGGAGTGTATGGAAATGACAAAAATCTTAGGTTGAGGGAGTTATCCAACACCCTTACAGGGGAGGCCCATACGTGGTACTCCCACTTGGCACCAAATAACATCCCCATGTGGGAAGAAATGCACAGGCGATTCCTCCAAAAGTTCTTTATGATAGAGGATGAGTTTAAGTTGAGACAGCTGGCGTAAGGGGTGCAAAAACCTAGTGAGGAATTAATGCAATATATCAAGCATTTTTGTGAGAGGGCACTGGATGCCCGTGAGGAGGTGACAGAGGCAAGGCTGATTCAAATATGTTTCAAGGGGATCTTATAGGAATACAATATCTATTTTCTCAATGAGACCATATATGGAACCTTTAGAGAATTTAGGCATAAAGGATTGGATACTTACAGTACTATGGATGTTATGGAGTTGCAGACTTTGCTTAGACGCTTTCATTCTCTTGATTCATACATCTGTAGTAGTTAGTTCATGTAGGGCATGTCACCCAAGGATTCTAGTTATTTATGTTTTATCTCAGACAATGGTATTACTTTTGTCAGTTTTGATACATTTAGTTTATTTGGATTGTTGTATTGAGATATTTAAACTGGATAGTTTATTCCAGTTACATTTAATTCATATGTGATTTTACTTATCTATTATGCATTGTTGTGGATCGATTACATGAAATTATTTGTAATGGTAAAATTGAATTCTATTAAATTAAAATTTGGAAATTTTTAACACGAGATTAATTGAGTATTAGGTGATTAACAAAAAAAAAGAAAAGAATTTTTTTTGGTAGTGATACTAAGAATGACCAACTGTATACTCTGATTTAATTGGGTATAGGACTGATCACCAGGTATTTAATTGAGCGGGGTGTTACAACTTCTCAACTATACCTGATGTACAATGGTAACTAACGACTATAGTCTCTTCACACAGGGGAACCAACTTCACTTGTACTAGTGGAAAAGTGTCAGCCTCATACAATACTCATGTTACAAGGCACACTTTGTCATCTTAATTGATATTGACTTCTACAAACGTTACAATTACTCTATAAAATAGAGCTAGAGATAGATACAGTCTTTATTCTATTTACAATGGTTATTTATAACCTAATATAGTGAAACACTTATACTTTGCATAGTGAACTTAAACCAATAATCAAACCGCTTTAACCTTGTGTTTATATTCATTTCTCTCATCTCTTTAAAAATTATTAGTAAAATATTATTTCATTACTTCTTTGCAATACCTACCCTTAAAGTGAATCTAGAATCGGATTCTAATATCATTAATTTGGCACCGTCTACTAGAACATTTTCATTGTTAAATTTGAATCATCATTTAAAATCCTTGGGTGGAAGATTTCATTAACTTACCTATTTGATTAATCATTTTCTTAGGTTTTTACACCCCTATTATTGATTTTTACTTTCTCTTTGAATGTATATGTCTTTCGATCCACTGTTATATGTTTCGAAAGGTTCTAACCAATCACCTCCTCAATATGAGATGGCCACATTACCATAGTGTTGAGATCTCCATTGGTTAGTCGACAGGCCATGAAGCACTAGTTGATGACATTCAACCGGATATAATGTGTCCGATCCCAGAGGACCTGATCATAAATACAATTATGATGGCCTTCATGAGATGAGATGAACCGCTAGTAGCCAGGGGACCACCACCGTCTCTAACCAAAGAAGTCCCTTACAACTTGAGGAGGAGAGATGTCCTTAATCCCCACCATCTCCACCATAGTAAGGACATGAATTGAGGACTTGAGGATATTGTGTATAAGGAGTAGCATAGCTGGGACTATGGAAAATGATATGAGACATCGAAAACATCCTACTGACCATGTAAAAATCTTCCTCCTACTTACTACGATCAAAGTTTCCAATATACCCCCTGAGTTAGCACGCAAGAATAATGCATTCACAAGACTAAATGGATGGTCAACATTTTATCATGTCAACCCAAAAGGATATCATCTGTTACAAGGATCACTGGTCATCTTGGCCTAACTTATCCAAAACACCGTTTGGCCCAGAGAGAATTTCGAGAGGTAACTAGTACATAATAGGACCTAAATAGAGGAACAACCTACAGAGTCATCTCAACGATGGATGGTTCAGGGGAAAATATTATTACTAATGAGAAACCTTGGAACAACTCAATTCAGAGGCTAAAGGATAAGATCAATTGCCTCATTAAAATCCAAGACCCCAGTCATAAAGGATATATAAAAGGCTATGCCTTCATGCCTAGCATTATTATATACCCAACACATGGAAATTTCAAACCATTAGTGGTGATGCCTAGGTATGATAGGAGTATAAATCTAGTTCACCGCATAGAAATATACCAATAATTCGCTGATATATACTCCACTCCATATGAGATGTCATGCCAACCATTTTCTATTAATCTCAGTAGGGTTGCCCATGTGTTGTATACTAGTCTACCGAGAGGAAGGATAGCAAATTTCATGGAGTTGGCTGAGAAAGTTTATTCATAACTTTAGTGTCACCATGAAGCCTGTAACAAAAGTGACTCATTTATTGAATGTGAAGTAGGGTAAGAATAAACTATTTAGATATTTTTTTATCTCGGTATAATAAATGGAAGTTAGAAGTGAAGATTATAATGAAATCATTGCGATAATATCCCTCATTAGCGGGATTGAATCGGGAAAACGTTATTAGAACCTCTTCAAAGATACTTCAAAATCCATCATATACCTTCAGGCTAAGGTAAAAAGAATTTTGAATGCAAATGAGGCCATGGCATCCAAGAGGGGATACAAAAAGGAGTTATCCAACAACAAGTATAGGAAGATTTGAGACAAACATAAGGATAGAGACAAGAATAATTGATTCGTATCGAATATTGCATATTTTCGCCCATTATCTTTATGCATTCTAGCACTTTTACGGTCCTAAATGCTTATAATTATGCTCATTAACCAGACAACCTTGGATTTGGATATATACATGCTTTGCAGGGGTTATTTCTGCTTTTGTAGGTATTGGAACGCTAAAAGTGAGGTCAAATATTACCTTGGGCGAGTATAACGAAAGTCAAAATTTAGGTTATTGGAATTTTGATGATGATGATAATGATTTTGGGCCTTTACCTCCTTATAATAGGAATTTTGAAATGAATTGCAATAGTTTTCAAAATTCCTATAATAATGAGTTTTCGTTTAAGTCCGATGGTAATTTTCAAAGTTCCCATTCTAATGCATCCGCACCTCGACCTATGACATTCGGTGAGGGTTTGCGTATGAATGAAAATGAGAAAAATGGAAAATCACTATCGGGAAGAAAATCGTTCGTGGGAACATGAGTTGGATTTATTATTTGAGTCCGACGATGATTTTGCTTCCGAGACTTTTGAAGTTGAGGAATGTTTTGAACCAAATGAGGTACTTGTGCCTACTTTGGAACAAACCATTCTAGACTTTTCCCATCGCGTAATAGATATTGAAAGTGAGGATGAAAATGACGTAATATCTATCTGCAATTAAATGATTTCTTCTTTGGCCCCCAAAGAAGAACATTTCATTGAAAATAATATTATTTCCTTTGAAATTCCAACTTCATCCGATGATGATTCATCTTATGAGTTTGAATTTCATTCATCCCCATTTTCATTCTCTGTTATCCCACCGTCACAAGTACCCGATGATTCGGTTTCAAACTTTAATGTTTTCAATCATATCGCCGATGAGGAGTACTTACTCGAGTCGCCCTCCACGATCGCATCTTTGCCTTTGTGTGCACCACCTCCTATTCCAACTTCAAAATCTTTGGGAGGATTTTCGGCTTTTCTTGGTCCCCACTTGTTTTTGTCACCCGTTCAATCCAAACCCCCCATCGTCCCTCCAAAACTTTGAATTGGCGATGGTTCATTTCTTCCGCCTTACACATGCCTTCCGTTGTTAAAACGGAATTCATATTTTTCGGAAGGCATGCTTGTATGTGAGGGTACACCGGTTATCCTCCAAAGTCAAATCGTTCTTATGGTGGACCCTCAGCTATTTAGACTTCTAGTGTACAGTTAGTGTGAAGTCTAAATAGTAGGTTGTATATAGTTAGCTTTTTATTCTTTCTTTTTATTTTTTTTTCTTTCCTTTTTAATCTAGTTTAGTGAATTAGTTAACTTTTTGTTATTTGTTTTTGCTATGCTAGATACTAACTTTTTTTGTAGATTCTTTGGACTTGTTCTTATGGGGATCGCTCCACGTTTGGGTAATATCGCTATTTTCCTCTCTTTGACTTGGTTCTTAATTAACATTGAGGACAATGTCAAGTTTTAAGTTAGGGGGTGTGGGATATTCTTCCATTTCTTTATTTAGTCCATGTTTTTGCTCGCATGTTAGTTACTTAGTATGCTTTTCTTAGAAAAATTCAAAATTTTCAAAAAGATTTTCTTTATTTTTTCTCCTCTTTTGGGCATTTTGCCTTTGTTTCCGATGAGAAATTTCAATAATTGCCCGATCCAATAGACAGCCCAATGATGCATGTTCTCGATTTTAGAAGTTATTAGACTTTAGTCTCGATTATTGATATTTTGAATAACTTCATGAATTAAACTTTAATCCCATGAGCACATGCACTTTTATGGTTATATTGATTTGGTTTAAGATTTTTATAACTCGGTAATCTTTTGTTGCATTGTATATACTTACACCGAGTAAGCTTTGTACCTTTCGTCGTTTGTGAGTGTTATACACTATTCTTTTCTCATTGAAAACGTTGAATTCGTCGGTAATCTCACTATTATTTCATTTGACCGTTCATTAATTGAGTTCATACTTGAAATGTGTTACTTGAGCATGATTTTCATATATTGTTTTGATTCGAGAATTGCGTAAACTTTTTGAAATGATCATATGCCCTCTTTGTTATATCACCCATATTAGCCTTGACCTCACCCTTATATGTTTACCCTCGTTAACCTCTTTGAGCCTAAATATAACCTTTCGTTTCATAACCCAATTACCATAACCAACTCTAAATTGGAGTTATAAACGATACATACACTTTCCATACCTTTGTTTGGAATGTTACTTGGGATTGAATGTTGTTGTTGTGATGTCGGTTGCAATTTAGGCATATAAGAGTTTGATAAGTAAAGAAAAGAAAGTAGTGAAAAAAGTGAAATAAAAGAGAAAGCAAAAAGCAAAAAAAAAAGAAAAGAAAAAGGAGAAAAATAAGAAAAGAAAAGAAAGAGAAAGTTGTAAATATTGTGTATATAGTTCAATAAGCTTTGATTACTCTCCCCGTTGATATATCTAACGCCTTTTTGGAACTTGTTTTTCGATTTTGATATTGCCCGCATTATCCCATTATCCCGAGTTTTCATCCCGAACACTTTGAACCCGTACATATATATATATCCTTCATTTCGTACCCTAGCCAAACCTACATTATAACCCTATACAAATCCTATGTGATCTTGGGTTGATGTAATTTAAAAGTTGAAATAGTTTTGATAATTTGTGAAAAAGCATTTCGGCTCCTTTCATGTGCGGTATCTTTTATTGAGATTACATTTTTCAGTTTTTATATAGCGTTCTTCATCTGTGACATGTGTGTGGCCTAGTTTCCATTTACATTTACTCCTTATGCCCGCATGTTCCGTCTGTTACCTCCCTGTTTCGAGTGAATTCGCTTGATGAGCGTAATGCCCATGAGGATTGAATATATGCTTGCTTTAATGTTATCCGGTTTATATAAGTTTTTCGCCAAATCACACTTTGCATGTGCTCACTCCCCTCCCACATTTTAAGGTTTCAATTCTATGAGGTGCATTCTATAATGTTAATGATTTGGACTTTTGTGTGAATTCATTCACATTGCTAATAATGCGTATGAAATCCTTTTCGCCATTGTTGGGCTTGTCGCACGTTGGTTTGGGCATATTTTGAGGAACCCATATGATGTTTGTGGGTATCGTCCCTAAAAACCCTCACGAGACCACACTCGTCCACTAGGGTAACCTAGGGGTTTAACGGCTTATTGCATATGCTAAATGCAATCGTGTTCCCTACGAAAGTGGCAATTATATTTCGATGCATATATACGTTTTGCATTTCCTTCTGTGGACTATTTTTGCTTGTTTCATCACTAGGGACTAGCAATGTTTAAGTTAGGGGGTGTGATTCGTATCGAATATTGCATATTTCCGCCCGTTATCTTTATGCATTCTAGCACTTTTACAGTCCTAAATGCCTATAATTATGCTCATTAACCAGACAACCTTGGATTTGGATATATACATGCTTTGCAGGGGTTATTTGTGCTTTTGTAGGTATTGGAACGCTAAAAGTGAGGTTCGGTTGCATTTTGGAGAAGTTTCATCGTCGAATGCTACTTCAAGGGCAATTTGGTCTTTTCAAACTCACTATTTTTTATGGAATGAAGTTACCAACATGTAGATCATCAAATTATCTTTCCATGTCCACTGACCGTGCGTCATTCTGACTCCGTATGTGGAAGTTATGCCCATTTCCGAAAGGTTTTGGTATTTTCTTCTATTTCAAGGGCATTTTGGTAATTTCATACTGCATAATTTGGAGGGTTTCAAAACAGAATCATGTATAGAATTGAATTAGATTCGCGTTGGTTCTGACCACGCCTCATTTCGATTCCGTATGAGGGAGTTATGGTCGTTTTCGTGCAACGCCTCAAAATTGGTTCGGAGTGGAAAAGGGGGCTGCCTCAAGCCCAAGGCAAATTCCAAAAGTGAGGTCGACCGGTCCCAAACATGAGGTCGACTGGCCCCATCAGATATGTACGAAAATTGACTTATTTTGGGTTTTTTGGCTTGGTTTTGATTGGGGTTTATTTTGGGGTATAAATAGAGTGTTAGGGGCATTTCTTTGGAGACATATTTCATTTTAGATAGAATAGTTAGGGTTTGGGTGATTTGCTTAGTTCTTCTTCATTTCTTCTTGGATTGACACACTTTTGGGCTTGAATGTTAACTATTCATCATCCTCTCCATTAATATAGTTTGTATTTCTTCATTTCTTGCTTTCTAGTTAATTTACAAGCTTTCTAATTTAGGTTTACATGCTTTGATTACTTGCTTTGTAGTGTAATTTTACCGCGTTTATTTACCGCTTTCCATTTATCGCGTTTTTAACATGCTTTCTAGGTAACTTAAATTAGGTTGTGTTTGAATTGAACTCACTCGGGTTGACGCGTTGCTTTGCTTTGGTGATGGAGTTTACGGGTCTATTTCGAGTGTGTTGTCCTAGTTATTACGCCTAG